>CM050918.1:10382082-12782082 GCA_027742785.1 Vigna reflexopilosa
CAGGTGCTAAGACAGTCCCCCATGGACTATAAATCAAAGACAGTCCCCCATGGACTATAAATCAAAGACAGTCCCCCATGGACTATATAAATCAAAGACAGTCCAAATCAAAGACATTCCCCCATGGACTATAAATCAAAGACATTCCCCCATGGACTATAAATCAAAGACAGTCCCCCATGGACTATAAATCAAAGACAGTCCCTCATGGACTATCAACCGAATGGTAAAGGCATTTCCCCGATGAACACTCACTCACAAGCATTCAACCATTCGTCCTCTACTGCTCGGCATTCCATGGTCTCAGGTATTCAGGTACACGGCCGTTCGGCCACACAGGTGTTCGGTCACTTGGCCTCAACTACTCAGCCTTCCATGACTGCAAGTGTTCAGGTATTCGGCCATTCGGCCTTAGGTATTTGGTCATCCGGCCTTACAACACAACGAGAACAACCTCCCTCGAACTCATAAGTCCTATAGTTAACTTCGGCTAAAGCCGAATGCTTAACTCGGACTTGGGAGCATAATGTACAGTATGATATCAGGGCCGAGCGGTTATGATATATCTTATTAAAAATATAAAATAATAATAAAAAATATCTTATTAAAGATATTGATAAGCAGAAGATAAAATAATCAAAGGATAATCAAGAATATCTATTTAAAGATATTTAGCAACTAACCAGATTTTCAGGTAAGTCAGTTTATATTTTATTCTGTTTATATTTTATTGGGCTTATATCAGTTTAAGATCCATGAGACAACTTATAAATACAAGGTCAGGGCCACCAGGTAGTTCTAATCATTCTCCATTTAGAGTATACTGAACATTCAACTCATATTCTCAAATACTCAAATAGTGAAAACCCTTTATTAAATATTCAATCAAGAGCCGAGACTCTTCAAAATCTACACTGAAACAATTATCATTATTATTGTTATCATTTTATATATAAGAAAAATTACCAGGTAAATTACTCTATTGACCCAACTTATGTATTTGATGCCGAGTTTTTCTTTATATCTAAGAAAAATTACCATTAAGTAAATTACTGCATTGGCCCAACTTCCTTGTTTGAAACTTGTCCTAAAATGAGGGTTTTTGTCATTTCAGAATTGTTTTACGATATTACCGTTTTATCCTCAACTTATGACAGCTTATCATGGTACTCTGGTGGTGTTATTTTTGAATTTTAACATTTTCTTGTCACTGTGCTGCATGGAAGTAATGCACAGGTTGAATGGATTATGGTATAAGCTTCCGTGGTGTGTACGTATAATATTGTTTGTGTTGAAGCTTCATCATTGAAAGGTTAGGTTCTTCTTCTACAGGTTGAAGGTTAGATATTTTTTGTTTCGTCTCTTCTTTCTGGAAGAATTTGTTTTCACATCTTGGTGTCTTCATTGTCATAGTATGGTAAGTATTGTTTGTGTTGTTTCTTGAAGCTTGAAGCTTGAAGGTTAGGTTTTTCTTCTACTTTTTTCCGGTCACTAAGTTATTTTTTTCTCGTATCTCCGTTATCATAATGTGATATGTTACTTTGATCCGATTTGTTTTTCGTATCTTCGTTGGGGTTTCTTTTCTGTTTTCGTATCTTCGATCTGTTTTTTTTTTGTCGACATCTATGATTTTCGTGTTCTTTGGGGTTTCTTGGTTTTTATGTACTGTGCTTACTGAAATGGAGTATTTTTGTCGACTGTTTATATGCTCAAATCCGGAGGTTCTCATTTCTTATTTTATCTGGAAGTTCTGAAGGTTTCATGAGGTTCTTATGTTTTGTGGTTGCAGAGTAAGGTATTTTTTATTTTTTATTTTTTATTTTTTGTATTTTATCACTTGAAAAGGTAAGATTTTTGGATTGTAAAGCCTAAACACTCTGTTTGCTATTTATTTTTATTTTCATTATAAACCCTAAATACTCCAGATTTTATGGTTTATTTTGTTCTTTGAAAATTTTCACCTGTTGTTATATGTATTATTCGTATACAAACACAAAAACTGTTTACCTTCTGGTATTATTTACTGATAAAGTGTTTTCCAGATGGAAGTTGTTTGCTTTCTCTGGTGCCCTCTCACCTGGGTTATTATTCAGAGGTAATTTCCATTATCTTTCTTTTCCTTTTTCCTAATGCTACAATGAGAATTATAGTGGTCGAGGCTGTAAAAGTAGGTGTGAACAAGCCAAAGTTGCTCTCCAAGGAGTTTAGCACTATAATTAATGTTGTTGGGTTCCTCTCTGATCGACAGGTATGATGTTAGAATGCTCTGAATTGAAATCAATCTGTTTTGCATCTTATGAAATTTGTGTTTGACTGGTATAGAAGTCTTTTGCAGAACTTTTCTAATAGTTTTTGTATTTACTTGCAGCATGGGTTTCTTAAAAGACCCTTATGCATTTATATGCGTTCTTCAAACTGTCCTGAGCACCACAAATTATATATTTATTCTATTTACAGCTAGATATGAAGCCTTAGAATCAATTGTTCGTAGCATTGCCTCTGAAGCATCATTTGAAGGAGAACATGTCCATCTCATTCCACCTATCACAGGTATTCAAATAGTCATTTACTTAAGTTATTTTTTTAAACATCTAGGTACTATTTTATGTCATGATTGTTACTTTATGAACTTTTGCTTACTGATTATACTAATCCACTGAAGATAATAATAATGTTTGTTTTTGGAGGTGGGAAGGGGGTGTGCAGTGCGGTTTTGCATACTCTAGAAAGTTTATCAGAATTATTTCTGTGTTGCAGAAAAATTGGAACCTGTTTAGTGTAAACATTGCAATGGCAGGGACAGGCTTATACCAACTGTCACGAAAATTGCGGTACGAGGTATTTTTATTTTAGTTTTGGTTGATTTCTCCTCCCCAAGGCTTGGAGTTAAAGGGTTCTAGACACAGATTCTTCGTCGTGTGATAATAAGGTTGCATAACTCACCTTGCCCTGTTCCCCAAATTACAGTGAACCTCATACACCAAGCCATTAATTTGATCAACAATAATAAAGTTTACTTTTTCAAGTGTAGTATTAGGTCTCATTTATCAGAAAAACAAAAGGCAATAGAGAGGGAAGAAACACAATTACATTTTCAAATGAAACTCTGCTTTGTGATAATTTCTATGACACATCATATATTAACTTGTGTACTTTTCAGGCATGATTTATTTCCTCTGAGGCGGCTGTGATGAAATAATGATGCCAAATAATTTATGTTTTTGTGTACTTGGAAGCTGATGTTGAGGCTGTAATGTCAGTTGTTCCACATATAATTGTATTTATACTTTTGGGTGTGTCGTTCATTTTTACTTTTACAAGTTTCAAACTGTTGAAAATTATTCTCACTTGTGTGCTACTGTATTTGACTATGGTAAAATAAAGGAATCAATATTAGCAAGCAACTGAATATAAAGCCATGTTGATTTAATCAATTGAGTATCCTTAAGTTGGATTAGACAAATATTATTTACTTGCATATATGTAATCTCTAATCGCTGATCAATGTTACTTTTCCAGTTTTTCTTCATATAATATCCCATGCATTGGTTGTTTTAGATAATTGGAAGCATTGGAGCTGGCGCTGCAGGACTAGATTTTGGAAAATAAGGACCGTTGGTACATATAGAATGTTTTTGGAATCTAATTTTTCTACAGGATCCCTTGAAGGGAGACCTGCTATTGCAGTGGCATAGCCAACCTGGCGTGGTTCTATTGTGTAATTTTGCTCATCCATCATATTCGAATATCTACTAACATAGCTGGAAAATTGTACTCATCTATTCAGGTTTAGAGAATAGATATTTGTCAGTACATCATATATAAACTGTACTCATATAGATGTCTTTGTTATACAGGTTTAGAAACTCACATTTGAAGCACTCTCTAAGACTTCTGAGTTTGCAAGGAAATGAGTTCCATTCTGCAAGAAGTTCAGCATTGAACCTCAGGCTCCAAAATGGTATTTTGTACAGAAGGTTGACTACTTGAAGGATAAAGTGGATGCAACATTTATGGGAGAATGTGGAGCCATTAAGGTTTGAATTTATTCCTATCATGTCATTTTCTGATCCAAAGGAAAAGCCATAAATTCAACGCTTCAATTATGCATGAAATATGTAGACCCGACAATTTGACCCACATGATTTGGTCATGATTCACGGGAGTTTGGGGTTAGAAAAATTTACAGAATCAAAAAATGCTCCCACAGAAAAAGTCCACAGAACTAAAATATTTACAAAAACCCTATGGGCTAGGCCAGTCCATAGGCTTTTTTTTAAGTGTTCATTTTAAATATAAGAAAAAATTGTAATTAACTCTTAATTTATTATAAACTTATATACTTTTAATTTGTAAATACATAACAGTAGTTGTAATTCTATGTAAAAGTTTTTACTTTTTCTTTTTTAAGTTACAAATGTTTCTGGGAATGACTTACAGGCTAAAAAAATTGAGTTATTTATTTATTAATGGAAAGGAAAGATTGTGGACAATTTTAAAGTTGGTATAAAAAATTACAACCATGACTTTATGACATGAGTAAGAAAAAAACGTATCTGAACTTTGATCCAAGAGGTAAATTTAAATATACTATTAATTTAGATTGAATAATTAAATAAGTAAAACGGAGTAAGACAGGAAATTATGGTCGAGAATTAACATTTTATAGATATTTAATTTAAACTGAATTTATATTTTAATATTTATAACTTTATAAATATATTTAAAATTTAATTTTTAATATAATATTGTTATGATAAAATTTAATAATAAGTACTATAAAATTATAATCTATTATAACAATAATTACTAAAATTATTCATATTATTTATTTACTTAAAAATTAACTATACTTATTGTAAGGGCCTAGAGATTTAATATTTATAATTGGTATGCACATGATTGGACCGTTCGGTTTTCAGAGCAATATATAAATGAAAGTTTCAAAATTTCGTTCCATTCTCTATATGCACTATCTCTCTTCAACATTCTGATATCTTTTTTTCTTCTCCTTTTTTCTAAATTTTTTTCATCTTACTTCATCTGTTCAAAAATCAGGCCATGCCTAAACAATCTTGGTGGAGCTTTCATTCACACCGATCAAATTCTTGTTTAGAGCTAGTAAGTCTTGTTTCTTTGGTTCTTCTGAAATTCTGAAATTTTGTGACACATCCAAGCCACGTTTTTGTTTGCATGTGTTCATCAGCTTTCTTCCTCCATTCCTGACTTCAATTGTTGGTCTTTTGGTTGGTCCATTCTCACAAAATCGGTGAGCTATAGGTTCTTAGGATTTTTTGGTGTTGAGAGCAAAAATTTCTGAAGTTCTTGAGTTGTTCGGTTCGGTCAAGAGGTAAGGGAAACTAGTTAATTTAATTGATTTGTTTATGATATATGAAAATGTTGTTTGATGATTTTGCATGTGTGTAAAATTGAATGAATGTATGTTCGGCATTGTTGGTGTGAATTGTTAAGTGTTGTGTTTGTGTGGATTGAGTTTCTGTAGAATTCTGGTTTAGTGACTGAGTGAATTGTGAGGAAGTGAAGTAAGGAAAAGAGGGAATTGGTATCATGTGTGGTTTCGGTTTGTAAGGATAATCTAGGAGAGTTGTTTAGGACTTGTTGGAACACTTAAATTACTCAAAATTGTCCCAAGAATAGGAAATTTGATTCTCGGTCCTTGAGTTAATGATTCTGCAGTATTGATTCTCAAATCTGAATGAAACTCTCTAAAAGATGTTAGAAAGGTTTAGCTACTCTTAGATAAGTGTATAGATATGTATGATACAAGTTTGAAGGATTAGAAGTTGGGAAGAATACAGGGAATTGGTAAAGATTGGTGTTGATCATAATTCTGCAGTCATCCTGCAGAATTATGTAGGTCGCTGAGGGTCAGTCATTAACTGTTCGGCCTTCCTCTTGTGTTCGGTCTTAACTGAGTTCTGCTTCTATAGAACTTCAGTTAAAGGTCATTCGGTCTTGTGTTAGTATCTAATAGAATACAATGTTCGGTCTAGTCATAGCCTTCGGTCTTAACTTAATATTCGGTCTAGATAAAGTATCCAGTATAGTATGAGTTCTAGGTTTGTGTTGGTGTTCGGTCTTAACTGTGTTCGGCCTTTTATGGGCCTCACCGTTAATGACCGTTCAGTCACTTTAGTGTTCGGTCTTGTACTAGTGTTCGGTATTGTACTAGTGCTCGGTTTTGTACTAGTGCTCGGTCTTATACTAGTGCTCAGTCTTATACTAGTGCTCGGTATTGCATTAGTGTTTGGTCTTGTACTAGCGCTCGGTCTTGTACTAGCGCTCGGTCTTGTACTAATGCTCGGTTTCGTACAAGTACTCGGTCTTATATTGGGGGTTGGTCTTCTTTCAGATACGAATGGATCTACAAATAATATTCAGTTTCGTTAGTACATTCGGTCTAAATTATTAGTACTCTGCCTTGTTGTAGTATTTGGTATTCTCTAGTGGTCGGTCCTATATAGGGTTCGACTATTCATCAATTATACCTATCATTGACCATTCGGTCTATCTCTTGGGTGGTGAAGTTATGTTCGGTCTCCAATGTTCATTGGGTATTGGGTATGATACATTGTTCTACATTGTTGTTTGAGGATGGTTAAGTTATATATATAGATCTGTTGCACATGAGCAATTATGTTGATATTTAATTAAGTTATGATGTTACAATTGGTATGGAAGAGAATTCCAAGGGGGAAAATCTTAGTATTAGTTATCAAGTTGGTAAAGTATGAATATGGATAACGAAATTCATGGCGTTCATCCTGAAATTCTGATGATTACCAATTCTCAAGTAGAGATGGGTAAGGCATTTGTGAGAATGTCAGGAGGTCCTAGCCTATAGGTTCTTAGGGTGACAGCTGATGGTTTTCCAATTACTACACCCCCGGGTGCAAGAACAGTCTCAAGCTACATATTAATATAATCTGGATGGTCAAGTCAAGTGTTCGATCATTGCATGTATTATATGGTCGGTCATTGTATGTTTGAAATGCTTGGTTGTTACATGCTTATATACTTGTTTTAATATGATTAATTAAATTACTCTAGCTTATCCTTCTTTTCTATCTTGTCTATGTTGTCAATCGGTATTCCTTTTTTGCAATGATCACCTTGTGGGTGTGAGCAGAGGGAGGCGAGTGTTCGCTGGAGCAGGCGCTGGATGGCGAGGACTCTGCTGTTTAGACTAGGACCCTTCAGTCATATATATGTATATAGTTTTGTATGAACCGTTTAGTCATGTATATAGTTTTTTAGAAGGGTTAAACTTTGTAAAGTTTTAAATTTATGGTTATTTTAGGATAATTGTAAATTAACTTTATTTTCAGAAAATTGTTTTTTATTATTATGATGTGATGACTCTTCTATATAGTTTTCAACTATATTTTTGGATGTTACACTTATGTCATTTATTCAAAATAAAAATAATTTTTATGTTAAAATAATTTAATTTAATATAAATTCCTAATTTGAAAAACCTGACTTAATTAACTAGTCATCTAAATAATCTAAATTTGATTAATCTGATAAAAATAAATAAGTGAATATAAATTCGTTCTACACCTATATACTTTTGTCCTGCACCCTTGTGAATATTTAATTTCCCATGCTTGAAAATTATTTTAGATTGTGCAAAATGCTTTTGAATAGAGTCCAGATAGCATGATTCAAAAAGCTTTTGGACTGCATGATTATACAAATAGAAAATTTTTAGTAACTTCCAGAAATTAAATAAGGTTAAAAATATTGTTTATAAATTGTGTAATCCGTAAATCAGTTTTTTACTTTATGCAATTCAAAATATGTTTTATGAAAAATAAATAATTTTAAAATTATATAATCTGAAAATCATTTATTACTTAAAAATTATATAATTTGAAAAAGACAAAACAAAATTTTTGATAATCATAGAAATGTAGAAAAATATGGAGGTGTAAAAAGAATTTGTCTAACTGATATTGTTTTTAAAGTTAATTAAAGTTTTATAATAGGTTAAATTCATCTTAACCCTGATTCTAATCTACTTAAAAAAGTTCTAGGGATTTGAATTTTTTTTTTACCCCTACTTTTATTAAAGTGGGGCTTTTTTAACAGTGGATTAAGGCTGATCCCTAAGCAATAGATTAAATTGACAGCTTTAGAAATATGATTGAGAAACAAAATTTATGTAAGGAGAAAATTTAGTTATTTTTCTTCGGCTTGTGTTTAATCATGATTGAGTTTTACTTTGGGACAAAACTTAATTGTAGTTGTTTATTTATTTTTGGTGTTCTCTGATAAAAATTAAAGGTCTACTAGAAAATTTATATGACAAAAGTTAGAATTAGAGATTAATAAAGTTACTTAGATGAATTCCAATTCATTGAATAATAATGTTAAAAACACATAATTGTACCTAAGTTTTATCCTTTATTGTTGCCTATCATCTTTCATCTCTTCTATTTGGCATCAACCAATAATTGGCTGCATTTGTTGTTCTCATTTGTGTTGACACAACGAATGAAGAGTTCAAAGTGCGGATTAATACATTGGTGGCAATGGCTCAAAATTTGTTGTCGTTGCTTGAAGATATATGACACTATAAATACAGATATACATATGGCTTTTAGTTTGCCCTAAAGGAAAAGCTATCATTTGTTAAATATGTATAGACCAATATGAAAGGTTTGGATGGCATCCAAGGACCTATATACACCCCTTTGCAAACCTAAATGTTTTTTTTATCTCCCTTCTTGCAGAAAAACATTAAATATTCTATATTAGTTATACTGATTAATCGATATAAAATAGCTTTTTTAATATTACAAAATTTTCATTATATCATTTCTTATACCGGTTCTAGATCTAATTAGTATAAAAAACTTTTTGTTTTATTATCATTTTGTCATTGTGAAGATTTTTTATATTGATTTTAACTCCAATCGGTATAAAAAGTCTTAGAATATTTACGATTATGCGATTATCTCACTTTTCATACCGAGTATAAAAAGTTATAAAAAATGTTTTTTATACTTGCATGAAAAATGTTGTGATTGTCATATAAATTATAGAATGATTAAACAATTGGTTTTCAACTGTGTTGGTATAACTCAGCCTTTGTCGGACATGGTGGTTATGGTAAGGAATATTCATTCATCTTCTATTATTATACATGTGTGTGATCTTAAAGTTCTGTATTGCATCTAAATTTCTAAATTGCACTTTGATGAGATGTTACATGGTAACAGTCTCTTGTTTTTCTTTTACATTTTAATGTCTACATATTATTAGTCTACAATAGTCTATTGTTTTGTATCTTAGGCATATTAGGAGAACAATTTCATGAATTTTTCACATGTTTCATAATTAGGCATTTTAAATTATTAATTTTTAAGTTTTAACCCTAATAAATTAATTTTAGAATACTTGAATGAAAGATGTTATTTGTTCTTACAATGCCAAGAAAATACCTTGTAAAGATTTTCATGAACTCTCCAAATGCTTTTAATTTTCAAACTTTAGCATACTCGTCCTCCTAATATTGGGTAAGGTATGTATATGTAGAAGAGAGTCCTACTTTCAAAGTACTCATGTCAGAAAACAATAAATGTGTAATTAATGAAAGGGTAAACAATTTATCTCCTAAAATGCATTGTTTTATAGTTATAATTTCTGGATTTGTTTTACCTCGTTGGGTTTATTGATTCATTGTTATAGTTAATTATTGACTATAATAACTAAGTGTCATGTGTGATGTTGCATTGGCTGAATAGAGACGGGTAGATACATATCCATATACATTACCTTATTTATCTTAGTGATTAAAATTTTATTATAGTTATTATTTTTTTTTTTTGCATATTGTGCTTTTATTATAAAAATGTCTCTAATAATGGATGAGGAAAAGGTATGCCATGTGACAACATTTGAGAATCTTGGACATTTCTTTTAGTTTTCTCTATCCTAGCAATATATACAAGCAAAAGGAAAACAATAATAGGATTGTGATTTTTTTTTCTCTATTATCTTATAAAAGAACAATGATATGCATATACAAAAGTGAATATACTAGGATATTACATCATATCGTCTTAGCATAACAAGCCTAATTAGAGTAGTCCTTAAGCTTGTATTATCTCTTGAGAGTTTCTCCCTACACCATTCTAATTTCTTCTTGTAGCTCCTTATTTTATTTTCTTTACAAAAATACCCTTTGGTAAATTTTTTTACTTTTACCTTTAACTTTTACTTTTTCAAAACCTTAGTCCCTTGTTTCCCCTAAGGCACGTTGCAGCACCCACCCCCACTCCCATGTATCTTTATCTTTTCCTTTCACACACATCTTCCTTTCTTCTTCTATGTTTTGAATAATCTTATGCTCTCTCAGTTCACTCTTTCGTTGCTTCCATTCACTAGTTTGCGTGCTTGGTTCATTATCTTTGTTTGGCTCGTTTGGTCTTCAAATCCAGGTTGGTTTGTCTTCTTGTGTTCTCTTCGTTTCAATACATTTCATGTTGTTAATGTTTATTTGATGTTCATTTGCATGTGATGTCCTCATTTACATGTATATTTAGCTACTGTATGAATATGTGAACATGTATATGGTCACTGTATTCTGATCTGCTGTGATTAAACGCGATTAACAATTTCACCACATCAGGATGTGTCCAAAAGAGGTCACTAACAACCTCTGATTCGTCGACACACCTATTTTAATGAATGTACTTATCACGGTCCAACATCATCATAAGTTTTTGTAGTTTAGTTTTGGACATTCTCAATGATCGTTTATATGCATGCTTTGCATTGTAGATTTGTTTAATCATTTTGACATTACAATTATTATTTTCGGTTAATAAAATATTTGCAGGTGTAATTTTATTCTTACTCATATCAACGAGTAATGACTATTCACTCGGATTTAACCTGTTAGTATAAGGGTGACCAACTAAAGTTTTAGTTAAATCATGGTTGTGATGTTCACACATCACCTTTAACACACAACCGTCCCATCAAAAGATGGTTTACCCTTTAACCTAAACGGACACTCACATTTTTAGTCTCATATCCACTAGCCTTCACATCGGGTTTGTATTTTAAATATTTCTCACCTCTTTCACATCCAAGTAAGATGAACGTCTTTCTTCCATGTATTCCAGTAGTTTTGTCAGATCTTGTTATAACCATGACAAATCCTAGATCATGAGCGATATCTCTTATCCATTCAATTAAATGATTATGAGAAGGAAATATATCATTTTTTGTAATATTATTTGTGAAATTTCTCTCCAACTTATTTTATGAAAGAAAAAAAAAGCTGGTATAAAACTAAAATGAACTTGAGAATCTATATCATGATGATATTCTTCCATTTTGAATAGTATTCACCTATTACATAATATTCACTTTCAATAACATAATTCATAATTAATTAAACTAATATAAAAAAATTAATAAGAATTATCTATATAATTATTAAATTATTAAACAATAAAAAATAAAAGAATAAAAAACATCTTCATAATTATTAAATTAAAAAAACTAACATTATAAATAATCTATATAAATCATATATAAAATTTATAATACACTAAATTTAACAAACAAATCATTGTAATGTAATAAACAATTAAAATAAAAGAATAAAAAATAAATAAAGAAATGAATACAGTAAGAACTCAAACAAGTTTTGATATTTGTGGAGGTCTTCAACAAATTTCGACATTTGTTGACCGATTTCAAAATTAATCAAAGACTTCCACGAATATCAAAATTTGTAAACGAATTTCGAAATTCGTTGAAGTCTCAATGAAAATCGAATTTCATCAACAAATTTTGAAATCTGTCGAGATTTACAAATTTTGAAATTTGTTGACGGAATTCGATATCCATTAAAGGCTTTCATGGATTTTGAAATTTGTTTCAAGCCTCCTTTTGAGCATTACACTCGAGACGAATTATTGCATCCACCTCCACCGCACCTCCTTCTAGCATAAAAGAAGTTGGAGAGGGAGATTTCACAAATAATTTTACACAAATGAAATATTTCATTCTCGTGATCACTTAATTGAATGGGTGAGATGGGTCGCTCATGATCAAGGATTTGTCGTGGTTATAACAAGATCTGACAAAGCTACTGGTGTACGGGAAAGAAAGACGTTCGTCTTACTTGGATGTGAAAGAGGTGAAAAATATCGAAAATACAAACCCGATGTGGAGGGTAGTGTATATGAGACTTGAAAATGTGAGTGTCCGTTTAGGTTAAAGGGTAAACCATCTTCTGCTCGGACAGATGAGTGTTGATGATGTTGTGTGGACATCACAACCATGATTTGGAGGAAACTTTAGTTGGTCACCCTTATGCTAGTTGGTTAAATCCGATTGAACACTTGCAAGTATTTTATTAACTCTGAAAGAAAATAATGATCGTAATGTCACAACGATTAAACAAATCTACAATGAAAAAAATGCGTACAAACAATCATTGAGAGGTCCAAAACTGAACTACAACAACGTATAATGATGTTGGATCGTGATAAGTACATTCATTTGAGCAGGTGTGTCGACGAACTAGAGGTTGTTAGTGACCTCTTTTGGACAAGTTCTGATGCGATGAAATTGTTAAACGTATTTGATATTGTATTCTTGATGGATTTGACCTAAAAAACGAACAAATATAGACTTCCGTAGCTTGAAATTGTCGACATGACGTCTACGGGATTAACCTTCTCAGTCGCATTTGCATTCTTGTCAAGTGAAAGGCAAAGTAATTTATCTTGGACTTTGCAAAGGCTTAGAGGTTTATTTTTGACATCTGAGGGTGGTCCTAAAGTCATTGTGAGTGACCGAGACTTAACTTTGATGAATGTCATTGCGAATGTATTCTCTGAGTCATATAAGATGCTATGTCAGTTCCAAATCCTTAAAAATGTTAAAGAAAAATGCAAAATGTTAGTTGATTCTATTGAGGCTTAGGATGTGTTGATGGAGGCATGGAAAAATGTGATGGATTGTGCTAATCAAACCATGTTTGGTGACTATGTGAATCGTTTTCAATACACCTATGGTTCCTGACCTTTATTCTTTGAATATGTGAATTATACTTGGATTATTCCATGAAATACATACTTTGTAAAGGTATGAACAAACAAAGTAATGCATTTAGGGAATATGACCACATTATGTTTTAATGTTATTTTACTTAATTGCGTTTGATAAATATTTTTTGATATTGTTGATGCTTTTGTTTCAAGGTTGAGTATGCTCATTAGGGCCTGAAGAAAGTTTTGGACAGTAGTATGGGAGATATTTGTTCTTGTTGAGATGTTATTCATAATGTCATTGTCCTGCAACACAATAAGATTAAGGCGTCATTTGAAAAAAGTCTTAGAAAACTGTCCTAGGACCAGGAAGTGAAATAACGTCGACACATCATCTAGAGTAAATGATAACTAACCCACAAGGATATGAAAACTGTTCATCTCGAAATGTCATCTCTCAACGAATCCGAGCAATAAACTCTTACTGGTGTAGTCATAAGAAATGTGCGAGAGGCGTCAAAGTCGAATTCAACACTATTTGTTGAATTCCATCGTGGTAGGGTCCTGATTTATTTAAGTTTTTTCTCTTGGGAGATCAACTTGATCTCCCCTCGATCCTACACAATAATATATAATATAATTTTTATTCCAAATAAACAATAATAATTATAATTTGAGTTTTGCACTCACCCAGTCTTGCGAAATTGCATAAGCAACATTCTCAACATTGTGTGAATAAGAAACTATCATGTGGACTTCTTAGAAATCTATCAACTTCCTCATCTATTTGAGGAACATCCTGATGCTCCTCCTTAACATGCGCCTCAAATGCAGGCATATCATATGTGTGCTCGTTAACTACAGGGTCCTCTATATGATCATCAATAGCAACCTCACGCCTTCTCTGAGCTGAAGTTGTGGGTCTTCTCCTTGCTTCACTCCATGAAGAACTCTCTCCAATATAACTATATGCACCACGATTTATTAAATAAACCGCAATTAAAAAATTAAACAACACAATAAATAAACAAAAGGTTTAATGTCTCGGTAAGTCTCTATTTTCGTTCAGAATCTCAAATATATAGGTTTCCGACTTGTTCGGATTCTCAATCAGGTCTTTATTTTTGTAAAATCGAATCAAATAAAGGCTTTCCGTCAAATTGATCAAACAACGTTTAAAATGGTCTTACGTGGCATGCTGAAGGTATTGTTTAAACTAACGTGACATTAAAAACGTGTATGAAGTGTATTTTGTATTAAAAATTGGAGTGCAAGAGGGGAAATCAAAATTAATTAAGGGCAAAGTGGGTAAAACAAATAAAATTAAGATCACCCATTTCTCTCCAATTGCGAAATCGAAATCAGATTGGGTTAAATCAATTGGGCTTCGTATTAGGGTTCGTGGGAGAAAAAGAAGTGTGTTTTTGTTTGATTGGATGGATAATCAAATGCAAAAGTTTGTTCATCTTCGACATGTAATGAGTGGTGGCATCAAAACTCTAATGTCGTTTTTCATGGTGGAGTATCTATGATTGATTGATGGTGTGAACTTTGGAAATCAGACTGGGAAAGAAAATTGCAGGAAAGAAGATTACAGGAAAGAAGATTGCAGGAGTGAACTTTACAATTGAAAAACTCTAAAAGCTAAGCTAAAAGTCAAACAAAACAGTGATTGAGAAAGATGTCCCACCTAACAAACAAAATGGTTTTTAGAGTATCACAATAAAAAAAAAGATCAATGCCTGATTTGCATAGTTTCACAAGAACTCAATAATCGGTATTCAAGAGATCTTCCCTTTTTTGGTAACCGACTTCACACATGTAGAAAAAAATAGCTTCCAATGTTGCCATTGAATCACATGACACTCCTAAACCACAAAACTAGCTCCAAAAACAATTCCCAAACTCGAATATAGGATGTGCTACAACATAGTAGAATGCACCAGTAGTGGGTACGAGATATGACTTGGGGTTCCACCAGTAGCTGGGGTAGGATGTGCTACAGCAGGCGCAAGAAATGCACTCGTACATCTAGTCAAGCTTTTTGCGGTCCCTCTTGCTTTGTAGGATCTCCTTCCCTAGCACCGGCGATGGGTTCTTCCGCTTGAGTTGTCAATGTTCTAGGCGCAAGAGCTGTAGATCCCTTCGCGGCAGGAGCGGTGGAAGGTGAAGGTAGGTTTGATCTCATTTTTTATGTTGATGAGCACGTCCAGGACCATGGGCCTACACTCCTTCAAGTTGATCTGGTAGTCCTTCAGCTTCGGTTTTGACAGGTTCTCAAGGTTCCACCGGTAGATTTGGAAGGTCTTCAGGGAGGTTGTGTCGTGGGTTCCGCCCTAAATCCCACTCTGATTTCGATTTGTCAATGTTGCACTTAATTTCATTTGTTTTACCCATCATGCCCTTAATTAAATTTGATTTTCCTTCTGTGTACTCCACTTTTTAATACAAAATACATTTCATACACGTTTTTAATGTCACGTAAGACCATTTTAAACGTCGTTTGATCAATTTGACAGAAAACCTTTATTTGATTCAATTTTACAAAAATAAGGACCTAATTTAGATTTCGAACAAGTCGGGAACCTATTTGAAATTCTAGACAAAAATAAGGACCTACCGAGACGTTAAACCTAAACAAAATTACTAGAAAACTAAACAAATTTTAATTAAAAACTACTACAAAATTGAACATATATATAAGATATTAATATATTATAAAAAATTTATTTTAAAAAAATTATAAATTTACTTTTTATATAAAAGTATCTGGAAAATAAATAAAATATTCATTTAAATATAATTTAATTATATAAATTAAAAAAATATCCAGAAAAAATCAAAAAAATAATTTAAAATATTTTAATTACAAATTTATTGCTTTAAATATAAAATATTCGAATAAATTCTAATTTGATAATGTATTAACCTATCTCTAATAACTATAAAAAATTATTTACAAATAATTTAATATTATCATTTAAAAACATATAAAAAAATTAAATAACTAAGAATTAAAAAAAACAATTAATTAATTAACTATAAATAAATTATATTTTTTTAATTAACTATAAATAAATTATATTTTTTTAATTAACTATAAATAAATTATATTTTTTTAATTAACTAAAAATAAATTAAAAAAAATAAAAGAGTTAATTAATTAACTATAAATATATTATAAAAATAAAACAAATAATTAATTATAAATAAAACATTTTTCTGATTTAAAAACTATAAAAAAAATAATTTACATAACAATTAATTAATTAACTAAAAATAAAAAAAATGTTGAAGAATTTTAATGAATATTCTGTTGTAACAGATTAGTTGAAAGTCGTGACAGATTTTCTATATCCTTCAATGTTTTTTTTTAACAATTCTAATTACAAATTTATTACATTAATTATAAATTATTTTAATATTTATTTCCACAAATTGTTAACCTATCTCTAACAATTATAAAAAGGTAATTACAAATAATTTTATATTATCATTTAAAAACACAACAAAAACAATTTTAATTAGTTATAAATAAATTAAAAAAATTAATTAATTAACTATAAATAAATTATAAAAATAAAACAAATAATTAATTAACTATAAATAAAATAATGTTATGATTTAAAAATTATAAATAAAATAATTTACAAAATAATGAATTAATTAACTAAAAAAAATTGAAGGCCTTCAACCGATATAGAAAATTTGTTGTGGGGATATCAAAATTTATTGACGGATTTCAAAATTTGTTGAAAGTCGCAATAAATTTTTCATATCTGGTGAAGGCTTTTAACGTTTTCTTTTACAAATTAATCACATCAAATCAGAATACAATGATCACGTACATGTTCACAGATTCATACTAGGGCTAAATATGCATGTATATGAGGACATCACATGCAAACGAACATCAAATAAACATTAATAACATGAATCAAAAAGATTGAAACGGAAAAAATACAAGAAGACGAACCAACCTAGATTTGAAAATCAAACAAATCAAGAACAAAAATGACGAACCAAGTAAGTAAATGGAAACAACGAAAGAGTGAAACGGATAAAACACAATAATACTCGTGACAGAAAGGAACATGTGCGAGAGAGAAAATGAGAAAGATATGTGGGGTGTTGTGGTGCGTCTCAAGTAAGAGGGAAACAAGGGATTATGGTTTTAAAAAAGTAAAAGTTAAAGGGTATTCTTGTAAAGAAAATAAAATGGGGAGGTGTAGAGAGAAATTGGGATGGTAATGGAGAAAATTAGTCCGAAGCACATACCAATCAAACAGAAAGAGAAAGTGGGCAGTTTCTTCCTCCACCACCTTAACTTTTATTTTGCATCTCTATAACTTTTCTTTCATTTTTCCCTTTTCATATCCAAAAGTTATTTTTTTTCTAAAATAAATAACTTCCATATTATAATTCAGAAGATGAAAATGATTTTCAAATTATATAATCTAAAAATAAAAATTAACTTTTACATTATATATGATCCAGAAATCAAAATAACTTTTGAATGGTATATTCAAAAATGACTTTTAGATAGTGTAATCTTTTTTTCAAATAAGTAAATTCTGGATTACATAATCCAAAAATCATTCGGCTTTTAAATT
The DNA here is from genome assembly GCA_027742785.1 of Vigna reflexopilosa. Taxonomy (NCBI): domain Eukaryota; kingdom Viridiplantae; phylum Streptophyta; class Magnoliopsida; order Fabales; family Fabaceae; genus Vigna; species Vigna reflexopilosa. The sequence goes on from CM050918.1 coordinate 10,399,736, forward strand.
ACACAATCCAAAAATCATTTTTATGAGAAAAAATTGTAGAAATATAGGAAGAAGTAGAGGTGCACGAAGTGACTGTCCAGAAAGTGTTATAAACCCAATTTCAATAAGCCCAAATTATTCCGTTGAAAGTCTTAAAGCTGAGATATACAATTTACAACTCCTATTTCCTATTTAATCCTCATATGAAAACCCCAGGGCAAACGTTTGTTTATTCATTACACATACAATATGAACAAGTTTCCATTGTATTATTTTTCAAAAATTATTTAAAATCAAAACGTTATATATTTTTTAGAGAATTTACTTAAATACAAAAAATTTTAGAAAAAAAGACTACACAAAGGTAGAAGTAGAGCTGTCAAAATAGGTCACCCGGTCCGGTCCATCACGGGTTGATCACTTAGTGAACTAACGCAACCCGACTCATTTATTAGCGAGTCAGAAAAATTTGAACCCGGCGCGACCCACCACGGGTTGGTAGGTAAACGGGTTGGCTCACTGGTTCACTTAATTACAATTTCTTTTTAAATAAAAAAAATTACAAACTCTCTATAATTCAAATCTAAGCAAATTTCACTCCCAACATGGGTGTTTAATTAATTTTGAAAATAGAAAACATAAATAATTTTTTCAAACAAAAAAAATAATAAATATTTTTTATAAAATTAAAATTAAATTTTTAATAAAATAAAATAAAGTTGGTGGGTTGGTGGGCCAACCCGGCTCACCACGGATTCAACTCCCATGAACAGAGTTGAAATTTGACCCGCATAAAAAAATATAATTTTTTCAAACTCAACCCCACCCGAACCTGTGGTAGGTCGGGTTAACCCGCGAGTTGCGACCCATTTTCACAGTTCTAAGTAGGAGTGCGGGTGTTCTAAATTTATTACTTTGATTTATTCTAAAAAAATATTAAGTATGTCACTCAGTATTTAAAAAAATGATAAATTTATTACTTATTCTAAATTTAATTTGACTTTTGTACACGGAATAATTGGTGAGTGGATTATGGTGCTACTGTTCGCATAATATAATTGTACAATGTGTTCTATGGGGTTGACCTCCAATTTATGAAAGATTCACTTAAAGACATAATTTATTTCAAAACTTGTGTTACACCATGTTTGGGGAAGCATTAACTCAATTATATTTCTAGTTTGGTCAAATTTGAATTTTCTTCATCATCTGAAAACAATATAATGTTTATTTCTATCAAAATTCAAATGATATTCTTCTTAATTAATTTTTTGGATGATAATTTATATATGCTTGGTATTCTTAGTTCTTATAATGAAATATTGCAAATAAATTCACGTGGTATAAAACAAAAATTGAATCGGAAGCGCTAACACTAAATTCATATATTTAAATAGAGAATTTATTTACTTGTATGGATGAGATTCTTAATTTCTTGGGTATATTGTAATTTCTTAGTTATGCAAAACACTCTTGGGGTTAAGTTTTGCAATCTCGGTTCAAGATCATTTTCCAATTTTCGAAATGCAAAATTTTTTTATTGAGGAAGTTGAATTTGGGAGGGAGGGAAGGTAATATAATAAATAATTTATTTGAAAATGTTATTGATAATGATATGATAATCATACTTGGTATTGTTTAATATTCCAATAGTAGAAGATAATGTTTATGACATTATTTTAAAGCAAGATAATGATAAGGTTCTCTCTAAGTACTTAATAAAAATAATTTTAATAGTCATATAAATGTATTAAAAAAAATTACTAAAGAGAAGGTATACGCAATCTTAAATTATTATATTGTCTATTTCAAGACATAGGATGATAGATATAACTTTTGACTTATAATATATCTTGATAAAATAATTATAATCGTTATTATTGGAGAACTAATTTATATGGTGTAACTATATATTATTTAAGTCAAGTAACTCAAATATATTAGGGGTAAATAAATTTATATTTACGGTTTCTTTATGGAAAACAACCTAACAAAAAAATAATACTAACGTTTGTAATAGATATAACACTTTTAAAATTACAATAATATATGAGAAACAAAATAAAAAATTATAATAATAACCAAGAAAATAGAAAATCAATATTTTTAACATGCAAAAACTCGCTTAATTTCAGAAGTAAAAACATATATAATAATTTTAAAATTGAAGAATAAAGAAGGAAAAACCTAAAAGTATATTGAGATTTATTTTTCAAATCACAAACTTTGGTTCCATAATCTCAATGATTAAAATGAATAGTCACATGTCACAAATCTATTGTTAAAATTTTAGTCCACTTCAATGATTAACTAAACAATAATTCTAATTTTACTAAGATGACTTGGTAAATATGTCGACAAAATTTGTCTTCCTTTTTTTCTTTCAAAGGCTGCAAAAATAACATACTCTTTTAACCTAAAAAATCTTCCTCCACTTAGGTTTAGTCATACAATGTAGTTTTGGTATGTATAGTAAAATGTTAAACTTAACATATCTTTTCCTTCACAATTACGAGGTATCTATAAATTAATTTTGTAGTTTTTCTATATTTCTAATTTATTCCAAAAAAACTATTGTAGGAAATTAAAATTTATGATTCTTACACACATTCATACACATAAATTATAATAGATACTAATCTTAATATATGAGAGATTGAATGAGAATGCACCTAGTCCCTTTTATAAATCAAAGTCGATCAAGTTGGATCTTATTTTATTAGAAAGTGGATTTTAAGCCTAATTCAATCCCAAAAAACTGACTTGTAAAGTGAGATTTGCATCTCAGTTATATGTATATATATATATATATATATATATATATATATATTATAATATGACCTTATTTCTAGTTGATATGGGACTTTCAACACACCTCTTTCACGTTGAGATATAGATATCTCGTGCGCGATAGTAGAAATGGGTGGTCCGATAGCGGTCCGACAACGGGTAGAATAGAAATGCCCAATAAACAAGAAATATCGCTAGGATAAGCTCCAACGATGACTCTAATACCATATTAAGAAGTGGACTGAAGCCTAACTCTAGTCTATGTGGGACTTCCAACATATTTTATCTTTATCTTTATTTTATTACTTCTTATAATAACTAATACGTCTTTATATCTTATTAAATTATATGAGTTTATCATAATATTTCAAACCGAGTCACATAGTAGAATTAATTCTAACATTAATAAACAATTTGACAATCTCACAATAAGATTCAAACTTCTTCCTTGATAGCGTCTTAGTCATCATATCAACATCATTGTATCAGTATGAATTTTATCCAATTTCAAGAACTTAGCACTAAAGCATCACATTTCCAATTATACTCACATCAATACGTTTAGACTAAGAATGAAAAGTTGAATTCTTAACATGATGGATAACACTTTAACTATCCACAAATAATGCATGACTTTTCTACATAAAACTAAGTGTATGTAAGAATTTCTTCAATCATAACAACTCCTTACATGCTTTTATAATGGTAGTGAACTTTTTTATGTAATATACAATATTACGCACCTTTGCAATCTTGATTGTCTACTACAATTCTCCTATAAATTTAATCAAATAACTTGAAGTAGACTTTTTTGAATCAATATCTTTATTTATGTCCGAATTTGAATAACTTATTAAAGTAGATTTATCACCTCTAAAACATCAAATCGCATGTAACATGATGATACCTCAAAATTAATTTCACAACATTCTAATACTCTCTACTTGAATTTGACATAAATTGACTAATTGACCCAATAACATTAATATTTATCCTGGACATATAATTTATAAAGCTCTACTGCATATCCATATGCATATAAAACTCTACTACATATACATATAAAACTCTTTTTCACTCAATTTATAATGACACAAATTTCCACAACTTTAACATTTTCCATATGAAAAAAAAAAAATTTTTTGACAAAACTAATTACAAATATATAATTTATTTAATTTTATTAAAATCTACAAATCATCAAACTTTTATTTATAATATTAACAATAATATTGAAAAAAATAAGATTTTTCTTACAACAATTTTACACTTTTGTATATGTTTTTACCAAGTTTAACCGAATTATCTCTGAAGTGAAGGAAGGAGTTATTTAGGTGTGGTTAAACTCCAAATCAAAAAGAAAGAAAGTTTACTTACAAAGACTATCTTGTGATAACATGCTTTTATGACTTAATTAGACATGTACATAACAGATAAATATTATTAATAAGTTATATTATTATCAATGATTTTGTTTATATATCTCATCAATATCATTTTTTTTATTTTAAAGTAATTAATATATCATATAAATCTCATATTCAGATTTTTATGTTACTACTTTTTAACAATAATAAATATGGTTAGGTAAATTCAATATTAATAATAAAAATATCCAAATTAATATAATAAATTTGAGATCAATTTCAATGAGAAAATTTCAATATTAAAATATATTTCAGGAATCGTATTTAAAAATCTAAAATGGAGTTTAACAGCTTCAAAATACTAAGTGAACTTTTATTGTTAGTTTATTATATTTCCGATTTTAGTGAAATTAGTACTTCAAATAAGTTATTAACATTCTTAATTTTTTTATAAAATATATTTAACATTTAAATATCAAAACAATATTATCCATGATTAAAAAATTCCTCAACAAAAACTAAACTCAAATTTACCATACTAGTTAGGAATATTTTCGTAATTTAATATAAATCTAGACCAATAAAAAATCTCAAAAATTACTTCAAATATTGTAATTAATATATAAGAGAAAATAAAAACTTGCAACTTATATTTTGGCCAAAAAAGATATTACAGTTAGTTTGATATATAGCAAAATTAGTAGTTTGCTAATATTAGGATTAGGTCAACATAATTATTAAAAAGTTATATTTAGATAATACTTGATAAATGTGAAGACAATTTTGTGTGATGGGGTTCTTAAATTTTCTTTAGATTTTTAAAAAATAATTTTTTGAATATTTCATAAATAAAAATTCATGTTAATCAAGATTTTAAAGAGTTTTAGAGAAACTACAGCTCATTTGGAAGAAGATGTTTTGTATTATTATTAATATCATAATAGAACAAAACAATCTATCAAAAACTAATATTAGCAGAAAGGCTTAGCATTAAGAATCAAGGAATTAATCCACGTTCGTCCTGTAGATAGTCTCATCACCACAATGATTAGTCCCCTAACCCATATATAATAGAACAAAAAAAAATGATTAGCCATACTTTTGACTAATCTACCAATCAAATGATAAATTACAGAGACGTATATGTATATACACACACCCACAACACTTAAATTACATACATGTAGTGTGTAATGCTCCACAATAATAAACAAACATCTGCATGAAGAAATGATGTTGCAGAATATCTATCGAATTACGGAACGTATATAATCTTGTAAGATATACGCATTCGTATATCCTAATTAAGTTTGTAGAGTAATTAATTCCTTAATGAAGTAATTTTTAAAAGTATTATGAGCTGAGAAGCATAATTGTTTATCTTGTGGTAGAATAAAATAGAAATTGAAATGCAAAATAATATATATTGTACGGAACATTCCCCAGAATCTACCAGACATGATGACACGCGGAGGACGGTGACGTGCCACCTCCTAAACTCATCTCAACCATTCATTCATATTTCATAACCATAAATAAACAAATGAGAAAGAAAGATTACAACAAAAATAATAAAAAAAAAGTTGGAATTTAAATCTTCCTGTATTTTACTTTCAATTTTTATTCTAAAAGTTCGGTGTTTTATCTTCATAATTTTATAAGGGACCTAATTTCTTCTTTTCCTATATCCGCTTGCATATTTTTTGGGATAACAAAAAATTTAAGATGGAAAATGTACATTATAAAATATCTCATTAAAGATATTGATAAGCAGAAGATAAAATAATCAATAATATCTGAAAGAATATCTAATTAAAGATATTTAGCAATTGATGAGATTTTCAGGTAAGTCTTTTTATATTTTATTGTTTTATTTTCATAAATATTCATATTTAAAAGACACTTATCTTGTTGATGATACTTCCTGCAGAGATGATGATCCATGTTTTGTAGCTTTAGCTTTGATGAAAATTTCTGTTGAAAATGTTTCGGTAGATATTTTATGGTATATGTTTGAGTTGGATCAAACGTTAGTAGAATGTAGTAGTGTCAGTAGACTGTCTCTAGTTTGTGACCCTGACTCTCTATTTATAATGGGCGTTAATCCCTGCACCTCCACGTTTTTGGCCCTCCACCTCCCCATCCCAGTTTTATCCCTTCTTTTTTATTTATATTTTTATTTTTTATTTTTTATTTATATACCCTTAAGTAAAAATTTTTTTATAGGTTAATTTTAATTCCAATCTCCTAAAGTAAAAAACTTATTTTTTTTTCTCACGTTCTGCTCTCTCTCTCGTTTCTGTTTCATTGTTGTTTTTTCGAATTCTTTTGTGCTCTCTTTTCTTTTACTATGAGAATCGTTGGCCTGGTGGAAGGAAAGTTGCAACAGAGTTCTTCATCTTCATCTCCGTGATTGTGATCGTGTTTGAAGGCGTGGTGGTTGAAGGAGAAACGTAAGCGGAGAGGTACATAACTGTTAAAAATAGCCTAAACCCTTAAATGGATTTGATCATCTTTCAACGGATGTCAACATCCGTTGAAGGATGATCAAATCCATTTAAGGGTTTAGTTATATATAAATATTTTTTAAATTTAATATTTTTTATAATATATATTTTTTATTTCTATTTTAATTGTTTAAGAATTTTATAATTATATAAAAAATTACTTATTACTTTAATTATATGAAATATATAATTTTATTATATTAATATTTTTATATTTGTTTGATTAATTATTAATTATCTTAATAAGACTCATTATAATTTTATAGGTGATTATTATTTAAAATGGATGAATATCTTCGTGTGGATTTTCAAGTTGGTTCTAGTTTACTTGTAGAAGAAGATTTGACAAATAAATTTACCACAAATGAAATATTTGATTCACGGGAGCACTTAATTAATTGGGTAAGAGAGATGGCTTATGATTTAGGATTTGTTGTGATAATAATAAGATCTGATAAAGCTACTAGTGTACGGGGAAGAAAAACGTTCGTCAAACTTGGATGTGAAAGAGGAGGGAAATACTGGAAATACAAAGTTGATGCAGTGCCCAGTGTATATGGCACTCGTAAATGTGAGTGTCCATTTAGATTAAAGGGTAGACCATGTTCAGATGGGGATGGATGGGTGTTGAATGTGATGTGTGGACATCACAATCATGAGTTGGCTGAAACTTTAGTTGGACACCCTTATGTGACAATACAAATATCCTCCTATTACTAAAGCCAATGCGCGAACAAATAAAGAGCAGACAGTAAATTAATGTCTCACTTATGCTAGAAGGACGAGGTTGAACGAAAGATTGAAGGAAGATTTGTTTATATATGCCTGTAAACTGAAATAATTATAAACAGCAACAAAAGATCCTACTGTGACTCATATCAAAACAAACCAAAGTATAATCATTATTACAAAGTACTATCAATTAGACGTCGAGTGTCTACCACGAACATGCCTTTGTCCTCTCCTAGTTGGAGAATATTCGTCGATTCCATCATTAGCATCCTGAAGCAGTTCCACCGCCACCTGATGTGCAATAGTACCCTCGGTCACATGACGACACGATATCAACGAATATAACTTTCTAGCCATTCTCTTAAATCTAGCCTGCATTATAATTATATCAAAAAAATAAATAAATATGGTTAAGTAAATTTAATAACATAAGCAATGATAAATAACATACCAAGGTGCCAAATGGTGAAGGTGAAAAGGATCTACGATGGGGTCGTGCCTCCTGTGGAACATCGAAGCGCTGTGTAGTGCAACCCTCCTAAACCACTGTATGTATCCATCAACACATTCAGAAGGGTATGATATCTGTCTCACATTCCTAATACGTGATCTGTGAAGTGCAACCACGCAAAATCAATAACGATTACATCTGCATCTGCAACGACAGTGGGTGGTCGTGGAATCTCCTAGTAAAACCCAAACTGCCTCATCACACGCTTAGGAAAATGACGGGAAAGGGTGTCACCAATCCGAATCCATCCAGAATACATACAGACTCCGAATAATGGACGAATGTCCCGATGTCCCTCATATGGATGCCATACAACTCCACTGTATGTCAGACCATCCAACTGCAACCGAATCTGTGCAAGAGTCGAACTCTGCCGAGGGCTCTGCCACCTAGTTGCACGTGGTGTGGTGTCATCATAAGAAGACACCAACCGCCTCCTTCCCATGCTAGGGAAATGCTCGTATATCCAACTCTAAAAATGCAATTATTAAATTAAATATTTTCTATCTTTGAACATAAGTACATCAAATAAATGTGCAAGGTTTATGGTTGTACCTGAAAAAGAGTCAGATATCCAGCCATCTGCTTCGTGGAAGCCAGACTCGCATCCCCAAGCTGCTCGTACAAATGGGCGAGTGCAGCAACGCCCAGGCATATCTGTCACACGCGTGTACGTCTCTAAATAATAGCAGGTAAGACACGCGTATAGAATTGACACTTTTATTTGCAAATATCGTGCATCCTACTAGATGCAACAGATATGCTCTGGCAGCATAGACCCAATGTTGCGACTGACACCTCTGAACATATATGTCTCTGAGCCAGCTGAGTCTGAATTTCGTGCCACGTGCATCCTCCATCTCAGCACCAGCTGTGCCATCATCAACGCCAAGCAGGTCTATAAGGGTTGTACGAGCCTCCTCAAACTCCAACTCCTCCAAATCACATAATTGTCCCAGCACCGGGAGGTGAAGTAAAGTGGAGACATCGTCAAGAGTGATCGTCATCTCCCCTACAGGGAGATGGAAACTACTCGTCTCAAAATGCCACCTCTCTATGAAACCGAGCAACAAGCCCTTATCAATGTAATCATAGCAGATCTGTGTGAGAGGCATCAAAGAGGAATTCAACACAATGTGTTGAATTCCCTCGGCGCACGGTCCTAATTTATTAACTTTTTTACCATGCAAGATCAACTTGAGCATATCCCCTTGATCCTACACAACAATATTTAATATAAATTGTATTAAAAAAAATTAATAATTAAACTTTAAGTTCTACACTCACCCGACCCTGCGAAATAGCATACGCAATATGCTGAACATAATGCGTCAACAAAGAAGCATCACGTGGACCTCCAAGAAATCCACCGACATCCTCTTCCTCTATGTCAGGAACATCGACATGTTTCTCCTCCTCATAATCATCATCAGAGGCCTCAAATGCCTCCTCCTGAACAGGACCCTCATAGGCTTGATATGCCTCCTCCTCAAACGTGCGATCCTGACTACGTATTAATGTCAAATTTTATTAGAGATTTGTTTGTACATTACCCACGATTTTAATTCCTATTAAATATATTTTTCACAATTATGAAAATCCTCAGGAAAAATAGAGTTGATAAATAATTATCAATGATTTTTTGTTTAACTAATGTTATTTGTGGAATTTTCAAAATTGAAATTACTTATTTGTAGTACAACTAAGAATATATTGGTAAAATGGATATTTTTTAAAAATTGTAGACGTTTCATAGTTAAAAATAAATAGGTCAAATAAAAAAATTGTAGGGGCATGCAAATATATGATACAAAGACATTATATGGTTTAAAATTTTGTCTAATTTTAATTAATTCTTTTTTTTTTCTTTTAGACCAATTAAACTTTAAAATAATTTAATCGCATAAAATGTAAAAATAAAACATACGAAAAAATAAAAATTGGAAACAAATAATTTGAATTTATGAAATGTGTGAAATAAAATTGCAAAAATAAATAAGGAGATAAAAATTGTAAATAATGCATTCATTTTTTTTTCTAATTTAATGGTTAACTAAATGGTTAGTAAATAATTTATCTTTAATCATTAAAGTAAAAAAAGAACTAATAGTAAGTAACTTTAAAAGAGTTATTGACCATTGCAATATTTTATTTTTAATTTAATAAGTAAGATTAACTACATGATAAAATAATTTTAAAGAAATAAAAATTGAAGAATAAATCTTTAAAATATGCTGCAAAAATAAATTAAAGAAAGATTAAGTTGTTGTTCTCACTTAGATTCTTGTCTAATATAAATTTTTAACATACAGTTCTCAGTATCGTTAAATAAAAGAAGTGAAGAACAAAGATGGTAAGTGTTGTTATATTACCTTGTTAAGATCAACCTCCTTGTTTTTGGTGTTTTGAATCACCGGTTATCACTCTCACCAGTCTTAGTCGTAGGAGTAAAATGTTATGAATTAATAAACAAATACTACTTTTAACTTTTATTTTTTTACTACATAACGCTTTATTAGGTGGCAACTATATCATGATATTAATATCGTTAATCAGTATAAGAGATAACCAGACAAACTATATCTTATGTCATATAGAATCTGATGAATTGCTTTCAAGAAAGTCATTCAGGAAAATAAAATAAAATCATGTAAACGAACAAAAAATGAAAATTTAGTAGCACCATACCATTTTAAGGAGTTTGTAACTTTCAATAGAAATTTTGTAAATACCTTTTGCTATAATGTAATTGATCTAAACTTCAAAGACGCTTATATATATATATATATATAATTATGTGATTTGTTTTTTTAATTTGAACTGAGATATTATTATTTGTTTTTGAATAAGTTGAGGCACACTATATGTTGAAAATTTCACACAGTTGAAAGTATTAAAATAAGGCTTCTGTGATATTAAAGTGAAGCTAAAAATAAGAGGAGGGAAACAAAGGAGCCTGCAGGTTTGACAAAAGAGTAACATATATTTACAGAGATATGGAGACAAAAGCTTCGAATAATTCAAATTACGATGGGTGTGTTGTCGTAAAAACATGAATACAAGAACATAAACCACATCGTATTTTACAATGGAATTTTTTAAAATGTTTGTCCTATCCTGAATTGCAAAATCAAGTACAGTATATCAAACAGATTAAATTTGAAAAAGTAGATTAAAGAAGAGGTATATGTTTGGAAATTGTGATGAATTAGTTGTATGTTGAGTAAGGTGTGTATTAGAAAGGAGATGAAAAGTTGCGTCATGCGAATAATTGATGTTTTTACTCATTCCTCTATGACTGGTAAAACTATCAAAGAGAGCCTCAGATATGAAATAATTAGCTTAATTCCTAGGAAGAAATAAATTAATGGGAGTCTGAGGAAGAAGAAGAAGTCCAAAGGGAGGCAGAAAGCAAGCGCCGAGATTTCCAATCCAACACCAACTTATTAGTCCCCAACTCCTCCACCCGATATCCGTCGTTGAAAAGACCCAGTAGAAGCTTCGCTTGGCAATGATTGGCGAAACTCATCGGTACTCCCCTGAACCCTGCCGCACCCAAACACTCCCCCCATGACCTTCTCTCCTCCAGCTCTTCACCCGTCCGATATATCCGGGCCAGCGAGCCAACTATCCTTGGGCCTAAGAAAATCCGCTCCACAAGGGCCCTGGCCCGTCCCTGCATCGGAAACCCAGCCTCCAGCGAGTCAAACACCGCCGAGTAGTGATGCAGCGAGTCCATGAACCTTCCCACGAACCCTCCCACACTGGACCCCACCTCTTCCTCCACCAAAGTCACCAGCCTCGGCTTCAACTCTTTCGCTCCACTCAAAAACGACGCAATCGAATCGGGCGCGCGGTAACTCAGGTGCGGCAAGTTTAACATACAGTTAAAAACCAAAGCCTCTCCGCGAACCAGCTTCAGAGACGAAGGTTTAAACGTTTCGTCGGGATCCAACCTGCACTGGTGGAACGTGAACGGCTGCCCAAGGGATGTGGCGAACGCCGTCAACCGCCTCCCGGTCTCCTGCACGCTGGCGATGGAGCGGCGTCCAGTGCCGGTCCTGGACAATGCTGTGATTCGAAGGTGTGGGCCCGGTGGACCTGTTTTGTCGGAGGCAAGGGCCTGCATGAGAGAAGCCCACTGGACCCCTTCCATGATGTCGTAGTCTACGATGTGGACTCGGCGCTCGTGGGCCACGGCCTCGAGGATGGCCTGGTTGGCGGTGAAGTGTCCGAACTTGACGTAGGGAGACATGTCCTGAAGCAGTTGGAACGCCGCTAGGGTGTCGTTTTGATGATGATGATCGTCCCGGGGGTGGTGGGACCCACACGTGATGTAGTAATGATGTTTGCTGTTATTGTGCGCACCCCCGGCGCCTTCTAGCAGGCCCTGAAGTGCGTCGGTGAAGTAGGCGGCGAGCCTCTCCATGTTGGAGCCGTGCGAGGCGTGGGACACCAAATCCTTGAGCCGAACCAATATCACTCGAGCCAGGTCGCGACTCTTGGTGGCGCCGGTGAGGGCCTCCGCGGCGGCCATGAGCAGATGGACCAGTCTTAGGCCCTTGGAATCGTCGGCGGCAGCTGTTTCTTCCTCGGCGTCATCTTCCTCCGTTATGGAGGCGGAGGGGGAGTTGCTGGCGGCGTGGTCTTCAGGGCTGGGGTACTCGGTGGGAGCGTCGGAGACGATAGAGTCGATGAGGTGGTGGAAGTCATCGTGGGATCCGGTGAAGGCGTCCCAGTTGACGAGGGGGGACCAGTGGTTCCAGTTGCAACCGTAGTCGTCGTCAGAAGAGGGGGTGGTGTCGGTGATGGTAGTGTATCCGGAGAAGTGGAAGTTGTGGATTGCATCGATGTCTGTGTTCATGTCTATTTCCATGGTTGTTGGAGTTGAGTATGTTGGTGGGTGGGGAGAAAAGAAAGAGAGAATAGAAAGAAGGTGTGGGTAGAGATGTATTAAGCAGATGTAGAAGTCGTGTTGTGTTGTGTGGGGAAGGGTGGGAGATTTATAAAGAGGTTGAGAGTGGAAGAAGGGAAGAAGGGTCTGGAGCATGCGACAGTAGAAGTCCAAAAATTGATGGCTGACTATAGAGTTTTGCGGCCGATGACTGCCCAGTTTAAGTTTCATTTAATTTCAATAAAATATTACCTATTCTTCATCATTACCAGTGCCGTTTTTTATGGATTTATACAACTTTTTAACTTTTAATTTACTCGTAACCCCTCCTGTTTCTACTTATAAAAAAGAAAAAATACAGTTTCAAATTTTTTTAGTTGAATATTGTTAAGATGATTATGATATCTGCGTTATATACGAAGATATAATTACTGATGTTTATAATATAATTTGTTAATTTTTTTATTCATATTTACACATTTGGAGGTTGATGAAGTTAATTATTTGGATGAAATACGTTTGTGTCCTCATAAACATGATATAGAAATCATCAACATGAAAGCTAAGTTTTGTTCAAAAGTTTAATTTTAACCTCATACGATACATCACGAAAAAGACATATAGGCCTCAATATCTCATAGTGGTATCTCAAAGGAAAAATGTTAAAAAAAAAATTAAACTCTCTCTCTCTCTCTCTCTCGCCTATCTCAGTGGTCTCCACAGAGGTGAATTAGAACATAGGAGTGCACACAATTTTCATTACCGAGATAAACTTCTAAATATACGAAGGGCTATGCAGTGTCTACCTTTAAGGGCACACACACATACTTTTGATAACGTATTCAGTGACATAAGTCCTCGTTTAGGGTTTTTAAATAAATGATCCCACCCATGCCTAGAGTTCTTTCATTGCCGCCAATAAACGTGACGAGCCAAGTTAATTTGATGTACAAATTACTTTTCATTTAATTATGAGATCGTGTTAATGTCACACCTTGAGATATTATGAAGGGACATAATTAAATAGCCCTATTAGAAGACGACCCCGCGATTAGTGCTAATCAACACGTTAACAATGTGCACTATATATATACACATAAAATGCCTTTCTACATACCTAAAAGTTATGTGTATGAATCAATTTACTTACATATACTTGTAAACATGCCATTGGAAAACGTACTTTGATGTTTGCTACATAGCTTCATTTTTTCATGTTCATGAAAGTTGACCGGTTGCATTTTATATTCGTCTCGCTTGGCCAAGGAAGGAGTCTAATTGTAAAAACTGTCACTTCTCCATTCAGTATAACCTGTGTCTAGATATTATGAACAGATAAGGAGACTGTTAAACTAGAGACAATTGTTACTGGAACAAAATAAAAATTAAGAAAAAATGAGTAGATCATGTTCTGACAAACTTTTCTTCAAAACTCCGGTCATAATAAAAGTCAATTTTTTGTAGTTATAAGAAAAAGAGAAAATGAATAATAATGAACTATATATCAAATGTATGGAAAAACCTTTTGGGTTGTAAAATATAATTGTCCAAACAAAATATATTATCTTTTTTATGTCTCTTTAATTTACACGGGATGTCCTTTTATATTAAATATTTTGAGCTAGTTAAATCCTATTTTATTTCCAAATGTGTTGAGAACAAACCACTCAAACATTAATATAACCATGGGTTAATTATTATTTTGGTCTTAACTTTTGTACTATTTACTGAGTTTAGTTTTTTTTAGTTCAAGTAAGTCTCATTAAATTGAATTGTTTTTTCATTATATTTGTATAAATGACGTTAGCAATGTTTTTGTAAATATCATAAGTTAAGTTGTAGTATTTTTTGTTTTTTTTTATTTTATTTTAACTTTTATGATTTATTTATTTAATTTTGTTTCATATATCAGTGTCAATGTCATGCTACATGATAGTAATACTTGATTTTAAATCACCATATGGATAGGAAAAATTTTACCAACCAATTTTTAAAAAATATATAAGTTTAGAATATGTATTTTTTTTAAAAAAATAAATTAAAAAAATTAAATTAATTTTACCTAGGAAAATTTGATATATAAATTTTAAAACATATTATTTTAACATAAGATATATAAATTATAGTAAAATTAATTATTAATTTCATTATATTTTGGATAGAGACTAACATTGTTCAATTTTAAACAAATTTAAACTCAATTCAATCAAAAAATAAATATAAAAGGCAAATTAAATACAAAATATTAAATAAGTTTTGTAATTTAATAATTTCGGATATTGATATGATTTCGTATATTTAAATTCAAATTGTTTGGATATCACTTTACTATAAAAAGATTAGGATGGAATTATTGATTTTGTGTATTTAAAATTTTACATAATATATATCATTACTTTTTTTACAATGATTAATTCATGTTAATCCCATAGTAAAAAAAATAGTGTCTTAAAATTTTAAAAAAGTAAGTTTTTAAAAACTATTTGTAGTCTTTCAAATTTAATATTCAAGAACTAAAATCAACTTTAGTTAAATATTTAACAGATTAAAGAGATATTTTTAAATTTAAAAGATTAAAAATAATCTATCCCAAACTAATAAAGTTGTTATAATTGAAAATAGACGTTCATATCATTTAATAAAAGTATTCTATAAAAAAATGCTTTTTCCCTTCTCTTTCTCGGATCTTAAATCATTCACATATACTCCAATATTTTATAGTAACTGGCGTGTCTAAAAAAATATATATATCTGGCGTGTCTAAAAATAAAAAATAAAAAACACTTCTCGACTAGCAATTGCATTAGCCGACAGTTTGTATAATATATATTGCACATAAATAGCTCCAATGAAAAACATACGTATGACCGTTTTAAATTATGCTTCTAGACTAGTGTCATCAATGATTTTAGTTTGTTGTAGGGAAAAACCTAGAAATATGAAATTACTTGTCTTTTTAACCATCTGAAAACCAACTAAGAAAAGAAAACGACTCTAACATTTTATATCTATATTTTGTTTAACAATCAGTAAAAGAACTTAGATAAGTACTCTTTCGGAACACAATCCAAATTGTTTCTTCTGTATACTTCTAAAGATTTTCCTCTTTGTTTCATCGATCGGTTGTGACTTGGAAATTAACACTTCGACGCTCAAGTCAGCAAAGTCACCAAGAGATCAAATTATTTCTTATATCAAAATTCATCCCTTTACCTGGTTAATCATGTTTGTATTTATAGGTATTTAGGGTCAATAATGGGCATTAACTTCTTGTAACCGCTGCACCTTGTTCTGCAAGATCCGCCCCCAGTTGTAACTACCACATCGTGCTTTATTGTTCCGCAAGATTCGCCCCTAGTCAGCCATCCTTTAACACCATCTACAATTCCTCTATGATCAGCAGACTGGCGGATCCCTTCGTCCTAACCGATCGACCAACAGCCTTACCTGATCGGTCCCTCACCTCTTCCAAACATACCATACACTATACATAAGCCCCCCAAGCCCCAAGCGGCATGGCAAGCGACGGGGTTTTATATAGAAATGCAGATCGTTATGATTGTTTACCTTTGGGCCTGGAGCGTTACATCTGGGACTGAAAGATCACGATCCCCAAGTCCCTACGATCTCGCTTACACGAAGGGTCTGAATTTATTTGGGCTTTTATCAAAATTGTACTCGAAGCGTCGTTTTGTCCTTGCCATTGGATCATATCAAAAGGAACGACCACGATGCGTCCTCTGAACCATTTTTCTCGGCTATAAATAGATGGATGGTCCCCCCTCATTTGTATCGTTTCCTTGTGTCGCTTTTTGGCCCCGAATCCCCTTCCCGTTCTTCGTGTATCTCAAGGTAATGTCTTCTGCTCAATCAACCGATGAGTCTGGTGACGAAGGTTGGGGGTATGCTGATGATGTCTCCGTCAAACCTCCGTTCCGATCAAGCACCTTCGTTCTTTCATTGATGCTATGACAGTTTACTCTTCAGACGAATTGGTATGGTGTAGAGTCTTTTCCCTATCATTAAAGGGAGAAGCACTAGATTGGTTTCATTCATTGTTACCTCGAACGATAGACAGTTTTGCTACAATGAGACAACTCTTTAGTCAACAATATGCGTCAAGTCGAGCTCCAGGTGTGACATACACTGCTTTGGTGAGAATGAGACAGGGTAGGGAGGAATTCTGATAAGAAATACTTTGATCTCTTGGTGACCTTGCTGACTTGAGCGTCGAAGTGCTAACCTGCAGGTCACAACCGGTCGGTGGGATAAAGGGGAAGATCTTTGAAAGTATACAGAAGGAACAATTTGGATTGTGTTCGATCTTGGATCCTACATCTGAAACACCTAGCTTTTTATTCAAACATATATTTATAGTTTTCAAAAAATAGACTTTAAATTAAAAGTTATCTAGTTACAATCCAATTACTAATAATTTAATAATTACACTTTGTTCAATTAATTAATGTTAATGATAATTTTTTAGTGTTTGAATCATTCAATCCATTAATAATAACTTACCATTCAACCATTCGATAATAATTAATCGTATAGTTCTATGATAAAAATCTCATTAATAAATGTATTTAGTAGGGCTGGGCAAAAATAACTGTACTGTACTGTAGTTAACTGTACTATATTATACTAAAAAAAACTGATCCACTTTTACTAAAAGTTCAGTTAACTGTAACTGTTTCAGTTCAGTTAACTGTGAGAACTGTTTTTACTCTTTCCTCTTCTCTAGTTCCCTTATAATTGTTTCTTCTTGAAAAAAAAAATTAATAATAAAATATTAATAAAAGAAATTATTTACATAAAAAATTAATAATTAATTTTTAAGACAATTTTTTTATCACAAATTTTAACACTTTTTATCAATAAATATATAACATATATAAATAAAAAAGATAATTTATATTTTTATATTTTTTAAGTTACATATAATATAATATATATATATATATATATATATATATTGTTACGTTATTTTTAATATTTTTTTATTAATAAAATAAAATAAAATAAATAAATAAAAAATAAAATAATTTCCATACACATATAATAATAAAAGAAATATAAATAAAATAGAAAATTATAATATCAGTTAATTAAAAAATTAATTTATAAAACACTTATGAATTAAATAAAATAAATATTAAAATAAATTTTTATTATATTAAAAGTAACGTGTATTGAGTTGAAACATTTTTCAATATTAAATTACTATAACAATTTTTATTTCAAATAAAAAAGAAAATTTTTATTCCAAATAAAAAAGAATTTGTTTTACAAAACTTGCAATCAAAATGATTTAATTTTAGATTATAATTTAAAGTTACTTTGTTATTAGATAGTGTTAAAATCAGATTTTAGAATTAGTGCAATGTTAAAATTAGTACAATTCAGTTTAAAATTAGTAGTTCAGTTAAAATTGGTGCAGTTTAGTATTCAGTTAGTGTAATTTACAATTGAGTTAATAGTTCAGTTTAGTTAGTGCAGTTTATAGTTCAGTTAATAGTTGAGTTAGTGCAGTTTACAATTCAGTTAATAGTTCAGTTCAGTTTATACTGGAGTTTAGTACAATTTAGTATAGTTCAGTTTGATAAAACAAAAAACAGTTCAGTTCAGTTTGTCTGAACTGTTTTACAGTTCAGTTCAGTTTAAATAAATTAGTTTTTAGTTCAGTACAGTTTTTAGCAGTGCAGTTCAGTTTGATTTGTCCACCCCTGTATTTAGAGCACATATACTAGTTAGTGTCAACTCCTTTTTATAACTTAACCAACTTTCTGCAACAAAGGTTGCAATTCTAGAATCTGAAGATGTGTGAGCCAACTGCAAACAAAAACTGCTTCTACAACACTATTCTTGAACTGATACTTTATCTCTTCCGTAGATTAGTCGCACGGTAAAAACACCCTTGTATCAGCATTTAACTCAATTTTACTTAAGTGAGAAATTTGTTATAATTTATATATTATAATTTGTCTTCATATCTAACTAATAATTAGAGATCTCCAAATCAAAACCTACGTGAGAACACCATGATTAACACTTTGGAGATAAGAATTTTTCCAAGAGACATGCATGTTTTTCCCTAGTAGCTATGTGGTCGGCAATAGATTATGGTAAACCCTACAAAATCTTTTGTGAAAATGACAGTGAGTTCTCGGGCTAGCAACGAATTAAAGTTTTTAACCCTTCATTAAAATGGGCACAAGCCACGCCCACAGCTTTAAATAATGAGAATGGTGGTATAGTATATTGACATCAGTGATAGTTAATAATATAATTTAGTAGCTGATGGACTAATAAAGTCAATGGTTGACTTGATATGTACAAGTTATGAGATTGTTGCAGTAGCCATAAATGCACCTAAAGAGTTATTACCTAATCAAATGGCCGGCATGTTCCTCAAAACCGGGCAAGGAGGCAGTACCATATTTGTGAGGCAGTTTCCCTTTTCACCACTCATAATCCCGTTCGGGCGGCAAACAAGATCGCTTGTCACTAACAATGGTTGTTACAATGTCATTGTATATACATCATACTTAATTAAACAAACGCATGCATTTTAGATACAAAGAAAAAACCATAATTATTCAGCTCCATATTTCATTCTACCATCTCTGATTTCTTCAAATAATAATGCAAAATCCAATAAAGATTTAATGAGTTTTTTAGACCAGGTTTCCAAAATCAAGACAATGAATTCTACAACTCCTAGAGACATAAATAAGTATTTGCTGTCTCTTTTCTGTACACTCCTGCTCCACCGGCATGCGCTTCCTTACCTGTATATTACATATCTTTGCAATTTGCGGAGCATGGCATGTCACAATACAGGACCATTAAATTCCTTCTCTATCTATATATCTCAAATATTAGAGTTAGAATGCCCAGAAAACACTTTTACATACTCTTTAAACCAAAAAAAAAAGAAAAATCAAAGATCCGAAAGTATTAGAGATTCTACGTAAATATAAGATGTATTTATATTACTTAAGTGATGATAATGCTGACTAAGACTTCAATTTATTTTTTAATATGATATTATAAGTAAAGTTTGTTACACATATCTAATTATTTATTTTCCAATCATTATAAAAATGTTGTTGTATTTAAACTCATCCATATATAATATTGTATTTTACGATCATCCAGTGGTGGAACAATCAATTATATCTTGAATTATCTAAAAGGTTACCAATGAATTTAACTAGTTATCAAAAAAATTGTTCAGTCATTAGTCGAATCACAATTATTTTAATGTTGACTATGAAAAATAAAGTATGAATATTAACAATTAAATTGTAATTAGATTGAACACTAATTACAATTTTATTTCAAAACTTATAAATAAAAGTTTGAGGTAAGAAGATACGTGATTTGTATTTACTGTTTTATTAATTCTTAATTGTTAACGTTGAGCTGTAACATTAAAGTGGTTTTTACAAGTATTTTCTAAACGGTTTAAACTATCATCTATTATTAATTCATTCACAAATATATATAATCTTATAAGCATCCTTTTATAACATTAAACAAATATTATCAAATATAAGATCTATTTATATTACAGATCAATAAGACTTAAATTTAATATCATAAGTAAAGTTTGTTAAACTTATCTAATTATTTATTTTCGTATAGTTATCGTATTGTAAATATGTTATTGTATTTAAATTTACTGATATATAATACTAAAATCTAATTTAATAAATTTTGATTCACTTACCAAATCATTTATTATTAATTCATTCACAAATATTTAATCTTAGAAGCATGCCTCTCATAACATTAAACAAATATTATCAAATGTTCTATTTATCACAATCATAATGATAATATTGCAAATATATTTGTTGTATCTATTTTGTTTTACTTTCCTAATAAAAGGCTTCGAAAATGAGGTTGTCTTGGTGAAAGATCCTACGGTATTTTAAGCAAAGCAATTCAAATATCTAATTTGATGTTATTATTATTCAATAACATATATACATATGATATAAAACTATTGATTTATTATGATGGTGTTTTAGGAGTTGTTCTTAGGGTTGACTTAGCCCTACACCAGAAGTCATATATACTCGGAGTGAATTATGATTAGTCAATAATGTAAAAATCTTAGCGTTGAGAACTAGGAAAATTATATTGTAAAATTAATAATAGTTGTTTATATTTATTATGTCGTCAAACAGTATAAAGCTATTATGCTCCCTAAACAGACAACTATAATAAAAATGTCAAACATCATATTTATAAAATAGAAAATTAGGGTTACATGCAATATGTGGTATAACATAAAAAATAGCCACTCCTAGGAAATAAAAATAATTAGGAAGCAGGCAAGAGAATCTTTGGTCACAAACTAAAACCATTTTAATTAATATAGACTTTTAGATGGCTCTATAGTTGAGTCCCAATCTCCAAAGTGAATGTCAAACAGAAATAATTAGAAAAACAAGTGAAAGTACAAACCCATAAATGTCATGGTTCGAAAATTCCAGGCACAGGTGTGATCTTCATCTGCCAGTTGTTGCATGAACAGTGTCCACAATTATTATATTCTAATCGTATTACACTAATCAATTCTCTAAATTTATAAAATACTGATAGCCTAATCCTTTTAAATATATTGATTTTAATACGGTAGAATTCAGGTTTAAATCTTAACTATTTTATTTAATATATTCACCTCATAATCAACACAATATTTATAGATACGCCAAAATATACTTTTATTACTATAGGATATATTAATTCTGCTTTATTCTCAATACTTTTAAAATTTAATTTATGTTTTTGGTGAAAACAATTCAAATGATTTTTTTAACAGCTGATGGAATTAAAAAAATAAAGTAAATTATACGATAAAAATAACATTTAGAAGACTAAATCAAGATATCGCACAGCATTAAATTATGTGTAAAATCTGTATTAAAAGCCACATTAAGATTACTTTAACATTTTCTTAAACCTTCCACTCACCAACAACAAATATAAGAAGTTTGTCAATTGTTTAGTATGTAACATCATTGTGTTTATTTTAATTATTAGTTGTTTTAAATTAAATTCATTAATTAAAAAAACTAATGTATTTATTTATTTATATTAAAATTATTTGTAACATCTTATAAAAACGCCAACTTAAGATTTACAGATATAATTTGAATTACCTAATGAATCTTTAAAATTTCCAAGAAATTAATTATAAAAAATGTTAGTTTTTGTATTTGAGTCTTCCCAAAAAAAAATCAACAAGTTAGTCTTTATATATATATATATATATTGAGTCTCTTAATACAAATTTAAATTAATCACTAAATACTATGGTGAAGAGGATGTTTGGCTAAGTTAGATAATTCAGAAAATCTAAGAATTATTTATTTTTTTCAAATAGAAAGTTAATAGATAATAGAAAAAAATTTAAAGACAATTAATGTGTGTAAATATGATTTCAGTCCAGGGACATTAATTACTACAGAAATCGACTTAACATTGATTATGGAGAGTGTTAGAAAACAAAATACAAGAAAAGATATATCGGTTTCCTTCGCTTGTTATATAGAGGACTTTAAATGGTGCTGTTGAGCTTGAACTGCAGGAGTCGCGTGTAGTTGCAGATTTGATGTCACAAGACTTGGAGAACGTTACTGCAAAGTTTGTAATCGCAAGCCTCCAAATGCACCTCGATATTCCTCTAAAAAATACACACTTTCATGTTATCTTTCTTCTCCTCTCTTTCGTTCTCTCATTTTTTTTTTCCTCTCTTATTTTTTTTTATTAAATCTAGGTTACTTAATTATTTTTTAGAATTTTTTACTAGATTTAAAATCATTGAAAAATTCAAAAAGTTTTTGTTATCTTTTGGAAACATTTTACAACATTCTATAGATAAATCTTCAAGCATAATAAATATACACAAATAGTTCTTTTTATTTGTGATTCTATTAGCTATTACAACTTTATTTTCATATGTATAAAACAAAATTTATGGACAAATTTTATCATTAATAAATTAAATTTCATATTATCAATAAATGTTTACATTAACATTTTGTCAGTAAAAGTTTTCAATAACATCAACTACTAAATTAAAATTTGTATTAACAAGAGACATTTTTGTTAATAATGTATCCATTTTATTATTTGCTAATAAATATGTCAGAAAAAAAAACAACAAATTTTCTGTCAATCTGATGATATTTTTTTTTATAAATTAGGTAAAGATGAATAAGGAAATGAATAGAATGAGAGAAAAGGAAGATGAGAAATCGAAACAAAAGACAAAGACACTATGGAGGTATAACTATGTGGAGGCAACAATGGGAGATAAGGAAGGAAGAAAAAAAAAGGTAAAAGGAAGAAAAAGACGAGAAGAAGAAAGAAGAAATAAATTCAATCCTTTACCGACAAATTTTATTCGAGTGGATTTCATATTCTTTTATGAATCTTTGACTATGTTTTCATACCAAACATGGATTCATACGGGCTTTTCACTAATTATTTATTTTTTGTTGAGTTTTTCTTTTTCTAAATTTCGATGCTTTCACTAATTATTTATTTGTTGTTAACTTGAATTTGTTTTTCTTTTTTTTTTCAAATTTCCATATTTTTGTGATATGAATTTGCATTTCTAAAATTAAAATTAAAATTAAAATTCAGTTGAATCTTAGTTTAATAATTAAATACAAAAATAATATTTAAATTTAATTCATACAAATTGTTTTAATAGATTGATTAAATCAATAAATTATTTAAATTTGAATATAATTTTTAGATAGTTATAAATTTTGGATTATTTCGGTGTTAAGCAGGTGGATTGATATTTTTTATTATTATTAATTTTAATTTTAACATATAAATTTTGCTTTTCATTTCATGGTTTACATTTTTAATCGCTAAACAACGAATATTAGTTTTCTAGATTTATAAATTGTAGTTATATGCCACTGTGTCACAAGATGCATTACAAAAAAAATTAACAAGAGTTATTTTTGTCATTATTAACGGTTTTAACTCTTGAAAAATGTATTTCCTACCGTTACGAAAATAATCGGGAACAACATCGTCGGTAAGTGATTATCAATGATTTTTTATTTGACTATCAGAATTTCTCAAGGTTTTGATGAAATCGTCGCTATTTATAGAGATTATACACAACCGTGGTACTTGCAGAGAATCGCTGGAACTTAGAGGAATTTCGTAAACTGCAGGAACTTATAGGGATTTTACAAACCACTGAAACTTACACGAGTTCCAAAACCGCCGAGAATACATATTATATTGGCTTTTTTTGTATTATTTAATTTATTATGATAAAAAAATACTATAATAAGAAAAACACACAATAAAATAATTTGAAAAATAATATATAAAGTAAACCATAAACATATTTTGATACAAGTAATTGTTTAACCTAAAATAATAACATTATTCAATTACACATTGAAGAAAAACATGTTTACTAAGAATGACTAATTTTGATCTTCTTCATTCAATTTATATCATTTGATATACTTTCTTATACTTACAATATAAAATAGTAGTTAGTCATAATCTATTTTAAATAAATTATTTCATACATTTAGCTATTATTATGGATGATGGTTGAAATATAGAAAATTGTGAAAACAATTAACTTTAATAATTCTACATGAGTGTTATCATTGTCTTCATTGCATTGACCTGTGATGTCAATGAAGATACCTGTAATATAAAAAACAAATTTAAAGTCGAGAAAAATGATAGCCAACAAGTTAATCATTCAAGGAACAAAATAAATAAATATTGGTAAAATATTCATTAACCTAAGTTTGTAATT
Organism: Vigna reflexopilosa; assembly: GCA_027742785.1. NCBI lineage: Eukaryota > Viridiplantae > Streptophyta > Magnoliopsida > Fabales > Fabaceae > Vigna > Vigna reflexopilosa. The sequence goes on from CM050918.1 coordinate 10,424,340, forward strand.
CAACATAAGAAGGAGAAGATGAAGATGATGCACTATGACAACAAGCATTCATTCCAAAGACTTTAGATGAGTAGGGACCTAAACTTAGACCGTGAACGCGTGCACAATGCTCTTAGGTTCCCAAAACTTGAGCCAATGAATCTGAACTAGATATTTCTTTTGATTGAGATGATGATGATGTGGATTCATATGCTTCAATTTTTTTCCTACATACAACGTTTAAGAAAAGACTAGTCAAATCGTGGATAATTCAAAATTAGATGTAACCAGAACCAAACAAATTCCAAATTAAATAACGACAGTAAATTGATTAGCCTCTTTCAACATCAAAAGGTGCAACATATTAAATTCTAAAAAAACGGCAAACTTGGAGGAAGGAATGCACACTATGGTAACGATTTTATAAGACAAATAGCAATACAAATATAATACATATTTTCAAGTAATGTCAACATTTGAATATTGTGAAGAAGTGAAGAATTCAATTGTTATTAAGTTTCATAATAGCATGAAAACTATCCTCTTGTTTCAAAATTTTAATCTTGTGTTATTTAATTGATTGTCCCTGTGTTGTAATAATGGTAGCATAGTTGTCATTGCTATAGTAGGTTTTGTTCAATTAAAACACTAACATTTAATGGAAGAAGGTATAAGAAATATGAATACACATCATGTTGTCAATCAAACAAGTGTAATAGCACTTTGGTTCGCTTTCAATCCAACACCACTAACATTAACATCTTAACATGGTGATGACACTTCAATATTATTTTTCCTAAGATCATGCCTTTGTTGTATTTTTTTTCTTTGTATTAACATGTTCTATTAATAGTCGTAAGGGACTTTTCTACCAAAAAAGACTTCATGATTGATAAAGATTTCATAACTGCTATTTTAAATTACTTTAGCATTGCTTCCTTTAACAAGGATGTATGTGAACTTTGTAAGGAGTATACCATAGAGGAACTTAATTATCTAAATGATAAAGAGAACCAAAGAAAGATTATCGATTCATTTCACAATAAATGTTATCAAATTCTCTCTTTCAAACAACAGGTTGATATCTTTTCCCTAAATTTGTTTTGCTTTCAAATATGATAATTATACATATGTGATTCTCATAAACAAAATAATCGTTAGTAGATAAGGAAAGACAATCGACAAATTGTAAAGCATGAGCTAGCAGAAGTAGGTGATAACAAGACACTTTGTAATATTATTTAAAACTTAACCATAATCTAAACTTCTTGGTGATCAAAGTAATGAAGATCAGGTTTGTTAATGACTTTTTGTGCTCAATAAAATGAATTTAGAATTTTAGCATATTGAAATGCATCTACAAGCAACTCCATTATCATGGATAGAGCTTAGTCACTTATTTTGCATAGACATTTGATGTGATACAACTTCACTAAGAATGAAAGTTTTGAATATTTATCACATCCTTCATATAAACTTTGTTGTCCATCTTGTATTAAGTTAAAAAAATTTGTACCATCATGACTTCTAGTATGGCTTGAGTTTACACACAAATCATCATCATCCACATGTTGTTTTTAGAGCAATGATGTGCAAATATATTATTAACCATTTCACACATATTATCAGTAACTGGAACTCTTCCACCATCTTTTTCGGCCATTACTTGAGGAGCTTCATCATTTACTCTTCTCTCATTGTGTAGAAGCCACACTCTATACCCTTTTAAAAAAGGTTTAACAATTAAGTGCTCATATACTTCTTTATGACTTTTTCATTTCTTAAAATTACATTTCTGACATGGATATATTATCTTTCTCTTAACACCACTATTAGTGAATGCGAAGTCCAAAAAGGCATTCAATCCCTACATATATTGACTTGTATTTCAAGACATGTTTATCCATGATTTGTCCATTAAAATGACCTCTGTTAATGCTAAGAGGATTGAAAGGTTAGAATAAGTGATCGTATTCAATGAAGTGCACTACATAAGATGAATTTACTAAACTGGTTATAAACTAACTCTTGTACCAAGTTAGTTATAAAACACTTACTTATGGAATTAAAGAATTCAAAAGTAAGTAGGTCCCTACTTAGTTATGAAATTGTTGTTTGGAATAATTTAATACTAAGTAGTACACCTACTTAGTTAGTGTTAAAAGTAAACAATGAATGAATAAAACACTAAGTACCATGCTTATTTAATTATCAAATTCAACTGCTTTTAAACAATGAATGAATAAAACATTAAGTATGAAATCACAATTATACTTCCCTTTTAGACACAACATATTATGACAACTAAAAAACTCATAAGCTCCAATATGCACCAACATAGCCAATATATAGACCATTCATAGCTTATTCATATTATTAAACCATTAAGAAAACAAAACAGTGACACATGTATCAACTAATCCTAGTTCTAGGCATCTAAACTACATTTCATTAACTGGAACCATGTTTTCATTCCAATGGACATGCATGTAATCTTATTTGGTAATAGTAAGACAATATAATATCTAACCATTATGGCATTGCAACTTAGATGAATCCCACTTATTACATTTTATTCATAATCACACACTAAACTGTTAACAACACAAGTCAAGAACATAGCAGTCCAATCTAAATCTTAGATTCTTCATTAAATTATACTTTAGCAACCTAGCATATTATAACATTAACTAGCCAACATAAAAAATTAAAGCAACATTAGAACTAATCATTTTATTACATTCATTCAAGCAAATATTCAAGAACACACACGGGTTAGCTTCCCATACCTAGTTCTAGTTCTTCTCACGATAAACACCCTTGTCATCGAAAGCCTTCAAGCTCCTAAAATTATAGCAACATCAAAACTAGAGCTGTCAAAACGGGTAACCCGGCTCGACCCGGCCCGACCCACAACGGGTTGGTCACTTAGTGAGTCAACCCAACCCGGCTCATTTATTAGCGAGCCAGAAAAATTCGAACCCGGCTCGACCCACCACGGGTTAGTGGGTAAACGGGTTGCCTCACTGGCCCACTTAATTACAATATGTTTTAAATAAAAAAAATTACAAACTTTCTATAATTCAAATCTAAACAAATTTCACTCCTAAATTTCACTCCCAACATGGATGTTTAATTAATTTTGAAAATATGAAACTTAAATAATGTTTTCAAGCAAAAAAAAAATAAGAAATATTTTTTTATAAAATTAAAATTAAATTTTAATAAAATAAAATTAGGTAAGCGGGTTGGTGGGCCAACCCGGCCCACCACGGATTCAACCTGCATGAGCCGGGTTTAAATCTGACCCGCATAAAAAAAATACAATTTTTTCAAACTCAACCTGGCTCGAACCCGTGACGGGCCGGGTTGGCTCGCGGGTTGTGACCCATTTTGACAACTCTAATCAAAACCAATCATTTTATCACATTAGTTCAAGCAAAAAAAATCAAGGACACACTCGAGTTAGCTCTTCCATACCTGGTTTTAGTTCTTCTCACAATCAAAACCTTCGTCACTGAAAGCCTTCAAGCTCCTAATTTTGTTCACTCGACCTTCACACTCTCCTTTCCACTTTGGACCCTTAATCATCAAGGACAAAACATTGGTTACGTGAATGGAACCTCTTTCTAAGATTAGAGTGCAAATTAGAGATTAATCAAAGGTGGTGGGAACATTATAGGGGGATGGAAAACGAATTTTAGGTTTAGGCCAGGATGGATTTACAAGTTGTGGGAGAAGATACCATAACGATGAACTAAAAATTGAATCCAATTTAGGGATTGTGACAATGCCCAACAATGATGAAGATAATGAACATAAAAGAGAAGAGAGGTTTGTTAACAAATACATATTGACAGGGCCAAGGACCAATTCTTTGTAATGAAGGAAGAAGAAAACATGAACTTAGGAATTGCAAACGATGAACACAATGAACGAAGAACAAAAGAAAAACCCAAACGACAACAACGATACATTGACAGTACGAAGGAAGAAGACCTAGTAATGGAGGAAAAATAAAACCTGAACTTAGGGATTGTGGTTTGATTAACAATGGCAACCTGAATGATGATTTCAATGGAACCGGGCCAAGAATGAATCTGATGGACAGACGTCTACAAGAATCTGATGAATGAGAAAGTGTAATTTGAGAACTAAAGTACATACGACCAAAAACTAAAGCAAGTGAAGAAGAAGAAGTCACGAGCGAGAGTATAACAAAATTAGGAATTTTAATAATTTCACCTCTCTTATCGACGGTTTACTTCAAAAACTGTCATAAATATTTTAAAAAATATAAAAAAATAACTACAACCCTTATCAACGGTTTACTCCTGAAACCATCCAAAATCTTAAAAAAAATAAACTTAAGTGTGATTAGACGTATAATCGCTAGAAATTTACGGAAATTATCCAAATCATCAAAAATTAAACCTTAGTAAAATTATATATATTTATAGTGATGAATCTATAAATTTCAAAAATTCAATTAATTTATTTATACAATTTTGGGTTTTAAGTCAAACTTTGCCAACCCCTATCTCCTAACTAGCTGGGTAGTTTATTGTCTACACAAGTTGCTTTGTGATTTGCACATATAATTGTACTCTAAATAATTCAGAATTATGGGTAGTAGAATTTATTGAGTGTATGATATTAATAAAGTAGCACCTTATTAATTTAAGAATTCACAATTACGTTAGAAATAGACAACGGATACATCAAACATGTGGTTGTTTGTACATCAATGCATTATGCATGGTTATGGTGGGTGGGTCAAGTAACACACGTATTCTAATAACTGCAAGTTATTTTCTTTGCACTAACACTTGCAGTATAAATCATAGTTTGAATTAAAAATAATAAGGGAATCTTGGGTCTTTGCAAAGAGACAAGAATCTTTATATCTTATTAGGTATATGCTATAGCACAAATTACATATATATTAAAGTTGCGAAAACATGTCCAACTGTGCCAACAACACTGTATTTCTGACTTGGATAATTAATATATAATCCCCCTCTGCTTTCATGACCTCTAATTTGTTAATAATTAATATGGATGTTCGTTGAGCCATTCTGAAGAATATTTATTAATTAAACCCTAATTGCATTCAATTTGTTAATCTTGATCTGAGTATGTGGTTAAACGTTTCTGAGAGGTAGTTCATTTGACTTTAATTAAAACTCTTCAATATTTTTTTGAAGAAGAAGCATAACTTAATTGAATTTGAACTACATACTATTCTTCTCTTCAAATTTTTAATTAGATAGGTTTAATTTCTTTCAATAACCATTCAGCACGTTTGCATACATGTTAAAGAAAGCCAACCAATGTGTAAAATTATAAGCAGTTCCTATAGCAAATAATGCAACTTGGTGAATGATGGTTAATTATAATTTAATATAGAAGCAATGCAAATGAAATTTATACTGCAAAGGAAATTTAATAAATTCTCACGTCAACCTTACACTATTATTTTCATTAACATGTCAAATCTGCTATTTAATTTGTAATTTAAATTGAAACAATATTACGACTTATTCGTACTTTTTCCCTGCAAAAGACTTCGTACGATCGTACTAATTACCAAACTAAAACAAATTATAAGTATTATACTTAAAAAGGTTTGTTGATCAAACTCATTTAATCTTTTTAGTTTTACATTAATTAACGAAAAATTCAATTGGATTTATGTATAGAGGAAATGAATGGTTAATTAGTGAATAAATATAGATGTTAATTGAATAAATTATTGTACCATCTCTGGGCCAAGTTCCATATGCTAATAATTTCAATTATGCCCATCAGCATAATCAGATGTTAATTAAAAAATTAGGCAGAAAAGGTTAAAACTGAAGCCTAATGATGTCAGTGATTCACATACCTCATCCTAGATTATAAAAAGGGTTCAAAACTAAGAAAGGGGCTGTGAGAGCTATTTAATTGTCCTTTTAATGGTAAAGAATAAACAAATATGTTATTTCAAATAATTGAAAGGAATTTAATTGTTTTTTTTTCCTCCCACTTGAAATCTTGCAAGCATCATATACAGTTTAATTTTGCCCATTAGGCAACCAAGTTATTTGGACAAAAATGAAAAATTTAGAAATATATCAAAAAGTTTGGAGAGAAATGGAGGTTTGTTCATACCCTCTGTCTTCTTTTAAAATATCTTTTGTATTTTATTTTTTTTTCTTTTAACCCTTTTTCTCTTTTGTTGGATGGAGCATTGGCTACAAATAGAAAATATATATATTTGGAGGGGCATCGGTCCATGATTAAAACTGTATGTAGTAGCTTGAATTGACAACTTAAACTCCATAATTAAATTAGTTAATCATTTCTTATTTTAAATTTAAATCGGATAAAATTACTCTCTTTTGTCCTTTTACAAAACTGAAACCAACTTATCTGGATTAAAAATATTAGTTAGTTTAGTTGAAAGTATTAAATAGGTCTTAAGTTTTCTTATTTCCAAAATTACCCTTGAAAAGATAAAACACCTAATCATTCACTGACTATTTATTTAACTAATTGAAAAGACAGAAATTTTCGGTAAAGAAGTGATTGATAAGAACGTTTTAGATTTTTGTATGAAGGAACTTAATAATTACTACCTTTTTTATATGAATTCTATAAAATGAATATTTTATATTGATTTTGTAGTTTTTTTCTTTTTCTATTTGAATTAATCTCATCAACTCTTGAACTATTTTTAATTTTTATATGAATACATTTTAAATTTCACATATTTTTCATTATTTTTTTTTCTTCTAATTCAACTCCACAAAATCGGCTTGTAAGGTGAGGTTTGTATCTACTTATATACTATTACTTCTAGTCGATTATGGAACTTCCAACATACTCCCTCACGTCGAGATATAACACCAGTGCAAAATTGGTCTTTAATGTCACTCCTTAGACGTCGGACTACAAAATATCCAACGTAAATTATTGACCGGTGACATTTTCGTAAATAAGTGGTCATATAGACGTTGGTTAATAGGGTCCCGACGTCTATAATTTTATAGATGTCAGGTCCCCCCTAACCGTCATCTACGAGGACTGATAGGTAGGTGAAAAGTCATTTTTTTTCGCCATATAGACGTTCGTTCCCGCCAATCCAACGTCTATAATTGTATACAGACGTCAGGACCCCTTGTAACCGACGTCTATACTTTAAATGGCCTGACAGGATAGGTGAAAAAGTTGTTTTGGACGTTAGCTCCCCTAGCTCCGACGTCTATATACACCGCGAATATTAATTTGAAAATGGATGTCACATTAGTGAATCACAGACGTCTAGTCGAGAATAGATGTCGAGCATTGGGGGATCCAACGTCTACATTCCTATTAAATCAAAATTCGCGAATTCGCGGTTACGCGTTCATCATCGTCTTCTTCCTCGCCTTTTCTTTCTGTGGCATTGCATTCCAGGTGCGTTTTATCTCTTTTGAATCATTTATACTTACTTTTACTTTGATTAAATCAGTCTTTGATGGATTATCTTCTATTTGAACCGATTAAAATGAGTTTTCGTTGTGTTTTAGTATAGTTTTGCTCGTGTCTTTAGGTAACGTAGTAGCACCTTCGCCCTTTACTAGCTTCCTCGTAAGAAAAGTTGCGTCTTTTGGATCTCTTATGGCATTTCAACCCAAAATCGAACCTGGGTCCTTGCCTAGTTCTCATGTCACCGTATTCTTTTTTATTGGCGGTTGGGATGGAACTAGACAAAGACTCAGGTTTAGTTTTGGGTTGAAATGTCATAAGAGATCCAAAAGACGCAAGTTTTTCTTATGAGAAAACTAGCGAAAGGAGAAGGTGCTACTAGACTATCCAAAGACACGAGCAAAATTGCACTAAAACACAACAGTTTAGTAGACGTCGGTTAATGCCTTGTCCGACGTCTATAGTGTCCTTAGACGTCGATTAGTGTCATGTCCGACGTCTCTATAGACGTCGGATTCTATAAGTCCGACATCCCATTTACATCATCCATAAAGACGTTGAATCGGGATCTGACGTTAAAAGTCCAAAATAACAGACTTCTAAAGTTTTTTCTGCACTAATATAAACATGGGACTAGACATTAATAGGTGGTCCAATAGTGATCCAATAGCAAGTGAACCAATATGCCCAACAAACAACAAATATTATTTGAAAATGTTTACCCAACTAACTTATATATTTTTTTCATATTCCCTGGTGGATCACACAAAACATGTCAAGTAAATATTCAATTTGTTGAAAAGACGGTATTAGAATTCTATAGAACTTTATATTCTAAGAATTTAAATTATATAAATTCATATTCTTTTATTTTCAAATTTATCGTTTCAGTAAAGAGTTTTTTTTTTCTAATTTTCAAAATCATATGTTTGAATAGATAAATTTAATTTCTTCGTTTTTAAAGAATGAGCAATAATCAAATATCTCACTTTAAAGAATATATATATATATATATATATATATATATATATATATATATGAATAAAACAATTAGTTTTAACTTATAAAATAATTTATTTTTTCAATAAAAATAAATAAAATAAAGTAATTGATATTTTATACTTATTTTATTTATATTTTTTTGCAAAGGATTAATCACAAGCAATTATATTTTTTTGCAAAGAGTTAATCACAAGCAACTACTATAATTATTTATTTTACGCATAGGTAACATGTAACTACAAAATCATATCTTACAATACCAACGTCAAAAAATTTGATTGGCAAAAGGTATCAAGTAAACCTAGAGGTGTCAAACTTGATCCATGTTCCATGAATTAGTCCTAACCCATTTCTTTAAAAGCCCCATTATAAGAAGTTCCTTAAGTGGGGGCCAAAAAAAAGTTTCAATCCCCCAAACCCCTTCTCAAGTAGGTTGGAATTAGGTTAAAGTGGGTTTAGCCCACTAAATAAACTTGTGTCTATTTTAATTCTTAAATCTGTTTATTTTTCACAAATTCCTAATTTAATTATTTAAGACTCAAATTCTTTATATCATTAAATTTTATATATTTTTTTAATTTAAGAAAGAAATGTGAAATTATTTTTCATGTTAAAAATTTAATTTCAAAAAATTATGAATTTGACTATTTTTTTAATTATTTACTTATCACTTATTAATTTTTCGATACAGTATTTATAATCATAATTTTTCGGTACAGTATTTTTCATTGTAGCAGTGCAATATTTATAATATTTTGATTATTTTCTTAATTATTTATTGATCACTGTTATTATTTATTAATCTGTGCTGTCTAAGTTATTGTTACTTTTTCTATGAAATTTCTTTTTCCTAAAAATATATCTATTAAAAATATTATTTAATTAAAATGCTTAATTAGATATTTAATTAAATGTTTTTAAAATATTTAATTTAATATTAATTATTAAATTTTAACTTATTAAAAATAAATCATAATTCAATTTTAATGTGAAAATTATTTACATGTAGATTTTAGTTGATATATCTAATATGAATAATCTAATCATAAAATTTTTGAATAAATTCAAACTCGAAAATTTAAATAAAATTCTATTTTGATGAACGACATCTTACAGTAATAAATTTAAACAACGTTATTGTTATTTATTTATTATTATTATTATAAAAAATTAATAATAGTTTTTTGAATTATAAATAACTTACTGCACTTATTATTAATCCTATAAGTGGAAATATATGAAACATAATAAATGTTTGACTGAATGTTTTTTTTTATTTCTCAATATTTACTATTTTTATTATAAAAATTAATAATAATTTTTTTAAAAAAATTTCTCAATATTTCACTATCAGTTCAAATATGGCTATAAAGATTTCCATCATGTAATACCTGAATTCTATTTGGACACAATTTTCATCCGCATCATTAAATTTAATTAAATTACAACAACACTTCTTTCCCTTTTATTTATAAGACCATGGCTACGAAAACTGGTTTATTATTTGATAGAAACAGATTTATATATATATATATATATATATAAACATATTTGTGGCATGTTTCCTTTTGCTTGGATGATGTATTTAGTTGTGTAGGGGTTGTTTTTGGAAATACAGATTTGTAGTATCTGGTTGTGCCAATTTTTTCCCTTGTACGTTTGCTGTTTTGGTACTTCCAATCATGAAACGATTGAGTGGTATTAGAGATTATTTGCATTTGATTGTTTTAGAAATTTGGTAAAAAGAAAGATTCATAGGCTGGCCCTAACCCATAGGGCTTTGGGGCTTTTTAGCCCTATGGGCTTTTTTGGCCTCAACCCACATGGGTTAGGGCCAGGACCTATCAAGTGAGCCAATTTGACAGCTCTAAGTAAATCCTTATTTGTGTTTGTAATAATGCTAAAATTATACAAACGAGAAATTTTGTTTGTATGTATGTATAGATAAAATTTATAATGAATAATTAGTATCAATGTATAATAAATAACTCATAATTTAATATCTGTTGAATATGAATATTATAATATTTGTATTTGTGAATGTGAGAACATGAAAAATAAAGTTAAAAAAGTATATAGATGTATTACGTTAATGAAACTAGATTTTTTAATGTTAAAACACATCAACAGCATAAATACAATTTTTAGAACAGTTCATTAGCCTAATCCTTCTATCTTTCTAGAACTCAATTCTTCAAGTTCCTCTGTCTTCTCTCTACCATTTCTTCTCACTAAGTCATTGGATTGTCGATCAGGAGGTGTCCAGGCATCCACGACATAGAGGGCTTCAAAATCCACCAATCAATTTCGGGTCTTAGGCGGTAAGTTGTTCTGTCCAGTTTTTCCGCTGTTCTTGAACCTAGCACATGCAATTCTTGTTGGTTGCATGTGTCTTGTGCTTTCCCCTTTTCATTCTCTGCTCAATCCTAGCTCTAAAAGTTGTTCTTCATCACCAAATGGTGATCTGTAGGGTCCTATCGCATATCCCATGAGGTGCTAGTAAGCTGTTAGGGTTGGGATTCTTTTGTGCACTGAATTTCTGAGGTAAGGGGAGCTAGTTACATTCTTTATTTTAATTGTGTGATGTGAATGCATGATAAATTCTGAAGTGGTATGTTGTTGGAGGCATAAATTAGGTTTTAGTAGCTCAAGTTGCATGTATTGAAGTGTTGAATCTGTGAATCTGGAATTTGATGACTATAAACTGTTTTGGATGATTTTGAACTGCTGAAATTGTGTATGTTGGAAGTGTTTTGAGTGGGAATTCTGTTGTAGCGTTGCTTAGATAGAAAGTCAAGTGTTTTGGGGACTGTTTTAGGTTATTTAGAGGAAGTGAGGTAGTGATTTTGAGTAATTGGGGTTTTGAGTGCACTTGGGTTGTTTGGGTAGTTCAAATAGGTCAATCGTGACTTGTTAGAAGCGTTGAACTGGTCTAAAACAAGTTAGAAGTGGTAGAATTGGTGTAGGGTCATTAAGTTGGGGGAATTTGGTGTTTTAGAATTGAATTCAAGTCGTAACCACCTTAGATTCATTGTAGGAACGTTTGAAATCACCTAGACAAGTTTAATTAGGTATAAATCACGAGTTAGAGGATCAAACCATTGAAAAATTTGTCATGAAGGTGAAAGTTGCATCTTAGGTTGGTTTTAGTCCACTTTAGGGGTTATGCGTTATTGAGTTGGTTTAGTACATCTAATTCCTATCCAAATGACCGATGCAATACTTTACTTTCATCTATAAACATGTTTCATATGAATATTAGTGTTATAGATTCTAAATTGATTATTTGGATATGTCTAAGATGGACCAAAACCAGAAAAATCAGGTTGCTGTAAAAAGCTGATAAGAATAATCGATTATCTCACTTGATAATCGATTATTCTAGTCAGAAAGTGATATTGTCTGTTAATGTATATGGAATGGTTTCATGCGATTTTTTGTGACTTGTTGGGTTGTTTGTGGTATTTTGAAGTATAATTAATATTATATATATGTTGTATGCAATGTAAAAGTGAAAAGAATCAGAATTGAACGTAATTCCATGGTCCTCAAGGAGAGGATTCATGGTGGTTCCCTCAGTATGTTTAGAATGATTTGCAGTAAGCTCAATTTTGGGGGTTATCCTGAAACTCAAATGGTCGATCATTCTCAAATAGAGAGGATTGAACCATGTCGTGAGGAGTAGCAGGAGATCTTAGTCTTGGGGCCTTCCAGTATGCCTCAAGGCCCGGAACAGGCTAACCTCGTGAGTATGGTAGGGTGAAACCCATTGGCAACGACTTTGCAAAGCAGTAGAGGCCACCATGAGTGCATAACCCGCCATAGGTCGGCAATCATTCTAAGTCCGGACGAGTCAAGTTTAAAAGTGTAACAATTTGTGTTATGAGATCCAGTATATGTGAATTAAACTTGCCTGTTATGTGTGATTGCTATAACATGATTTTTTGTATATCTAGCTTACCCTTGCTTCTGTGTTTGTCTGTCATTGTTTGTTTTCTCTTTTGCGATGATCACCTAGTGGGTGTGAGCTTAGGGAAACATTTGTTTCAGTTACTTCCGCAATAGATGATAGAGAGGATTCAATAAAGAAGTTGGATGAATCTACATGTGTCGATATTGTCTTTCGTATGTTTATTTCTATTAGTAGATAATTTTATCATATATGTAATATTAATTTTAGTAGTTTTATATTACTAAAATTGGGATGTTATACTGAATATTTATTACACATAAAATATTAAAATTAATATTTTATTTATATTTTATTAGATTAAATTTAATTAAAATTAAAATCTAAATATATTATATTTTATTTGTAATTTTATTTATATTGTATTTTAAAAATTTATAATTTTTTTTAAAAATTTATTGATATTATTAAACATCCATAAATTTTAAAAAAAATTATAAATATTTTTTAAACATATATATGAGAAGTAATAAAGTGAATAACAAATTAAATTTTCTATTACAGCATTATCTATATTTGTCCCTATCTAGACATTCTCATTAATTGTCTTGTTAATTTTCACTAGATTAAATATGTGAATTTTGAAATTTTTTTTATATTAGAACAATGTTTAATTCTATGAAACTAAAATCCATTATTGATCAATTTAGTTTTAGCTTGAAGACATAAACACAACAATTTCTTTCTACACCCTATCAAATTCCTTCCTGCATTCCTTCATTCGAATTTTATTTTATCGAACACATTAAATGAATTGTAGAAAGTTTTATTCGGAATAAGAGTGGATGATTGTCTGTGAGTGTCTTGAAGAAAAAATGTTAGTGTATTCGAGAAAATAAAATATAAAATAATGACGTGCATGAAGAAATTTGATAAGGTGCAGAAAGAAACTGCCTTCAACAAAAGACTGTTATTGAGGTGAGTAGAGCCTAAAATGTACAAAACAGCAAAAATGTTGAGAAGAATCTGGGCCTGGCCCAACAGTAAGCTTAATTCCGGATAGGTCAGCGAGGGACAAAGGCTCGGCCCAGAAGCGTTTGAGAAAGAAAAGGACCCAAATTTGATAGGATGCAGAAAGATCTTTGCCTTGAATAAATTGTTAAATAATTTGTACCTTTTCTTTCGGAAACGTGTGTTTTCTCTTTCAATTTCTTTGATTGTTTGTTCATGTTTCTGGACCTAGGCAACAATCCAAGTTTGTTTTTGGGTTGAAATGAAATGAGAAGTCCAAAAGACGCAACTTTTTTCTTACGAAGAAACTAGCAAAGGAAGGAGGTGCTACTACGCTACCCCAAGACACGACAAAAATCGCACCAAAACACAACGATCACTTCATAAACGTTAGTTAATGTAAAAACCAACGTCTATGATGTCCCAAAGACGTCGGTTAATGCAATGTTTGACGACTTTATAGACGTCCCAAGTTTTACAGACCGACGTCTAAGGTAAGATTAGACGTCGGTTAGCGCATTATGGGATGTCTTTGTAGATGTTGGGCTTTTGAACTTAATCGACGTCTACATCGACGTCACACCTGCAAAAATCGACGTCCCATTAACGTCACCCGTATAGACGTCGGTTCTGGTTGTGACGTTAAAAGCCCAAAATAACTGACGTCTAAAGCCCTTTCTGCACTAGTTCAAAGGACAAAGTTTAGGTTAGTAGCATCAAATTAATAGTAATTCTTTTCTATTTCAATTATGTTTATATAGTGCCAAAATCATGTTATCTTTCATATATTTAAAAAAAATTGTTATTTTATTCTTACTATATTTTTAATCTAAATTATAATAATGTTGATTCCCGTTTGGATGGTTCAATCCTCATACAACATTTTTTTTACCTTTGTTTAAATATTATTTTGAGCCACAAATATTAAACTAATTTCTCATTCAAATAACGAGTTTTTAACCTTTATAAAAAAATTTAAAGAATAATTATGATATATTATTTTAAAAAATAGAATTATATATATATATATATATATATATATATAAGAGTCATATAATTCTTCATCAATTAAAAGAATGTCAACTATACAAATCTGCATAAATTATAATAATGTCTAAATTATAGCCAACATAATATTTGATTATCTAAAATTTATTAATAGAATATTTGACATTTCTTAACACCTTCAGTCAAATTGGTGCATGGATATCACACATTCTCAACTTGAATAAAGACTCATTAAACAATATGCTTAACACTCCTTTCGTGAGAATATCAGCCAACTGCAATTCTGATCTTACAAAAGAAAAGAAAATTATTCCAGTTTCAAGCTTCTCTTTGATGAAATGTCTATCAATCTCCACATGCTTTGTTCTATCATGTTGCACAGGATTGTGAGCAATTGCTATAGTCGACGTATTCTCACAGTACAAACTCATAGGCTTAGCTTCATTTGATTTAAAGCTCAAATATCTAATAGCACATTTTTAATCCACAAAAGTTCACATACACTTAGTGTCATGTATCTGAATTCTACTTCAACATTATATCTTGCCACTACAGACAACTTTTTACTCCTCCAATTTACAAGATTCCCTCCTACAAAAATAAAGTATCTAGAGGTAGATTATCTATCATATATCATCTATCATATATCAATGTACCATTCTACCTTTAAGTTTCCATGATTTGAAAACAAAATTCTTTTTCCAAAAGTGGACTTCAAATATCTCAAAATCCTCTCAACAACATCTATATGAAGCTTTCGTGGGTCATGCATAAATTGACTAACAACACTCACTCATAGATAATATCTGGACGTGTATGGGACAAATAAATTAATTTTCTTACCAGCCTTTGGTATCTTCCTCTGTCTATGCTTGCTGAATTTGAGCATTGAAAGAGTTTATGATTTTGTTCAATTGATGTATCAACTGGTTTACTCCCGAGCAGCCCAGCTTCCGATAGTAAGTCAATAGTATATCTTCTTTGGCATGGGAAAATACCATGTTTTGATCTAGTTACTTCAATACCCAAAAAATATTGAGGTTTTTATGTTGTTTCATCTCAAATTCATATGCAATGTATTGTTGTAAACTAGAAATCTCTTCTTGTTCATTTCTATAACAATCATGTCATCTACATATATAATCAAAGCTGTAATTTTTCTTTTTCCTCTCTTTAAAAATAAGGTGTGATCAGAGTTACTTACTCTATAGTCAAAAGCCTTCATAGACTTGGTAAACCTTCCAAACCATGATCTTGGGGATTGTTTTAATTCATATAAAGTCTTCTTTAATTTGAAAACCTTCATTCCAAATGAATTTGTCATGCCAGATGGAGAATCCATATAATTTTCTTTAGAAATTTCTTCATGTAGAAAGGCATTTTTTTACATCAAATTGTAGAAGAGGCCAATCTTGGTTTGCTGCTAGCGACAAAAGTATATTCTCACAGTGTTGAGCTTGACTACCGGTGCAAACGTCTCTTGGTAATCTACATCATAAGATTGAGTGTAACCTTTAGCCACAAGTCGTGTTTTATACCTCTCAATAGTTCCATCAATTTTATGCTTAATTGTAAATACCAATTTGTAGTTCACATTTTTCTTTCCTCTTGGTAAGGACACAAGATTCCAAGTGTTTTTTTTTTCTACAACTTCATCTCATCAACCATTGCTCTAGTCCATCTAGGATCTGCCAAAGCTTCCTGTATATTACTAGGAATAGAAATTGAAGATAATTGAGATACAAATGATGCATATGACTAGGATAACCTGTGAGATGACACATATTTACTTATAGGATATTTAAATTTAGCTTGAAGGTTTGGTTCATATTTAGTTAGAGGTTGACAATGGTTAGAACGGGGTGGAAGATTATATTGAACAGTATTAGACTCAGTATTTGGTGTGCTGGTGGTCTCACGCAGACAAGAATCAATTTCATGATCGGTTTCATCTAAATTAGTATTATCAAGGGTAGGACCAAGAGAAACAATTTCATGATTGGTTTCATCTACATTAGTATTATCATATATAGGATCAAAAGGTACCTCTGAAGAGTCAAGCCGAACCTGTGGAGAAGGTTGAGCCAATTGGTTATGATCAGAAGATAATTTATCTAGAATTGGCTCACTTCCTGTAGAATGATCCTTACACGATAATTTATCTTCACAATATAATTTTATATTTGAGATATCAAACATACTAACATCATGATTATGAACTTCACTTTCATTGCCTCCTTGAAGTGTAGAATCAACATAAAAAAATTCATGCTCATTAAATGTCACATCCATAGAGATATAAAATTTCATTCATGGTGGATGGTAAGCACGATAACCTTTTTCAGTTGATCCATACCCAACCAAAACACATTTGATAGCTCGTTCTTCAAGTTTTGTTCATTAATGTGAGTGTAAGTGAACATATATAACACATCCAAAAACATGAGGTGGTAAATGAACTATGGAAGGAATGATACAATGATCAGACAACACAACTAAAGGCCTTCGAAAGTTAAGCACACCAAAAGAGGTTCGATTAATTAAATAAACTACAGAGCTCACCGCCTCACCCCATAAATGAGATGGGACATTAACATCTATCAAAAATGATCTTGTCACCTCTAATATATGTTTATTTTTCCTCTCAGTCACTTCATTTTGCTGTGGTGAATAAGGACATGTATTTTGATGCAAGATGCCTCTAAAGTTCATGAACTCTATTAATTCAGTTTTAAAATATTCTCTTCCATTATTTGATCGAATGACCTTAATAAATGTGTTAAATTGTGGAACAATCATATGATGGATGGAATGAACCACATCACACACATCACTTTTATGTTTAAGAAGAAACACCCAAGTTACCCTATTACAATCATCAACAAAACTAATAAACCATTTTTCCATTATGTGTAGTCTGTGGGACAAGACTTCAAATATCTATGTAAATTAATGAAAAAGGAAAATCAGTTCTTTTATTGCTTAAAGAAAACACAACACAATGACTTTTTGCCTTAACACAAGTTTCACAAAGAAAATCAGAAATATTAAATTTATGAAATAATGATGGAAATAATTTTTTAAAATAACCAAAAGAGGATGTCCCAACCGTCTATGACATAAACAAATTTCCTTTTTGTTTATATCTTGTATGTGATCTTTCACAAGACAAGCCAACACTCCTTTATAGGTTTGTTTTGAGATATTTTGAAGATAATATAGTCTTCACTCTCTCTACCACTGACAATCTTCTCCTTGGAATGAATGTTCTAGAAAATACAATGAGTTTGGTAAAACAATGCAACACAAGAATGTGACCTTTTAACTTGCTGACGAAGATAAGATTTTCAATTTAGGAACAAATAAAACATCAGGAATCGATAAGGAGGGTGAAAGGGATATAATACATACACCTTCAATAGGAGATGAGACCCTATTGACATTAATAATAACACTTTTATAACAATGAGGGGAAAATTAGTAAATTTATGAGGATCACAAGTCATATGATCACTAGCACCTGAATCAATTATCCAATCACAAACCCTAATAACAACAGAAAGATTAAGAGCAAAGTTAGATATACTTGACTTGGTCATAAATCCGACAACAGTAGAAATATGGCTCTTAGAAGCAGCAAAAGTCTCAAAATCATGTTTCTCCGATTGATTTTTATTGGAAGAAGTCATCAAAAATATTCAATGAAATAAAGAAGTATCAATTCCCATATTTTAGAGGATGTTGATGTTTGGCTCTTGATACCATATAAAATGGTTAAAAGAATAATTGTAATGTATTATTTGAAAGAATAAGGTAACATATATACACATACAAGGGTCTTATAATTTGTCATCTATTAAAGAAATGACAACTCCACTGGACAAATTATAATAATGCCTAAATTATAACCAACACATATACAAATTTGATTATTTAATATTTACTGATAGAATATTTGACATATCTTAATAATTTTTACACCTATCTTTTCAAACTTAAAAAAACAAAATATATAAACAAAATAGTATATTTAAATTATAGTTAATGTAAGGGTCTGAAAAAAATAAATTCAAAGGGGGGGGGGATAGAAGTGTAAAATTACCTAAATGGCACCAAGCTACTAGTATTATTATTATTATATCACAGACAGTGCAAATAAAGCTTTTAGAAACATTCTGGTCCATTTTCCGTAATCACCAACCTCTCTCTATAATCGTGTTCTTCAATAGCTCTACCTTTTCTCTATCATACCTCTTCACTGAACCGTAGGATTTTGATTTAGGTGTTGCCCAAGCGTCCGCGACATAGAGGGCTCCATTTCAAGTGAACGTTTTTTTCATTCCGACTGGTAAGTCATTTTTTCCCTTTCTTCAACTGTCCTTGAACCTAGGGCATTCAACTTTACTGATTGCATGCAGCTGGTAGCTTTCCCCTTCAGTTTCTCTTTCCAATCTAGCTCTAAGAGTTGTTTTCTACCGCCAATATGATGGTTTGTAGGACCTGTTGCGTTCTTGTTGTGTGAGGCACTGTAGAAACGTTCTTGTGAGCTTGATAATCAACAAAAAGGTAAGGGGAGCTGATTATATATTTTAAATAACTTGTGTGTGATATGTATGCTAAATTTCGGAAATAGTATGTTGTTTGGGCTTAAATGTTAGATTATTATGCTTACTTCGCATGTGTTATGGTACTGGAATTGTGCATGTAAAATGTGATGGTTGTAAGTTGTTTATGATGGAATTGGTGTGTTGAAATGATTCATTGTTTGGGGTAGTTGCACATATGGATGTTGTTAGAACAAGTTCTAGTGAGAAATTAAGTGCTTGAGTAGTGTTCTAGGTCAGTTTAAGGGAAGTGAGGTAGTGATTGTGGGTAAATGGAGTCTAGGGTGTTCCTGGAGGGTTTAGGTAGTTTAGATAGGTCCATTGTAATTTGTTAGGCACTTAAAACTGAACCAAAATGTGTTAGAAATGGTAGAATTGAGTTTGAGCGCTTAAGTGGTGGAAACTAGTAAATTGATGATGAACTTGGGTAGTGATCACTTTAGAATCACACTAGGATTGTTTAAAATCTGTTAAACAAGTATAATTTGGCTCTCATCACGAATTAGGGGTCTTAGAATTTGGGGAAAGGGACTAGAATTGCCAAAAAGGGGGTGAGTTAGCATAATCTACAGATTTGGGCGTTCTGCAGATTATGCAGACTCGCTATGCGAATTGTTTTGCATAGCGAGTCCATGCAGGGGAGTGGCCTCTGTCTAGGCTCTCTCGTTGTGCGACTCTGGTGCGCTATGCGAGAGACCCAAAGTCTGTCACCAGGGTGAGATAATTCGCAAGGCGAATTATACGTGTGTGTTATATGAATCCTACTGGATTCGCTGTGCTAATGTAGTGCGCTTTGCGAAAAGCGCTGAGTCTAGTTCACTCTCTTTCGTTCTGTTTGGTGTGGTGCTTTGTTGAATGTTGATTTGTTTGTGAAGTACGTTTAAGAATGTATTGTATTAATTATATCCTGGATGATCTTTGTATCCTGAAAGTGTATGATTATAAAGTGAATAGAGTATGATTCAAGTTTGTAAGTATGTTTCAAAGTGTAGAATCTCTTGGTGAGATTCCTAGTGTTTAGAATGAAAGTAGGAGCTCAATCTTGGGGGTCTTCCTGAAACTCTAATGGTCTTTCTTCTCACGTAGAAAGGATTGAATCATGTGGTGAGGAGTAGCAGGAGGTCTTAGTCTTGGGGGCTTCCAGTATGCCTCAAGGCCCGGAACAGGCTAACCTCGTGAGTGTGGTAGGGTGGGGAACCCAAGTATCATAAGCCACCACGGGTGCATGACCTGTCATAGCTCGACTATCATTCTAAAGTCCGGTCGAGTCAGGTTTAGAAGATAACATGTTAGGATGGGTGTTTTATCTTGCCTGATGAAAGTTAATTCATGTATCTACATGCTGTCATATTGTATGCTTTTTATATAATTAGCTCACCCTTGATTTTGTGTCTATGCCTTGTATGTGTGTGTTTTCTTTTGCAATGATCATCCACTTGGATGTGAGCAGAGGAAGATGAGGTCCTCCTGGAGCATGCCTTGGAGGGAGATGATGATGTTGTAGCCTATACTCACTAGGATTCTCTTAGTTTCACTTATGTCCTTTTGAAATACTATGTTCTATTTAAAGTTTCAAATTCTTAACCACTTTTGAGGATAATTGTAATCCTAATACCTTTGTTACATGTCTCTAACTGCTTTGTCATATTATATCTAATGCATTCTACATATATATATTTTGCTATATATTTTGGGGGATGTCATAGTTAATATGTTTCATATAACTAAATATTGATAACTTACCTCTTCGTGTGAGAAAATCATTTTAGACTGTTATTAGTCATTCTAAAATTTATATAGTAAGAAAAAGAAACTACAATATAGTAATTTTAAGAGTCAAAAAGTATATAAATGAATTTTTAATAAAATTGCAAATATAAAATTAACAACTTAAAATTAGGTTCATATTATAGTATTTTATTATAAGATAACAAAACATATCAACTCAACTTGTTTAAGTTCGGTTTGATTTTGATATGCGAAAAACAAGTTGAGACACATTGACTCACTACTTAATAATGGATTCACTTTTTTTATTTAATCTGTAGAATTATTAAACTTAAAAGAGTTCATATCAAATTATTAAATTATCGAATTGGTGGTCAGACTAACATGTGAAACTAGATAAAAGATAATTTTTTTATATTTAATTTTTTAATAATATCGGACAGTAGAAGGAAGAAGAAAAATTGTATAGTATTGTTAGATTGAAGAGATTATCCCTACCTACTTTTCTTTTTTCATTAGGCAATGGAGCTCATACATTTTTGCTAGCTCTAGTCATTATATAAAAGCTCCATAAAAAAAAATATAACAAAGGCATGAGAGACCAAAAATGTACTACTAATAATATAAAAAATGATAAGGCTGGAACAATTATCAATTTGCTCTCAAGAACTTAATGATTGACACCAATCCATTGCTGATAATTTGCACAAGAAAGATGACAACTGACCTCTACATTCCCACGGGCTATTAAAGTCACCAGCAACACACCAAGCAACAGCTAAAAAGTTGAGTTATGCATTTTTTTTTTTATCTCATGTGACATTCTACTTTTTCAAATTATTAATATGAATAATTAAGATTAGTATTATTTGATATATATTGTTCAAAACAAAAATCAATATATCATTTCCTTTTGATATATTAAATTAAATTGTGATTTAAAATTATTCTCACTCGTACATTTGTCAATTTCTTTTTCTTTTTCTGGCCAAATGGTTGTTTTACCTCTAAAGTAATGTAGAAACACAGCATGGATAACCATATAACGTGGAACAATGATAAACACATATTATTTTTCTTTTTCCAAATACTAATTGTTTCTACTGTATTTAGCTCAATTATATATGGGTAATCTTTGATTTTTATGAAACCACAAAAAAAAAAAAAAAAACTCAACACCAATAAAGAGTATATATATTAATTGAATGGAAATCTATCTATGAACTATGCTCTAACATTTAAGCCAGTAAGTAGATAAGACAATAGAACATTGAACAGTAGTTATAGATATTGAGAAAGTAAGAGTGATGTCCATACATTGCAAAAGAAATTTTACATAAATTTTTTGTAACCCTATATATCTTCATGTTACCAATAATATATATAATCACACTAATCTTACGTGTTATAACTAAATAATACATTAGAGATAGTAATTATCAACATAGTTTCTAACAGATATAGATTTTCCATGGTTAGAGTATGACATTGGAAATCACAAAATAAATTATTATTATATTTTTCAATAAAAAAATTATAATTTCAATTCTTTTATCGATAATATTTTGTATAAGAAAGTACCGGACATTTCTTAAGATTTTTTTAATATCTTTTATATTTTTTATCATTGCTGATAAGAAGTACATGTAATGTGAAAAAATAAATATAAAAGTTTGCGTAGAATTTAAATGATTTGAAAAGTCAATATATTAAAAAATTCAAACACTAATAATATAATTTAATCTAAAAAAATTAAATTCAATAAATAATAAGATGTAACATTATCTAAACATATATAATAGAAAGGAAAATGAGTGGTTGCGGATTCTTTCCCTTAATCAAACCTGTCTAGAATAAATTATATTAGAAAAAGAAATTATACATATTCAAGCTACAGTAATAAACCGTCCTTTCAGTAACATTGTTTTAAAAAAAAAGTTTACAGACAAAATCATATTTCAAGATTTTGAAATCTTTAAAGTTGATTTTAAATGGATCAATTTGACTTGTAATGAAGATATTGTTAATGAGATATAAATACAGAAAAATAATGGTAAGTGACACGTATTTATATTTATTTAATATACATAATAGAAAAAGATAAAATAATTATAAAAATATAAATTATTGTATTTTTAGAAATAAAAAATAAAAGATAAAGAAAGATAATGTTAAATGAATAGAAAAAAAATTGTATACTTTAAAGTACCATTTCTTTATACAAGATAATAAATAGTTTGCAAGAACAAAACATTGTGGTTCACATAGGCAGGATTCCTTTGTTGTTCCATGAAAGCACGTGGTGGTACGTGAATCACAAATGGTTGTAAAAATGACCATGTGATTTTGCATGAGTTGATTAAAGAAAAACAGAATTATTTAAAGAATGGGATGCAAATGAATTATGATATTTTAACAATTTTTTTTAATAATTTTTTAATAATAAATTA
Source organism: Vigna reflexopilosa (assembly GCA_027742785.1). Classification (NCBI taxonomy): domain Eukaryota; kingdom Viridiplantae; phylum Streptophyta; class Magnoliopsida; order Fabales; family Fabaceae; genus Vigna; species Vigna reflexopilosa. The sequence goes on from CM050918.1 coordinate 10,447,484, forward strand.
TATATTATTATTTTATTAATTTTTATATTTGAAATAAATTAATTATAAATTATCATATAAGCAGTTGTAAAAGAATAAGTTATTAAAGATAGATTTTTCGAATGTAAATAAACATGTATTAATCAGAAGAAAGAAGAAAGGATATAGATGAGTATAGTAGATGGAAACTCATGGGATTCACGTTTCCTCTAAATTATATAAAGATTTTGAGAAGGGTGACTTCCACATCTCTCAACTCCATCTTCATATTCACTGCTTCATGTCTCCCACCGTCGACACTGCTTCCAATCAGAATCTCCAGGTCTTTCCAACTATTTTTATAACCTTTTTCTGTTAGGTTTTTACATTGCGTATCTTTTTCTCAATGTTAATTTGCTGTTTATCATTCAAAACATTTTTTTTTACTTTGTTTCTCATGAATAATTTTGGTTTTAAAACAAACACAGGGATAGATTCAAATATATTTTATTCTTTTTTTTTACATAAATAAAATAAATTTGTTTACAAATTAGGAAAATAGACAAATAAAAAAAGTAAAATTGTGTGGAAGGAATACAACTTTGTGATTTTTTTTAGTGAAGACAACTTTCAATTTGATATTTCAAAATTTTATATATATATAAATAAGTGGTCAGAAATCATAATATTTCAAGTTCTATAAAAGTTAGGAAGAATTATGAAAATTTCAATTTCTACAAAAACTTCCTTATTACTTCTAAACAAATTGAAATCATCATAATTTTTCATTACTTCTATATATAATCTTTTGATTGACGTGTTACACTCCTACCACAACTTCACCTTTCAAAATTTTACTTTCAAAATTTTACACAAAAATAATGCAATATACATACAATTTTGTTTTAAAAGTTGTGTAAAATCCACACAATTTAGTCCATATACGGTAATTTTTTTCTAACTTATTTTTTTTAATTTGTAAGCAAATTTGTTCTACTTACATATGAAAAAAATACTCAATATATTATCAAAAATACACATTATTTCCTACAATTATTTTATTTTTACTATCTATAGTTCATCTCCTCGTCTTTTTTAAGATGTTTAGTGAATAATATTTATATATTTTAAAATTTATATATTTTACATTGGCTTAATTAAGTTGAGTCTCTAACAAGTTTAAACATTCAATTAAGTTCTATTAAATTTTTGTGGTTTATTGACTTTTCAAAGTTTCAAAATTTATAATATTTTCCTACAAGAGACCATGATGAAGAGGAACTCTCTCAAATATGTACAGTATTTAATATTTTTTTTAAAGTTAATTAAAATTACAAAAATTATAAAATTTTAAATTTAAAAAAATTATAAAATATAAAATTAATAATTTTAAAAATATAAAAATTTTAAAACATAAAAATATAATATTTTATAATTTTATATTTTTGTAATTTTTTTATTTTATATTTTTTTAATTTTGCAAATTTATTTTTCATATTTTATAATTTTATTAATTTTCAAATTTATAATTGATATTTTATAATTTTATTTTATTTAATTTGATATTTTATAATTTTAATTAACTTTAAAATAATTTCATTAAATATTAAAAATCAACTTTTGTAGAAAAATATAATATTACGACATTTAAATATAGTGATAAAATAAAATAATTATCACGTCAAACAATTAACAAATATAAATTAATTGTACGGATTCAATTAAAAAATTTAAAAATTTAAAAATTTTAATGACTCAAGGAACTACAAAATTTAAAAGTTTCAAAATTTTGCAACTTATTTAAGTTTTTTTTTTTACAAATAAGTTACTAATAGTCAAATAATAACATAACATTTAAATAAATAAACATTAAATTTAATGTAGTCCGGAAATATATCTCATAACACAATTTTTTGTTGTAAAAAAGGTAAATTTTTTTATATTATTTTTCAGACAAAAACTACAATATACAATTATCCAAATTTCTTGTACACTAAATGGATTTATTAAATTGTAGTAACATCTAAAATCAATTTTTTATTTTTCTATAATTATTTTCTGTTTTTTCTTCTTCATATTAATCAATTTGAAACTGTGGTAAATAATTGAAAAGCAATTCATACAATAAGAAAAAATGGAAAAAAACTCTTGTTTGCCCTTTATCCAGTTTCTTTAAATATTTTAAAATATTTTTATCTGCTTCTAATATTGTAGTCTGAATTATTTATTTTCCTTTTTCTTACAATTGTTGGGTCTGAAAAGTCAAGCCAAGTAAAATAGGTAGCTTCAGAGTGAAGATTGCTAATATTTAACATGATCAATCATCGGCAATGGTTCTATATGATATATTTATACGGATAAAAATTAGGTTTAAATAAATTTAGCTCTCTAAATTTTATTTTAAGCACCTTTTTTTTTAAAGTAAGTATCTAATAAATTAATTTTTTTGAATTAGGTCTTTTATGATACTATAATATTAAGGAGTGATATTCATTAAATCACTTACATTACATGTATATTACATGATAAAAGATATATAAATTATTAAATATTAAACAATATTTGCTTAACTGAAACCTTACTTTTATATATAAAGTGACGCTACACTTTATTTTGTTTAACAGGTGATTGTAAAACGCTAAACTTTATTTTGTTTAAAGTGATTGTAAATCTTGTTTTATAAATAAAGTTAAATTTAAAGTCTACTTTCATAACATATTTTAAAAACTAATGTTTATAAAATAATATTTAGAAGTTCTAACCCTTGTGTGCACTGCAAAAGTTACAGAATAATCACGAAGTATCCACTGGTTTTACTGAAAATGAGACCACCATCCAGAAAACGCATCATTCTTTGCAGGTGAGTTGCATTATTTTCTTGTAAATGTAGGAATTTAGTTAGGTTTAATCTCTATTTTTGTTTGAAATTTCAAATAGTTTTTTTTTATGTTTCAATTGAATTTTTTTTAAAATTGATCTAATTAAAGTATGTCGTGAAATTATTTAACGACCTTTTAAGATTTATTTATTTGGTATGGTTAGAGTTGACATTAACGAGACATGACATTACAAAGGAATTTATTATTAAAAATTAGGTTAAAAAGATTTAGTGGTTTCTATTTTTATTGATTTTCTTCAAGTAGGTTCTCGTTTTTTAAAAATAATCAATTTGGTTCTTGAATTTGAAAAATTAAACCAATCAAGGACATTCCGTTAATTTTCCTAGACGGCGTTAAAAATTGTCTTTACTGGCAAGAGTAGCTGTCATGCTGCATACAGGTGGCACTTAACCACTTTATCACGTGCTTTAAGTTTCTCATTGACCAGTCATTGGGGGAACCGGTGGAACCCTCCGTGGACCCCCGGTAAGAGATAGCCCTGCAATGAAGGACCCGAAGGAACTGTATGGGGACCTGAAATCTGCTACCACGGAATCGGCGGACCCGCCATCAGAGGATCCGGAATCGGCGGATCCACCATCGGAGGACCCGACATCAGAGGGCCCGGCGTTAGAGGACACGTCATTCGCAGACGCGCCAATAGTAGAGTCGCCATTCTCGAACACCTTCGAGGAAGGCTTCTTTGGCGGGGGTGGCGGCGTGCAACTCCGCAAAGTGTTTACCTCGTTCTTAGGCGAAATCCGGGTGGGGTCGTTGCGCGAGAGCAAGACGATTACAATGCTCAACCGCCACGACCGTGACTCTGTGAAGGAAATCTGCTCCCGCACGGACTACCCCGACGACTGCCTCTCCACCGTGATGCCCTTCCTGGGCAACAACTTCGATCTCATGAGCGTCCTGGAAGCCGCCATCAAGGCCTGCTCCTTCCAGACCAACTTCACCATCTCAATTGTTGAGAAACACATGAAATCCTCATCTGAGATGGCCACCGCCATCACTAACTGCAAGAAGCAGTATACCATTTCTCCTTTTTGGAGTGATGTAGTTGATATTACGAATCACAACTGTTCCAGATGACTTTCTTCTGTGCTTTCTCCTCTTTAGATCATCCTTCGATGAATGACTTGAGTGGTTCTGTTTATCTGAATCAGATTCGCTTCCAGAATTAGGATCACTGGATTCATATTGTTCGTCTTCTTCATATTCTTCTACTCTTTTCTTATGGGATTTATCCTTTTTGGTTGATGATTGTTTCTGATTCACTCCATGGTCAGAAGACCATTGCACATTCGGTAGAAGGTAAGGAGGAACAGTCTGCATATTAGTCATAGGATATCCTTGGTACGAAGGCATTTGCAGAAGATTATACATGTAAGGAGGCACATTGTAAGGCCAGGGCATTGGCATATGAACATTTGATGTATGTGAGGGTTTCTGATCTGGCGTAGGCAAGTTCACATCTGTACATGGCATTCCTTGATATTAAATAAACAGTGAACGACTTATAAAAGATATCTATTATTACATCTAGCAGACGTTATGTAAGCAGATGACAGACAAGAAAAAGAAGCATAGAATGGTACATAATTGATTGTTGAGTTTGAGTTGGGTATGATGATTATCAGAATTAAAATTCTGAGATTTGATTTGGATGCGATGGTTTCTGTAAATTTCTAAATTCAAAATATAGTGAAGGTAAAGGAAAAGGAAGAAAGAGTTAAAACAAGTACCATCTCAATTGTTGAGAAACACATGAAATCCTCATCCGAGATGGCCACCGCCCTCACTAACTGCAAGGAGCAGTATACCATCGCCTTCCAGAGCCTGTCGCAGGCCTTGAATGCCCTCACCTCTCACGACCTCGCCACCGTGACTGTCATGCTGAGCTCCGTGATGGCAGATGTCTCCACCTGCGAGAGCGACTTCGAGGACCTCAAGTTGTCTACGGGTCGTTCTGAAGGCATGGTCAGCATAATTTTTTAACAGCTTAAAGATCCTTAACAAATAAAAAGAGTAACCACGTGATAAAAATAAAAAGACGTGATAAAAATAAAAAGAGTAACCACGTGATAAAGTGGTTAAGTGCCACCTGTATGCATGACAGGTACTCTTGCCAACTACTCTTGCTAACAAAGACGATTTTTAATGTTGTCTAGGAAAGTTAACGGAATGTCCTTGATTGGTTTAATTTTTCAAATTCAAGGACCAAATTGATCATTTTTAAAAAATGGGAACCTACTTGAAGAAAACCAGCAAAAATAGGGACCATTAAATCTATTTAACCTAAAAATTATAAACGTAATCATATTTTTGGAAGGATAAAGTAAGAATAATCAACAGATTTAAGTGCAGTCCTTTATTTGAGAAATGTATTTGAGATTGAGGAGAAAATTACGAGTAGGGTTGTGTGAGGAAATTGAGGAAAAAATTGGCGCTCTTGTGTTATGCGTAATGGACGTGAGGCGATGGACATGAGGCACATGTTCGAAATGTTTGATCGGAACGGGGATGGGCGAATATCGGCGAAGGAGCTGAGAAATTCGTTGGTGAATTTGAGGATTGAGATTCCGGAGAAGGAACTGGCAGAGATGATCAGAGGATCGACGTCAACTGCAACAACTGCGTGGATATGGCGGAGTTCGGGGAACTGTATGAGACGATAATGGAGGAGCGCGACGATGAGGAGGACATGCAGGAAGCCTTCAATGTGTTCGACCAAACCGTGATGGCTTCATCACCGTCGACGATCTTCGCGCCGTGTTGGCCTCCCTGGGTCTTCAAAAAGGGAGGAGCTTGGAGGAGTGTGGGAAGATGATTGTGAAAGTGGACGTTGACGGAGATGGCATGGTGAATTACAAGGAATTCAAGCAAATGATGAAGGGTGGTGGAGGATTCACTGCTCTTGGTTAATCTTTCTTCGTTTTCCCTTTTTTTTCAATACAGAATCGCATTACCAATATATTCATCCTTCCAAATTTTCAATTCGAATTCGTTCTTGTAAATAAGATTCATCTTCTAGGATACTGATTTCATTGATTAATGATTCATTATGTTGGAGGTTTTCTTTTTCCTGTTAGATTTTCAATGAACTTCCTCCAATTCACTTCCACTTCAAGTAAATTTTCATATATTTTGTTCTAAGCAGTTTCAAATACTACTTCTAAACCAATTCCATTTTACCTTAGTTTCTATTTTTTTTACTCCATTTCTGTGATAAGACTACTTGTTTATTGATATATTTCTCATATTAAAAATTGTAAAACTCTTGGGTTTAGATAAAGAGCTGCACTTAAATCTTCTCAAACAGAGGGAGCTGCACTTAAATCTTTTGATTATTCCCATTTTGCCTTTCCAAAAATCTGATTACATTCATAATTTTTAATAAAAAATTCCTTTGTAATGTCACATCTCACTAATGTCAACTTTGATTATGCCACGTAAAGAAGTCTTAAACGATTGTTTGGTAAATTTGATGATAGATCTCTAGTTGAATCAAATTTAAAATAAAAGGGACTCAAATTGATGGCAGACCTCTAATTGAATCAAATTTATAATAAAAAAACTCAATTGATACGTTAAAAAGAAAAATGACCTATTTAATATTTCTAACCAAAACATAGACTTCTGGTGAGATTAAACTAATTTATATATATCTGAAAATTCAACATGAAAAAAACAAATATTGATGTTACAAATTTCACAATATTAAAATAAAAGAATCCATATAATTCACCATTGCAATTTTAGTTTTTCAAAGTGATCACATAAGTCGGTCACCAAAACAAATTCAAACTTTTAAGGATCATTATAATCGTCTAAACCAGTCACTAAGACAAACCATCACTTTTAATACCATAAATTAATAGATCTTTTATTTTTATATAGTGCTTTATATTTTCATTTTTATCTAATATGAAACTTATACTCAGTTAAATTTCTAACCTTAGTTTCATCTAACTTTTGAATAAAACTATATTTTTATTCGTGTTACTGGTCATTGGAAAATTAATTGGTCTACACAGTTCATTCACATTAATAGTCAACCATTTTGGGCTTATCTTGGTTTTTTCTTTGCTTGTCAGGTTGCGAAGCGCTTAGAGAAGTTCCAAAAATCCATGGAAGCATTTAACAACCTGAAAGATGGAATCATAAACCTTGGACGAGGCTTTCCCAACTTTGATGGTCCAGAGTTTATAAAGGAAGCAGCAATTCAAGCAATAAGGGATGGGAAAAATCAATATGCACGAAGTTCTGGAGTTCCAGACTTGAACATTGCTATTGCTGATAGATTTAGGAAAGATACTGGATTAATGATAGACCCTGATAATGAAGTTACTGTCACAAATGGCTGCTTGGAAGCAATTGCTGCAACTATGCTAGGATTAATAAATCCCGGCGATGAGGTTATTCTCTTTTCTCCTTTATATGATTCTTATGAAGGTAATTTAGCCATGGCTGGTGCAAAAATAGTAAGCGTCCCTCTGCAACCTCCAGATTTTGCTATCCCCGTTGAAAAATTGAAGTCCATTGTGTCAAGGAGTACACGTGCCATTGTTATAAATACTCCTCACAACCCTACGGGAAAGATTTTCTCTCTGCAGGAGCTCAATGTCATTGCATCCCTTTGCATTGAGAACGATGTTCTAGTTTTTGCTGATGAAGTTTATCATAAGTTGGCATTTGATGTGGAGCACATTTCTATAGCTTCTTTGCCTGGAATGTTTGAAAGGACCGTGACAATGAACTCATTGGCAAAGACATTTAGCATAACAGGATGGAAGATTGGTTGGGCCATAGCACCCTCACACCTGACATGGGGGCTTCGACAGGCACATTCTTTCATCACTTTCTCAAACGCCACTCCTTTGCAGTGTGCAGCTGCAGTAGCTCTTAGGGCACCAGAGTCTTATTATGTGGAGCTGAAGAGGGATTATATGGCAAAAAGGGCTATTTTGGTGGATGGATTAAAGGCCGTTGGCTTTAAGGTATCCCCACCCGATGGAACATTCTTTGTTTTAGCAGATCATACCCCTTTTGGATTGAAAAATGATGTTGCATTTTGTGAATATCTGCTTAAGGAGGTGGGGGTGCTGGCAATTCCTTGCAGTGTGTTTTGCTTGAATCCCGAAGAGGGAAAGAACCTAGTCAGATTTGTTTTCTGCAAGGATGATGAAACTCTTAGGGTCGCGGTTGAGAGGATGAAGGAGAAGCTTACAAAATGATCTTGATAAGTCCTATGATATATATTGTTCTACATTATCTAGCCGTTACCAACTTCTTGTTTGCATGTTGTTCTTGCTAAGATTCATTATCCTTTTATTGATGTGTTGTGAGATTTCAGGGACTGTGGTGAAAAATAGGGCATGCTGTTGTTTTGTAATTTGCATAAAACTTTTCTTGATTGTACACCTCCTAATGTCCATAGTGTCATATTACCTGGTTTGTAAAACTTTCCCTTGCCTAAAATTTATGTACTGAAAGTAATTTATAAAAAATAAATATTCTTCCTCTAATAAGTATTTATACTTTCTTGTTAAGTTTTTAGTGGCACAAAATAAATCCAATGTTTTAAAAAATAAAATTTAGCCTTTGTTTGGATATGATGTACTCTTAATTAGAATGGATTAGAATGGAAGTTTCGGATTTGTATTGAATCGATTTTGAATGATAGATTTGAAGAAAATTTATTTGTTGAATCGAGAAAAGATGAAAAAGTCAAATTGACATATAGAGGAATGATTGGTCATTTTCTTCCATGGGGAATGTATAATGGATTATGTTAAAAAGACATAGTCTACTATTGATTATGTTAAATCATAATTAATTATATGTGTATTTTAGTATAATCCTTTTGTGGGGATGATGGCTATTATTCACACAAGTTCCCTTGTGTTGGAATGTACAAAAATTCATTTTTCTTATAGTGATATAGATAAATGAGTGTGCCTAATTAAATTAGATTAAAATATTTTGAGAATAAAATCATGAAATATTTAATTTATATACTTAAATAATAAAAATAGAGATTGAACTTATATTTTAAATCTATGATTTTTTTATTTATTTTAATGTAGTTAGTGCTTAAAATAATTTTATAAGATTCTTGAAATGCTTTTTATAAAATGAAAGAGATCTATACTACTTGGACTTGTCCATAATATGTGATGCTCGCTACATTTTATTACTATAAGTTTTTATTTTTATGATGAAGCTTATTTAGGAAGAGAAACAATAAACTAATTTTTCATGTAAAAAAAAAATTTCTTACTTATGAAATTTTGTAATAAGAGAAATACAACAGAGAAATCTAAAATATTTTTGTCAAATACATTTTTATATTTTCTTCTTTTAAAATATTTTAGAATTCTATTTTCTATAACTAAAGAAATTTAATGTATTTTTAGTCCCCATAAAATGAATGAACTTAGCTGTTGTTTATGTCCTGTGTTTTATTCTTCTATTATTTAAAATCACTACTTTGATGATCTCTAGTATATAATATTAATGGTTTATTTGTTAAAAAAAATATCAAGTGACTCATATCAGTGTTAATATAAAATAGCTTTGTAACGTTGACTGCAAAACCAATGACAAGTGCACTGGTTGCAGCTTAGCAAATGATAAATATCATTTTACACAAAATAACACAAAAAAAAATTGGTATTTTATCAAACAATTGGTGTGCTAGGAATTTATATTTAAAAGAAACATGAATTGGGTCTCATGAATCTTATGAATATAGAACTTTGTTCAATATTTCATTATTTCATTCAAACATTCACATTAAGGTATACTAGTCTTAATCCCTTAGCAACTCGTTCTAAATTAATATATAATCTCTTAGTCAATTTAACATACCATTTCCATTAAGTCTGATGCTAAGAATGACCAAGTTATTGAGTCTATCACTAAATCCAAAATCACAGGAAAATTACATCACAGTGAATTCATTACATCCAATTCCAATGAAAGGAAAACTACACCTAGTCATCTAAACATACACATTTAAAGCAATCTCTTGCAAAAATGGTGTCTTGATGCCTTGAAGTAGTCTCATGAAGTTCTTGAGATGTTTTCGTTTATTTCCTTTGTCCGGACTTCTATTAGTTACTGAGATGTTTTTGTTTCTTTCTTTTGTCCGGAACTTCTGTTAGGAGTTTTTCTTTTTGTTTGTCTCGAACTTAAAAGTCAATTCTGATTTAATTAATTCGCTCAGCGCACACCTATCATGCGCTGTGCGAATTTCTTTAATTGTTGCTTCTTTAACTGATGTTATTAGTTTAGCGCACAAATCATGGTGTGTTGTGCCAATTTCTTCCTGTGGGCTCTACGAATTTTAGCTTGCGTTTAGAGAGAAATATCTTACATCACTTCACTTTAATGCATAAATTTCGGTACAATACAACTATTCAATTGATAAAACACATTATTTTATGAATAAATACAAATTTGATCTAATTAATAAGTCTGAAAACATGTATTTTTTTTATAATTATCCGTGACATTTAGGATATTTAAGATCATTACACTAAATGTTGTCTAAGTGAATATTCTAATAACTCGAAAAACTCTCAAAATCCTTAAAATAGAAGTTATTCACTTTAAAACACTAGTTAAAAATTTTCATTTTACTTCACTTGTATCAAGTTTAAGAAAAATAAAATTTATATACACACAGTAACATTTTTTAAATTATTAAAAATTTTAGGCTTCAATCCTCTTATAAATCCAAAGTCTACAGTCAAACAAATTTCAAATCATCTTTAAAGATTTTTAATAAAAAATATCACTAAAATTTAAAATATTTTAATATAGTTTTACGTTTCTATTTTTTTTTTTTAAACTGAAGTCTTTTAGTTTATAGGCTTCAATTTTATAAATATCTGAATCCTTTGTTTATGTTTAATTTTTGCAAAACTTTATAAAGATGCCAAATTTCTGTTTTATTGTAATAACTCTTGTTTTTTCCTTCTCCTACACTACAAACGTTCATTCACTATTGTTATTCCTTTCTTAGTTCTTTTTTCCACCATCTTTGTCGAATCCCACGTCCAAATTTATATTGTAGTGTCCAAATATTGCTACATTGTGTTGGGATTATGTAGCTTTCCCCATTGTTTCTTCTTTTTATACTGTTGCTCGCATTTTGTTATCTAAAGTTTCTTTTATTAGTTTAAAAAATTTATATTTAATATGAATCTATATTAATATATTGTTTATTTTTTATGTTAGATGTGTTTAATTATATGCTTATTTTTGTCACAAATTTTTTTAACTATTATTTTTAAAAAGTGAACTTTAAATTTTCTACAAAACTGTTTTATAAAATAAGGTTTGAACTCATTTATATAACCATATTTTTATTTTATATTGATATTGATTTTTGAGTTTATTTACATATTTTAGTTTTCTAGATAACTGAAACCTTACTCTACTAAAATTTAAATTGTTTTTGAAATTTATACTTTGATTATTATTAACGTTTTTTTTTAATTTTGTATTATTTTATGCTTTGATTTTGAAGAACGAAAGAATGATGTGAAAATCTGAATATATTTATAGAATCAAAATATAATATTTAAAAATAACTTGTGTCTATTCTCAAGTGAAAATATTGTTTGTTATGGTGATTTGTAACCCTTTAATTATGATGTATATTCGTAACAAAATTGTTAATTTTTTAAAATGACATCCACATATTATAATTTATATTTATTGACTTGTTATATTATTATACTTAAAACTAAAATTAAATTTATTAAACGACTTAAATATTTAAAACATAATTTTCTCATTTTTTTTATTAATTTGTGTTTTTTTTTAAATTGGTCAAAAGGAATTTTTAACTTGACATGGATTGGATCATATTACAAAAGTGTAATCGATTTAAAAAATGAATTAAACGAACTTGATAGAATATTTTTTCAAGTGACCAATTCAAGGAGAAGAGCCGACGTGACCCATTGCTCCAATCCTACATTCTCGCGTCACTATAAAATAGACAAATAAAAGTAAGATATATAACAATATACATTATCAATATAACAATAATTTATTATTAGAGGATAATGCAATACTATTTTACAATCAACTATAATGAAAAAACTAAAATAATAATTTATATTTTAGGTTTTTGTTTCGTTTCTTTTATATTTGAGAGGATGAAATTTATATTTCCTTTAATTTATAATATATTTTGGTGTAATATAATAAAGTGTGAGATATATATGTAGGGAGGTTCCATACACTTACAAATACACATTGGCCCACTTTTACATACACATAAGTCTCCACATTGATAAGATATTGTCTGTTTTGGGTTAAGTTCTCACATATTTGTTTTTTATAACACTTTAAAAAGTCTCTTATCAATGAAACTATATTATATATATATAAACTCATGTTGATCTCTTATTTTTTCTAAGATAAGACTTTGTTTGTATTCAATGCTAATTAAAGTGATGTAATTACTAAAAATTGTTTAATTTAGAAGAGAGAAGAAAATAAAGTATTTTTTGAAATTTTAAAGATAAAATATAAATAATGACACAACTATTTTAGAAAGAAAAAAAAAAATGAGTATCTTTCTCAATCGCATTGGCAACCCTCGTGAAGCACTCCGGCAAGTAGAAAGAATCAAATTGGACTCGATTGCAGCAGGTCTATGCTAACTTCCCATATATACTCACTCATGAGATTCACGCCTTCATCAAAGTTCTTAGGTTTTCCAAATCACTTCCACAGCGTTATCGCACCCTCTGTTTCTCTAACCCCAAAGTTCCCATCTTCCATTGCTGCCACCATGTCCACTCAGAACGACACCGTCACCCTCAAAACGCATCAACCTTTGCAAGTTCGTATTTTCCCCTCTTTCAAATCCCTTTACCATGCATCAATATTTTAATGTTCTTATTTAAATTACATGTCTGAATGTGAATCGTATTATCTTTTTATCTCAGCTTTTGTTTCTGCTTACTACCTGTTTCTTACAATTTACATCATACCGCGGTGTTCGTTCACACATGGGATGGGACATTCCCGCATTTTAATTCACTCTTGTTCTTTAGTTTCCTTTGATTTATAGAGTTGCTATGTTACCCAAACAAATTTAAGGGTTTTAGTAAAGATGTCTTTTTGGGGCAATAGATGAATGGGTTTGGGCGCACCAAGGAAGAGATTGAGGGAGGGGGGAGTCTCGCGGTAACATTACCAGGATCTTTAAATTACGGAGAGTACCGTAGAATATGTCTATTTTATATTCATGTCCCTTTTGAATTACGTAGTTGATTGGTGAAAGTTGTTTTTGCTACAATTGAGTTTCAATTTGTTTGACGATGCTAGCGTCTTTATGGGTATGTTCGGATAACTTTTTTCACATACACTTGAAGAAGAAAAAGAAGAAAATAAGAAGGAAAAATAAAATAAGTTTTACAAAAGCTAAAATTTGCCTTAATTTCATTTTCTGTCAGAGTTTATGAAAAGGTTTGTCTGAACATGTTCTGTGAATAAAACTAAAACCTTGTAGCGCAAGGACCAAAGATTATATCTTGGTAAAAAAGTGGAGGGTTTGGGGAAGAGAGAGTTTGGTTGTATTTTGTACCTGGCATCTACTGACCAAAATAATGCCTAAAAGAAAACGTGATATATATGAGAATTTCATAGCTCATAGTTAAACTGCATGTTTACTTTAATTCTTGTTGATTTTGTCAGATTGCAAAGCGCTTAGAGAAATTTCAGACAACTATCTTCACTCAAATGAGCTTGCTAGCCATCAAACATAAAGCCATAAACCTTGGTCAAGGCTTTCCCAACTTTGATGGTCCAGAGTTTATAAAGGAAGCAGCCATTCAATCAATCAGGGATGGGAAAAATCAGTATGCCCGGGGTTATGGAGTTCCAGACCTTAACATTGCCATTTCTGAGAGATTTAAGAAAGATACTGGATTAGTGGTAGACCCTGAAAAGGAAGTTACTGTTACATCTGGATGCACTGAGGCTATTGCTGCAACTATACTAGGATTAATAAATCCTGGTGATGAGGTTATTATGTTTGCTCCATTTTATGATTCTTATGAGGCCACTTTGTCTATGGCCGGTGCAAAAGTCAAAAGCGTTACTTTGCGCCCGCCAGATTTTGCTGTCCCTATTGAAGAGCTGAAGTCCATCATCTCAAAGAATACCCGTGCCATTCTTATAAATACACCTCACAACCCTACTGGAAAGATGTTCACTCGCGAGGAGCTTGATTGCATTGCATCTCTTTGCATTGAGAATGATGTTCTGGTTTTCACTGATGAGGTCTATGATAAGTTGGCTTTTGATATGGAGCACATTTCGATGGCTTCTTTGTCTGGAATGTACGAAAGGACAGTGACAATGAATTCCTTGGGAAAGACATTCTCCTTAACCGGATGGAAAATTGGTTGGGCAATAGCACCCCCACATTTAACATGGGGAGTGCGTCAGGCACACGCATACCTCACTTTTGCAACCTCCCATCCTTTCCAGTGTGCTGCTGCGGTAGCTCTGAGAGCATCAGACTCTTACTATGAAGAGCTGAAGAGGGATTATATGGCAAAGAGAGCTATTTTGGTTGAGGGATTGAAGGCTGTTGGCTTCAAAGTATTCCCATCCAGTGGAACCTACTTTGTAGTTGTAGATCACACCCCTTTTGGACTGGAAGATGATATTGCATTTTGTGAATATCTAGTTAAGGAGGTGGGAGTAGTGGCAATTCCTACTAGTGTATTTTACTTGAATCCAGAAGAGGGAAAGAATCTTGTCAGATTCACGTTTTGCAAGGATGAGGGAACTATTAGGTCTGCTGTTGACAGGATGAAAGAGAAGCTTAAAAAATGATCCCAACTCATTATCAAGATGTGATATGTGTTGGAGCGAACACATTAATTTACCTTTATAAAAAACCCAAATGTTAGATTGTAATAACTTCTGGTTTATTGAACTGAATGCCCTGCCCTGCAGTCTTTAGTCTCTAGAAATCATGCCTACCTACCAGCTAGTAAGCAATGTCATTCGGATTTGTTCTGTTTAACTTCTACAGTTTTAGGAGACATTTTCATGAACCATGATCATGTCCTTACTGAATCTTATCGCCTGTTCTTTTGCCTTTTCTTCCTTTAGTTTGGTTGCAAATAATTAATAGTGGAGCACTCATGACCCTTAATTATATCCATAAGATTTGAAGTGTTATAATCTCTAGGAGGATAGACCTCTTATGCATCCCTATCACACGACAGCAATTGATGTTCAACTTTTTTGTTTTTATTTTCCAAAATCTCGTCCTATGATTCTGTGTTTCCATGCAGGCGTTACCTCCTCTAAATTTCAAACTAAACCAATTTAACTTTGAATAGGACCTAATATCCAGTATACCAAGCAAACCAATATTTTCTGGAGAACAATTGTCCTTATTAGGAAGTGGAGAAAACACACAGTGATGAATCGTTTACGGAGAACGATGTATAAGAAGCAAAGGAAAGTGAATAAGAGTGTTGTTTACATCAATATTATTTGAGAAGGCAACATCATATAAACACAGTTGGCACCACAATATCTATCAACTGGTAATCATAATCCATCAAATTGTACTCCTTCTATAGCCTGCAACTAATGTAAGTAGAGAGACAATGACAAGATCCTAACCTTTGGATTTGACTCATCAATCATCACTCATTAACACTTGGCTCCATCCAAGCATGGCTTTGTCTTTGGAGATACTTGGTTATGGGATTCTGGAAAGTAGTAATAATAATAATAATCACAATTGACTTAAGGTGTAAGCAAGTAAAGTTCTTTAAACATTGAAAAAAAAAGTTTCAAAATTTTGTTTTGTTAGTATTAACTACTTTAGATCTAAAACAAAAGAAAAAAAAAGCTTTATATTTCTTTTAATATTAACTGTTTTAAATCTTTAAAAAAAATCTAAAAAAATGTCTCATTTTTTAATTTCTTTTAGGCCTTCTAAATTTTTGAACTGACAATAATGTATGGTCCTCCTCTCATTCATCCGAGCATATTCATGATCTAGATTAAATACACCATGTTGTATCAATTTGTAAAATTAAAATTTAGCTGTAATGTCTAAGAAACATAGTTCGAGATCCAAAGGGTGACAAAAAGGGAAGCATTACAAGATTACTGGTAGAGTAAGCAAGGCTATATGTAAACAGTACGTAGCTGGTATGAATGAAGTGTGAATTATTTGTACTCTGTAACGGAAGACAGGATAAGCATATTTGATAGTTACAACTTACAAACTTGTATCGCAGTATTATTGCACCCTTTTACAGCCACAAATTTTTCGTTTTTCTTTATCCTTTCCTCGTGGCATTCATTACATTACAAAAATTGTATTGAAATTTCCTTCTTCTTTTTTCCATTCTATTCTTTCATAAAATAATTGAATTTTCGTGTTACTTCACCAATTATTAATTATTCTCACGGATGTGTTGAGTGGTTATTTGTTTTCCATTTGTTATTTATTAATTTTACTAGAAATATTATTATATACTTTTTATAATCTATGAATATCTTTAGTGAAAGTTGTTTTTCGTTTTCTTTTCTTTTTACACCATCAAATTTAAACATTTTTCCAACTTAAGTTATTCAATATTTTATATGAAATTCAAGCAGATAAAAATAAAACATATCTTCAATTATATATTAACTGTACAAACGAACTCCACACCCATAAGGTTTGCTGTTATAATCACTTCCTAATTGAGGTTTGATCTACAATTATGTATAGTTGGTTAGCATAATATAATCTATCAAAATATGAATAGATTATCATGTTTGTATTAACATATTAATTTTAATAAACAAACAATATCTGTAAAAGATAAGTATAATTAGTATTATTAATATAAAACAGCCCATTTCTTTCTAATTGAAGGAATCTCATAATTTTCTTTATCTATACTAACATACACACATAGACGCTACATTTTTAAATATCTATAGATTATTTAAAATTTAAAAGTAGAAATTAAAAAGATAAAATTGAAAAAACAAAAGTATATATAATTATACATATAATAATTATAGATAAAACAAATTTTAGATATTGAAATAAAAGTATTATACATAATATTGTGTAAATAATTTTTTATTATGAATAATTATTTAAATTTGAAAAAGTAATTGATAAAAGAGTAGATAATTTTTTTATAATGACTAATAATTTGAATTTAAAAAAATAGTTACAAAAATGATAAAAATAATATTTTTTTTATTATGAATTATTATCTAAATTAAAAAAAAAAGCAATTGTGAGAATAAAATTGAAAAAAAGAAAGAAAACCAAAATGGTGGTGTATACACAAATATATAATTATAATTTTTTTATATAGTTATGGATAATAATATATAATTGGAAACTTTTTTGTTTGGTGTAAACAAATAATTTATTTATTTTTATCTTTAAATATATTTGAAAGTTAGAGCATCTTATATCTGATAACCAACTTTCTTATATAATTTATTATCACAATTATACACAAGAGAGAAAACGACCACCTCATAAATACTCCTTTTAATAAAAAAAACTCGCATTAAAAAAAATAAAAATAAACCATAAGTGAAAAAAAGAGAGAAGGAAATGTGTTAAATAATAGTAATGGAAAAATAATGAAGAGAAATCGTAATATCTACCAAAAAGCAAAACATTCAATTTGAAGAAAAATTACACTCTAAATATATTTTCTTCCAAAAGAATACATAAAAGTTAAACTTTAATTTGCTAAATTAATGTGAGAACATAAAACATGGAAATATGAGTCAGTAGTATTTATTAATTTCTGAAGTGGAACTTGTTTCGGTTACATTGGTACGAAGATCGGTAGTTTTTGTTCTGTTTTATATTTTGGTGGTCCAATCTTTTTTAAAAACGCAATTCATTATATCTTTTCCTGCACATCAATTATATTTATAGGGTATGTGACAAGCAATTTTATTGATTAATCATTAGTGTAGTATATTTTTAGACAATCAAACCTAATAATTAATAATTAATAACTTTTCTTGAACTAATTAAAATTGTTAAAATTGTTTGTATAATACAAAGTATTGAGAAAAAGGTTTTGAAGTATTTGATCCGTCAGTAAGGGCCCAACATGCACACATTCTTCATTCGCAAGTGACTTTCACATGCACTCATCAATCATCTTTGTTTCTTCATCATTCCAACCATCCACTTGGATGCAACTTGTTATCATCATGGATAACTACATTCAATTAATTAATCAATATCATATTACATATATGTTCACCAAATTTCTTAAAACATTTTCATTTCTGAATATTTTTAACTTAGTTTTTTTTTTCTTTTTCATTTCCTTTCAAATGTAAACTTTAGTTCACTCGTATTTGACTTGACCAGAATTCAGAAGACGAAAAACTTCATCACTGATGTGGAAAGCTACAATGAACTTACAACAGAGTAGAAAAGAGTGAGTAAAAGAACCTCCCAACTATAGGAGTTACAAATAAATCAGTGATGTTCAATGCACCAAGCATATGTTGTGAATGCTCAACCACAAATCTTCTACCTTTACCTTCACCTTCGTTTAACACTACAGTGGAAAAGGGAAGATTTCAAATTTCAAAACATATAGAATTATAAATTACATGAATAAAAGTAAAGTGTACATTTCAAATCTGTATACATGTGACATAGCCTCAATGCATTTAAGTTGGTGTGTCTTCTGTGATTAATTAACACTGTAAAAACTCACCTAATCATACTGTTAAGACATTATAATAACACGTCTAGATCAACACAGCGAAAAAAAAAAACTAAAATATTAAAATAAAAAATAGTTTTATTTTTTTAAATTTTCACTTATTCAAAACTTAGTGGTGTGTTTATTTAAAAAAAAAGTAGATTTAGTGATCAAAACTGATTTATAATATCTATTAAGATTCAAATAAATGACTTTATTATTAACGTTGAAACAAAAATCAATTACTTCTCCGTAACATGTAGTTAAAAAATAAAAATTTAATAACTTAATGACCACCCTTAAAAATAACAACAAAAAAATGTCATAAATATTTAAAATATAGCTAACATTTTGCTTTATATCTTCTATTACGTCCTTAGCTTTGGAAAATGCTCAGCTTACGTACTTATTTTTTGTGGCAATGTACACCAAGGAAAACTACAGTAGAAGAAACAAAAAAGCTTCATCATCATCAAAAACCAAAGAAGGGTAAACACTACAAAATAGTGAAGTAACTTTGGCTTTCTCTTTCGGTTATTCCATCCATTGCAACTGATGAGAAAAAGGAAAGATAATATTCATATAGTACCTTGTCACACTCGACTTAATGTGATACTAAAACAAAACTTAAAAATAAGATATTTTTATTTACTAATAAAATAATTTATATTAAAATGTATCATAATTTTATTTAAAAAATGTTTTTTTTGAGTTTTTTTATGAGATAAAATTATCATAATTAATTTATTTTAACATTTTTTAATAGATAATAAGATTAATTTGTTTAATTTTTGTTATTGTTGATATTAAATAAGTTTTAATTATTTTTAACTTTTAAGAGATACTTGAATTGTAAGTATTATTCTATAAGTTATATATGTATTTAAAAAAAATTATGTAATTATGAATGTTAAATATTGAATTATTATCATAGTTTTCTTTAAGATATTTAATTATGAAAATAAATTTAGTATATTGATTTGTTAGAGAATAAAACTAACTAACTATAATCCCTTTTTCCTAAACAAAATTATTATTTATTGAAAAAAATTGTTAGTTTATTAAATATGGTTTTTAAAATTAATAAAATTCATAATCACTCATAATATTTTAATTAATTTTTATTATTAAATATAGTTTTACAATTAATTTAATCAAAGATATATTAATATTAAAAATAATTGGAGACTTTTTTAAGGAATCTAAAATAAGGATTTTAGATACTTGGATCTTAAGTTGATATTATATGTGATACTATTTAAATGTTGATAGGTGGGAGTCATGAACAAACTAAACAAAAATAAAAATAAATAATGAATAATGGATATTTCTATTTAAAATTGAACCTAAATTACTCAATATTATTCTTCAATTTACTATAATTTTGCCTCCTAATTACTTTATGTTGTATAATACTAATACACCGATTAAAATGAGTGCACGCATATTAATTCCATCCAGTATGTAAATATATGAATTTTAAGATTCATTTACTATGTGTAAATCTAAAACTTACACTAAATTTCAACCATTAATTTTATTAAATATGATGGTTTCTGTTTATGTAATTAACGAGTCAATTAGGTGAAAAAAAAATGAGATAATATGAAGGAGAACAACCTTAACACACTTAAGTAAATGGTTCTGAACATTAAGATTTAATAAAAGTTAATTTTATAAATCTTTCTATATATATTACTGGCAAAGCCTACACGTTAAAAAATAAAAATAAAAATAACGGTGGTTAAGTGAAAATACGAGTGATTTATAACGTAATTTTTTTTGGCATGTGAATAGTTAAGCGCTCTTGTATATCCTTTGATAATTTATTTATTAAATATACTTCTAATTTTTTTTTCAATATATCATTCTAATTTTACCTATAATATCACAATATCAATAATTAATTTTTTTTATTCAATTTTTTTTTATGATAAAAGGATCAAAGTGACTTTTTTTTTATGAGAGGAACATCACCAATTATAAATATTTGTCATCGAGTATGGTTTTCTTAATGTATACGTTTTTAATTAAATTAGTAAAATAAAAATTATTTTAGAAAAAACTAATTTGATTTAATCTAATATTTTAGAAAAAAAAAAACTAATTTGATTTAATCTAATATTTTAGAGTGTATCTTATTTGGATTCGTTTAAAAAGGGTAATTTTACTTTTACTCTTGTTCCAAAAGTCAATTTTATTTAGATTTAACCTCTAAAATGTTGTAAAATTTTTTGGAGATCATAATCTTTTTAATAAATGTTTTTGGGATTACATAAAAACTGACCTACATAAAAAAAGTTAGACAGTAAATTCTAAACTAATATTTGCCAGTAACCAATAGATTTCTTCAAACATAACAGATATAAGTAATTATTATTTCTAGTTGTGCTTGTAAGTATTTGCCTGCTATGTTGATCAATGAGCAGATATGACAGAACAGAAAGAATGTTAATTACATATACTATTTAGTACTTTTTAATGGTGAAAAAAATATAGTTTAATTAAGCTAAAATTAATAATAAAAAAAATGTAGAAAGAAAGTGGAGAAAGTCTCCATCACATTACTCTTTCAAACTTCTCAAACAATTCCAGATAAAGGAAAACATGAATTTGAATTCTTTTTCTTTTAGCTGAAAAAGAACCTAAAACAGAATATTGACTAATTATTTTACATCTTTTGTAGGGTATGCATGGTAGAGCAAACAGAGCGCGAAGCATGGGATATAATCCTCAGATACATGATGTGAAACGAAGGGTGATTAAGGGAGGGCCAAAATTAACCTGAAGCGAACGAGTCAGATGGAAAAAAAATTAAATAAATTGTGGCGGCACGTGCCGGCCAGGTACAGTAAAGCGAAAAAGGCACGACCTCGAATCAATCCGGATCCGACGACCATATCTACCCGTCAAGACCGGTACCCCAACCCATCCAACGGCCAGAAATGGACTTGTACAATCTGAACATCCAACGGCTAATGTGGAATCTAACTCCTCTTTGCCAATACCCCATAAATACACCAAACCCGGCACCCACTCCACGCTCCCTTCATTTTTACCCTCCGAGCAACAACTCACTACTTTTCCTTCTCTCTTTCAAGAAACTTCCGCGCAGTGCCGTAACGTAACGTGTCGTTTTTCTCCACACTCTAATCCAATGGTTCCCGTATATGTCGCCGGCGGGGACAGTATCCCGGCACCGGAAACGTCGATCTGAATGAAGACAGCGAACATGGAAAATCAGAAGAGTGGGAGCAAGCTTACAAGAACACACTCCTCGCTCCTTAGTTGTTCTTCCCCTGCAATCCGATCCTCCATCCACAGCCTCTCTTCCATCGTCACCAAAGAGGAACACGAATTGCAGGAACAGGAAAAGCTACTCCTCGATGTTGACGACGACAAGAACAACAAGCCCAAGAAACCCCAAGCCCGAACGCGTCCTCGAGCCCAAGCCCACAGGTCATCCGCCTATTCCGCCCTCGCGGTCTTTTTCCTCGGCGCGTGTTCGCTCTTGTTCTACTTCTTCTACCTCGAGGTGTCCTCTTCGGAGAACGTTTTACTGGCGCTGATTTTCGTGGCCGTGGCGCTCTATTTTGTGTCCAAGAACAGGGGTCTGATTCAGAGATCCTTTTCCGCGGCGAAGCATTCGTGGGAGGAGAATGTCAAGCGGTTGGGGTTTTCGAAGGCGGTGGCGGCGAGGCCGGTGCAGTGGTTCATCGGAGAGCCTGCCGGGGCGGGAAGGAAGGCGGCGAAGATAGTGAGGGAAGGGGTGGAGTTTTACAGCAATGGGGATTTTTACGAGGGCGAGTTTCACAAGGGGAGAAGCAACGGGAGTGGGGTGTACCATTACTTCGTGAATGGGAGGTACGAAGGGGATTGGGTGGATGGAAGGTACGATGGGTACGGAATTGAAAGCTGGGCGAGGGGGAGTCGCTATAGGGGTCAATATAGACAGGGTTTGAGACACGGTTATGGTGTTTATAGGTTCTACACGGGGGACTCTTATTCCGGAGAATGGTGTAACGGTCAGAGCCATGGCGTTGGGCTTCAGACTTGCTCCGATGCTAGCTGTTACATTGGTCAGTTTAAGTATGGGGTCAAGCACGGTCTTGGCTGTTATCATTTTAGGTCAGTTTCTTGCTTTTTATGTTTTTAATGTCTTCTACTCAATTGTGTTAATTGTGTCATTGATTTCTTGTATTTGATCATGGTGTGATTCAATCTTTGCTTTGCTCTGGTCATTGGCTTTCTTTAAAGATCCAGATTTCCAGGCTAGTTCTGTTTCCTTTAGATGTGTGATTAAGGATTGGTTGGGATGGCTTGGTCTGTTCTCCCCCCTTTAGTTGTTGATTTCTTGGTTCCACTACCACTTTATGAGCTTTCTGCTTTCTTCTTGCATGCCTATGTGGAACTTAAACAACCAAATTCCACTTATTTTCTTTTTGAAGTTATTCCTGTGTATTGTTTCTAATGCCTTGGTTGTTGGATAAATGATTGATTGGTTTCTGTTGATGATTTATGCGGCTTGTTCGATGATGATGATGCATGATTTTGTCTACTAATGGGTGGCATTGCAAAGTTATTTTCTTCAATTAGCATTCATTGTTTCTTGGGAGTTATAGTAGACAGTAACACCTGAGATTTCGGATGTTGTTTTTCAAAAATCTTATTTTGAAGGAATTGTTGTGTTGTAGAAATGGTGATAGGTATGCTGGAGAGTATTTTGGAGACAAGATACATGGATTTGGAGTCTACCACTTCGCCAACGGCCACTGTTATGAGGGAGCATGGCACGAGGGTCGTAGGCAAGGTATTGGCTCATACACTTTTCGAAACGGTGACAGAAGATGTGGTGAATGGGATGCTGGCAACCTCAAGCAACCTTTACCACCATTATCCGATGTTGTTCTTCGAGCAGTTCAGGTACTTGTTTTGTACATTTAATTATGGTTGACTATAATGGTTGCCTTATTTTATAATCCGTTTACAAATGTTGCTTTCTTTTTTCCTCATACCCTTTGATTTGTTATGAATTTCAGGCTGCTAGGAAAACAGCAGAGAGTGCTATAAACCTTAAACGAGTGGATGACCAGGTTAACAAAGCGGTAATTGCTGCAAGCAAGGCTGCCACAGCTGCTAGAGTTGCTGCTGTGAAAGCTGTTCAGAACAGGATGGATGGAAAATTTTGCGTTACTGAAGTCTGATAATTAGTTAGATGCTAGTGTTTTTTCTGGAATTGTAATTGTAAATTTTACTAATTTTTAGTCCTTGGAAGATGTCACCCCGGTGAGCAAAAGCTTATTGGAGGTTGAAGAGAGAGTATGTTTATTTCACCACACTGTAATTTGTATATAAGCCATGTATATCAATGAAAGATGAATTTGCCCAAATTATTTCTTGATCAATTACTTTTAATTTTACACGCCACTGTGGGATTTTAAGGAGCTTCACTGTAAGGAGTGGGGGCACAAATTAAACTTGGACATTGGGATGCTTGATACGGCCAGAAAAGGCTATTTATCCTATCGTCTCTTTTTGGTCTTTCAGAATATTTGTTTATCGGCTGACTGAGGTGACATTCTAAAATTGATTAACTCGAGAGGATTGGTTCAACTTTTTGGCAATTATACGGCGATCACTAAGATCCTTGTTTAGGAGACAGCCCCCAAGGTTTACAACGTTAAAGATTTGTGTTTAACGTTTTCAGTGTTAATCAAACAGGAAAGTAAGATTATGTAAAAAAAACAGTAGATGGTGGTCTTATGCACAGAGAATAATGGTTTATGTCTCATACCCATATTACAGCCAAGTTGTTGACACGATTCACGAATTGGCAAACAGGTGATGTTGATAAGTCTTCGATTGGGACTCTAGAATTAGGCCAGCAACTCTCCCGCGAAGGGTCAAAGCCAGGCATCACCGAAAATTCTGTCTGCTTGTTTTAATGTCAAGCTGGTTGCATGCTGTTGACGATATTATTATTATTATCTTCATCAGAAACGCCATTACTTAGATCAAGATACTATTATTTTGAGAAGCAGCCATTGCCTAGAAGGAATAAAATTTCAAGAGAAGGAAACAAATAGATGACACTATAATAGTATCATATTTTTGTAATAAGAATCCATGTGACACTCTCCTATGTAGGACAATGACAGGAATTCTCTTTCCATTATTATTATTATTATCATTATTATTTTGTTTAAACTGTGGGCACATGATGTGGTGGTGGGTAAGATCTTTATCACTTTTTTACAAAAATATAAAAGGGAAAAGAGTGTGACTTTTCTAGCATGCTGGATCTACAATCTGAAGTTCTTCCTTCTGAAAAAAGAATTCTTTTTCTGTCAATAAAAAAAACATACAACTTACCTTTTTCAATTTCTTTTACTCTTCATAATTCGTATTTCATTTGAACCAAAAATTAAAATAAAATTAACAATTGATAATTTTGAAAAATAAAATACATTTATAACAAAATATAAAAATAATCACAATGTGAATAGTTAAATGACTATTGTATATTTTTATCTTATAAAATGCACTCTTCTCACTTTAAAAAGGCAAATCTTTTCATGTTACTAGTTCCTCTTAGTATTTTATCTAACCCTGGATTCAAATATCTCCTTCTTTAAGCTTTCTTGTTCAACCACTCACATGCATCTCGAAAAAATCCAACCAGGAAAGGGTAGATACACAGTACAGGGCATTAACACCATACTGAGGTGAACTTTAATATCACTTGACTTGCCAAATAACGAGGAAAAAAAAACTTACCAACTACGAGGGAAAAATAAATAACTTTCCATGGGTAAAGTTTGATAATTTTAAATTTTATTTTATTTAACATGATAAAAATGTAAAATTGTAATTATTAATTAAAAATAATAAAATAAATTCGAATGATTTAACGATTTACTTTATGTGTAAATATATATTTTGTTATAATATACTCCACTAACTTTCTATCAAAACCTAAAATATATTATTTCAATTAACATTGTATATTTAGATTTTATTCTTTTTAAAGTACAGCTTTATGTTAGTAGGTGGTGGTGAAAGTATCTTAACATGCACCCAAGTGAGTATGAGTCGCAAGTAAAATGAGTGGAGAGTTTCAAAAAGAATATACCATCATGCTCAAACCCAACAATTTATAATGTGGAACTGATTATTATGTTGAAGACTCTGTAATGTAACTTTTACCATTGTCGAGTAATCCAACGTCATCTCAGTTAAAAAACGGAAACACGAAAAGGATAATGATACTTTCATAATATTTTTTGACAATATTTTAATATTATTTGTGTGTCATTCTGTGATTGGTCTATATTGATGTTTATGATTACTATTATTAATTTAGAATAATTTAAAAATAATCACAGAATGACATGTAAATGATATTAAAATATTGTCAAAGTATCATTATCTAACATGAAATCAGGATACGAATAGTCTATGAACAAGTATAATTATTTTATTAAAAATATCAAATGAAAAATTAAAGATAAGAAATGTCTGTTCTTGATTTAATGGTTAAGAAAAGTGTTGTGTGAAAACAATTATTAAGAGAATGTCTTAATGAAATTCAGAATTATATTAACATTTAGGAGCATGATTAGAGGTATATTGGGTATCATAATTTGATGGAATCTGGTTTAAATAAGTAGTTTTATTGATTTGGTGAGCTAAGGCAGGGTCAATTTCGGAGCAGTGACCAACTGCTTGAATTAATAAGATTTTGGAGGGTTTTTGTTTACTTGGGTGTTCATGAACCTTTTGTAGCGGTCAAAGTTTCTTGAAGAATCCCCATAAAATATATCTGCCAAGAACATGCGGCGCTGCAGTATCATCAGAGCAGGCAAATAAAAATTAATCACTGGAAGCCCATTTAATGCTACGATTCTTCTTCTTTAATTGCTTTTAAACAAATTATAAACTAAATTAACCCTTGACATGCGTTTAGAGGGGAAAATCTTAATTTGTTTTTGTATATGTTTTGAATTGGAACTTGTCATAAAATCATTTTTGTCATTGGAACTTGCCAATGAAAGTAATCACTTGACATGGAAGCTCCATTACTTGAAATACATTTTTAGATAAAAGTACTTTTTTTTTTCATGTTTGAGTTTCAGTCAATATTTTCTTAGTTTAAGGTAAGTTTTTATAAGTGATAAGATTACTAATATTAATATTATCGATTTCAAATCTATTCATATAATATTATTATTGAATGAAAGTTTGTATTTGTGACTTTACATACCATATTAATGTTCTAATCTCAATTTTATTGAGATAACATTGTTAAAACTAATTATTACATTTAAAGTATTATTTATTTTTAAGTTTAAAATTTGTTATGATTTTGTTTTTATAAAAATATTTTAAAATATTATATATATATATATATATATATATATATATTTAAATTGCTCTTATTATTGACTTTTAAATAATTTGATACTATGGACTATGGCAATAGGATGTTCAAACATTCACTTTACAAGATTTTGAAAAAATAAAATATTTGAGGAGGGTTTGCAAAATTTATTGAGAAATATGAAAACTACAAATTGTAAATCTTATAGGAAAGAGAGAGAGACGTTCAAGTTAATTTGAACTAATGTTTTAAAAATTTGACACATTGGTGTGATATGTCTTAGTACAATTTTTACTATTGATTAAAATTTATTGAAAAATTCCAATTTTAGAAGGTTTTATCTGTTATTTAATATGTTTTTTCCACGTTGTATCATTTTCTATAAATTGTAATCAATACTAGAAAATACACACAAAAAATAAAATGATTAAATTTGTTTTTAGTTTCTAAGTATTTAAAATTTAAATTTGTTCATATCTAAAATTTTAATACATTTTGATTTTCAAATTTTAAAAGTGATTGAATATAGTTTTTATTAAAATATGTTTTAATGTGACATCCATTTTTTAATTGACATTGGAGTAATAACATATTAAATTTGGAAACAACTCAAATGTTAATATGAAACACATTTTGACATATTAAAAAAAGTAACATAATTGGATTAAAATGATTATATTTATTCATTTTTAAAATTTGAATATTAGATCAAAGTTTTAAATATGAATAAATTTCAACACGTCAAACTTCATATACTAAAAATATATTTATCAAAAAAAAATTGCAATAACGTTTTTTCCTACAAAGTTGTAACCTTTTCTTAGCTATTATGAAGACGGTAAATCCTAGTGACATTGTTTGATTGTGTACATCTCTCAAATTATGACCAACATGACTAATTATTAAGATTTTCTATCGAATATAAAATTGTTGGGAAAAAAATTCTCAAATTGGAGATATATTGGATTTTTTTTTTATATTGGTGATAAAGGGATACAAAACATACTACTACGATGAAAAATATAAAAGATTTGATAGGGATGATAATGTGAATGACCCAACCCGTTCTAGGAGAAAAGTTAACGAATTTTTTCTTATTTAATTTCACATGTGGTGGTTTGATCTATTTGACTATACAGAAAGTTTCAACGGGGTAAGTACGATTTTATCTCTCTGCTTTAAATTTGATCAAAGTTCACTCTTAGCATTGATTTTTGGAAGAAAAAAAGAAGGGATCTCTTAGATCTATTTTAATGTATGAATAATCTTTTTTGTTTTTCTCCCAATGCTCTTAATTTGTAAAAGAGTTAGAAATATACCCTTTTACCACATTTTAATTTCTTAATATTGGTAAGAAAAACACATTTTAAATTAGTGGCATATTTCATTAATGAAATCATAATTTAACAGCTATTGCTGCTATTTTTTCAAACTGCCAATAGATATATCCCATTTTTAAAAACAAAGAAATTTATATTTTATGAGCGGGAAGCAAGCATGTCTGGTTCTTGCATTCATTATGCATAATCGTTTGAACATTTCCCTCGTGTCATTGTCCCATTAATGTTCCCACTTTACCTTTTGATATATTAAAAATATTCAACTTACCCAATACCAAAATAATGCAACTATATAAATATAATATATATATAATCATATACAACTAAGTCCCACCAAATTTTGAACGGATAATATGGGAATCATTTAATTTTGTGAAATAATTCATTTTTTTAATGTTAATACGGGAATCATTTATATCTAATGCAACTACGTGGCAAGCTACGATTGCTTCTGGATATTCATTGTAAGACTTTAAAAAGAACATAATTATAGCAGAACAAACTTTTTAGTTTGCTTCAAATTTAATCAAAAGGCATTATTATAACGTGAACAGGGTTTTCCGTTTTACAAGAGGATGAGTTAATGATGTAGTTACGACCGTAAACAGCGCATTTGCAACGAATCCGTGTTGTTAACGGAGGCGTAATTAACATAATCAAGATTTAACAAACATATATTGTACTTGCATGGACGGTTTAGTTTAAAAATTTGAAATTTGGAAAGTAGCTTCTCCACCATCGTCTACTTAGGGGTTGCTTTATTAGAAATCTAAAATTGAATTATTCCCTGCGAGTTTTACTCACTTACTACAAGACACATGACATGACCCTCTTTGGGTAAGAGCTGCATTATTTTATTAAAAGGGTTAAACTACACCAACATCAACTACTATCTTTCCTATATTTCTAAGTTATATAAATAAAAACATATACCTTATATCATCAACTTTTATCTCAATTATATTATCAGATTATACCCATAATTGTATATATTTTCAGCACTATAAAATAATATCATATAATTCAATAAAAAAATAACTTTATCTAATATCGATAATCTTATATAACCTAATACGATAAAACACATCATATTCTTTATTAAAAGACAAAACTTTACATAATAGTATATCATATGAGTAATTTAATAATTTTTTTATTATATATATACTTTCATTCAATTTATTTGTTTTTTATCTATAATATTTTATTTATTTGTGAACTTATAATAGTTGAGTCTTTCTTTCACTTCATCATTAAGAGCAATTTATGATAGTCACTTCTACTCGAATTAAGAATATATATTCTTGAAATAATTCTATAAATAGTGTATCACTCTTTTATCTTACTTATGTTGATTGATTAATACAAATGTTACAATTAGTTTTGATTATTAATTATCATTAAATAGTACAATCATATTAATATTATTGATTATTGGTATAATCATATTATTGAATATATAGATTAATCTCTTTTATATAAAATATACGATCTTCTATTTATAATAAAAATATAAAATAAATTCAAAATACAAATAAAATATAATAACAAATTAACTATAAATATAAAATAAAAATAATATATCTAAAACATATAATATCATAAAAATTAAAAAAAAATTAACTAAGGTGAGTTATATAAATGTAGACATAATTGTATTAGTGTCTCGTTACTTTTGAGTCTCTTCATATACTATGGTTAGATTATGTATTATAGATACGAAAACGATTGTGTTGTTATTGTTTGATTATTTTTATTGAGTCTCTCAGCATCATATTTTTGAGATGGGATGTAGCACCATAGTATTATATCTATTTGAATATTAAGGGTTTATAGTAAGTTATTTAAGGGCTACATGTATAGAAAGTAGTATTCTTCTGATTGAGGATAATGTTTTTTTTTTTTCTCAATTATTTAAATTGTCATACCACTATAAAAAGACGAAGACAAAGTGTAAATGACAACTAATTCTAAATATTTTAACTAAGATTAGTGAATAAATCCTAGAGAAATATTGAGAAGGTTTTTCCTCAATTTTAATTATCACACCGTAATAATAAAAAAAAAAGTGGAGGAAAAGTAAAAATGATTCTTAAATAAAACCTAAAAACCAACTAAAACAAGTATATTTATTTGATTACAGTCCTAATATAATAAAAATACCATGTAAATTGATTAAAAATTATGTCACATAAATCTATATAATAGTATGATCATAACAAGAAAAGTAACATGAGTTTCAACCTACTTATAATACTCTTATTTATGTTTGTGTTGTGTTTAATCCTTTTCATAACTCCCGTACATCTTAGCTTATGTAGCAAGGTATATATAACCTTATAAAAAGTTCAATCAAAATACATTAAGTTTAATTTAAAAAACACAATTGCAACATGTTACGATCAATCTCTCCTTTTTCTAAATCTTGTTCCATGACAGGCTTTGCGTTTTTTGTGAATTTGGTTCTTCCTAATGAGGAGAAAGTGAAGGGTAGGTTTGAAAGTCACCGAAAGCTTGTTATAAGAAAACGGCAAGTAAAAGCCGAATAAATACCAATCAACCCAATGTGAAACTACACAACGTTTGTCTTTCTTTTTTGCATTAACGTATTCCACTTTTTATGCTGGTAAATAAAGAAAAATCTAACGTTTACTTGCTTTGAGAAATGCTATTTCATGGACACATGATATGTTTCTTTTTGCACCCTTTTGAGCCAAATTATAGACACCCTTTACATATACTTTTATAATCAAGATATAGATAGCATGTCCTACAAGAATTTTATTACCATGCATTTTCAAATACGATGTATGCAATAGGAGATTATGAGTGGTCTTTTAGATGGTCTCGGTCACATCAAAAGCCAAAAAAACAGGTAGCTAGCCATTTGGTCTGAATTATTGAATTCCAATACTCCAAAACGGAAATGATATTCTCTTCTGATTTACCTTCCTAAAACAGCAAAAGGAAGAAATGGACAACTTCGTATACAACTCAACTTCCAGAGAGTGACGAAGAAGTAGCTTATAGTTCTCAATTTTAATAAAATGGTCAATAATATATAAATTATATGTACAGCCATATCTATATACATGGATATGTTCACTTGAAAGAAGGAAGCTGTCAGGCTTGACCTAGTGGTAATAAGGGAGATTTTAATATAATGAACTAAAAAAAGTGTTACGTACATAGTGACGTTTGTGGCTTTGAAAAAGAAATGGAAGAAGAGATTCTCCTTAGTTCAAAGAAGCAGGGCGCGAGATGAGAAAGTAAGATGTAAACTTAAAATCTTAAAGGCGTGGTGCTTCAAACATTGTTATGTTACATTTAGTCCTGTCTTAGTTTAATAGTCACTAATCATAGTCATCAACGTGGAAAGATTATGAACCACAGTTCTATGATGTGACTGTGAATATATGTGAGTGCACAACAAATCACATAATTAATTTAATGTCAATTGTCTTTCTTGACTATCATATAGGCGTACATATGTATAAAAAGGAAAGATTCACCAATTTTATTGTTTTATGGTTCAGTTGAATTTAATGATATTTTTTTTATAAAGTTAGAGACTTGTACACTTATTATCTTAGGTTTTCTAAAGTAAAAGCAATCTAATGTTTTAAAATTTTGTGATGGGTTAGTAGATATGATTACTTTAAAGAAATTAATCACCTGAAGAGACATTGACTGAGTGAAAGTCTTTAATTTCACCTATGTAATCTGTAGATTAAAATCCTCTTTATCTGTTTTCTGTCTTTTTATTTGTTTTTTTAATAACTTTTTGCTATCACATCAATTAATATTATTAGTGATGTGTGTCTGTTTATTAATTGAAATGATAAAAAAAGTATTGAAAAATTAGGAAAAGAGAGACACAAAATAAAGAAAGATGATTTTAACTAAAAAAATGTTATGTATTACTAACAAGTCACGTAATTGATTTGTCTCCTAGCTATGATAACTTAACTCAAATATATTATATTATTATTTAATATTTCATAAAATATATTTTAACCCAAATAAAATTTTGAGTTCATATAATTTCGAAATTTTTATCTGATAAAGTTATAATAAATACAATACTTAATAATACTTGATAAATTATCCATATAGATTCGAAAAGACATTTCCAATAAAACTTAATTTTTAAGTGGTGTTTTAATATTCAGATGGGTTTAAATCTGCATTTCCATGCTGAATAACTCTTTTCAAAGTAATAACTAAATAAAATTGTTTGTAGTTTGAATATAGTGATAATAATCTCAATATGATATACTGTGTAATTCAGAGGTTTCTTCTGCATTTCTTCTCATTTTACCACTGTTTTTGTTAATATATATATTGAAATGATTAAACTCATTTGAAGAGGTGATTGTGCTATAAACCAACTTCGTGTTCACGATCTTTCATTAGCCGCGTGGATCATGATTCAACTGATATTTCAAATCAGCTGGGTGATTCACCAGCAAAACAGACATCATTAATTTGAGCTCTACCTATAAAAATCAGCAGTACCTAATGTGCATGGAATAGCAAGAAGAACAGGTAAACATAATATTTTGTTAAAATGTTTTGAGTAGAGTTTGGAAAATGTCAAAGAATTGCAGCAACTCTGATTGAAGTTTGATGAATTCAGAACCTTGTTTGTGGCTTGAACTGAAAAGAATGTCAGCATCAAGATTGATGAAATAGTTTCATGTACCTTCATTTAAGAAGTTTGTCTTTAGGTCAAAAAATGTAGACATGGTCGGTTAGTTGGAAAGATATTTCGTTTTCTTGAGAGAGAAGGTAGATGAATGTTGCCACTATCGTTCAATTCAATGATAATACTTTAGCTATAGTCATAAATTTCAAAATATTCCAAAGTGGAACATTTCTCAGGAAACGTCACCAAACACACATCTTCACATAACCCATATATATAATTTATCAAAGTCAATCACCAACAACATAATACTTGTTTGATTTCTGTCAACAAAACAAATTCTTTCAACAATCTGGACTTTTATGTATGTATATATATATATATATATATATATATATATATATACATATATATATATATATATATTCTAACTAATATCTTAATATATTTTCAGGAAAAAATACATCATATTAACATATGCAAATTGTTATTACGATCTATAAACTATGTTTAAAGGAATATATATATTTAAAATTATAGTTTAATTGCGTTTCTTAAAATCAGAAAAAAAAATATGGTTTCTAAGTTTGAGGGCTCTTTTATAATGGGTTTCACGTGAATTATGAAAAATATAAATTCACCAAACTTTGTATGGTACAAGTTAATAAGAATTTAAAGCGATAATAATAATAATAATAATAATAATAATAATAAATAAGCAAACATTTGTTTTGTTATTAATATACATTTATAGTTTTTTAAGTTTTGATATTAAAAAACCAAAAGATATGTTCAATTTATTAAATAAAAATTATTAGTAATTTTTTGTTTTAAGTTTAACCAAATTTCAAATTATTATATTCAATTTCAATATCGGTAAACAATAAAATAAACTCTACGTCTAAAAAAATCGAAGGTGGATTAATGTATAAATCACCATACTAAAAATATTAGAAGTTATTTATTTTGAATAAGCAAGAGGATGTTAGTTCTCCATTTTAAGGATGAATAAGTTTTAGGAAATTAACTAATTAAGATAATTTTATTAAAGGGAAAGCTTTTAAGACCATTTTATTGAGATCAATTTTTTACAACCATTTAGTTTTGCCCTACGAGTGATCCTAGGAAGTAATGTTTTAGAAGAAAAAAGTGTCATTTTAGATGAAACACATTCCCCTTATTTTTAAAGGATTTTTTTCACAATTTTAGCTGTTACAATAAGTTTTTCTTTATTTTGTCACATCTTACTTTTTCACCGTCTGTTTATTTTTTATTTTTTATTCTTCCTATGATCATAGAGGAAGTTGTTAGCAGTGGAGAAGAATCCTTAAAAGAGTCATATGACTACTTTTCTATATAACCAAATCCTCCCTTACCAAAAATATTATATACGCTTGTTAACAATTAGTCCGCACACAAAAGCAATCTCTTGTCAACGAGAAGTTATTAGACGGTTTTTGGTAGTAGTTCAAAAGTTGGGTTTTCGACAGACTAAGAAACGAGCATAGGTTCAAGCACTTCGTTTTCCTTCGGCTATTCAATTCTTTTTATCCATTTTTTTAGTTCTAATTCTGCAAGTCTAGCTAAAGTCTCTATTCATTAAGACTGGATATAACATATTTAAACTATATGTAAATTTTCATATATTTAATTACTTTTGTGTTTTTGTTTTAATTTTCATATGCATGATTATATATCTGCTATTTTTTTACATTTAATTATTAAAAAATGTTTTATAACTTAAATAAGAATAGAACAACTTAGAAACTAGGTTTTAGACATAGACTATAATCTTATTATAAATAATTCTTCTTAATGCAAATTTTATGTTAACTAAGGAATTAATTTTTTTCACATATAAACTTATGATTTGAATTCTTAAATATAGAAATTTATTGTGTAAATTACATTGAGTTTATTTCATGAAATTTAATCCTATTGAATATTTATCCTAATCTCTTTATATAACTTTAATTAAATGACCTTCTATACTTTCAATTTGATTTAATCCGTAATTAAATTTGATTAAACAAATACAAATTTCTTGAAAAATATACTTAAACTTTCATTTTATTATTTTTACGACTTGATACATTTGTGAAGTTGAATTTAATTTAATTGACAAAGAAAATTCAATCTATATTTAATCCAATTTAAATTAGATTAAAAAAAATCTAAAACTGATTTATCTAATTAAAATATATATAAATTATAAATCCTATCTATTATATTGGATCAAGATTGGAACTGAAGTTTGAAAAATTCAATCCCTTAAATATAATTGTAGGATAAATATTATAAAAATCAGAATAATTTTTTTATATAGGACACTTTTAAATTACCTGGTACTCTAGAAAAGATTATATTGTGAATGTATTTAACTTAAAAATAATAAAGAAATGTACCGTCCTAAAACTATGGTGGAACGTAGTTGTTCTGAGATGTATAGGTCTCACATTGATTGTATGTTATAATTTGATGATTGATGGTCGGAAGTTCCAACTTGAATTATGCCCACTAACGAAACCTTTCTCACTCGCATCATGTGCGAGAGCAAAAGCCAAATCCATGATTATCATTTTGATGTCCCAAATTTTCATGATTGTGTTCCCAAATTTGGGTTGAAAAACCCTATGAACATAACAACACCTATAGATGCCCCAGCCACTAAAAAATCTCAGCTCCATTTCCATACATTTTACTTTTTCTTAAGTTGATTTTTTGTCCTCTCCTTCAAAGAGTCCAATTGGACCTGTAGATTAATGAATCCCTGGCCCAGTTCAATCTTCACAAATATTTGCTTAATAAACAAGGAAGAACAAGAAGACGAGTTCCAAAACAATATCATATAAAAAATCTTGCATCACTTCTCTTAGTTTCTTCAATTGTCATTTCCTTCATAAAATTATTTATTTGTATTTCAGAGGAAATCATCATAGGTGTATGGTACGTTATCTGGGCCGAGCGGTTGAAAGAAAGAGTTGATCGGTCCTGTATAATATTATATATATATTGGGTCGTAACTGGGTCAAAGATTGAGAGACTCGTATTGGGCCGTAACAAGACCAGCGTGTCACAGGCTAATAATTTAAGGAGGGTTACTTCCTCCACCTCTACACATTGTTCCCTACATCTCTCCATTCTCGTTTTGTCATGCAGTTAAATTTTTTATTTTCTTTTACTAACATCTCTTTGGCCTTTAAACGGATCTTGACTTCTGTTGACAGAAATCAATATTCGTCTGTTCAAGCCAATTTGTTTTATTTCTTAACAATTTTTTTATACATAAAAAATATTACAAAAATTATTAAATTTTACAAAAATTATTAAATTATGTAAAATGGTTGGTAAAAAAAATTTGTTTTCAAGCTATTTTCATTGTAAAATCATTTACACTCTTAACATAGAAATCACATTTTCTTCTTTTCACTGTGCTATTTTTCCTTCACTGATATTGTTTTGTTTGTGCTTTTTGTTGGTGCTCGTGGTTCTCTATTTGGAGGTAGCAACTTCTTAGAAGTGGTGGAAGAAGGTGGTCCGGTGGTAATGGTGCTGGTGGAAGAAGAGGTCCGGTGGTTGTAGTGCTGCAACAAGCGGAGGTTCGTCAAAGAAGATGCAAAAGGAAGATGGAGAACCCTTTAACGGATATCAACATCCGTTGAAGGAAAATAAAAGAGTGGTGAAGAAAACCAACCTGGATACCGAAACGAAGAACTCTGCTTTACTCCACGCTCCTGGACGCTTCTCCACACCACCACTCAATGGTCAATGGAAACGGTGAAATCGAAATACAAAGGAAGAAAAAATGGGGAAGAGAAATGAAAACAGAAAACAAAAGTGAAAGGGGAGGAAGAAGAAGGGAGAAAACGGAAATGGGAAAGAGATCTGTGAGAGAGAGAAGTGGGGGTGGGGTGCAGTGGCTGTGTGGCTGTGCAAATAATAGAGGATAGAATTAGGGTTTAAAAAAAATCTAAATGGTGAAAGTAAAAACATTTTAACTTAAGGCTATTTTTGTAAATAAAAGAATTTGGGGGAGGTGCAGGGAGAAGGAGTGGAGGTGTAGGGAGGAGCGTCCTAATTTAATTAGGTCAATAATCTAGCAAATAATAACATAATGATTCAGGATATTCATAATTAACAACTGTTTAGAAGCAAGTAACCAAATCTAAAAGTAAATTTGTTTTTATTTTATTGGATCTATACTAGTTTAGAATCCATGAGACGACATATAAATACAAGATCGAGACCAAAAATCAAATACGTTATATTAGATTCACAATACTCAATTATGATAAACTCATAACAAACACTGAACATTTGTGAACAGAAACTCTTTTAACACTTGAGCGTCGAAACAGAACAAAGAACTTCAAGTATCATAAAGCAGTAAAAATAATAGAGGTGTTGTTTTATTATGAGAGGGATAAGTAATTGAAATGATTCAGAGTTTGTGAGTGACAGAATATGTAGTCCCGGAACGAGCCTTCTGTTACAATCAACAATATATTTTATAGCATAGCATGCATGATCTATGAGCATTGAGCAATGATAGCATGAAACCCAATGGTCCCTCCCATGCTCAATAATGTCATCAATGAACTTCTTAATTCCCAACTCCTTTTACTCTCCCATTTGCATGGAGGACTCAGCTATTTATGTGCCATCTTCATCAAGTTTACAAAAGTAAGAATATTAGGACAGTACTATATACATCTGTCTCTCATCGTCATGGTTTTGGACAAAGTTGTAAGCTTGTAATCGAAGGATGTCCATGTGTATATATATATATATATATATATATATATATATATATATATATATATATAATTGCTGGGACATTAAAGATCTGTCTCTGATCCTCATGGTTTTGGAATACTTTTTATATACAATGACATTGCTCAATGCTGAAGCAAATAAGCTCCTTCCTGAAAGGACTTGCCCAATAATCCATTCTGATAGCTAATTTAACTCTCACATAATTATCAGATAATAACGGTAATGATTTGAGAAATAAATCCTTGTGTCCACAGAATCATTTCAATGTTTGTCAATAGCACATCCTATGAATTTAGGTCAAACTATGCCCCTTTTGACTTCCTCATCATCATAACGTAATAAATTAAGATAATTGAATTTGCCACCTAAATCAAGGGATGCCAATGTGAACTGAAGGAGTAGTTGAAGAAATATACTATAATCTAAGGCTGTTCTGTATAAATTATATTTTTTTCTTTGGGTAGGTTAAGAAAAGAAGAAACATCAACGCAAATCAATTGAAATTTTGGGAATTTAAAATCAAAAAGGTATTTGTCATGCTATTAATAATCCAAAGATTAAAATTAGCATTGCTAGTACATGTAGGTTTACAAACTCCAAATTAATTCTGAAACATAAATGACTAGTAATTCACAAGATTTAACTTAAAAATTATTTCAAATAATTAATTCTAAATAATAATAAATTCGATATTATTTAATACTTACATGTTTAATTAAAACGATTTCTCAAAAAATACAAAAAGACTGGTGATCATTAATGCAACTTTATTGAAAGTATCTTAAAATTAAAGTAAATTTAATCAAATATGCATAATTTAAAATTTGTAGACGTTTAATCGTGTTTACATAATTGTTATGATTATATTAAAATTAAGATAACTGATACGGCGGTAATTATTTAAGAAAATGAAATATAAATAAAAAGTGTAAGTTGATTAAGAAAAACTTATGTATAAATATGGCGTCAAATTATAAGAGTTGTTCAAATTAATTTAATAGAAGATAGAAATCAAAGTGAGTATCTTAAATGGATGACTTGTATCTATTTGTAAACTGGTATCTGATTATTATTATTTTTTAAATAGCTTATTACACACAAAAAAAATTAGTGGTGTTGATACCAAATAAATCAGGCCTTGGACCGAAGCCCACTAGGCTTTACCCATTGGGTCTTTCTACCATTATCATGACATATTTAACTTTTGAAATATATATAAAATATAAAATAAATTAGGTAAGTAATAATTATTGTTTATCAAACATATTTGTTGTGGCTTAGTCTATATTTATTAAACGATCATACACTGCTAAGTATTTTTAAACGTGTTTTTTCTCGTCTCTAGTCTTCTTTAGCTTTTTTTTTTCTTTCAAAAGCATTGTAACTTCTGTTTGATCTTACTTATTTTGTCTTCATCTCATCTAGTTTATTTTTATTTTGGCTCATCTTCCAAATACACATATTTTTTGTTTTTGTTAGTTAAGTTTCATTTAAAATTTTAATTTTAATTTTGTTTAAAATTTTATATTTACTTTTACTATCAAATTTCGAAATTTAATTTAAGAAATCTATCAAATTTCACGGTTTAGTAAAGTTTTTCCTGGATTTAGAAATTTGGTGAACATTTCTACATATTTCAAAATCTGATATTGATTTTGATTCTTTTTTAATTTATTTTTGTTTTTATTTTTTTTAATTTGTTTTATTTTAATAATTTCTTGATCTTCAATTATTATTATTATTGAAGAAGTAAAGTATTTAATGGTGATGTTATGTTATATGTGGTTATAATCTAAGATGGAATATTATCATTTAAATTTGATAGATTCACAAGTAAATGTCAACTTCATGTTAAATTTATATTTTTTTATAAATGAAATGTGCGAAGGAGATTATACAAATAACTTTACAACTGATCATATCTTTTCCACACGTGATGAGTTAATTGAGTGAGCTCGAGGGATTGCTTTTGATCTTAGTTTTGTTGCTGTCATTATAAAATATTTTAAAACTAATGGTCAACTTGAGAGAAAGGTGTTTTGTATTGTTAGGATGTAAAATGAGTGGAAAGTATAGGAAATACAAATCTGATGTTCATCCTAATATATCTGATACAAGAAAATGTGAGTATCCTTTTAAATTGATAGACAAACTAATTTCTAATGGAGAGGGATGAGTATTAAAGGGAATGTGTGGATATCATAACCATGATTTGACACAAATTTTAGTTGGTTACCCTTTTGTTGGGAAGTTAAAATCCATTGAATAGTTGTGTTTGTTGATATGACTAAGAGTCAAGTGAAGCCTACAAACATTCCCCTTACTCTCAAAGAAAATAACGAGTGTAATGTGACAATAATCAAACAAGTATATAATGTAAGATACACTTATAAACGACCATTGAAAGGTTTGAGAACTGAATTACAACAATGATGATGTTAAAACATGACACATGCATCCATTAGAGTATATGTATTGATGAATCTGAGATGGTAAGTCACTTCTTTTGGACGCATCTTGATGGAGTAAAATTGTTCAATGCATTTATTTTTTTTGCTCTACAGATAGCATATACAAAACTAACAAATATCGATTTCCATTTCTTGAGATAGTTAGGGTCACACAAACAGGATTGACTTTCTCAACTGCCTTTGTATTAAGTGAAGACAAAATAATTTCACTTGGGCCCTAGAAAGGCTAACAAGATTGTTTTTTTACATATGAGAGCGGTCCACAAGTTATTGTTAGCGACATAGACCTAGCTTTGATGAATGTCATGAGCACTGTATTCTCTGAATTTTATCATCTCCTATGTCGTTTCCACATTCAAAAAAATGTGCAAGCCAAGTGCAAAATGTCTATTGAGGCATGGGATGTCATCATGGAAGCATGAGAAAGTGTCATGGATTGTGAACATGAGCCAATATTTATTGATTATGTTGATCACTTTCATCATGTTTGTATTTCATGACCTTTATTCTTTGAATATGTCAATGGCTCTAGGATCGTTCCGTATAAGAAATACTTTGTAAAGGCATGGACAATCAATGCATTTAGAAAACACAACATCAAATAGGTATGTTTTAATCTTATTTTATTTAGTTGTCTTTGTTAGATATTTTATAATATTGTTCATGTCATTTGTATCAAGGTTGAATCTACTCACTAGAGTCTGAAATAAGTATTGGGAAGCATTATGGGAGATTTTGTTTCTGTTGGGATGCAATTTATAATGTCATTATCCTATAACATATAAGATAAAGGTGTCCATTGAAAAAAGTGTAAATCTTATAAATGAGGCTTTTAAACCTAAATATGTTACAAACAAAATTAAGTTTAAAATAACTAATACTAACAAAATTATACAATAATAAATTCTGTAAGTAACATCAAAATATACCTACAATGCAAATACAAAACCAACAACATGACAATGTGATCTTTTCTATTTCTTCCTTACACAAAATGCAGCATCACATAAACTGGAAAATAAATACCCATAAATAACACTCTCCCAGTTATACTTTGCAATACATGATAAATCATCTAATAGTTCAAATGACCCAACATGAACTTTTCCAAATCTATTTGGGAAGAAAAACTCAGTCAACCCTAGTAGTTTGTATAACCTGCAAACATCAACAACTTCGTTGCCTTTTATAAGTTTTTGAAGTTCTTCATAAACATTGTGTACACTGAAATCAATTTAATCAAACAATCTCCTAGTATGACATCAACTTCTTAAACCACTGAAAAATTTCTCCATGAATCCTAACCCCCAAACCTAAGCAAACGTCTAACTTTATAAATGGAATAAACATAGATATAACTTGAAATCTGCCCCTCCTTTGTAACCACCTACTACACAATTCTGAAATTAATGTCCTACTCATTTTCACCTCCACAACAATGGACAATAGCCATGCAAAAAGAGTTGACTATGTACATTGCTTTTTTCCATATGTTAATAGTGTGTTCACACATGGCAAATAATTGGTCTTGCACGAATTTCGTAGATAAGCCTATATATTAGAGTAAGCAATTGAAGATGTCAAACATATCACTTCATCAAATCATTTTTAAACAAAAAACAATTCATTTGCATTCAAACTTCTTTCTTCATAATCAATATTATCTCTATGCTTTTACTACATCACCATAAAATAACAAAAATTAAAATGTCACCAAACTACAATATGTTATAGGGTTAAATATGCTTTTAATTCCTGAACTATCAAGCGATTTTAATTTTAGTCCCTCTTTCAAACTTTGGTACACTTTGATCCTTGTCCTTAAAGAAACTATAATTTTTCGTCCTCCAAAATTAACGCCGTTAAAAATAGGCTAAGCTGGCTAACGTTTGGCCACGTGTGATGAAATGTTTCATTAGAAACGTTTGCCACGTGTGATTACATGTTTGATGACATTTTCTCTTCCTCGTTACCATGGCTAACGACCCTTCTCCCTCTCTCCGCTTAGCCTTCACCCCTGACACCACCACCTTCGCCCCGACCTTCGAACTCGATCCCACCGCCTCTCTGGAATGTCTCTCATCGTCGTTCTCTTCGTCTACAATGGCCCAATAGGTTGTTCTTGTTGGATGCGTGATGCCAAGCTGTTGGACCGAGTTCATCTCACTGTTAACCTCTCCCCTTCCCTCTCTTAATGCGGTCAACAATGTCGTCAACGACACCACCTCTAGCACCACCATCACCTACCTCCCCACCCCTTCCCATACTCCTCCTCTCCCATGTTTCTTAGGCAATGATAATCGTTCCTTTCTTTCTGGATGCAACCTCCATACTTGATTCAAAATCACCACGTTAGCCAAAACCCTAAACCAATGCCCAAATTTAAACACTCAAATAATAATCAACCGATTATGCCTTCCTTAATTAATTAATTTATATATATAATGGGACGAGAATCAACATGGTAAATGAGTTGTCGTGTTTGATAATTCAATTTTAGGTGTTTCAATCTGGAATGAATGCATTTGTTCTGTCTATATTTTTAGGGGACATTGGAAAGCCAACTACGAAATTGGAAAAAGCTGCAGTTCGTGATGGAAAAGTGATTTTTGAAGTAACAGAAGCAAAACTCTTCGGCACTCCATCTTTTAAGTAGACTACATGCTCCAATAAGACACGTGCCTTCCAACTGTAATGTTTTTATATGTTAGTCTTTCCTAATACCGGGTGGAGGGAGTGGAACTCCTCTGGTGAAATCTGTCGGTGTTATTTTAACAAGGTTGGCTTCTCTCTCCTTGTTAATAAATAAGCTTGGACTTATGATTCAAAAGTGTGTAATTAAAGAAATTCTAACAACATCATCTTTCCTATTGTTTGAAATTTGGTCCAAAATCCTATTTAGTGAAGTTCTGATAATCGTGTAGATTCTGATAAATTTCAACTAATGAGAGTCTCAGAGAGATTGTGTGTTCAGACTATCATGTTAGAAAGTGTGTTCCTAGCTCTCTTCATAATTATATATCATATTGTGGTAAATAATTATATGCTCTTTTCTAATTTGTATATCTGCAAGATGATGTTATAATATTTATTTAGGTTATATGATGCTTTACAAAGGAATCCTATTTTGCTTCAATTGATCCCATCCCTTCGCATCATTGCCTTTGCTGCTTGCGGTCTTGAGCCACTCATTCGACTTAGCAGGGTTTTGTTCCTTCAAGTAAGTTTCTTTTAATTTTTAATTATTCATTTATCCCAGATCTGATTGATTAATATGATTAACACCTTTTCTGAGTATGAAAAACTTATTTTCAGAGAACTGATAGCAGGAAGAAAAGTAGTTCGCGATGTATTATGACATCTTATTTTCAGCAATTATTGTTATGGACTGGGGTAATGCTCATATACAGGTTTGTTCTCAATCAAGCATAGACTCAAGAGTTTGAACAGATAAAATAGAAGATTTTATATAAGAGTTTTGGGATTGAACAGAGTTTGCAGAACATAATTGTAACATAGGTCTAAGCCCAAACAAGGAGTCTCTGGCATCAAACAAACTTCAGAAATTTAACACACAATAATCTGAAAACTGTTGCACATCCTCTTTAAGAAAAACGCACTTAACTTTCGTATTACTATCAAACACACATGACTGTCCTATCAGTTGACAATAAGTGTTCTCTGGATCAACTTGTAAACAAGGAGAAATTGAAGCCGTTGTGATTGCCACTAGTGTGTACACATTCTTTAGTGAATAGCACCAACCAAATTGGACATTTCCAGAAGGTTCTTCCTGCAATTGGGAACTAAATCTATTGTGCAAGCTTCAATCCGACAATGTCCATTCTCACCTGCATAGCAAACCCAAACCGCCGTCACAGAAAAATCTTAATCCGCGCCTCTTTGTTTGCGATTCAACCTCCACGCACAAAACCAATTACGACCTTCATGAGCAAACCAATTGAAGCTTTTGTGTCTTCTCCTTCCTCGAGCAAACAGAGAAAACCACGAATCAACAAAAAAGAACCCTAGTGCAAAGAAGAACCATAATCTCATCTTGAATAACCCTACATTCACGTTTTTTAATTTTGTTTTGCGTAAATCTAATTTTGCTTGATTGAAGATAAAACCAAAGAACCCTAATTTTGCTTGATTGATAACCCCTCTCCTGAGTTTCATAAAAAAAATAGAAGGACAAACGTGACACACAGTTAGTCATCTCAGACCAAATTTAACAGAGTTATTTTTGAAAGACTAAAACTTACAATTTCTTTAAGAATAAGGATCAAAGTGTACTAAAATTTGAAAGAGAGACTAAATCTAAAATCACATGATAGTTAAGGGACTAAAAACATATTTAACTCTATATTATACTAATGCAAAGAACATCTAATTTCAAGTAATGTATTCCAAAGACAAGTACCAAAATTTCCTGCCAACAAACATTACATCAACAAAGGCTAAACAATCACTACACATATTTAATTAGTCATGCAATGGGATATACATATCCCAATCAACATATAATGACATCAAAGCATACCATATTTAATTACTTTCTTTTGAAGCCTGTTTATCTACAAGTACAACTCTTAAAAGATACTAACAAAATTGTCACAGCATCCATGGTTGGATGTCAAAGTTTTTTTTTCTATTTTAGCTTAAGTTTTCACACAAGGCTATGAAGAAAAC
Source organism: Vigna reflexopilosa (assembly GCA_027742785.1). NCBI lineage: Eukaryota > Viridiplantae > Streptophyta > Magnoliopsida > Fabales > Fabaceae > Vigna > Vigna reflexopilosa. The sequence continues at coordinate 10,492,392 of CM050918.1, forward strand.
AATTCCAAATGGTCATGTTTTTTTATTTTATATGAATTAAACTCTTTGATTTTCTCTTATGGCTTAGTGCTTTGTTGCCCACTAGTAAAAAGAATAGTAAAAAGAAGAAAATATCATTCTCTAATGGGAAAACAACATGGATGCACCAAATTTCATTTAGTTTTCTACGTCTTAACCATTACATTTATTCATTTATTGGTTTCTCTCTAGGATTTCAATAATTTAACCTAATGTAAACATAAAGAAACTCATATGTTTTACCCTTTAAATGTTGTTAAAGTGAAATTTTACAAAATACAAACTCGGTGCTTTTACGATCTCAATGATAAAAAAAATCAATCAAAAGTAAAAGTAGGCAATTTTTTTACAAAATTGCTTTTACAATGATCTCATCTATGCATGGAACTTGGTCACCCTACAAATACAACAAAATAGCGAAAGCCAGATCAAATCTGATCTGTAACGAGTATAATTTGACTATATATTGGAGCCAACAATTTTCTTCTTTATTTAGCTTACTAAAATTCTTTATATGTAATTCACACAATTACTTTCCAAACTTCAAACAGAAATCAACCTCAAATGTTTCTAAATCATACATACCCACTCTTCACTCTTTCTACTGATTTCCATTCCCAAAATTCCTACTTCCCTCTTACTCATCCAAGAAATTCATACAACGATGTTTTTAACTTTTCAAATTATCTTTCTCTTTGCACACCTACCATTACAATATCCTTTAGGCAATTATTACTTCATCAAATTCAGGTGTCAATGGGTCACAAAAGTCCTCTTCAAAAATATACTTCATCATGATTTCTTTTAAAGAAAGATAAAAGGAATGAATATTTGATAATGAGGATAAGATCAATTTATAAAGGAATGAAATTTTAATGACGAGAGTAAGATCAATGAATAAAGGAATGAATATTTGAAACTCAATTTGTTCACAATCAACTACACACTCCAACATTTTTCTTTAAGCATTTAATCTTTACCTAAATCATTTTGGAAACAATGTGGACTAATTTAGCTCACACAATGACCCTCTTATTGACAGTTAAAAATAGCGGTTTCTTTTAACAACGCCTTGGAAGAAAGGCGGTTACCCATTTGAGCTTAGGGTTAAGTGTAAGGTTGATCCTAACAGTACCTAGGACAGGCCTATAGAGGAAGTAATAGCACAGAATGAAGCGACGATAATTGAGAACCAAAACAAGATCGAAAATCCAAAAAGAGAAGAAAACATAATGGCATTTGTTATGGAATGTTTTTGTTTGAGCACTCATCCTTTTCCTACCCATGCAAGGAACAGTGGAAAGCAAAACCTGAAATCAAAGCTTATCCTAACTAAAAAGAATCACTTCACGCAAACCATTAAGTCATCCTTCCCTCTTCCCCTATATAACATTCTTTTACTTCCACTAACCAATCTCATACGTCAATTCAAAACCCATAATAAACTTTAACAACAAAAACAACCCACGATGTCGTTGAGTCCTCCGAGAGAGAGAAACAACGTCAATGGCAGAAGGCGAGAGAGGCCAACGTTCCAGATGTACTGGTGCTTCCAGTGCAACCGCACGGTCCGCGTCGCAGTGGATAACAATAACCCCTCAGAAGTCACGTGTCCCCGCTGCTTCGGCCAATTCATATGCGAAGTAAACGTGCCCCGCCCAAGACTCGTTGTCGATTTCACTACCCCAGACCCCTCCCCAGAAGCGCGTTTGCTCGAAGCGCTTTCCCTCATGATGGACCCACCCATACGCCGCTTCCCGGCTCTCCTCCAACCCGAACCCGAAGAGGTCCCGGTTCATCACAACCGCCGCCGTCGCTTAAGCCACCGCCAACCCGAACCCGAACCCGAATCCGTCCCTGAACCCCCACAACCCCGCCCGCGCACGTGGATCGTATTCCAGCCCATGGACTCACCCAACCCCTTCCTGCCCATTAACAACATTGCTAACCGCCCCGGCCCAGGCCCACTCCCATTCGCGTTCCCGCGCACCGTGGACACTCGCGACTATTTCTTGGGACTGGACTCAACGAACTCATCGAACAGATAACCGAAAACGACAGACAGGGTCCCGCGCCGGCGCCGGAGAGGGCCATCGAATCGATTCCGACGGTGAAAATTGCGAGCGCGCATCTGAAGGAGAATTCTCAGTGTCCAGTTTGTCAGGAGGAATTCGAAGTCGGTGGAGAAGCGAGGGAACTTGCGTGCAAACACATATATCACTCGGATTGCATTGTTCCGTGGCTGAGGCTTCACAATTCTTGTCCAGTGTGCCGTCACGAGATTTCTGTGCCGTCTTCTTCGTCGGAGGAGGATGAGTGTGTTGATGTAAGCGGAGATGAAGGTAGGTTGCGGAGGTGCTTGAGGTGGACCCGTCGTTTTACTTCGGTTTGGCCTTTCAACTCAAGGTATCGACGGGTTCACCCTCAAGGAAATAATAATGTTGCTGCTGCTTCTTCCAGGGGTGAATCATAATTAATTTTATTCAATTCACTGCTTATTATTCTATCTTCATCACTCTTTCAAATTAGTGTTTCATACTTGTGTTACTGTCATCACTGTTGTGATGTGCTGGTTCTGGTGCTGGTGCATTCAGTTCAATTAAATCATTCTTTGTTTGCTTATGCTATCTTATGAATTATTAAATTATCACCTATGGTGAAAGAGTTGGGTTGTTATTATTATTCTCTTACGAAATTCAAATTCTCTCTTCGTAATCCATTTCTTTCGTTGACACACTGGTTAAAATACATTATCAGAGCTATTTATTAATTGTGGTGCAGTTTATGTGTGCTATTTCTGAATTGAACAGCTAATTCTCTGTGTTATTTCTGAATTGGGAGAAATTTTTGTGTGTGAATTCTGAATTGAGGAGCAAAATTTAAAATGATGTTAAGATAGCTTTATAATCTTAATTGGATACTGGTTTAAATATACTTTGGAGTTTCAATTGATTGTTTCTATAGATATTTTGCTTGTCTAGAAATGTTCTCAAATTGAAATGTATTTTGATTATACGAACTCGATTGGAACATGATGCAGTTTAGGAGATTTTGTTCATGAGTGTGTAAAGTGTTATTAGCTGATTTGGCTCACCATTTATTTATTTATTGGCCAGGATATTTTGCATCTGACAGTCCGACACGCTCTGGCGGTACGAACCAAAATCTAACACTTCTAGGATTCTCCCAATGAATTTTGAAACCTAAGGAGAAAAGAAATATAAGTACCACAAATGAGACAAAACAAAACTGCATATTGATCAGGTGTTAGATTGTAGTGATTGAATACAGGTACCAAATACTGAAAAGTAACCATCATTTTGCTTTCATTTGCAGCAGCTAGGAGGCAACCCTCTTGCTGCATTCTTTAAGCTCTGCAATTATCTACATCCAAGGCTGATGAACTGGTTAGGATTGCAGCTTGTCTAAAAGGGCACTACTCAACATGTCATGATCCCCAGTAAGTTAATTTCAAGCCTCTTGTCAACTTTTATTCCATCTTAAAAATAAATAAATAATACCCTAATTAAGATATACCTCTATCGTTTTTTGTCTCTTGAAGAAAAAACTGTCACTTAGTCCCTCAAAAAAAGTTTTAGTTCTTGTCCTTCGATAATAACGTGACTAATGGATATTGTAAAATAACTTTATGTTTAAAAACTAATATGAATTAAAATGAAAAAATTTCAATATAAAAACAATCAATAGAAAAGGTTTACAATTCTATATATAAACTAAAATAGCAATATCTAAGGACTAAAAGCGAAAAGGAATAACCATACGACTAAAATCTATTAATAATTTTTAGAGATTAAAATTAAAAGTGGTGTGTAAACTGTCAATTAAAACCATACATAAATAAATTGTGTGCCGAAGCAAAAGCCTGCTTCTGAATAAAGTTTCAACGGCTGAAATGCGTTTTGCAGGAGTCAAATGGGCTTGCGATTCAAAAATAAAGTGAAATGGCCCTCCTCAAGTTCCATTCAAATTGAAAATTGGATTCATCACCACATACTACGACATTCGAGATCCGTATGATACTGCCACTGTAAATATTATTTGTTATTGGCAAAGACAATTATCACAACACTACTGGCACACTTTTTTTAAACAAAATAATATTACAAATGCTACCTATCTATTAACTTTATGGTTATCTGATATTTTTCCAGACATTTTTTATTAAAATTTCTTCTTAATTTTTTTACTGTTGATATCTATGATTGGGTATGTTATGTGAATAAAAAAAATAACAATCATGAAGATTATAAAAGAAAGTTATCAACCAAGAAACCCTTTGTAATCGAATACACCTAAATCAAATATGGTTTTTATCCTTGAGTAACAATGTCCTTCCCTACATCTTCAGCTAACTGGTCGAACGCACAATTAGCGTTTAGTAATAACAATATTTTATTGAATAAATAACATATATAATGGTAGTGTAAAAATATATTATCTAATTACAAATCATTTTAGATAATGAGTTTATTAACTTTTATAATAAGTAGCATTAAATAAAATCAAATATTATTAGTTTTTATTGTGTTAATACAAAATGTTACATTGCCAGTACATTTCTATTAAATTTATTTTGAGAAGATTCATAAAATCCCATTTGAGTTCATAAAATTCTTTCTTTTAGAATATATCAACTTTCTATTCTTAACCCCCAAACAAAATTAAAACGCCTACTAATTCATTAAAAAAATATCTAGTGATTAAAATTGTAGTCCAATTATTATAAAAAACATGGGAAACATTTTAGGCATTAGTTGTTAATATGATTTACTAAAAGCGTAACTAGTAAAATGTCGATCATTTCTTCATTATGAAATAGCTAACTAGTGTAGAGTTTTTATTTTTGTTCGGTGCTAGTATAGAGTTAATAGATGAAAAAAGCTTAATGGTATAAAGTGAATAGTTGAGGATCATAAAGAGAAAAGATTTGGATCGTAAATCATCCAAATTTAGATCTACTATTTTGTCTATTTAAAGTAATATTCCTAATTCAGTCTATGCTTTCAGTAAAGGACTATTCCCAGCTTAATGAATCGAATTAAAGGGATTCGGCTCTCATAGTTGTAACTTTTTGTATTTAAGAAAGAATGTCATCAATACAAACCAAGAAAAGCTTCTCTTATGTTAAAATGATTATTTCAAGAAAAGTTAAGTTGACTTCCATGTGATCCGAGTATACTCCACTTAAACTCTTTAAACAAGCTTTGGATTTTGACTATATCATTGTTAAGGTTATAAAAAAAATTACCACTTTAATGTGCCTCTTTTTTTCGCTGATCAAATTGTTTCAGAATCATCTATTCTGTACCAAACATTTACCAGTATATATGTGAATATCCAAACAATGCATGGTGTCATCACAAACTAAACATTGACCAACTGGAGATAAAAACTTTGGGGCCCTCTTACTTTCATACCAGCAAATCCTAAATCATCCTTCACATGAGCGGGGGCCGATAATGAGTACCAGCATGGAACCCTTCTGTATATGCTGTGTTCTTGAATATCATCTGTAATAAAGAATTGAGTGATAAGAGGCATACTTGCATATAACATGGAGGGTCTGATTTCCTGAAAAAATGGAAAAGCTCACTAGCATGTTCATATACTTACAGCAAGGTTCTTAAACTCTGAAGTAAGGTTTTTCTGTAATTTGTCAGATACCACTGTACCCAGCTGCTCCCCGTGTAACTTTATATTCTCTTCCTTGACCTGCATGACCATTCTTCAGCCTGATGCAGGATGTATAGCTTAAGTTCGAACTGAGAGAAATATTTTTGTTTACCTCCGAAAGCAATAACTGTGACGTTTTTTGCAATATCTCTTCAACGAATTGACCAACATCTGCAACGTAGCCTGATGAATTAACATTTTTTACCGGTGTTTGTGGTCCCTTTGTACTTTTCCCATCAGAGGACTTGACAACTTTGGCTGCACCAGAAAAAAACTAACATTAATTTAATCAGTAGGATATTTCTGCCACAAACAAGCTTGTTCTGCTATCATTATTTACGAAGTTAACTAATGTACTGAAATCGAAAAAGAAAAATATTTAACGCTAAACATGTAGCAGTCCAATAGGGACTCAAGTATTATGAAGTGACCAAGTCTCACATCGAATAGTATACGACGCTCGATTGGGCGTTTCATTGGTAGATTCTCAATTCTTATTAAGCAGCTTTTTAAGTAGCGGTGTGCAAAAAATTCAAATATTCAAATTCAATCCAGAACCATAGGGATCCATATAACTTTAAGTCCATTTAATGAATCGTTTCAAATTCAAGTTGGCCTCCTCCACAGCATCATCGTTACGATCTCAGTGGGGGCTGCTTCAGTTTCATTAACACACGAGGCTGATGCTCCGCTCAAAAGACTATTATGTCACCAGAAAACGATTTGATGCTAAACGAATTCTTTCAAATCGCATCTCAAATTAAGGATATAAAATCATAGGTATGTGTAGAAATTTAGTGAGACCGGCTACAACAAGCCGGCAAAACCACATATATGCTGAATGGTACATAGAAAATGTCCCATGTTACCAAAACCAGCGAAACATTTAGTCTTGACTTACTCGTTAGGTGAATTTGTGCGACTTGGGTGGGCATGGACAGCAACCGAACCCCAGTTAATATAAAAGTTCGTACGTTGTTTCATAATTATTTGTTTGCAGCCCGCATTCTAAAAACTGGAGTTTGGGATAGACAAGGCATGGATGGGTTGGATAGGAAGTGGGTTAAAAAATGGGAAATCCTACGGAGTTTCAAACATAAAGTGTTTGCAACCTGTTATCCTAGACGTATGGGGTACTTCATATCTCTATCCCAGATCGATGGCTCAACCTGGACTAGAGCATCATCGACCCAACCTCAACCAAAGCATCGTAGAAATGAAAGCAAAAACACGAGTGCTATCATACTAAAAGTTTAACGTACAGGTGCAAATTACTCTGAGTACTAACCAAATCATAGAAATGAAAGCAACAGAAACATAAAGTATATGCTGTTTCAATGCAAATAATGATAAATGAAAACATTGAATAGTGCTGTTAATAGTTTTTTTTTTTACCTGAAACTGCACTGGTTCCATTACCAACAGAAACATGATTTGCATCCTTAGGAATCTGTGAAGACTGCTTTTGTGGTTGATCGGGTAAAACTACTGAACCGGATGGAACTAGAGCAGCTAGATCAGGGGGTTGATCTTTCCCCACTGGAGGATTGGCCTGGAGAGGAATAAGGCAGATATATGATGATCGACAATGAAACAATTAAAGATTTTTCTTTTAAATGATGTGCCTCGAATTAACTCACCTCCAAATCAACATATGAGGGATTTCTTCCAATTGATTTAAGAAACTTGTCAAGATCGCATGCTTTTATAGCTGCATTTGTAAAGAACAGGACTATATTAACTGAACTTTTAGTGCATCAAAGCATAATAGATCTGACATGAGCATCAAACCTTGTCTTACATCAAATAGATGCATAGATGAGGTAAAAGATGTCATTCGAAAACAAAATACCACCACTATTTAACATTCAATTTCCGAACTGTCAAATAGTAAGTAAGCATGAAAGGAAATCCTGTTTGGACTTCAGATATCAATTGGTGGACCCATGGTGTTAGAAAATGCAAGTAAAAGAATTCCCTAGGGGGAGTATTTTTGCATCTATATAATATTCATCAACTTTAAAAGTGTTATGTAAAATTCGCAAACAAATTATTTCCTTTTCACAAGAATCTACTTGCTTACATATAGACATGTCATTCGACAGTGGATGGAAGAAGCAGTGCTCCTGAGTTTTGAAACCTTGATCCAATAGCAATGAAACATCTCTTCAGAAAGGAGATGATATGACATGAAAGAAAAATACATTAGTTCCTTATAAATATATTAACTGAGTGGATCAGAAAAAGATTCACAAATAGTTAGTCAAGCAAACATATAAACATCAACAAAACAGTACAAGCAAGTGTTGTCAAGGTCAATACATTATTAATCATTCACAGATTTAATTCAGCATTCAAGAGTAGATCATTTTATATTTGATGGCAGGAAAGAAGCAACAAATACATTCAAAACTAGTAGGAACTTCATAAATAAACAAAGTAACTTGATGAGAAAACTAGAAGAAAAATAGAAGAATATGGTTTAAGCCTAAAATAGCAGCAACTACAAGGAAATCATTGATGGATGGATTTCGAATTGAAACATCTTAATAGTGCAAAAGGGGGCAGTATTGCGGTAAACATGGCTATGTAACCGAACAATTCCCATGAAAAATATTAAATATCTCATAACCAAACAAAGAAATAAGAACATAAGCATACCGTGCTGATTCATTCACTAGTGCAAACGGAGTGACACAACCCAGGGGTACCTGGCGAAATAAGGAAAACAACGGCATCAAGTAAGACAATAATTTCAATCATGTCATTCACACAATCTTGATTTTCTTCTTAACTTTTATAATAATTAATTTCTAGCCAAGCATAATACCAGTGATCATTATACAACTGAAACTTATGGTATCGGCAGTATCAACATGCAACAAAAATAGACTACAAGGAACGTTTTACATTGATTGATAAAAAGGTTCTAAATATATACATTAGAAATCGCTAAACAAGGAAAATAGCAGAAAATCCATAAGGATGATGAATATGCTACAGATGAAAGCTATGAAACGGTTTCCATGACAAATTGGAAAAATCCTTTGTCCAGAGCAAGTTTAACTGGATTTATCAATTTCCGCCATCAACTCAATCAGTAATTTGTGAATGCCTCAATATGAATTGTTTTTCTTATACATTATATAATGCAGAAAAATAACAAGGTAACTGGCCAAATTTTGGACTCCATTAATAGAAAAAAAAAACATATTTTTTATGCAAAGACTGTCAAGAAGCCAAGACACAAATTCCAGAGCACAAGCCTCTTAAGATTTTTGGTAGTCACTTAAATAGACACAGCTACTAATAAAAGGGAAGAACGAAAGAGAGAAATGACTGTTCCAACTACAAAATGATAGAACAGAGGCACAGACAGACCTGAAGTACTTCACCTAGAGCTTCCTCAGGTGCCATTCTGAGACCACCTTTTCCCAAACCAAGCCGCTGAGATAATACTGCTCAGCTTTGAAGCAACAAAGAAATTCATTGATACACATTGCAGTAAAATGATACAAACTCTCAATGTTCACAAAATCATGCATACCTTTAAGATCTACTTTGGTAGCAGCTAAAGCAGAAACAACATACAGTTTGCTTTTCTTATCCTGTTTAAATTAAAAGATACCCGTATTCAGGGCATACCCATAACATAACGATTTATAAACAAAGAGCAACAGAGGTATATGGACTTTGATTTTATCTCTATAATTATACTACACCTTGAGAAATAAATTCTTACTGAGCCCACCCCCCAAATGTCCAACATACTGAGCCTGAAGGTAAGATAAAAGACACTCGATCAGATATAATATTACAATAAAATTAACAAGAAAGGGAAATTCTAGTATTGTATTAACGGGTTTTACCTGAGCGTCAACGGTCAACACAACTGGATGTTCGTATTGGGAAAATGGAATCTGAAGCTCCTGTGAGTGGTAACGTTCCAAGATGGATTAGGATTGAGGCATTTTGTGATTGTGGATAGGTAAGAAAAGTGATTAAATAGGAAGAAAACGAACCTTCAAGCGCGCAAGAAGGTTTTCTTGGGAGAAACCCATGAACGGAGACGAAATGGTGGAGAGGCTAGTGCAGTGGAAACGATTGTGATAGGAAACCCAGAGGCCAATGCTCTGATCCAAACCCCAAAAAACCATCAAATATGGGTGGGTCTGCTTTTCTTATATTGCTGGTTTACACTGTCAATTCTTATTAGGGTTTTACTATTTCCAACCTGTTTTTTCTAAAGTTCACACCCGATCTAGATAAAAAAATTAAAGAACTAAAAATAAAGACCTCAGAATGATAGACCTACTTAAATCTGATTAGTTCATCAAGGATACCTTAATATCTTTATCGTTAATAAAGAAATTTATTTTCTATACAAAATTTTTTATTATTTTAATAATTATTTTTTAAAATATTTTACAATATTTGACAATTACAACGAGTTTAAATTGAAAAGGTTGAGAGTGAACTTATCAAACACAAAGTGGGGATAGCAAAGCATTTCTGTATATTCCACCTTCAATTGTACAAAAACGAGTTACTATTTACACTCCTTTTGAGTAGTCCTAAACTCCCTTTAATAAATTCTTTTTCCACCATACATCCCAGAATTTGCACTCATCTTTCTATAAATAAAAAACTTAAATACTTGTTCATATGTCGACTTTCATCAGGATTTTTTTTTTTATAATATTTAATATGGTTTTAATTTTGATAAATTATGTTTAATGTAGTCATTTTGTATGACGTGGTCTAAATTGTTAACCAGTGTACATGTTAACAATATTTGAATAAATTGTTGCATTTTTGTTTATATGGATCTTCCTACAAAGTGAGAGTTGGATTTAATTTATTTTTATTTTATTTTAAAATAGAAATTGGCCATGAAAAGGAAAATAGGTCTCCGAATTACATGTGGACTTTTGTTATAAAAACTGATTTTGTAAAGTTTTTCTCCGAATAAAAATGATGTTTGTTGTTTGATGAAATGTGTTTGGTTGTCAATCTTCGACCTCTTATTACAATAGTTATGTTATTGAATTTGATATTTCTTACATAGTTATAATTTAAGAGAAATTTAAATAATTTTCAATTGTAATCGTAATGAAATGACATGATAAAAACTTCAAAAATACTGGAAAAATAATATTGGAGTTATTCTAACTATAAGCTTATATTAATAATAATATATTTAATTATTTTTAATGAAAATATTTATTGATAATTAACATTATCTTTTTTATTTATGTGTTGAATAATAGAGTGGTTCTATAATGTTATATTATAGGATATGGAATAACTATTTCAAAATGGTATTTTGAACAAAATGTTATAAGAACAATCTTTAATATATAGAAATAAAATGCTGTAATAATAAAGTATTTGTATACAAAAATATATAAATAAAAATCATATAATAAATTCTATTTTTCAATTATAGAAGAAGATGAAAATCATTGGTTGAAGAACCAATTAGAAAAGGGAGTGAAAATTTTCGGGGTATTGAGAGAGAAAAATTGATACTGAAGAGTGAGCAAGAAATATTATACAGAGTTAACCAGGCCAAAAAATCTTTATTGATCACTAATGTAGTCTATTTTTCTCCTATATTGTCATTTGTGAAATTTTACACTGTCGATACATACATTATTCGGCCATGAAACAGGTTGGAATTAAAATTTTGTTTAATTTTCTTTTTATAGAAACTTGAAGTTTTGTAAAGTTATGCAAAAAGTAATATTTAAAATCTTTTACACTGATTTGTTTAGTAAACTCCTGTTTTACATGATTCGGTTTCATGCACTATATAAATATTTTGTGTTAAATTTTGATATATATTAAACCAATTAGAATTTATTCTAAATTTTGTTAAAATAATTATTACAAAAAATCATTTCACTATATGTGAGAACATGATTGGAAAAAATAGAAGGAAAACTCGTTAAGAGGAATAAAAGGCTCAATTCTAATCGAGGATGCAACACTTTTTATTAAAAAAAACTGATATCATTACAAAAGGCATGTTTCAACTTTCAAGGAAAAAGCTCTATTTTCTTTTTCCTTACAATGCAAGACTGAAAAATGTCTAAGTTTTATTTATTTATTTTTTGAAAAAAAAAATATAATAGAAGGCGGCGGGTAAGGTACCTAGTTTATTTTTATCTCTTCTAATCTGTTTATCATATCCTTTAATTTAAAGTAATGACGTTTTCATTTTACTGTCTGTGTGAAAAATAAAATGTATTATATATATATATATATATATATATATATATATATATATATATATATATATATATATATATATATATATATATATATATATATATATATATACGTGTGTGTAACGTATTTTATCATCATGTTTTGGACTTCCGAGGAAAAGGATGCATTCATTCTGCAAAAGTGTTTTGTAGTAAATATGTATATGTCATGCATATTTTCAGTTTTAGAGTTAATTTAGTTTTTCTTAATACCAAAATGGAATAGCTTATGAAATATTAGTTTCATCTATATTTATGGGTCAGAAAACAAAAGAAGATTCTTTCTATAATAACAAAAAAAATTGCTAATTTTATTAGAACTAAAAAGTTTGCTAATTTATCTTATAAAACACATAAATTTGTGAATTACCTATATGTAAATTTCTTATTTTATTCCTTAAAACATTATACATTACTCAAAATATAAATTTAATAACTACACGTTCTATATATGCATTTAAACTAAGATTTAAAAAATGATGTCTAACTCAACCCTACAAAACCGGTTTGTAAGAGATCTCAAGTCGATGTGGGACTTCCAACACACCTCCTTCACGGTCCAATAACGGCCCGACAACGGGGTGGAATAGAAACAGAATTGCACTTAAAACTCGCTAAGATAGACTTTTAACCATGGCTCTGATACCATATTAGAAAGTGAGTTTATGCCTAACTCAACCCTACAAAACCGACTTGTAAGGTAAGGTTTGCACCTCACTTATATATTATAAATTGGCCTTGTCTCTAGTCGATGTGGGACTTCCAACACATGCTTAGACAAAATCTGCTTTTGTATATAACTCATCAAACGGAATGCGTGTGTATGAATAAAATAATCCACTTCACTTACACCATGTTAATGGTTTTGATATACCTGTGAGGAATTTATCCACTGTAACAGTATCCATGGTGGCATCAAATTAAAATACACCATACTTTGTTCAGACCTTTTTTTACTCGCCATGACTTGCAATGGTATCTCTCCAGCAGGAAAGCACTTTTTCCAAAAAGATATCTTAGCTAGCTACTTTTCTAATCTTCAAGCCAACGCTTTGTGGTGCTTCTGCAGTTAATTCCATCTCTACTTACCTGTTACAATCCCGGAAAAAAAAAATGAATAATGACATGAAAACAAGATTTTAATGATCTATGGACCGTGCATAACTTTATTTAATACTAATTCCGCTCATAGTCCAAATGCAACATCATCCATAAAAGTGCGGAGATATCTTCCGATATACTGTACTATTTGTTAGTATTTATTTCTCCTTGAAAACTGGGATCCGTTTTAGGCTAATCTCACATGATTTACTAATGGAGATCCAAACAGTAAAATGGAGTTAATGGTAACAATAACTGCAGAACATTTACTAATTTATTGCGGATCAAACCATGGTTGACTAGTAAATGACTGACTAAAGAGAATACCTACCATATTTTTGGTGCACTCTCGTGAAGTTATAAATGACTTTGATTAAGGAACCATATGTCATGATATTCAGTGATCCCATGTGTCTGTAATAAACACAAAATTCAGTCAGAAGAATCTATCAAAAGAAAAAACAAAATGTCAAAAATAAATCAGCGTACGCATGATCCAAGCCTTGCCCAAGACCAGCTTACGACTGTCACTACTTTTAGAATTCTATAGTCTTTGTTCTGTACTGAGCTATTTATTCCCTATTATTGATTTGTTTTTTGTATGCAAGATTCTTCTTATTTTTTAGAAGATTTGTACAGAAATGAAAATTAGAACTTCTCAGTCTTTCTTTATCATTGCGGCTCGCCATTTAGGTCCCTAAATATCCAAATCTGCTGAAAAAAGTTGTGTTGTACTCGAGGCCGTGGGTTCTCAGTTTTCTAACAATAAAAGATACATGTGTATAGCTTTCTTAAGCGATCATGAGATCACTAACTCTTAATATTAAGTTTTCACGTATAGTTATATGGCCAATATTCATCAAAAATTATAAACAGGTTCGCACATCACCTACAGAGCAGATCCTATGCATGGCAAGGAACTTTACGGTAAACTTTCAACGTTATAATGTCTCTGCAATAGAATTATGGAGTTCAGTTCGAGTTTTAAACTAATTTCATTTACGAGGACTTTTATTTCAGTTAAATCATCAGCATACTATTCCAAGTTAATAACTAATTCAGAACAGAACGGCAATGTAACAGAACTACCGCTTTTAGTTTCATTTCTGAAAAAAAAAAAAAAAACAAACATTTTATCACTGCAATGATATAATAAAAAATAATAGTTTCCTCTAAAGAACTTACACGATCTCTGTGTAGCGAAGTCTCCATGCAGGAAAACCAAGATGGCTCCTCACAGGTCCATAAACCAGTAAAAGGTCAGGCTCAGGGCCTTTGCTACCTGATCATAGTGATAGCTACTTTTCTGAACAAGGTTGTCAACTTTAAACTATTACTAGGTCTAGAAAGCAAACATACCGACAATTTGTAATGCTTCATTCAAGTGAGATTCTAACGATATTTGAGCATCTAGTTCTCCAGCAAAGGGATGCTGTTTCAAGTTCTCCACAAAAACCAAGTTAGCTGCTTTGGCCAGTGCCTCCTTCCCATCCACATAAGAAAGAAACTCCAGAGTCATGTGATCATGAGCATGGTGTGTAACAACTTGACTAGCTTCCTGCACTGAGTTAATGCTAGATCAGATCAAACAAGTGACATAACAGCAGACGTTACTATTCATGCTTGACAGCAATGGCAGTTGAATGAGCCATTTATAATCCATATTTTCTACTAATGCATTTTTTGGAGGCAGAGGGAAAATACAAAGAGAACATATGATAAGAATCATGTATTTCATCTTCTGATGAATAATTTCTTAGACAATGCTCCAAAAATAATCAAATACTGCAAGTAAGCCCCATCATCTATGAACATTTTAAGCCAATGACAACGGAAATGAAATCAGATGTACCCAACAAATTTCATGTGTAAAACCAATTTAATCTAGGACGCATAATCTACCAGAATCTAAAAAAGGGTTTGGTTACATATCTTTTCTCATCACCTAATTGAATAGTAGAAAGAAGTCAAAGAATCAAACAGAATTAAATGAGTAACATGCAGTCACACCAGTCACATGCAGGTTAAAATCATAACCCGGTGCCAAACTGTTAGAATCTTTTTATCTATATTATTTCTATTAAAGTCTTTGTTTTTATTAATTATATTTCTTCCTTATTTAGGAGATTATAATTATTAAGTATGATTAGGATATCCCTGAAATATAGGGATTCTTTCTTTAGGAGCTATTATTATATTTCCTAAAATAGCTTTCTAACATTGTATATATAGATTTGTAATCTCAGCATAATAAAAATATACGTTTTACCCTAAATTATGAGATGGCATCAGAGCTCTCAACATCTAGGAGTCGCCTCTAACTGCGCACTAAAACCCTAGCCGGCAGCCTTCATTGTTGCCACTCTCTTTGTCAAAACAGCCTTCATTGTTGTTACCAACACAACTCTACATTGTAGCCTTCATTGTTGCAGTGTTCTTTCTTTAGTTGTGCTTTTCCTTTCAAAACTCTTCTCTTTATCATTATTCTGCTGCTTGGACATGGCATACCACACTGTTGAAGTGGTGCCTACCGCATCACAAACCGACCAGGAACAACTCCAGAACCTCAACACTGCCTACCGCTTAAATGGGCCCAACTTGTTCGCAGAACTTTAAAAGGTAAAGGAAAAGCTAACCACTTGACTGATGATGCTCCTCCAACTGGTTTGAAGCCTAATTCAACCTCACAAGACCAGCTTGTAAGGTGAGGTTTGCACCTCTCTTATATATTATAAATTGGTCTTATCTCTAGTCGATGTGGGACTTCCAACACACCCCCTTCACGCCGAGGTATAGACATCTCGTGCGTGATAGTAGAAATTGGGTGGTCCAATAGCGACCCAACAACGGGTGGAAACAGAAAGGCCCACTTAGAACTCACTAGGATAGGCTCTAATCATGGCTCTGATACCATTTGTAGGGAGGGATTCCACACTCACACATACACATAAGTCTCCACATTTGATAAGATATTGTCCGCTTTGGGCCAAGCCCTCACGGATTTGCTTTTGGTACCACTCCAAAAGGCCTCTTATCAATGGAGCCTACAGCGGAAGTCTTCTTTCTTATCCTCGAGTACACCATGGTCAACACTTCTCTCTCACGATCCATGGTCAAACACTGAGCATCTCTTGCTCTTCGGCCTCTCATGATTCACTTCCAGGCTATAGGCCACTGGCCCACTTTCCAGGGCTTCACTCGATCATGAAGGGACATACTCGTCTGAGCCCGCTCACCAGACCTGAACCATGGGCTCTGATACCATGTTAGAAAGTGGGTTTTTAAAACCTAACTCAACCTCACAAAACCGGCTTGTAAGGTGAGGTTTGCACCTCTTTTATATATTATAAATTGGCCTTATCTCTAGTCGATGTGGGACTTCCAACACACCCCTTTCACGCCGAGGTATAGACATCTCGTGCGTGATAGTAGAAATTGGGTGGTCCAATAGCGACCCAACAACGGGTGGAAACAGAAATGCCCACTTAGAACTCACTAGGATAGGCTCTAATCATGGCTATGATGCCATATTAGAAAGTGGGTTTATGCCTAACTCAACCCTACAAAACCGGCTTGTAAGGTGAGGTTTGCACCTCACTTATATATTATAAATTGACCTTATCTCTAGTCGATGTGGGACTTCTAACACACTCCCTTCACACCGAGGTCCATGGCTCTGAGACATGTTAAATATAATGAAAATTATATATTGGAATTAATCCCTTGTGTTAAATACACACATAGGGTTCTCTATTTATAATACAAGAAATATGGATTAAGCCCAAAATACAAATAAGAAATAATAACAAACTAACTAAAGATAAAAGATAAATATAAAATAAAGATAATATATCTAACATATCCTTTAAAAACTTTTCACCTACCAACAAAGCCTTCCTCACAAACCTAAACACCACAACCACACCTACCTATTTATCTGAGGCATTGAGTGATAAAAAAATGAAAACAAGCTATGGACATGGAAATGGAAGCACTAGAAAAGAATAGTACTTGGGATTTGGTGGCTCTCCCATATGGAAAAAGACCAGTAGGGTGTAGGTGGATAATACTATAAAATACAAGACTGATGGGTCTATTGAGAGGTACAAAGCAAGGTTAGTGGCTAAGGGATTCACTCAAACCTATGAAGTGGATTACATGGAAACTTTTGCTCCAGTGGCAAAAATGAATACAGTTAGGATGATATTATCTCTAGCAGCTAATTATGGTTGGAACTTGCAACAATTTGATGTTAAAAGTGCCTTCCTTCATGGAGAAATTGAAGAGGAGATTTACATAGAATTGCCCCCTAGATATGAGGGAAAAACAGCTGTCAACACTGTTTGCAAGCTAAAAAAGGCATTGTATGGGTTGAAACAATCACCACGAGCGTGGTTTGGAAGGTTTACTAAAGTTATGATAAGTCTGGGCTTTAAACAAAGTCAAGGAGATCACACCTTGTTCATTAAACACTCTAAATCAGGGAGAGTTACAGTGCTATTGGTTTATGTAAATGATATTATAGTAACAGGTGATGATGAGGAGGAGCAACAGCTGTTAGGCCAACATCTAGCTAAGGAATTTGAAATTAAGACCTTGGGAAAATTGAAGTATTTCTTAGGGATTGAAGTGGTCCATTCTAAAAATGGAATATTTATATCTTAGCAAAAATACATCACAGATTTGTTGAAAGAAACTGGGAAGACAGCATGCAAGCTTGCGAGTATACCAATTGATCCAAACATGAAATTGGGGAATGTAGAAGAAGGTACTGTAGTTGACAAGGAAATGTATCAGAGGTTAGTTGGTAGATTGATTTATTTATCTCACACTAGGCCTGATGTTGCATTTGCTATAAGCCTTGTTAGCCAGTTCATGCACCAACCTAAGGAGGTTCACTTACAAGCTACACTAAGAATTGTGCAATATTTGAAGGGAACCCCAGGCAAGGGAATTTTGTTTGAACGAAATGGGAATGTAAGTGTGGAAGCATATACATATGCAGACTATGCAGGCTCAATTGTGGACAGGAGGTCAACTACGGGGTACTGCACTTTCATTGGTGAAAATCTTGTGACTTGGAAGAGTAAAAAACAAAATGTGGTAGCCAGATCCAGTGCTGAAGCAGAATTCAGGGCAATGGCACAAGGGATATGTGAACTACTATGGTTAAAGATCATCTTGGAAGACTTAGGAATAAAGTCAAATGAATCAATGAGACTTTATTGTGATAACAAATCTACTATTAGCATAGCTCATAATTCAGTGCAGCATGATAGAACCAAACATATCGAGATTGACAGGCATTTTATCAAAGAAAAATTAGATAATGGTCTAATTTGTACTCCATATGTCTCTTCACAAGACAACCTTGCAGATATTCTAACAAAGGGGCTGAACAGTAACAACTTCGAAAGTATTGTTTCCAATCTAGGAATGGAAAATACCTATTCACCAGCTTGAGGGGGAGTGTTAGAAACTTTTTATCTATATTATTTCTGTTAGATATTAGGTTTTGTGTTTATGTTAATTAGGGAAACATAGTCCCTATGCTTATTATGTTATTCTTACATATTCATTTGTATTTGGGCTTAGCCCACATTCTTATTATTATAAATACATTACCCTATGTGTATGCAAAGACACAAGGGAGATTAATCCCAAATATAGTTTTTCACTATATTCAACATGGTATCTAGAGCTTAGGTTCTGTTCTAGCCTGTTCTACAGTCTCCGGTACGCATCACCGCCGTCGTCGCCTAATCGTCGCCGCCGCCGCCTCCGCCGCGCTGTCGCCGGAGTTCCAGAATCGACCGGCGACCACTCCATCCGAAGCGTCTCGGCCGGGCGACCACCGCGGTCCAAAGATCTCCGCGATCGGAGTATCCACGCGCCGCCACGCGCCGCCACCGTCACCGGCGCGTGTAACCCACGCGCCCACCTCCGGCAAGACCCACTCGTCGGCGCCGCCACAGACAGGGTCGTCAGAGCCCCCTGAGTCCATTCCTAGGGTCGGTGACGACTCGTTTGGACTGTATTTGAGCAGATCTGACTTTTACGGTTTGCTCCTTTTTTTCCCGATGAAACTCACTCACGTCGCCGAAGCTTTCCGCCGCCGACCAGCACCGCCGTGATCGCCTCCTCGCCCTCATTCTGGATCTGTGGTCATTACGTCAATCGGAGCACATTGAATTTTTAGGGTTTCTCCCTCTCCATGGCTGCCCAACGTGATGATCGGAGTCTGTCTCGCCAGCCAGACCATCCTACTTCATCAAATAGCATAGACAATCCTGCACTCTTTCAGGAATTTCTCAGATGGTATGAGGACCGTCAGCACTCTAGTTCCACTACATTTGCTTCTGTTACACTCAGAGGTACATCTTTTGTTGGTCTGACTCACTCTCTCGGATCTTGGGTCCTTGACTCAGGCGCCACCGATCATATCACTGGTAACAAGTCCTTGTTTTCTTCCTTGTCATGTCCGGATAATTTACCCTTGGTAACAATGGCTGATGGGTCTAGAGTCTCCTCTCGTGGTATTGGTACTGTTCATATTTTTCCGTCCATATCCATTGATCATGTACTTTATGTCCCTGGGTCTCCTTTTAACTTATTGTCCGTAAGTCGTCTAACTCGTTCCCTTAATTGTGTTATTTCATTTACCAAAGATTCTGTTTGGTTGCAGGACCGGAGTTCGAAACACATGATTGGCACAGGATGTGAGTCTCATGGCCTATATCATCTCCGCCCTTCTCCACACGCTGGCATAATCATGGAGTCACCATCCCTTCTTCATGCTCAATTAGGTCATCCCAGTCTTGCCAAACTGCAGCAACTTGTTCCTAGTTTGTCAAAATTATCAAGTTTGTCGTGTGAGTCTTGTCAGTTAGGTAAACATACTCGTAGTTCCTTTCCTCGTAGTGTTTCACAACGAGCGTCATCTCCTTTTTCATTGGTTCATTCTGATATTTGGGGACCTAGTCGTGTTAAGTCAACTTTAGGGTTTCAGTATTTTGTTACATTTATTGATGACTATTCCAGGTGTACTTGGTTGTTTCTAATGAAGAATCGTTCTGAGTTGTTTTCTATTTTCCAAACTTTTTTCAATGAAATAAAAACTCAGTTTGGGGTTTCTATTCGCACTTTACGCAGTGATAATAGCCGTGAATATCTTTCTCAACCATTTAAACATTTTATGGCTTCTCATGGCATTCTTCACCAAACCTCATGTGCTTATACCCCTCAACAAAATGGGGTGGCTGAGCGCAAGAATAGACACCTTATTGAAACAACTCGTACACTTCTAATCCATGGTCAAGTACCATCGCGTTTTTGGGGTGATGCAGTTCTCACTGCATGTTATCTCATAAACTGCATGCTGTCTTCTGTCCTAGATAACAAAATCCCTCATTCTATCTTATTTCCTCAAGACCCTTTACATCCATTACCTCTTAGAGTTTTTGGGTCTACATGTTTTGTTCATGATTTTAGTCCTGGTCTTGATAAGTTATCTCCTAGATCTCACAAATGTGTCTTCTTAGGATTTCCACGCTCACAAAAGGGCTATAAGTGTTTTTCCCCTTCCCTCAATCGCCATTTTATCTCCGCTGACGTCACTTTTGATGAATATTCGTTTTATTTTTCACATCTATCTTCTAGTTCTGTACCTCCACCTGTTTCTGTTGATATTCCTATTGTCTGTGATCCTTCTCCTCCTTTAGACTCTCATTCCCCACAGGATCGTCCTTCAACTCCACCCCTTCAGGTTTATAGTCGCCGCACTCGTCTCCCTCATGACTCACCTCCTGTGCCGCCTCCTGTGTCTCCTCCGGCTCCAGCAAATGAGTCTGACCTGCCTATTGCCCTCCGTAAAGGTATACGCTCTACTCGTAACCCTTCCCCCCATTATACTGTTCTTAGTTACCACAGATTATCTCCATCTTTTTACACATGTCTCTCATCCATTTCTTCTGTGTCCATTCCCAAGTCTGTGAGTGATGCCTTAACTCATCCTGGTTGGCGTCAAGCCATGCTGGATGAATTAAGTGCTTTACAGAAAAGTGGAACTTGGGAGCTTGTCCAATTACCATCTGGAAAGTCTGTTGTTGGTTGCAGGTGGGTGTATGCTATCAAAGTTGGCCCTGATGGTACAATTGATCGTTTGAAGGCTCGACTGGTTGCCAAAGGATACACTCAGATTTTTGGTTTGGATTATGGTGATACTTTTTCTCCAGTGGCGAAAATGACCTTTGTTCGCCTATTCATTGCCATGGCCGCTCTTCGACAATGGCCTCTTTACCAACTTGATGTCAAAAATGCTTTCCTTAATGGTGATTTACATGAAGAAATTTATATTGAGCAACCGCCCGGTTTTGTTGCTCAGGGGGAGTCATCTGGATTGGTATGTCGTCTTCGCAAATCCTTATATGGCCTAAAACAGTCTCCTCGGGCCTGGTTTGGTAAATTCAGCTGTGTTGTTCAACAATTTGGTATGTCTCGCAGTGAAGCGGATCATTCAGTGTTCTATCGCCACTCAAGTGCTGGATGTATCTACTTAATAGTGTATGTCGATGACATTGTTCTCACAGGAAGCGACTATCTTGGCATCTCTCAGATGAAACAACACCTTTGTCACCATTTTCAAACCAAAGATCTTGGCAAGCTCCGGTACTTTTTGGGTATTGAAGTAGCACAATCCAATGATGGTATTGTCATATCTCAGAGAAAGTATGCGTTAGACATCTTGGAGGAAACAGGGTTAATGAACTGTAAATCTGTTGAGACACCTATGGATCCTAACATCAAACTCCTACCAAATCAGGGGGAGCCTTTCTCAGATCCTGAACGGTACAGAAGATTAGTTGGTAAATTAAACTATCTTACTGTTACGCGTCCTAACATTTCCTTCCCAGTTAGTGTGGTGAGTCAATTTCTAAACTCCCCATGTGAAGACCATTGGGATGCAGTTGTTCGCATACTGAAGTATATTAAAGGATCACCTGGAAAAGGTTTGCTATATGGTCCTAACAACGATACAAAAATCGTTTGCTATTCAGATGCTGATTGGGCTGGTTCCCCTTCTGATAGGAGGTCTACTTCTGGATATTGTGTCTCTATTGGTGGCAACCTGATATCTTGGAAAAGTAAGAAGCAAAGTGTTGTAGCAAGGTCTAGCGCAGAAGCAGAATATAGAGCTATGGCATCTGCTACTTGCGAGCTTGTGTGGCTTAAACAATTACTTAGTGAATTGAAATTTGGAGACGTCACTCACATGACACTTATATGTGATAATCAAGCTGCTCTTCATATTAGCTCTAACCCTGTCTTCCATGAGAGAACCAAGCACATTGAAGTTTATTGTCATTTTATTAGAGAAAAAATCATATCCGGAGATATCAAGACTGAGTTCGTTAACTCAAGCAACCAATTGGCAGACATATTTACTAAGTCCTTGCGAGGACCTAGAATTGACTATCTTTGTAACAAGCTTGGAACATATGATTTATATGCTCCAGCTTGAGGGGGAGTGTTAGATATTAGGTTTTGTGTTTATGTTAATTAGGGAAACATAGTCCCTATGCTTATTATGTTATTCTTACATATTCATTTGTATTTGGGCTTAGCCCACATTCTTATTATTATAAATACATTACCCTATGTGTATACAAAGACACAAGGGAGATTAATCCCAAATATAGTTTTTCACTATATTCAACAATTTCTATTAAAGTCTTTGTTTTTATTAATTATATTTCTTCCTTATTTAGGAGATTAGAATTATCAGGTATGATTAGGATATCCCTGAAATATAGGGATTCTTTCTTTAGGAGCTATTATTATATTTTCTAAAATAGCTTTCTAGCATTGTATATATGGATTTGTAATCTCAGCATAATAAAAATATACGTTTTACCCTAAATTATGAGACAAACTTATCAATAGATTAACAAAGAATCAATCTGCAAGGAAACAATTATATGGTACCTGAATGGATTTTGCATTCTTCAAATTTTGAAGTATGGTTTCCTTAGACTTCTTTAATACTCCTAGAATGAAGAGTTCAAGGAAAACACTATTATATGGCCTGAGTAAAAGAAACTTTACAATCACTGGTTCTCCAAACCTTTCATACCATTCATGTCATAGAGGCACACATTCTTCACACCAATAGAGTCCAGCCACTTCAACAGTTTAACAAGTTCGGAAATCCGACAAGCTTCTTCACTTTCTATGACAATGGCAAGGTACTGAACCTTTTCTGAATGAAGAGACTTGTATTTCTCTAGTACTCCAAGAGAGATGAAGTAGCTCTCCAACAAACTAACCACGACTACTAGGGAATACCATGCGCTGACAATTATTTGCAGGAAGTACCATAGCAGTCGAAGCCAGAGATCTCCAATCTGTAGAAGCCTTAAAACCCACAATGAATGGACTTAAATTTTAGGTTGAGTGGAAAAGGATATGCTCAGTTGCATAGATTAACCATTTACGTTAAATATCATTGTGTTCAACAATACATAGATCAAAGATGACGCAAAGCAACGTGTATTTAGATTGC
This sequence comes from Vigna reflexopilosa, assembly GCA_027742785.1. Lineage (NCBI taxonomy): Eukaryota > Viridiplantae > Streptophyta > Magnoliopsida > Fabales > Fabaceae > Vigna > Vigna reflexopilosa. The sequence continues at coordinate 10,516,038 of CM050918.1, forward strand.
AATCTTTCTACACTAGCGTGGACACTGTTAACAAAATTGACTTATGTTGGAAAATGTAACAGGCATAATTCGTTTATCTTATAGAATAAGTAATTTATTGATTTAATATTGCCAGTTTTGTACGCACCTTTAGACATAGATTACCAGTTTCTTGCTGTCTACACATCTGTTAATTCAGGATCTAGATAGTTGTCATTTTTCTCTTGTATTGGTCTATTTTTTTATTCAGTGCTTGGATTACAGCGCTTGGAGATGTGCCTATGACAGCATGATATTTGAAAGAAATAAAGTGCTTGAAATTCAAAGAATTAACTGAAACATCACAGGGTCTCTAAACAACTTTTAATTAGAACTCAAGTTAATAAATAATAATTGGTTATTAAATTGAATGAATATTTCGTTTCTACTAAAAAACATTAATATGACATACATATCTCGCAGAATATTATTAAGTATTCTTGTTATTGCAACTACAGCAGAGAAAAGCTCTTCAAAATTAAAATTAGTATTCCTATATGCCTAAAAAAGGATTGAACAAATTAGCTATTTTATCAATTAAGAAAAATCGAACACCTAACTTTGATTATATACAAATTTAATAGCGGGTGCAAGAAAAATATTTCTTTGAAATATAGTGTGCAGAGAGCTGCAGTACTGATGGAAGATTGGGCTGAAGGATATGAAGTGATGAAGACTTACAGTAACAATACACCAAGAAAACTTGTGAGCTCCATCTCTAAAATCCATGGATTCTAAAAGTAAGAAAAACATCAATTAGATCAATTTCAAAAGGAGAAAGAGGGCAATAAAAGAAACGAGCATGTAAACATATATACACGAGTAACAGTTAAACTGGAAATAATAATTAATAATTGATGCAATCAAAGTGGGAAACGGAAGAAGATGAATCCATAAAGCAAGAAACCAAAACATGAAAGCAGCAAGCAATAGACTGACACAGACGTGAATGCAAAATTGCAACGAAAACATACAAAAGAGGCACCCGCGAACTAAAACCAGGTTACGATTCAGCAAACACTAAAGAGAATAGGGAAAATCACAACATGAATAAAGAGCGGAAGGAGAAAACGGAATGGCACCTAAAAGAGAAACCCAACGAAACAAAATCGTTTAATTTGCGGCGTCAAGCGAATAACAGCAGAGAAGAAAGTGATGATGAAAATTATTTAAATTATTGTATTTAAGCAGTCGAGCGCAGATCAAACTATTTTGATTGGTGAGGAAAAAAAAAGCAAGGTATTATATGACTCAGAAAATAAATTATTGTTGACTAGTACAATATTTAAACTATAGATTTATTTTAATAAATTATTTTTTATGTTCATCTTTGTTTATTTTCATATATTTTATTATAATGTTTTATTTATATTTTGCATCTTTCAAATTCAATAATAGAGAGAGAGAGAGAGAGAGAAATTGTATTACTGACTTGACGATATTTTTTAATTAATTTTTCAATTCTTTCGTATTTGACCTATTTCATTGACTATAAAATCCCCGTTGATTTGTTTTTTCCTACTTACTTTATTCGAAATGTCATGCAAAAATATGAGTGTTATCATACTAAAAACTTAACTGAGTACTAACCAAATCATAGAAATGAAAGCAACAGAAACATAAAGTATATGCTGTTTCAATGCAAATAATGATAAATTAAAACATTGAATAATGCTGTTAATAGTCTTTTTTACCTGAAATTGCACTGGTTCCACTACCATCAGAAACATGATTTGGATCCTTAAGAATACGTGAAAACTGCTTTTGAGAAACCGGACTTTCATGCTCATCAACTACACGTTTAGGTGTATCTTAACATTCACTGATGTTTCAACATTAATCAAAGTTTATCATAGCCTTAAAGAAAGCAACTATTCTTATTCTTTACTTAACATTATTCAATCATCATAAGGATAATAATACTTATTACATTTTTTTACAACACTTTAACATTATCTAAGTGTCATTTTATGATTGATCCACATTGATATTTATGATTATTATTATTATTGATTGTGAAGTAATTTTGAACCCATTACAAAATAATATTTTAAAATATTATAAAAAAATGTTGTCAAATTATTATTATCCTTATTAAACTTTTTTTCAAAAAAACCTCAATATGAATCTCTCGTTAGGTCCCACTCAAACAATAGGTTACAAAATATATATCAACCAACAAATCATTTATTAATTCAATTATTCTTGTAACTTTATTATTTCTTATTTAAACCCAATTAATTTTATTTCCAATTTCATTTCCATTATTTTAATTTTATTTTCAATTATTAATTTTTTATAATTATCATTTTCATCTTTAATTATTAATGTTTCAACTCCTATTTTAGAAACCAAAATCCAATTAAAGTCCAAACTCTGGTCTCGCAAGAAGAGTTAACCCAATTAAATTATTATTATTATTTTTATACTTGTGTCATTATGTTAGAGGTGTTACAATTCACCCCCAATGAAATCAGTTTGTGTTAACAGTATGAATTCAGTGAATTTGGATAGTTTCCTTATTAACTTGATGAAAGCATGATGAAATTGTTAAATATTTTATTTAAAAATAAAATAGGTTTTTGAGAGACATAGAAATATATGATTTTCATTTGTAACGTTAAGAGGGAGTTTTAAGATGAACAAATTTGATTAGTTTAATAACACATACAATATGTTATATAATTAAAACCTTTTAATTTATTTTTTGTATTATTTGTCTTTTTAGTCCAACTTCTAGGTTGTGTCTTCTGAGTCCAACTTTTCAATCTTACCTTTTCGACTAACAAACTGTATCTGTCTATCTGAGAACAAACTATGGACACAATGTTAATCTGATTGTCAAAGTATATTTGCAGATACTTTCATCACCTAAAACCAACAACTACCTAAGATCAACAACTAATACTAAAAATTGAAGAGAAAACTGTAACTTATTGGTTTGTGAGTTCCATTCAATCTCATGAGAATAATCTTAATTTGTAGAAATAAAATGTTATAATAATAAAATATCTATATACAAAAAATATATAAATAAAATTTATATAATAAATTCTATGAAGCATGTGAATGTTGATATTTTTTTCATTGAGGAAAAACTTGATGAAAACATGATGAAATTGTGAAATATTCAATCTACAGACCAATTTGTAATATTGTCACAAAGTTATGATAAATTAGGTTTTTGAGAAATTATTAGAGTTATTGATATTTGATTACTTAAATTATATATTTGGATATAAAACAATACAATATAATATATAATCAAAACTTTTTTAATTTAATTTTTGTGCTGGTCTTTTCAGTCTAATTTACTGACTATGTCTTCTCGGTCCAACTTTTCGTTCTTGTCTTTTTGACATAATTTCTCGGTTTTGTATTATTGGGTCAACTTCTCGACTTTCTTAACCTTTGTACCAACTTCTCGATCTTCTTAACCATTTTACCAACTTCTCGACCTTGTCTTCCTGATCCAATTTTGAAACCTTCTCAACTTTTTAATCCTTTCCGTTGAGAAATCAACAACACTTAACTAAATAAAGATTAAACATAAAACAAAGTTTAATCATGATTAAATTGTGATTAGATCTTCCTTAATCGCATGAAGGACAAAACTCCCCAAAAAAAAATGTTATAAATAAGTAAATGTTTAAGATAAAACAGAAAATTCTTTAAATTATATTTGTGTGTCCGAGAACAATTATAGACACAACATTAACTTGATTATTAAAGTATTGAGTACTCTCCCAGTCCGAGACAAACAATTATTCTAAAATCAGAAACCAAATATCGAAAATTAAAAAAAAAAAAAACTACAACTCATTATATGTATACAAAAGTATATAAATAAAAATGATATAATAAATTTCATTTTTCAATTACACTATTTGATGAAGATGAAAACCATTGGTTTAAGAACCAATTGTAAAATGGAGTGAAAATTTCGGGCACTCAAAATAAAATAAAATAAAATCGATACCGAATAATGTGTAAGAAATAAAGGAAATGGAAATAGTAACCCCTTATACGGAGTTAACCCACAAATCTTATTGATCATTAAGAAATATTGACCACTAATGTAGTCTATTTTTCTCCGATATTGTCATTTGTGAAGTTTTACACACTGTCGATATTATTCGGCCATTAAACAGGTTGGAATTAAAATTTTGTTTAACCTTTTTTTTTCAGAATCTTGAAGTTTTGTAAAGTTATGCAAAAAGTAATATTTAAAATCTTTTACACTGATTTGTTTAGTAAACTCCTGTTTTACATGATTCGGTTTCATGCACTATATAAATATTTTGAGTTAAATTTTGATATATATTAAACCAATTAGAATTTATTCTAAATTTTGTTAAAATAATTATTACAAAAAATAAACATTTCACTATATGGGAGAACATGATTGAAAAAAAATAGAAGGAAAACGAGGAGTAAAAGACTCAATTCTTATTAAGGATGCAACACTTTTTATTAAAAAAGAAAACTGATATCATTACAAAAGGCATGTTTCAACTTTCAAGGAATAAGCTCTATTTTATTTTTCCTTACAATGCAAGACTGAAAAATGTCAAGTTTTATTTATTTATTTTTGAAAAAAAAAGATAATATAAGGCTGGTGGTAAGGTACCTAGTTTACTTTATTCTCTTCAAATCTTTTTATCACATTCTTCAATTTAAAGTTATTATGACATTTGCATTTTGTTGTCTGTGAAACAATAAATAAACAATAAAATATAACTAATATAATTCAAATATATGAATATATATATATATATATATATATATATATATATATATATATATATCCAGTAAATCATATGCTACAAACATGAACTTAATAAATATCATTAATTTCATATTCACATCATTAAAGGAGAATTTATGCAATATTGCAACTACTTTTTAAATTAAAAATCAATATATTAATTTTTATTGAAAACCAATGTTTTCTTATACCTATGAGACACTTAATAAAAAATATTTTTTTTTTTAATTTCGTAGTTAATTATTCACAAAAAAAATTATATTTTAAAATAAAAATATGATATGATTGATATTGATGAGTGTTTACTAAAATATGAAATGTTTCTCCATCATAACCTGATCATGTTGAGTTTGTTAAACACTAATGTGTTCAGAGATTACCTTTAACAATAAATAAGTTGTGTTCCTGATTGTAATGTGTTTTTTTTTTATCACAAATAGTAAACATTATTAAATGTCGATTTTTAATAAAGATGAGCATCTCCAAAATGGAAACTTCTAATAGGAATTTCTTACAATAATAGTAATTTTTTAATCTTAGTCCCAGACACATGTTTCAAGTATTTCTCACAGATGTTTCAAGTTAATAAAGATGAGCATCTCCAAAATGGAAACTTTACAACATAAATATTCAATTAAATCACCTTAAACTTCGTACAATTAATATCTTCAAAAAGAAAAATTAGTACAATTAATGCATCAAACATTTGTGCACAAACAAACATTTCACCCACAGCTCTACACATTTGTTTCGTTTCATCAATATCATAAGCTTTACTCAAAACATTTGCTTAGATTGAAGTCTATCCCTTCTAGAAAAACAAGGTATATCAGTCCCTTTCAGGGGAAATCATTTGCAGCAAATGCTTTGAACTGTGAATGCCTTTTCCAATTGACAAAATACTGAAGGAACTCTTATATATAATAGCTGCTCAATAATCAAAACCAGTTACCACCATTCGATTAGCTCCAAGAAAGAAAGAACCAAACTCTCCGATTTCCGCATAGCCCTTGCAGGGTCAACCCACAAACCCCAAAAGGATTCCCAAGAAGAAAAACTATACAATGTTTGAGTCATCTCCAAAACTTGAGAAAACAATCTGCTGTGGGTAAGTGTCACAATATAGCAATATCTATATGAGCTTCTTCTTACGAAAGAAGCGCTTCAGATACCATAGCTGCAACACCGAAACACAGATGCAGATGCCAAGAGATAAGATACTGAACCAAGCCACTCTAGCATTTGTTGTTTCACTAACTTCCCTCATCTCCTCTTCCCTGTATCATTGTCCAAGAGAAGAGAAAAGGAAGTTTTGAAATGTTTTAATAAACATAATGAATGCTTCGCAATATTTTATAGCAGTTATGTTACTCAGTCACACATCACCACCACTGTTACGTAGTGCAGCTATTTCGAAGAACCTATCATAAGGCCTCATACAAATAGATAGCATCCTACTAAATACAGCTGAAATCAAGCACGAATAGAAGAGTTACCTATTCTTCAAATAAATTAGATTGTCCCGGATGGCTTCCACGGCCCCTTCAAGTTTCCTTAGCTCAAGTTCAACACCCTAAAACCAATGCCCGAAAAGAATGCGTATGTAATTTAAACTAAACACTTCAGTACAGATAAAAATGCATTGTACATATTACAAAGGCAATGATACAGAACGAATGATACCTTAAATTTATTTAGGCTAAACTATTCAATTAGTCTCCATAGTTATTTCTATTTTTAGTCTTTCCAAGAGAAACATGTAAGTTTTACATACACACATACACACACACTTAAAAGTTAAGTTTTGGTCCTTAAAGCTAATATCATAGAAAGTTGACTATAAAAAACTGCTACAAAAGCTTTATGTCAGTGATAAACCAGTACAAAAATTTGTGAGGACTCAAATGTACAATTTGTTCCTGTACAGACTTAAACCTCAAATGGAGTTAAGGGGGAAAACTGAATAGTTTAACCCGCATTTATTTATCACCTCTATCTTTTCCTTTCTTGCAACGGAATCCCAATCTTTGGCAGCGATTCCAGTTTTCCATTCAAGGCTGATTGAGGTCTCTACTCCACCTTCTTGATGTTTGGTATCCACCCAAAAGCACGCCACATAGTTCCCACTCTCCGAAGTTGTAAATGCAAACTGACCATGGGTAACATTTTCATTCTGGTGAAGATTATTTCCGTAAGGGGATGTCACCTGGAAAAAAAAAAACAAAAGAGTCATCATCTAAAACGAGTTGATCATATGAACTCTACTGGTATACTATCTTATTGTACTATGAGTTAATTAAAACCGTAGTTCACAACATTCAATTTCAATAGCAAGGAAGAAACCTACCATTACTAATACAGCCCTAAACTTGTCAAGGAACTACAACTGGGTATGAGAATAGTTACAAATCCATGACAAAAACATAAATAAAGGGAGTCTTGAACAGCTTAATCATGTATATAACCTTGACAGAAACGGTTTGAGGTTGGTGACCCTTGCCATCCTCCGCGACAACGTAGTAATCTGCTAAAACGACGACGTGTGCCTGGATTTCCTCAGACATGCACTTAGTTCCCTTACTTGGGATGGTTAACCATACAGCCTCGGTTCGAAGGAGCATGAGAGTGGTGAAACATAAGAACAAGAGTAGAGGATTTGGGGTTCCAGAGCTTAGGTTGGTGTTCTTCGCCATTGCTCAGTTGTTGACCTTTCGATCCAAATCAGATACCCTACAACTTAGGGACTCAGATCTAAATTTGTCAATTATCCACGACACAGTAGAAACTAAATTGACTGCGGTAATAATAATTTATAAAGTTCATTGTTTAATGTTTTCTTGCAGAGTTAATGTTATTCCAAGCGGACAAATGCGCGTAGTATTGGATTACGGTGACGCGTTTTCAAGCTTACGTGGCAAGCCATGCACCAATCAAAACCGTGATGTCAATACTCTGTCAGGGAAGTGTTGCATTAACATAACCCTTAAACCACACGCTTGGCTCGCGTCTGAACTCCGTGGTTGTGGTTAGTAGTGCCATTGTTGGATTTGGTTAAAATCCCTTTTCATCCTTTAATTTTTATCAAAAATTTAATTAGATTCCTAATTTTTATTTGGTTTAATTAATATCTTAATTTTTAAAATGACTTATTTAGATTGTTTTCTAATTGACATTAAATTTTAAAATTTATAAAACCTTAAATATTCAAATTAATTTTATTTTATATGTAAAATAATTTGATGTATAAATTTTAACAGAAATACAATGTGAACCTAAAGAAAATAATTTAATTGGATTATTTTAAAAAATTAAAAGGTTAAATTTAATTAAATAAAAATTAGGAATTTAATTAATTTTTTTTTATAAAAATTAAAGGATAAAGTATAATTTTAACATGTCGAATTATTATAAATCTATTTTTTTTTTTGTTTTTCTTAAGAATAAAATTGTGTTTGTTTCGAAAATAAAAATTGAGTAAAAGTAATTTCATACTTTTTAACAATAATAAGTAAAATATTTAGTAGAAAGAATATTTAAACTGTGTTTTACTTTAATTCCTAAGTGACGTGAGACTATTATTTATATGATTTTGTTTTTCAAAATCGTCTCAATGGGTGAAAAGAATAAAAAGTATTTAAATTGTTCTTGATTTCGACTTCTATTGTTAAGTAAGATGTGTATGGTATGAACAATAATTATATACCTTGTTTTTTTTTTCACCTTACAAGAGATATGTTAATAAATAACAAATTAAGGAGATCATTATTAACGAAAAAATATACATAATTATGTTTTACATAAATATTTAAATATGAGTTTTCTCCTGTGTGTAAAAATAAAAATAAAGGAAGAAATATACAATTAATATAAGAATCTAAAAAATAACTCAATAGTAGAAGTAATCAATTAATTAAGTTTTATTTTATAAAAGTTATCATTTCTTTATAAATTTATTCTCTTCTCTTTCTATATTTTCTCTTTAAATTATTGACTCTTTCTTTTCATCTTTTTTAATATCCAATGCTACTATAACAAGCCTAACTTAGAGCACATCAACAAAATACGATTATGTGTGAATTGTATATTGGACTTAAAAGAGGACTTCAATGGAAAGAAAGAACATCTAAGTCCAACTTACATAAAAAATTAACACCGCTTACAATCCAAAACTCTAAGACAATGAGTTTATGGGTCTTAATCCTTATATGGTACTTACTTTTTAATTTTTTATCCATTGTGAGACTTAGACTCACATTTCCCAACAATATCATTTTCAATAGTGAATCTCTTTCACATTGGTACACCTCCCCTTAAGCAAAAACATTCATAACCAGGAGAACCCTTTAATACAATAACTATATTGTACTCATATGAGTTAGTCACCAAAACTAAACATGACTCTAATATCATTGACGAGTCTTTAAAGATAGGGTTCATTAAGGAGACTGAAACACAAATGAGACATGAGTTCAACCTACAATAAGATATTAACACCATCTTCAACCAAAAACCTTGAGGTTATGGATCTTCATTCTAATATGATACTTAACTTTCTCATTTTTACTCAATGTGAGATTTAAACTCATACTTACATTCCCAACAATTGTGATAAAAATTGTTTATGAATTTGATATTTAATATTTTGAATTAAGATATTGTTATTATGATTGAGGAACAAATTCAGAACATGTATATTAGTTTGTTTTTATTGGATTTTTGTACCATAATTTATAACTAAGGAGATAAAAAATAAAACACTAGTTGGAGCTAACGAACCAAACTAATATAGCTAATAGATTTGAGTTGTGTAGATAACACATTTATTGAGTGAGTTGTTGGTTGAGAGTGTAAAATTGAAATTCTAGAAAGAGATTTGGACTATACACTCACAAAGCCAGCTAGTATGCCATTGAGGGAGAGCAAAAAATTAAAATTCCTAAGAGAGCTTTGGATAATTCACTCATTGGGGGAGTTTATTAAAAATGAATCCTAAAGGTTTGAGTTATGAAAATGTAGCAAGCTCAAAAGGAAAGGGTAAGAGCTTATGTATCGCTGAGTGAGAGTGAATCATTTCAAGCATAAATAAAATGTTTTTAAATGTGTGTATGGTCTAATAGAGCTTGAGATTTTACTAAAAATCTACCGAGTGAGTGTTTAGTCTACTAGAACTTGGGATTATACTAAAAATCTACTATGGAGTGTTATTTGATGCGCAAAACCAATTGATATGAATATAGTTATTTCTAAGGATAAATACCATATTGAGTGATTTTAAGATTGTATTGAATGAAAATTTCAAGAATGAGGTTATCCAAATTCTATGAATATTTGGCTTACATAAGAATATATTAAGTGATAAAGGTTGATGGAGGATTTTATGGTTTAGAGGAGTGATGTGAAAAAAGATTATGTCTCGTAGATGAAAGGAATTTATTTTATCATATAAGGAGGTCTTAATTCCTTAGATGTGATTTTGTGGAATAAGAAGTCACGTGACAAATTCATAATCTCAAAATTTATTTAAGTGAAAATTTTTCAGAAAAAGGTTAAATATTTATTTAATTTAGTATTATTGATGAAGTGTAAAATGAAATTAAATATTTAATTATGATAAATGAGATTTGTTTTTATGATGTCATATAAAAATCACTAATTTATTCTATGTATGGTTTTCACATGGTCATGTATCACCAAAAAATAAATGATATTTTAAGTGAGAAAGCTAGAATTATATATATATATATATATAATATTTAGTTAACTATTTTTATATTTAAATGGTTTTATTTTAAAAAGTGAAAAAACGATATATAATGTATTATATTGTTTTTCAGCATTATAATGTTAAAATAAAGTAATATAAATATTTATATAAGATAAAAAGTAATAATGATGACACATTTTGAAGAGTATGGAGATGATTTTATATTATTGTTAATATATTTTAGTTGCTTTTATTTTCTTTTTATAACAAGCTCCCGATTTGAATTATCTGTTAATATTCACTCTAACATCTCCAAAATTTCAAATTTGTTATAATTCAATGATTAATTTGATGGAAATTGAATATCTTTGCAAAATGAGAATTTAATAGTCAGAATAGATAGAAAAAATCTTCTAATTCTGGATGGAAAAGGGTAATTTTGATTAAAGAGAAACTGAAATTATTCAAAACAACGTAATTTGTTCTTTTAAAAAAATAGGCGTTAAACAAGAAATTATGAGTTCAAGAATATTTGTATATATTTTCTTTATAAATTTAAAATAGAAAAAAGTAAGTTAAATAGTGATTTAATATTTTACCATGTTAAAGTTATAAAGGTTGTGTATAATATAAAATGAATTCAGTTTTTATCGACAGAAATTTTATTTTTCTAAACTATAAATTTTTTAATTTCTTATTAAGCTTTTATATATTTTTTTTAGCCTTTTTATTAAATCATATAAATTAGATACGACAAAGTATAAGACAATTTAATTCGTTTAAATTTTTCTTGTTTTTTTTGGTAAGTTTTTATATTTTCTCTAGATTTTATGTTTTTTATTTTTACATTTTGTATGTTGGACTTTGTCAATGGTTTGGATTAAATAATATATATGAATCTATATTAAACTAGGTCTCTATTGATATATTTAGTTTATGGATATATATATATATATATATATATATATTTATTTATTTATTTATTTATTTATTTAATTTTTTTTTCATGATACATCTCGATACCATCTTCTTGCAATGGAAGATTTTTAACACATTACCGGAAGATTTTCGATGAGAATTTTAGAAGTTTGCCTTAAGTTATGAGCCTTAACTAATATTTTGCGTTTTAGTCAAGGTTTAATTCTCTTTTAATTTTAAATATTTTTAATTAAGTTTTTATTAAAACAATATTAAATTAAGTATCCTAATTTTTTTGTATTTTTTAATCAAATGTATCTCATATAACTTTGTTTTTGTTATTTATAATTACTTACATCGTTTTATACAGATACTTAAAATATAATTTTTAATTAAAATATAATTTTTAATTAAATTATAAATTATTATAAATTTGAGTATTTTTATTTTATTAAGTGTTTAAACTATTTATACTTTTAAATTCAGTATTTAGTATTAATTAGATTTTATAATCAAGTTGAGTGACATCACAAATTAATTTTAAAATTTTAAATAAAACACCACACTTTTTTCTGATAGAAAAATAATATTCTAGAATTTTAATTATTTTTACAAAAAAAATATATTATTTCATTTTATAAATTAAACATTAAAAAAATTAAATCAACTACGTAAAAAAAACAAAATATTAATGTTTGGTCATATTACCTGATAACTGATGTTAAAATTTCAGTTTAAAAATATAAATATTTAATAAATTAAAAATTAAATTTAATAAAGAATTCAATTAAAAAAACTTAATTTTGTAAAAGAAACTTAATTAAATTTTTGTTTTTCAAATAAACATATTTAATATAATATAAAGCAACAACTAGGTTAGCCTTGTTAATAACAAAATTAAACATAAATATTCAAATAAAAAGAATGGAAACTTTAAGAACTATTGAATTTTGAAAAAACTTAAATTTATAACTCCTTTAAAAACTTAATTAAGAGATAATAACTAACAAATACTGTCAAAATTAAACACATTATGAGTAACTTCCATCACTTAATAGTGCAATTACTCATTATTCTTCACCAATCACATGTAAAGATGCATGGTTAATATTTATATAAAAAGATCCTGTACTCTCTAGTGAAATCAGAGACTGAAGAGACTTGTAAGACTTTTTTTCGATTATTTACTTAACATATAAATCAATTCCTGAGGATCATATTATTGTTTAACGTTAATACTAAGAGTGAGTATCATCGTTATATTTTTTTCTTTGTATTTCAAAAACGAATTTCGTAATCGGAATCAATCTAAATATATATGAAAAGACTTTCCTTCTATTACAATGAAATGACTTATCATGTTCAACTAATTAGATTAATTGTTTAGGAATCAATTAACATATACGTGTGAGTGTTACAAAATTGTTACCACAATTAAGCCTAATATTGTAAAAAAATATATACTTTTTTGTTGTTGTAATAGTGAGATTTTTGAAGTACGATAAAATTAAAATCATAATAATTACTCTTATTCATAACATATAATTATTATTTGACTAAAAAAAGGATATAACTATCCTTGAAAATTTCAATCCACGAATATTGAAAACTAAGTAGCTTACAAAATTTAGGAGTTGGAGTTGTTCCTCCAAAATATATTTATCCAATTTGTTGAGTATAAAAATATAAAAACAGCTATGAAGCACTGAGTTATGAATGCGGATACGATTTGTTGATTTGACTATATCCAATCACAATTATTTTCAAGAAGTTTCACAATACATTTTTTATCTTATCTGTGGAAGAATATAATATATTTAATTTATTCAATAATAATAATTCTAAAAATATCTCGTCAAATCCACGTCCACATGGATCTTGCCTCTTTTCGTATCCCAAAAAGCTTCAAATTTTAAATCCTTGACTGCACTTTTGCCCATCCCTCCCACACCCAAATTCCTTCTCGTCAAATTTCTGGCCGAATGTTTGTAATCTTCATTTTAAATTATCTTTATTTTATAAATTTTATTTTAGTTAAAAGTAAAATTAAAAAATAAAGTAAGCTGTGTTTGAAATATTTTTTAGTATATGATAAAATTTAACACGTTTTTTTTTTTTACTTTACGATAAATATATATTGAATAGACAAATGTACAGAATTCCAAAGTAGTTGGCACAGTGCCGAACGTACAGACAACCGTATATAACACATAAATGATGTTAAGTGTGCATTTGAGTGAGTTTAGCTATAGTTTTATGTGTAAGAAGTTGAGTGTTATTTCAGGTATTTTATTTTCTTTTCTTTTTATGTTGTTTGATGGTTAACTCAATTTAGTATTTAATTAGTTTAATAATTAATATTATAAGTCTTAAAAGTCATAAAACTTTTAAAAGTCATATTTTTTATTTGTATTTAAATATTTTTTTATGAGCTTTTGATTAAGGTCAATTTAGTTATAGTTTAATTCTTTTAAACCTAATTATTGTCATGTTTAGTTTAGTTGGATTTGTTGAATTTGATTGACACATTAGTGTAGAATTGACTTTTAAACTCCTTAGATGTCGGATCAGAGAATATCCAACGTAAATTATTGACTGGTGATATTTTCGTAAATAAGTTGGGTATATAGACGTCGGTTCGGAGGGACCCGACGACTATAATATTATAGACGTCGGGGATCCTACTAACTGACGTCTATATGTCTGAGAGGTAGATGAAAATTCATTTCTTTCCGCCATATAAACGTCGGTTCGGAGGGGGGTCTATAAAATTATAGACGTTGGTGTTCCTCCTAACCGACGTCTATATGTCTGACAGGTAGGTAGGTAAAAAATTATTTCTTTCTGCCATCTAGACGTCTGATCCCGCCTCCCTGACGTCTATATGCTATTATAGACGTCGGCTCCCCCTACACCGACATCTATATATACCACGAATATTAATTTTTAAATCGAATGAACGTCACATTAGTGAGGTCCTCGACGTATATTCGAGAATAGACATCGGTCGCTGGTGAAATTGACGTCTGATTTCCTGTTAAATAAGACATTGTGAACCAGCAGTTACGCACACTTCATCGTCTTCCTTCGCCTTTTCTCTTCGGGGCATTGCATTTCCAGGTGCGTTTGATCTCTTTTGAACCGTTTAAACTTACTTTTACTCCGATTAAAGTAATCTTTGATGTATAATCTTTCGTTTGAACTGATTAAAATGAGTTTTCGTTGTGTTTTGGTGCAGTTTTTTTTGGTGTCTTTGGGTATTGTAGTGCATCTTCTCCCTTTGCTAGCTTCCTCGTAAGAAAAACTTACGTCTTTTGGATCTTTTATGGCATTTCAACCTAAAGCCGAACCTAGGTCATTGCCTAGTTTTCATGTCACCGTATTATTTTTCTTTGGCAGTTGGAATGGAACTAAGCAACGACCCAGGTTCGGTTTTGGGTTGAAATGCCATAAGAGATCAAAAAGACGCAATATTTTCTTATGAAGAAGCTAGCAAAGGGAGGAGGTACTACTACGTTATCCAAAGACACGAGCAAAACTGCATTAAACGAAAACTCAGTAGACGACGGTTAAAGTCGTATCCGACGTCTATTATGCCCTTAGACGTCGTACCTGCACAGTCCGACGTCCCATTAACGTCACCCATAAAGACGTTGAGTAGGGATTTGATGTTAAAAACCCAAAATAACAGACGTCTAAAACCCTTTTCTGCACTAGTGACACTGATCAGTTTCCTTTCTAGTCAGATAATCAATTTGGGGAGTTTAGTCAGTACATATATAGTACACAAATTGTCCAAGTCTCGAGTTTGGACTTAAGTCAACAAACATAAAAGGTTTGTTTATACGACCGTTGAGTCAGAGATTTGATAGTTGCTGATGAAAGATTGCGAGAGCACCACATCTCCTTGAGAATTTTTATAAATAGGGGCTAGGTGGTCCAATCGTTTTCACCATTTTCGCTCTCACGCTTATCTCTGCATTGTTTGACATCCAATTCTTTTCACTTAAGGTAATAAAATATCTGCCATCTACATCTCTTCAGAAGGCTCTTTTGGTTGGCCGGGTGAAGGGTACGTTGATGACGTGTTCTTGTCTTTGTTGTCACTCGAGTCATCAAGCAATAAAGGATCATTCGAGAAAAGTTTAACATTTGTAAATAATGTCACGACACCAATTCAACCTGTTAACAAAGGTCTGGTCGGGGAAGAGGGACAGATTGAGGAATAAGGTCTGCAAAAGGAGACTGCGAGGGAGAGGAACTACAACATTGTTGTTGAGGGGACAAATAGAACCTGCGTTAAGTCCCCAACATAGGCCGAACACGAGGTTCGTGAGTATGCCACTCGCTTTAGGTGAGGCAAGAATCTAGTGGAGCTTGTCGATTTGACCTACGTTTTAAAGGACGACGTGGTGGACAACTTCGTTTCTATTAAGCAAATCATATATGTCATTGCAAGGGAACTTCATAGCTGCACTTTTTCTTTGTCTACTCGTGTTTCTTCACCAACATGCATGTGTCCATCTCGTTTGATGATTTTCAAGCTGGAGTCTTCTAGGAGTTGAATGTTGCTCCCACATAGCTCCACCTGAATGCCTGCATAGAACGCCTCTCGGACTGTTCTGTAGACACTCAACGTCTTGTGTAAGGTGTTAGGTATCAACCCTAAAAATGCATTGTTCCTCCCCCACTCCCCCACTCGTCCAAACGCTAAAAAAGATGAGTGTCGTTAATAAATGAGAATGAGCGGAACCTATTCTAACTCTTCGCAACCTCCTACAAAGGCTTCAAGGATGGGGTTTTCAAGATCGCAATTACCAACAAAGGTGGCAAGTTATTCTTTAATCTGGGATGATTGACCTAAGTTCCCCAATACTGGACACAAAATCCTACTCAGACCGACCCCTGGAGTCCTCCCTAATGACCCCCAGGGAGTTCGCTGCTCTTGAAGTTTTGGAGCAATTACCCTATAAGCTCCCAACCAAACAACTTTTGAAATGTTCCCATTCTTAGCATCTTGGTCGGGATGTTTATGGTAACTAGCCATTCTTCGTCCTGTCCCTTTTTTGATCGGTTTTTAACTTGGATGATTTTCCTTTCCTGTTACAGATACCATGACCCGCACCAACCCACACAACCTTAATTACTTTAAGAAGTTATTGGACAAACGTATAATGAGACCGAGTGATGCTAAATCTGCCATCTGAAGTAGAATATTGTGCGTTTGTAACATTAATTTGCAAGATTCAGTGACTCAAATATCTTATCGATGATTTTGGCGAAGTTAATAATTATCCTACAACAATGCATTGTCACAACCAATCTTTGAGACATATTATTATCGACCTAAACTTTTACTAACGAACAAAATATATAGAAATTTATTGTCATATCTATAGTGAAAAGCAAGCTCTTTCAATTACTCCTTATTTCTTCCTTACAACAAGCTGGATATAAATTTACAAAGCCGCTTGAACCTTGCAATTTCAACATCATTATGTCTAAGCTTGTATTAACCAACATTATCATGCAACTTGAAAAGGGCTATTGAGTTCTTTTTTTTTACGTAGTTTCTTGGTTTCCCTTTTTTTTCTCTCTCTTTTTTCTCTTCTAAGAATTTCTAAAACAACACTCTCTCGTAATCTAAAAGATCATTCTCAAGGTCTATTCCAACAAAATCAATAACTCAAAATCTTAAAAAGCAATAAATTTATATATTCTTTTACTGTTTTGAATTGAAAGTGATAAAAAAAAGACAAAAATTTAACAAAGATTGAAATTTTTTCTTTGTTTTAACTTTCTCTTCATCATAGAAGAGATTCGCAACAAAAGTGGATATAAAGTTTATTTTTAAATAAAGTTAATTTTTAATATTAATAATAGTAATAAAATAGTATAATAATAATAATATAAATATATTAATAATGGATATAAATAATAATAATCTCATTTTTTTAATTCAAATATATATTTTTTTAATTAATCAACTTTATCACATTATTCATTAATTTTTACAAACTTTCATCTCAAATATTTTTATTCATCATCAATTTTTCTCTTAATTCAAATAATCTTACATTATTACTTTCTTTTTCCCCTCAAATTCACTCTCTTAAATCCTTCTTGATATCCATACAGAATAATGAAGTAATTTGAATGATCATATACTAATATCGAATGAGTATACTAATATGAATGAGTATACAGTGTAGTAATTACAAGACCTGTATCCTAATTTTGAAGGCACGTCCAACATCAATCTTGCACAGATTCCAAAGATAGGGCAAGTCTGAAATGCAAGAAAGCATGGCCCTAGAGCTTAGGGTGGGTGTGAGGTCATTTAGTGGAGAGTAGTATTTGTGACAACTGGCAAACGATGGATATGTAATCTAATTGACCCTACAGATTACAAATGTTATTGCCTGCATTATTTAGCAGTACTGTCCTTTACATGGGTGTCTTGGTCTGTGAAAGGGGTACGGATGTCCTATAGTTGGTACGGGCCACCAAGGACAGATAGAGTACAGGTGTAGTACCTTACCGAAGGCCCTCACCCATGCATCATGCATGCATCTTCTACATTTTATGGTCAAGTAGTTCGCCACCTGCACTACTGTTATTTCCCAATCTTCATGCCAACTTCAAGCATGAATAGATATATGTAGGCCAATATGTTTAGCATAGGTAGCAAAAAACATTAAATCATTATATCGTTTTAAGTTAAAACCCTTTCATCTCTGTCATGTCTTCTTCTGCCTGCTAAATGTAATTTCTTTCAAGCTTCAAATCCACCCAACAGTATATATTGATCCTTTTTAGATGTCTAATCAATTAACAAGTTCCTTTTTTTTTCTGTATGTATTTGTTAACTTGTTCTATGTCACATAATCCTAATAATTAGTAGTAAGTTTTTCCGTAATCCATGTTGACATAGTACTTTATTAAATGATATAAAATACATTTGTTGTTATGATAAACAAATAATGAGGAACTAAAAGAAAAATTCTAAAACATTTAAAAGACCTAAACTAAAATAAATAAAAATAAAAATATCACCTAAAGAACTTAACATGATTTAATTTAAGTACAAAAATATCGAATACTCAAAATAGATTCAATTATATATTTGTAAACTACCATTCAAGTGGAATCATCCCTTAATCCAATTGCTTACTATTTAATCTCTTTTTTAATATATTATTGTTTCATGATAAAGTACACCTTGATTTATTTTAAAACAAAAATTATATTTTAATGATAAAATAATACCATGAAACTTAACAAATTGGTAATTGTTGGATTATTATTCATGGACTGAATAGATAATTTATTTTCTTAAAAAAATTAATAGACAGTGTTTCGTACATTTAAAGATCAAATTGATAATTTATCCTATATTTTTATAAATTTATATAAGCTTCCTATAATATTTACTGAATGTAAGACAGTATCTTACAAAGGCAGAACACAACAGAGCAAGCTTTTGCGAGATTTGAGCAAAATTTGTAAACACTTATTAATGTAAGTACATTGCAGCATAGAATAATCCGCGAGACTAATAAATTTATTAACATAAACATCATCATCGTCATCATTATTATTAACATAAACACTATGTAACCAAAGAATTGTGTTTTTATTTAAAGAAACTTAAAAAATATTTTAGCCATATGTTTTAATAAATGGTTCTGAACAGTGTTGGATAGTCTTCTTTTGATCCCTATGAATACTCCAAGTTTCAACTTTCAGAATTTAAGTATTGGTAATTCCACACATGATGATGATGTTAGCGTTCACAACTATACTTGGTGTGAAACGAAGTAAACCAATTCGAGAAGGTCCAGCTAATCCAATGGATAAAACCCATTTGCGAATGAAGTTTCCTTTCAAATTTCCAACAAGGAGAGTTTTCATCGTCTCAGAATATTTGATGAGAAAATACGAAATCAAATTGAGCGTGGCAAGAACATGTGCGCATCATTAATGTGAAATCAATGGCATGTCAAAGTCCGTACTCTTAGCTGCCACGCCCAATTATAAATCGATTCTGAAGCCATTTTCTTGGGTTGTTAATTTAAAAAGCTGTGATGGAGAAAGATATGGTTGTCTTCAATTTTTATCTATATTCTGTTCGTTCTCTACAGCTACCAACCATGTAACAAAGGAAGGAAGCAGGAAAGAAGGAGAGGACACGTACGGATTGACGACACTATTCTCTTCACGCATGCAAGATCATTGGGGACTGCAATTCTCACTGCTAAGTTCTTATTATTAATCAATTTAACTCTCATTAATTCTTCACTCTCAATTCAAAATAAAGGCATTTTAATATATTTGGTATCTGATTATTGTACCTAATGATTGTTGCATACCCGAATCTGAAGGATTAAAACTGCCCAGTTAATACTTAAAACCGTGTTAAAAAGATTGATCATCTAAGTTAGTTTTTTTTAATCCTTGCACATCAGAAGGTCATTGCTAGCGCAGACAATAGCAAAACCTTTGCTGTAAAGTTGACAAAACTCATGCTTATGATTTTTTTTTTTTCATTCAGTTCGATTATCTATGTATTTCTTCAATGAGAATATTTAAAAGAGCAGAGGAAACCTTTGAAGTTTGAACCAGAGAAAATCAACTTTGACCCAAGTTAGAAAGAGTCATTTGTTTCTAAAAAGCGTTTTCTTTTCCTCACATATCCTCCAGCATGTGATCTGAGCTGGCAATTTCTCAAAGTAAAAAAAGAACAGTTTGCTTTTGTATGGGAAAAATCATTATATTTATGTGTTTGTTGGACCAATTTTCATGACATGTTTCATACATAATTTGATCAAAAATATAAACTTAACGAAAAAAGGAGATCTAATGAACTTAGAAAACTGAAAATGCTTCTTGTATTGGTTGACCATTTGGTTTAGTTTGTTAAGCAAAGGTGAACAGTTAGATTAGATATGTGTTTAAGTTTGACAAGATTAATTAATAATCACATTGCAATCATATGATAAAAGTTAGAAAAATGAGAGTGAAAGCATAGATAATAAATAAAGTGGGAAGGAAAAAGGAGAGCAAAAGTCAAGTTATGCAGGCGTTAGCAATAGCAACCAAAGTAAGTAAGCATGGTTATAGTACAGTTGAGGAGAGAGAGAGAGTTTGATTTATTATATTGTTTCCGTATTTTAGAGAGAGAAAAGGATAAGAGACATAAGCCACAGTTGATGAGGAAAGGAGGGTCCATGACGCGGTTTTGCAGCTGAGTACAGAGAAGCAACAGCTGTTCGATTGGCTACACTGTTGAACTGCGCGTCGAGTGTTGTGTGTTAATATATTTTACCTTCCAACCTTTTGTGCTCACCAGCTTTAGTTCAAATCCCTGTCAAAGCATCATCACCTGGAAGCTACCTCTTAACCCTAGAGAGAATCCAATGTCTCTCTCCATCTCTACGTACATTATTAATTTATTGTAAAAACCAATATAAAAATATTACTACAAGATACCATATAATAACACATCAGATATATAACAATATTGCCTTCCTGATATATATAGTATAACAACTTAAGATAACATACAATAATGTCAAGTTTTTTTTTTCAAATGGAAAAACTATGTCAGAGTATATTTATTTATCCATGAAAAATTCACAGGGTGTGGTCTATTACATCATTAGGGTATACAAATTTGCCCTTACTTTTAGAGCTCAATCTAAGATTAATAAATAGGGGAGATGAGGCAAAGATGAAGATTTATTCCCAAGTCAGACCAAAAACAGAAATGAAGATTCATGAGCCTTTTTTATTTTCGGTTTCTGATTGGTCCATAGGATTCGAGTTTAATGCATCGCTCAACTTCAACCATAAGTCGTGGTGTTTGAAATTTTGTGCACTTGCTATATATGCTGTCCTTAGTCATTTTTGTTGTGTTATGACCACACTGAGATGTTAATATTATTAACCAAAAAGTCGTACCACATTTTTTACCGCCGTAGAATAAATCCTCCTTTGACCTTTGGCATCCAAAAGATAGCATTCTGATATGACTAAATCAAAACTCTCCCAGATGAACATTACTCTTTAATGCACTCGTAAGCAGTCTCATTCATGCCATGTTATCAAAAATTCAAAATGTGCAAAAGAACAAGCCATACATATATATCTTTTGGTTCTCCTATGATGATGTAGAAGAGTTTATATTTGGTCCTTCTACCAAAGGTGGATGATATGCAACATGATTTCAAATTTAGAATATGGACGTAGTGTAGTATTAGAGTGAGTTTAGTTCAGTTTGTATCTGAGTTTTTTTCTTCTTTTTGTAGAGAGTTTTAAAAAAAACAATATTTCTCTTAGCAAAAACATGTAAATTAAGGAACAAGTTAGTTTGTTATGATACTTGTTGAGTATTGAAGTAATTTCCTCAAAAGCTTATATCATGTGTTAAGTGGAATGAGGATATCTTACACTTATGAGGGAAGCTTCAGTAAGAAAGGACAGAAAAGTCATTTTAAGAACTAAGTTGTCCGTATTAAATTGAAATAAACTAAAAACAATCTGGCAACGATGTCGTATATTGACTACCGAGGATTTGCTAGTTGCTACCTTGAGACGCAAGCCTCTGTGTAGCTGTATTAGTCTACTATAAATAGTGGATTTCTTCTTCCCACATTCACTTCTGATCTGATTCTTTTCCCCACTTTCAGAACAGTAAGAAGGTTGAGAGAGTGAGAGAGAAGAAAGACTGCCACTCAACAAAAAGAGCAAGAAAAACCTCTTAGACACGTATACACCCTTACTTTCTACCTCAGAAGTAACCACTCTTCAATCGTTTTCTATTCACTGAAGAAAGATTTTCGCAGTTTCAGCCATCTACCATGGTTAAGTCAGAGCACAAGATCAAAACAGAACCATCATCAAAGGGAATGCGGTCTATATCCTCGTTATCAGCATCATCACCAGCACAAGCACCAGCACCAGATAGCAAGAAGAAGTACAAGGGAGTGAGAATGAGGAGCTGGGGGTCTTGGGTTTCAGAGATCAGAGCACCAAACCAGAAAACAAGAATATGGTTAGGCTCTTATTCAACCCCAGAGGCTGCAGCTAGAGCCTATGATGCTGCACTTCTCTGCCTCAAAGGCTCCTCTGCTAATTTTAATTTCCCTTTAAGCTCTTCACAATATATTCCTGGAGATGCTGTCATGTCCCCCAAATCAATCCAAAGAGTTGCTGCAGCTGCTGCAAATAGTTTCATTGACAATGCCACCATTCCCCCATCTGCATCTCCAGCTTCAACCTCATCATCATCGTTGGTCTCATCCCCCTCGACGGCCTATTCTCCTTCGGATCAAGTCGATGATGATGCCTCACTGATATCGTCTCTGGAAACCTACACCAGTTATGATCAAGCAAATGAATCAATGGCTATGAATGAGATGGAACCTTGGTACACTTTAGATGATCTTCAATCCCCCAAGTATGTTGATCAGATGTTAAGTGGTGCTTTCTTTGATGTTGATTCGTCCCATCTGCTCGATGATCTATACGAAGAAAGCGACATCCGTTTGTGGAGCTTCTGCTGAGAAAAACTCTAGCCAACTCCAATATTTCTCTTTCCCAAAAATTCAATTCGTTTGTCTTCAGTGGTACAACTTGAAGATGTTACTGACTGTGACCAAATTAATTTTTTTTTACCCTATGCTACATAATAGTTCATATTAGATGAAATTCATATAGAGATAAGAGTTTTTGGTCTCTCTTATGTGGATTTCTAAGAGTTTGAAATTATGTATCATTGATGCAAAGCTTGTATGTCAATGTCATGAATGGTTTCCCATGTGTCACAGAATAAAGGGAGAATTAAAAAACATGCAGTAGTCATCAATATCCTTAGTTATAAGCAATTCCTTTCACTGTTATGGGAGAAGACTTTTGCTATTGAGTATTATTACAAGGAATTTGGCAGGGCCTTTGTTGCATGGGAAGGTATCAGAGATGCTTATTTCCAATTCAGTGAGAATAGGAAACCATGTACAGAGCGTGGTAACTTGAAACCATTGGAAAAAGCGTCTTTTCTAAGCAGTGTCAGCAGCTCTCCTGCGTGCCCAAAGAACAAAGACTGTTCCCTTGTTTTGATGTCTAAGTTTGGTATTTTATACCTTATTCTTCTCATAGAAGAGAATAAGTTCAGTTTAATTTCCAATTCGTGTATAGTGCATAGTGATAAATCTTGGGTTAGAATTTGGGAATGCTTTTAATAATTGAGTTGGTGAAGGCAAAAAAATAAATAATAATAATTGAATATCAAAGCTGATTTGATTGAACGATGATTCCTCAGCATTTTTTGTTATTGAATTGGGCCAACTTTGTTTGCTTTAGTAGCATATGATATCTAGCGAAAAAGAAAATTTGCAGTCATAACTGTTGATGCAAGCAACACTTTATTTTGTACTTCATGGAAGTGTAACGTGTTGAGAATATTATATGCAATATGATATTCTTTACACAAGGAGAAGGGTAGACAAACTATGACGCTTTTCGGCAACTTTTCAACCCCATCATGTGTCCGAACCAGACACGAGCTGTCCTATAGTGAAATGGGCTAAGGCATGGGATGCCATTCTCTCTTGCTCTCTTTACATTGCATCTAACTAGTCTCAACTCAACAAGGGCAAAGTGGCTTCCATATGATATTCTCATAATGTGAGGATGCAACAAAGCTTTTGCTTTTGGTGTTACTTGTTCATGTATTCGCAGGAAGAAGGGCAGGGGATCAACCCTTTCCTTTCACAACTTTGTTCTTCGGCAATCTATATGCACATACTAATGGCCCTACATAGCATTGTGTCCCTAAGGAATCCATTTAATTTAGCTTATTCTCTATTTTATGCACATGAAAATGATATAACTAAATGACAATTTAAGTGTTGCGTTTTGAGACACAGCATGTGAGTGTCCTTATTTTGGCCACCAGCATGTGAGCTCAATGTGTCATTCAACACGCCATTATAATAAATTTTGTAAATTATTGATGCTTCTGTTTGACATTAACATTCTGATATTAACAAAGGATTGCCTTGCTCGATGCAGTATCCAGCTAAATTTGTGATATTTTGTTTAGGTAAAATGCATTTTACTTTCTTTCTGGTCAGTTCCTTTTGGAATTATGTCAGAACTGACTGCTAAGGAAACCAGTTTGTGCTCATACAACTACCATGTGCTATAGGATTTGACAAGCCATGGTTATTAGGCTAGTCATTACTAATTTTAAGTACAGTGATATCCCATATGAAGAAGCCATTTATTGAAATATACACATTTTGCTGGGTATTTCATGTGGGATCAGTGGCTTCTGATATAATGATTGAGAAAAAGAATAATTGGACAGGCACAAAGAAAAGCTAGGGGTAGGGTGGTGGAGATCCAACATTAAGCATGATTTAAATGATCCATGCTTCGCCATATCAAGACATAATTTTAGTGAAGTGTTGATTAATCAAGAACCCGGTCAGATTTCAATCAATGAATTGTTTCACATGGAGCCTTTTCCAACAATGCAAACTAATGCAAGTTACTATCTTCTAAGAAAAATGATAATTTAAACCATGAATATAAAGGTAAGTCATCTTACCGTTATTCTTAATAAATAACTTGATTTTTTAAACCATGAAGCTGTTCTTTCTCGGTCCACTCACTGTGCAGCCCACAGTATTTAACTAAAATGGGAGAATTGGTCTAAAACGTGTGAGTGAAAGTTTGAAACTATTGTCTGTTCACAGTGGGCATCTGGAATTCTATGCGCTACAGGGCTAGTTGGCAAACAGGACCTCAGGGATTACAATTATGTAAACAAACTCTAATTATTACTGTCAGAGAAAAAAAAAACAATATTTCAACAACAAAAAATGCTGAATAAAATTGATAAATAAGAGTTGCCGTGGTAATTTCTTTCATTTTTTTCATCATTGACTAATTAGAAACATGATGAATAAGAATTTTATCTTATAAAATATTTATTATATTAATTTTTTGTTTTATAATGAAAAATTAGTTTTAATAAAATAATGATGGAAATGATAAAAGAATAAGATATTATTCATAAAGTCTTTATGGTGTATATGTAAAACTTTCCTAACAATTATGGATCGACTAGTTCTGTCAAACGAACAATTACGAGTAAAAGCCCAAAAGAAAATAAAGCCTATGGAATAAGTTAGGTATAAGCTGAGAGAAAATTTGAGTTTTGTGTGGAAGAGAAGCATGGTAGTGGGAAGTGCTTTGGGAGCTTTTACAGTAGCAAGGCCATCGCCACTTTTGTTGTTCAGAGGACAAAAGGCTTTCAAATTCAGACCTCTGTCGTCTTCGTCTTCGTCTTCGTCTGCCGAACCTTCTAGAAAGCTCGTTCTCTACTCTAAACCCGGTTGCTGTTTGTGCGATGGCCTTAAAGAGAAGCTTCATGCTGCATTTTTACTCCCGGGTCCCGATTCACTTAACGACGTTGATTTGCAGGCATATCTTTTTGTTTCACGTTGGTTGTTTTATGGGTACGAGGTTTTTTATTTGATTTTTGCTTTTGTTTTCTCAGATAAGGGATATAACCAGCAATCCCGTGTGGGAAAATGCTTATCAATATGAGATACCTGTGTTGGCTAAGGTGCTTTCCGATGGCACCGAGGTTTGTTCCCTTACGCATACTACTCTTCTTCATTCTTAGGGCACGCACTGATGATTATAAAGCTCTTTAATTGAACACAGTGGGGTCTACTACTCGCATTGATGAAGGTGTAACTAGAAAATTTTAGACGGGAATGAAAATTGAAAGGGTGGGACTTGCTTACAAAAAATAGGCTTAAAAGAGGTTGTTTTGGGACACTTTCTGCCCCGAAGACCTAGGTGATTGCATCTGATTTTCATTGGTGAAGGGTTACAAGGTAGGCAAGTGCCTAATTTCTTTGAATTTTGATTTAGCAGGGATTCATGTTTCTCTGTAGAAGTGTGTGTCCCCCAGTAGGTGTTCATAATGTCTTTAAATAGTTAAAGTTTGATGTTTGTATTTGTATGCAAACCTGCAATTAGTAGTAGGACAAAGAATTTTCCTGGTGATTTGAATATCATCTTTGAATGACTGATATCTTTTGCAGTTTTTTCTAATCAAACTAAATACAAACACTAGGAAACCTCTCCTACTTTTTGGTTTTATTAAGTCCTCAATTACTTGACTCTTGGAAGATTTTTATCTTCTTCGAGTATTCCCTATTTGCAAACCTACCAGAATTCGTTTTTGAATTTGATATCACAATTATTCTTTCTTGCTTTCCCCAACATAACATGCAGCCATCTAGTTTGAACTCAGCTTATTGTTGACCACTATTAACGAACTTCTAACTTTTCATTTGAGTCTTCGTTGTGTCCTTTTATTTGAAGATGCATAATTGGTCCAATTTGTTAGCATCCATGTTCGACTCCTTATTAAGCCCATTCCCCCTCTAGTTTTCACTATTATGTCATGGTTTTGGTTATAGTACTTAGTTTGCTAGTTTTGCCTTTCTGGTCAGATTTTCCTTCTTCACTTATATTGGTGTTTGCATATCATTCAGACCTTAACTGTTGGATAGTCA
This sequence comes from Vigna reflexopilosa, assembly GCA_027742785.1. Taxonomy (NCBI): domain Eukaryota; kingdom Viridiplantae; phylum Streptophyta; class Magnoliopsida; order Fabales; family Fabaceae; genus Vigna; species Vigna reflexopilosa. The sequence continues at coordinate 10,543,048 of CM050918.1, forward strand.
GCTCTTACATTGATACTTCGTCTGAATTTTGTTTAATACTTAGATGTAATTTATTGCACATGGTGATTATAGTACCAAGGGTGTTGCCGTTGGTCATTGTGCAGGAAGATACTGAACTGTAGGCTTATGAAATATATTTGATATTGTTGAAATAGCTTGAAAATCCATGTAATCATTAAGGCTAAGGTAGGAGGTTGAGTGTTAGATAACCTATGCTCCTAGTTCTCTGTCCAAGTAACCTAGGACAAAGTTTTTTGCCTTTTAGTGTTCCTATTGTATCAACCTTCATATATATAGATACAGAACTATGAGAGGGGTTCTTTAAGTCCTCTAGAAATATATTTCTCTATTTTAATCTCAATATGGTATCGACTGAAAATAACTATTGGTGTAGCTTCGGGTTTGTCTTATCTTGCTACCAGTCATCTGTGTCAGTTTCGAGCTAGTCAAGGAATTTCACTACCAAGTCATGGGTTGAAGGTTGCTCATGACATGCGGGGAGTTTGTTTCTGGTCTGTTTCTGGTGAGTTCAAAATCTCAATCAACAATTTCATCAGCCCCTTGTCTGTTATCAGGTGCTTTGATGAATAAGGGAGACATTCTTTTGAAGAGTCAAATCTTCCACTTTCATTGTCTGTCATAGGTTCGTCGTCATTTCTACCATTTGACGTGAGGGGGAGTTTGTTTCTATGTGGTCCATTCTAGTCTCTGCAGTTTGTCGCTGTCCGCCACTGCAAGCCTCCATTAGTTACTGATGGCAATCTAGTCCTCGCATTCTACTGCTGTCAGCCACTGCATTCACTACTGATGGAAATCTCCTTTGTCAAAGTCATCGTAGTTGAAGTTTTGAAGTTGTCCATCTGTCTAATATTATTCTTTATAACTTGTTGTTAGTTGTCGTTTGTCGATACGTGTTTGCACTTTTGCTATTCACTGACCAATGTCATCTATATGCCGTACACTCCTGAAGACGGGTCATATACTTTAGGAGGAGTTTGTTTGGCTACACTAGTCTCTATGGTTTGAAACATATTCGAGAAAAAATGTTATTAAGAGTTTGTCGGATCAAATGACCAATTTACATATGTGTTGAACAAGTTCATTAAGAGGATCTCAAATTGTGTTTATTTGTTCAAAGCTTGGTATATACAATCTGTATGTTCCTGAGAGGAGATTGTTGAAATAGTTTGAAAATCCATGTAATCATTAAGTCTAAGGTTGTATGTTTCAACTTGACGGGGAGTGTTGAAATAGTTTGAAAATCCATGTAATCATTAAGTCTAAGGCAGGAGATTGAGTGTTAGATAACCTCTGCCCCTAGTTCTCTGTCCAAGTAACCTAGGGCAAAGCTTTTTGCCTTTTAGTCTTCCTATTGTATCAACCTTCATATATATATATATATATATATACAAAACTATGAGAGAGATTCTTTAAGTCTTCTAGAAATATATTTCTCTGTTTTAATCTCAATAGATATAACCCCAAGATGAACACAACTAAAGCCTAAACAAATAGGACGTAGAGACATGATATATATGTGTATATATATAACAAACATATGAATAGCATGAAAAAGAAAATCTAAATTAATGATTAAGATTTATATTTTCATCTTAAAACAAGATATTAAGTTCTTTGATTTCTCACCAAAATGTACTAAGAGATACCATCATTGAAAAGAAAAAGAAGAGTGTGACTCTTTATAATTGTCTATAATTTATTTGAAATTTACAAATTCTGGTGACCCTCTAAAATGAGAAATGGGACGCTCCAAAATTTATGATTTTCAATTACTTTCATCGAAATGGTAGGATGAATGTTGGAGGGTGTTGCTAACATTCCTCAAAGAAAAGTTCAAAGAAACAACTTGCTAATCTTAATTTATCTAAGCTTTTCCCTTTCCTTCTTAATCATAATCCTCATTGATAACACAACTTGTAACTTTGGCCATCTTAAGCCTGAAGAAGTACCCATATAAGTCCGTCTTTCTCATTTCGAAGTTGCAGCGCAATTTGTTCAACCATCTTTATGAAGATTGAGCTCATGGAAGGAAACCAGTTCATTAGAAGTTTTTTAGTCCTATTAGTTTCTGATTTTATGGTCCAACTCCAACTATTTGATACTGTGTTCTCCCTGCTTAGTTTCCTGATTCTTATATAGTTAGTGTGGCGCGCTGCTCCAATTGGCTAGGATTTCTTTACCCTTTCTTGCAATGTTCATGACAACCAAATAATAATAAAATAAGATTCAACATAGAGATGGAATGATTCTGTCTGAGTAAACTTTGTTCTGTCTTCTAGGTGACTTTACCACGATTGTCCCCACGTCTAGGAGTGGAGCTCCTCCATAAAAAGATAGCGGCTGCTCTGAAACAACAATGAAAGTGTCTCAGTTTTTGTTTTGTAACTTTCTTTACTTTTACCATTTAAAAACCATTTTTGTAAATTATATTTGCTGTTTTTCATTATTCTTTTAAGTTTTCTGTGAAGTATAGTGTATGAATAAATCAAATACATAAAGCCATTCTGATGTGTGAAAGTTGCACAAACATATACTCACTAAACCGAAAAAGTTCCTTACATATTATAAATTAGAGGAAAGTTTAATGCATTTTCTTACGTCTCTGAAACACTATATAACAATGATCTTTCTTAGGGTTTGAAGTTCTGTTCACTTACTATTGCTGAGTCTAACCCTAATCATGGAAGAGTGCATGTTTTCCTGCATAAGTATATGGTTCTTTGTATGCATATTTTTAAAAATAGATTATATATATTTACTGTCATTTAATCATATATATAGCATTGTGTGTAATAGTATTGTTAATTATTATAATAACTACTTAAAAATCACTACAACGACAGTGTGATACTGATTAAATAAAGGTATACATGGTCATCTAACGCTTTGTTTGGTCCACTTTTCCTTGTGTTTTTACGTAACCAATTTAGCAACCGTTTCCTCCCTTGAAAAATTCTATCTTACAGCATAAAATAGAACAAGAATCGGCTTTAACATTTTTTTTTTTAATCTAACATTTCTGATATATATAATAATAATAATAATTTACAGAATAAAAATAAAATATAATAATATAAATAAATTTATATCATTGATAAAAATAAATTTATAAAATAGTAAAAATAGTTAATAATATTATAAACAATAATAATTATAACTAGATTTTTTACTACAAGAAAAATTTATTCATCTTACAATTTCATCTTTTAAAACAATTTTTTTTTCTTCTACATCAATTAAATTCTTTACGAACTTTTATCCAATTTCATCTTTTATCCAATTAAATTTATTCATCTTACGAACTTTTTCTTCTATATTTCTAATTATCTTTTTCTTTATCCAAACAACCTAACTTTCATTTACCTTTGATTTTCATATCTTTCAGTTCCTCAAATCTATCATCCAATCCACAGAGATCGTGATGCAAATTTGGTATTTGATCTAGGGACACTTAGTCATAATCCTAGAACAAGTACAGGACATGAATTATATTTGCCTCTACATATTGGGTTTGAGGTCTATTTAGGATAAAAAAATTAATTTTATTTCATCTCACTTAATAAAACTCACTGTCCCACTACTCCTAAATAATAAAATGGACAGTAATTGTTTAAAAGTCTATAAAATATACACTTACACCGTCATTACAAAATAGGAATATACAATGAATGTCTTTAAGTTAACCCTAACCGTCATTACAAAATAGGAATATACAGTGAGAGTCTTATTTTTAAACTTCCAAAACAGGCCTAACCCTAACCTGACTAACGTTGTTGCCGGTGGCTGATGACCTGGACCAATTATGTTTGGCTTTGTTCGTAACAAGTAAATATGAAAAGAGTAATGGTAAATGACATTATATTGATAGTTTGTTACGATTTTTTAGTATTAACTATGATTTTTTTTACCAATTGCAAGTGGCATTGATCAAAATGTTGGGCCAACAATCTATAATACTCTTCCCCTCTCCTTCCCAGTTTCTGCAAAAATCCTCTCATCGTCATCAATGGATTCATCACACCATCGCTTCCACCACCATTGTCATTGTTACTGTTTCCGACGATGGTGGAAGTACTCCGGAGATTGTTCGTGTTCTCGGTACAACGTTTTGTTAATTAATAATTATAGATGAAGAAAGGGAGAAGAAATTTGGAATGCTCTCCATCCCAATTTTTGGGGGAATAGGTTTAGGAAAGGGGTAAGGAAAGAAAAAACGAGACAGTGGAAAATATATGATAAATGTTGCGATTTGAGTTGAAGATAGACAAAAGGAAAAATGAGATCAAAAGGAGATGGAATCATGGTCAAAAGAAAGTGAATGTAATGGCTGGAGATGGACCTGGTGTGGCCATGACTGGTTGAAGATAAAGAAGAAAAGAGTGCCCACAGAAGAAGATGAACCCTTGAACGAAGAGAAGGGATTCCAATTTTGACCCTACAATTTCATATTTTTTCTTTTAATTTTAATTATAGTCATAAACAAAATTAGAATTCGCCTTTCACATTAGTTAGGTCAGAAAAAAAAGTTAACACCATTGATACTAAAAATTACAATTTTATTAAGAAAAAAAAATGAAAATCAACCGAACTTTGAAAAAAGGATTAAACCCAAAAACTTGATAACTGAAGTACTAAAAATATATTTAATTTTTTTTTATTATAGAATTGAAAATCACTACATTCAATCTTATGTGCCGGGAACAAAATAATATTTGTCATTTTAAAATAATATAATATGTAGAATAAACTTCATTTATTCATCTTAAAATTGATATTAAAGAAAAAAATGTAGTAATTTAAAATGTTGAAGAATTTTTTTTATACGAAAAAAAACTAAAATTTCCTCATTTTTTATAAATACTAAAAATAAGGATTACAAATCTTACCACATGAGAAAGAATAATAATGAGTTAATCATGATACACCCATGGATTAAAAATATATTTAAAAACTGAATAATAAGACATTCCAAATAAATCTCTAAAGTTTTTAAAATCAAATTATTATATATACGTTAGGTACATGTTATATGTAATCATATATAGTGCGTATGTAACGCGTGAATCGTTGTTTTAAAATTTCTTGTTATCTTTCTTAATCTCGATTAAGAAGACGAAACCATAATTAAAAATTTTAACCTTATACAGTAGAAATAGAAAATTGAAATGATCATGAATTGGTTTGAAAATGAAATGGAGTCATAAGGGCTTTATCTTGCTTGGTTCTCTCTCTTAAACCCTAAATCAAAGGGCTGGTTGGTTGGTTCGTGTGTTGTTGATTTTGATTGATGATTATGAAGAAGAGAGAGTTGAACAATCTTCTCTCTCGCTCTCTGCATTTTTTACACCCAAAACAACACTGCTCCAATTCCTCACACCACCCTCTCCCAGGTCTTCTTCCCTCCGACGATGAACCTTCTTCGCAGGATTCTTCCCTCCGGTTGTCGCAACACTACGCATTCCTCCGCAACTCCTTGCTCAATTCCTCCACCCCCTCCGGTGACTCCTCTAACGACGCCGTATCCATGTCCAATTCAATCAGAACCGGGTTTGGCTCCGAAACCCAAAATTTCTTGAGGCAGTTTCGGGGTAAGCTAAGCGAGTCTCTGGTTGTTGAGGTGATGAATCTCGTTAAACACCCTCAGCTGTGCGTCGAGTTTTTTCTGTGGGCCAGTCGTCAAATCGGTTACACCCACACTCGTGTGGTGTACAATGCGCTGATTGAGTTACTGTGTTGCAATGACGTTAATGAAAGACTGTCTGACATGTTTCTGAAGCAAATTAGGGATGATGACAGGGTGCTTCTTCGGAAGTTGCTCAATTTTCTCATTCAAAAGTGTTGCAGGAATGGGATGTGGAATGTGGCGTTGGAAGAGTTGGGGAGGCTTAAGGATTTCGGGTACAAGGCTTCTCCTACCACTTATAATGCTTTGATTCAGGTTTTTCTTCGGGCTGATAAGTTAGATACTGCTTACTTGGTTCAGAAAGAGATGTCCAACTCTGGGTTTTTCATGGATGGATATACTCTCAGTTGTTTTGCCTATTCCCTCTGCAAAGCGGGGAGGTGTGGGGATGCGCTGAGTTTGATTGAGAAGGAGGAGTTTGTGCCTGACACAGTTTTTTATAATAGGATGCTTTCCGGGTTGTGCGAAGCTTCGCGTTTTGAAGAAGCTATGCAAATCTTGGATCGAATGCGGTTGAATTCCTGCATTCCCAATGTTGTCACATATAGAACCTTGGTTTCTGGTTGTTTGGGGAAAGGGCAGCTGGGCAGGTGTAAGAGAATTCTTAGCATGATGATGACAGAAGGCTGTAATCCTAATCGGGAGATGTTTAATTCTCTTGTACATGCTTTTTGTAAATCCAGGGATTACTCTTATGCCTATAAGTTGTTTAGGAAAATGGATAACTGTGGGTGCCAACCCAGCTATCTGTCTTATAATATATTCATTGGTAGTATATGCAGCAACGAGGAGCTGCTCGACTCAGATTTGCTGGAATTGGCGGAAAAGGTTTACAGTGAAATGTTAGATTCAGGGGTTGTGTTAAATAAGGTTAATGTCAGCAATTTTGCACGGTGTCTTTGTAGAGCTGGAAAGTTTGATAAAGCCTTTAAGATTATATGCGAAATGATGAGCAAGGGTTTCATTCCTGATGATACTACATATTCTAAAGTGATTGGTTTTCTTTGTGATGCCTCCAAGGTAGAGAAGGCTTTTTTGTTGTTTCAAGAAATGAAAAAGAATGGCATTGTTCCCAGTGTTTATACTTATACTATTTTAATTGATAGCTTTTGCAAAGCTGGTCTTATTCAACAGGCTCACAAGTGGTTTGATGAAATGTTAAGAGACGGATGCATCCCAAATGTAGTGACTTATACTGCTCTTATTCATGCATACCTGAAAGCAAGAAAGGTGTTTGATGCAAATAAACTATTTCAGATGATGTTGGTGGAAGGTTGCAAGCCTAATGTTGTTACGTATACAGCTTTAATTGATGGTCATTGCAAGGCTGGGCAGATTGATAAAGCTTGCCAGATCTATGCCAGAATGCAAGGTGACATGGAATGCTCTGACATGGACATGTATTTTAAGCTAGATGACAATGACCGTGAAACACCAAATATTATTACATATGGGGCTTTGGTGGATGGTTTATGCAAAGCAAACAGGGTTAAAGAAGCCCGTGAATTATTGGATACCATGTCAATTAATGGTTGTGAACCTAACCAAATAGTGTATGATGCTCTCATAGATGGGTTTTGCAAGACTGGAGAGCTTGAAAGTGCACGGGAGGTGTTTGTAAAGATGTCAGAGCGTGGATATAGTCCGAATTTGTACACTTACAGTTCTTTGATTAATAGTCTGTTTAAAGAAAAACGATTGGATCTTGTTTTGAAAGTGTTATCGAAAATGTTAGAAAATTCTTGCACTCCAAATGTTGTTATTTACACAGAGATGATTGATGGCCTCTGTAAAGTTGGAAAGGCGGATGAAGCATACAAGCTCATGCTTAAAATGGAAGAAGTGGGTTGTTATCCAAATGTCGTAACTTATACAGCAATGATTGATGGCTTGGGGAAATTGGGAAAAATTGAACAGTGTCTTGAGCTATATACTGGTATGTGCTCAAAGGGCTGTGCACCAAACTTTATAACCTATAGGGTCTTGATAAATCACTGTTGTTCTGCTGGCCTTCTTGATGAAGCACACAGACTTCTAGATGAAATGACACAGACGTATTGGCCAAGGCATTTGTCAAGTTACCGTAAAATTATTGAGGGCTTTAATCGAGAGTTTGTAATCTCAATTGGGCTTTTAGATGAGCTGAATGAGAATGAATCAGCACCAGTCGAGTCTTTATACAGGATTTTGGTTGATAGATTTATCAAGGCTGGAAGACTGGAAGTTGCGCTGAGTCTACTTGAGGAGATTTCATCATCTCCAAGCCTTGCAAATGCCAACAAATATCTATATACTTCCTTAATTGAGAGTCTGTCCCTGGCAAATAAGGTTGACAAGGCTTTTGAGCTTTATGCAAGCATGACAAATAAGAGTGTTGTTCCAGAGCTTAGCACATTTGTCTACCTCATCAAAGGCCTTACCAGGGTTGGTAGGTGGCAAGAAGCACTACAATTATCAGACAGCATATGCCAAATGGTTTGTTGCACTTGCTCTAACTTTGCAAAGTACAAAACAACACAAGGATAAACTTTACATGACATTTTGCTGAATTATTTTAAACATGTTAACATTAAGTTCTTCCTTTATGCATTTAGTGGTAAAAGTATTCGTCAAACTTGCCATGACATTTCTTACAAAACCACACTGTAAATCTACTGGATCCTTAAGTTATTATTTATATATATGTTTGTTCTGATCCTTTTTATTTTGCATTTTCTTTTGACATTGCAGGATATTTGCTGGCTTCATGAAGAGATAACCGTTGTGGATTAAATTTCTGATGTACACAACTGCTGATTGAATGCGAGTTATCTAACTGAAAGAAAAGTAATACAGGTAGGATAGAAGAAATGGTTAATCTGGTAAGTGATTGCTGTTTCATGATCTCTAATATCTTATGACGTCTTTCATTTATTATTGATCTTCAACTGCAGATGTGGGTTTTTGCCGAAACATGGTCTTTTGAAGAAATCATGTTCTTTGTTCTCATGTCGTTACATCATGCCAGAGGTAATAATTTGGTGATCTATGATCAAACATAATATTAGATACCAACGTATATAAAAGTTAAATTTCTATCCTTGATATCTTTTGGAGCAAATTACGTCTCAGTAATGTTTTTGTTATCTGCTACTACGGTATGAAGAGGGAGAAATTATATCAAGTATGGCATACTTGCATTATATAACCAATAAACTGAGATTGATATAATGATTTTTTAATACAAAAAGTTGTCTGGCCTTTTTTGCAACGAATGGATATGTTCACCTACCTAACAAGAAGTTTTTTTCCACCAATCATTTGTAAACAGAGGTTCATTGGTGGTTTCAAGGATCTATTTGTGGTCAGCCATTTGCATGCCAGATTCATTTCTGATACATGAATAGACCAATCTTTTTTGCTGTTTGTTTAGGGTTTAAGGTTTGAAGTTTTTGCTGTTTTACCATTTGCTAAATTGGGAATTATGTAAAATCTGAGTACAGAGGAATATCAGTCATTTTTATTTTTGTTACAATAGCCATTCATGCGCTATTATATTAGCAAATATACTTACTATTTTTTGTTTTTTTTTGTCAAACTAGTTATGTTCTTGGTTCAGTTGTGAAACTGGTAAAGTTTAAAGTGAAAGTCATCTTCACTTGTTATATTTGTTCTCTGGTTTTGAAGTTCAGAGACAAATAATCATCTGTTTTTTATTATGAAGTAGCTTGGGAGCTAAGGAATCAGCTTTTAGGGGATATTTTTGAGGAGCAAGGAGTTTGGGAAATATATCCTTGGTCCAATTTTTCTTTTCTATTCATTTGAGAGACTGGCCATTAGAAGGAAAGCCAAATGGTCTGATTTTTTACAGACTACGGTGGTGTCTATAGGTGGGACTTTCATGGGTCAGATTCCACTCTTTTTGCAAGCCATGGCGCCTTTAGATTGGTTGATTTTGTAGTCATGGGTGGGTCTCCACTTACTGTGCAGATCTCTCCTGACCTCACAATGAGGTGGTTTTCATGCACCAAACTTCCCTTTTGTATGGTGGTGAAAGTAAATAGATTACAATACCGGGGTTCTTATTTAGAAAGTATCGTGTTTGTTGCTATTATTTTGTTTCCTTTCGGCAGACTACTGACGATTTCTATTACTACCTTTTGGTCCCCTCAACAAATGAGGTTATTGAAGCAAGTGCAAACAACACAATTCTGAACAGGATCAAATGTGATGTTCTTCACTTCGGAATGTGTCTAATGCTCAGAAGCTTCCTTGAAAGCTTGAGGCAGAGGAAATGACATCATGATATCTGTACAAGGGAGTGCTCAATCTCAGTTTGGAATGTCTAGTCACTCCCTTCCAGATATATGTTCTGGGTCATTCACGATTTAAAGGAGCTAGTTGATTTACTTCTAGAACTACTACGGCAAATCATCTTATCATCAGTTGAGCATTAGCTGATCTTGTGTAAGTACTACCATTGTAATTCATTATGTATAAATATATACATGAGGATCCTACTGAATGCATCATATTCTATTTTATGTCTCTCTGTCTCCCTAGATTCATTTCTTTTCTTTTTCTGTTGAGCTCGAGTTAGAGGGTAGGTTACATTGACGAGTCTCAGATTTGATACCCTTTTATAAGCTACAAATTGCATTTCTTTGGGCTATGTTTTGTTTCTAAATTCTCAGTATTAATTCAGTTTTGATTTTTCATGTAAAAATAGAAGAATTTCTAAAAATGTGTTGGTGGAGCAGTTTTAAGTAGCTTTTTAGTTCAATTTTCAATTTTGTAGTATTTTAGTCCTTTTGAAAGAATAAAATTCAGATTGTGCTCATTTCAAAGTAGGGAGTGATGATTCTAGCTTCTATTTTCAGTGCAGTATTTATTTCAGTCTCTTGTGCAATTAATTGGAGGTGTGACTAATTGGTTTTTAAGTTCGGTGCCGCGAATTATGGTGCAGCTTAAATCCAGTACAGTTTGGAGGCAATGATGGAAGAAGGTTTAGTCAGCTTAGTTTTGCAACCTGTGACAGCCTGTTTGGAAATCAATTGGACAGCTGAACCAAGATGGAGTGATCTGTTACTGGCTGTTATTGACTGCTTGAGAAGCTGAAACAAAGCTAGAGAAACCTGCATGTGTCAGTGGAATGATTTCAATCTGAAGGTGCAAGTGAAAATGCTTTGGAGAGCTTGCAACCTGTTGGATCAGAGAAGTTAACTTGCTGCAGCCTGTTGGTTTTAATTGGACAAAACAGAATAGTTCACAACAACCCGAGACAGCCAGTAATACTGCGGTTAAAGCTTTGAAGATGAAATGGTCACTTGACCTGTTTTACCCGTTAATTGAGTTCTTTGTAAATATAGTTAGGATTAGTTTTAGGTCAGTTTTAGCAATCATTAGGTTTCTGACTTGTAATAACCAGTTTTGAATAATCATTTTCCAGTTTCATTTTCATTTTAGCCTATATAAAGGTTTTAGTGGCTATTCAGAGACATGTTTACAATATTGAGAACAATAGTAAGTAGTAGTAGATTCTATATAGTTTAGAAGTTCTGAGGGCAGCAGCTGCACTCGTGGTGCGTTCCAACATCTCCCTTGTCTTGCTGTTTCATGTTCTTCGATAAATAAAATTCCAGATTTGCTTTCTTTCTCCATTCTCCATTTTCTGTTTTTTCTTTTTTACATTGTCTTTCGGTTGAAAGGGGTTCGAGGTTAATACTCCTCTTGAACCGTTCTTCCTCCACTCGAACTACTTCACCACACTTTGCTCACTCATCACTGTACTCTTCCGTTCGAACTACTTCATCACACTTTGTTCACTCGTACCTGCACTCCTCCGATCAGAAAATTTCTATCACCAGTAGGGTGGACCTGCAGAAAACATTATGACGCTCAAGTCAGATATGTATCTTAAGAAGGTTTCAATGCAATTCTGGAATTAGATCCTCTTACCTGACCATTGACCTTGTACTTATAGGCTTTGTAGTTGTCCAACACATTAAATGTCCATTAATACAGTATATTTTTATGCAATATAACATAAATGTAATATATACACATACGATATGGTAATTATTCCTATTAATTACCCATTAATGTTCTTTAGTGTATCCATAAGGTTATATACACATACAATACGATAATTATTCACATTAATTGCTCATTAATGTCTTTTAGTGTATCATAAGACTGTGCGGCTCTTTCATCAAGATAATCGATGTATTGTCGTTACATTCCCTAGCCAATGTTCTCTCTTCAATTCCTTGTATAGTAAACATTGTAATCACCGTTCTTCAATTCACATAACTGTTTTCATAATGTTTCTAACCTTTCATAGAAGAATCTGAATTAGGAAAAATAAACATTGATCACGTTCATGCATTTTTGTTCTTACATCTCTTTAGACTCAAATCTGAATGCTTTTGAGTTATAATTGTTCAAAGGATCTTCATAATGTAAGTTCAGATTTGAACCTCTTAGCAGTCAAGATTGAAGATGCTAGGATGATTGAGTTTATGAAGTACTAAGTTCAGATTTTCCAATTTTTTCTGTTCTTCTAAATACTGTTTTCGTCTCTTGATTCTGTTTTCAACTTAATACATTGTTTTCTTTATCACTCTCTTATTACGAATCATGTTTCCAATCTCTAAACCAGATAACATTTCAGCATTCGTGCAATTAAAGAGGTAATTAAGTCAGTTTAGTTAGGAGATATAGTTAATTATGTTCAACGTTGTCAAATTGAGAATTTATGTAAATTTGTCAGATCCGGAAACTCGACTCTTAAAATCATAAGAGTTTATTTCTTATAAAAATAAATTATAAATTTAAATATTATAATAGAATAATTAAATAGAGTAAATAAGAGTATACTCGATTTGCTCTTAATTATTTGATCCATTCCAAATTTTCTTAAAATTGATCCTTAATTTCAATTTTCAACTACAAAATTAAAAAAGTATATTATATAATTATTAAATAATTAAAAACAATTCCTAATTCCTAATTAAAATTTGAAATTATAATCCCTAATTCCTAAATGTAAAATTCAATTAAAAGAATAATTTATAATAATTAATACAGTATATATTATATTACCTTTTCTAAAGGCTGCAGCACAATAACGGAAACACATTCGAGTGACGACGGTGATTAAGCCAAGAACGAATACAAAAGTGGATGAAGAAGTGAAACCCTACATTAGGTGAATTTCTTCAGTTTCTCACACCAAACGACTATAGTGGCTGCCTTCATGTTTTGGTTTCTTGCTTTATGGATTCATCTTCTTCCGTTTCCCACTTTGATTGCACCAATTATTAATTATTATTTCCAGTTTAACTGTTACGCGTGTATATATGTTTACATGCTCGCTTCTTTTATTGCCCTCTTTCTCCTTTTGAAATTGATCTAATTGATGTTTTTCTTACTTTTAGGATCCATGGATTTTAGAGATGGAGCTCACAAGTTTTCTTGGTGTATTGTTACTGTAAGTCCTCATCACTTCATATCCTTCAGCCCAATCTTCCATCAGTACTGCAGCTCTCTGCACACTATATTTCAAAGAAATATTTTTCTTGCACCCGCTATTAAATTTGTATATAATCAAAGTCAGGTGTTCAATTTTTCTTAATTGATAAAATAGCTAATTTGTTCAATCTTTTTTTGCGCATATAGGAATACTAATTTTAATTTTGAAGAGCTTTTCTTTGCTGTAGTTGCAATAACAAGAATACTTAATAATATTCTGTGAGATATCTATGTCATATTAATGTTTTTTTAGTAGAAACGAAATATTCATTCAATTTAATAACCAATTATTATTTATTAACTTGAGTTCTAATTAAAAGTTGTTTAGAGACCCTGTGATGTTTCAGTTAATTCTTTGAATTTCAAGCACTTTATTTCTTTCAAATATCATGCTGTCATAGACACATCTCCAAGCACTGAATAAACAAATAGACCAATAAAAGAGAAAAATGACAACTATCTAGATCCTGAATTAACAAATGTGTAGACCGTAAGAAACTGGTAATCTATGTCTAAAGGTGCGTACAAAACTGGCAATATTAAATCAATAAATTACTTATTCTATAAAATAAACTGATAGGAGATTGTTAGTGTATGAGAGGAAAAGGAAACGTCAGCAACTTAACTGTTAGCCTAACTGTTTTATCAGTTAGGAATAAGGGGGACGGGTTTGTATAAATAGTAAGAGTTAGTAGAAGGGGGGACTTTTGACTGTTGTATTCTTTGAACAGGATTTCGTTATTCCTGCGGGGAGGTTAGACTACCCTATTCGTTGTATTCTTGTAGTAAATAATATCAGAGGAGGTTATACAGAGTGTTGGGTGTTGATTCTGGTGTGTTTGTGATAATTCTTTAGGTTTCTTGATTTGAAACCTAACATAAACGAATTATGCCTGTTACATTTTCCAACATAAGTCAATTTTGTTAATAGAGTCCACGCTAGTGTAGAACGATTGCAATCTAAATACATGTTGCTTTGCATCATCTTTGATCTATGTATTGTTAAACACGATGTTATTTAACGTAAATGGTTAGTCTATGCAACTGAGCATATCCTTTTCCATTCATCCTAAAATTTAAGTCCATTCATTGTGGGTTTTAAGGCTTCTACAGATTGGAGATCTCTGGCTTCGACTGCTATGGTACTTCCTGCAAATAATTGTCAGCGCATGGTATTCCATAGTAGTCCTGGTTAGTTTGTTGGAGAGCTACTTCATCTCTCTTGGAGTACTAGAGAAATACAAGTCTCTTCATTCAGAAAAGGTTCAGTACCTTGCCATTGTCATAGAAAGTGAAGAAGCTTGTCAGATTTCCGAACTTGTTAAACTGTTGAAGTGGCTGGACTCTATTGGTGTGAAGAATGTGTGCCTCTATGACATGAATGGTATGAAAGGTTTGGAGAACCAATGATTGTAAGGTTTCTTTTACTCAGGCCATATAATAGTGTTTTCCTTCAACTCTTCATTCTAGGAGTATTGAAGAAGTCTAAGGAAACCATACTTCAAAATTTGAAGAATGCAAAATCCATTCAGGTACCATATAATTGTTTCCTTGCAGATTGATTCTTTGTTAATCATTAGATAAGTTTGGCACCGGGTTATGATTTTAACCTGCATGTGATTGGTGTGTCTTATATTTTTCCCATGTTAATCAATTTGGATCCCACCTTTTCCTCATTTAATTTTGTTTGATTCTTTGACTTCTTTCTACTATTCAATTAGGTGATGGGGAAGGATATGTAACCAAACCTTTTTTTTAGATTCTGATAGATCATGCTTCCTAGATTAAATTGGTTTTACACATGAAATTTGTTGGGTACATCTGATCTCATTTCCGTTGTCATTAGCTTAAAATGTTCATAGATGATGGGGCTTACTTGCAGTATTTGATTATTTTTGGTTCATTGTCTAAGAAATTATTTATAAAATGAAATACATGATTCTTATCATATGTTCTCTTTGTATTTTCCCTCTGCCTCCAAAAAATGCATTAGTAGAAAATATGGATTATAAATGGCTCATTCAGCTGCCATTGCTTTCAAGCATGAATAGTAACGTTTGCTGTTATGTCACTTATTTGATCTGATCTAGCATTAATTCAGTGTAGGAAGTTAGTCAAGTTGTTACACCTGATGCTCATGATCACATGACTCTGGAGTTTCTTTCTTATGTGGATGCGAAGGAGGCAGTGGCGAAAGCAGCTAACTTGGTTTTTGTGGAGAACTTGAAACAGCGTTCCTTGGGTGAAGAACTAGATGCTCAAATATCTTTAGAATCTCACTTGAATGAAGCATTGCAAATTGTCGGTATGTTTGCTTTCTAGACCTAGTAATAGTTTAAGAGTTGACTACCTTGTTCAGAAAAGTAGCTATCATTATGATCAGGTAGCAAAGGCCCTGAGCCTGACCTTTTACTGGTTTATGGACCTGTGAGGAGCCATCTTGGTTTTCCTGCATGGAGACTTCGCTATACGGAGATCGTGTAAGTTCTTAAGAGGAAACTATTATTTTTTATTATATCAGTGCAGTGATAAAATGCTTGTTTTTTTCACAGTAATGAAACTAAAAGCGGTAGTTCTGTTACATTGCCGTTCTGTTCTGAATTAGTTATCAACTTGGAATAGTATGCTTATGATTTAACTGAAATAGAAGTCCTCGTAAATGAAGTTAGTTTAAAACTCGAACTGAACTCCATAATTCTATTGCAGAGACATTATAACATTGAAAGTTTAACGTAAAGTTCCTTGCCATGCATAGGCTCTGCTCTGTAGGTGATGTGAGAACTTGTTCATAATTTTTGATGAATGTTGGCCATACAACTATACGTGAAAACTTAATATTAAAAGTTAGTGATCTCATGATCGCTTAAGAAAGCAACACACGTATCTTTTATTGTTAGAAAACTGAGAACCCACGGCCTCGAGTACAACACAACTTTTTCAGAAGATTTGGATATTTAGGGACCTAAATGGCGAACCACAATGATGAAGAAAGACTGAAAAGTTCTAATTTTCATTTCTGTACAAATCTTCTAGAAAATAAGAAGAATCTTGCATACAAAAAAACAATCAATAATAGGTAATAAATAGCTCAGTACAGAACACAAACTCTAGAGAATTCTAAAAGTAGTGACAGTAGTAGGCAAAGGAAAACAATGAGGAAAACAATGGTGGTGGTCCAATGATACCAAGGTTCAATCAATTTTGGCATTGGGCAAGACTTGGATCATGCGTACGCTGATTTATTTTTGATATTTTTTTCTTCCTTTTTGATAGATTCTTCTGACTGAATTTTGTGTTTATTACAGACACATGGGATCATTGAAATTCATGACATATGGTTCCTTAATCAAAGCCATTTATAAATTCACGAGAGTGCACCAAAATTATGGTAGGTATTCTCTTTAGTCAGTCATTTACTGGTCAACCATGATTTGATCCCCAATAAATTAGTAAATGTTCTGCAGTTATTTTTACCATTTGCTCCATTTTACTGTTTGGATCTCCATTAGTAAATCGTGTGAGATTAGCCAAAAACAGATCCCAGTTTTCAAGGAGAAATAATTACTAACAAATAGTACAGTATATCGGAAGATATCTCCGCACTTTTATGAATGACGTTGCGTTTGGACTATGAGCGGAATTAGATTAAATAAAGTTATGCATGGTCCATAGATCATTAAAATCATGTTTTCATGGCGTCATTCATTTTTTTTTTCCGGGATTGTAACAGGTAAGTAGAGATGGAATTAACTGCAGAAGCACCACAAAGCGTTGGCTTGAAGATTAGAAAAGTAGCTAGCTAAGATATCTTTATGGAAAAAGTGCTTTCCTGCTGGAGAGATACCATTGCAAGTCATGGCGAGTAAAAAAAGGTCTGAACAAAGTATGGTGTATTTTAATTTGATGCCACCATGGATACTGTTATAGTGGATAAATTCCTCACAGGTATATCAAAACCATTAACATGGTGTAAGTGAAGTGGATTATTTTATTCATTAGACACGCATTCCGTTTGATGAGTTATATACAAAACCAGATTTTGTCTAAGCATGATCTTAGTTTAAATGCATATATAGAACGTGTAGTTATTAAATTTATATTTTGAGTAATGTATAATGTTTTAAGGAATAAAATAAGAAATTTACATATAGCTAATTACAAATCAATAGAAACCATTGTGTTTTATAAGATTTTTTTTAAGATAATAGTTTAATATTGTTTTAGTTACAATAAAATTAGCAATTTTCTTTTGGTTATTACTAAAAGAATCTTCTTTTGTTTCTGAAGCAGCCCCATAAATATAGATCAAACTAATATTTCATAAGCTATTCCATTTTGGTATTAAGCAAAACTAAATTAACTCAAAGCAGGAAACATGCATGATATATATATATATATATATATATATATATATATATATATATATATATATATATATATATATATATTGTAATGCCTGCATTTACTACAAAACATTTTTCCAAAATGAATGCATCCTTCGGCTCTAAAGTCCAAAACATGATGATAAAGCACCATTATATATAAACATAACTACAATAACGTGAAACTATCATTTACAGATCAGACTAAGCCAACACTTTTATGGCCTATTATCTTCACCATACACTAGTGCAAAAACGTTATTTAACGTCATCCCTTAAACGTCGGTTAAGGGTAAACACGACGTATATTGATGACCGGTGGCATTTTCGTAAAAAAGTTGGTCATATAGACGTCAGTTAGAAGGTTTCCCGACGTCTATAATATTTTAGACGTCGTGACCCCTCTTAACTGACGTCTATATGTCTGACAGGTGGGTGAAAAGTCATTTCTTTCAGTCATATAGACGTTAGTTAGGAGGGGCCCCGACGTCTATATGGCGGAAATTAATGGCTATTCACCTACCTGTCGACATATAGACGTCAGTTAGGAGGGGCCCCGACATCTAAAATATTATAGACGTTTGTTATGGGGGAAATCGATGTCTAAACCCTAAATCCAAAAATTTAAAAAGTCATCTTTTGACTCCATATAGACGTCTGATCCCGCCACTCCGACTTCTAAAGCACTTTAGACATCAGTTATTGGAGAAACCGACGTCTAAACCCTAAATCCAAAAATTTAAAAAGTCACTTTTTGACTCCATATAGACGTCTGATTTCGCCACTCTGACTTCTAAAGCCTTTTAGACGTCTGTTGTGGGGGGAATCGACGTCTGTAGACGTCTGTTATAGGGGGAACCGACTTCTAAATGTCTGCATTAAAGCATTGCGAACGCGAGGCAGCAGTTACGCGCACTCATTGTTCATCATCGTCCTCTCATTTTCTCTTCACGGGCTATGTTTTTTAGGTTCGTTTTCTCACTTTTGCACCGTTTAAAATTAATTTTACTCCGATTACATTACTCTTTGATGAATTATCTTTCATTTCAACAGATTAAAATGCGTTTTCGTTGAGTTTTGTCCAGTTTTGCTCGTGTCCTTCGGCAGCGTTCTTGGACGGCGATTTCTTGCGTTTTGCACTCCTCTAATTCCCTCCACTACATTATTAAAACCATCCAATACAAAAAAAAATACAATCCATTCTCTTCAACTAAAATATAAAGTTGTAAACTCGAATCACCATAAGCCATGAGCAACTCGAGAGGCCTCAAGCGGAGAAAGATCCTATCAAATACGGCGACATTTTAGACGTCTGACCTATAGAGTCCGACGTCTATATAAACGTCTGACCTATATAGTCCAACGTCTACATAGACGTCGGTCATATCCTGACCGATGTGTAATTAACGTCACCCGAATAGACGTCGGTTCCATATGTGACGTTAAAAGCCCAAAATAACCGACGTTAAACAACATTTTTTCACTAGTGATATGCAACACCAATCAATGGAAAGAAGAAAAGATAATAATAACTTTAAGAAATCTTAACATAAATTAAATTTAGGTACAAACATAACATCAAATAGAAATTCCACAATCACAATTTATCATAACCCAGCATACAATTACTCAAACAATCACACAAGCTAAATCTAGACATAATTATATAGATTTATGCATTGACTTGAACTATAAAAACTTTGCATTTATCACCTAAAAATGAAATTCTGTAGTGTTACAAACTGGTAGTGATGTTCTCCCTTCCTTATGATAGTGTGAGTCCTTTATAGCTCAATAGAAAAGGGGTCTCCTATAATCCGCTATGAGAAACTCCTTTACTCTTTAACATCTAGATTTCATTCTTTATATGAGTTTGTGAGTCTAGTAGAGTTAAGAATAATTTCAAAAGGAGTGTCCTTAGACAATGCATAACATGAAACTAACTTGTCAGACTCTTCCTCCTTAGTAATAATATTGTTATACAAATAAACATAACATTCCATCCATATCTTCACATATTCTCTCAAATTCATCTCTTTGTAATAATAATATTTCATTCTAAATTTTTTGTCTCATAATTTCCTCTATAGTTATGTTATCTGAAATCTATCTTATTCGCTTAGTGAGATCACACACTTGGTTAGTGAGTAGCCCTTGAAGATTCATTCACTCAATGATTGGGTATCTTATCCAGCGAATCCAACACTAGAACAAATTACATGATAATTTTCCCAACAAGGTTAGACTCGCTCAACGAGTCCTCCTTCTTCTAACTCTCGGCCAAACTCAAGTTTGATGTTTGCTTAGCACGAGTCCGTTCACCAGCGAGCAAGTATCCCTTGGCTATCTACCAAACTCATTTTTTGGCCATTGTCCAACGAGTTTACATGTCGTAGACAATAGAATCCTACAATTTGATAGTACAATCCAAACCAAAATCCATATCAATCCTTCTCAAAGTCACAAACACACCAAAAATCACATTAAGAAAATTTATCTCAATTAACAACATCAATTTCACTACTTAATCCATATACAACAAAACATAACATACCAATTCTTTAATTTCACAACAAACACAAAACTTGCATTTTGAATTCCTCTATCTCATTTCGGTTATTCACCAATCAACAAACATAGTAATTTGTTATAAAATTTCAATCTCAATCATGTAACAAACAAACAATTGAAATTAAACAAATAATTAGTTAATATTAGCTTTTCTCACGTGAGACACACCATATTTCTCACAGAGTAACTCTATAATCACATGATCACCTAAACAACCAAATCAAAACTCCAATTTCAAATTAAAACATGACATCATTATCATAGAGTAACAAAGATATGCTAAGAGCAACCTTGATTCACATGCTTGCATTAGACATGCAACTCAAAACCTAAAACACCAAAGACAAAATAAAACTTACTCTATTTGATTATTTGATTGATTGGTTTTGTAGAACTCTTTACTAGAATGATCCAATTGTCTCCGATTTTTAATCAAATAAAGGTTGAAGTTAGAATAGAAGAAAAAAGGTAGAGAAAACATAGAGAATTTTTTTTTTATAGAAAATTTGTTTTGTAAAAATGAATTTTCCTTATTAATTTTTTTATATAGCTTACCTTTTTATTATTAAAATACTATAATGTTCTATTGTTATAAAAGCGACCACCACTCCTAAATTTTTTAGGTTCACACATTTTGTATTGTATAAAATTAAGATAATTTTTTTTTATATTCGTATAAAATTTTTGGATTTTATTTGGTTCCTATTTTTTTTTTTAATTTTAATATCTTTCTAAAAGTTTAAATAATTATTTTAAGGTATTCATATTTATTTCAATATAAATAGGTTTAATCATTCACGAAATCCCTTTTTTCGTGTGGAATCTCACTTTTGTTCCTTTTTTTTCGGTTTCTCAATTGGCTCCCAATATTCAAAAAATTACAACAATTAGGTCCTTTCCGTTAAATTGAGGCTGACGACGTTAAGTGTGTGACGTGGAGGCTGGAGTCAATTTCTTATATCCATGTGGCTGACTGAGTTAGGAGACACAAATTACGTAGATAATTGAATTTTTTAAATTGGAAAAAAGCATAGTTTTAAATAAAAATTGGGATTCTGCAACTCAAAAACATCGATCAAAGGCTTTAATTAACAATAATTAAACTAAGTTATAATTAAGCAAGAAGGAGAATGAACAGTGAAGATGATAAAGAGAGAGTCGAAATTGAAAAGAAGAAGAAAGAAATGAACAAGAATAAAAAAAGAAAACAAAGATAATGGAAAACCCCATGAAAGTGAAACATTTTTGTTAAAAAGGGGAGCGAGCAGTGCCACCCTAATAACCTTCAGCAGGTAATTGAACCGAATTGAGAAGATTCTGCGGAACTCCATGGAAGAGAGAAGAACTGTTAGGATCTCCCACAAGCTGTTGCGGCTGTTGCGATTGCGATTGTTGCTGTGTCCCTGCAATTCCCGGCGACCCTAATCCTCCAGTGCCCGGAATCGGTACCGGAGCTTCCTCTTCCTCTAAGGGTAGTCTCTCATAAGCAGCATTACCAAATGAAGCAGCCATGATAACAACAGGACCCGAAGCCACAAGGGGTCCCACCACGCTTCCACCTACTACCTGTCCCTGTCCGCCGGCAAGGTAAATGGCTAGTCCTGAAGCGGCAAGCGGAGCTGGCGGCAACAGAAATGAACCGGAAAGGGATAGAATCTCGAACCTTCCATGACGGCACCAGGGGTTGGCTGCCGGAGGGTCACGTTGGTGACGGTGCTGCTGCTACTGAGAACACAGACACCACGCTGTCGCCGCCTGGCGAAGGCGGTGACGCTCTCCATGATGTCGCAGCCATTGGCGATTTCCATAACATGGGATCGGAGAGCGTTGGCACTGTCTCTTGTATAATGGGTGGTTTGGGCTTGTTTTTGGAACCTACAGGTCTTCCTCTCGGCCTTCTCGCCATTTCACTTCCACCTCCATCTCCGGACCCGGGTTCCTGGCCTTCTCCGCCGGCGTGAGGGGCTGTGGAGGAGCCACCTCCAGCGCCGGCGTTCTCGTCGCGATCCCGCTTCTGGCCGCGGCCATTGGCAGCTTCATCCTCCGTGTTTTGGTGGTTGTGGTAGGGTTGAAATTGGATTAAACCCTAAATTCCTAAAATGAGAACCAAATGGTGGAATGGATTGCACTTCCAATGTGAATCCCTGATTCAATTAAGTAAAATCTCAATTTCTATTTAAAACTATGCTTTTTTCCAATTTAAAAAATTCAATTATCCACGTAATTTGAGCCCTAACTCAGTCAGTCACATGGATATAAAAAATTGACTCCAACCTCCCCGTCATACATACACTTAACGCCATCAGTCCCAATTTAATGGAAAAGACCAAATTGTTGCAATTTTTTGAATATTGGGACCCAATTGAGAAACCGAAAAAAAAGAGACGAAATTAAGATTCCACGCGAAAAAGGGACTTCCTGAACTATTAAACCATATAAATAAATAGTATTTATTTACAAATTTATTTTACAAGTATGATTTACAACACTGGTATTATTTAATCTTTTCTTCAACATATAAATAATTATTTAGTGGTATTGGTTTTAAAGGGAAAAACAAAAAACAAAAATATAGAACCAAAAATTTCACTTATGTTATAGAAACAGAAAACATATTTAAGCCAATAATAATCGATAAAACAACTTTTATTTACATATCATTTTAAATGTGTATTTTTTAATTTTTAAATTAATTTAAAAGATTGCAATTAACAATAAAATGAAAAAGTTTAAAAATGATTGATTCTAATTTACTTCCTGCTTTGATTAGATCAATTTTTACCTATGTAATTTAATTTTTGATATTTATAGGTAAAATTCGTATGTAAAAATTAATTTATCTACATATCTAAATGTATATATAATTCTTTGTAGATAAACTATATTTTTCTTGTAGTGTGTTACTATCATATAAGGGCATTATTACTGTTAAATAAGTGAATAAAGTAAGTTAGAATTAAAGAAGACAATGTTAAAGTAAAAAAGTGAATAAAGTTTCAATTTTAATTTTTACTTATAACATGTTAAGCACATTTTTTGTTAGTAGATAAATATCTATTTTTAATATAATTATTAAATATTTTCGTTGTAAATTTTAAAAAAAATGAATAGGTTTTATAAAAAAAACTATAAATAAGTTAAATAAGCCATTTTAAAATCAGATTGATTTAAATGCCCACAAATTCGACATCTATTATTTTTCCACAATCCAAGTTCAAGCTTCAAAAGCTTAGTTTGTCTACATTTCTAATAAGAATAATACACTTGTAAATTAGCTCATGAAGATCAGTCCACAACTTAACTTATTAATTAATCACTAACCTATTAATCACATATCATCCACAACGTAGTGTTATAATACTAAACAAAGGATGCCATGCAATCAGATAAAAAAAAAATATTAAAAAGCAAAAGTTCAGGTTAGCTACATAGCACACTAAAGATATGTAGTTTCCTTAATCTACATAATGACGTTTTATAGAATATAAGTTTAACATTTTTGTGATGAATCGTGTATATGCATATTACTTTGTGAATAAATTAAATATATACAGCTATATCATATTATAACTGAAATTGAATTACTCATAACATACATGTGGAAATATATACCTCCTTTTAAAATTATAACTACAACTAGGTGATTTTAGAAATAAGGCTGCAGTTGTCTTGCCGTAGTAACGAGAGGTGAGCGGCTTTTGTCACCATTTGATATATAGTCTTGGCATCCTGCAAGGTTATACCGATGAAGTAGATCAGTTTCTCTTCCTTGTTAATCTTAAACTAGGGCGACGCATACATCTTCTGTGACCTCTATATAGACTAGTAGGAGATGGGCATTATCCGGCTTGGAGAAGAAAGATGGGTGGAAATGTGAGCACCTACTTAAGTTGCTCAAACTTCTTCTAACATTGATCATTTTAGACTAACATAGTAGACTTCTTTGGTAGTCTTATCATGGGTCAAGTTTTGTCCAGCAAGCGAGAAAAGAAGTAAAAAATGGTTGTTAACCTTCCTACGAGTCGTTGACATCTTTAACACTTTTTTATCTCCTCATGTTAATGATCGCCTAACATTTTTTGGGATTTACCTTTATCCACCTTATGTGTTAGTATAAAATCTAAGAACTTGTTGTCATCTATCGTCGATAATGTACTCTATAAAGACTTTAATAACTCCACGAAGGTCTCCAACCTTCAACTCTAAAATGCTCGTCCTCTTCCTCCTAAGTACTTGTCTTCTATAAGATGAATGAGGGTTGTGCTTACAGAAAACACACTGACGCTCAAGTCAACCTCTCACGTTAGCAAATTAATAAATGTGTGATTAATGAGAATGTAAATAAACTACGTCAATAATTGTGTTATTTATAATATTATTTACGGTGTTTATATGCCCTTACCTGGATAGGCCTTGGCTTAGGTCCAGTGACTCATTGACCTTAGTAAAGCGAGAGTGTTTGATCATATCCCAATAACAGCTACAAAGTAGTCAATGCTCCATAGGTATTAGTTCTAGTAGACCGACAGGTAATCGATTAGGCCACCTAGTAGTAATCACCTACCATGCAGACTGGACATATTTAGGTGTAGACACTTAGGACTTATTCAGTTATAATTTGTGATGCATCGTCCAAGAACGAGACTAATACTAGTATGACCAAGGGATACTCGATCATATATACAGTATAATTTCTTTTATATTCTTTTATAAGAGTATGAGAATTTTATATATTTCCTTAGAATAGTTGATAACATGATTATTATTTAGGTTATTTGAACAAGGGTGGGTGTTGATTTTTATAAATTGAAATGTTAAAATTGATATAAGAATATTTTTGGCATTAGCACTACTAAGCACTAGCATTGGGCGCCCCTTACCATTATTGAGCACTAGCATTGTAAAGAGCTACCTTTGGAATTCTCAGTCCATCGCTAAGTGGTAGGCCCCTTACGCTGAGTAGTGCATGTGCTGATATAGCAAGTTATGCTTATTTATTCAGATTTCTTGAAGGGAGAAGGGTCTTTTGGTGGTTTAAAGGCACAACTCCACTACAAAAGCTCATGGAGGCTGCTTGGGGCTTGTAGGAACAACCTTTTCTTCCTCTTTGTGTTTTCTTCTTCTTCCATCAGTTGCAAGTGCAAGTCTTAAGTTTCTTAGATCTGCACCAAATTTTGGAAATGTTTCATCGATCTTCTTCCACTATGGTGAGTCTGCTGGGTGTCGAAGAAGATTATTGCACTTTCTTCCTAAAACGTGCCATTTAAGGTTCTTTGCATCCTCCTTAACAGAGAACATACGTTTGAACCAATGTATTATAGGCAAATACCACATGACCTTACCAGGTGCACCATCATTACCTTCTTCAGTGTTTTTGTCAGATTTCTTTTTAAAACGGCTTAAACCACATGTTGGACAATACTTTAGTGAAGCAAACTCTTTGATGTACAAAACACAATCATTGGGGCAAGCATGTATCTTCTGATATTCAAGACCCATTGGACATAAAACTTTTTTGGCCGTAATTTCAAATAGGAAGAGTATTATTTTCTGGAAGCATCTCCTTCAGCAACTCCAACAACTCTGTGAAACTTTTATCGGTTCATCCGTTCCTTGCTTTTAAACTGAACAACTTCAAAGTTGCAGACAAACGTGTAAAGTTCGTGCAGCCTAGGTACAACGGTTGCTTAGAATCATTGATAAGAGAATCGTACAAATTATCTCTTCTAAAGTTATCTTCACCAACATCACGTATCATGTCCTCTAAATGATCACTCATTCATTCTTCCACATAATTTGTTCCTCGTGACGTCATAGGTTGGTCCAGTACTTCTCCATGCCAAGTCCAAACGGTATACGTTCTCGTTATGCCGAACATGAATAAATGATCATGCAAATTGCCCAAGTCTTGTCGTATTTGATTAAGACAACGAACACAAGGACAAAAATATGTCCCGTTCACAGACTTTGCATTTTCTTTAACATATTGCAAGAATACCAAAACACCATTCTCATATTCTTTAGAGATGCGACGTGCATTCATCCACCTTCGATCCATACTATGTTCGTAACATAGTTCATCAGTATAAAATTCTTAACTCTCACAAGGTTAGGCCCTACCCATTCAGGAAAAATATTTTTCATAAATTGCTACGACATGTGTAAAGAAGTCTACATCATAAATTTGATAAAATTTCGACAGCATTTCGCATTGGTCTCCGAAATACACGAAATGACAGTAGTCACAAGAATGACCACAATCAAATATGCATCCGGAGAACAACACAAAGAATGAACCGAAATTTCATCAGTCTTATGCATAAACTCCAACATACATGTTATAGCAAATTTATGAAAAATAATTTTCCCAAACTGTCCAATTGGACAATTCAAAATTTAATACAAACGATTAAAAGATTAATCGTTTGTGTTAAATTTCAAACGGGAACTAAGTTTCACTAAGTGATTTGATACTAATGCATGCCAATTATAATAACACAACTAAACTTAATCACATGCATATACTAACAATCTGCAAACACATGCATACCTAAACGTCAATATGAAATCATAAAAAAAAAACCAATAAAATGCAAATTCAAAGTGCCAACATCATACACAAAAGCCAATAATATCCATACAAATTAAGTTTTCAAGAAACAAGTTAACCTTTTTAGCAGATTATATATAACCAAATGAGGTAGATGTCGTAGTGCACGCCCAAATATAGGTCACAAAAGCAGTCCAAAAACAGTCGAAAACGCAACCCAACAAGACGTTTGAAACTGCAACAAAACGCAACGAAATGTAATTATAATCGGTTCAAATGAAAGCTTTTTCATCAAAAACTAATTCAATCGGAACAAAACTAAATTTAAACGATCAAAAACACAGAAAACGAACCTCTAATGGCGCGGCGGAGAAAATCTCTCGACGAAGAAGACGATGAATAGTGGAAACTGCTCGCAGGTTCGCATTCTGAAGTTTATGTTACTACAGACGTCGGTTAGCTATCGCGACTGACGTCTGTAAGGTTATAGACGTCGGTCCTCTCACTAATTTGACGTCTATATGATTTAAATATTAATATTAACGCGGATTATAGACATCAGGTATGTGCGCAACTGACGTCTAGTTGGACATAATCGTCGGTTACCATGCAACCGACGTCTAGTTTGCAGAATAATCATTACAGTTTCACCTAACTGTCAGGTTATAGACGTCCGTTCAGAGGGGGCACCAACGTCTATGTCTCAGACCATTAATGACACTCAACTACCTGTCAGGTTATAGACGTCTGTGTGTGTCCACCACGTCTAACTCGCGACTGTTCACCACCCCTGAGACCTTTAGACGTCGGTGGTTGTCATGTTGACGTCTATAGCTCGACTCTTCACCTTACCTGGCAGACCTTTAGACGTTTCTGTTGAAGGGCCCCGACGTCTATAGTTTTTCACGCATCAGTTACAGCTTGGCCCGACGTCTAGTTGCCCTACTTAATTACGAAGTTGCCATCAGTCATCGTGTTACGTCAGTGAACCAAACAACTGACGTCTATGTGGTGACGTTAAACAGCGTTTTTTCACGTGTTTTCATAAATATGATTTGCATAAATTAGAATAAAATATGTGTAAAAAATTAGAATAATTGTGTCAAATAATTTGGATTTTAAATAATTTCCGAAAGTAATTAGGAAGTTTTTTTATATTAAAATGTGTGTTTCAGGTGGTTTAGTTCGATTATAAAAAGGATGACGAGGATTCAATACCTGCAGTGTTAAACTGTTGGTGATGTGATTATAAAGAAGGTGCAATGCAGTGCTGGCAAGAACCAGTTAATGGAAAGGAATATCTTATTATGGTGGTGGCAGCATGTATTATAAATAAATAACTATAATTATAAATGTTGGAAAACATAAAACTAATCTGATGGCGGAACAGAGCCAATATATATAATGTACGGGAAAAATATTAAATTAGTAACAATTTGAGTCCCAAGTCTCTATCCAAAAAAATTAAGAGAGTAAATATAAGAAAATCTAATTAATGGAATATAAAAGTAAAAATTGAATAAGAAGAATCAAAATCCATTCCATATATATATATATATATATATATATATATATATATATATATATATATATTTTGAATTTGTATCTTATTAGAAAATTGATAAACTTAATCATGACTTTCATGCTATATTAGAAAATAAATTTTAAATTCAACTCATTTTATTAAAAAAATAAAATTTATATTTTATTTATATATTATAATTAAGTCTTATTTCTAATTCACATGCAGTTTTCAACCTATTTAGATTAAAAATGTATTTTTGAAAAAGAGATTGAAAGAATAAGGATAAGAAAATATGGCTAAGAAAGATTTTTGGAATTATTAAATTGTAACATTATCATAGTTCCCTTCGTATATTTAGGTTTGTCGGTGGGGGACAATCATAGAAAACTAAGGACGTGACATAAGGTTATTAGTAAAATAAAGAATAAATTAGGAAGGTCGAAGGATATATTTTTATCATCAGTGAAAAGAATGTCTCATAAAATTTGTTATTATTTTATTATATTTATATTAGATATTTTTGTTTAAAATGACATTACTCATTGAAAATAGAATAAGTAAAATGCGAAGAGAATTTTTGTGGAAATGGGTAAGGAAAATAGAATGAGAAAATCTGTGTAAAGCATAGGAAGGTGGTGGATTAGGAATGAAAGATATATATATAAATTTGCTTTATTAACTAAATGGAGATGGAGAGTAGGAGTATAGAAGTACAGGATCTATGGAAAGACATTTTAGAATTGAAGTATCGATCATGGAAAACTCTAAAAGATGTCACTACAACTGGTGGTGGTAGGATCTGAGAGAGGTGTGGAATTTGGGACAAAATGATGATTGGTTTGATGAAAATGTAGGTCATGATAATGTTTTGCCGGATAGGTGGCAAATTTCCAAGACTGTATGCAAATTTTGAGAAGGTGAGAATAGTAGAAGAGCTACGTTTGTGAAATAATAACAAATTGGAATGGTGCTTAGAATGGAAACAATCACAAATGTCAACATGCACGTGCACCTTCTCAAAATCTATTCGCCACACTTTTATTACTTTTTTTTTTCTTTATGATATTATGACACATTTTTACATTTATTTATTTGATACACAGAATATAAAAGTAAAATAATTATAAAAATATAAATTTTATATTTTTTCTAAAAAAAATTAAATAGAAATAATATAAAATGAATATAAAAAATTTAGATATATCACTTTTTTTTTCGCTGTAAATGTTATTTCCAACAACTTAATACATATATACACAAATAATAATAATAATAATATATATATATATATATATATATATATATATATATATATATAGTTTGTTAATGCGCTTACGCCTGTTTTTCAGTTGGTATATTTTAACAATGTGTATCGGGTTTTAGTAGACAAAAATATTTTCATATATTATGAATTATAAGTTTTAAAGTTAAGGACATTTGAATAATTTTCATTCTCAAAACTAAAAAAGAAAACAAGAAATCCAAACTCTTACTCACCCCCCTCATTCCTCTGAATCCATTTTCTTTCATCTCTCTCACTCTAACATTTTATCTATCATCCTATGGTAGATCCAACTGAAAAAAAAAATTAGAAATACTCGTCGTTAAACAATTTACCTTTGTAAAGAGTTGAGTCATTAGCATATTCGTCTTCACGCAAAGGTTAATTGAAGATCTCTTCAATTTCATCATCTTCACTAACCTCTCTAATTTCATCATCTGTAGATGTTGAATCATCATCTCTTAAAAAACCTATAAAATGAAAACTTATTATAAAATCATTTTATTTTGTAAGAAATTGTTTAACAACGAGTGTTTCTGATTTTTTTTTTCCAGGCCAATTACCAATTCCTTTGATGTCATTATGCTTGTGAAAAATAGATAAAATTAGATAAGACAAAAATTATAAAATGAAAACTCATTATAAAATCATTTTTTGTAAGAAATTGTTTAACAACAAGTGTTTCTAATTTTTTCCAGATGAATTACCAATTCCTTCATATGTCATTATGCTTGTGAAAATTAGATAAAATTAGATAAGACAAAAATTATAAAATGAAAATTTATTATAAAATCATTTTTTGTAAAAAATTGTTTAATGGTCAGTGTTTCTAAGTTTTTCGATGAGGGCTATAGAGATGACAAAGAAAAGGTTGGAGTGAGAGAGATGAAAGAGAAAGGGTTAAGAGGAATGAAAGAGGTGAATACGAGTATGGGTTTTTTTTTTTTTAGTTTTGAGAATGAAAATTATTAAAATATCATTGATCTTAAAACTTAGAATCCATGATATATAAGAGTAATTTTTGTCTACTAAAACCTGTTACACATTGTTAAAATGTACCAATTAAAAAACAGACGTACACGCGTTACCAAAGCCATATATATATATATATATATATATATATATATATATGACATTACTTATAATTTTTTTAAAACTCAATATAACATATTTTGGACTCTACCTATCAAAATCAGCAAATAAATCATGATGATCACGAATCATCATTACATTAAAGTAGTTTCCACTTTGGTCCAACCATAATAAACTCTTTAATATGAGTATTAAAATATGCTTTGTGTTTCTTACAAGTTTTATGCAAGTATTCTACATTGAGTGATTTATTAAAGCAGAAATATAACATAAAAATTAGATAGAGTTTTGAATTGGTAATTTTTTTATTAAATATTAATTATGTGCTTAAATAGATTAATTTAAATATATTTTTTTATATTATTTTAATTTAATGTATGTAGAATTACCATTTCCTTGACACATATTTTAATTTAAGTTTCAGAACTAGCCTAAAGTAACTCTTTTTTATTTTTTGACTTTTTTCCTTTCTATTTGTCAATCCATTATAACAACTTTTAACTATTTTTAAAGAACTAATTTCTCTCTTAAAATTATCATACTTGCAGTGTTTTATTAAACCCAAATTTTTAATCTTTTAACTTAAAACTCTACCTCTAGGGTTTTTAACCCATCATTAACACTTACACCATGCTTGTAATATTTATCCAAGGCCAAATTCTCAATTCGATTCTTTTAAATTTCATAAAAACTTAAAAGATTAAGACTTTGTTCATCCAAATCATCAAGTATCAACACCAATTCCAGTCCTCACCACAATATATCATAAAATACTGCTAACAAAACATAGTGAGATTTTCATTTACATCAAGAAGTCAAAGTGTCCGCTAGCACGTGGCAAGAACATGACTCTATAATATCCATTTTAAAAATACAAGGAAAATAATAATAAAATTCTTGATTTAATCACTTGTATGTTGTAAACATAGTTAAGTTTCCTTACAAAAATCTATTGTATATATTATTTATATAGTAACGTTGTTGTTTTTTTTACATGTAATTCAATAAAAAAAACTAAAATATTTTAAAATTAAACTAATAACAATAATAAAAAGAATAATTTAAATAAAATTTAGTTGAAATCTCATAATCAATAACAGAATAATACTTAGGTTTTGGGGGAATTAAATCCCACCTAATAAAAAAAGAAAAACAGGATTTGAAAGTATGAGAAAGCTGGACCATCAGTTTTGCATAACATATCAGCATTCACTTACAGATGGTCTCACCCACCCCGTTGATGGAGGTTACTGTTCATATATATAATGGATTAGTGGATAAGATCAACTCCCTGCATGTCATCACTCCAAAACTATATTTCAACAACATACAAAACGAATCCACCCAGCATTCTTGTTATGTCACAGACCACCATGTTAGGAAAATATTTATAAACATATGCAACAGTAGACACCACTTAGAAAAAAAAATATAAATTTAATAAAATCATAACACCTAAAATAAATTAATAGTGTTTAATATATACATATATATATAAAGTATTCATATATCACTTCATATTTTATTACAATGGACTTTTCTCTCTTTTCTTTACGTAATCAATCATACATTTCTTTGACCAACTTTTTCCTGTCATATTTTATTACTTTTCTTTTTAAGAAAAATGGTTTATTTATCAAAACTATGCTTTTAAAAGTTCTCACTAATTAAATAATTTTTTTCAAAAAGTAAAAATATGTTTTAATAGCATTTTATGAAGTTAAAAATAGCGGTTTCTTTTAACAACTAAAAGTATGTTTTAAAAACATATTAAACATGTATAATGTATAGTCTTAACACACCAGCTTTAAAACAAGAAAGACAAGATCATACAAAAAAAATAATTGTTGAGAATTGTTTTATTATTTAAACACGAAAAAAAAAAAGACAGTAATGCGTGATACTCTACATAATTGTCTCAAAGTTATAAAGTTATTAAAATTTATAAGTAGGAGAAAGCAGACTAAATAATGTATTGAAGAGGTATCGTATGGTATGTCAGAAAGGAGGGACAAAGTGATTAAAGGGAAAAACTTTAATGAGCAGAAAAGATTCAATAATGGCATTCTCTTCTTGACCACCAAAGGAAGATGTTACTTATTTATTGATTTTCATGGCTGATTAATGACAATGTTGTCGATTTTCTGGTATCCAACCTCCTATTTGCATGCTCTTGGTCTAGTGGATTTTTTTTATCATCTTCCCTTTATTATATGGAATTGTCTCCATCTTCCCTTTTCTTTTTCAAATTGATCCTTTTGTAATTTTCTTGTTTTTTGTGTCACAGTTTATCATAATTATTTCATATTGCCTAATAATACACCAATTTATATTTCTCTATAAATATACATACCCATGTACACACACCTCCTCTAACCATGACAAGTTTATGAGGTAAGTAATAGGTATGTGATCTTTAAACAAAAGACGCATTACTTATTCTATGAAACTTTCCTTCACACACTGTCTGCAATCATTTCAACCATGGCATCAAGTTAGTTTGCAGTAGTTTTAAGATTTTTGTTGGTATGAGTAACAATTAAATGTAGCTGTCTTTGGTCCGGAGTTTTAGTAAATTAGTCCTAATAAATTTACTTTTGTTTTTTACTTAATAAATTGCTATTTTTATCTTGAAATGACTGCAATTTTTAAAAATATTATATATTTTTCATTTGTATACAAGAAATTTATTAATTCACCTATTCTACTCCATCAAATGAGTTAGATTCCTTTACTGAATATAGTCATTCTTTAATTTTTACGAGTTAGAAATTTCACTTGTAATATAAATTTATTAATTGATTGATTGTATATTTATGGGTATTTTATTATTGGACACAATCTAAATTATGATAGAACAATTAATAGATTCAATTCTAGACATAAAGACTAAATCATTGATCATTCTCAAATTTAATGCTTAATATGAACCTCTGATAAAAATATCTATTAGATTAAAATTTTTATTATTAAAATTTAGACTTATTTTTAAAAGATTAAGACTTATTAAATAGAAGTATGAAGCATAGAGTAAGAAGTAGAAATATATTGTTTAATGTTTTTATATTAAATTGAATAAGAAAATCCAACTCTTGTGGCATGCTAATTTAATTTTTCTTCCTTTGTTAGAGAAAATTATAACACCTTTATTATTTATCGAAATATTTCAAAAGATTTTTCTATTAATTCATTTATCTATGATGAAGATATAATATATATATATATATATATATATATATATATATAGTTTTTTAAAAAGAAAAGAAATAATTCTTATTGTATATGATAAATATACAATAATTGTATATGAAAAATATTGTATGATAAAATATTCAAAAATTAATAATTTTTATTTTTTCAATGTTTTTCATAAAAATCAATATAAATTTGTATAATTTGATATATTTATCAATATTATAAAACTAGTGTATTAATTTACATTATTTAAACTATAAGTGAAAGAGAAAGATATGTATCATATCACATGTTTTATTATTACTTACTGATGCAACTTTGTCGACAACATGTATGTGACTCAACAATCTAATTTGAACATGCCATATATACATTCAACATCATTATTTAACAACATTTTTTTAAATATTTTCATCTACTTATGTATACATATGTGGAACATTTTTTTCAACTTTTAAACATGACAATTTCATCGTATCAAAGTTCAAGTTAACAATTTTTGTTTAAGGAAAATTCAACAAAAATAAAATAAAATAATAAAAACTTGCTTTTATTGTAATTTCTATCTTGAGCGAAAATTTAGCTTAAGTGAGAATTTTTAGCTTGAACAAGTATATTAGAGAAAAATTAGATCTCTTTCTTAAGTGATAATATATCTTACTTTATAACAAAGAAAGATAAAATCTTCCTACCTTATTTTTTCTTGAGGAAAAATATTTCGTTTGAACAAATATATTTCTAAAAAGAACCATGTAGAAACTTTAAAATTATTTCAAGACATACCCAAAACGCAACTCAAGTATTCTTAACAAATTTCAAACAATATTTTACATTACGCTAATGCTTCGTTTGAACTCAAATTGCCTTCTCAATCTAACAAAATCCTAAATAAACACATCTCAAACACTTAAACATTCATCATACTCATACAATTTCAACTCATTTTAAGCAAATCATTCATTCTAATTGGTTTTTCATGTCATACATACAAACGATTATTTTAAAATGATTACAAGTGAAATTTCTTTGTATTGTAGTGACTATTAAATTATGTTTAATAATAAGTATATTTAATTGAATTTCATCATTTAAAATTATTAAAATCAAGGATTTTTTATGGGTGATTATAATTAAGGCCTAATGCAACATAATTAGATATGTAATAACCTTTTCAAAGTTCATTTGAAAAAATTAAAAGTTTTGTTTTGAATTCGATGAAAGAGAAGTAGAGTACAAATGAATAAGAAATGAAAGAAGGATCAAAATTGTTAATAGAAAAATTATCAAAATCAAAATAAAATAAATATATCTTGAAGAAATTTGATATTTAAGAAAAAAATAAATAAAAAAACACATCTTAACATCTATCAAAAATTTAATATTACTATAATGAAATCTACAATAGATAAAAAAAAATTATAAACGAACAAATACAATAAAAAATGTTAAATTGAATAAAGACGTAATCTCATAAAAGAAAAAAAAAACTTATAAAAAGATAAAGAGAAAATAAAAAAATAGGAATGAGAATAAACTTTAAAATGTTATTGATTAATATACTTTTATTTAAATTCTTTTTTTAAGGAAATCTTTCCAACTTTTAGAAATATTTTTTTACATAAATTTAAAATATATTTATTTATTATTTAGTTTTAAAAAATCAAGATTAAGATATTGTAAATATTTATATCATGCTCAACTAATACTACTTCATAATCTAAATTAGGATCATAATAGATCAATTAGTACTGCTTCATCATTTAAATTAGAATAATAATATAGATCAACAATTCTATTTTGGTTTGTTTTGGTTCATCTTGCATTCGACGTGCTCCATATTTGATTCTTCAAAAGAAAAAAATAAGGGAGGATTCACCCACATAAAACTTTCGGGTTAATAAATTTGACCCATTTTGTATAACTAGAGTTTGTAGAATTCTGAACAATCTGTATAAACTGAAAAATTAATTAGAATGTTCTTTGTAATTACTCAAGAAAACCATTAATGACTAATAAATTATTATTTAATATAGGAAATATATGAAAAAAAATTTATAAAGTGAATCATGAAACAAAATTTAGATTCCACTTATAAATATATAATATTGATAAAATAAAAAGTAAAGAATAAAAATATTAATAGTGAAATTGGATGAATTGACCCATACTTTGACTTTCTTAGAGTAGTCATGAAGATGAGATGTATGTGAACTAACAAACTTCAATATCAAATCCAATCGAAGTCACATTTGTTTATAAGTGCACCCCCCTATTTACCATATTATCATCTCTTTTACTTTTGTTGGTATCATACTCCTTTTTACTTTTGTTAGGCATTTGCCCAAAGAAAAAACAGATCAAATAATTATCGATAATTTTACATAAAAAATGATTTTTTTTTACATATTTAACTTTTTTATATCTATTTGACACTATATTTTTTTACTTTTTACTTTTTTTTAAAAAAAAAATATAAAACTATCATTTTACTTTTGTATTCAGTGTCAAATAAATATAAAAGTTATGATATAATACTCAATTTTACAGTTATTGTGTATGACAAAATTGTCCATTAACGTACTTGCCATTATCACACATGTTTCTGTGCTGTGCTACACCTTTGAACACTCCAAATCTACTTTCAAATTATATAAGCGAATTAATTAATTAAAGCAAATTATTATGAATAAAGAGGGAGAAAATAATTTTCTTCCTTACTCGTTTTCCACATCGTGCATGCACTCTTAATCAACGTAACTAAAGCCTAATAATGCAGAGATCTTTAACTTAATTAATTGAATGGCTTGAACTAACTTGTAGTGACTAAGATTTTCTTTTTCTTGCTTTTTATAGTTTGATTTGATTGGAGCCTTAGACCATGGGAATCAAATGGTGTTCTTTGACGTCTCATTTCGAATATATTCTTTATATAATTAAATTTATTAAATTAATTTTTTATGTTATTCGTTTTATTAAATGAGTTTCATTCTAAAGTTTATAATTTTTTATATTTTGAAATCAATAAATTTAAATATAAAGTGATAAAATTATTAAAAATAATATCTTAAAATAAAATATATTGCCAACGCTGGAAAGAAAAAAAGGTTTATTTGATTCCATGCATCTTAATAAGTGTTTCAACAAAAGTGTTTGACATTCAAATAAGAGTTTCAATTATAAAATATTCCTACCTAAATCCTAAATCGTATATATATTCTATTATAAGTGATTACACACATTTATTCTTTTTGCTTAGACTCCTTCATATTTAGGATGCAATATGGTTTCTCTTGAGAAAAAATCAGTAGTCTTATCAATATTGTCTCTCTAACAACTAGAAAAAGAATTCAAATCTAACAATTTCTTATACGCACATACACACACTTCGATTAATATTTTGAAATTTGAATTAATTTTTTCAATAAAGATTGTCATTTTTATTTTCGTAATATATATATAATTTTACTAATTAATTTCAAAATAACTATACAGAAAATAATAATTTGGTAAAATGCTATGGTAAATCTTATTCTTTAGATAAAAGTCTTCTAAAATATAAATTACTTTCTAAGATTTGTTATGTTTGACAAAGTTGTCGACAATGAGAAAAAAAATTATATGATAAACAATTTTTAAAGTTTATAATCATATCCACAAATCAATTTTTTAGCAACAAAATGTTTTTTTTTTTCATTTTTTAAGTTGTATTTAATTTATATTAAAAATAAACTGTCATAAACATTTTTATTTACTATAAGTTAATTATTTTTTTTTATATTTAAAATTATTTTTAGTATATGTAATAAATTGTTGTATTATGTTTGCTGAAATATGTTGACATTTAATTCGAATACTTATTATTTTTTCTAGATAAGTTTATCCACAAAAATATTTTATTTATGAAAATAAAAAAAGTAAGTTAACTTTTAAAATGTCGTTCATAATTTTTAATATCAACTCCTCCATGTATGGATGTCTGATCTTTCTTCTTCACTTCTTATCCCGTAAAAAAAAGTTGATCCTGCACTCGATTATGGCATGGGGATTTACAACTTTCGTTATCTTTGAGCTAACTTACATCTTTGTATTATTAAAATGGTGCCAAGAAAACGAAATTTCAATAACTTGATGTCCTCCACCAATAATCTCGTCTGCGTGCACTGCATTTTTATTATGATGTAAACTTTTAAAAGTTTTGAGGAAGGAAGGAAGGGATAAAAAAGCAGAACATGATACTTACGTAAATGCAAAATCACACTTGTCTACAAATAAGTGGAGTTTGGCAAAAAGGTTTTCCTTCTAATAATAATTATTACTTTACTCATAACAATTAGTTAAGAAATCCTATAATTAAAAACTATTTTCCACTAATTCTAAATCAAAATTAAATCCATTCAGTCACATAAAGAATGCACTATCAGATAGCATTATTAAGACACAAGTTTCGACTAATCAGCATTAGTTATATGAGGAGTTGGTGTTTGACATGGTATTAACCACATATTTAACATTTGACACTTCTAGATTCTGTTTCTGATTATGTAATGTATATCAGACGGCATTATTAGTGATGATTTTTCACCCATTAGCTTTAATTATTGGGGCAGTTGATGTTTGACATGACACTGAGCAATCAAGTTTAGTGTTTTCATCTATCTATTCCTTAATTTTTAGGTTCCTTCATAGGTCGAACAATCTGAGTGAGTGTCGAATGTACCTTTGTTACTTATGCTATGCTAGATGTATCTTTTTTTACAATAAAGTTTATTCATCCTGTAGAAGATCTGTTGTAAATTTTAGTAGGATTTTTAGAGATTGATTCTTAT
The DNA here is from genome assembly GCA_027742785.1 of Vigna reflexopilosa. NCBI lineage: Eukaryota > Viridiplantae > Streptophyta > Magnoliopsida > Fabales > Fabaceae > Vigna > Vigna reflexopilosa. The sequence goes on from CM050918.1 coordinate 10,581,687, forward strand.
CAACACAGCTGCTTTTATCTAAATAATGGGTTAGGTATTTTTTTAATCTCTAAACTTAAATATAAAATTAAAATTAGTTTATTTTTTAAATTTTAATATATTTTAATTTATAAATTTAAAAAATAAATAGTTTAAATTTTTTTAAATAAATAACATTAATTTGTTTGAGTTTGTTAAATTATGTTATAAACAGAGATGTGAACTGATATATGTTAAACAGATAAACGTCTTAAATGTAAATTTGAAACGTATTTTACATGTAATTTTTTTAATATAATTAAATTAAAATGATTAGTTTAATTTATTTTTAAAGTTTGAATATTAAAATGTTTTAAAATTTAAGACATAAATAAATTTTAATTTGACGTTTAAGTTTAAAAAATAAAAACATATTTAATTTATAAATTATTACTAATATACTGACAAGTAAAAACCTAGTATTTGGGTTAATAATGAGATTGCAAGAGAAAAATGTTAATCTGAAGCATGTGGAATGAATGTGTTAGATTAGAGCCCACTGACCTTGAAGAATACAGTATTATAAAAAAGCAAAAACATATATGGTGTTTTGTTTTTTGTAGTATATAAGATAAAGTTAGTAGCAGTGGATTTTGTGAAAAAAATTTGGAGCAGGGAAAGTGTATTCCGAGTCACGGCAACTGAATAGAGAGGGAATCAAGCAATTGCAGACACTCCCACTAAATAATAGTAATATAGCTTTTTTTTTTTTTTTTTTTTCTTTTTTGAGATTGACCAAAAGTATAACTTTAGAATAGGACACCGATACTTATCGCTTATCCTCTTCCAGTGCAATTTGTCTTAATCATTACCCTTTATGTTTATAAGCACGACCACTCCATGCACTTCAGAGTACATCGCTCTAAGCGTTACACAAATTTTTCATATTATTTCCAACACAAAATATGGAACAACAGTACTGTCGTTGTGCTAGTTTTGGAACCAACTTCAGTAAGGCAAAGCCTTATTTGTTAACGGTCGGACTTCAATTTGGGTTCGCCGGAGCTCTCATCTTCTCCGTCGCCAGTCTCAACCATGGAATGAATCGTTACGTTTTCGTCGTCTATCGTAATGCCATCGCTGCTTTGGCCCTGGCTCCTTTTGCATTGATTTTTGAGAGGTCCAATCTTAATTATTACTCTTGCATTATTTTCGTAATATATATATATATATATATATATATATATATATATATATATATATATATATATATATATATATACATGCAGTGTTTGTGTTGTTTGAGACATTTTTGGTTATTAGTTGATGATGAAATTTTGAAATTTGCAGGAAAATTAGGCCGAAGATAACACTCCCTGTCTTCTTGCACATAATGGCACTCGGATTTGTGGAGTAATCATCTAAAACCTTTGTCTATCACTATCAGTAAACAGTATAATAACACCTTTGTCCCTCTTCATATTTAACCTACTTTATAAAGACGTCATTTTAACTTTAATAACATTCACTTTATTTCTAGGATTTTGGTTTTTTAAAAAATGTCTAACAGTGTTTTGATAACATTTTTAAATATAAAATAAATTATGCATTAAATTCTTAAGATGTCGACAGCATGCGTACTTACGCAACTGTCTGATCAGGTGTAAAAAAGATTTGATTAAAGTGAATTAGTAAATTAATGAAATGTATGTCTGCTTTAATGAAACGTAATTTTCCTGAAAGTTAAGGGAATACGGCATTGGAATATATTTATAAATATGATATAATTTAGTTTAAATATATTTTTAGTTCGTAAATAAATATGTAAACAGTAAAGAATCGTTAAATAAAATGTTTTTACTAGAGTTACAGAAAATTCATTGAAGACTGTATCATGAAACTTCTAATAAAAGAATGGTATTTTAAAAGCATTGGTTAAAGAATGAAAATATTTTCTTTTATTGAAAATTATGGGAGAATGTATTTTTTACGAAATTCAATAAAAAATAACATTTGATTTTTTTAATTGGCGCCTAAGATTTATGTAAAACATTTTATACTTTCAATTTCTTAATCGGTTTAGGTCATATTATATAGCATTTTCCATTTTGATATACCATCCACTTTAATTGTATAATATAATTATGTTTTATTTGCTTTTGAAATGAATACTATGAAAAAAACTTTTCCGTATTTAACAACACATAATATAGGATCACTTACTATTACATTTATTTTCCTTTCATATATCTCTTTTTTTTTTGTGTTTAGTATATATTTTATACCAAAACAATTTCAAGAATCTACTTCAAGGCTTCAAATCGGCCACTGGATCGCTTAGGTTTCTTCTTCTTTTTTTTTTTTTTTTTTTATAATGACGTTATATATTATTTCTTCCTATAAGTTTCACAATATTTTAAAGCATTTTTTATTTGAACTCAAGTCTGAACACACGAGTTAGGTGTCCTTTGTTTGAAGTTGAGGAAGCTTAAGGATAATTTACTATGTGGGATTTTATTTTATTTTAATTACAAAGCTACTAATTTGTTTCATGTTATTAAAATTTTGTATAAAAAAATACTGAAAATAATTTTTTGTTTTTTTCCTGCTTTCTAGACAAATATTTGTAAACAAACAAATTAAAATAAAACTGTAGTTTTGCAATTGAAAGTACAAGTAAATAAAATAAAAGTACACATAAACCAATTTGAAGGAGTATTGTATTTCGTTTCAAAAACCATGCCCTGGCTGTTTGATCATTTGGAAGCAAACGTGAGAATCGGGTTCTAAGAATTTAGGATAAATTAATATCGATTTAAGCTAGTTCATTGACGTATTTTTTTAATTACTTTTACATATTTTTATAAATAAATATTTATTTATATAATTCTTTTTTTCAATTATTTTTTTATATATTTACGATTAAAGTTCTAAAAAAATAAGTTTAAAACATGGGATTATGTTCCTCAAATTAGAGTAACAAAAATTGAATGAAGCTAACTTGAAAAATTGTTGAGCTGGATTTATTTTCAGACTAAAGTTAACTCTATTCGCCGGCACTTAAACATGGTAAAAGAAATTTAGCCATTGTTAAAACACTGAAGATGAAGTTTGAAAGGAAATGAGAGTTGAGAAGGTGTTATTATGAGTATCGTTTTCTGATGAGACTGAATCTGGTATTTCAGACCAGTGATTGATCAGGGCTTCACGTTCTTGGGAATGCAATACACATCAGCTTCGTTTACCTCTGCCATAATGAATGCAGTGCCTTCTGTGACTTTTGTGCTAGCAGTAATTCTAAGGTTAGAGCGTGTAAATGTTAAGGAAGTAAGGAGCCTAGCGAAGGTGATTGGGACATTGGTGACATTTTCAGGTGCTTTGCTAATGACACTTTACAAAGGTCCTGAATTTAACCTATTTCATTCTGCAAACGCAACCCACAACCAAGACGGAACTCACTCTCCACAAGTTGTTAAACACTGGCTCTCAGGGACTCTCTTTCTTCTCCTGGGTTGTGTGGCTTGGTCGTCTTTCTTCATTTTACAGGTATGTTTAATTTTATCTTCTCTGACAGACATTTATATTCTATGTGTAACAAAAAAAAAAAAAACATGTCTTATTGGTGAATTGTGAATTGCAGTCCATAGCACTGAAAAGGTATCCAGCAGAATTGTCACTCTCTTCTTTGGTGTGCTTATCTGGTGCCGTGCAAGCTAGTGTGGTGGCGATTATTGCCACTCGTCATTCTGGGCTTGCTGCATGGGCCTTGGGCTGGGACTTCAGACTCTACGGCCCTCTCTACACGGTCAGTACTGGGCCCAAAGTATTATTTTTGTCTGACTTTCACTGCAAGTTTCTCTTAATGATCGATTTCAAAATTACAGGGAATTGTTACCTCTGGAATAACGTATTATGCGCAAGGGTTGGTGCTGCAAAGCAGGGGCCCGGTGTTTTTAACTGCCTTTAATCCTCTTTGCATGGTCATAACCTGTGCTTTAGGCTCCTTCCTTTTTGCAGAGCAACTTCACTTGGGAAGGTAAACAATGCTTCTTACCTCTTCATTATTCTTTCGTCACGGTTCAAATTATTATTTTAATTATTCATAGTGTTGATGCAACTTTCTCAACCATGTTCTTCCTCTGTCTTTCTCTGTTACACTGATTTCAGTATCATCGGAGCTGTCATTATCGCATTGGGTCTGTACTTTGTGGTGTGGGGCAAAGGCAAAGACCATTCAGACCCCACGCCATCATCTCCTACAGCAAAGCAAATGGAGACACAAAAATTGCCAATTTCTTCATCTGATATCTGACACAGAATTCCAAAGGAATTTGTGAATAGTGCGCTTTTGCTGCCTTCAAAATTGGCAATAGTTATGTATGCCAATTTCTTGCTTTCGGTCTCCACATTCTGAAGGGATAATCTCAGATTGCTCCTACAAGCAATGCCATCTTCTGTGCTTTATTTTATCATCCAAAAAGAAATCATAGCATCGTTTCATGCGAAGATAAGCTTTTAACCACCTTGTCTTCGGTGGTTCATTTGCTCTTCTCCAACAATGAATAAACTTATATCTCTCAATTCATATCTTTTTAAAGTAATTTATAATTATTTTGAAGTGTTTTTTGATCTTGATGCTTGTTATGAATGATCAATCTATTTTGAAATTGTCATGTCACAATAAATCAGAAAGTACATTAAAAATCATTTCTAGACCGGATAATGTCTATCTTATAATCACTGCTATTTGAGTTATCAAGTAATGTGATGGATAAACATATAAACAACATAGCATTGCAAACAAATTAAATCTAAAGAAGTTTGGTTTAAACATTTGTTTTAGGTGATAGAAAATGGATTATATGAATGACTAGTCTTTAATTATATATATATATATATATATATATGATTTAGTATATGATTTAATATCGTGTTTGAATAATCATTACGTCTTTTCAAGTACATGTCAACCAAATCAGTTAGCATGTATGTGGTTCAAATATATGTGATCACGATGAAACCATATTAACCAAACTAACTGATATTGGTAAATTATGATTAAACTAAGAACAAAGGGTTAAAACATGGTTAACAGGTAATTAGATCACGAGACTCAATCTTATCCAAGTAAGGATCTATGAACACTAGTATAAATAACACATTCTTCGAGGTACATTAATTACATTCTAATTACAATATTTATTATCATCTAACACACTTAGTTGACTTGAACGTCAGAGTAGCTTTTGCATACATAATTCCCATTAAGATTTGATAGGACAAGTACAGTGAAATTGGAGCTAGGATTGCTTGGAGTTGGAGTCTTTTAGTGGAGAATGTTCGACTCTGTAAGAATAATTAGTGCCTACCGTAAGGCTGACATATATTTTATATGGTGTCTACAAGAAGTAGGATGGTTGAAATGAAGGAAGCAAGACCTAGACCCTCCTTGACATAGCCACGAGACTAGATTCATAAATGAAAATGCAACAAGAGTTTGAAGAGTTTAACAAGAGAAGCGCCGGAAAGATATATGCCCTGAAGTAAGACAATGTCAGGTTAAGAAGGAAGGTAGAGGTTGAGGGAGTAATCGACAAAGGAAAAAAGAAGGAAATCCATGATAACAATAATTTAGTGCATTGGACTGTATCTCGTGTTAGCACTATCAACGAAACTAAAGAGGAAAATGGGTATAACCTTACTCCCAAAACCAAAGGAACAACGAACAACTCCTTGATCGCATGAGGAAGTTGTTCGTCCCTCTTCGTTGATGGTATCATGGATATTTCACTGCCTAAGCACTGGAAGTCCATTATAATGGATCAATATGATAGTAACATTGATCCAAATGAGCATGTCGCTGTATACATCATCCAAGTTAGCTTGTATTCAATTGATGATATTGTTATGTATTAGACCTTTTCAACCACCCAAAAAGAGACTGTCCTAGAGTGGTTCACCCACTTACCCCCTACTTCATTTATTGTTTTGACACCTTAACAAAGTCCTTCACAACGTAGTTTGCCACTAATCGACATCATCACCTTACTTCCCCTACACTTCTCAATGTGAGGCAAGAGAAGGGGGAATATATGCGCACCTTTATTGATAAGTTTGGCAAGGTAGCCTTGAAGATAAGGAACTTAAATCCTGAAGTGGTTTTGCACTACATGATCACGACGCTGAGGTCGGGGCCCTTTGTGGACAACATATGCATGACACAACCCACAAACATGGATGAGATGAGATAGCAGACCACAAAGTTTATGTAGTTGGAAGAGGTGTTGACTAAAAAGAAAGGAGTCGATTGAAATGTTGGTCATAAGGGAGGGTTCTTGATAACTCCTTAATTTTGCATTATTTTAAGTGTTTAGGAGTCTAGGTTAGTCTATATTTCTTTCTAATTGTCTAGAATTAGGTTAGTTTTGAGTTTTTGGTTTAATTTTAGATTTTTTTTTTAAAATAGTGTTTATTTTGTGTTTTTAGATGATAAAAAGTATTTTTAAATAAATAGTCCTTTAGTATTTTCTGAAATTCTAAAAAAAAAATCTTTTTAGTTTTTGCTAATATAGACTTTGTTTTTTCCTTATTGCTGATTAGCCCTTGTTTATTTTCTCTTATTTGCAAAATTAACCCTGGTCAACCCTTATTGCAGGTCAACCATTGAGACCTGGTTTCACTCCCTCAAAACGCTGCCTTTTTTGTTCTTGGGATTAATTGAAACACAACGTTTCATTGTGCATTGCATCTGCTAGAAGCAAAGGGATGAAAGGCTCGAGCAAGGTTCCAAAAATGAAAAAATACCTCTAGGGTTCGAGAGAGACGAGAGGAGCTTCTTGATGCCTGAGACTGATTACGATCCAGTGCATGTTCGGAGTTCGAACCGGCGAAGATATTGAAGATGATCAGAGGGGGCCTGAAATAAAAGCTTGAAGCAGAGTTAACGAAGGCTGTGGGATGGAAGAGAAGCTCGAAGAGTCGAAGGGTTAGGTTTCTTCTTTTTCCATTTTCCCTGTTTTTCACCCTGTAAAAGGGGTTTTGTAAATAGCTTGAGAGGTTGTACAATGGTGAGCATAATAGGTTAGAGAGTGCTGTGTAACGCGAAGGTTGACATTCTCCGCGATATACTATTAGAGTTCGTGAGTTTTAGGGTTTTATGTGCTTTTCGTAGCGTAGATTCTAGATTATTTGGTTGTTGATCGAGTCTCACGGTGGTGACAGCCCATGGTGGTATCGATTGTGCTTTTCTCGGTGACTTTTTACTTGTAATTTCATTTTCATGTCAATGAATTTCTATTTCGTGTTTGTTTTATTTCTACTTTACGATTTCAGTTCTGTTTGGTATTTAATGCAATTTCTATACTTTCTTTTGTTTGGTTGTTAATTTTAGGTTGTTGAATGCTTTGGATACTGTTAATTGGAGTATGTTCTGAATTTTAATGCTTTGATCAATTGATTTTTTTACATTTTATGCTTTCTGATTGATTTTTGTTCTGTTTTAGTGTTTAGATTTTCATTGTAAAGTTATTTTCGTTCATACAAAGGTCTTATTCTTTAGTATTGCATTTTGTTCATTCTTAGGTGCATTTTGTTAGGTTTAATTGTGTTGAGAGCATTTCATCCCTGGATTTGGTTAAATATCATGAATATGAGTTGAAATTGCTCTGTTTAGTTGAATCAAGTGATTGTTACTCACTTTTAGTTATAGATTAGAACATAAAACCCCAAAGTGGGCATAATATGTTCAGGATGTCTTCCTTGATAGTAACTAATCATTTGATACACCATTCTATGCAAGTTCAATTCAGATTTGTGATTTTTATCCAATGATTATGTGTTTAATCTTTAGCATTAAGAATTTCTGTTGAATTGATTTCAGTTTTAGATGGTAAATTCTTCTGTGTTTCAATTTTATGTTCTCTTATATGACATTCATTTTGATCCTTTAAATTTTCTTTAATTTTCCAGTTCATTGTATAAATGTTTTTACTTTCCAGATTAGACTAGTCACCTTATTCTTGCATTTCATATAAGTCCACATTCATTTGACTTTTACGATTTGCTTAGTTTTAAATTTTCAAATATAGTTTTCTGTTTCTATAATTACAGTTCTAGTTTTAGGTCATTTTAGTTGCTTTAATTCTTCATCTTAGTTTAGGTTTCTTTAGCTTAGTACATAATATTTGAATTTTTTCTTTTCTTTTTAATTTCATTTCTTTTCCCCAACCTTGTTTTGTAGTTAATAATTAGTAAATATAAAAATAGAACTTAATAAGTCGAATTTGTGGATTGATTCTAGGTTGACCTCTATATTACATTAGTGGGAAATCTAGTTTGTTGATTTTTTGCGTGACGAAAAAGTCTTTCAACAGTTCCATCAAAAGGGAGGGTTCTGTTAGATGAAGCCCAAGCCTATGTAGTTCTCGTGTTATACACCCTTGAATGCCCCCAAAATCTTGCGTCCTTGAGGAGGCACTTCAAGAAAATGCCAACATGAAGAAACATTTTAGATACCACCACATTTCAACCATACAACATACAAATGCAACACCAGTGGTTAAGGACCTCATCCATGTCGGCTACCAACGGTTTGTGAAGTGCACAATGATGTAGAAAGCTCTCATGCCAGGTACTAGAGGTATGACGATAGGAGGGAAGGTCGTAAGGATTGAGATAAGGATGAGAATAAGTTATGGAATCAAAACATGTCTCCTCATTTCAGTTCTGTTTTGATACCATACCCCACTAAGAGGCATCGTTAATATAATTTTCAGAGGTTTTACCAAAGAGCTAAATTTTAGCCATTTCTCTTCATAAAGACTCGTCAAAAACTGACCCATTTATTTAGTCTGTATAATTGCTTTAAAACAAATATTAAAATGCATAAATAAATAACTAACAATCCCTCCCTTAAACTAAATACTTGAATAAGCCATTTAGTTTATTTTTTATGCTTCAATAAGTCTCATCATGCTTCTGAATTTCACAAACTGCTCTAGTTTGAGTGGTTTTGTCATTATATCAGATACTTGATTCTGAGAAATACAATAATGTAACTTGATTTTCCCTTCTTTGACAAGGTCTCTTAAGAAATGAAATCTAACATCAATATGTTTACTCCTACTATGAAACACTGGATTTTCAGATAACTTAATAGCTGAACTGCTATCACATAGAACCATAACTTGTTTATGATCTTTGAAACCATTAACCTCCAATATTCTCTTAATCAAAATACATTGGCATGCACTTGTTGCAGCAGCTACATATTCTGAATCTGTTGTAGAAAGAGTTACAATCGGCTGCTTCTTAGAGGACCATGAAACAGTTCCAGTTCCTAACATGAAAACAAATCCAGATGTGCTTTTTCTGTCATTTATATCTCCAGTAAAGTCACTATCAGTATAGGCTACCAGTGTCAATTTTTCTCCCTTTTTGTAGAGAATTCCAAATTCAGTAGGCCCCTTCAAGTATCTTAGAATTCGTTTGGCTGCAAACCAGTGAGTTTCTGTGGGGTTGGCCATGAACCTACTGATTAAGCTGACAACAAACATTAAATCTGGTCTAGTAGCAGTCAAATACATGAGACTTCCAACTACTTGTTTGAACAAAGTAGCATCCACCTTGGCCCCTGCATCATTCCTAGACAGTTTTGTTCCCAGTACAATCGGATTTGTGACTGCATTGCAGTTCAACATACTAAATCGAGATAAAATCTCCTGAGCATACTTTCTTTGACACATGAAAATTTCATGTGTATTCTGCAGAATTTCAACTCCAAGAAAATATCTCATCTTCCCTAAGTTAGTCATATCAAATTCCAACATCATGGAATTTTTAAAGTCATCACACATCTTTATATCATTTCCAGTATAAATTAGATCATCCACATATAAACTCACCATTAAAATTTTACCTCCCTCGGCTGACTTTGTAAGCAATGTATGTTCACAGAAACATCTTTCAAAGCCATTTTGTAGAAAATATCCTTCTATTCTGTTGTACCATGCCCTTGGTACCTGTTTGAATCCATATAGTGCCTTTCTTAGCTTGTATACTTTATCTTCTTCCCCCTTCTTTATAAACCCAATCGGTTGTTGTACATAGATTTCCTCCTTAAGCTCTCTATGAAGAAATGCACTTTTCACATCCAACTGAAATATGATCCATCCATTTTGTGTCTCCAATGAAAGAATTATACGAATAGTGTCTAGTTTGGCAACAGGTGCGAATACCTTTGTATAATCCACTCCATAATGTTGTGCATATCCTTTTGCTACCAGCCTTACTTTGTATTTGTCAATATCTCTATTCTCTTTGAGCTTGGTCTTGTATACCCTTTTGACTCTAATTGGCTTCACTTCTTTTGGCATCTCAGTTAATTTCCACGTTTCATTTTTTTCTATAGCTTCCATCTCTTTTATCATTGCATCACGCCATTTCTTACTCTTGACAACTTCTTCAAAACTTTCTGGATCAATTATTGTTGTAAGCATTGTCCTTGTATCATCATCAGACAATCCTTCTCCTTCTTCATAATCTGCCATCCAAACAGGTTCTTTGCGATGTCTTCTAGCCCTCCCTTCAAGTGGAGTCTCAAGTATTGGAATATAAGACTCAATTTTGTAATCTGTTTCAGCAGTATTTTGTGGCTCTTCTTGTTGCATCTCCTTACTGTCTAGTGTGTCAATTCTGAAATCTGTTTCAGCAGTATTTTGTGGCTCTGTTTGTTGCAGCTCCTCACTGTCTGGTGTGTCAAGTTTATACCAGAGCTACTCATCATGTTTCTTCCATTAAGCAATATTTTGTTGATTCTCTGCTCTGTTATGCTCTCAATTCCAGCCCTTATGCTCTTCAAATATTACATCCTTGCTAATTATAATATTTTTGTTGACTGGATCAAATAGCCTGTATGCTTTTGATTCATCATTGACCCCAAATAAAACACACTATTTACTCTTGTCATCGAGCTTAATTCGTTGTTGATCAGGTGTGTGAACATGGCAAGACAACCAAAGACTCGAAAGTAGTCTACAGAAGGCTTCACTCCACTTCAGACTTCTTCGGGAGTTTTATCTTTTACTACTGTTGTGGGGCTCTTGTTCAGAATATAAACACACCATTTTGTTGCTTCTGGCCAGAAAACTTTAGGTACCTCCCTTCCATTCAAGGTTGCACAAACCATATTCATAATGGTTATATTCTTCCTTTTAGCAACTCCATTTTGCTGGGGAGTATAGGCAGCAGTTAATTGCCTCCTTATTCCTTGATTTCTACAAAAATCATCAAATACTTTTGAAGAAAATTCACCTCCCCTATCTGTCCTTCAACATACAATGTTTTCTTCAGTTTCTTTTTCAACCATTGCCTAAAAGCTTTTAAAGAAAGAAAAAGCTTCAAATTTCTTACCCAAAAAATACACCCAAGTTTTACGTGATAAATCATCGATAAAACTTAGAAAGTATCTTTTATTGCTCTTTGATGTTGGTTGAATGGGTCTACATAAATCTGCATGAATTAGCTGCAACCTCTTAGAAGCTCTCCATTGACTTTTCTTAGGCATAACTTTTCGGTGCTGCTTTCCTACTAGACAATGTGCATAAAGACTTTGAGGAGTGGTAATTGAAGACAACCCTATCACCATTTTCTTAGAGAGAAGCAATTTTAAGCCATCATAGCTTAAATGTCTGAACCTATTATGCCATAGTTGAGACTTATCCTCCACATCTGCCTAGAAACATGTTGTTGCTACCTTTGTTGTCAAAACAAACATTCTATTTGCACTCATTTGAATCTCCATAATTTTCCGCTTCTCTGGATGAACAACTATGCACTTGTTATTCTGAATATTTATGCTCAAACCCTTTTCTTGCAGTTGTCCAAGACTCAATAAATTACTTTTGAGTTCAGGAACATAATATACATAAGAAATAACATGTACAACACCTTTCACCATTAATCGCACACTCCATTTCCCCATTACAGTTATACGAGTGTTATTCCCCAATTTTACCTTGTGTCGGAAACTCTCATCCAATTTTGAGAACCACTCCTTATTACCACTCATGTGATTGTTGCATCCTGAGTCAAGAAACCACTCATCCTCTCCTTCTTTCCTCTCAACAATAGTCGTTAATAAGAGCTCATCCTCTTGTTCTTCTTTATCTTTCATTTCTGCATAATTAGCCTTCCTTTCCCACCGAGGACATTCATATTGAAAGTGTCCAAAATTGTGACATTTGAAACATTCTACATCAACTTTATTAAACATTTGCCTGGCCCTTCCTCTACCTCGAAATGATCCTCAAGCTCTTCCTCTTCCTCTACTTCTTCTGTTGTTTTTATCTTCAATCAAAGTTTGCATGACTTATTCCTCTTCAACTAAAAGCATCATTCTTTGCTTATGTACTAATAAGCTACTTTGTAATTCATCTATAGTCATCATATCCATATTGTTGGATTCTTCAATGGAACATACCACATCGTTGAATTTGATTGTCATAGATCATAAGATTTTTTCAGTTATGACGTTTTCTTTCATGATTTCTCCAACTTCTTTCATGCTTTTGGCTATTTTCAAGGTACGTGCAAAATAGAAATTTACTGATTCTCCTTCCTTTATTTGCAATGTTTCAAAGTCCTTACGTAGAGCTTGTAGTTGAGCTCTTTTCACCCTTGTTGACCCCTGAAATTTTTGCTTCATGGAATCCAATATAATCTTGGATGTTTCGTCATTTAAGATAATGTCCAGAATTTCCCTATCAATTGCTTGATAGAGATAATTTTTTATCTTTAAGTCCTTGAGTTGTTGTTCTTCCATCCTTTTTAGATCATCTTCTGAGGATTTTTCTCTGTCTGGTACCACGTTAATCCCTTTTTCCACTAAGTGCCAATATTCGTTGGAACGTAAGAAATTTTCCATCAACTTGGCCCAATGTTCATAATGGCCATCGAATTTTGGAATAGCTGGTTGAACATACTTCACTGTTTCAACCATCTCGAGATTGATTTCTTTCAACAATGACAACTCACTGTTCTCACTCTCTCTAGGTATTTCACTCTCTCACACACGTAACTTGTTTTGGTTCAGGCCCTTGTGAAGGAGCTTTGATACCAAATTGTGAACACAAGTAAGTAACAATTGTTTTCTGAATATGATACTTTCTTCTGTTATTCAAAACTGAAAAATCAATACATGTTTATAGGTGAAAGATATCACCGTGACACACAAAAGAAAATCAGAACTGCCCACTAAATGTGGGAGGTTACCAAAGAGCTAAATTTTAGCTATTTCTCTTCCTAAAGACTTGGTCAAAAACTGACCCATTTATTTAGTCTGCATAATTTCTTTAAAACAAATATTAAAATGCATAAATAAATGACTAATAGAGATAGTTCTCTCCTTCATGAATCACCTCTTGGGCGAGCTCAGCCACTGTGCCAGCCAGGGCGCCACCAGTCATCGCTAGGGTTGTCGTCGGTCACCACGTCAACATCCTCTTTTCCTTCTTCGCTCGCAAGCAGGGAAACCATTTCCCTCTTTTTCGAGTCTGAGGATGTCGTCGCCAACGAGGTTGGACGTCGTCGCTGCTCACAAGGCCAACAGCCGCGAGCTTACGCCGAAAGGAACAATGCCCTTCACAGCGATTCAAACCCTCGCAAACTGTTCCAAGATTCTCTTCTTCTCCCCCTCACGCCGCTTGAGAGAAACCATCTCATCTTTTGTTTGTGCCACCTCTAATGGTGTCATTGGGAGAATATCGAACCAGATCGTGCTCTTGAATACAGATGAATGAATATTGAAAAAAAATGGTTTCTAGGTTTTGCTCTATGTGTTTCTTGCTTAATGATTCAACTCCTTTGTTGGTGATTGGAGACGAACAGAGACGTGGGGGGCATGGTTTTATTGTCTATTCTGGTTTATGGTTCTTGTAATCAACTCAGGTGGTTAGGTTAGGTTTCTTTTTCTTGCAGATGAAAGGAACCGGGGGTTAGGAAAAAAATGGCTTATGAATGAAATTTGATGTCATACTTAAGAAATGGAAACAAGTGTATTGAATCTCGTTTGGCTATTGGCTTCATTTGACGCAGGTGAAGAAGAACAGAGCATGGGTATCTTTTTTGGCTTTCTGGCATATTCTGGAGGAGTTAGGGAGGAATTGAAGGGGAAAGTGATGTTTTCATTTCTGGTTTGGTTGAATAGATGAACTTGCTTGGAGGAGAAAAATAGGACCATAGAAGACCATGATGGACTGAGAAGATGGGGTCAGTCAGACCGGGGAAGAAGATGATGAGTTGTGAAGGGAATCAATGGGGAGTCGACCATACTAAGTTATAGAACCAAGCCAAATGCAATAAACCAAATATCATCCTGAATGTTATCCCAATGACTATATGGCTAACCCAAATGTGAGCAGAAAACGCAAACTAGGCATTATCAACTCAAGTGTAAGCATATATCACCCAAGATAAGCATATAACAAACATACACATACAAACATTTAGAACATGTGAGCAATGAAGCTTTAGGAAGGGGAACTTACCTCTCGTGTTTATATTTCCTCCTCCTTGTAACTTCTGGTAACACTTTTTCTTCTTTGTTGTAAATAATGAATAGTTGTAGGAAATGATGGTTGATGTTTTTTTTTTGTGAGATCAAATCGAAAGTGGTGTGTTTATGCTCCGGCAATGAGGTCCTGTAAAATTTTTTGTGTGTTTTCTTTAGTGAGAGTGAGTGTGGCTTATGATGGGTGAAGAATAATCTTCGCTGTGTGTCCTGGCTATCAGAGTGAATGGTGATGAAAACAACTTATGCCCAGGAAAACACTCCCCTCCTCCTGAATTAGGATTTTCCTTTATTTTGTCTCCTTTCCTTTTTTCCGGCCAAACCCTCTCTATTACCCAAAAAAAATTTCCCAATTGTTTCCTCTTTCATGTCTACACGCACAAGGGTTCTTCCTAGCAAAACCGAAACGCCAAAATGTTGTCGCTGCATAACATAATTGTCGTATTCCAAAATCAAAACAAATAAACTTACTTGCATTTTCTTATTTTCAATTTTTTTTTAAAAAAAAAATTATATAAGAAGCAAAACTATTACACACATTTTTATCTAATATTTTAGAATTTTTTATTTAAAAAAAAATAAAAGGATAAATTAATGATGATTAACATTAAAAAAAAAGGAAGTTCAAAAATAAAAATTAGAATAAAAACGAAAATAAGTAAATAAAAATAAAACACAATAGTAAAAACAAAATAAAATGAAAATGAAAGAAAATAACATAAAATAAGACAAAAATAAAAAGAGACTTATTATTTTGTTAATCCGAACGAAATTGTATGTTGACACCTCTCTTGGAGCCACCAAACACTACACCACCACCATATCTCATAGAGGCTTTGAGCTTCTACCCTATTCATACCTTAACTCATCATCCTTGGACCATTTACCACCACATTTTCGCACCATTCATCCAAGGAAACACCCCTCCATGCACATCCCCTACCTTTGGCCCAACTTAGCCAAAAAGGTTGCCATCAGGATCCCAATATTTTCCATTAAGGCTTACATGTCAAGAAAACAAGAAATAATGTCTTATGGCCTGATTCCGTCATGAATATATTTTTTATGCTTTAAAAAGAAAAAAACAAGGCTCAACTACTCCGAGGAGTTCTTTGGAGGGTACGGAGGTGGAGCCACGCGAGAGGGGTAACTCCAACAAGATTTTTAAACTTCATTTTGCCATTGCATTTTCCCGAATAACGCTTATGTAGTTTTCTTCTCGCATGTGCACAAGGCTCCAAAGCGTATGAACTTCTACCATTTCGATGTTAGTTGTTGTTGTCCGATCATTAAGTGCCATCTTCTTTGTTTTTAATATTTACTACTAGAATATTTGACATATATTAACAGTTGCTTCATCTCTCCTTACTATTTAAATTGCTAAAATATTCACAGTTTATCAGGTAACATAAAACACACACATGCATACGCACGCGCGAATACATATGAGCAAACACACACACCCACACAACCACACACAAACACGTACATCCTCACGTACACACATGCATGCATATGCATGCACAAGCGCTTTCTTTGTTTCTAATATTTACTACTAGAATATTTGACATATCTTAAGAGTTGTTTCGTCTCTCCTTACTATTTAAATTACTAAAACATTCACAATTTATTAGGTAACATAAAACACACACATGCATAAGCACGCACGCATACATATGAGCAAACACTACGCTTAGTAGATAGCGCTATTTTAAATAAGCGCTATCTATTAATGTGCAGAATAATAGATAACACTTTTTTAAATAAGCACTATCTATTAATGTGCGGAACAATAGATAACACTTTTTTTTTTTTAAAAACGTTATCTATAACTATAACAATAGATAACGCTTATTTAAAAAAGTGTTATCTATAACTATTTAATATTATTTTTTTAATTAATAATTTGAAGTATATCAATAGATAACACTTTTTAAAAAAAAGCGCTATCTATGAAAAACAAATAGATAACGCTTTTTTAAAAAAGCGTTATCTATTGATACGCAATATATAACGCTTTTTATGATACACACTATATATGAGTGTTAAAATAATAATTTCAGTTCGCAGTTCTTCTAGAGTATATTTGCGTTTTCGTTTCTACTTTGCGCTTCTCCTACGAGTGTTAAAGCGTTTTTCATTTCTACGATCAGTCACTGCAATCTTAAATCTCGTATGGCTCTCGCGTCTTTACTCTGTTTCAGTTGTCGTGCGTGTGGCTTTCCAAGGTGGGCATCTTTACTCCGTTCCAGTTGGCGTTTTCATCAGTGCATGCTGCCTCAAGCTGTAGGGCTCCTCCGTTTCCTTTGTTTTAGGGCTGCCGTTTTAGGTATCTCGTTCCCTCTTCCACCTTCTCTTCTCTGATTCGTTTCTTCTTTGCCCTATTTTCATGAAAATGCGTTTATCATCAGGTGTTGATCGCGTCACTGAAACACTTGTTTTAGAGCTGTGTTGATATTTGTTCATGCACTAGGTTTAGGAACGACACTACTCTGGAGAGTCTTCTCCCTTATTAAATTAAAATTTTGGAATTGAACACGTTAGGTTTTGTATGATGCCTGTAGTCTTACTCTACTTCAATTTCAAGAAGAGTTTGATACGTTTTAGGGGTTTTAAAGGTTTCCAATACTGTGATCCTTGTCTTAACTAGAGATATAGATGCGCATGACAAATGCTAAAAAAGTTTCCACTGGGAAAATCAACGTGTATATACACATTTTAATAGGAACACATTATGTTTAAACAGTAAATAAAATAAAATAAAATTGGGGCCAAAATAGGAACCCGTTCCATTCCAATACACAATATTCCATCTATATACATGTACATGCTGGGTTGTTGCCTAATGCCAAGGTACAGAGAAGGGCACAAAAACCGTGAGCACATAGCTCAACTATTTAGCTATATGAATGTGTTGAATTATCAGTATTAGCTCCTTATTCCTCTGTTGGACAAAGTTGATTGTGGTTAGTCTCGGTCAGGTCTAGGCTAATTCAACCTGAGACTCGCTGTTGAATAGTAAATTCCACCACATCATCATGGTTGCTTATATTTTAGCTCGCGATAGATGATTCTTTAGATTTCTCTGTCACTGTGTCCTTGTCTGAGTTGCTTGTCTCACCAGTCTGTGTTTGACTAGTTTGTGTCTGAGTAGTCTATGTCTGACTAGTTTGTGTTTGACTAGTTTGTGTCTGACTAGTTTGTGTCTGACTTGTTTGTGTCTGACTAGTTTGGATTGTATATCTGGCTAGCTAGCATGTGCAATCAATGGTTCCTTCAAGGTTCAAATTCTATTTAATGATTCTCCAATTGTGTTGGAGGCAGCTGCTTGCAAGCATACACCACAAGAAAAAGCATTAGAACAGACATGTCTTAAAATTTCAAAAACTTTTAAAAAGACCATCTAACTCAAACTCAAAGAATAAAGAATGCGTACCCAAGAAAAAAATGAGAGGAAATTAAGCTAGGGAAATTAACCATTCCTAAACCCATCTAGTATATAAAAGTGAGGTCCCGATTAACAAATAAATTAGCTCTACGATTGAATGCCATCTAAAATATTTCTTTAGAATACAGACCATGCAATTCTCGTCACATAAAAAAAATAATTATAATAATCTAACTACTGCAATCATATTTCCAATTGTATTATGTAGCAAGAAGGGCAAAACATATTCATGAGGCTCAAACACTTCTTAGTGAATGAAGGTCGTACCAATTTCATAATTGTTTCTAAAATTAACTGCAATAGCAGTTTGCTCCATCTTCTCTGAACATATTATAAAATTGTTTTAAGTGATATCCAGGAAATAGGCACATAAAGCATTTTATATTAATCAAAATCAATCATCATATAAAGTTACCTACTGAGGGATGACCATAGAAAAGAATTAAAAAGTATTTAGAATTTACTTTGGGTTTCCTTCTGATTTGGTGCCTCAATTTGTATCAAGTGGTTGTGTATTAAATTGATATATATCCACAAAAACAGATAAGAAAATAATAAATCTATAAGATTAGGATATTCAAGACTTTCCTAACCTTGTAAAGTACAATAGATTTGTCCTCATTTGTATCCTGTTGAGTCTTCCTGCCTGAGCAAAGCCAACAGATCTTCTTAGTTGTAGCAATTATAAATTTCAGCAATGCTTTAGATATATCCATTTTTTTAATACAAGTTAGTTAATAGTTTCAAAGGATAACCATATGAAATACATGTACCTGTTCTTTCAAAATTCCCTTCGGTGCTTTCCACATGAATTATTTGGTTTTCCTCTACCTACATATATATAAGTTAATTTAAACAGACCTTTAATTGTTGCCATTGAATTTAAAAATTGCTAGATATTTACTTACAAAGTGTTAACTCATTGGCAAGTGTACCAAATCGTTCAAGTAATATAAAATGGTAAGACCAAGTATCGTTTCCCAAGAGACTCATGTAATACTAGTTAATTGCACTATTAACAACTCATTTAGACTCAAGAACAACTCATCATTTAAGAATATGTGCAAAAAGATAAATTCACAAACAATTCCAAGGTTGAACTTTGGTATTGAAGGCACTTAGAAATGGAAAAGACTAGAAATTGTATGAAATGGCAATGTTAAGGTTAGTTTTCACCAATTCACTCTTGTGTATACCCAATTTCATCTCCTCTCCATCAATTTACTAAAGTCAATCCATAAAACACTCTAGACCTAATCTCTTAGGTGAAAGAGCCTAGGTTTTCCCTATTAAACTTTATTCCCTTGGAAAATCTAATAGACAAACCCGCATTAATGAGCTATGATCTTAAGACAACATGTGAATCATCTTCCATACCTAGAATCAATGACCACAAGGACTCTTGTTTCAGTTCTAGGTTCCATCCTATGTCCCCATAATCATGAAACCCTAAAATTAAGTCATGAACGTCCCCATTACATGCAAACTTTAATATCAGAAACAAGAATACTAGCAATAAATAGAAAAGGCATATATAAATACGAATCAATAATCCATTACACAAGAGTTCATAGGCTACATTTATCCCTAAGAAGATGAATCTGGTTCTCCACTTCCATGGAGAACCCTAGAGCTTACAAACATGGAAGATGGAAGAAGAAGGAAACCCAAAGGAAGAGGAGGAGATGTTCCCACAAGCTCCCCGTGCCCTCCATGAGCTCCAGCCATGAAATCGCACCCACAAGGAACCAAAGACCCTTTTTCTCTTTGCATTCTTGACTTAAATAAAGCAGTTCTACCACATCAGCACCGCCAGTGCTCATCGTCAGCTTTCTAGAGATTAGGTGCCCAACGTTGGGTTTTCAGCGCCCTGGGCGCAACTATCGCAAATTGTAGCGCTTAGCGTTGGTTAGGTGCTCAACTCTAGCTTTCTGGACTCAACACTTGTTCTTCATCAATGGATGGCGCTCAACGCTAGACATTCTGGCTAATTCCTTTAATTTTGTGCAAATTTACTTGCTTTTTGTGGTTGGCCGAGGCTGTTCAATGAAATGGAGGATCTTCCTAACATAAAACTGGCTCAAAAACAGGGGATTAGAGTATTAATTACATGATGTATCCCAAAATATAGATAAACACTAACACAAGATAAAAGATAGGATTTAAGCAAGTAATAACCTAAATAAGAGTTGATTTTGCTACTGAAATGGTGCTTAGATAATGGTAATATTTAGCATTATCAAAAAACTCATTCGTACATAATTATTTCCTTGAATTGCAATTGGCTCTTCAATTTGTGAAATTTCGAATTCTATAGTATAAACACACACACAGAGACACACATACACACACAGACACACACACACACATAGACACACACACACACATAGACACAGACACACACACACACACAAACACGCACGCACGCATGCACGCGCACGCACACACACGCACACACACGCACACACGCACACCCACACGCACACACACAAACTCACGCACACGCACACGCACACACAAATTTATTAACATATCTAAGGTATTTTTTCTTTTATCCTATGCTTGATTATACATTTTTTATGTACTTGTGTTTAAATGGTGAATTATCAATTTCATGGAATCAAATGGTTTTACGTCTCATATTTGATTATTTCTAATTTTTTAGCATATTTATTTATTATTTTTTTTCAATTGAAAATGTTTAATTCTCAATTTTAAGTGTTCATTTATTAGATAATTTGGAAAACAAAAAAAAAATTATTTTTATTCTTTTTAATCCCTAATTTTTATTTAATTTGTAAATTTTTTCAGTCAAACTATTTTCGTTATTATCTCTCAAGCGTCAAATTAACTTAAAATTTAAAAAGTTTTCTCAAATCTCCATGTTAATTTCTATCTTATCATATCTTAATTATATACTTTTTCTTTTATGCAATTTTATTTAGTGGTGTGTCAAATTTTTATACGATAAATAATTGTTCATTTATACTCCTTTTTAATCTTTTTATTTGTTTCTTTTATGTAGAATATTATTTTAATAAATTTTTAAATAATTTTTTTTTCTAACTCATTTTTATATCATAAGTTTTATATAAAAATTTTATTTTTCATTTTTATTAGTTTAATATTTTTTATAAGTGATTTCATTTAAGTAGCATATTATAATCTTTATTAATTTATATATAAAAAAATCATTATAACTTAGGGAAAAGGAGTAGGGACATTTAAATATTTTTAAACTTGAATATTTGTTTTTATTTTATAAGTTTCTAAAAATATTTTTTAACTTTATTTACTTTATTTTCTTATGAATATTTTTGTTGTTATGAAACTTTGTTTACGTGTAATTGTATAATATTTTATATAATTTTTTTACTTTTATTCAAATTTTAATTTAAAATTTATATAATAATTATTTATTTTTATAATTTTAAAAATGAATATATTAGGTTGATATTGAGTATTTAATAAATATTATTTTTTTATGTAATTTTTTTAAAAAATAATTAATTAATAAAAAAATAATAAAAAAAATGGTGTGAATATAAGTATAAGTATATTCATTATTTAATGAAAATAGAAATAAGATAAAAATTTCATACATATTAAATATGAAATTCTCGATAAATATGAACTTTTACTTTGAATATAAAATAGGATAATGAAACTCATTTTCATCTCGTTTCATTACCATATTTAAAAAGGACGAGTTCGAACAAAATATATATATATATATATATATATATATATATATATATATATATATATATATATATATATATATGATGTTTCAAACTTCCAATATTTCATATCCTCTCCTAAAAAAAATTCATATCCTCCAGCCAGTTGTCTCGTCTGCATGCTGTGTTTTTATTATAATAACATCAACAATAACGTGTAAAACTTGTTTGGAGAGGAGGGACCAAGGAAACAAGAGATAAACAAAAGCAGAAAAGATACACAAGGCAAAATACTTGCCTACAATTATGTCAAGTTTCGCGAAAAAAGGTATTCAATCCATTAACAAGATATGACATAAAATGCACAATCAGATCACATTATTGGAGATTAGCTTCCACGCTCCATTCCACAGATCATGTATCTGATTTACAGAATGTATATATCAGATGTCATTACTGGCAATGATTTTGCACCCATTAGCTTTTGCTGCTTTGAGAGAGTTGAGGTTTGACACGACACTAAGCATTAAACTTGGCTGTTTTTACTTACAAAGTCCTCACAGAAGGTTCCGTACTATTAATGTAATTTTTCTCCACTCTGGAGAAAAACGTTAAAGTTATTGCGCGGTGCAGTTGTAAAAAAAATTTGCAGCTGCAAAAGTGTAGTCTGACTCAGACTACTCCACAGATCATAAACAAGCTCAGTTAAATTTGATACACTCTTGCTTTTATTTGAGATTGACTTAAAGTAGAACTTTAAACCAGGGAATCCATATACTAATCAAATATCCTCTTTCTCTCAAGAGGGCATTTTCTCTTGACCATTACTCTCGGTGTTTATAAGAAGGCCACTTCTTACAGTGTATTTCACAAGTGTTCTTGTGAAAAATATGAGTTGGGATTTTTCATGTTGTGTATTAAACACGTACACAATGATGAAGAAAGATGTTGCTATGGTAGTTTTATGCTGGGAATGCAGTTTGGTTTTGCAGGAGTATACATCGTCGCCATGGTAGTGTCAACCATGGAATGAGTCATTTTGTGTTCTTTTTCTGTCACAATGCTACTGCTGCATTGGCCCTCGCTCCTTTTGCTTTGATTTCTGAGAGGTGCATGCTAGTACCCATTTTAATGTACTTGTATTTTGGTATATCTACCTCACCCCAACACCATCTTAAACAAATGTATTTGGATCAATTAGTTCATGATGAAACTTTTATACTGGTGTTAGGTGTTCATGAGTTTTACAGTAACAAGTGAACTCCAATCATCTGATTTGCTTCAACTAAACTCAAGTATATTAATTAGGTGTTTGCATTCAATTGACTCAACTTGTTTGATTTTGTTAACTTTTGGTTTAGCTAACTTTTTTATTTTAAAGCTTGCAAATTTGATGACCTAATGTATTCACCTAATATTTTTTTTATTACCATTCTATAAATTTATATAATTAACATTCTCGCTGCAACTTTTGCAGGAAAATTAGGTCAAAGATGACATTCCCTTTCTTCTTACAGATAATGGAACTCCGCATTAATGGAGTAATGATCTAAACCCTACAGCTAACAGTACAGAGTAGACATCTAACTTCTTAATATGACATATTTTATATAACATGTTTGGCTATTTACTTAAATTATAGAACTTTTGTATTTAAAAATTTCAACTGTACAGGTTTTAATACCATTTTTAAACATAAAATAAATTTAATAAGCATTAAGTACTTAATTGTCGACATATATCACGCATAATTATGTAAAATGTAATGTTCTGCTTACTTATACAAAATAAAAATAAAAATAAATGTAATGCATTAACAAAATTATATTTTGAAATATATTTTTATATTCTGTATTGGATATTTCGAAAGAAATTTTTAAATTCAGAAATACTTTTTAAAGCATTTAATTTAAAAAAAAATATATATTTTATATATTTTGAATTGAATATTCAAGAATATATATATAATATCTTTTAAAATATTCCATCTCAAAGATAGAAAAGTAGCAAGAGTTTTTATTATAACTTTAATGAGGGTTGTTTGGGGATATAGTTTCTAAAGGGTGTAAGAAGAAAAAAAAGATGTGCAGGAAGAAAAGCCTATTGGTGTGTTTGGTGAGTGCATTGCAAGCTGGCTTGGGCTTGGGCCTTAAGGTTGAGACTTCAGACTCTATGGTCCTCTCTCCCTGCTCGGTTAGTACTGCATATTACAATGTTCTTCTTTCAATGTCAAATTTTCATAGCAAGCTAACACACAATAAACGTTTCTTTTATACAATCGCTACAATCTCTTTAACCAAAACACTTTAAGAAACATGATCAACTTCAAACCAAAAGATGTTAGTTTTAAGAATAAAATATTAAAATAACTAACAATATATCTCGTACGTTACACGAGTTTGAGAATGTTAAAATTTATAAAAATCTATACACAACAAATTTAAAACTAAAGTTAAAGAAGACATGTAAGCTATTCTTTTTTAAGAAAATAAATTAAAGTTTCAGTCCTTTTCAAGTGATTGTGGTAATAGTTAAACTTTTAATTGCAATAACATAACCACACATCAACATCGAATCTTTTATTAATAAAGAAAAGAATTTGATGAGAATATGCTAATAGTATAATTTTTTTTATTTTGGTGTTGTCATATGCATTATTTTTTTTTTATATAGTTATTAGTTTTCTGTCTTTTCTAATCTGTTGTCGGCAGTGTACAATAATAGATTAAAAATATCTAAATCTAAATTAGAAAGTTAAAAAAAGGCTTTACTATTATAGTCTATTGCAATGTTGCTTTTCAAATGCAAATTTATTTCATAAATCATTACTCCTTAGTTAATTCACATTATTCTTAATCCTTACCTTTATTTGAAAAATCCAACTGCTGGAAATTAACATGGTTTGTCGTTAATGAGAAGCTCGTTTACCAATGTAAAAAGCTTGATTAACTGATCAGAATTATTGCATGGCATAGTAATTATTATCTAAATTTAATTATTGGTGATATGTCTTAATAAATTTTTTAATGATATTGATTTAAGTCTGATTGGAGCTTTGATGATGGTAAAGACTATTGAGACCCCACCCCACGATAGGATCACCAACTACAAAGAAAATCGAGACAGAACATCTTCCAATTACCTCAATCTCAAATCTAACACAGATTTCCAAGAATAATATGTGATTATTACTTGTAAAAAAAATCTGCAACAGTTATGTATGTTAATTTCATGCTTTCGGTATCCACTTTCTGAAAAGATTATATCAGATTGCGACAATAGCTGCTGTCGAACACTGCTTTAACATCCCCAGAAAGAAAGAAAATTATGTCTAACGTTTAATATGAAGACAAATTTTGAGGTTTTAATCGCCTTGTTTTGGATGCTTAATCAGTGTCATCTTCTTATCACAACTTTCACTTTTAAAAAATATATCTCTCTTTGCCTTTCTTGATGGCTCAATTTAAAAGTTATTTATGATTATTTAAAATGTTTTGTGGTCTTGATGCACATGAAGTACATTTTTACTTTTATCACTCACAAAATTTTTTATTTTATGCTATATGTACCTTTCCTCAAAATTCCTATGGCCTGTTCTTAAATGGTATGTGAGTCAGTATGCATACAATAATATATTTTATATAAGGGATTTTTTTTTTTTTTTATGTATTGTATAAGAGTTTGACATTGTAATTTAATTGTAAAGTGAAATGTAGGATAAGTTTGCTGATAGAAAAAACGTTGGTTGCTATAATAATTATTTTAAAAATAATAGTTATTATAACTTTTATTAGTTGATGAAACTCTTTTGAACTCTGCCTACAAAAATTAAAGTAGTTATATATATTTGTATAGTTTACGTGGATAATTAGAATACTTCAAGCCACACCAATATTAAGCTGTTTGATTAGCACATCTAATTACACTTAGTATAGTGCTGTTCGAGTAAGCGTGTAGATAATATTATTTTATTAAAGAGTTCATAGTATTTATTCTTTTTATTGATCTTTATTCTTCACATTACTTATTTTACGATATTTTTTTCTTCTCATTTATATAAATAGTAAGAATAGTATTTTCTATATATAGTAACTGTATTTCCTTTTATTGTGTGAGAGTGGAACATATTTTGTTATCAATATCAATCTTGACAAATCAAAATATAATTATGATTTACGGCTATTTATGCAACTAAGATCGGTTGTTCTTATTTATATTATTTTAGTAAGCTATTTGTAAGTTTGACCATAGTATTCTTTATTCCATAAATCTCAACATCATTTTAAAAGATATAAAATATTGGAAGTTATATTATTTTAGTATAAGATTTTTTTTTTCTTAATTAGTCCTTCTAGAAGTCATCATTACTCTGTTAAATCATATATCTTGTCTTAATCTCACAGTTAACTAATTATTTTTATTTCTATTTTTTTAATATATTTTGAATTAAAAAATTAATCAAATTTAACTATTACAACAAATTCCGACACAACAAAATAAATAGTGTTATAACTCATATTTTGCACTGATAATAAATGGTGTATTATTTTGGATGCTTTAAATTGAATGAGGAGGACTATTTATGCTACACAAAAAATAAAGGGCTAGCGATAGCTAAATTTGTGCTACATTTATTAGAGATTCAAAACGCATATCATACCAATTCAAATATGGTTCAAAATACATCTTCTATATTTCTTCATTTGTATCTAATTTACCTTCAGAATTTGCAAAAACAAGATCAACAGAAGGCATTGTGGTATATTTGGATTGACATAGAAAATTATATTAAAACGAGCTCTCCCAGAAAGAACTTTATATATATTGCTTTTGCTATTAATATAGTCTATTTTGGATTAAAATGTAAGAATAAAGAAAATGAGAGGAGATAATGAGGTTATTTAGATTAAAGAATTTTGAATAGATTTGAGTAAAACTTTTGAGGTAGATGTGATTCAAAAATACAATATTTTTTAAATTTTAATTTTTGTTTTGATAATATTTTATTACAACTAAAAAAACATATTAATAAAAAATCAAAATTACAATCTAGTATTTTGTTACCAAATATTTTATTTTAATATATAGAAAATATATATGAACAACATATTGCATTTATTTTATTAATTATTTAATCATTTATTTTATTATAATAATCAATTTTATTTATAAATATTTATTTATTATATTTACATACGAATTTAAAAATGCATTTATGAAATAAATTATTTTAGTATTTAGTAATTAATTTTGTAAGAAAAAAAATCAAGTTATTTAAATTAATTATTAAATATTAAAATAATTTATTTTATAAAATATTGAAATTCAAATTGTTTATTCTAAGCGTTTGAAACTTAAACACCATAAAGGACTCTAAAAGATGAAAATGTATGATCGATTGGATATTTACACAACAAAATAAGAGATAGACTTGTTCAATAGACAACAACATAATGACAAATACTATATACAATCTCAAAATTTTAGAAGTGATTGAACCAATTATGTGCTCTAATCTCTGTCTCAAGTATGTTTCTCCTCAATTTTAAAGAAAATTTACTATATGTGTTGAAGTGAAATAGATACATAATATTATTATAAAACAATAGGAATATAGATGATCTTATATTGGTTATATGTTTGTTGACTTTCTAAAGATAAAATTTGCTATAAAAGTGTTAAAATAATATTAACAAAATTGTCAGAATAGAATCTTTTAATTCTATTTTTTCATTTAATTTAATATATCAATATATAATACTTTTGTCACATGTTTCGGTATGAGTCTTTCTTTTAATACGCAATTATTATAACTTTTGATTATAATATAATAATTAAAAGGAAAAATTAATTAATAATAGAAATGAGTGTTTTCTGACATGGATGAAGTGCGTGGTAGGGATGGAGAGGACACCGGAATCCGTACTCTCATTAGCTCACAATACTAATTTCCATTCTCATTGGAACTCACTGCTCTTTATTTCACTTCTCACATCACCAACATATTTAAGACTAAATTATATTATAGTTATGATTGATTTTGCATAGGAGAGGTCAAATTATATGTGAAATTAATTATGTATAACTCTTAAAAAATATTTAAGTAGGTTTTTGAAACTTTAAGTTATTTTAATTTAATAATTACTGTCATTTTAGTTAAAAATACATGCTAATATTATCAATTAAATTATATAAATAGTTGAAGAATTATATTTTCAATAACTTTTTCGTTAATTTCGATAAACTCTTTTAAAACGGTGATTTTCTCTATATTTAAGAAGAACGTATACGTTTAGGTGTAGTATATATGAGTTTTATAAAATCTTATGTTGTGAGTTTTATAACATAAAATCTGATGAATAACAAAAGATGGGGAGAGAATCTGAAAGTTGTCTTTTTGGTGTCACACCTATGATTCAAGCGTCAGACACAGAGCTAGTACTCTAAAGAGGTACAAAATCTTAGAGAAATGTTCCCACCTAGTAGAACCCGAAACAAGTCTATGTTTCAAAACTTCCATAACTAGTTACAACGATCGAGTTAAGTCCAATCAGTGAGAGAATAAACTATCAACGACGGATCCAAGTCATATGTTGAATGTTGGCTAACGAGTCACCACAAGGTATTAGCCAACTAATTAGCGATTGACTCATATTATAATCTGCTTGCCTGTAATTAAGACAGATGAGAAGATTGAAAGAAACAAGACAAAGGCATGAAACAGTGAATAACCATTTTCCCTTGGCGTGAACTAATGTCTAGTGAATTAGAAAGCATTAAGAAAATGATGGTGACGTATTAATTCTTAGTGATGAATGGTAGGAAGTCTGAACAGTCGAAAATCAGCTTTTCCTCTTTGATGTTTCTTCATTATGTCTAAAAGAGCAATAATATATGGACGAGATGCACGACCAAGTTGCCTTCATTGCATGTTCCAAGCTTTTGACTGCTGACGTGTGTTGCTGTTGATGTTGCATGCTGAATGGGAAGCAACTAACCACAACCAGCCAGCTAGCAAATTAACAAGTGGAAATTCTGTATTACGTGCAAGCCAAGAACACAAATAATGCAAATTAAAATCACAAACTGCAATTTTCACCTTTAACTAATATACTCTTTTTTCTTTTCTTTCTTTCTTTCTTCTTTTATAAAACCCATCTTTACATGCAATTCATATATGTATATGTATGCATGTAAAAGGTTATACTTCAATTGTGTAGAATTCTTGTTCTTTATCCATTCTACAATTTTAGTCAAACCGGTGAAACTATATATGGTGCCAATTAGTTGCACTCACTTAAAATTTTATTATTTTCTTACATCTTCTACGAGTCAATCATATTACGATAATAAATTAGCATATCTATATGGAAAAGTATATCCCATATCTATAAAAAGAAATAATGAAATCTATGTACCATCGTATATATTAGAAAAAAAAATGCATATGAAGTTTATGGCATTTTTAGAATTGTTTTACAAGTGAAAAAAATATGGGTTCAATTTTTGAATGTCAAAGGATTATACACAGCCTGACCAACAGGTCAGAAATCACCTTTAAAAGACTAAGACTAGGATTATATAAAGGTCTAATACTGGTATGAATCATTTTTCCAAAAATATTTCATACTTATCACATCCACCCTTATATTATGCAAATTATTCGTAAGTCGAACTCATTGTAAACGTCATCTAAGTTCTCTTTTCAAACTCCATTGTCCTAGCTAAGCCTTTATATCAATCTTAATATTTCTTAGCTAAATTTAATTTTTTTTTATAGTAATGTAGTTTTTCAATCAAATAACAAACAATTATGGTCCAAAAAATCAGGTTAGTATATACCTCTTCTATTTTCTGATGCAATTAGATAAATTAAGAAGATGCAGAGTAAAAGTTACGAATAATAATATTCCATCAAATTTTAAGAACTGTGTATCGTCTTGTTTTAAAAGAAATAAAAATAGTAATATTTTTGCACATTGTAGGAGTAACACAGTCATGTAACTGGAACACTGATTGTCTTATAAAATAAAATGTTTGTCTCATAACATAAAAAGGTGTGTTTTTTTTTTTGTATTTGTAAAGAAAAAAATGAAAAGTAATATCAAATAGGTGTAAAATAACTTAGTGTCAAAATACTATTGTCCTTATTTTATTGTATGAATGGGATGGATGGATCGAGATAGGTAAAATAGAGAATAAAAAATAGAGTAAAAAATGAACAAATATAATAAGTGTGCGATAAAAATGAGTATAATAGGAATTGAATAAATATTACAATTTTGGCTGAAAATTCATCCAAATGAATAGTCATTGTTGGGCTATGAGAGTAAAATTCCATTTAAATTTTGAATGAGAAACAAAGTTGGGGAAATTGGTGGGAGTTTCTGACAGTTTTATATCAGTATAAACAACAAACAAAACATGACATAGAAATTAGCGATGAAAAATAATATATAAGAAATTTGTAATTTGTGATATGAAATATGATTAATGAGAAATTAGTGATAAGAAAAGATGATAGAGTGATTCTGATAGCCGCTTCCCACGGAGGGGAGGGCGGGGACATAAAAATTAAGCACAAGGATGTTAGGTGCTTATTCTGATTATAAAAATAGAACAAATAAAAAACATAACAACACGCACTTCAACCACCCTGCGCAGAAACAACTAAGTGCGCTTCTGTCATAATCACTTTTCCCAATTAATATATGTAATTAATTAAATAATAATTTCCATTTGTATATATATATATATATATATATATATATAAAAGGTATTACGTGAAGTCAATTCTTCACCCACATAAATAATGGCTCATACTATTTGATTTTTTTTATATGTAGAAACTATAAAAACTAATAATCACCTAGTTAAGACGTAGATATCATTAAAAAGATAATTTCTATTCATATTTTGGATTTCAAATTTAGAATTCATGTGTTACAAAAACCATAATGTTATAAAGATCTTGAACTTTAATTGTAATTATCCTTCAAAAGATTAGTTTTACATTACAAACTAATTCTTAAAAAAAGAAATTCTTTGAAATATGTTTGGACTTGAGATACAATACAATTGAATCAGTTAACTTTAAATTTAAATTTTGAAACATAAATAATGAATAATTTAAACTTTTTGTGCATGGCAACATTTTTTTCTGTCGTTTTGAAAGTTAAAAAAAACACTAATCCAAAAGGTTAACACTTCCTTAACCTTCTCCAATCTAATTTAAATTCATTAATAATATATAATACAAATATTGTATATTTCCGTTTAATTACAGATATTATACATATTTTTTATCAATAAAGAAAAATAATATATTATATGGAGAGTACTTAAAATAATATATATCTATATAAATAAGGAAAAACTCCATGTTTTTCCCATTCTTAGAAGCCTACAAAAATATTCTTTATCTCTTTGATCACAATAAAACTTCACTTCACGATGAAGAAAGTCTAAATTAAATTAATCAATTATTGGTTCAAGGTAATCAGAGATGTTATAGATAATCATGTTGATTTTGTAAAATAATTTATAATTAATTAAGGATTTAATTTTTTTTTATGGCACAGTATGAAACCTAAATCGTTTTCAAACCCCATACAAACATATTATTGAGAACCAAAAGTTGCTGCCTGTAATGCTCTACACGTATACATTACCGCATATATTCTAAATATAGTACTACTATTTCTCTTTTACGGACAAGGGGAACGTGGGAAATTAGTTATATGATACTCAAAAATAGTTTTAATTTTCATTAGCTTTTATATACAGGATATACATTAATAATTTCCATAATTATTCACAGAAATAACTTTATTTATAAATTCAAAATTATTTGTATTTTATCAACATATTTTAGAATTCAAATTATTGATAAAAATTTATATTAATAAAGAATAGTATTTGTATTAATGATTGGTACTTTTGAAGGTAATATATGTGACGATATATTCCATCAGTAAATTATAATTCTGATTTTCGATAGATACATGACAAAATTATTCTCAACTTGATGTCATTTTTTTATATATTAAGTAAGATGAGTGGGAAGAAGAAGAAAAGAAGATGAAGAGAAGGTGGAGGTGGAGGTGGAGGTGAAGAAGAAGAAGGAGAATGTCAATGTCGATGGTGGCAACTGAGGTGCGATGACAAAAACATATGTGCAGTGATGACAACTCGGTGATGACGTGGAAGTATAAAGTGAGGTAATTTTATTCATTATCAGAATTTGTCACTAATTATTAATAGATATGTATTAATGGATTTGTGACTATTGATAATCCATCAATATGTATTCGATGATCATTTTATCGACAAATTTTTAGATGTTGATAATCCATCAATACAATTGAATTATTGAAGATCTTTTGCTATTACGATATATGATGATTGTTGTTAATATGCAATTCTCTTTTAATAATCTACTGTATATTTAGAAACTGAATGTTTGTGTTTCAAGTTAATATTTACATTTTCATAATTACACCAATTTTCATCATGCATTAATAAGTAACCGTTAAGGTGAATATTTATCCCTCATCATTACTTTAAAGACTTAGTCGTTAAAGACGTTTATAGAGTAATACTACATCGGCCACAAAGATTGGCTGAGATACGAGGTTCTTATTACCTTCAAAAGAAAAACAGAGTTTATTCTTTGGATCATTATTCTATCTCTTTCCATTTTTAAAATAAATTAAAAAAAAAACATTAATAGATATTAATTAAAATCATAAAATATACAGCAATCTTGCATTATGTTATAATTTATTTTCTTAACTTCTTGCATGACATATACAATAGTGCTTCAAAATCTGTCCTAAACGCGGATTATTCTATGGCGGCTAGCCTTGGCAGTAGTTCGAATGCTGAATTAAGCAAAAGCTTTATCAGTAGTGAAAATGAAATCAAAAGGTGGAGTTTGTGCGGTGAAAGTGATGAGATAGGGTGAAAAAGGCATCAAATTGAATCGAGGAAAAGAGGAAAACGCACCAAAGAAATCCAACTTGACAAAAAAATCTCATCAAACTTAACAACACCTAGAAAGTGCTAACTATATATTAATGGATGAACCCATCGCTATTGCGCGAGTTAATTAGCTGTTTGATTATTTTTTTATACCTAGTGGTGCATGTCTACAAAAAAGACGAATATATATCTCAGTAGGAAATTATATATATTAATGTAGAATGTTTTACTGGGGATGAAAGGAAAATGCATTGTCAATTTCACTCCCTGTCAACTTAAATTCCAGTCACCAATATAATATTAATAACCTATATATTAAACAAGAAAAATAATACTTTGATACATAAATTTTTTATATTTTTTTTATTTTTTATTTTCTTATTTCTTAAAATAATATAAAAGTTTACATTATTTTTATATAATGTGTTAATTATAAACATAAAAGTGTGTCGTAAGATTACTTATTAAACAAACGTAATAAATGGTTTGTGCTTCATGTGGATAGTGAATCTTACGCGGTCTATTTTAGTGTTTTTTTCGTAGGCTTTTGAAACTAGATTGTTACGTTCGAATCAGTATCACATTCGACATAATCTTCTTTTGGCTGAAGTTTTGAGTCATTTAAAACCTACAACAGCACAATTTTAAAAGAGTAATATGTCAAATGGTTTGGAAATTGTCCTTCTTACGTTACGTACTCTATTACAATGTTGAAGAAAGAATTATCACTTGAATCACCTGTCATGGATATCATATGATATAACGGTTGAAAGAAAAATACAAAAAGAAGACGCAAAAAACAAAGAAGATTTTATCCTCTCCAGAAAACAAACAAAAAGAAGACCAGCAACTCGGAACTTTTTTCAAAATGAAAAAAAAATGTAACATATTAATGATGATGCAATAAATTATTATTTTTTTTTTTAAAAATTGTACAAAAATAGCATGATACATGGGAGCAATTTAGGTGATTACATCATCGAAAAAAATAATTTATTTATTTGATTTAAACTGAGAGAATGGGTTAGAATGATTAGGTTTATAGTGTTTGGTGGAAATTCAAACTTGGGTTCTACGGGTGGCTCACCGTACGTATGTGTATGCATGGTGACATGGTGCGCAACCTAATTCTACGAAGTGGCCACCCAGTTTTCCACTTAGTCAAGTGGCAACTGTCAATTTTTCCACAAACTATGTTTGTGCACTCTCCGCTGTGATACTGCTTACGACTCTCGCATTTGGTCTCTTCCCATGTTGCACTGCACTATTACCTTCTCAATTTTTCCTCCTTTTCTTTTTGCCCTTAAACACCGACTAATTACTCAATTAATCAATCACCCTTTCTTTAATCTCCTTCACTCTGTTTTTCCCATTGTAGCAATCTGATACCATTCTTGAATTCTTCAAACAAATATTACCTCCACCACGCGATTAACTTTATCAGAAAATCTGGATCATGTACTTAACATCAGTTTTTTGGTTAGGCTGTACTTGGCTCGAGTGTACTTAACCGTATGCCACAATCAAACGTCACTTTCTCTTCCAAAAAATGGGTGACAAGGGTGATCTTCATGATGACAACAGTTCAGGAAAAATTTCCATAAACCATGTCTTTAAAGTATTGTGATTTTTTAGTAATTTTGCCGTCCACCTAAATATCATCATAATGCATGTGAGAGAAAGTATGTTATAGTGCAGATATCATATTGTTTTCACAACTACAACTCTGATTCACTTTAATTAATCCATTTAAGCTTTTGGATGAAAGTTGACAATGTGATACTCGATTTCTAATATATATATATATATGATATTTAAGATACCAAATGAAGAAACAGGATTTTGTTGTTTGGGGAAAGTTCGTATACAACATAATCTTGAACAAACCTCTTAATGTGTTCTTTATCATTAGTTTAAAGTTTATTAAATATCACAAAATTTTTAAGTGTCTCACTAAATAAGAATTGGTTTTGAATCGCAATGTTGTATTCCTACAAGGTTACACAAACAAGTAAGTGTTACATGCAAACATACATATTAAATGTGGGTGGTGAAATGGCTTAT
This sequence comes from Vigna reflexopilosa, assembly GCA_027742785.1. Classification (NCBI taxonomy): domain Eukaryota; kingdom Viridiplantae; phylum Streptophyta; class Magnoliopsida; order Fabales; family Fabaceae; genus Vigna; species Vigna reflexopilosa. Next base: position 10,616,386 of record CM050918.1, read on the forward strand.
AAAGAAGTCATATTCTTTTACTCTTTCGTCTTCTTTTATTTCAAAATAAATAATTTTTCAAATTTATGGTACAAGTTTTGACAAAACTCAATGTTAAAATAAACTAATCAGAAATGGAAATAGCTATTTTTAAAAAATTCTCCGAAAAAAAAATGTTAAAAAATATATTTTTTTCTCAAAAAACTAAACCAAACATGGACTGCGGAATGTGTTAAAAGTTAGTAGAAAGAAAGAAACTTATTTACGAATTACTTTTTAAGGAGCGCCATAGTGTGTACACAAAGTTTGAGAATATGGAAAGAAAAGAGAAAATATGAACAAGATGGTTGATTCGGTTAAAAGAGATGAAAACAAAAGATAAGTGCATGAAAGTTATTACAGAAAATCATTACAAGAATGACATTACTCTTCTTTTCTTCCCAACAAATTACATTGTGCACACGACGCAAATTCGCTTTCACATGTAAAGTATGCAGTGTAAAGATAAAAAAGAAGAAGAAAGTAAACAATTAGTTTTGTCACTGAAAAATGCATTCGCAAAACTGTACATAAAATTATGGTTCACCATTTATAAAGAATTTTATTAACTCAAATAGAAAAAAAAAATATTACATAAATAAAAAATCATGTAATATATATGTATATGTATGTATATATTGACACACTAATCACATCATGCACAATCCCCCGCCTACTAGCTTATGTTAGTACTGCTGCCAAGGAACGTGTAAAGTGGAATTATAAAGCTGCTTTTTGGATTATAAATATTATTAAATATATTCAGCAGTTGAGTATAAATATTATGATGGCCTTCATTTGTTTCGCAGTGAGTTTCAGATAAACAAAATCAAGCAGAAGCAGTTTCATTTGATCCCGCAGACGTAGCTCGGGATCAAGAACTAGAAAGAGAGAGTTATCAAGAAGAAAAAGATGGGTGCGTGGTTGAGAAATGCAAGGCCCTATCTGCTGTTATTGGCTGTTCAATTTGGTTCTGCTGGCATGTTCATATTTGCCATGGATGCTATAAAGAAGGGTATGAGCCATTACGTCTTCATTGTCTACCGTAATGCCATCGCCTCTGTTACTCTCGCTCCCTTCGCCTTTGTTCTTGAAAGGTATCTTCCACTTACCTTCCATGCATGCATATACATCATTTGAAAAGCAAAATACTTTTTATGACACTTTCTCATGTAATGTTTTCTGAATAATACTAAGCATATTTAGCTCTTCTAAACAAATATTTCTGCAGGAAAGTTAGGCCCAAGATGACTTTCCGAGTATTTTCAGAGATTATGGCACTGGCTTTCTTCGAGTATGATTCTCTTACACCTTTATATTCAACTTCCACTTTCTTATTATTGTTTACTTAATTAAATTATACGATGCTACTTGCAGAATAATACTGGATCAGTGTTTCGCTCTATTGGGCATGAAATTCACGTCTGCTTCTTTCTTATCTGCTGTCATGAACTCTGCTCCCTCTATTACTTTTGTCATGGCAGTCATTCTAGGGTAAGTATTCCATCAAATAACAATAATAATAATAATAATACAATGTTATTTTCATTTTTTCAACTTTTTTTATTTATTTTATTTTATCACATTTATTAAACTTTCTTTCTATTTTTGTCTACCTTCCACTCACATATATACCCTAGAAATAAGATACACATGTAGTTAGCAACTTTTTATTTATCCATTATAAATATTCCATTAATATTTAATACATATTCCTTCGTCTTCAAACTCTGTCTTTCTCTTCGAGAAGATGCCAAATACAGGTCTATAATGCAACATTATCAAAACAATTGTATTTACCTGCAAGCTTATCTAATAAATAAAAGAAAGGCTCTGAATAATGGTCCATAGGGGATTGGTTAGTAATGGATCAAAATGCTTCTATAGAAAGGTTTAGGTAAAGTCCCACCAACGCTAGTATTGTCTTTGTTATTCTAAATTTCATTAAAACAATAATATAATTAATTGTTTTTAAAGTCCGAGAATCAAAGAAAGATTTATTTATATTTAAAACTAAATATAAAGGAATTAAATTTATTTATTTTAAAAATATCTAATTAAAATATATTATTATAAATAATATGAGGATTCAATTTTTTCTTAGTATAATTTTCATACACGCCCTTCTCTGATTTATAAGTACCACTTTCTATCATCTTTGAAGCTTGATATGACGTAACCTTGTAATGGAGTGATGTCCTTTTCCAATACTTTTTATGTACCATTTTTCTTAAAGAGAAAAAACAAAAACATAAACTTGAACGGTAAGCTATAGTTATAATTAATTTCATTTCCTTGAATCTTATAATCTCCTTCTCATGAATTTCGCTAGAAAGAAATTAATAGTATGTTTTTACGTCATTTTCTAAGTTTGCTAGCACCCACTTTAGCAGTAGAAAACGCTCAACGAGTCCTCTTCTAATTTCAACTTACGACTTCCATGTCTACAGCTTACAAAACACTGTATTACAAAATCAAGCTAGACAGAGAAGTTTTATGTTTTAAACTGATTAACTAAGTGATGATCTTATTAGTTACTTTTCTTTTATCAAAGCTTTATAACACATTTGTTATGTGATATTAACTCTTATTTTATGAATCAGGTGCCTAGATATAAGAGAGAAAAAATAACATAAGTGTATTTAAGTATACTTTATGCAAAGGAGAAAAGATGTAAACTAATATTTATGAAATGTTGAAAAGGTACGAAATTATAATGACCAGAAAAACACGGAAAGTTTCAGCCACAACATATAATTTTAGGTGGAGTGTTTCAGCCACAATATAGATATTCTTAATGCACCTTTCCTCTTGATTCAATCTAGCATTCAAAACAAAAGCACTAGTGCGAAAAACGTATAGACACGTAATAACGACAAAAGCAAAAATCTTCTTTTTTGTTTTATGGGTTGGAAGAGAATCATAGTTATAAACATTTAATTTTTTTTTTTTTTTTTTAATGAGCAGAATGGAGCACATGAAAATTAAGGAGGTAGCATGTCAAGCGAAAGTGATTGGCACCGTAGTAACATTTGGAGGAACCTTGCTTATGGCACTGTACAAAGGCCCCGTCCTTAGTTTCATGAGATCTTCGACCAGCCATGCTAGCCAAACTGAGAACGTGACCAACCCCACTGGCAACCATTGGGTAATAGGAACAGTGTTCCTCCTCATTGGTTGTGCAGGCTTTTCTGCATTTTACATATTACAGGTATATGACGCACCTTCTTATGCTAATTAAGTTTAACATATAATAAGATGAAATATCTTTGGAGAAATTAATGATTGGTTGTTTGGTGATATGTAGGCCATAACATTGAGAAAATACCCAGCAGAGATGTCGTTGGCCACTTGGGTTTGCTTTGTAGGAGCACTTCAAAGCTCTGTTGTTGCAATCTTCGCAGAACGCCACCACCCTCATGCTTGGTCCCTTGGTTGGGACACACGACTCTTTGCCCCTGCTTACGCGGTCAGTGCTTTTGGATTGGATTCATAGTACAGTAATAAGTACCTAACACAACTGTTTGGTCTGAAAATGATACCATAATAAACGACACCATCCTAGTTGTAGTTGTATTTGTTGGTATTGCACGCATGCTCCCTTTTTCTAACCTTATATTTTTCTTAATCAGTGTTCTTACCCTACTACTGATTCATTACAGGGAATAGTTACATCAGGAGTTCAGTATTACATACAAGGCATGGTGATAAAATCCATGGGTCCAGTTATTGTGACTGCTTTCAATCCTCTGCGTATGATCATTGTTACGGGCTTGGCCTGCATCATCCTATCTGAGCAACTCTACCTTGGAAGGTACTACAAATTAAGAATCAAATGTTTCAATATTCTCATCTTCATCGTCCACATGTTTTTCTTCTCTTTACTAACCCTATTAATTTCCCTTGTTTGTGTTCTTGATATATCAGTATAATTGGAGCAATAGTTGTTGTGCTGGGGCTTTATCTAGTAGTGTGGGGAAAAGCTAAAGAACGCAGAGGTCTGACGCCACCATCTCCTACAGAGGATAACTTTCCCGAAGATCAACGACAGCTACCGGTCACAGCTCCAAGGAATGATAGTGATGACAATAAGGCTTAAGTAGTGCATGGCCATAATATAAAAAAGTGACGTGGAAGGCACAATATAATGAGATGAGAAAGTCAGAAAAATTAAGTAGGTCTCGGCTTTGTCTAATGAGACATTGGTGTAGCATTTCCGTACAACTGGTTTAATGTCAATGTCGCAATTTACTCATACCATGAAATTGGTGGGACAGGTGTCATGACCATAGATGAAATTCATCATATATATAATTAATTAGTGGCCCCTTTTAACTTATTTTCTCAATTATGGACTAATTTGGATTGCCACTTTTAAGTATTACATTTCAGGGCTATAAAAGAAATTAATACAATATAAACTAAAGGTTGCAGATTCTAATACAAGTTTAATCTCCTGCCTCTACTAATATATCCGGCATCTGTGTCCAACTCATGGTTGATTGAACAAAATAAGATACTTTTAAGAAGAATTAAAATTAGTGCTGATTTCATACATATTATTCATATTTGGTTATTTTTGTTCAAAATCAATCACTACTATATAAACGAGTAACAATTATAATAAATCTAACTTATTATAACATATTTTTGAAAATATGTCACAGTAAGTGTATTTTCCTGTGATAAATTTTTTCACTTATCATAATAAGTCTAGATTATTATGATAGGTACTTATAGACGTGTTATGGTAAATGAACAAATTATAATATGTATTTAGAGACCTAAATAAATCTACTATGATAGATATAACTCAATTAGTACATTTAAAGTTTATAACAGGTAATATAAATTTTATCATAGTAAGTTAGATAATTTTTGTTGTCATAGTAAATCTCCTATGATAGGTATAATTCATTTAATACATTTAAAGTTTATGACAGGTAATATAAATTCCCTCATGTTAGATGATTTTTTTTTAAAATTTATTTTTTTTTTATTTTTTTTTCCCATTTAATTTATCTGTAAATCCCAAACAATTCATTTCACTGGATCAAAAGATTTTTGTACAAATCAATTCATACATTAAGTTATCTAACAATCTTTAAGATATTATATTGTATGCACATAATACTACCCCATCGTTTCTTTCTTCTACGGAGAAGAAAACAGTTGCCCAAACTTGAAAACAAAACCCGATTTGGACGCACCACGGAGGGAGCAAACGGGGACATTCAGAACATGTGTGACTATAATGTTAGCGGAATAAGAACGTTCCATGCCACGGTTCTTGAAGCGGGGCCCACCGTTGAACGTGTTGGGAGAACTCGAGCTTTATTCCAGGCTCTAGAACACGATTTTCCCCAAAGAGTTCATTCTAGAGTTGTCCACGAAAATGCCCTTGCACTTCACCGTATCCGATTCTCTCCTAATAGAACTCCTCCTAGGGCGGGAAATCTGATCCAAAATAGTTTTGTTGGAGTTAAAGGACCCAGCGAAAGGTTTGACTAATCGGATTCTAGGGTTCGGGTTTCAGTGGATCGAGATCTGCCTGAGGTTATGGTTTACGGTTGATGTCATGTAGGAGGTCTTTAGGGATTTGGAAGTGGTGGAAGGGGAGGGTTTGGTAGAGGTGGTGATGTGGTGTGGGTGTAGGGAGATTCGACACGCACACATACACATAAGTCTCCACACTGATAAGATATTGTTCGTTTTGAGTCAAATCTTCACGAATTTGTTTTTGGTGCCACTTCAAAAGACATTTTATCAATGAAGGTATTGAAACTAAACTAATGTATGTCCTAACTGCATCGCTCCAAAAGATATGATGTTCATTATTGTCGTATCGTCGTCAATAGCATTGGTTATCATCATCATTGTCTTCATCACCATTATTTTCATCAACTTTCTTCTTAAATCGTGATAAACTAAATGTTAGGCACACCTTCATTGAAACAATATCTATACAATATATTAGAGCATGCATGTATCTTTTAGTATTCAAACTCATTGGGCATATAATTTTCTTCTCTTCGTAATTATGGATAAGTAATGTCTTATTTTATAGAAACATCTCCTTCAACAACTTCAACAATTATGTGAAACTTTTATTGGTCCATTCATTCTTTGCTTTTAAATTAAACGAATTCAAAGTTCGTGACAATTGTGTAAAGTTGGTGACAATTGTGTAAAGTTGGTGCATATCGTTCTTAAGAGAATAATATAAATGAGTTCTTCCAAAATTTTATTCACCAATATTGCGTACCCTGTCCTCTAAATGATCACACATGTTGTCCAAGTATTGACATATTTGATTAAGACAGTGAACACAAAGACAAAAACATGTCTTGTTTACAAGGTTTGCATATTCTTGAATATATTGTAAGAACTCGAAAACTCCTTATTCATACTTTTGACTATGCGATGTTCATTCATCCAAGTTTATTTCATACTATTTTTAAAAAGTATATAAAAATTAAAAATTCCAAAAGTCACATTAAAAAAGCTGTCTAATTTACAAGAAACATACAAATATCAAAGACAAATACATGAAACAACACACAAAGTACAATAAAGAAACTAAAAGTCACGTATCGAATAATATATGACTACATTGCAATCTTTATCAAAACCAAAAAACTAACCTTGAATGAAGAGAGTCATTGGCAGCAATGCAGACTGGAGAACTTCTCTGTGTTGTTTTTTGTTGTGGCAGATCTTCTATGAAGAACGAAAAAACGAAATGCATAAACAAAAAGAATAATTGCAACTTCCAGTTGCGAAAACAAACACATTTATGGTAAATAACACAAAACTGACATTTGTTCTTCATTTTACTCGTGAACGAACCAATTGGTTCACTTGGAAGTGATGGAGTTTGAACTTGCATAATAAGGATGTCAATATTAAACGAAAAATGATATAAATCGATCAAAACTAACAAAATATTCTAACAAAGATAAGAGAAAGACTTTCGCAAGAGGAAAGTGACAAAAAACTAACATTTTTTCTTCTTCGTACTCGTCTTTGATAACGTAGGTTCAAACATAAATGAAAGTGGGAAGAAAAAGTATGTATAAGTTATGTTTTTATAAAATTTTACAAGATATATGACATCGAAAAGTGAAGTTTGTGACAAAAATCAGTGATGATTATTTCGGAAGGATTTTATGATAAAAATATATATCATTTTTAAACATTTTGTTACCATATTATTTTAATGATTTCTTAATATTTTAGTAATGGAAAATTGTTATGGAAAATTGTCACTATGTTGTTTATTGTTTTTAACTCACCCTTACTCAATCATGTATTAATTTAATTTCATATTCACTCTTTTTTAAGTATTCCTTTTGATTGTTATAAAATGTATTCCCTTTAAGGCTTTTTTTTTTATACAAGTCTAATCGCATATTTCAGTTCCATCGTCCCACTATTTGCTTTAGCATATAAATACGATACGAACGGTCGAAGCTAATTGGAAAAGTACCAATTTTTTTACACAACAACAAACCCTATAATCACAATAAAAGTTCAATTAATTAGTGATTAATCCAGCAAAATCCATTTCATGAATTCATAAATCATTGCAAAAGTAGGGGTTTTGTTTTTTCTACAGTCACATAAAATACTAAATTAAGGTTAATTTTCCAATGGGTAAGAGTGCATGCGAAGTCATTCTTCCTGACACAAACCAACATTGAAATCAATTATACTATTAATTTCTTTTTAAAATGAGATATATACGCTGATTTTTAGGAGTTTTACAGAAACTCTTTGTTAAAAACTAAATTAAAAGTAACTAAAACTGAAAATTGTTAGGAATCAATTCCTTAATAACGTAATTTGTTTATGAAAATCGATTTTTAAGTATTGATTTTCATATATAATTGATTCTCTGCTAGAGGAATAAAGAATTGATGCCAGATGAAATTATTCTCCGTAAAAGAATAGATCCTCTCAACAGTTATTTCAGGTTAGATATAATGTAGGAATAATAAAAGTCATATTTCTAATAATATTATTAAATTCAAAATATTATGAATTATACTTTCAATTGTGAAAGAACCGGTTTAGATATAACAATATTTAAATAGTAATTAATGACAATTTGTCGCAAATTATATAACATGTAATAAAATAATATTACAAATTTATACGACAGTATAACATGTTAGACAAAATAATACTTAATAACTTCAAAACGCAAAGTAATTAGTGGGTCTGTCAATTTGTTCAGTTAGAGGGTTTCTAAAAATGTCAACCCAACAAGAAACATTTCCCATAACTAATATGTCAATAAAAGTCACATGAGCCAGATCAATCTATGAGTAACTTTTTCAAGTAAAAATTGATTTAAAATAAAATGAAAAAAAAAATCATTTAAGAAAATCTTTATAAACGCAAAAAAAAATTATTTCATCAAAATCCAAATTCAAGACTATATTTTAAAGTCAATTTAGATCAACAAGTTAAGTTAGGTTTATTTCAAGCTAACTCACATTAGATATGTAGACTGCAAATTTTTTTCAAAATTATTAACAAAATTTTATCAACAAAAATAAATTCATCGATAAATTTAAATTATTAACATATTTTATTAACGAATCTTAAAATATTAATTATAGAGGAATTTTATCGACATGATTATTTTTATTGATAAAATTCATCAATAAATCTAAAAGTAATAAATATTTCAATTATCAACGAATTTTTTCGTCCCTAATATAAATTTCAATTTTGGATGAGTTTTTTTCATCAATAAAATTCGTACATAATTACATGTTTTAAAATTTGTGAGTAAATTAAAATTTTTATTATCGATAAATTTGTTTGTCGATAAAAAAGTATCAATTTTTTCACCAAAATCTTTCACCCAACACATAATTTCAAAACCGAATAATTAATCAAAAAGAGAGAGAAGTGAAAGGGAGAATGAGGGGTTGAATCAGGTCATATGACACTGTTGGTACAACAAAGGGAAACCTATTTTCGTTCTGGGTGCTAAACAGTGAATGGATAGAATCGATGTCCCAAACACCTTCAACAACGGTAGCACTAAATTTGATAGGAAGCGACAAAGACACTACAGACTAGAAATGGCTCTGAATCGCAAGTCTAACAAAGTTTCACTTGTACACTGTGGTTAGAAGTCACGTGGCATGTCGGAGACGGTCTCGTCAACTCATGGTGTTAGAGACCGAAAAATAAGGAGGCCTCATGCTAGGGTTTGAACATCGTGTTTGAAGGGGAAGGAGAGTAGAGCGACAACATCGATGAATCTTTAGTAGCGACTATCAACGTTGACAAACAAAAAAGACTGCCCCAGTACACAACATTTGTTTAATGGTTGGGCTTGGGGGAGATTGAAGATAATCGCAAATTGACAGAGGAATCAAGAAAGGGGTATTGTGTGGAGCTCGATGAAGCCACGAACGATGACTAGGTTCTCTAGAAACATTTGTTAGTGGAAAACGACAAGTGCATTGTTTGCACGTAACCAATATTAAATAATGTTCTCTTCATAGGCAATTATGCAACACATGACAACTCTCGTTATTCATAACTCAATTAAACAACAAAGCTCGCAAAAACACATAAACTCTTTTTGGTATCTTATCAAACAAGAAACTAACATAGAGTATTTACAATTGTCAAGACTACTTCATTCTCATGCATACACAATACTCAATTCTAAATTCATGTAAAAATCAATTCACAAGATTACTCAAATCTTACTCCTATTGACTTTGAGCTTATGATAACTCATCAAGTTCCAATTCATTGAATTATCTACAAGTAACGATGCATTAAGTTCAAGAGTCTTAAGATCACTAAGGAAACATATTTTATCCCTAGATACAAGCTCCATTGTGCATTCAATCTTAGTTCTAGATTCAAAAGACATTTTCCAGCACCTCAAGAATCACAAATCAAGTCATAGGTGATTAAACCACAACAAGCATTAAGCCATGGGTCAAGATGAGTCAAGTCAAGCCGATTAGGTTGGACCAATCAAGTTAGGCTTGAGTCACCAAGGTTCGGTCGAGTCGATTCAGACCCACGTGGGTCGAGTGTCGTCGAGCTCACAATGAGTTGAGCAGAGTCAAGACAAGAAGAGTTATGTCGACATTAGGTTGAGTAAACTCAAACTCATATTAGACAAAGTTTAGTCAAACTCATGTTGGATTGAGTTTATTTGGACCTCGAGTTGGGCTTACCTCAGGGTGAGTCAAGTGGGGTCTACCTTAGGCCTGGTCAAGTCTAGCCCACCTTTGTTCAAGTAAGTTGAACCCCACATCGTACTAAGTCTAGTCAAGCTGTTGGACCAAATCGTGACAGGTCTACATTGAGTTAATTAGAGTTGACCTCACGTTGAGTTAAGTCAACTTGGGTCACATCGAGCATAATCAAGTCAAGTCAAATCACATCAAACTGAGTCGAGTTACATCAATGTTGGGTCTAATTTAGATCAAATTACGTTAATTTAGATTTAAACAAGGTGACCAAGGTCAGACCAAATCTAGGTTGGGTTAGCTCGATCTAATTGAGCTAGTTGGGTTAGATCATAATATTCCAATTAAATTGTAAATAGTAGAAGTCAATTGAGGACTAAATTATAATTAACGTAAAATATTTATGAATCAACTTGTAATTTATAATATTTTAAGGATTCATGTAATTATGAAAAATGTTTGAAACTTAATTGATGTGTTATTGTGGGTTAAACCTCCTTTGATCATAATCCTATTTCACATTATATAGGAACATTTTAGGTGTTGACTTTTTTAACCCACTCATTTTGTGAGCTAGAAAATAAAGTTTATTTTAGGTGGGGTTAAGGTTGCCCATAAACCATGAGTCGAATCGGCTACTTTGATAATCAATGTAAAGATTTTAAATATTAAAGATGAAAAGATACTGAAGATGAGAGGAAAACTTTAATTTTTTTTTAACCATTTACCAAATTATATGTGAGAAGATGAAGAGAAAATAGAGTTATAATTAATCTTTTAGTAAGACAATATGAAAATCATGAAAATTCACCTATAATAATTTGTGATAGTAAATTTAGTTATGTCTTGTGGAAATGTTAGTAATGTATTTGATTGGATTTTGGATGATAGTGATGTACTTGATTGGATTCTGGATGATACTAGTGTGCTTTCTTAAAAAGTTGCAAAAAGGTTTTACTCTTCTGGTATGGAATGTAAATTGGAGAAAATTGATTTCATTGAATAATTTGCCACTAGCTGAAACTTTGATTCTTTGAAAGTTCTTGTATGATCGTTTACCTATTGATTTGGAGGTTCAAAAAAAGGAGTGGTTTTATACTCTATTTTCTTTACGTAGTAATAACATTAAATCTCTCATTTGTTCTTTCATTGTTTGATTGTTATATGATTGTGTGCATGGTTAAGGTGTCAGAATAACTTAGATGTCATAGTTCATAATTATGTTACCTTATTTGAAATAAATGATAAAAATATATTTATGATCAATGTTCTTAGTAATTATAAGAAAATATAAAAGAAAATATAAAATTAGTATCTAAGTAACATTTTTAAATAAAATATAATGTTATTAGAATTAGTTAAATGAACTTTAATGCAACAAAAAAAGTTTAACATTTTTCTAAGTTAAAAGGTGTAATATTATTCTTAAATTTAAGTTCATATTGTGTAAAACATATACATTGATTAAGCAAACCCTCGTTATAAAAATAAAGTCAATTTAACCAATATTAAATTTATATTATAAGTAAAAATATTTGAATTAGTAATATATTTGATCATTCATTTTAAGTAACTTTAAGTCCAGTTTAGTACTTTTAATTTTTTTTAATAAATAAAAATATTTTTCTGGTGTCAAATTAGTCTTTGTTTAATTTATGCTAATTTAAATAATTATTAAAAATAAATAATATTAACCTTCATTTTATATAATTTTATTATTTACATTTATTTACGCACTATCATCAACTTTATTTATTATTATGTTATTTATTTAAATTAATTAATTTATATGTCATAAATCTACGTCACTTTGAGCATAAAGTATTTTATTTTAAAGGCCCAATGGTGTTAAATTTTTTCAAGCACAATGTTTCTTTTTCTTGTTTCTATATAAAAAATTTCCCACTTATTTTTTTCATTCACACTCGTAGTCTTTCTCAACAATCATATATTTTGATTCAAAGTTTTTTTTTACCCTTTTTGAAGATAGATAGTTATAAAGAAAAATACTATTTTTTAATTGTTGACATTAATGTTAGTTATATTAATACAAATTAAACTAATATTGAAAATAAAACTTATCTAATGTTGTGTAAATTAAATTAATTTTAAAATAAAAGTATATTAGTGATTTGAAAGACAGTAAGTTATTTTAGTAAAAAATCAATGTAAAAATTAATTAGAGCTCTCAAAATGGGTAATCCGACCCGATCCAACTCAGCCTACTACGGGTTGGTCACTTACTGAGTCAACCCAACCCGGTTCATTTATTAGCGAGTTAGAAAAATTCGAACTCAGCTCAACCCACCATGGGTTGGTGGGTAAACGGGTTGGTTCACTGGCTCAATTAATTACAATTATTTTTAAATAAAAAAATTATAAACTTTTTATAATTCAAATCTAAACAAATTTCACTCCAAAAATTCACTCCCAATCTAATTAATTTTGAAAATAGGAAACTTAAATAATTTTTTCAAGCAAAAAAATAATAATAAATATCTTTTTATAAAATGAAAATTAAATTTTAATAAAATAAAATAAGGTAGGTGGGTTGGTGGACCAACCCTGGCCCACTACAGGTTCAACCTGCATAAGTCGGGTTGAAATCTAACCCGCATAAAAAAATACAAATTTTTCAAACCCAACCCGACCCGAACCCGTGATGGACCAAGTTGACCCGCAGATTATGACCCATTTTAACAACTCTAAAATTAATAACCATCAAAATAAATTTAGTCTTTAAAATCTACTACACACCTATAACACAAACCCAACGTAATTACTTGTTGGTATCCACTTTTAACATAAGTAATTAATTTTATTGTTTTTAGTCAACCACTCGTTGGAATTTACTTCATTGTCACATTATTTCATTCATTAACGTATGATAAGATCTCATTCTTGCGAAATAAATTTGTTGCATTTAAATTTGTATCCTCGGCCTATACATAAGTTTTTTTAATATTTCTTTTATTTGTTATTTTAAAATTTTAAGACATTGCAGTTACTACTTTCTCAATTATATTTTTATCATAATCTATTTTTAATATTTTTCCACGTTTATTACATAAGGAAGAAAATTATCAAGCGATAAAAATACCATTAGTTTTAAATGAAAAGATGACAAAATAAAACAAAATAAGAGATAATAATTTTCATAAAAATTAAAATACACATTATCTCATTTGAGTATTAAAATCTATAAACATCTAAAAAGAATAGAGATAATGTTGGTACTATAAAATAGATGCAAAACAAATCTTTCAAAAATAGGCATGCTGCCTTAAAAGGAACAAAGCATATTCTTTACTATCATCATACATATACTCGTCTATCTATCTATCCATATATTTCTCTCCCTCTCTCTTTTCTTTCTCTCTCTATATATAAGGTTTATAGTTCATAATTTTAATCAGATCTTCAAAATACAAAATTTTAAATTTTATGAATATTGTTCTTAGGATAAAATACACGAACAATAATAACATAATTATTTTTTGAAACGAATGTGATGTAAAAATATAATCTATAAAATTATCTATCAACCTTATTAACAATATATCTGAATAATATAATGAGATATTTGAATTGTGATAATCACCAGTAAATGTTATTATATTTCCTAAAAAATTCCTAAATTTTAATTTTATAGTCAGATAGACTACCTGAATTAATAAAAGAAATATAAAATTACTTATTTTAAAAAATTTAAACATTTAGTCTGTTCAAAACTCATATATTTAAATCATATATATGTTCTAAGCTACAGAAAAAAAAAACGTTAACACAAATTTAAAAAAAAACTGTTACATCTTAACGGTTTTCATAGTCCGGAATATAAATTAATACGATTGGCAATTTTTTTTAAGAACATTTGAATTTCAATTTATTATAACAGCAGTTTATTAAGAATTATTATTCATATATTACTAAAACAAAACCTTATAAATTTATAATTCATATGACTTTATAATCAATAATTATTACCTGTTACTAATATAATATAATTTAAGGACTAAATTATATAATATTTATACTTTTTATGCAAAGTGATTCACTATCACACTATTTATTGATAAGACAATGTGATAATTATGTGAACTATAAATATTCGTGTAAAAGAGTTTTATATAAATAACATCAAAATTATTTTTTAAAATTATCTTTATTTTTTATTTGGAAAGATTAAAATAATATTAATTTCTCTTTTATCAATTACATTTTTTGTTTTCATCTACTTTTAATCGTTTTACACACTCACTAAAATAAAGGATATCACAAAAGTTGATAATAGTTTTAACAAAAATAAAGATATCTGTTTTTCTAACAATCTTAAAAATAGCTAAAAAATTAAGAGTAATAAAGTGGAAAACATACTACAAAGTTGATGCAAACAAGTCATACTCACTCAATTGACAGAGATTTTTTTTAAATAAAAAATAAAAAAGAAAAACTAAATTTAAAGTTGGGAATAATTTTATAATAGGTGGTTTAGAGATTAATGAAATTTGAATACAAGATGAAAGGTGAAAGACATTATGGTATATACAATTACAAGTAAAATAAGGAAGTTTACGAAAAATATCTAAAAATTGTGGATTGTTGAGTGAAATACTGACATGTGATTAAAGTTGTCAATTCCATAAATATGCCTATGTTATATTAAGATACTTTATAATTATATTTATTTAATTAAATAAGATTTATGAGAAAAATAATTACAATGATCCATATTGGAGGCAATTTAATATTCATTGGAAAATAAGACCTTGAAACAAGTATTTATATATGTGGAAGAAAGATATATAACATGAATTTAATAAAAATACTTTTTAAATATTCATCTGATAACATGTTTCTGCAATTTTATCTTTAGTTTTAAAACTTGTATCTTTTACTTTATGTATATTGAAAGTATAATTATATGTTTACAAATATTGATAATGAAATGTAATTATAATATTCATTATATATTCAGAACAATTTATTTATGAAATGAAAAATTATCATAATTAAGATAAAAAGAAGAAGAAGAAAACATAGAGAGATAAATTGAGCAATGAAAAGTTGCTAGGATAGAGGCGAACCTTATCGCGGATATTATACGCACACTCACGGACAACCCCTCTTCCATGCACATATGCATCTGTTTATCTTACACTCTTCTCTTTTGCGTTAATTATTATACTTTCATTTCTATATTACAACATTTAAAATTTTAATTTTTAATCATTCAAAATTTTACTACTGATTTTTTTTATGAAGTTTAAAAAAATTATTTAAGTTTTAACTTGAAATCATGTTAAATAATTATCAAATTAACCATTCGTTACCGCTGGCTGTTCTCTTTTCTCAAGTTTATAGAAAAATGGTGAGTGTTATAAATTATGTTAACTCCATTGTCTCATATTCGAATAAACAAAAAATAAAATTACTAAAAGTAAAAAAAATATATATAAAAGTTGAGAAAGCATAAAGATAATTAAAAATGAAATAACTAAATTAGAAAAGAAAAAGATTAGAAACAGAAAATACGTTTTTTTTTTATGAAATACAAAATGAAAATGACAAGAAAGAAAGGCTTCCCTTTTCAATCTTAAGCGGTGTCGAGAAGGTGTAAAGTGGAGAATATATATTAAGCAACTTTTAGGGATTAGGTATAATTATTATCAAATATATTCATATGTGTTGGGTATAAATATTGAGACGGAGAGCATTGGTTTAGCATATGATTGTTGCAGATAAAGAGAAGCAGGTATATAAGGAATTTCCATCACTTCTCACTCAGAGAGAAAGATCGAGAGAGAATAAGATGCGTACGTGGTTCACTAATGCAAAGCCGTATCTGCTGTTATTGGCCGTTCAATTTGGCTCCGCCGGCATGTTCATTTTCGCCATGGATGCCATGAGAAAGGGCATGAGCCATTACGTCTTCACCGTCTACCGTAATCTCATCGCCTTTCTCACTCTCTCTCCTTTTGCATTTCTTCTTGAAAGGTATCTTCCCTTAATAGGAACTATCATATCTCTTCATCTTTTGATTTATCAACTTAATAGGAACAATGTTCAGCTCTGCTCAAACAGATTACCATTGTTTATGCAGGAAAGTTCGGCCCAAGATGACTGTTGGTATATTTTCAGAGATTATGGCACTGGCTTTCTTCGAGTAACCATTGTCTTACACTTAAAAATATATATATGAAATTCAAGTTTCAGTTTGTTATGCAGAAGAGATATTTAGTTGTATGGTGTTGCTTGCAGGATAATACTTGACCAGTGTTTCGCTCTCTTGGGCATGAAATTCACGTCAGCTTCTTTCCTATCTGCTGTCATGAACTCCGCACCCTCTGTTACTTTTGTCATGGCTGTTATTCTAAAGTAAGTAGTTAATCTAATGACAAAAGCTTATATAATAAGGTAACAGTTTGATGAACACCAAAGCTTCCCGAAAAGGAAAAGAGAAATCAAAGAAATAAAATGTAAATATAGATATGATGATAAAAACATAAATGAGTATTAAAAGAGTATATAATATAAATACTAAGGCTCTGACAAATGGTCCACCCGTATATGGATGTTCAGGTGGGAAAAGGATGTTGATAATGACATGTTTTCATTCAGCCCAAAAAAAATATATTCCATTTCTAATTCTTTTTCTTTGGTCATGACGCACAAGAAATGTAAAGGTTCAAGCCGTAGATACTGATATAAATTTTTAGAAAACAGAAAGTGAAGAGAGATGACTTACCATGCCAGTCGTAGGTGTCTTATTGCCATTGTTATTCTTGAACAAGTTGGGAATTTTTATTGGGACATTTAAGTTAAGGTTGGATTTAGCATCAACGCCTAACTAAAATAGATGGACTAGGTCAAACTAATTCTTCAATATGTTACAATTTTATCATTATTATAATCAAAAAATCAAAATTAGAAACGTATAACTTCAATTAAGATATAGTTTATAAATAGATATTTTAAACTTAAAAAGTTTATTATAAATTTAATGCTATGTTATAGATATATATATTTTATATATGATTGATAAATAAAATAAGAAAAGCATATAACTTTTTAAAGAATATTAAAAAAAACAGGGTAAAACTTAAAAAACCAAAAAAGAAAAACCCAAAGTCCTAACAAGTTCATGAAAGTCCTAGCATCAATAAAATATAACAAATACAAGTTTATGAAAGTCAGAAATAATATTTTATATGTAGTTTTTTTTATAGGCAAACAATAACATAGGTGAACTATAAAGAGAACTATAGTAATTAAGAAAAAGACAAAGCAGTCAATTTTCTTTCCTAAAAGCCTAATAAGGAACACAGAATATGATTGATTTAAGTGATTATTATTGAATAGATTGGAACACATGAAGATGAAGGAGGCAACGTGTAAAGCGAAAGTTATTGGAACAATAGTAAGTTTTGGAGGAACTTTGCTAATGGCACTGTACAAAGGCCCGGCACTTAGTGTTATGGGATCTTCAACCACCCAACCTCAGAACGTCAACAACACCACTGGTAACCACTGGATCATAGGGACAGCTTTCCTCCTTATTGGTTGTGCAGGCTTTTCTGCCTTTTACATATTACAAGTAAGTTCATGCACCACACAGTACATCCAAATCAAACATATATATATATATATATATATATATATGGATAGTTCCACTTCCTAAGTGTATGTAAAATTGCATACGATTTCCGAGGGAATGATGCATGATTTGGTGATACTTATGTAGGTCATAACATTGAGAAAATACCCAGCAGAGATGTCCCTGGCTACTTGGGTTTGCTTTGTCGGTGCCCTTCAAAGTTCTATCGTGGCATTCTTCGCAGAACACCACCACCCTAATGCCTGGTCCATTGGTTGGGATACACGATTCTTTGCTCCTGCTTACGCGGTAATAACTAATAACAATTATCTATCACAGATATTTGGTAGAGATTATGAGTTTTCTTTTCATTAATCTCTTGTCTTAATTCTATTACAGGGAATAGTTTCATCCGGAGTTCAGTATTACATACAAGGCGTGGTGATCAAATCCATGGGCCCAGTTATTGTGACTGCTTTTAATCCCCTTCGTATGATCATCATTACCACCTTGGCCTGCATCGTCCTCTCTGAGAAACTCTACCTTGGAAGGTACTGCATAATTCAATACGCTTTCTCATCTTACGTGTACTTTTTTTTATCTTGTAAAATTATATTAACCTGATGTAATCTCCCTTACTATTTTTGTGCTGAATTTTGAACCATACCAGTATTATTGGAGCAGTAGTTGTGGTTCTTGGACTGTATCTTGTTGTGTGGGGAAAATCTAAAGAATGCCAGCAAAGGATAATGTCACCATCCCCTGCAAATGATATCCCTCCAGAAGATCAACGTCAGCTACCTGTCACAGCACCTAGGAATGATAGCAATGATAATAATGCTTAATTTTTCTTCACATCAATAATAAGGCTTGGTTATAGTTCATGTCCATGATGAAATAGTGATGTGGAAATGAGAACTTAGTGTGTATTTGAGAGAGGATGACAAGAAATAAAACTGATTTTGGAATAATATGTCTTAATGTTTACATGTCTTTGTTATATAAAGACTTACATTTACGTAAAGTAATATTTCAACATATTTGAACGCACAAGAACTAAACAAAGCATTGAGCAAAATTAAGTAGGTCTAGGGTGGAAATTATTGACAGCAATTTGGCATGGGAGTGGAATTTATGATATGTGGCGTATAATTGTTGCAGTGATCTGATATGTTTTGGGCGACTCACCGCATATTATATACTGAGTTTCTGGCTAAATTGGTTCCGTATTGAACTTTTGAGTATTCCATTGAGAAAGATGTATTCGAGTTGTTGGAGATTCTGATACAAGTTTGATCGTGTATGTCGAGTTCATACATTAAGCATCGATCCACGTTCATCCCACTTGTTTATTTTGGCATAAAAAGTGGGTATGAAAGAAGCACATTAACGTACCAAATTCTTCCCAACAAAACTAGATGCCCTAGTACTTCTGAGCTCATGCCACGGCACCATCACACCACATGTAGTAGGAATGGACCAATAACAATAACCCTTTATTTTATTTTTATTAAGTACACATAAAACAAAAAGTGTTTTCATAATTAAAATTAGTTTATATATAACTAAATATACAAAAAAATATCTCATATCATCCTCTTTACAAGTTTATTTTAATTATTGTATTGTATATTCTCTTTATAAGTTTATTTTAATTATGTTATTTTTTAATAACCATCCGGTTAACTATAATTCGAACTGTCAATCATTAAGTTGATAATAAATTATGAGTTTACATTATTAATAATTGTGACAAGTCACTAAGTTCATAAAATTATCTAATAGATTGGATGATAGTTAATTAAACCGAATGGTTTGAGCATGATAACAAGCCACCAAACTCAAACAATTATCTAACAGACCAAACAACAGTTCATAAGTCCAAACGATCTGAATAGGATTTCAGTTTCAAAATCATTTTATTCAAGATTAAAACATAATTACTCATGTTTAGATCGTGATTAGAAGGATCTTAATAAAAATTCATCTCAAAATCTATAAATTTATTTACTGTAAGAAGTTAGTTTAAGTATTACTACATTATATATTTTCTATCCAAGTTTATCTAACTTTAATATTACCTAGTTTAGACATCTTTACCAAATTGGATTAGGGACAACACATCAAAAACCAATCAGCTGAACTTGACCGTACACTCAAACAATTATAAATTTATCTCTCATTAAATAACTTTTTTTTCATCAAAAATAAATTTTATTATAAGAAATGAGTTACTTCAAGAAATTTCGCATTATCTATGTAAGTGCGTCGCCTTCTTTCTTTTCTTACATGAAAAATATTTTATATTTTCTTCTTAGTAAAAAAACCTTTATATGTTCTTTGAGGCTGTGCTATGGTGTACTCACTGTGAAGGACTGAAACCTTTTCACCTTCATAATTAAATTGGTAAAAGACTACTAATATGAGAAAAAGAAAGCAATAATTCACACACAAAACAAGAATAGTAGCTGGCAAAAAATCCATGTATTTCAATCATATAAATAACTTTTTATATTTTAAATGATTTTGCTTTTGAATTTCCTTTTCACCAAAGCTTTGCATATAAAGTGGGATTTTTTTTCTTAGATAGTAAGTGACAGAAGAAGTGCACATCTTTAGATTAATTTTGTCTTTTAGTAGAATGTTTTTATATGATAGATAATATTATAAACTATAACTTTTTGCCTTTCAAAATACTAACATGTTATGTATGAAAATTGTTCTGTATCTCCATTTCAAATCCCCTCTTAATTACTCCATACAATTTCCTTTCCTTCCAAAACTCTTTTTTGCAATTGGAACCAAAAAAATAGTACGAGAAGAAATAAAAGCATATATTTAACTATCAATTATGTGTAAAAAATTAAATGCATACGAATTCGATCCATAAACTAACTAGTGTCTTCCTTTTTACTGCAATTAAATGTCATCTCCATCTCTTTATTTATATATATATATAATTTAAATAGAATAGTTGAGAGTGTTATCCAATACATATATATAAATAATAAATTATGTATTTACTACATGTATATAAATAATAAGTTATGTATTTACCATTTGGTGATGAAAAATAAAATGTATTTACTGTTCAGAATTTTAGTAAAATTTTATTTAATATAGTTTCTAAAAGTAATGCCTAGTCTTAAAATGGTTAAAGCCATACATTTCCTGAAAAAAAAAAATCTTCAAACTGGTTAATACATTTCAAAGGGGCATCAGCTAAATATAACATTTACAAAGAGCTATCAGTTCCTTTTTTTATATTTATTATGAAGTATTTGTTGACTTTGTCGATTAATAATTTTTTAAAACTAATTCATTATCAATGAATCTCTTCTTTTAATCAAATTTTTCACAATCTAAATTTTTTCTTAAATAAACCGGAATTGTTTCATTTTAATCAAACAGATATAATACTACTTTGATTGTGATTTTTGATTTTATAATCTTACTTTGATTCTCAATTTTCTCTCTTGGCCCGCCATTTCAATTCCTTTGCTATTTTCGTCAACAAAGCAATAAATTATTGTTAGTCAATTTTTATGCTTCTTTTACTTTCTTTTGGTTGTTTTTGTGCTCCCCACTACAAGATCTCTAAGACAAAAAAGATAAGTACATAATTACAAATTTTGAGCTCCTTTTGAAGGTTGTTTAAAACTAAAATTACTTCATTTTGCTATAATCATATAATTAAGATCATTTAAATTTAAAGCACTTAAAACTATACTTTTTAATGGTATGCAGAGGAAACATACATCGAGTAAGAACATTATTTATGAATGTTGGCAATCTTTTCGAAAGGCAATCGTTTCATTACCAAACATAGAACCTAAAATTTGTTACTTTTTTAAAAAAAACGTAGCGATGATTAAATTATGGGTTGGTTAAATTTGTCAATCGTGACAAAAACTATTTGATATACTTCTGTATATAAAACGAGAACAAATCATAACACCCCTATATCAAGATTAGGAATAATAAATAACTGGGATCAAAATACATTAATAAATACAGGCTGTAATTTTGTTTGTGTGAAAATAATTAATTGAAACTTAACTTATATGAACAGGTGAGTTTTTTAATAAGGAATGGTGGTGGTTAAACTAGTTAATTAAATAGGTGTAAATGGCAATAACTAAATTTTTGTTCAACAGATGGAGACGTTCAATATTAGTGTCTATCATTAATAAATAGTTAATTAGGGTTGAACGAAAAGAATTAAGTAAGAATAAGATAGAGTTAAATGATATTTAAGTTAGTGAAAACGTTGATTGGGCTAAGCAGCAGAACCCATTACTGTGTGGGTAGTGTAGCAAATATTGTTTTTCCTTCTTTTGATTTACATTTGCATGGGCCACGATGATGGTACGTACTACTACTGGAAACAGAATCAGAAGAAAATGGATTTGGAACTAAATACTATATGAAATTCTTAGTACAGCAGAATATTCTATTTGAACCAAACTTATAACATTAATTAAGTCCAACACTATATTAATATTTAAGGAAAACCAGAGAGATTCCCTCCTTTTTTATACTATTTTTATAAAATAAATTAAAGAAAGCGGGGTCTGTTTGCACTTTTGGAACCCTAAAACTTCTGTAACATTAACCCGATGATAAATATGTAAAATTTAAAAAGAATAAACCAATGAGACACTTAAATATATAACCGGAAATATATACTTAATATAATAATAGAATTATACATAAACAATTCTATTCAATTAATAAAAGGAAATTAACTGCAAAGTGAGGATTAAGAAAAAAGATTTGGTGTAGTCTCAACATGTTATCTGGTTGCGTGCTATACATATTATTCTTAGATTATATAATTTTAGGTGTTGGAAATTTATGTATGAATCTAAATGATATATTGAATAAAAATAAAAATAAAAATTAAGTATCGTAATGGAAAGAAAGACTCAAACTTATTATTAGAAGTGAGTTCATTCTTTGAGTTAAATTTATATTTTATTGTTATTGTATCAATATTATAATATTATTTCTCAAATCAAATATTTTTTATATAAATAATATATAAAAAGATGAGATGCATAAAATAAAATATAAAATTAGCTAACACTAAAACCTTTTTTTTTTAACGAGTGGACCTAGTCTAGTAAAGCTTTCATTGAAATAAAGCAATACACTTTTTGTAGTCTTGATTATCATGACATTGTTTCCTTGAAAACTTATGATAATAACCAGAAGTAGATTTGCTAAAATTCACATCACCAATATGTTTGCATCTCTTAAATCATTTAACATAGGTTTACCGTTTCTAAAGTATAAACTACCTTTAAAGTATCCATTTTATAGCTGTGTAATGCTCTTTTTATAATAAGATTACCAAAAAATAACAAATTAAAACACTAATAACATGAGTAATGTCGAACCTTGTACATTTTTTGGATGAACTTTTATATTATATTTTCTGTAAAAGAGTTATAGCACCAAAGTGTCTTACTATTAATATACTTGTTTTATCAATGAAAAAAAAAACATAACATAGGTGAAACTACCAATTGCAAATAAATAAGAAAATCTTTAAACTTTGAAGTTGTTTTTTTTGGATGAGCTAATTAGAAATTTATTCATAAAAAAAAATACTTAAATTGAGTTTATGAAAGTCCAGTTAAAGAGTGGAATGCTCAACATGAGGATGGGATAGAAAATATGAAGAACAAGTTGAACATATCTATGTTCAATGTTTCGGCCAATCCAGAAGAAAAATATTCTATGTTCTATTTTTATTAATTAGGCATTAAACCTTTAGTTTGCCTTGTCTCTAATTTAGCCTCTGAAGTGTTTTGAATATGACTCAGATACTCTGTTCTGGAAAAAGTAAAATTTACTTACAAAAAGACACAGATCGTGGGATTCTACCAATTCGAATCTAATCGCGGACCTTATACGCAAACAAAGATCATTAGTCCTTCATCTCGCTTTTTTCTTTTACTGTCAGGGGATCATATATAAACTATTTTTCTAATCAAATAACAATTTATCATATTTTCTATAAAATGTGTTATTCAACAAAATTATTTTCTTAAAAATTTTACTGTATTTTTTCATTTCACTTACATTTAAAAAGTATTTTTTATCATAAATAAATATACATGAATTTGTGCTTAAATAAGATTTACGTTTTAATGAAAAGTTTCTTAAAAAAAAAAGCGAATATTTATGGAGAATATATAGCAACTTTTAGGATTATGGACGCATTGCTAACTATATTGAGCTGTTGGATATAAATATTAAGATGGGGTGCATTGGTTTCGCAGATAAACAAAAGCAAGCATAAGCAACTTCACTTTCTCATACACATAGATTGTGTTGCAGAGAGAGAGTTATCAAGAAGAAAAAGATGGTTACGTGGTTGAGAAATGCAAGGCCCTATCTGATGTCACTGGCTGTTCAATTTGGTTCTGCTGGCATGTTCATATTTGCCATGGATGCTATAAAGAAGGGTATGAGCCATTACGTCTTCATTGTCTACCGTAACGCCATAGCCTCTATAACTCTCGCTCCCTTCGCCTTTGTTCTTGAAAGGTATCTTCCACTTACATTCATGCTTTAATATATACTTTTAGCTCAATTTCGTCTACATAATTTGTCATCCAAAGTAGAAATAAAGTTGATATCTGCTCAATGAAATTCGTATCTTTTATGCAGGAAAGTTCGGCCAAAGATGACTGTCGGTATATTTTCAGAGATTATGGCACTGGCTTTCTTCGAGTAAACATTATCTTACACTTACAAATATATATATATATGAAATTCAAGTTTCAGTTTGTTATGCAGAAGAGATATTTAGTTGTATGGTGTTACTTGCAGGATAATACTGGATCAGTGTTTCGCTCTATTGGGCATGAAGTTCACGTCAGCTTCTTTCCTATCTGCTGTCATGAACTCCGCACCCTCTGTTACTTTTGTCATGGCTGTTATTCTGAGGTAAGTGGGCAGAGTGAATCACCAAACACGAAGTTCTTGTTCACCTCTCATTGGTTTACACAAACTCTTCATTGTGTTAAGAAGAGGAGAAACAGATATGGAGAGCAAATAAACAGATAAAATGGACTTTTAAAACTAAAGATTCAAAACAAAAAGAATCATTTTTCATTAGTTCTACTTTTATAATATTATTTGCCCTTCTGTTCTTATATTGGCTCCAA
Source organism: Vigna reflexopilosa (assembly GCA_027742785.1). NCBI lineage: Eukaryota > Viridiplantae > Streptophyta > Magnoliopsida > Fabales > Fabaceae > Vigna > Vigna reflexopilosa. The sequence goes on from CM050918.1 coordinate 10,641,417, forward strand.
AGAATCTAAAGAAAACATTAGAAAAGTTTAGTTTCAACTTGGGTAAGTGCTAAATATCAATAGAAAAGAAAAATGTTCCAATGACACACTTTTACATTTATTTGACTTAGTACAAGAGTAAAATAGTTTGAGATATCTAATTTTTTTTACATTTATTTTAGGATCATAATATTTTAATAAATTTTTAACAATGGATTATATGTCACTATTTCATTGATTTGTTAGAATTTATTTTAAAAAAAATTATTTAAAACGAATTAATTATAAGCTACCACGTACGCATTGTCAAAAAGTTGTTAGAAAAACATTTTTTCTTCATTTTAGACTACCTTTTCTATTTTTTAATCTCTTTTTTCTTTCTTAAAAAATACAAAATTTTATATTTTTATATGTCGAATGAAAAGGTGTTTCATGGTACTTATTTAATATTATGTTTCATGTTACTCTTATTTTAACTCTTTAATACGAAATATCCGTGAGAATATATATTATTTAGGAAAGAAAAGAGATCGAGTTTTCTAAACTATGATACTTACCTAATACTTATACAAATAATAAATGTTCCAACATAAAATATGTTTAATTATGTATTTCTTTTGTTTTAATTAATGTCTATTTTTCAATTTTAAAGTATGTGAGATTTATAGTGGAATTTTAAAACTTTTTTTAAACTTGATATGACGTAACCTTGGTATGAAGTGATGTCCTTTCTTATTAACTTTTTTGTTTACTTTTTTTTTAATTGAGAAAAAAAAAAGAAAAACTTATGAAAGAGACGATGAATTCCAGTCTTCTAATCAAGGAAGCAAAGAAAAACTTTTCCCGATTATGAATTAAATTTAAATATTTTAATGGGTATTCGGATTAAGTAAATAATTATGTTTGTTAAGCATTTATTGATCAAACATAAACAGGTAAAACCTAATCGAACATGTCGAGATTTACATTTTAAAGCAAATTATTTTAGATACTTGTTTCAAAGTTTTTTTTTTTTTTTTACTTTTTTTCATTTCTTTTAAGAAATATTCATGATGCCTGACAACATGCATTTATAAAAGGAGTAGATTCTTGCTTTGTCATGTACCAGTTCCATCGTCATTCACATGACAATGGGTATACGTGAAACGAAATTATCTATATAAAACAAGGCAAGATATTACTGTAATTTTTCATATTTTGTGAAATTCATTTTGTAAATATTTCATGAATTTTATAAATTCATAAAATTATTTTTATAAAATTATTTCTTATGAATTATTATAAACAAATACATCAAAACATTAAGTTTTTTAATAACAAAGAGTTAAGGTCACTAAAGTCAAAAATAATATTTTTGTATCGTACTAATATTTTGGTGCTCAATATTTATACTCTCAAATTGAAGTGGTTAAAAAGCATTCATCCTTTATTTTACTCATCAAGTTCTTAAAGATTTTATTATATCTTTATTAATTAAGAATAATTTTAACAATGACAAATTAAAATTATTTATTGCGTTAAAAGATTTTTCATTTTAGACTGGTCAACATGTGTGTAGCCAGAGGATATGATTAAAAAAGGAATGAACATTTATGAAGTATTAAAGGTATGAAATTATAGTGAGAAACAATAGTACAAGTTTTAGCCACCTTATAAAGGAATTAGGGAAACCTACAGTGAATCAAGTAAATTAACAAAAAACATAGTTAATATTCTATATATATATATTTATGATTGTACGTGTACTTAATTCTTTTCTTAATTTTATCAATGACCTAGCAATCGAGTTGACTTTAAAATATGCACGATACATTGTTTTCATGGGATCCGATTCATAAAACAAGAATTTCACACAACAGCATGACAAAGAACATCATTCTTTATGTTTGTCAAAGCCTAAGGAAACCAGAAAATCACCCACGTAGCTTATTGTATAGGTTGGAGCACATGAAGATGAAGGAGGTGGCATGTCAAGCCAAATTGATTGGAACAATAGTAACTTTTGGAGGCACCTTGCTAATGGCACTTTACAAAGGCCCTGTGATTAGTTTGATGAAATCTTCAACAACCCATGCTGCCCAACCTCAGACTCTCAACAACCCCACCGCTAACCACTGGATCCTAGGAACATGTTTCCTCCTCATCGGTTGTGCAGGCTTCTCTGCGTTTTACATATTACAAGTAAGTTGCTACACAAACTCACGTATAAAAATAGTTTATTCGGAATGACACTTTGAGGAACGTTTCATCTTATTAACATAAAATAAAGTTACATGTCTATTGATATCCTATATGGAAAATAATGCATGGTTCGGTGAAATATATGTAGACCATAACATTGAGAAAATACCCAACAGAGATGTCCCTGGCGACTTGGGTTTGCTTCGTAGGTGCACTTCAAAGCTCTGTTGTAGCAGCCATCGCAGAACGCCACCACCCTCATGCATGGGCCATTGGTTGGGATACACGACTCTTTGCTCCAGCTTATGCAGTAAGTAACCATATTCTTTGACATGATTGTGACATATTAATTCTTAGAATTGATGTCAAAAATTGAAGTTGTACGTCGATTAGAAAATTGCATGGTTTTTTTAACCTTATCTTAATATATATTAACTTATTACAGGGAGTAGTTACATCAGGAGTTCAGTATTACATACAAGGCATGGTGATCAAATCGATGGGCCCAGTTATTGTGACTGCTTTTAATCCCCTTCGTATGATTATCATTACCACCTTGGCCTGCATCATTCTATCTGAGCAACTCTACCTTGGAAGGTACTAAAAATTAAGTACCAAACATTATATATGATCCTTTTCTCATGTTATTTTTTGTCCCTCTTGTTCTCTTTTCAAGAAATATTAACGCGTTACACTTGAATATGATATCAGTGTTATTGGAGCTATAGTTGTGGTTCTTGGGCTATATCTAGTCGTGTGGGGAAAAGCTAAAGAATGCCAGCGAAGAATGCCACCATCCCCTGCAAAGGATAACTTTCCAGAAGACCAACGACAGCTACCTGTTACAGCTCCTAGGAATGATAATAAGGGTTAACTACTGTTTCCATGTCAATAATAATAAAAATCTTGATAAACATTCCGTTGCCATTATAGTACATATATATATTAAGCATCACCTCTCTCCCACTTAATACTAATTAGTGTTAAACACGATGGACAGGCCCAAAGGCTGTAAGAATGTTAATGGCCCATGTACCAGTGAGGTCACGGAGTGAAACATCATACAACACCTACGTACAAATGGAATAATTAAGATTAAACTCCAATAATGATGGCATTAATGAAGTAAAACTTCTATTCTAATTGCAAAACGTCACGTGCATTTAATTTCTTTTTACATATAATGACGAGGGTCTAACAGCAAATTACAATGTATTATAAAAAGTATAAGATTTTTTTCATCAGTAAATTATTTATTGCAGAATTGAAGATTAGTTGCGTAATTTATTCTGTAACTATATCAGATTATGAAAGTACAGATTCTGCATATATGTTTCGTCATTTATTTGATGAGGATAAGGATTAAAAGTTTTTATCGGAAGTGGTCTCCAGTGTATTTTTTTTTTAATATTAGGGAATCGTTAAATAATATTATATGCGAGATCAAATTAAAAATATAACATGATTTCATAAAACACTTTATTTTTTAATTCTTTAATTAACAACATTCTGCTAAATACATAATACAAAGTAGCATGATCTGATTAATAAATCTGATCAGTGGCATAAGTATCAAATTCACGATCCCAATTTGTGTATAGAGGTCTAGAATGAGAATTATTCTTATTATTCTTATAGGAATAGGAATATGAATATGAATATGATACCTGTCATGAACCAAACAGAATATATAAAAAATGTGAATATATGTGAAGTTGTAGTAATTAGCTATTCCAATGGATCATTTTTGTTGAAATTTGAACTGCACTGATTCTAATAACAATTTGTATATAGTCACTTATTATTTATACTTTTATTACATTAAACGGACTTAATGCTTTAATGATAAGTATGTGTGCACTTACCAAGGAATCTGATTAACTATTTATAAGAGTTCTTATAAACTCCAACTGTATCATGTTCGATTTCTATCGCGAAATAAAACTATGTATTTAAAACTTAATTAGGTCAACTACCACTCATATAAACTTGATTCTCATTTATTATCTTAATTCAAGCATTAAGGAAAAACATTGAAATATACATTTACATCTATTAAATTAAATTAAAACCATAAACATTCAAGTTATTTAAAATCTATAACTAATCAAATAATAAACTTTTCAGTTTTTCTTTAATATGTACTGTGAAATAAAAATTTGTGGAGCAAAATTTGGTCAGTAAACATACTATTTTTTTCATACATCCATTCAATTCGTTGAGCGAAATTTTGAATTTTCCATTGATGTGATTTTGATGAGAAAAAAAATGTTCACCTGAATAAATTACTAAGAAATTTTGAGATTTCATGAAAGATTTTTAGATTTATTAAGCGAATTATATAAGAAAATAAGCTTACAAATCGATTAGCTTTGATACCATGTTAGGAGTGAATTTTAAGTGTAATTCAATTCCACAAAAACAACTTATAAAATAAGATTTGTATCTAATTATATACTATGAATTGACCTTATCTCTAGTCGATGTGAGATTTCCAACATCTATTTTAACAACTATCCATTGAAGTGATTTTGAAACTACTAGAAATAAGTAATGCTGACAAGAAAACTATCTCTTATACACTTAATTGAAAATTATGCTTTATATGAGTAATTTAAACTTGAGATCATTGTGATACAAATCTATTGTTGTATTATACATGTCAAATATAGCCAACGTATAAATATGTTTATTTGTAATGATTTGTAAAGGAACAGAACACCCACGATAAAGTATATGTATAAATATATATTTTTTTTTTAATTATTTGGGTCAGCAGACTGTCGGAAGTTGTTTTATTTTTGTGAGATGTTTTTTTAAAAGAGAATCTATAATATTTATATTCCCATTATGTCTTTGATATTTTTGTATAGTAGAGGTTGAGAATCTCTAATACGTCATTCTTTTATTTCAGCACGTCCCAAACCATTTACACACCAAATTAAATATAACTACTCATATCATAAATCTCGTTATTAATTCACACAACTTAATTAAATTTAGTTTAAAACATTTTAATTTCACTTCTTAGGTATACTTAAACTATATGCATATCGAAATCATCAATTCAACATACATAATGCAAATCAACTATTAATTTCATATTACAAACTTTAAACATCATATATCAACATATAGATTATTTGCATTTAAATATTTACAACTGTTTAATCAAAATCCAAACTTCACTTCTTCAAGCTCTTCTAGTTCAATAATAATTTCAAACTAAATTTTCTTCAAGTGCTCAAAATGACACAAAATCAAGTTGTAAAACACACATTCATACATACATAACGATTTATCTTCCCTGTGAACTCCAATCATTTGATATTGTAGAAAATTATTCAAAAATTATGTAAAGTTAGAGATATTATTGGCTCCTATATCTTCCAATCATTAAAAAAAATCGATGGTTTTTTAAAAGAGTAGAAAGAATACGAAAATGGGAAGATTATAGAAAAATAATAAAATTTGTAAAATATTTTTTTTTAAATCGTCCTTATTTACATATATATGGATGTTTTCATACCTATAAATCTGAAGCGTACTTTTATCCATTAAGGGATAATATGATATAGTAAATAAATTTTGATAGGATAGGTTTTAAATAATTCTGATGTTAAATATCATAAAACTAACTTATAAAATAATATTAATATTTACTATATTTTTTTTTATTTCTAGGTCTGTTTTAATATTCGTTTAGAAGTAAAGTACAATATACCGTTAAGAATGTGAAACAGTTTTTGAAAACGCAAACTAAAATGAAGAGAGGAAGGAGAGGCGGTTTTTCATCAAAATGGTGTCTCTAAACTATTTGCCTTACAAGACACATGCAAATATAAAATTACTTGAATATATTAATATTCAAAATTATTTATACACATCCAAAAGAAATTAAGGAATATATTCCAAAATATATATTGGGATAAGAAATTAAAAATTAAAAAGTTTAACATGCCTAAAAGTTTTAGTGTTTAATTAATAATGACATATGGGAAAAAAATAGTTAGCTAAAAATGATTTGGACCAACACCGACAAGTGCATTTGGTTACTATCATGTCCTTACAAATTAGCAGTCCAAAAGTTTGTAAAGTTTTTACTTTTTTTCAAATAATATGATCAATGCTTTTGCCTTTTATGTATCTTCATATGCCAATTATTGGTCAGTGTCTAAAATTCACTGTTCTTTTTGGATTATGTTACTTTTTAAAACATTAACGTATAGTTATTATTATTATTATTATTATTATTATTATTATTATTATTATTATTATTATTATTATTAATATGCCTCATGTGTTTCTACACTTTCCACTTCCATCTCAGAATGTTATAAGGAATAACGTTAAACCTTGTTTGGAATTCTTAAAACATAGTTCACATAACATTCTATTTTTTTATTTTATTTTTATCTCTAAAGAATACTATAATATTGGTATTCTTCACATTTTCTTTATACTGAAAAGAATTTGCTCTAGCCCACCTCTTAAAATAAACTTTATTTTTGTAGATATTGCAAAATTTACATCTACCTGTGAAAAATATACTTCAAAGTAATTAACATATATTATCTACACATTTTAAGGGTTCTACGACTTAGTCCACATTTAATCAAAATAAAATAAGTTTATCCAAATACAAAGAATATTAAATATATTAAATTATGTAATAAAATACGAAATGGTAGCAAAATATAATAAAATATCATCAATTTTTAATTTTATATGTTTAATTCAATAATGTTTTAGTTTGAGTCGGGTTACCGTTTTTAATATGTATATATATTGTGCGTAGTGTGCGAGAACTAATTAACTCGTTTAGTCTGCGATAATGCAAGTTGAATATAAAATATTCACATTAATTTTTTTTATTATGAGTGTGTACTGGGCTGTGAATTATACAAATAATATTTTGTCAAAATTATTAACTCTACTATTTATCTATCTATAATACACGAATTTTATATATTTTTTGAAAAACTAATTTTTTTAACTTCTAGTCAACTTTAATATGATTTAAATTAAAAATTGTAGTTCTGTAATATTTAAGAATAATTTAATTTATTAATTCTTCTCATTTTATAACTTTAAAATTATATATATCACTAGGAGAAAATTTATAAATAATGACCAAAATTATGTTTAAAGAATAATTTAAAAATTAATTTCCAAATTAAAAATCAAATTTTTGATAGTCAAAATTTTAATAATTAACGTCAATAACCAATTTAGATACCAAAAACTATTTTAGTTATCTAAGTAAAAATCAAATATAATTTTTTATTTATATTAAAAACTAGTTACTTGTAATTTTTAATTTATAAATTAATATATAAATTAGTCACTATAATAACTAATTATTTTTAATTATTAAAACTGGTTATTTTTTAATATATATTTTAATTAGTTATCTGAAGAACTAAACTCTTTTAATATTATTCTTTCTATTTTTCTTACAATATTATTCATTTTATACCTTAATTTTGAAAAAAAAAATTAATGACTTAATTATCTTAAGAATGATAATTAAGAAAACCCTAATCAGATACACATGCAATTTTTTGCGGTTGGTTGAGCTATGACATGGTAATATATTATATATTTAACAAGTGAGATCCGTACCCATAAAGTAAAATAGGATCCGTTGTAATTGTCAGCAGTGATTTGACTTTAGACAGATTGATTAATGGTATAGCATTTTATATTCTCCTTCATGGAAGAATATGAATAAATAAATGACAGTATATTGAATCGCAATTTGGAAAAGGAGATGCGACAATTAGAGAGAGCATGTTATTATTTAAACTAATCAGACTCTTGATTAAAAATTAATCATGAATGAAACGGATAATACCTAGAAGCAATGAGTTTATATATATAAGTAAAATGAATGAAAGATGAAATAATGAATTAGGTTGATTGAGATAAATATAAATAAATAATGATTTAGGAGGAATCGTTGTTTTTGCATGGTGGGTGGGATTCCACCAACCTCATTTCAAGATGGAATCCAAACACGAAACCACCACCTTTAATTTCTGGGCCATTATTCATATAAATAATTAATTCAAAACCCACAGTTTTACCAACTAATCACTACACTTTTTATCTCAACTATAACAACCATTCTACTACTATTCTAAATCCAACTTGTTATATTTAATAACACTATTTTTATATACTAAATTACCTTTTTCACTTTTCTTAAGCTAATTTTAATATTTAAAATTAAAAACTAATCCTATGTACTACAATATTTAAAGATAGCTTAATTTGTGATATTTTTATTATTTAAACATTCTATAAAGTTATTATAATTTTGTGGTGTTAGGCCGAAGACCAATTTAATCAACATGTGTAATACCGTTGATATGTGAAATTGACATCTTTGGAGACACAAGGATAGAAGCGAGAGAGCTTAAATTACAAATTGCAATGAAAAATTATTTTCAATTGCACAGAAAAATTAAAAATTCGAACATACCTTCCATCAAATGAACAACACAACCGTGGTTATAAAAGTTTTTTCATGGCATTAAATTTTCAGATCAAATTTATATATAATGTTTCTAATAAACACTCATAAGACAAATTATCTTTGTAATAAAACAAAGTCATAGGTAAATGTTATTTTTACTACTATCATTACAAATAAAAACATTGGTAACAAAATATGTATATTAAAAATTGATTTGATTTATTCAAAGAAGACAACTTTTTTTGTAAATGACAATAAATAAGAGTTGAAGTAAATCACTTTATAATTGGACTTAAATTTATAATATACATATGATCACCTATATATAGTTATTTTTAAAGTAAAAGAAAATATACAAATTATTTTATATTATCTTAAGTAGTTTTAATTATTCCCGTAAAACTAAATTCATTAAGTAAGACAATTTAAAATTATAAATGTGAATAATAATTTCAAAAATTGTACATATCATCTATTCGATGATAATTTAAGTTGATTTTTTCCATTTTTATTGAAAATAAATTAAAAAATAACAATTAAGAGTATTTAATTATTACAATTATTTTTTATATATTTAATTTATTAATTTATTTAAAATTGAACATGTTACTTTATATTAAATCATTATAGATAAAAGTATTGAAAAACATTTCATGTTTTTATAAATAAACTTATTATAATATTTTATTATTCGTTATTTTATTTATTATTCTAAATAAATGTTACATAAATTTTATTAAAATTTAATAAAACATATTTTTAAAAATATTCAAACATTTTTTTTAGAAAAATAAATCGTGTCACCAAAGGTGAAAATACTACTATATCATAATATGAGAAAAACATACAAAATATTTAATCAAGAATTGATATCTGAACTAGACTTGTCAAATTAGTTCGTCTTATGTGACTTGCCCTAAACCACAAGAGTTAGGACAAAAAAGTTCAAAAATATCTTATATTAAAAAAGCTCACACACCAAATATTCATAAAATCCTATGAACTATAATTAGTCCATGAGTCTTCTTTTAACATTTGTTAACTATTTTAATCCTAATAATATTTAAAAGTTTTTTTTATTAAATTAATTTATTAGTCTAACCGGTGATGTAACTTAATCATATCCACTAGTCATATTTTTCTTAATCAAATTATGCAATTATATTTATATCTAGTTTCTTTTTTTTTTTCATTTTATAAAATTGTGTTTATTTTTATTCAATTTTGATATATGAAAATATTTATATTATATTAGTACAATATTATAAAAACAGTAACTTATTTGATATTTTCTATTAATAATTCTTTTGAGAAAAAATTACTTTTTTTCTAAACTGAAACACGCTTATTATATTTTAAATATCAAAACTAAAAATAAGTTAAAATTTTATTTATATATAATATTTTTCAAATAGTTTATCAAAACAAATTAATGAAAACTTTCAAAAAATACAAAAAAAAATTAAAGACAAATATATTTTTAAAATTATATCCAAATATAAGTAATTTCTAAACTTATAAAAAATAATTTATTTTGAACATTTATTTTCTTTCAAAATTATCTTATTTTTAAACTTAAACAAACTCAATATATATTATATTTTCAATTGTTCAAAATAATGAAATTATGTATCTAAACTATAATTACGATTAAAGAATCATTTTGAATAACTCTTTATGAAACCAATATTTATATGTAAAGAAAAAATATTAATAAAATACAATGTAAAACTTGACCACTACTGAAAAGAAATTACAAAATAAATAAAAAAAATAATTAAAAATACATTAAAAATAAACTAATTTAGTTTTGAAGAGTTAAAATTATCATAATTTTGCTTCAAACTATTTTATGTGGATCTTTTAAAAAATCTCCCATTAAGTAAACAAAAAAATATGGTTTAATTTTAGAGAAGATTAATATCAATCTATATTATAGTAGCTCAATTAAGAGCTCTAATGTAAACATTTTCCATGCCTTCAAAGAACGATGATAAGTGAAAAAAGATTTTCATATTTTGGTCTTTAAGTGATAAATGTTGATTACACACATTTAGGGATGACAAAAAAATCCATGCTAGCAGATATCCGTGGATAATATCCGCTACAGATAGTTGGTACCTGCGGGTATTTTAATACCCGCTTATAAATGTGTCAGGTTCGGATATTACATTATCTGTACCCACGAGTACCCGCTACCCAGTAAAAGATTTATTGTTTTGCATTTTGCTTCTTTACTTCTTTACACGTCTGTCAATAGTTTTGTGGTGCCCGTGTTATGCCCTTCCCCTTTGTGCCACCATTAGAGAGTGTTGGATTTACAATTAGAAGGATATATGTGCCACCAACAGCGTTAGATTTACAAACCAGAGAGGTCGCACACTCTAATGTCGGATACCCACCAAGAATGGTACTGTAAATTTCTTCCGATTACCTCTTTCGGTAACAGGTTTTTTAGGGTTTGGGGGGCAAAAATCTTAAACCTTATTTTTCGATTGTTCTGTTTTGCAACTGTGTTTTTTAATAATTGAAGAGTTGTTGTAGATTTTTCTTTGTTAAGTCATTGCTTGCTCCCGTAGAAAAAAGGAATTGATACGAGGAAGAATGTGTATTGTTGGATTCTTACAGGCCAAACTCTCAAAGAAAATAGTCCCAACCAATATAATAATTATAACAATTTTCTTTCATGATATGTTATTGGCATTAAGCTATGTTTGGTAATATGAAGTAATTGTTTAGTATGTGAGAAGAAATTAAATTAGGAAGAAAAAAAGGGCATGAAAGAGCTGCATTGTTGGACTAAGCATACATGTTATATTGTAGCCGCCGCACACATTGAAATGGTAGTCAATTTAGATACTTCATCTTGGGCTTTCTTCACAAGATGAATTTTCCTTAGCCATTTAGTATAATATTTTATAGTATGAAACCGTGAATTGGAATTGCATGTTTTTAGTACAACTTGCACAAGTTATTATGAACGCCTTGATTTTATAAAACCGTGAATTGCATGTTTTTAGTACAAATTGCATTGTTGATTGCAGAACTAGATGGAATTCTACATTTTTAATGTTTCTAGTAGCCATACAATACAAAGATGTATTTGACCGTTTATCACAACGAAAGAGTCAATATAAAGTTTTGCCTAATGCACATGATTGGCAAATGACACATGAAATTTGCCAAAAGTTGGAAATATTTTATGATGTGACACTCTTGTTTTCTGGTACCTCTTATCCAACTGCCAACATTTTCTTTCCAAAGGTGTGTGAAATTAAGCTGGCTTTGATGGAATGGCTTAACTCTCCCAATTTGATTATTCACCAAATGGCAACATCTATGGTTTGAAAGTTTAAAAAGTATTGGAGTGTGATTAGTGAAGTGATAATTGATTTGTTGGATTATTTTTTCCCTCAAATATATGGTAATGAATCTGATTGTGAAATTGAAAAGGTGAAGATTCTTTTTAAGGACATGGTAAGAGAGTATGAAATGTACATGAAAGGTAAGAAGTCAGTTTCTTCATGTCAAAACCCAAACATAAATGTAGGCCAAATACTTGATGGAAAAAAAGATGCTTGGAGGACAGATTTTGCAAAACACCAGATTGCAAAGAAAAATGAACCATCAAATTATAAGTTAAAACTTGATTATTACTTGGAGGAACCGACACTACCGGATTCAGATGAAGAATTTGACATTTTAATTTGGTGGAAAACTAATGGATTAAAATATCCAATCTTACAAATGATTGCAAGAGATTTTCTAGTCATTCCTATCTCAACAGATGCTTCTGAGTCTTCTTTTAGTACTGGTGGTCGATTTCTTACTCCACATCGGAGTATATTACATCCAGACACTTTAGAAGCACTAATGTGTGTTCAAGATTGGCTATGGAGTGACATACAAAGTAATTAAATGAACAATTCAAATTATATATTTATATTCATTTAAATGATTGGCTATGACAAATGAATTTGTTTTCCTTTTTCAGGTTCTTCAAAATTGAAAGTGGATAACATGAAGCTTAATACAATACTATAGGAGATAATTGATGATGATGTGAGTAGTTTTGTTTATAATATTTTAATCTAATTTTATTAATAATGTCACTTTGTCATTGGTCGATGACTTTATTTGTATTTATTTGTTTCAGGAATTAAGTGGTCAAAATGAAGATATGGGAGAAGAAACATAAAACTTGGAATGTTATTAGAACAATTATTTTTAAAATTACTTGGTATGTTTTTTACTATTAATTTGTATTAATTTGAATTTATGTTTTAATTTTTATTTACTTATCCCATTGACTTTATTTGGATATGTTTTAAATATTATTTGTATTATTTTTTTTTCAATTTAATTTGATTTCATTTAAAAATTTATAAAATATTTTTTTTAAATATTCGTGGTTGAAAACGGGTATCCAACGGATGTATGTGGATTGAAAAAAGTCTACGGATTTTTTTATGCAAATATTTGTGCGAGTAACGAGTGATACAATTTTATCCGACAGATTAGGTTGCGGATAGGCACTAGTCGTATTCGACCCGCTGTTATCCCTACACACTTTATTAATTACATAAATCTATTTTTTTAATGCATTGAATCTCACGTGATACACGCATGCATGCGCAAGTACAAGATTTGTTACTTCAGTGGGCCAGGGATGTTAAGAACAGCTTTCAACAAATTTCTCTATCTTCAATGCATTTTTTTTACAACTACGCCCAGCCTTCTTCCTTTACTTATTAATTAAACCAAAATTTTGTGTAATTTAAATATAAATCACATAGTATCAAGAGCAGAGAGGAAGAAAACAATAGCATCATAGCATTGATCTGAAAGTAAGTTTACCACAAAAAAAAAGTTGTTTTCATTAGAATGACAATATAACAGAAAATAAGGAAAGTTTATGATGTATATTTTTATTTTCAAGATCACAGACAAGATATAAGTAAATTGAGGAATTTTGAAGTATACTCGTAGAGTTATAATATAGTGTAAGATTTTTTATAAAATACTCTGACACTTAAATTATTAAAAGAAGTTTGGATTTTTCTAAGTGAAAGAAAATGAGTATGAGAAAGTGCGTGTATTTCTTGGTAACTCATGTTATAAAAATAAATAATATTGATAAAATAATAATTTATCTTATAAAAGATAATTAATAAGATAATTACACTAATTGATATACCATATATTATGAAAATATAAGATATTAAGAAATATAATGATGTAATTAAACTATAAATATTTAAGTACATGTATGATTAATATATGAATATTTACATTAACAATATTTCATTACATTTTTCAATCATTTTAGCTCATTAAAATTTAATAGGTCATTTTATATGCATTACTTGACATATTTGTTGGATTAGATCGACTATGTACATGTATATTTTGATTATCCTAATTTATACTGTAAATTAGTTTTACAAATATTTTTCAAATTTCTCCAATTCTTTAACAGTAGAATAACCCAAACAAATAATAAGGGTATATTTAATTTAAGCTCCATAAATGTGGTATGATGTGATTAAATTTTAAAAATACGCTATACTAAATTATGAAATAAGGAAGAAAAAATATTTTGTTGTAAAAAAACTAAAATATCATATATATACATTTTTTTTATTAGAGAGATATGCATATATATTTTATTTTATTTTGTATACAACCAAACAAGATTGAAAATTATGTTTTTTTTTGTTTATTTATTTTCTACTAACTGAAAAAAATATTTTTACTGATTTTCTTTTGTTTCACTTTCTCTTTTCTAAAGAAACCGTGAACGAATGAAAGGGGATGAATCTATATTGAAGAGTGGATGGGAAAAACATTGTAGGAAAAGGAGTGTGATGAAGAAGAAAGATGGTAATATAAGATAGGGTTTTGAAAGCTGCTGTCGATTTACATCAATCCAAAATTAGTGTTGTGAGGAGTTTCCGATAACTATTATCTGACTTATTAAGAAAGGCACTTAAAAAAGATACGAAAGAGACGAAAATGTCAGTCATACCATGCAACTTAGATCTATATAGTGCATATGTAACAGAACATGAGAGGAAATTCAATCTGATTTTTTTTTGTCAGAAACGGAAAGTTGTCTTAATTTTCAAACTCCTTTATTTCTAAAAAGCTTTCTTTAAATTCAGCAACTGTGTTTAAAGTTCAAAAGTCTTAATCAAGATTAAACTCAAAAACCTTCCCATTTGATAAAAATAGGTAAGATAAATTATATTTAAATAAAAAAATATAAATCTATTATTTATTGAAAGTTTGATAAAAATTGGTAAGATAAACCATATTTAAATAAATAAAAACTTATAAATCTATTATTTATTTTGATTAAAAGGTAATATTTGTGTTTTTTATATATATTTAGGGGTTGAAAATAATAGTTTGATGTCTTTAAGTTGTGCTTGTTTAGATTGAAATGGACATGTAAAAGAGGTAGACGGAAGGAGAAGTGAGATTGTTTCAATAAACAAATAAGTAAAATAAGTGAAAAGTTTGTAATAGATATTATTGATTTCATAAAATAAATAAATAAATTAAATAATATGATAAATAAAAGAAATCTTTGTTTAATTTTAATAAAAAATATTATAAATAATTATATATTACCTACAGACATAATTTATCAACAATAGTGAAAATCTACTGATAATTTAAGTTTATTGTTAGATTATAGACTATTGAAAATCATTGTAAAATAATCATTGATATTATCAATGAATCATGAAATATATTAGTAATTATCGATGATTTTAAATTTGTCAGTATTATCATTAGATTTTGATTTTCGATAAATGTCGCAATTCATTCTTTCTTTTTTTCCTTTTCTTTTCTTTTTCCTTTTTTTTTTCTTTTCCTTTTTTCACCCCTTCTCCTCTTTCTCCTTGTCATTTCCTTCTCCTCCTCTCTTCCTCCCCCTTCCACTATTGTTATCATCGTCTCGTTCGCTGTTATCGTATTTGATTTCTCTTCCACCTTCTCCTCTTTCTCCTTCTTTTTCTCTCCTCTTCCTTTTGTTTTTGTCTTTCTCTTCACCTTCCTTCTCCTTTTCCTCTTTCTATTCCTCTTCATCCTCCTTCTCATTTTCCTCTTCCTCTTCTTCTAACTTTAGGTCACTGCCAACGAGTCGTTGTTATGCCATCGCACCATTGTCGTTGTGTCTCCTCTTTTTCCTTTATTTCTCTTCTCCCTCCTCTTCGTTCTCTTCTCCTTCTTCTTTTCTCTCATCTTCTTATAACATGCAAAAACTCTCATTAGATTTGGCGAGAAATTTGTCACTTATTTGAACGATAAATTTATCGACAAAAATATGTTAGTAACAAAAATCACAAATTAGCAACGAAATTGTTCATCTGATACACTACCAACATAAGTATTCGTCAATAATACAAATTTTAATTTATCAATATTATCGTCATATCGTTATCAATTAACATAATTGTCAATAATTTACATATTTTAAAATCCATTGGTAAAATTTGTTGGTAAATTTAAGTTTATTGACAAATTTATTTTGGTAAATTTAATTTTTATAAGAAAAATAGAATAAAAACCACTTATATCAAATTATGGATAGTGACTACAAATTTTAAGATGGAATTCAATAGTTTTTCTTATTATATTAACTTATGATGAATGGATATGATATGTATATCAAATACGATACTTATCTGATATGTTGATACGTTTTTATAAAATAATAAGATACAATACGTTATATAAACATATTAAAAAATATAAAAAAATTAAAAACATGATAAATATATGATTATTATTATGTGAATTCAAAATAAAATCACATGCATTAAACATTGTGAAAATAAAAAGTTATAAATTTATTATCGTCAAGTACTACTCTTATATATATTAAATATTTTATTGATAAGTATTGATATATATATATATATATATATATATATATATATATATAAAACTCAAATTAAAGTATGGATGTATAATGAATATGGACCCATGGATGTCCTTATGAAAGTTGTATATAATTTTGAAATGTAATTAATTTTAAATAAGAAAATGTATTATAATATTTATAAGAGTGTAACAAATATTTTAATCTTGTAATTTTATCTTTAATAAATTTTTAAGTTGTTGTAATTAGAAAATAATTGTATTAAATAATAAAATTATGAACCTTTCTATGTATTAAGATTTATGGTAAAAATGGAAATAAAGACCTAGGGGTATAAAAGAGTGTTTTTAGCATGACTTTCTCCACCATGTTATGTTAATATACGTGAATCCATGCATATGCAATTTCACAAAATTATGTTAATTATACAGGTAAAACGGTAAAATTGCTCTTCCCACAAAAAGAAAACTTAATTTTCCATGATTTCAGAACATCACAATATTTAAGAGATAGTAATATCAATCATTTTTTATATTTGAGATAAAAAAATAATTTAAGTTTATCATTAACTTTTAAGATATTTTTCGAAATGAAGATTTAGATCTAACCAGAAACAGATAAAATGATCATGAGCATTATAAGAGCTAGATCTCACCACTAACAATAATCAAATGACATTGAAGATAGCATTGCAATCTGAGCCACAATTACACAAATGAAGCTCATCATTTAGTGCCCACGTCACTTCCATTATTATGCCTAGAAGCATCATAAAATCGACCCGTTTTATTGGAATTCATGATTATTGGAGGACTCTTATTTTTTATCAACATTCACCAATGCTATATTTATTATATTATTTCATGATGAAAAAAAATATCAATAGGGCAGCAGAATAAATTAGAGAGAAAAGAAGAACAAATATAAACATAATTTGATTTAATAGAATAAAGAGAAAGTAAACATAAAAAATTTAATGCAATCCACTATGTTAATTGTATAATTGATTATGTTTTTAAAAATCAATTTTAAATTTTTATAGCGGTTAAAATTTATTAATAAATTAATTTTAAATTGTGTTTACGTACTTGTTAATATTTCTTTGTATATTTATTAAAAAATTAAAGATTGAAAAAATAATAAATATTTTTAAATTTATAATTAAATTTTAAAAATAATCAAATTATCTTTAAAAATAATTTATATACTTAGAAATTAATATGTTTACAAAAATATAAATAGTAGAATTTGTAAATAAATTTTCTAATTTCTTCTTTCTTAATTTGTATTATCAATAAATATATATTATTTTTTTAAATAATATTATTTTAAGAAATAAAAGTAAAATATATTTTTAAAATTTTATTTTATTAAATGATCAAATAATTAGAAATCTAAAAAATGACATAATTAAAAATGAAAAAACTATATAAAAAAGTTAATATTTTAAATTTAAGTTATTTTTATCTATTTTTTTTTATACTTATCTAATCTTAATATATATACAACAATGGTATATAATATAGACATATTAGTTTAAAGTTAAATAAGTAGAAAAATGTAAAATAAATACAAATAAATAAATAAATAAAATAACTTTTATACACATACAGTAAAATAAATATAAATAAAAAATATATTAAAGTGTTATATGACTTAAAAACCCAACTTTTGAAAACATAAATAACAAAATAAATTTTCTAATACATTTTTTCTCATATATATTAATTAGATGAACAAAGTGTCGATATTTGGCAATTCTTTCTATTAAAAATCATCAATAATAAAGGATGATAAAAAAAACTAAGAAAATTTTACATAAAATATGTATCCATCAGTCTTTCTAGTGTATTCTAGACATATCATAAAAGTGAGTCATTCTCGTTTTATTTTCGCTTCTTTTTATTATTTTTTTCTTTCTCCAAACATCCATTTCTTTGTCTTTTCTTCATTTTTTTTACGTTTCTTCCATCATAAGCTAACCAGTACACTACATGAAAAATATGAAAAAGTTATATAATGATATATTTAGGTATAATATAATGTTAAATATTATAAGAAAATATCATATTATTAACAACAAAAATTGTTGACAAAATAACATCAATAAATTTTATTGATGGGAAAAAAATATTAGTACAAATGATATATTTATTAATAAATTTTATTAATAAATTTTTTTATCAATATTGTTGATGAATATTTATCGACAAATAATTATCAATAAATTTTTTGTTTCTACTAATTATCAAAAAGTAAAATTTATCCCAATAAAATTTACAATAAACATTTTATCAACATATTTTTAGATGTTAGTAACTCGTCCTTAATTTCATTTTTTCAACAAATTTTAGTGATTACTCAAACAAATTCGTCAGTATATAGTATGAAACCTATGATTCACTTGTTGACCAATCAGTTTTTAAGATAATTTGTTCAGTTGAATCAACAACGTCAATTGAAAAAGAAATCCACTAGCAATTAAAAACACAGATTGAGGTTTAGGACATTTTTGGGTCATGATTAGGTCATCCAAAAAGGTAAAACCAAACACAAAAGTATAAATAGGTGATACAAGTAATAAATTTAATTGGTTATTGTAGCATTTATTACCATTTAACTTGAACCTTATTTCGAGCTTTTAAGTGTCCTCTCGAAATGAGAGGATATGTAAGAGCTAAAAAAGTTCACTAAGTCTTCGAAGACCATTGGAGTAAAGATCATTTGGCCTTGTAGAAATACCATATTTATTGTAGTCTTCATAATGATATATTAAAAACTTTTAAATTTGTATATTTATTGCTCAAGGCACTAAAAAATGCATGGAATTACGGATGGAATTATTTGTGTCAGTAAATGATGCAGTACCGACGAATGTAAAAATGTAATTATCAACGGATATTGTCCTTCGATAATTATTGACGATCAAAAGTCATCGGTAAATCCGTCGGTAATGCATCATACAGTTACCGACGACCAAAATTCGTCGATAAATCCTTCGATAATTACCTACAGATTTTTGTGTCAATTACCGATGAATTTTTACTTCGGTAATTACCACGAACATAACAATCTGTATGTAAATATTACCGACAACATTATTACCGACGAAGTTAGGTTTGTCGGTAATCTGTCGAAAAAATGTCACTACCGACGAATTTTTGGTGTTTTCGATAGAATTTGGTCGTGAGTAATAATTAATTTTATTGTAGTGTGTATGCATATGTTGTAGGTAATCTAACAAAGGAAAATACTTTTTAGTCTTCCTCTCCACCAATGAAGGCCTCCACACCCTAGTATGATATTATATCAATTGGTCCAAATATGTAATTTTTAATTTGTAGAATTCATTTCATTCTTTTAATTTAGTAATTATACCATATGCTATATAGGTCGAGCTCCTTCAGTCGAATTCTCCAGGCCGAGTACCTTGAATCGAGATCTCCAGGCCTAACTCCTTCAATCAAGCTTTTCAGGCCGAGCTCCTTCAATTGAGCTTTCTAGGCCAAGCTCCTTCAGTCGAGGTCCTACGCAAAGCTCCTTTAGTCGAGCTCTCTAAACCGACCTATCACAACATGACCAGAACAACATGACCAAAGGGGATTATAATATGGTCAAAGCATAATGATTGACCAGTCTTAGCACGGTTAGAATCAAACATGGTCAACCAATCAGAGCATGGTCAAATTAACAACAATAATGACAAATTAACATCTTAAGGTAAAAGTCCATTGCATTTACTATATATAAATGTCTCTAAGTATGATTTTAAGATAACATACACATAATATGCATCGATTACTAAACAAATAATTATGTAGTGACTTTAACATTGGAGTAGCTTCTCCAATCCAAACATACAATGGACAGTGTAGAAACCAAACACTTTAGACAGCATGTAAACCGAACAGTGCAGCATGGAAACCAAGCAACGGAACATAAATAACTTGGAGTGACTCAATCCTTCCGGTCTACAAAACAACCTGTCTAATAAAGACATCGAAACATTCTTAATTACTCAAAGATAAGCATAGGAAAGTAAAGCTTCATTCTGCACTAATATATATCTTTTTAACATTAGTTATATATCTTTTAGCCGTAGCACAATAATATTTTTTTTCGGCAATTGGAAAATGAATACGAAGAAAATCAGTATTTTTAATTAAAAAGTTTAAAAAAGGTTAATATAGAAAAAAAATTATTAATGTACTAGATTGTCACATGAATCATAATAAAATAACCATAAGCGAAATCAAAATTTTAAAATACTATAAGCAAAAAATCACATATCAGATTTTTAGTTGAGCAGAAAATAAACCACTTGCAAACCTCGACTCTGCCATCTTTGATTTTGGGTGAATGTACTCACCAAAGTCAAATTATACATTAAGGTAAAATTAATTCTGTTGTTCTCTTCTTTTTTGTTTCTTCTTGTCTTTTTCAAATTATAGTCGAATAAGGAAAAAGAAATAGAAAATAGAGAAAATACATTTGAAAGACTTTTCTTGTTAAGTCGTCGTCATTTAATCCAATAGACAAAAAATACATATCTGAATTAGAACGACAGGCTTTAATATTTCTGGCGTGTGGTATAACACTCAAGCTGAAATAGAGAATACTGTTGAGCTATTTAATGGGTATAGAATAATTTTGTTTGAGTTATAATATCGATTTTAGAATATATCTTAATCCCACTCCAACAAGATTTGAGCATGAGATTCTATAAATGTAAAATATTAATATGGTTAAATTACAATCATTAACACCCACGCATATGTGTGTATATAGATAGAAACAAGTGGCTAAGGATTAATTGTTATTATTAATTTTTGATAAATACTTGTATTGTATATTTAACTTAGGTGAAAGATGTATAGTTAACGAATGATTTTTCACTGATCCATCTTTCTAAATGGTGTCCACATATAAAACACCCACTCTACTTAACACCACATACAACATATTTGCTGGCGTCATGACCAAGCACTTAACGTAAATTCCATTTGGCGGTCAATGAACGAAACATCTCTCACTCCCATAAATTAAACAAAGTAAAAAAAAAAATATACAATAAAAAACAGAAATTGTAATAAGAGGACAATAAAAATGATTTTCTCGAGAGAAAAATAATATCTATTTCACCTTTTATATTTATAATAAAATCTCTTTGATAGAAACATGTGTTTGTATATTGGAAAATGGGTGAGGGGGAATAATTGAGGGTGAAAATTGAAGTGGGAGAACTAGTGCCTTAGGAAAAAAAGGTGTTGTGTGAAACGGGGTCTTCTTTTTAAATAATTTTGCTTTTTTGGCTTATAAAAAGGGCATTTCTCGTTTTGAGGGTCACCCACAAACTCACGAGTCACAACCCATAACTCGTTTTTGTGTGTCACCTAGGTGCATACAAAGAAGATGGAGGACCAAAATGGTGGTGGTAAGTTCAGCCAAGGGCTTCGCAAGTTGAAGCCTTACCTTGCTATATTGTCCCTTCAGTTCGGCTACTCAGGGATGTATATCATCACCATGGTTTCTTTCAAGCATGGCATGAGTCATTGGATACTCTCAGTGTACCGTCACGTAGTTGCCGCCATTATCATAGTCCCTTTTGCACTTGTCCTTGAAAGGTATCTTTCTTTCTCTCTTCCACTAATGTTGTTCTTAATTCCCAACACCTCTGTCTTAATTAAGGTTCAAAATCTTTGCAGAAAAATAAGACCAAAGATGACTCTTCCCATCTTCCTCAGGATAGTCGCACTTGGTTTCCTTGAGTAAGCCTCTTATCAAAGTCACTCCATATTCCTAAACCATAACTTGTTTATATTCTCAGTCTCTTCATGGATTCAATTATTATTCGTCATAGCAATTTTAATCTCACATGCATGCATGCATAATAACTCACTAAACATATCATATATAAACTTTTCTTTTCTATTATTCATTTCGTTGAAGTAGCATTAACTTATATTCCTTCTTTTTGTGACGAAAATAAAAGATTCCTAGGGAATAAGAATTCCAACAATTAAATATTAACCTTTGATTTCATTTCTTAATTTTCTTTTTATAAATATTCATGCTTACTGTTGCTTCACTCTTGCACTGTTTTCTTATAACCATAAATACAAGATTAAGAATAGAAACAAATAATACATGTCAATATCTCTTATGGTAAACCCTCGAGTTTAAAATAAAATCAAATGAACGAATACTATATATATATATATATATATTCTGCATAATCTATCATTTTTATTACCTGATAGTGACCTTCATAATGCTCCACCTTTTCTAGAGGACACGTACCGAGGAAAATGATACACCAGAGATAATCATTAACAAAAGGCAAAGTTTCCAATCATAAATTCATTACTTCCTTACTTACCAATAATTTTAATTCCTTTATTATTTTAATGTACGGAAATGCAATCAAAGGCATGTGTGTGTTGGTGGTAACATGGTCTATACAAGGCCGAAGTGAAGATATGAGCAACCAGCAATTACACATAAATAAAAATTGATGCGATAGACTTAGAAAATAGGTATTTATAATTTTAATGCGATGCAAACATATCAAATATTGTTTCAAAATTTAACCGTAACATAGTAATTGATAAGGAAACATTAAAACGAGAAGAGAGTAGGAGGGGATAGGAGAAGGGAAGAGCGTAGATTTTCTTCTTTATCAATTTTAACTCCTCTCTAAAATTGAAGATATCTGGCAGCTAAAAAAAGTTTATGTTAATTGAATCAAATTAGCACTAAATATTTTTAATCTTGTCGATATTGATATTTTCCTCATGAACTACACAATATGTCATATCCCTCTCTTCCCATCTAATTCTTTTTTAACAAAATATATATACGTTCACCTGAAAATAAGAGATTTTGTTTATAATTTGATTTGATGAAATGGAACAGGCCAGTGCTAGATCAGAACTTGTACAACATGGGAATGAAAATGACTTCAACAACGTTTGCATCCGCCACAGTTAATGTCCTCCCGGCCATTACTTTTATTATGGCTCTCGTTTTCAGGTAAAACCTTCAATCACTGTCCACCCTTATAATTAATGCAAGTGTGACTGCTAAAGCCCGTAGTAGTTAGTTGCATTCCACAGAATAATAGGATCCAACATTGTGGAAGCCACTCTGCATGCATGACAAATGATGTCACAAACTATTCTCTGCCATATCCACACACTCTTTGCGACATTAATTAAAGATTGATTTATGAGATTCCATGTAATCCAATGTTGTCGTTTATGCAACTTGGATTAAACAACACTATTTTCTTCTGTCAAGGCATATGGATATCAAATAAGATTCTTCCATTCTTTGCTTTTTTATTTACTGTAGAAAGATATTGATTCTAGTGAATCTAATTAATGAGATGAAAACTATTGTACCGACCAGGCTGGAGAAGGTAAACCTGAGAAAATTTCACAGCCTAGCAAAGGTCATTGGAACGGTTATAACAGTTTCAGGAGCTATGGTTATGACTCTGTACAAAGGTCCTGCCTTCCAAATCATAAAGGGTGGAGGAGCCATCAGCAGCCACAGCAACTCTAGCAGTAGTACCACTGAACCCTCTGATCAACACTGGGTGGTTGGCACAGCCATGCTCATATCAAGTTGTGCCAGTTGGGCTGGTTTCTTCATTTTGCAAGTAAGCAAAGTCAAAACTACTCATGCAGATGTCAGATTAATTAGAAATCGAAATCAACGAAACTTTACATAACAAAAACTATTTATTCTCTGGTTTATGAAGTAATCAAGTAAAAGACTGAAAGAAATTATCCAAGTGTGGTTAATAATCTGACTTTGTGTTACCATTTTGTGGATTTAGTCATTCACTTTGAAGAAGTACCCAGCAGAGCTCTCACTCACAGCATGGATTTGCGTAATGGGAATCATTGAGGGTTCAATCGCATCCCTTATATTTGAACGAGACTTTAGTGTATGGGTCATAGGCTGGGATTCAAGGCTTCTTGCTTGTGTGTATTCTGTGAGTACCTTAATTTCATTAGTAATTAGTAATTAAATTAAAACTGAAGCCAATGCATAATGCATGATGATAATAATGATGATGATTTGAGTTAGTGATTAAAGTAACTAATTTGTGATTAATAATAAACAGGGGGTGATTTGTTCTGGAATGGCGTACTATGTACAAGGGGTTGTGACCAGGGAACGTGGACCAGTGTTTGTGACATCTTTCAGCCCTCTATGTATGATAATCACCGCTGCATTGGGTTCTCTTGTTTTAGCCGAACAAGTTCATCTTGGAAGGTTTGTGTTATCGCATAAAAAAAATTAATTAGCATCAAACAGTTCATCATTAATGTGGTAATTAAAGTTGTTGTGTGTGTGTTTTCAGTATATTTGGGGCTATTCTGATCGTGTGCGGACTTTACACTGTGGTGTGGGGCAAAAGCAAAGACCGTGTGAACACAAGAGAAACAGGGAAAGAAGGAAGGCAAGAATTGCCAATGAAGGACAGTACAAAATCAGCGTCAGACAGCTTTTATGGGATTGAGATCAATGTTTCAGATGAGGTGTTGAGGAAAGGTGTCCCACCAACAACCTTATCATGAAGGTCCTTCATAGGACTACCACTATAAATTTTCCTTTTACCTAGATTGAGGTCAAGAAAGATTTTGTTCATTGTGAAAATCTTTACCTTCCTCACTCCTTTCATTTTCATTTTCATTGTGTCTTTCTTCTTTCCCTTTAACTTTCTTCCGTGTTTCGGAAAGTATAATGTGAATCAAATAATGCAATAATTAATGTTCTTGTATCTGTTTTTTCACATGTGTCATTATGTCAGGTCCTCAAAGCAAAGATTCTATTTATAAAACAAAATCAAACATGCGGGGACTTCTACCAAGCTAGATATAGCTGTGAAAATTATTTTTCTTTATCATATATTCCAAAACCGAATTCCCAAGAGTCTGAATCTAAAGGCTGTGAAACAAAAACCAAACGCACTTCCTTGTTTACTCAGATTTTATTTTTTATTAAGGGATATATATGATTGCTGTGTTAATTAAATTTTATTTTACGTGGATTAACTCTCAAGAGAATCGAGTTCAAAACGAATTTTTCTAACAAGTTGGAAAAAGAAAATTAATTAGGTATACTATATATACGAGCATGAAGTCATTCGGCGTATATTTGTATACCAAATGTTTGTAGAATTTCTTAGGTGCAAAGTGTTATCGGATTTGCCAAAAGAACAAATCCAAACAGCACTCGAGATTTGTCAGAAGCAAATTAATTATATAGGAAAGATATAAATTGTGGGAATAGATTCTTTAGGAAAATTGTTTAAACTAGAATGTGAAACGAACATTTTACTTCCGCGCATTCTTTTTCTAAATATTTTATTTTCGTACCATCCAACACGAAATATATTGAAAGAGTAATGTCGCATTTTTTTTAAAAGAAAAATATTAATATTAACAATAAAGTACTACATTTGCCTAATGATGCCAAGAAGTTTAGAAGGTTTGCGGAGACTCAACGTTTTCAACCTTGCTGTTTGTACCCTAAAAAAAACATCACTACGGAAATTCTTTCTAGAAATATTTAAAAGTATATATATATATATATGATTAAAATTATACTTGAGTTAGCTTAAACTTCATCGCCTAATGGTATTTATTATAAATTTGATATTGTTTAAAAAGTATATTTTACCATTTCTGTATTGAATTGTGATTTTTTTTATTCGAATGAAATTTAAAAAAGATCTAGACAAAATATGAAAAAATTAAAATTAATTATAAATTAAAATTACATTATATAAAAATTATTACTTTTTTAAATCTTATATAAATTTTTAAACTTCTATTTTTAACTTGTGTTTAAATTATTTTTAGTTTATAAAAGAATTATTATTCTTTTTCATATTTTCCTCCTTTAAAAATTTTAGAGAAAAAAGTTTTCAAACGTAAATTATTATTTTTTATGTTCTGATGTCATATATATATATATATATATATATATATATATATATATATATATATATGATAAACTGTAATTAAATTACATTAAAAAAACTAAAATAAAAACAATATTGAAAGTTGTTAAGTGGGTCTAAGAAGAAAGATGTTGACTGTGTTACTGATATATTAAGAATTTAGGATTTAGGGATTAAGTCGAGTGTAAAATTCGTAAGGTTGTATCCTAACGAGAGAAACGAAAAAAAAATTCTTAACCCGTGAAATTGTCTGAACCCATAAAATATACAGCTTAGTGGGATCTAAGTGTCAAAGCCGAGATAATGGGGTATAGAAAGTGGAAGACAGGTGACGACATGGGAGTGGACCAATCGGTTTTTTATGGTAGTATTTAAGAAGGGATTTTCAAAATCGGTTCCACTCCTCTGCATGCACCCTTCTTCACCAAATTTATGAAATTCATTTTCTCCTCCTTCTCTCTAAACTTCTTCATCTTCTCTCTAAGAATTTTCATAAGTTTTCTCTTCCGATCATTTACCAGACTCTGTTTGAGCACTCGTGGTGTCAAAAGCTTTCATTCTCACCGATCAGATTTTGGTTCTAAGTAGGTAAGTTTACCTCCTTCTTGAGAAACCTAATTTCGAACACATGCAAGTCAAAATTTTAGCTGCATGCGTTCATCTACCTTCTTTTCACAAGAATTCTGATCATATTTTGATCTCTTCCTTCTTCGGTGGGTAATAGGCATTCTAGAAAGGTTGGAGTTCAGGGAAAACACATTCTACTGAGTGAATAGTCGTTCGATTATAAGGTAAGGGAAGCTTATATAATTTAATTATGATGATCTGTTTGAAATCGGTGGATGTTTGAAATATGTATGTTTGATGCTTTGGCTTGATTGTTGAAGTACTATATGTTGATTGTATGTAATGATGTTTGATATATGGCATGAAAACTGGGTAAGAATATGTTTGAGTCTTAACTTTTAGGCATCCTGTAGAATGTTGTATCTGCACAGAGAGTCGCTCGGTTTGATATTTGTACGTTCGGTCTTGGTTGGATTCTATATCTGTAGAGTGTCTTAATTTATCGGTTATCTATCAGTATGTTAAAAATAAACGTTCGATTCAATTCAGGTTCCTCTTTTGACGTAAGAGTCGGTCCAGTCTATTACAAAAATAAATCTAGTGTTCACGATTTTTCCTTGTCTTTAGAATGTGAGTAGACGTCAAGTTATTCTAGTGGTCGGATCTCCATATATAGATTTTTTTTATAAGACGTTCGGTCATATATTGACGTTCGGCCTTTAAGAGTGTTAAGTTTAAACGCTCGGCTTCTTCTTCGGTGATTAGTCTTAGACTAGCACTCGGTCCCAGTAGCGCTCGGTCTTAAACTAAGCGCTCTATTCTAGTAGAGTTAGGTTATGGATTGACGATCGATGTTTGAACTAGACTGACACTCGGTCTTAGAAGTGTTCGGTCATGGACTGACACTCGAAATCCATAGTGCTCGGTCTTGTACTAGCACTCGGTCTATTCGTAATAATTAGTCTTGTAATGGTATTCGGTCTTGATGGCGTTCAGTCTAAAATAAGAATGTTCGGCCTAAGCTCAAAGTGTTCGGCCTATGGTATAAATATTATGTCTAAGCCTTTAGTCTTCAATTCAAGCTTATTAGGATTATATTTTAGATGGTAAATGGCTACATGGTCGTTCGGTTTTGTCAATGAGTTAAGAGTATTCTTACCTTTGTTTTTCCATATTCTTTTTGGATTACTCGTCGTTCAGAATGAAATATTGATTAAAGGTGATTATATATGTTGAATACTTGAGATGTATATTATTTCATTGTGAAAGAGAATTTCACGGAGGAATGTCTCATGAATGGTTTGAATGGTAAAGTATGAATATGGCTAAGTTAAGCTGGCGTTTATCCTGATATTCTGTGATTATTCATTCTCAAGTAGAGAAGAGTAAATCATGTGTGAGAATGGCAAGAGGTCCTTTAGCCTCAGGGTATTGGTAGCTTCATTGGACTAACCTCGGGTGGCAGTTGTTGAGGGCATCCCAGCTAGGGTCCACCCGGGTGCAAAAACGTCGTAACTACATAATTCATACACTTCGGATGAGTCAAGTCAGTAGTCGGATATAACATGTATTGGGTGTTTAGTTATTTTCTGTATTCTATGGCTCGGTTATACTTTGATATGTATGTATGATTTCTGTGTAATATAAATATGATTAATTGAATTACATAAGCTTACCTACTCTATCTGTCTTGTGGTTGTTTGCCGTTCGGGTATACTTTTCATTGCGATGATCATCCTGTGGGTGTGAGTAGAAGGCGGCGAAGGTTCACTAGACGATGCGCTGGAGAGTGCAGACCCAGAAGATAGCATAGGACCGTTCAGTCAATAGGGTATTATCTATTAGTGTAGTGAACCGTTCGGTTCATAGACTTTTGTAACATCGTTCGGTGTAGTTGTGCTGTATAAAACCCTTATAACTTGTGCAGTTTTAAGTTTATGGCTTTTATATATATTCTACTCTATAATATAAACTTTCTAACTGTTCTATCATATTATTACATGTTGACTTCTATTATAGTTTTAAATCTATATTTATTAAGATGTTACGTAAACCTGAGAGAAACTATTTTGAAGTGTTTCCACCATCACAACCAAACAACAAATATTTTGTTGGTACGAATATCAGCTTGCATTTCCTTCATTCTTATATTTTCTGTCATAGAAGTCAATGCAAGCACCAATCTAACAATGCTATATTAAAATGAGTAAGAGCGAGCTTAAAAATTGAAAAATCCACAGTATTCCACAAACAATAATTTAATTTTAATACAAGGGAAATTATTATAGCAAGAAGACTATTCCTAAAAGATTCATGGATGATATTGTTGAGCTCGAGAAGTTGTATTCCTAAAAGAGTAGGGTGACAGGAATTTCAAAAAAGAAATGTTTAGAAGGGAAAATGATAGAGAGTAGAGAGAGAGATAATTTCACATAGAAAAGAAGGCTCCATACCATCAACACCTATCCTTGTATGAATTCATGTGATTTAACATTCTTCATCTTATCACCTGAGCCTTGCAGACATTCACTTTTTTTTATTCCTTCTAATGTGTGTCTCTTTGCTCAACAAACTTCTTCTCTATTATAGCATCACCATTTACACGTTACATTAACATATTAAGTTCTTTCTTTTTAACGCTAATTATATATGTAAATAGTTTAATATATGAGTTATTCATACTCGTTTTGGTTACTTTACTCACCCAAAAAATAACTAGTTATGTAGTTCATCAATACAACTTCCACATTTAATCTAGCTCTCTTATATACTATTATTTTTAATTGTCATCTATCTATATTTGTTAAGAAGTATTTTATATAACATATTTTGTGTTTTTATATTTTAATTGCGTTCGCGTTTTATTTTGGATGTTAATAAATTATTTTCTAAGTTTGAAGTCAATTTCTTGCAGCTTTTGAAGGTGTTGGTCGAGTGTTCACTTGGAAAAGAGTTAAGAACTTTCATGAATATCAAAATTAGGAAAAATGATGTTTGTTGTGCGGACTTAAGTAATCGAAAATTGGACAACATAATTTCTATCCCAAGATAACAAGAAGTGGCATTGTTTTAGGGCTTAATTAAGCTACCCATTTTATAGAAACTCAAGTCAAAGCTGAAAAGAAAATGGATAAGTTTTGTAAACGCTTAATTTATTTATTGTTAGACAACACCTTTGGTTTTCTTTATGGATTATAATTGAGGAATTTATTAGAGATAATGAAACCTGGTGCTGTTAAAACGGACCACCCGGACCTGGCTTGACTCATTATTACGGGTTGGTCATTTAGTGAGTCAACTCAATCCGATTCATTTGTTAGTGAATTAAAAAAATTCGAATCCGGTCCGACCCACCATGACTTGGTGGGTTAAACGGGTTGACTTATTGACTCACTTAATTACATTTTTTTTAAAATAAAAAAAATTATAATCTTTTTGTAATTCAAATCTAAATAAATTTCATTCCCAAGATAATGTTATAATAAAAAAGATACAAAATAGTCTTTCTTGGTATACAGTCATGGTGAGTGAGGAGAGTATTTTTTAGGGTTTCATAAGATAATAAATTAATAAAATAAAATTAGGTGAATTGGTAAGTCAACTCGGCTCACTATAAATTCAACCTGAATGAACTAGATTTAAATGAGTTGGATTAAAAATTGACTGACATAAAATAAATATATTTTTTTCAAATCCAACCTGACTCAAACTCGTAGTGGGCCAAATTGACCTGCGAGTTAGAATCTATTTCTACAATTATATGAAAACCCTTAACTTTTTTTAAAGCAAGAAACTTGATCGTACTATTTAGTTAATTGATAGTGGAGTCAAGGGACTTAAGTTCTCTCACTTAAAGGATTAAGGTTAGAATGATGGTGTAGGTTGATGAGAACTACACCTAACATTAATTATTATCTGGATATGGCATTATGTGTGAAATGTTGGAGGAATTTTTTGGTACAAAATATTCTAGGATTTGACAATGTGGTTTTCGTGTCAGCAATTCCATTATTGATTCAAACAGTAGTACTTGTACAACCAAGAGAATCAATTCAGATTCCTTCCAACTTAACTCTGTCACAAAGATTCTCCTCCTAATTAAGCAACACGTGAGGGATCTAACTAATGTTCTACACTTCACATGCAGCAAGAGAGATAAGATACCATTGAATAAATAAAAATTAACTTAGCACTGTTAATAAATTAATATTATATTTTGCATGAAGACAAACACCATGCATACATCAAAGGAGTTTCGTAGACTGGTCCTGTTTGACATGAATGAATGCATTGAATAAAAAGATGAAAATGTTATGAGAAGCAGGCGTTTAAACAGTGTATTCAGAAATGAAGTCTATAAAATAAAATTATCTTGTTTTCTTCCTATAATTTACTTAGAGGATGCATTGAATTAGGAATAAAAGGGTTGTGACAAGTTGAAGTTGATGGGATGCTTTTCCAATGTCCATGGGTGGTACGTAGGTCATGAGAGTAGTATTATTAGCTCTACGTCATCTCCACTTTCTCTGCTAAGTTCCTCCCACGACCAACATAACATAACATTTGCAATCCACTGTTAAGGATCATTGTTCCTCTCTCTCTCTCTCTGTTGTTTCCATGTCATCTCCCAAATTGCTTTGTTCCATTGGAAGTAGGAAGATTGAGACACACTTCATACACCTACAACTTGGGGGATAGGATATGCATGCAGCGTTATCTCACACTCTTTACGTTTTGGTTTATTAAATTTCAAAAAAATATTAATAATAAAAAATAAGTATCAATGAAATATAATTTAATTTATATTTGATAAATTAACATTGTTTTTAATCTAAAATTAACATTGTTATCAGTAAATGAATTATGAGAATCTTGCCACAAAACTATTTAGATTGTGAGTTGAATATTTGCACCCCAAATTGGTGGATGATTTGGGTTTCCATTCTCAGTTGCATGAATTTGATTGGTGGTACCACTTTTGTTCTGGAATGTCCTCAGCAATAGCTAGAAACATGAGATTCAGATGCACAAGTTTCTTTCACACACTCCAACGCAACCCTACATTTCTTGCTTGTCCATTCCTCCTATGAAAAAAAGTGGTAGCTAATCATCTCCAACTCATGTTCATAGTGCCTTGTAGGTCCGACTATAGTTGCTTCCACCCTTCAACTTTCAATTCAAAAACATCTTCTATTACTAACATATATGTAATTTGTTATGTGGGATTTCTTATTCTTAATTTAGTTTAAATTTAGATAACACAAGTAATAAAGTCAAATAACTAATGAAAGATACGTTTTGCAGCTTTTATATATTATTTTATCATACCAAGATATGTTTTTTTGAAAATAAAATTAGATACTAATAATAGTATGATAGTTGTTCATAAATAATTGTTAAAATAAATTTTAAATAATTTTGGTATATCTTAATAATCTAATTCTATTTTGTAAATTTAATTTGTAAGACGAAATATTCATCCATTTATATATTAAAAATTTATTTTATTTTTAATCAAATTTTTGACTAATAATTATTATGTTGATTATTAGTTAACTAATTATTTGAATTAGAGATACGTTATTGAATTTTTGAAGAACTATTGAATGATAATGAGATGTAAGAGCCTTAAACTTTTGAAATTCTGCTAGTTTTCTTGAATTTGAAGAGAACGTGATAGATAAGTACAAATGCAGAAAGGTGATAAATTAAGGTGGAAGCATGATCGATGGCGATTTCATAATGTTCTTTGGAGTTTGGAGGAGACACTATAGCTACAATGGGCATAAGATGATGCATCTATTATTGTAAAGATTAAAGTTTGCATGCCCCAGACACAGAAATTTGACGACTACTTTCTTATAACCTTTTTGACCGAAATAAAGACCATAGTACTTTTCTAGAGATAACAATGCCTTTATAATTCTTTAACATCAACAAAGTTCCAAAAAATCCAACATCAAAATACCTAGTCACGACCATCACTTTTTTGCATTAGCAATCTCAAACCAAACATATGTACCATTATTGACCGTGTTTTTCTGTGCTACGTTATTTCTCATAAAGTTTCTGTTCTGTTGCACGTATTTTATATAGTGCTTAGGAAAACAATTCTCAAAAGTTACAATCACATCACACATTTCTAAGTTTAATTAATTTTATAATTGCATCAAAAAGCTCTTAATTTTTTTTTCTTTTTCCTACTTTATTATTATTTTCCTACATAATGCAGAAGCTTTAATTTAGTGCACCACAAAAATATGTGCCTTTTTTAAGTGGCAGAGCCACATTTATATGAATATCAACATCTACTCTTTAAGCTAATACCCTTTACAAATTATTATGTGTATGATTCATTGTACGGGAAGAAAATGTTACATGCGTAACATAGTATATAATTGTTCGTTATTTCAACACATTTTTACATTTAACCTATTATTAGTTACAAATCTAGCCATTTAGGTACTAAAAAATGTATGTAATATATCGATACTACATATTTATATTATTAATAAATGAACTTGCACTTCGGAAAACAAAAACGTAAATAGTTTAATTTTTCACAAAGTCACTTTAAAGTGTTATTTAAAAGAAACAAGGACTTTTAGAAAGTAGTTTGATCGATTTGAAAGGAAGCAAACACTTGCATTTAATATTCACGCTATGTGCAAAGCCATCATGCATGAAACCTAATTATTTCGTGAAAAACAATTGCATTTCTTTTCTCATACAATGTTCGATATGTAATTTTTGTCTAATTTTTAAAATTGAGAAAGTGTAAATCATTTAGTTGTTGTTCACTTGTTTATCATTAATTAAACATGGTGTCTAATTTTAACATTCATTTAACACTATCTTTTCTTATTTTTTAATTTTTTTTTTTAAAATACAAAAATTTATACTTTTTTACCGTTTTATCTTTGTAATGTAAAAGTATGTTATAGTACCATTATTTTTATCTTTGTATAATTCGTATTATTAATTTGATTTGGATTCGTTTTATTTGTAAATCACTTATGTTATGATGAATTAATTAGACTAAAATCCTAACCAATTTAATCAGTTCGTTTTGTATTTTTGACTTGATTTGAACCTATATAACACTTTTAGTTCTTGCCCAGATTTTTGTCTTATTAGGAGATATCAACATAAATGGTGTGTCTCTTGCGTTTGAAAGGGGAAAATAGGAAAGTACGATATGCAAGTTAAATGGTATTTCTAAAATTTGGTGTAGATAACGAGTCATATCCTACAACTTTCTTTATAACGATGTTAACGGGTGCAAAGTTTTTTATAACCATATTATTGGTATGGATTATCTACCAATTTTATTAATAATGTGTATTAAAAAAATGACTAGTCATTTTTAGTGAAATTTCTTTTTCCACCTTTTTATCCATTTAAAACATTTAAATTCAAGATTTGGATTAAGGAAACCAAACCCAATTTCATTTGAACCAACTTCTTTAAAAACTTTATAAAAAAAATATTTTAAAGAATCACAATTTAAGTAACCCATTAGTTAACAACTTTATCTGAGTTAGATACTTAGATGTTTTGATAGATTAATTAAGAAAAATTAATTCTTGTACTCTTCGGTTCCGATGGGTGATGTCTTTCAATAATAAGATTGTAATTTCAGATAAGAATGTACTATACTGTAATTTTCATGATGATGGAGAGAAGTTCTATACAAAGGTACATTTAATAAACTTCTAAGAAGATTTAAAAAGGTATTAATAACTACTTAAAAATAATAAAATTATAATGTCTTTGAACCAAGAAGATCCTCACGTCATTCCCAAAAATCAAGCTTCACATTCCTGCTTGATTACTAGACCCATAACGCCTGAACCAATGTTTTGTTTCTAAGTTAAAAGACTTGCAAGTGCACTTGTTTCTGTTTAAATGTTCATCACCTTATCGTTTTTATTCCAAGGATTATACGCTATTAAATCAATAGGTTTTTTTATTATATAAATGATGCTTTCATACAGTTGACAGTATTTAAAGTTTCTCGAGTATCATCACACTGTTATTAGTTCATATCAATTTGAATGAAAATACTAAGAAGAAATTAAACGGGATCCACCATCTGGGTTCAAATTTGGGGTTATAATTTAAAATAAAATATGATTTTTCTCAAACAGAAATGATGGACTTTAAAAAAGAAGTTCAAGTGAAGTGAGGGTGGGCAAAGTTGTATCTTTCAAACTAATCTAATGATTTAAACAATTCAATTTCATCTCAATTCTCAGGTTTGGACCTCAAAGAAAGATAAATAGAACATAGACAAATATCAACAGACGACCATGCTGCCACTTATGGTTGAGATATGGTAATCTATCTGTAAACCTAGGGAAAATCAAAATATACTAAATTATAACCAATACTGTCAAAACAAGTACCTATCAACTGCTGAGGAAGAAACTAAATTAATACTTCTGCAACTGCAACTAGCAACAAGTACTGGCCATTATCACATGGATTTTGGAACAACAGAACATAAAAGGGTGGAAGACCAAGACCAAACACACTATAAGACATTACATTATACACCATCATCTCCTAATTAATTATGAAAAAATCGCCTTGATTATTGTGAAATCTCCCCGACTTCAATCACTGTCTTCTTCGTCTGCATAAAACAGAGAACGTTAAGGACGGCCGATTCACGAAAAGGCAAAATCCAAGAAACACATCGCATAGAGAAGATAATTCACCACATTTTCAAAAGTGCAACGTAAAATTGTTTCACAATGAGCAGAGTAATAATAAATGCAGCTCACCTTTTCCTCTCTATTATAATAAGAAATAGCTATAGCAACTAAGGAAGTAAATTGGGTAACAGGATGCTAAGAGAAGGATCTAGAAAATCGAAATGCAAGAATGAACCCAAAAATATTTCACCACTATTAAAAACTTCAGGGTAAAACTTGAAAAGAGTCTTTATTTTCCTAGAGTGATTCTTCAAACAAAGATTATTTAATCGTGCTGTGATTAGCTGCCATTGTATGTGTTGTGTTCAGCATATTCAAAAGCCCGGATTACTAATCAAGGCCATGTTCAATCCAAGTGTCCCAGAATACAATGACCTTGTCGAAATTCAGTAATGATGATGACGTATGATAACAAGGATATGACATGTGTGTCAAATACTATGAATATCCAATACGATAATTTACCTATTTTGAAAATAACAGTATATAAAAGATACACGTTTAAAATGTATAAAATTTCTAAAAATATAATAAATATATATAATTGCACTTGTTGGGGTTCAAATTATAATCATATTTTTCAAACATTGTCAAAATAAATTATTATAAAGTATTGGCATCATATAAAAGCATCACTGTTTCATTAGATTATACACTTCATCAATAAATATCAATAAATCATCTTAAAGAATCGGAAACAGATATATGACAAATTACAACATCGGTTCATCAGAGATGATGACTAATATCCCGATATTTTAAATAATATTTTCAATATCAGATAGATATCAAATGGAACCTAAATTACAAGGGCTGGCCCAATGCTATAAAATGTTGAAATCATTTATACCTACTGCCAAATGGAACTTTGGTTACATGGATGATGTGGCTTTGGATACAAAATAAACTACATTGGGAGGGGAATACCACGAGTATTAATCATTGCATTCTGAAATAAATAATTCATACCAATACTATGGTTATAAGAAAACTATACCCTCTGTTGATGATAATTCCATCCTATCAAAGCAGTTATTATTATTAACAGCAAACTACTCAACCGCAACAAAAAGTACTACAGAACACTTGATTCCCGAATCTATGATATCTGACATGACCAATAACTTGAAAACAGGGCAAAGCCTTAACATACTTTAAATATACTTACCATCATTAAATTCTTCACTCTGACTTCCATCATCCTCAGCTTCATCGCTGCCACTATCCTCTTCCTCGTCTTCTCCATCCTCTTCATTATCATTGTCCTCGTCATCATCACCATCTTCAGCCCCGTTGCCACTAGTTTCAACTGGAACCTTGGGCTTTGGAGGTGGAGGAGCTATATAACTACTCGTTGACCTTCGACGAGAACTTGAAACAATATTACTTACATCAATACCCTCAAGTTCTTTGGCTCTTGCCTTCTTCCTTTTTACTTCCTTGATTTCTGAGTAAGTGAGTAAACATCAGAAAAATGGAAATGGTAGTCATTAAATCAAAGCGTGACATATCTACAGCTCAATGTAGACATACCATTATGGCATAATAAACAGGGAAGATTAGACCAACCCAATCTCCTCTGAGGTTGAGTGAAATTACAATACCTTCCATCTGCTTTCAGATATTAGGCATTTTACATCCAAGATATACTGGCGTGTATCAGCCAGCCCAGAAACTGTGATATCAATATAATACATAACAAGATAGCCGCTATTCTGAATTTTTTGGTCATAAAAAAGATTTAATTTATAGTATATTAGTATGTTATACTTTAAATAGTTTATTTCACTTTCTCTTATTATTGTAGTTTAGTTTATTATATTTTTAGTGCTATTAGTGTTTAATTTAAGATATTTTGTAATGTTTTAGTTAGTTTTTATTACCATCATTACTTATTTAGTTAAGTATCTTACATGTTATGCTTCAAATAGTTTATTACATTTTTATATACTTATATCATTAGTTTATTTATTATATAATATGCTACGCTTTATTAAAAAACAGAAAGATAGGCTAAACTAGACTCGAGAGGAGCCCAACAAAACAAAACAAAAATAAAAGAGAGGGTGTTGCTCCCTCCACCACCACCTTTGCTCCCTCCACCTCCTCAACTCTTTATAAATTTTTTTAATTACAAAATTAACCTTTTTTACTTTTTAACTTTATTTATTTACTCTTTTCTCTCTTTCCAGAGCCCCTCCAACTCTCGCTCTCACATTCGTTTCCATCTCCTCCAAGATCCGTTCCCACCCTTTCAACTCTCAAATCCGTTATTTCTCTTTCATATCCATTCGTTTGTTTCCTCCATCTCTGGGTTTTGTGGTGCAGCGGTGCGGAGTGTTTGCGGTGGTCATTCGACGATGCAGCGGTGCGTCAGTGCGGCGGTGAGACGGTGTGGAGCAAGCAGGGGTGGCCTCTCGGCTTTGGTCACGTCTTTCGGAGGGAACTTTGATTCAGCCGGTGATGGAGGAGTTCACCGGTAGAAAACTGGGAAGAACTGAGTGTGCTTGTTTTCTCCTTCGACGGAAAACAAACACAACTTTAATTAATTGCATCTGCGCAACAAAGTGGTCCGGTCATCTTGCCACTCCCGGAAATTTTGTGACGGGTTAATCAGCCAAACTCTTTTGGCAATCAGAAAACTATAGAATAAAGTTACCTGTATAATGCATTAGAATCTATCTTTGCAATATTTATATGTATAAATGTCTTCTCACTTTTTCTTTTCTCTAGCAAGTGTTTAGTTTTATTGTGTACACAAACTGGGTCCATGTAAACAAGATTTACCCGTACACCCTATTGTAATTCATCCAAAAAAACATTTGCAAGAGCAGGAATATATTTATTAAAACATTATATTTTATTGAAATAATATTTGTAATTAAGAAAAAAAAAAGGTTGTAAAGAAGTGTGAAGTGACTAGGTTTGATCAGTAAAATAAATGCACGGGAATGGATAGGTGACGGTGGTGGTAGTCAATTTGTGCAGCAGTGTGAGCGGGTCCAGCTTCTGCATTTGTACGAAATAGCAAAATAATGCAATGCAACTTTCAAACTTGTCTCCCAGAATTTCCAAGATCAGACAACTTCCGACCAACCTTTTTCATTTCAACCCTCTTGCAACTTGTTCTCTCTCTCTGAATAACAGCCGCAAAATTTATGGTAATGAAAAAGGCTTCATCAAAAAGAAGTTTAACAATTATGATAAAAAAATATACTATTATTGTTGCTTGATAAAAAGGATGTCGACATCCGTTTCACCTT
The DNA here is from genome assembly GCA_027742785.1 of Vigna reflexopilosa. Lineage (NCBI taxonomy): Eukaryota > Viridiplantae > Streptophyta > Magnoliopsida > Fabales > Fabaceae > Vigna > Vigna reflexopilosa. The sequence goes on from CM050918.1 coordinate 10,680,481, forward strand.
AAACGGATGTTGACATGTGCTGACAGATGCTCATAACCATCCGCTGACAGATGCTCATAACCGTTTAAGGGTTTCAATGTTAATTTAGGATTGATTACGTATCTCGACGCAGTGCACCTCCTTCAAGCACCTCCGAGACCTTCAAACACCACCGAGACTGAACTTTGGCATAGCTAGCACAATTCCTTCTACCACCATCTACAACCTCTCACTCACCACACTCTCACACCACAATGAAAGAAAGAGAGAAGAAAGAATTCACACAATGAATCAGTAACAATGAGAGTATGAAGTAGAATGTAAAAGAGGATGAAGAGGTTGTGTGGGGCTGCATGAGCGTAGAGGATTGGAATGAGTAGAAATTATAAAATATTAACCCTAAAAGTAAAATTTTACTCAAGGATAAAATAGGAATAGAGAGATGGAGTGAGGGGTAAAAGAGGAAGGGAGAGGTGAAGGGAGCAAGGGGTGGTGGTGGAGGGAGCAAGGGGTGGTGGTGGAGGGAGCAACACCAAATCACTTAGAAGTGTTTGGGCCCATTGGCCCAATTCTAACCTTTTCTTTGATATAACCCTAAGGCCCAGTTCTAACACTCCAACACCTCAACCCAGTCTCCCATGGTGGAAGTTGTTAGAATTATTGGTTAGTGTGTGTGAGCTGTGTGTATGATCTTAATGGTAGAATAATTACTAAGTCTACCTATGTTAGTGTAGTTAGTAGGACTAAAGTAGGGAGTAGTGTGTTAGGTTATCTATAATCATTGTACCTAGCAGTCTAGGACAGTCCCTTGACCTTCCATCTCCCTATTGTATCAACTCTTTATCAATATAAATAGTAGAACATGAGAAGGGTCCATGAAGCCCTTTAGAAATATATTTTCTATGTTTTAATCTCAACTGAAGTTTAGAAAGCAAAGATGGAGAGGAAAACACAGCTTCACAGCAACAAAGAAAGAGGGTAGAAGGAACGGGTGAGAAGAGGTAGAAGGGCAGTAGCAACAAAATAGTTTGAGGGAACAGCACAGCACTCATGGGAGTGATGTGAAAGTTCCATGACTCTCTTCACTCCAGCCATAAATGGCATCTACGACAGTTATAACACTTAACTGCACCACTCCAATCCTCCATTGCGCTGTAGTAGCACTATAGTGTGTTATTCTCAACCCTGTGTAACCTCCCAAACCTTAAAATTTTAAAGGACAAATACTCATTTATAACTCTCCTCATTTATAACTCTCCTCATTTATACTGGTAGAGGACATGTAATGCACAGGTAAAGTAGCACCTTGGTGGCCAATTGGTAATGGGTTTTGATCCGAAAATAGTCTCTTTAAGGGTAAGACTGTATACAATGACACCCTCTCATACATTCACGTAGCGAGGAGCCTTTTGACACTATCATGGTACGTTAGTTTTATTCAATTAAACCGCCTCCATACATCTTATTCCAATAATATATTACTAGGAAAACAACATATATCAACAGAAATGTCCAAATTTTATTTCTGAGTTGCGATGTAAGTTTTCACTCCACAATATACATACAGAATGAAAGCAATGCCCTAAAGTGTCATGTAGATTAATTCATTTTAAAGTATGGACAAATTATAGGACAATTTAATTTTGTTGACAACACTAGCAAAGGCTTGTCGACAGATTATGGGACAATTGATACAACACTAGTAATTAATTTTGGTTTCTCATATCTAAAAATTAATCAGAACTAAACAAAGAATACCAATGTAAAACTAGCAAAGGTTTCAATTGTTTGGGTTGCATGAAAGATAATTGCACACAGTTGATAAGAACAACCCCAAGGGCTCCTTTGACAAAGGAATGCATATTTTTTCAATCAGGATGAAATATTACAGCTCAGATCCAGGGATGGAAGAATACTACTAAACATGAACTTACCCTTTTCAGATGGATTAGAAGATAAACCTTCTCTAGACAATATTTCCTCCAACTCCTTGATTAGTTGTTCTTCCCGTTTGTTTTCAGGCACTTGCTTGATCTTTTTGTAAATTGAGGGAGGAACACTGTGATACAAATACGTAACATCAAACTATCATCCTGAACAAATATTTAGGATCATAAAAGGGAACCCAAAGACGAAAATTACCCCATTCCACATGCTTTAATAACAGACTTTAAGTGCTCCACACGTTTGCCATACACAGGGGCTGAAACCTCTTTTTTCTGTAGTTCAGGCGAAAAAAGAAAGCTATAATTCAATGAAATAAACCTCATATAGATCTTAACTAGAAGAAATTAAATAAAATGTGGAGTACAGCTTCAAGGAAATTCACACACAAAAGGACAAGATTAATAGTGTAAGGGTTGTTATTCAGCAAATAGATAGTAATTTTTTAATAATTATGACTATGGCCACAACTTTTCAACTTATACTAGGGATTCCTATTGCTATCAGCACAAAAACAATAATTTAGTATGACCTTGGAAGCTTTCTCGGATGATGAATGGGACTGATCATCTTCAGAGTTTTTCCCATTATCCTCTGCATCACTGATCTCTTCTGAGGCTGCTTTAGCAGGCTTGATCCTTTTCTTACTGGACAGATCAGTCTCCTCTCCTTTGCGTTTTTTGGATTGGACAGGAGTCTTAACCTTTCCTTTAGGAACAACCTTTTTTCTAGGTTTAACTTCATCTTCCTGACTCCCGTCCTCATCAGTCTCCTTATCTGAAGAATCAGAGTTTTCTTCACTGCTGACCTTTTTAGTTACTTTGGTATCAGGTTTTTTTTTTTTAATTTTCTTAGCATTCTTAGCGGGTTCTGAAACTACAGAAGAAGCTAATACCTTCACATTTGAAAGAGACATGCTAAGCATCAGCTAGTGAGTTTGTGCTTCTTATGGGCATCAATGACACTTAAAAGATTTTTCACTCACCTCATCAAGCTGTTGACTTATAAATTTCTTATAGGGATCAAGAGTAAATTTATCAAGTTTAAGATCTTCCTCCAATTGTCGACGAAGACCACCCATAGTGATTGACCTGAAATTAACAGTTGGTGTGCATAAATTAACCAAAGTAAGGACATGCAGTGCAATTCACAAAAAGTGATCAGAGTGATAAATAATTGAAAGAATAGCAGCATACTCTGCATTAGCCTTAATGTACGAAGATCTTTTTCTAACAGCTTTCATAATAAGGGCTTCACTTGGAACTACTTTGTTTCCATTGCCTTTATCATCTTTGGTTTCAAGTTTAGCCCTTTTTTGTTCTTTAAGAAGACCTAACACAGGAGAGTCTTCCATTTTCTCCTCATCTTCAAGGCAAACATCCTTCTCATCTTTTAATTCACTCTTTTCTTTTGGTTCTTCTGACTCTTGTGTACCTGCACCATTTTCCCCTGCCTTCTCCGATATCCTTGGGGCATCATCATCAACGACCCCTTCTAAGCACTACCAGCAATGAGGTAAAAAAACACATTGATATTGAGAAATAAGAACAAAATCCAAGCATTCTTGGTAACATCAGAATTCATAAGACTAAACCAATCGCAATACAACTATATTACAAAGCAAATTTTTATCGTCACTGCTGGCAAACAGTAGCAGTAGTGGTAAATAATTCATTCGACACCATACACTTGTCAATCGTACTTACACTAATAATCATATAAAAACCTGGTTAAACACCCCCACGTTGAGGTCCGGGTTAAATAAAGAGAAAGGCAATCCCTTAAGACCAAGTAAAGGCAGAGTTGAATTTCACATGGTGATTGACAACCAACTTATTCAGTTACCACATGTTAACCAACAGTAGACCAGACTCTGAATCATAAGATTCAAAAGAGAACTCCGCCACTCCAGAAGGCTCCTAATTGTAAAGCGGACGAGGAGGTTAATCATTGAGCACTTAGGGTTGGCTATCGTGTGCATCCACTAGTGAACAACAGAAAAACTATAAAGCCCTAGAAGCTTCCAGCTACGCATTCGGACTATGTTGAAATTAGGGATTCGAATTGAGAAGAAAAGGAGTACCTTGAGCAAACATTGCTTAATAAATCTCTTGTGCACATCCAGAGCATACTCCTCCAATCCCAAGTCTTTCTCAAGCAATCGACGAACACCCTCGAACGTCAAAGAGCTGCATTCAAAAGGCGAAACATAAACAACGGTACATAAGATTTCAGAATAATGAGAAGGAAGAAGAAAAAAAAGAAAAGTTACTTACTCGGATTGTTCCTTGAAGTGAGAGACGCGAGAGCGCATGGCGGTTTCAATCTGAGACTCTATAGTCTCCCCTTTCTTCATCCCCTCAGTGTCTTCGGCCATGTCTTTTTCTCACTCCGCTAATTGGGGTGAAATTGCATGAATTGTATTCAAATTAGGGTACACTTTTTCAGTACTGTGTTCTTAATTCCAGAGCTTCTGATGTGCCCCAGTAGATGGATACGTATGCTTCTCCTTTGTCACTAATTATTTAATTCTCAAACTTTCTTCCACTTTTCTTTGCTATTTTATCCTAATTTTTATGTGAGGACTTAATACCCGTTGACGATTTTTAATAGCATTGTCCTATCTTTAAAGAAATATTTTTATAACTCTCAAATTAATTATTTCTGATTTTAATGTTAAAACTTCTTTTTTCCAAAAAAAGATATCGAGTTTCTTTTTCAAAATCTCAACTTTTTATCACTGAATTTCCCCTTACTGTCGTTTTCTACCCTCCAATTTGTAAGTGTACTTTAAGTTTTTATAATTATAAATAGTTAATTAAATTTTAAAAATATTAAATTTAAAAAAATATAAAAAATAATATCTTAAGAGTAAAATTAATAAAATAATTATTTAGTTTAAGAGAATTATCTTTTTGGTGTACACATTTTCTTTCTCATGTTATTCTTTAAATAATCGTTTTTTAAAATTAAAATAATTACATTAACAATTTCACCTCTTTTTCACTAAATTTAAATATCTTTTATTTTATTCTTTTTAAACTTAATCACTATTCAAAACTAAAAAAACTACCTATAAAGCAAATTACTTACAAAATAAATAAAAACTATATATAATAAAATTGTAAAAGAAAATATATTTATTTCTATTTTTATAATTATAATAAAAAATGAATTATATCTACTATAAAAAAGTAAATACACATTTTAATTTTATCTTTTATATAAATGGATTTTTCTTTTCGATATATATATATATATATATATATATTTATTTATTTATTGTGACATCCCAATTATATTCAAAAACATACATAATCAAGACATTATGCATAATATAGGAAAGCAGTCAAGAGTAATTAGGATTACAGTCATCCTTAAACAGTACTTAGAATTTGGAAGTGGAGTACTAAAGTTTCTCCCTAGAAATACAAGGAATTAAAAATTTTAAAACATGAAAGGGTTCTTCAAAATAACAAGACTAAGAGAAATGAGGTCTAGTGGACTAGACTACAGCACTGCCATCCCCATCTAAAGTTGCCTCCAAGGTAACCTCCTCGCCATTTGCTCTCATCCAAGTGGATGATCATCGCAAAAGAAAACAACGCAAACATGGCACAAACACAAGCAAGCAAGGGTGAGCTAATTATATAAAAAGCATGCAGTTATATTCACATATACATATCAGATTTAACTCAAGTAAAGTACATACAAGCAAGGCAATATATGACACAGATCCTAGCATGTTATCTTCTAGACTTGACTCGTCCGGACTTTAGAATGATAGTCTAGCTATGGCGGGTCATGCACCCGTGGTGGCTTGTGATACTTAGGCTCCCCCGCCTTGGGCTCCCCCGCCCTGCCACAGTCACGAGGTTAGTCTTGTTCTGCGCCCTGGAGCATGATGGAAGCCTCCAAGACTAAGACCTCCTGCTATTCCTCACCATATGGTCCAATCCCCTCAACATGAGAAGAAAGGTCATTGGAGCGTCAGGAAGACCCCAAGACTGAGCTCCTACTTTCATTCTAAAACACTAAGAATCTCACCAAGAGATTCTACATTTGAAACTACCATGAGCAACCATGAAATCATGTTTCAGTCTTTCCCAATTCACACACCTTTGAATTATAATCAAACCACATGTTTAAGCCTTAAAGATCAAGTCATATGTAATAGAACATGCTCCACAACCACTTCCAATCATATCTCAAATAGATAATACTGCCATCTTATCACCAAACAGTAATATATACCAAACAGTAATTGATAAAATCATGGATTATATATGAAAATAATAATAGCATAATCATTGAAAGCTAAAACAAATTTATCACCGCAAACTTAATATAATAAATGGAATAATAAAAAAAAAGAAAAAAGAAAACATGCATTATTGATTTTTAAAGAGAAAAAGGAAACATTTGCAACACTGTAAACCATTCATTGAAATATATTGAATAGAATAACATCCGCATAATGAGAAAAGGTCCTGCAATGAATTATTTAGAAATAGAGACAATTATTTGGAAACACTGCATCAAATGCAATGGCATAAAAAGAAAAGACGTTGCGCTTGCACCATATGCTTTTGATAGGTTCATAAAAAATATATAATATTATATATATATATATATATATATATATATATATATATATTGCTACATATTTAATATTTCATACTACACTAAGTGTTATTACAATGGAGATCTTACCTTTCCCCAATCTTCCTTACACCCCAAAATGGTTCCTATTTGGTAAACTACTTGTCTAATTATCATTAGAGATCTTACTTTCCCCCAATTGGTCACCGGAGAGGACCCAGATGTCTGAACGCATCAAACTCACCTTCGACGCCAGCACATATGACTAGTCACAACTGACTGGACCAGGCCAGGGCTGCTCTATGATCAGGGATGCGCCAACTCAGGTTTTTAAGGTTCCTCAATCCTACTCAAAATCCTAAAATTTCTAACATATATTACTTTATAATATTTTATATTCAATCCTAACCGAATAGAAAGGGATTTCTTCCATCAACGCAGAACCCAGAATATAATCACTCCATACATCTCCTAACAGTCTAAATTACCGCAATCAAGTTCATCAAAACACGCCACAGGCAATTAATCACAGGTTCATCATTTGCACAATCTAGTTCATGCTCAACAGATATATAAAACAGTGAGAAATGTAGTTCAAACAATACATCAGCTTCAAATTCAACAAGCATATATTTTATAAAATAAATTCACACAAAATAATTAGCTCCCCTTACCTAGATTCCAAGCACATCTAATTTAAGAATCCCTAACAGTACCTCAGCACAGAGACAGGTTCAGCAGTACCTATAAACCACCCAATTGGTGTAGAACGCAGCTCTTTAGAGCTTGATTGGACAGAAAACACTAAGAGAAACGCTTGCTAGTCACATGCAACCAGTGAAGTTGCATGCCCTAACTGCAAGAATAGTTGGAGAAAGAGGGGAAAATGACTCACTTGCTGGAACGAAGAAACGTTTGGTTTAAATCGAAGCTCTCTATGCGGGGAATGCTTGAGCACCTTCAGAATCAAGATTGAACGGTTAAATTTTCTAGAATTCTAGAGAGAAGGCAGAGCACCAGGTTAGGGCATGTTTCTAGAGAGAGAAGGGAAATCTTAGCAAATGAGAATTTGATTTCAGAAAAGCCTCCCTCTAAGGCTAAGGCACCCCTTAGCTTATGGGTCTGACTGCCCCAAATGTTAAGGCCCAATGGCTTTAAAATAACTTTCAGGCCTTTACATTCTCCCCAATAAATAAAATTTTCGTCCCCGAAAATTAAACTTACCAGAGAGAAGGAATAGCCTACTCTGGTCACATCCTGTAGCACAATCACCTACTTTGACTAAGATACTACTCCCCAACGACCTTGCCTCTGTGTTAAAATGCTCTAGTGTTCAATAGTGTAGATTGGTTTAGCCATTTCTCTCAAGACAAATATGAACTCCTAAACTTCAGCTAGTAAGAAACTTTTTTTTGCACCACCAACCCCATTGTGTCTACCACACGGATATCCACTCATCCAACTTCCGCTACTTCTTGTAAATCTCTTATAAGACTTCCACTAATCTTGACTTCAAATTACCCCTTTACCGATACTCATTTACCTCCTCTTGTTCCTTTCAAGAACCACCATATCTCTGACTTGATCACCACAATTTCCAAGTTAACCACCAACTGCTATATTTGGATCACCTTTATCCACATCCATTCCCACATCCATTCTGAGAGCTTCACATTGCTTTTCTGATCTTCACTACTGAGTAGCATAGTTTCCTACTATACCATCTCATTACCATGTAAAACTCTTCTCCTTTGCAACGTAGAAACCAATTTGAGCAATCTAGCTTCACTTCGTTATCTCACTGACCTGAACCATATGCACTTCTTAATCTACTAGCTTGTAATCATACTTAGTTATGTAGCTTCCTCGACTTGAGATCACTAGCCTAATCCGTACCATGCCAACTTATGATACCTTTCAAGCTAGGACTGTCCAAACTGCGCTGTCTCAACCATTTTGAGAAACCCACTAGTTATAGTATTTCAACTATACTAGTGAAATCTCTTTACCTCTTCACTTCAGACTCCAGTCTTCAAACTCTTCAACCGACTCTTAATCAATTCTTACTAAGCTAACAACTTGAATCTTCTTTCAGTTTCCACGCACAACTAACGCTTAATCACCTCAAAATTGACCTTACAACTTGAAACTTATCCCGGTTCATTTCCTTCATCCACTGACCCTTCTCTCATGCTTAACGCCCATTTATTCCCTCACTTCCAATTCGACACTGCATCTTGGAACTGAAGTCTCACTTGTCTTCTCTGCCTCATACACATATCTTCCATACCTAAACTCACTTCTGACTCTTGAAGATTACCAAACACTTCCCAACTCATTTTCATATAACAACACCAATACTGTTCAAAGAACTCGTCCCTCACAAACCACTAATCCAAAATTATAAAAGCTCTTCATGCATACCTATTACTATAATAACATGCTCACCACGCTTCCGCTGCGCTACTCTGATCCTCAAACTCCCTTGCTCACTAGTTTACTGAAAGAACCTTTCCTTAATGACAACCGTAACCCGAAGATGATCACCCTTGAAGAACCTTCTTCAAAACTTCCATGACCTTGCAAAACCCTGATAACTCTTCTCTTGCACAATAACCTTGTCATTCCATTTACTGAACACTATTTTCTACTCCACAAAACGAACACGCCCGAAATCACTCCTGATTGTTAAGACTTATACCAGGTTGTTCCAACTTGTCATCTATTTCTCTTCTGATATTCTTTAACCTTGTAGTTCTCCCTACGATTACATTGAGTCCAAACACTGTTGCTCTAATCCAACTTCCATCTTCCTCTTGCACTACACAACTTCAACAGGAACCACCCATAAAGAGATTTCTGACACTGGTGTTGCCTAAGACCCCACTCCCAAGTGAATTCCACTTCTCCAAATTATAAAAAAAATAATCATAAACCTGTTGCAGAACACCAACCAAAACCCTTACACCATAAAGATTCTTCTTCTCTTCTTTGCTTATCCTCGTTAAACTCTTCTGACTTTCACAACCCCCTTTGACTTCACATTTAACTTGATCCACGGCTGATGTATCACCACTATAACATTTCTTCTTGAAACGTGAAGCTTCTCTTGAAGACCATAACCTCTAGAAACGGCTTGAAAGCAATCGAACCTCCCTTGCGATCACACCCTAAACTTATGAAGAACAACATCATCTCTTCTTCACTTGCATTTATCAAACTTTCCTGATTCACATAACAATAATTCTCAACTATATCTTAATCCACCCTTAATGCATCACCATAGTTTTCCTTCTCTCAAAATGAGAAACACCTCTAAAAGACTAAAACTCTCTCAGAATAAGGCTTATAAACGACTGATCATTCTCTCATAAGGTCAAACTTCAAATCTTCAAAGAAATCACTTCACATAAACCTCCAACCCAAGCACTTTGATCACCTCGTTAAATGTCACCTAATTATAGAAATCTTCATCGAACCCCTACCAACATAAACATATTCAACTTACCCTCAAACTTTCTCCAAGAATTTACCTCTTCAGCTCGAAACCTCAAAAACATAAAGCTTGCCTTTGAACCTTTTGCACCATAGAGTACCATTACTCCTCAAGCAAACTTTCTGACCTACTCTAAATCTCACAATCTCATTATCTTCCGTAACCCAGCGTCAACAATTACTTCTCTCTTGATCAAACTCAACCGGTCATCCAACATTACCACAAAACCATACATAATGAAAACTGACTTCAACTTAACCTACAGCTTCATATCCCTGAACTTCTCGACCAACCCAACTCTCAAATCATCTCGACAATCACTTCAACGACTTATATTGTAGATACTCCCTTTTTATCTGTTTCAAGACCTTTCTTCCCATTTCCTTATACCTTGTGCTCTTAATTCTCTTGTCTTAACTCTTCTTACAAAACTGAGATTCTGCTGTAGTTCTTCCTTTCGTGTCTGAAATCTTTTTCCTCAACCCAAAGTGAAACTCTTCTTATACAGAAACCACTGCTCTTGAAACATCCTTATAAACTTGGCTCTGACGCGTTCACTTGCTGTTAATACTTACCCATCTTTATCTGATTATTATTCAACTCACAACCCTTGCAATACTTCAATTTTCCTCACAAACTTCATGTTCTCTCCATCTTGGAATTTCCACCTTTTATTACACACCCTTAAATATGCCCCATGTCTTGCACAACTGCTTCTCAAACTTAAGTTCTTCTAATTCCTTTCTAAACATTGATTCCCTGCATTCCATTCTTAACTTAACCTCTAAAACCATCCACCACTTTTCTTATTCAGGTCTCAAACATCGATGATACATCGACCCATGCTGCCAATCTCACCCAATGTTACTACGTTGTTCACCAACACTTTCCTTTCTTCGAGGCAAGAATTTGTCTCAAAGGCTCTAACCAATTCTAATGAAAGTATGCATGTCAAGTTGTCCTTGAACCTACATTCCTCTACCACCATAGAGCACAATACACTATCACAAAGGCAAGAGCAAGACAAGAATCACTTATAGAAAACAACATTGGAACCCTAACTCCTTCTTTCCCCAAACCTTCAGAATTAAGAAAGGAAAATAATCTCCGATACAGAGTCATGAGTGTGCACCCTCACTACTCTTATCAAGATGCTTTCTATTCTCAATACTTTCAGTTAGATACACAACTTTACTATCTAGACTTGGAATAAATGGTAGAACATACCATTCAGACTCAACTTTCCACAGGAAAGGCACGACAAACCCGCAACCCGTAGGTTATCCTAGGAACAAACTGCTCTGATACCATAAATGTGACATCCCAATTATATAGAAAAACATACATAATCAAGACATCATCATGCATAATATAGGAAAGCAGTCAAGAGTAATTAGGATTACAGTCATCCTTAAACAGTACTTAGAATTTGGAAGTGGAGTACCACATGTTTAAGTCTTAAAGATCAAGTTATATGTAACAGAACATGCTCCACAACCACTTCCAATCATCTCAAATAGATAATATTGTCATTTTATCACCAAACAGTAATATATACCAAACAGTAATTGATAAAATCATGGATTATATGTGAAAATAATAATGGCATAATCATTGAAAGCTAAAACAAATTTATCACCGCAAATTTAATATAATAAATGGAATAATAAAAAAAAAAACATGCATTATTGATTTTTAAAGAGAAAAAGGAAACATTTGCAACACTGTAAACCATTCATTGAAATATATTGAATGGAATAACATCTGCATAATGAGAAAAGGTCCTGCAATGAATTATTTAGAAATAGAAACAATTATTTGGAAACACTGCATCAAATGCAATGGCATTAAAAGAAAAAATGTTGCGCCTGCACCTTATGCTTTTGATAGGTTCATAAAAAAATATAATATTATATATATATATTTTGCTACATATTTAATATTTGATACTACACTAAGTGTTATTACAGTGGAGATCTTACATTTCCCCAATCTTCCTTACACCCAAAAATGGTTCCTATTTGGTAAACTACTTGTCTAATTATCATTAGAGATCTTACTTTCCCCTAATTGGTCACCGAAGAGGACTCAGATGTTTGAACGCATCAAACTCACCTTCGACGCCAGCACATATGACTAGTCACAACTGACTGGACCAGGCCAGGGCTGCTCTATGATCAGGGATGTGCCAACTCAGGTTTTTAAGGTTCCTCTATCCTACAAACAAAGAAAGGTTTTCAACAATTAACAATTAATTTATTTAAATTATCTACCCTTTTCTCTTATGCTCTAAATCTGAAATGCCTAATTTTAATATTTCACTTCCCCTCACAACAACCTTAAACAGTACCTATACACCTATTTAATACCCATATACATGCTATCACAGAGCCCTTACTCCAAACCCTTCAACCAGATCAATTTCACCCAAAATAGATTAACATTTTATATTCAATCCTAACCAAATAAAAAAGGATTTCAGCATACTGTATGATATATCATGTATAAAAAATAATATATTATATCAAAATCCTAAACTTTCTAACATATATTACTTTATAATATTTTATATTTAATCCTAACCGAATAGAAAGGGATTTATTCCATCAACGTAGAACCCAGAATATAACCACTCCATACATCTCCTAACAATCTAAATTACCGCAATCAAGTTCATCAAAACACGCCACAGGCAATCAATCACAGGTTCATCAATTGCATAGTCTAGTTCATGCTCAACAGATATATATAACAGTGAGAAATGTAGTTCAAACAGTACATCAGCTTCAAATTCAACAAGCATATATTTTATAAAATAAATTCACACAAAATAATTAGCTCCCCTTACCTGGATTCCAAGCACATCTAATTTAAGAATCCCTAACAGTACCTCAGCACAGAGACAGGTTCAGCAGTACCTATAAACCACCCAATTGGTGTACAACGCAACTCTTTAGAGCTTGATTAGACAGAAAACACTAAGAGAAACACTTGCTAGTCACATGCAACCAGTGAAGTTGCATGTCCTAACTGCAAGAATGGTTGGAGAAAGAGGGGGAAATGACTTACCTGCTGGAACGAAGAAACTTTCGGTTTAAATCGAAGCTCTTTATGCGGGGAATGCTTGAGCACCTTCAGAATCAAGATTGAACGGTTAAATTTTCTGGAATTCTAGAGAGAAGACAGAGCACCAGGTTAGGGCATGTTTCTAGAGAGAGAAGGGAAATCTTAGCAAATGAGAATCTGATTTCAGAGAAGTCTCCCTCTAAGGCTAAGGCACCCCTTAGCTTATGGGTCTGACTGTCCCAAATGTTAAGGCCCAATGGCTTTAAAATAATTTTCAGGCCTTTACCTTTATATATATATTTTTTATTCTTTAAATAACTGTTTTTTCAAAATTAAAATAATTATTTGGCTAATATTATTTTTAAATGATCTCTTCTTAAAATTTAATATTTTTTTAAAACTAAAATAATCATTTATAATAATGTAAATTTTATTTATATTTACTCTTATAGTACACACGCATATTTTCACTGGTCGTCATCATTATACAAAAGAATATTGTATATATAAATTTTTTTCTATTCTATCCTTTAAATAACAGTTTTTCAAATCAACATTATATAAAGATTATATAAATAGATTTTCGTGTATACATTTTCTTTTCCATTTTATTCTTTAAATAACGATTTTTTAAATTAAAATAATTATACTAAAAATTTTATCCTATGAATTTTTAAAATTTAAATATTTATTTTATTTGATTCCTTTTTAAATTTAACATTTTTTTAAACTATAATAACTACTTATAAGAACTTACATTACTTACAAAATAAATCCAAAATATCTATAATAAAATTATAAAATTATTTATGTATATTTTTATAATTATAACAAAAATTTTATTATTTTTATTTAAAAAGTGAAGAAAAAATTTATTTATAAATAAAATTAGACGAAATATGTATATAAAAAGGAAAATAGGTTTATATATATATATATATATATATATATATATATATCGTATAATATAAGGTTTCATTGTACTTTAGGCTTTTCTCAAACTCTTTGGAACCCTTTTCCAATGATTCCATCAAAATATACTTTATTATCTATAGCACAAGATTGTAACAACATGGCAGTCTAGCTCACTAAGAGCACCTGGAGATCCAGGCCTGCTAGAATGTTACATTGTTCCTTCTCATGGAAACAATATGGTATTTAAGGACCATATTCGGAGTTTTCTGATGCACAGGATCCCCTTGTAGAGGCAAGTGCATAGCATACTTACTCTAAAATAAGCCACTTCCTTGCCTTCCTTAATCTACTAGAACCAAGACATAATAGGGAAAAGGATTTTCGAGAGAGAAGAAGAGGGATTTAGAAACTCATAGTTTTTGAAGAAACTCAAAGGATTTTATTTTGTTGCTTCTGCCTCTTCACAAGGATGATGTCTCCTTATATAAAGGAGAAGAGGATAACAAACTTTATCTTACATCTTATGGGATAAGGATTCTCCCTAAGGCAATTGGCTCATGTAGATTACCTTGGGCCCACCTTATCTTATCTAATTTTCACACCTTATCTTATATGGATTACACCTTTACACATCTTATCTTATCTAGATTACATTGGGTCCACTATATCTTACAACATTATTTGGGACCTTTACAGTACGATCGGCCTGTAGTGGCTTTACTATTTACAGATAGGCTCGTGACTTGGAGAGAGATTGGGGTCTGATCCATATGAATCTTGTTCCGTCAAGTCATATGGATTTTCATCTTCTTCAGGGGATACAAGCTCTTTAGTTCTCTGAAATATTTGTGTTGGGATATGATATTCTGAGCAAACGGTGGTTTGCCGACTCCCGGAACTAGATGGAATTAACCTATTCGAAGGAGAATCACCCCTGAGATTAGCTTCTTGAAGGTGTCTTTTCAATTGCCTTTTATAGCTGTCATTTAATGGATATTCTTCAAAAGTTCCCCAAGTATAAGCATGATTCTGTGAAAACAATTGTCCAGAGGAGTTAATTGCATAGGGCCTGTAGACAATAAAAATGGAGACTAATGTTTGTCCATTTGACTTTCTCTGACTTTCCTGATATGAGAGTATCTGTTCCAATTCTGATCTCCACCAGGAAATAGGACTAAACCATTCGAGTAAAGTCCAAAACAAGAACTCATGCTTGAGAGGATTTGTCAGGATTTGATAGGCCTTTTTTGTCTGCAAGGCGATGGGAGTGGGATGTTGTACGGTTTTGCACCAGATAGCCCATAATGTGGGTTCACAAAGATCCCATCCAATGTCACAGAATAAATCAAAAATATTTCCGTTTGTGTTTGTGGGATCAAATGCAGTAGGAGGAATGACCTTGAATCTCAGTGTCTCATGAAGGAAAAATAAGTATCTGGATTTAGCATAATCCAAGATGTCTCTAGGGGTTCTGGGAGATAATCCTGGAGGGTAAAGCTTCTGGGTTTTGGCACAATTGGGTAAAGGTTTTACCATGAAAATTAACGGGAATATGTGAGTCTTGGTGATCATTTGTACATCTTTGGTTGGTCGAGATAGAAAATCTGGGATGAGATTTTTGTTGCCTTTGATATGTTTTACAGTGAAATCATATCGAGAGAACCAATCCTTTAGTCTCAATATCTGAGGGTCTGGAGGCATTCTGTTTTTGAATTCAAGGATTTTTGGGAATGAGGAGTTGTCCATCTGTACTTCAAACTGAAATCCTCTGAGGTGGAAATCAAACTTTTTTATTCCATTTTTGACTGCAATAGCTTCCTTGTATGTGGTGTGATAATGGACCTCAGCCTCCTTGAATTGTCCGCTTGCATGTCCACAATAGAATTTTTTATCATGAATTTCTTCTATCAAGACTGCTCCCCAGTATCTATCACTTGCATCAGTTTGGAGAATTCTGTTTCCTTCACCTGGGATTTTAAGGGCAGGAGGATTTTGGGCTATCTTTTTTATTTGTTGTACGACTTCAGTTTGCTCTATTCCCCAAGGAGGGGGATTCTTTTTTAGAAGTTTGGAAAGAGGACTGGTATATCTGGCAGCTTTAGGGATGAAGTCTCGGATGTAGTTGAGGATTCCTAAAAACTGTTGGATCTGTTTAGTGGTTAGTGAGTGATCTGCAAATTTAAGGAGTTCTTCTGCTATATGTTTTTGTGGCTGATAGAAACCCTTAGAAAAGTGCATTCCTAGAAAATCAATCTCAGACTATGCCAAGTGGATTTTCTTTTCAGCAAGCATTATCCCATATTGGTCGGCTATATTGAAGAACTGGTCTAATAATCTTTTATGGGTCATAATATCTTTGGAAAAAAGGAGAATATCATCAATGTAGATGATAACATTTTATAAAATTGGTTCAAAAATTTTTGTCATGGCTTTTTGGAACAAAGAGGGTGCGACTTTGAGACCAAATGGGAGTATTGTCCACTGGTATTGGGCATTGGGTATACAAAAGGCTGATTTATGTCTTTCAGAAGGATCAATACCTATTTGCCAGAATCCAGATTTTAGGTCAAATTTTGAAAAAATATTGGATTCTTTTAATAGGATGGGGAGAGAAGAGGCTTTGGGAATAGGGAATTTATCATCTTGGAGAAAATGATTTAGAGGCTTGTAATCAATCACTAACCTCTTTTTACCTCTTACCCTTTCTGATCTTTTTTCCACATAAAAAGCCTTACATGCCCAGTTGGAATGTGTTGGTTCTATCAAACCCTGTCTTAAAAGTTCTTGGCATTCTTGTCTGGCTAGTTGTAGGTCGGATGGTGTCATTCCAGGATGTGTAGCTTTTGTAGGATTAACATCCTCATTAAACTTGAATGGGAGTTTAACAATGAAGTTTGGGTTTTTCCATAGAGGTCTAGGGTGAGAAAATTCTTCATGATTATCAGCGCATAGTGAGAGTAATTTCTTTTTTATCTCTTCCATTTCTGAAGGGGATGTTGAAAGAGAGAATAGTGTAGAGGTTTCTACAAAAGGTTTGAACTCCTTTTTGTATTTTAGACCGGAGGGCAGTATCTGTAATTTGTCTGCCTCAGAGAATACGTCCATGCCGATCAAAATATCTTTGCCAGGAAGCTTGTTGCCTATTACTTTGGCCCAGATGATGCAATCAGGGAAAAATTTGATTCCAATAAAGGTTTTGGTGATGAGCTCAGTTTTGAATATTTCCCATCAGCAGCCATAAAATATGATGTCTTCTTTGACCAGAGTTCTTCAGGAAGGATGTCAGGATTCATCATTGTTTTTTCTGCTCCAGTGTCGATGTATGCGATTGCTTTGACCGGTTTGTTGAACTTTGTTGGAAGGATCTGAACTTCAATATTAGGATGAGGAGGAGATGGATTTAGGCTATTTATTTCTTCTGTTGAGAAAATGGGAAGTGTTTCTTCTTTAGAATATTCTTCCTCAGAAGAATTTCTTAATGCAAAAACTGTATCTTCATCTGGGGAAGATTGTTCAGAGTACAATGACTCAACTTCTTCATCCCTAATTTTTAGGGATGTAACAAGTTTTATGGCTTTGTCTGCTTTGTTAGGACAAGATTTAGCAAAATGTCTTTTTTTTCCCACACAAATAACACCTATGTCCTTGGGGCCTTTTTCTGAAATTCCTTTTCTTGAAAAACTTGAGATTCTTCTCTTTTCTTTTGCAAGGTTTTTCTCCCTTATTTTTCTTACTCTGGCAACTGCACTTGTCCTTGCATTTAATCTCTAAATAAGATTTTTTGCAGGCTTTTCCAAATTTCCCCTTATTATTCATCAAATCAAAGAAATATTGGTGTTGCCTACATAACTTATCAACAGCTTCTTTAGTCATCTGGTGGATTTGACCCATGGTCATGGTGGAGAAGTCTTTCTGGGCTGCCATGGCCATTCTGTTTAATTCTGGTTGTAATTGGGCTGGAAGAGAGGCCACATAAGTATTTTTGAGACTGACATCATTTGCTCCATTTAGCAGATAAAATCTCTGTAGCATTCGTTTGAAATGCTTATCTAAATCTTTCATATTTAGGGAGCAACACTTCATCTCAAAAAACTCTTGTCGCATCTTCCTATCAATGACGGCTCCATCTCCAATAAATTCTTCATGGAGGGCTCCTAAAACTGCAGCAGTTGAACCCAAGCTATGAAATTGGTCTTGCCGTACTGGTCCTAGGTTGTGATACCATTCCTTCAGGGTTCCAGTCATTTGGCAACAAAATTCTTCTATGACCTTATAGGAATCTACATCCTTGATGAGTTTGGTGTCTAACCAGGCTCCAAATTCAATCAGTCTGGCTCTCCATTGATTAGGAGAAAGGTCGTCTATGGAAAATCATGGCCCACTATTGGGTTTGGAAGGATTATCTCTTAAGGGTGGCTCAATCTCGTTAGGGGATTCATATATGGGTTCTTGTCTTGTACTGGAACTTGCTGTGTTGGCCATGAGTACGTCAGCATATTCATCAGAAGACTCTGAATAACTATCAGAGAAATTTTCAGTGTTTTCGTCAGAGGATGTGTATTCTGAAGATCTTATGCTGGTTTTTTCAATGGTGAACTGAGAGTATGGATCTTGGGAATCCTGGAAATAGTCTTCCTTTTCAGATGAATCCCTAGGGGATTGTGACAAAGTTTGGGTAGGAGTTTTTCTGGTTTCTTGTGTTGAAGTCGAAGGTATAGAGGTTCTAGGTTTTTGTTTGGTTCTGAATGTTGTAACGGTTGGGAGAGAATATGTTTGTTTGGATTTGTGAACTGTAGAGGAAGACGGTTGGAATAAGGGCCGATATGGGGTGAAAGGAGGAGGGCTGAGAGTATCGGGAAAAGGTAATTGTTTTTCTTTTATTTTTGACTCGATATAATGATCCAGATCATGGAGTTGTGCTTTCAGCTTCTTGATCTCTCTTTCTGTGGCATGAGAAGTTTCTCCAAATGTGGTCCTTTTCCATTCTTTTTCTAATCGGGAAATCTCAGTTGTAAGATGGACATAATGATCTTTCATTCTTTCATAGAGAAGCTTTAATCTAACATCTGTATTCTTTATTAAACTTTTAAAAATACTTAATTAAAAAGTGACCTTTTGTAATATTATTGTATATTTTTATTGTTTTACATAAGTTAAATTTAAATACTTCTTTTCAGAATTGTATGCGATATAGACATATTAACCATGAATATATATAAGTTTGTGCTTACATTACAAAGAGTCTTGGAAAACTAGAAAGCCTCAAACAATTTTTCCTGATATTTAGGAAAATGATTATTAAAATATATACGATGGATGGTCAAGGTTAGGTAGACAAGAGGGTTATATAATTGATGATGGAGCAGAAATTTTTTATCCATAAATAAATTGATAAAAGATTCACTAGTTTGGACTAATTGTTAGCAATTATTAAATTTAAATTTACATATTTATAGATTTTTTTCTTTATATATTCCTTTCCAACAACCATCTACTATTACCTCCCCTTAGAAATTAGTTAAAGATGTAGATTTAGAATATTTATATTCAATAAAGATATTTGAACAAAAAAAAAAGGGCAAAAGATTAAACAAAAGAAAAATGCAGTTTTAATTTAAAACACCAATATTGTTGTAACTATCATCATGAGTTTATCTGGGTCATCAGTGATACCCATTCTTAAAAGAAAGATAAAATACTAAAATTATATCCTCTCCTCTCCTTAATTTGACATTTTTTTTTCAAAGGCCACAACATCATTCACCCTCGTAGGAATTCACATCTCATGCATGGGAGCCGTGGATATTTTTTTTCCTCTACTGCCTAAGGCACGACTAGTTCTTCCTTTATCATTGCTGACAAAACCAACAACATCCATTGCATGTTATGAGTGTCTCTCTACGTTAAGGTGTTGGACAGATAGTTACAAGAGGCGAGTAACAGTATTGAGATCTTTTATGATCTCAAATTTTAATCAAAGAGGAAGTGATCAAGGAAGTAGGGAACATATTCCTGTGATTGCAAGGTTGAGGGATTTGGACGAGAAATAAACTGAGAAAGGATGGTGAACTTCAAATCTAGGTAAATGAAAACTAGAGTTTCATTTATGAGGACTTAATATAGCCACTGTTTTATCTTTAAAAAAAATAAAACATTGGTGCTTCATAGATCATATGACATATAATTTCTTGCAAAATTTAGTCGACACAAATTCGTCCCAATGATTAAAATCTCACAAAACTTTTAGTAGTAGTTTCATGTATTGGTATTGAAAACCAAAACCATTAAAATATTCTCTATTAAAACAAGACTTGTTTGAATACTTCCTTGTGTCAAGCATCAAGAAACCAATAAATCAACTAGCCTTGGAGACTCCACATCTAAATCCACTTAATCCATTTTATTTATTACGATGTCTTCTATACCTTTTAATATAGCCTCGTAGACCTACAGTATAACAAAAATTCATAATAGCTCATCATGAAAGATAGGATGCTCTGAAAGAAAACATCTCAGCCAACATACTGAACATAATCCAAATCAACAATTTCAACAGCAAATGAAATTATCATATAACCTGTTAAGCAATTAATGAAACTTTCAGATCGATGATCACTTTTATAGGCCTGCAATAATTACACAATGAAGTTCAGTTTCCAACCAAGACAGATGGGAAATATATTCAACACCAAAATTTCATTATGCTACGTGTACAAAGAGAACTTAAATCGATCAGCTCTCATGGTGTGACAAAGTACATTATGCACTCAATTCACGCCTTTCTTTTCTTGTTGGCTGCTGAAGCATCTAGTTGAGCTTGACCAAATACAGACCTGCAGAAAGTGAAAAAACAAAACATAAGAGGCAAATGATAAAAAAAATGCAGTGTCAACTGATCAAGTTTCCATTCAACATTCTGAATGTTGTTTCATTCACATTTGTGTTTCTCTTTGCTATTTTTTTAACATTCTAGTGTAACCAACTGTGAAACTTCAACTCATGATTAACAGAACTTGATATTTTATTTTCAAATTAACAGACGATACAACAATTTATCACATTGCAAGACTGCTGCTTTTGACTAGTCTTTCTATATACTCATTTAAATTACATCCTTCAAGATAATAAATTCACAAGGAACTCATTTTTCCGTTAAAACTCTCAACCATGTCAAAAGTTTCATTTCAGATCTCCCATTCTACATATAATTTGCTTTAGAGATTAGAAATATCGAGCATACTGCATATACAATTTTGTATTGAAAAACTTAAACATGAAGAAAAGCAAGTATACCAGGACATTCATCTACCAATAGAGATCCAAGGACAAACTAGTGCATGGCTAAACTTTATATGCTAAAAACTACAATTGAATTCATTGACAAGGTTTTATGCGATGAAAATTTTTATCATTCAGTAACAATAGGGTCCATGGACTAAATTTTAACTTTCTTTAGAAATGCACATGCTTGAACATAATCATACAAAATATACATAGCACATGCCGATTGTTTGCTTCAAGAGAACATTGGGGCTGAGGTATTATCATGAGATCATTCAAATACAGGCCTAAAAACTTAACATTAATCAACTGGGATTGTCTTCCTCATCTCATAGCTGTTCCTGGCATGCTAACTCCTATATGAGACACAGTAGTTCCCCTATGGCTATAAAAATCAGCTAAAGAGAGAAACTGATAATTGTATCAAATTATTTAATATCTAAAAAGTAACAACAGTCTGATAATAAACTAGTAAAGTAATACAATTGAAAAAGAAAGATTTCTATAAAAGTTGAACCAATTGCTACTCTGCTAACTAAATAATGAATATCTACACCCATTTGATCCATAACATCCGGATGAACTGTATGGAAACATAAGGACAAAGGCTAAGTTGAGGAAATAAACACTTACCCACAGGTTGAACACTTATCATGATGCTCACAGAAAATGGACAAGCATACAGAACATACGAAGCCCATGTCAATTGTTCGCTTATGGCAGAAGCACCTGCACAATTCATACAATTTAGGAGTAGGACTCTAACACACAACTTGTAGATAGCTAGTTCTACAGTAAACGAAGAAGATTGCCATGATTAAAATGCAAGGCTAAGGACTTTAACACACTTGTATAAATCCACTAAAATTACATTAAATATATCATCCACCCAAAGAAATCCAATGCTTGGTGCGATTCATTTTAACAATGTACTAATCCATATCAAAGAAGTAAACGACAAATGCCTTGGTTATGTGTTGATATTAAATGAATTTAGGCTTTAAAAGCTGGGCTATTGATTGCATAAATTGTGGTTTTGTTTACAAGAACAGAGTCATAAATAGCTGTGTATCTTGGAACCAACACAGATTCAAAAGGGAAGGAAAAAAAATAACAATTGGAGAAAAACAAGTTTAGAGATAATTTGTTGTCCAAATGTTTGTAGTTACAGGAGAGAGGAGAAACAAAGAGAGAAAGAAAATGAAAATACAAAAACTTAAGCGGAAAAGATTTAACTAAGAAAAAACTTACGATGCACGAAAATCCACACCCACAGATTTAGGAAGCCTTAAAAATGCACGAGAATGTAAATCAGTTGCAAATACTGTCTGCATACACAAGGTTAGATTAGTGTAGAAGTAAAACAAAGGTAAAATTGAAAAAATATAATTCAAACGTGATTTGAAAAAAAATTAAAATTTGTTTATTCCCTTTCAGAAGCCAAGCATTTAAGTTTCAAGTAATGATTTATTTCATTAGTTTATCACTTTTACTACATTATTTGGTTGATTTGCTTCCCTAGAAGAAAATAACGAGTTAATTGCTTCATTCTGTTTAGGAATTACATACTCAATAAAACAGAGCCTAAACTTGACCAGTTAGGACCCTAAAAGAAAATATGGGCCCAAATTTAGCACATCTGCTACCCACATCCATAGCAAAGAGAGATATGCTAAGAAGGCGTAGGGAGAGAATGTGGACATGACAGAGAAAGGGGAATGAGCTGATTGTGTAATGGGTTGGGACAGATAGAAGGGGGCAGGTATGAAGATAATCATTGAGTTTGATTTGCACATCGTGCATAAGTCCTTTGTAGGAATTTAGCTCTGTGGTAGCAGCAATACTCATTCCACTGTAAGTCAAGTAACTACGTCTGTGTTGGACCAGTTTGCACACAACAACCCAAATACCTGATTTTGAAAGATTTCCCAACATTTATGCTGACCCAAAAAGGACCTCACCACCACTAAGTAGTTTGTACAATACCATATGAAGTAACCACCTATCTTGAGGAGCAACCATGAAAGAAAGAGCTCCAATCTCACACACCGGAAATATAAAGAAACTATAAAACTCGTATTATCAAATAGATTTTTGGCAATAAATTTAAGGACATAGTCCTTGAATAGCAATAGCTGTCTCATCAAATTTTAAACTGATTCTGTTTGTAGAACAACTTCCTCACCGGAAAGAAGAAATACAACACAAACATAAGAGCATGCCAGTCAGTTCTCTTGCAGGTCTTCTAAAGTCATCGAGGTTAGTAACTTATTTCACAAAGATGTCAATCCTAATGTGAGAAAAAAGTTTTCACCAACCCTAAAACAAAGAATGAAGGTGACACGGCTATGATTTCAGTCCCTGTTTTATTAACACAGATTAAACCAAGACACCAGTATCAGCAATATATATTGCCATCACAGATGTCTCCATACCACAAATAAATCTTTTAAATTGTATATGATACATGGTTGCAAAACAAGTTTTAACTATTGCATTCAAGTCTCTGTATGGACTTTCAGGAAGTGACATACTTCTATGAATCTCAATTTATGGCTTATTTTCCCTGTTTTCCAGGATCAGAAGAAAAGTATTATATCATTATATCCCCATAAATCATAGTTGAATTCAAGTTTCAACAAAAAAGATAAAAGGGAGGACTGTTTTGGCATTACGCAAACAAGGTAGATGAGTTTGGATTTTGGTGAGGAGAGGCCAGAACCACTAATATTTGGTGATCATGGTTTTCTCAACAATACAATTTACAGCATTCACGGACTAGCAAAAAAAAACTATATTGCAAGACACACCAATGCTTAAAAACAGACAATTAAACACATGCTTACTGAAAGATTTTAAACACATGCTTACTGAAAGATACTGATAAAGCCCTTCCAATTGAGGAGGCTTGTAATATATTCCACTAGTTATGTAAGAAGCCTGTCATTCATAACACACAAAAAATGACCATATTCAGTTAAACGTATTCTCCAACTGCAACATCAACTCGTTCAATGTGTTTGTGCACTTTACTACCTGCTGGAGGAATGCAGAGTTGTTGGAGCCAATATAACAAGAATCTATAGGAACCTACAATATAAAATGTTACTTAGACATAAATACTAGTTTCAAATAAAATACAAGCAATCTTCAACTGTTAGTAACAAATATATTGCTGAAAGATGCCTGACTACTTAACAGTCTCTTGGCAAAAAAAAATCCATAGTTGAAAGAAGAAAGAAAATTAAAGGCAAAGATTTAGTACATACCATAGAACGCTGTGCAGAGAATATTGCATTCATGATTGCCACATACCTGAAAAGGATAGGTGTTATTTGAAGTGAAAGGTTAATGCAATATTAAATATATGGAAGGTAAAGATTGTGAGAAACACACTGTTCTGGTCCATCGGCAGCGCCTTGCAAACATAAAATCTGTTCATAAATCAGTAAGTACAATAGCAATTAATTAAAATCGAAAAATTGGAAACAAATGCCAAAATTAAAGAAAAACAACAAAAATGGAGATTGACTGAAAAATACAAGATTCCTGAAACAGAAACAGCCAAAGATAAGACCAGACATGTAAACCTTAAAGCTTTCACACATTACAAACAAGCAAAAACAAAAAGTAAATGACATATTTAGCATGAATGAATTCAATCAAACATCCAATACCAAAAAGAAGAGTGTAACAAAGTCTAAGCCCCGCAATACCAACATTAGATGACAGAAAAAATACGCTTATCATTTGCAAAGTCTAACATCAAACTCGTAGGGATTCTCATTAATACAATAAAAGGCGAAAGTCAATCGTAGTTGGCTAACAGTTCCAGTGGCAGTTGCAACTCATGGCCACATTCAAGTAACTACAAAACTCAATGCAATATCAAATTGACGCATATACACATACCCGAGGCTGCGGAGGCATAGGTCCTAAGCGAAAAGCTCTCTGTATATCTGACAATCCAATCAGGTAAAACAAATAAAAGGTAAAGCCTATTGGCAACATAAGGCGTTTTCAGATTCATTAGCGTGAATCGAAAGATCTTGGAAACTGAATCGGCGATAAGGATACAACAAAGCGCCATGGACAAGGAGCCTGATAGGAGCGAAGAAGGCACGGTTCCCGGTTTTCGAAGAGCGTCTAATTGCCGGTCCCTAGCGAGAAACTCGTTGATATTGTGGAGTAAGTTGGAATAAAGCGCGGGCATTGTGCCGGTGGTGGCACCGTGGTTCCGTTCGGAAGAGGAATCGTACACATAGGCGCAGGAGTTGCATCCAGTGGCGATGACGATGACCTGGTTGAGCTGGCCGAGGAGCAGGATCGAGTTGAGAAAGGCGAGTACCTGGGAAATTAAACAAGAACATTGAGATTGGAACGGAACAGGAGTTGTGAAGTGGTTTGGGAACGGAAATTACTTGGGAGAGGAACTCGGCGAAGGGGAAGGGGAAAGTGGCCCAGAAGAAAGGATTGGTGTCTAGCGTCACAACCAGAAGGCTCACATCGTCTGCAACGAAACCATGGTGAGAGGAGAGAATAAGAGAATAAGAGATTGAGAGTGCGCCCAGAACCTGCGTAGATTTTCGAAGGTGCAGAAGGCATGGTGTGCTTGTGCTCTGTCCCTTCAACTGCTTCTGCTTTCACTTTCAATTCATTTCTTGGCACCTCTTGTTTTATTCCACATGCAATAAATCTTCCCGGGCTTCAGGCCCAACTGCCATTTTTCTAATAAAATAATAACAAATTAAATTATGGGACTAATTTTAGTTTGGTCAAGAGTTTTTAAAATTATGGATTATATTTAGATTTTATTTTTTTTACTTTAATTCTATAAAATGTTTTGATCTTATGGTCTTTATGAAGAATGTTATCAAAATGATACCAAACTCTTCATGTGAGACTATGGAAAAGAGACATAATGATGGTAGAACAAAATAGGAAAAGAAAAGAAAAAGTTGTTAAGGATTAAGTCCATATTGGATCATGAATCAAATTTAAAGTTTAACCCATGTACTGATTTTATAAGCTTTTGGAATTCGGTAGTAGGTTATAGAACTGGATTTAATTTATGTTAAAGCCTAAGTCTTAGTTTTCATCAAGTGAGCTTAGGTATGTGAGTTTATGATACAACTAGTTAAGTCAAAATAAAAATATAGAGTAAATTTAAGCTTGTAAGTGTTGAAATTAAAAAAGAAATGCGTGTTCTTTCTTACCCAAAAATTAAATTATGTTCTTGTTTCCTTTGACAGTGTGAAGTTCAAAAGTCTCCCATATTAGATTTGTTTGCGGAAATATTACTATTTCAGTAACATCTGTTTTCGTTCTTATTTGCATTATAAGGTTACCTCCTAAACTGGACCATGCTAGAGAAAAATGTTATACCAAGAGCTTGGCGTTGGCGTTACATTAAAAAGTTAATCACTGAATGGCGTCACCGTCAAATTCAGAGCTTCTATACAGATTATACCAAGAATCACTGACACTAGTTAAACGAAGATAATTAAGCAAAACAGAAAATATAAATGGCTAAGCCTGTGATGAAACCCGAAATTCCATAGTTTTCCAGATTCACGAATGAGTACAAGAGTACAGAAGAATATCACCAACTACAAGGAGCACCCGTGACAATGAAAGTGGCAGGCAAACTAAACCCACCACAAAAATGATGAGATTACAATGCCACGGGTATCATGAACTTGACAAGCAATAACACAAGTGCATACGTCAAAGTGGGTAATGGTTTCACCAAGGAGCATGCAGCAGAAGCACCAGAAGAAATGCCGCTAATAGGACCATTTGCAGGAGAGAATCCAGGAAGCCCCGTTGAAGGAACCACTGAGGATATAGACGATGTAGGACCTGCTCCATCGAACAGTGGTGCTGGCGCTGGTCCAAACACCGTGTCTTTTGCAACGGTGGTAGGTGGGGCAACAAGAGGAGGAAATTCCTGTGGACCTGCAACATCATTTGAAACATGTTTATAAGACATTTCAGGGAATACAAGGTATCTTGCGCCACCAAGTTCTTTTTTGGGGGTGAGTTTCATTGGAGTATGTTAAATTAGGAACTGCAACTGGAACATCCCAGATGATCCAGGGGATAGAGCCAGATACAGACTGCTACGTTTCCTGGCATCAGTTTAGTCCGCATAAAAATGCTACACAACATCAAACCTAACTAAATTTTAGTTCTGCAAATAAAGTCTATTATAAACTCAATTTGCACCGATAGAACATTCAAGCAAATTAGGAATTTCAGATATTTAAAGTTGTTATCTATTCAGAAACAAGGCATGCAGGCTCTTTAGTTTTCTTATAATTTGAGTTTACATATTTTAACTCCCTTTCCTCCAACCCATCTCGGTAAATAAATCATCCAAAATAAAATCAAAACAATGCATTATGCATTTGAGCTGTGTTTATGTAACACTAACCAGGGCATCGAGGCTGAAGAGAAGGGGACAACCTGCAAGACGAGAACAAAAATTAAACAAGCTTAAACTCGCTTAAACTCAAAGAATAGTACAGCAAAATACACAATGTTGAAAAACGTGGTTAGAACCACATGTACACAGAGTGTAAGCATACATTGTTGCTATGGTGCCATTAACAATGCCATCATAATTGCAAGAAGTAACATTGCAACCACCACTAGTCTGCTGCACTGTAACATTCCCAAGCATAAGGTTGCTGCCTTTACATTGCATGCTGGAGCAAGAAACAGCTAGAGAAGCCGGCATACAGTACAGACTACAAAAGAAAAGTAGCAAACCATTAAACACCAGAAACAGCACCTCCTCAAACACTACAGAGACCATTTTTCACTTCACACTCAAAAATAAATTAAGAACAGAAAACAAACAATTGCTTAGTTAGTACTTCAAGTTTCTCGGTCCACAGCTACACTGAACACAGTGCCCTGCGGTAATGGCATAGCTCCCATTAGGGACAAGCAAGCCAAAATCGGAGGCGGATTTAGGAAAATTCGAAGCACAGGCTGCAACACGAGAGAGAGAAAGAGAGAGAGAGAGAGAGAGAGAGTTAGAAATTGAACAGAAAATTAAAAATTGCAGTGAAAGAAAAGGAAAGAGAAAGAAAGGCAAGCATTAGTTTATTACCGGGTATTGGAACAGCAAGGATATCTCCATCATTAATGGCAGTGCTTCCCATGGCATTGACATTCATCAAATCTGTAAGCGTGGTGAAGTACCTGGCAGCAATGGCAGCGAGTGAATCAACGGGTCGAACGACGTAAGAGAGGTAAATGGCGGGGAGAGAGTTGTCGGAGCCGTTAAAGCAGGTGCAGGGGAGGGGCACGACGAGGTTCTGTCCCACATCGAGGACGGAGGGGTCGGGAATGGAATTGGCCTCGCGCAGCTGGTCGGAGGAGACGAGGCCGCCGTAGACGGAGTCGGCGATAGAGGATAGAGTATCGGAGAGGCGCGTCTTGTAGTTGGTGGCGACGGACTTGCGAATGCCGTCGACGCAGGAGCAGGAGATGGGGATCTTGAGGAAGAGTTTGGAAGGGAGGATGTGATGCTCGACGTCGGGGTAGGAGATGTCGATGGCATTCGCAGTGAGAAGCGCGATGGGGTCGATTTGGAAAAGCGAGGCCACTTCGGAGACTTTGAGGTCAGTGTAAAGGGTGTATCCGAGAAGCGCGTTGCATGAGTCGGAGTTGGAGCATGGCTCGATGGTGGATTTGCACACCGCCTGAAGAAGTAACGAGAGGAACAGTGTACCCTGCAGAAGGTGCTTTGGGTTTGGCATTCTGAAAATAGAAAGAAGTTTAAGTTTTGAGGCAACAGGGTACAATGTGAGAAAGTGATTATAGGATGTCGGAGTGTAGGAAGAGGAAGGAGTTTAGGGTTTTGTGAGGAGTGTTCTCCCTCTCTGAGAAGTGAAGGCGCAGAGAGAAGAGTGTTGTGTTGGGGAGGGGAAAAGTTTCACTTTGAAAAGCGAAAGAGAGTTTAGAGTAGAAGACAGGTGTGTTCCATAGAGCCACAAGGACACTGTTTCTCACTGGTCATACTCTCATCATAGACATTTCAACCTTTTACTGGCTTCGCTGGACATTTTTGTCCTTCTCTCTCCAAAACCCAATAAATAAAATCTAAATCCAAAAATTCATTGATTTTCTTTTTTTTTTTTTTTTTTTTTATTTACTGGAATGTCAGATTCAAAAATTTAAATGGTGAGGATGAATTATTATGGTTTTGTCCTTTGGACGGCATGACTTGTGTCGGGATGGGAGCAAGAAGGACGGGGATGTTTGGGTAATTTAGTTATTTGAGGAGAGGGTGGTGTGGCCCGCATTCAAGTTTATATTGGTTGGTATATAGTTTGCTTTTTCAGGCGTTTGGGCAAGGAATTTTAGTTTTCTTGCTGTCTTTCTCTATGCCAATCCAAAACGATACCTTGGCTAAGTGAAAGTCCCGTCATGGAAGTAAAACTAAATTCTTTTTTAAAATAATAAACTAAATTTGGGAAGTTCATCTACGTTTCGACGTGTTTATTGATTGCAGTCAATGCATCATTATTTCTTTACTACTTCTTGCAGATTATCATCCATTATTTTCAGCTATTTTAGGTACGTCTGCCATTTAACCTTGCATAATGTAAAGTGAGTCAAAATTAAGGCTTAGGGGTACATTTGCTTTCATAATTATGTAATTATGAATTGATATTTTGGTGAACTCTTATGACGCATGATTTTGTAAGTGTAAAGTTGTATTATTCATAATAACTTTATTCAGGCGAGGTAATGAGGTAACGAGGTAACGAGTTAGTTTTATCCTATTTAAAGTTGTATGTGTTACCACGATTTTGGATGATTTTTTTTTTATGAAGTTGTTATAGAAGAGATTTTTTTTTTCTGTTAGAAGTTGTATGAAGTAGCGTGACTTTAATTCTATTTTCTATTTTTTTAAGTGAAGTTATCATATACGGTACAACTTCAAATAAGATAATTTTTTTTTCTTGGTTTTATAGCTGAAGTTATATTTACAAATACAAATGTCATTTGAATATTTCTTTTTATAATGGGATGGCGGTTCTTGTTAAATATTTTATCATAATTTTTTTTTTAGTTTATAAAAATTTAATTAATTTCATTCAATATAGTTATTTATATCAATAGAATGAATAGTTAGAAAAATTATTATAATAAAACTAAATAAATTATATAATTTTGAAATAATATAAAAATATTAATAATATGGAAAAATAAATATTATAAAATGATATATTACTATTTATATGGACACCTTTTTTTATTATGACATTTGTTATCGTGGTAACTATAATTGTTAAAGATGTTAAAAATTTATTTTAGAGTTTTCATAATTTATTTTAGAGAAACAGTGAAAAATCATAAAGATAATTACAAGGTCTACAAAACTGAATGTTGGATTGAGAATTTGGTTACATGTAGGAGTTTAAAACACACGTAATAGTTACATAAGAAATCAAACAAATTTATAACATTAGACTTGACCATTCGAATATGTGTATTAATGTCAAATTATAGGAAGTTATTGTACTTGTAGTGGTGGAACAATTGACCTACCCCAAGTTACCACACAAGACTAGTCCGCCTACCATCTATGGTCAAAGAACAACAGACCATAAACTACGAACTTGTGTTACCCCTAAATACATAACCTCTTTCTCTACTTGAAATGAAATTATTATTGAAGTGTCATGATAACTTTCAAGATTGAGTCCCTACATTAATACATTACACTATTAAACTCCACCCTGAGAGCTACCCCATAACCATCGAAATACCAACATGAAGTCTCACCACAAGATTCATGAAATCACGTCAATTATTGTTATCATACCATCATATTCATCAACCATAAACATACACGTAAACATGTTCACAAGTATAACAAATCTATAAACTAACTCACCCAAACGAAGAATCCAAAACAAGGAAAACATATAAGAACTTATAAACAAAGCACCCAACAAAATTTATTTTATTTTTTAGGAATAATCAATTATCATACCTAATAATCAATTACTTCAGAAAAAATTGATGCAAATATAATCATTTGACTGAAATAATCGATTATCAAATAAAATATCAATTATTCCAAAGAGTTTTGAAGAAAATACAACTTTCTAATTGAAATAATTGATTAATAATCAATTATCAAGTAAGATAATCGATTATTCCTGTCAATTTTGATATTAAAATGTTTTTTTTTTTGTTTGATCGCATATAGGGACACTTGTGACTTTTTGGAAAGGATCCCTCCAAATCTCACCACATTCGTGAGTGAGAAGTAGGTCATCCCACTTTTAACTCCAAACTCGTATGTGCATTTCTTCTCATGTGAACACAACATTCATCTCAATTCCTCACCCTCAGGGTAAATAGAAATTTCCGCTCATGTTATAATATTAAATTAACAATGAAAAATAGGTTTCCATTTAATTGTGTTCATTTGCATCTTCAAACTAAAAATTAATTCTATTGTCATGTTTATCTGTCAAATGTGATATTTATTTTTTACTCTTATTCCCATCGTCGAGTAGTGAATATATTTATACTCGTATCCATATTTATTTTTTACCATCTCGCATATCAATCAAATATTTTTCTTAAAAAAAATCACAACAAACAAAAGAAAACATTGAATAACAATTATACGTAATTGAACTTGACAAATAGAACATTTAATAGTTTTTACAGAATATTGAAGGAAAAATACTTGAACGATTAAGTAAACTCGATGTATATTAAATGTCAACAGAACAAATATAAAATTTTGTATAAAAAAAGTACTTCTTTAGTTAAATCGTTTGAAGAAAACTACACGAAAACAAAAAGCTGTGTAATTGAAGTTATAAGAATTTGAGTGATAATATTGAATGAGTAAAAAATTGAGAAAAAAACAAATAATTATGTAACAAAAGATTTTTTTTTTTGAATGAAACGAAACAAATGACAAAAGAGAAAAATGAAAACAAGATTTATAGGTTACTAAAGAAATTAAATATGTACGCGGTAACTATGTATATATTTATTTTTATTCTTACACCTAACTTAAAAAATAGTATATTAACCATATCCATATATAATCAATGTATAAATATATATTTTTTATTAAAATAGAAA
This sequence comes from Vigna reflexopilosa, assembly GCA_027742785.1. Taxonomy (NCBI): domain Eukaryota; kingdom Viridiplantae; phylum Streptophyta; class Magnoliopsida; order Fabales; family Fabaceae; genus Vigna; species Vigna reflexopilosa. The sequence goes on from CM050918.1 coordinate 10,712,897, forward strand.
TGAGTTTGATAAATTATGCAATGATAAATTTATCATAAACATCTCAACAAACTACTTTACATGATAAAATATTCTTAAAAAAAAGAAAGAAAGAGAGTATACTTTAGATTTTGTATTAATTACAATATCATACAAAATAAACATTTGTATTTTACCTGCTAAAATACTAGTTAGTTAATAACACACATTTTGTCTTCATTATCTGTCATATTAAAAGTAAACAACAATTACCTATAACTTGTGAAAATACATGTGTTGCATACATGTGTTATTTTTTTTACAATAATAAAAGTATTGTTATTATTATTATTACGAAATTAAATATAAATAATTTTATAATTTTATTGTTAATAATTTCTTTGAATATGTGTGCGTGTGTGTTTTAATCAATTTTAAAAGATGATTAAAGATAAAATAAAATGTAAAATAATATTAAAAATCTTATATATATATATATATATTATCGTTGTTGTTATAATAGAATTTTAACGTATAACTCTAAAATAAGGAAATACAAATCATATTTCTTTAGAAGCAGTTTGATAGAAATAAATTTTTAGTTTCTCATAGAATGAAATTAAGAAAGTAGGTTTTTTTTTAGATTGTTTTTATCCTAAAAAACAACATTAGTAGAAACAATTATCTTGAAATGATTGATAGTCAAATTATTTGCAGAAGATCTCGAGAACATATTTAATAAAAAAAGGTTTCACTGTAGAAATATCTTGTTATTTTTATTAAACTATTTAGCGTGATAATGTATTAAAAATTAGAAATAATAAAATACTTTTATAATATTCACTTAAATATTTATAACTATTTTTTGAACAATAACACAACACAATTTTTAAGAATAATCTCCATGTATAAATATTTTTTTCAGATTCCAAACTCATATCGACTAAATATCCTTATGCTTTTGGATTGAGCCAAACTTCATCGAAGGATTAGCCTAAATTATTGTCCAGTTCGACACGTCACGCGAACACAAACTTACAAATGTCACCCAACAGAATCTGAAAACAATGGAAACAGAAGGATTTTAATGTCTTCAGACTGAACTACGAACCTATAAAAACACTATTTATTTTTGGTACATATTTAAAAGGAAAAACATGTTCGAGATTATTATTTCTAATTTATTTAAAAAAACCGAAGTTATCAATTATATTAGGATTTTATTTAAAAATTCAACTGAACTCATTATTTCGTTTTAATAGCTACTTCAATATTTAAATATTTTAAAAAGTAAAAATTAAAAGTCAAAATACATTGATTCGTTAGAAAAAGGAAACTAAAGTGGTGTATACCACTTTTAAAGAAGCTGTTATTAAATTAAATTTAAATCACGCGTTTTTCCATGTATCTATCATTACATTTTTATTACATTACAATACTACGATTCGAAAAATATACTTTAAATTTTGTTATTTATATAACTTTACTATTTATGTAATTATATAATTATATGATTTGATAATCTTTTTCGATTGATCAATTAAAAGAATATGAAAATAATATAATTTGAAAAAAAGTATAATTTTATGATAATAGTATTAAAAAAATTACGCGGTGACTATTTTTCTTAAAAAATACATAGTTATTTATTTTATTAAATAACTGAATAAATTATCTTTTTATTTATTAAAGAAAACAACTTTCAATTTAAAAATGATGTAAAAGGAAATTAGCGAGTAGTATATCCATTCTCTTTATATCAGTGTAAAACAGGCATGTCGTCTATATATTTAAGGAAACAAATGTTAATAATAATAGCCATGTATAAAGATTAATAAATGATTACTGATATTTAGATATTTATTTAATGGAAAAATATAATTAAAGTAAAATAGAAGCATTAAATATATATCTTCTTCATATATTATCATAATTTTATATTTTAATTTTAAAATAAAATTAAGAATAAAATAAAAATATATACCAAAGGAAGAATAGTTCATGTATTGTTATGGGTGTAACTTACTTCGTGTCTCATAATGTTTTCAGTAAAAAACGGAAAACAGAAAAGAAACATATTCTATATGTTCCCTCCAGATCCATGAGTTAGAAACTGATTTCCCCCCAAATCTTTATCGCCCAAAATTTCAACTGGCAGTAATGCGCCCCGTTTCCTTTATCCCCAATTCCCAAAACCCTATCCAATAGATCTCACCAACTCAACTCGATTCTATCCAGATGGAGTCCACCGTCATGGACTGCAGTCCTTCCTCCAGTGCCGCCCCGCCCCGCCGCAGTGGTCGCCGGAAGCTGGTTCAATCGACGCTCTTCCCTCTCAAGCCACCGGAGCCCGTTGAGAAGAAGGACAAAGAGGACGAACTCGACGAGGATTACTCTGAGGCCAAGACTAACAAGAAGAGGAAGAGGTCCAAGGCAAAAGCCACTCCTCCGATCGACGAGGATTACTCTGAGGCTGAGAATAACAAGAAGAGGAAGAGGTCCAAGGCAAAAGCCACTCCTCCGAAAAAAGGTTCTTCTAAGGTAGTTCCTTATTCTCTTATTTTCTCATTTTAAAGCTTTATTTTTTTTTTTTCTTTAGAAGCTTTACTTGTGAAATCTATAAGTTTTATCTCTCGTGCTTAATAATGTCATTGTGAAATTAAAGTTTTTCTGGATACGTTGACATGCATTGAGGGCAGAGAATCGAGGGCTTCTATTTCTGATTGTGGTTTTTGGTATTGTTATTTTTTCTTCTACAAGCAGCGTCCCACGCCAAAGAAAAAAGCAACTGCTAATGGCACTAAGGGTTCAACTTCGCAGCAGGTGTTGGCTAATTCTGATCAGGTTAAGGCACCTGTGTATGATTTGTTTCTAGAGGCAAAATTGGCTGCTGAGGTTAGTGTGTTTGTTTATGCTCTGTCTGTAATAGCTTAATCCTTTGCTCTCGTGTGCTTTAAATTTTTTGAAATTACAAAATTAGGAGAAAGATGTGAATGCTCTAAATATAAAAAGACACTGGCCAGAAACTTTCCTTGAATTGTTGCTTTAACTTCAGTTTCACATTTTCATTGTCAATAAACTGTAACAACACAATCTTTGATATTTGTGTTATTTTAAACTTTTCTTTAACCAGGAAGATTCGAGGATATATGCAGGACGTCAGGTACATCCGTTTTTTTCATTATGGAAGGAGGGAAAAAAAGTTCATGATGTGAGTGAATCAGGAACTAATTTACCAACAAGTAAGAGTAAGCATAAAAGGACTACTTGCGGCCCTATTCATGTATTTGAAAATGTTAAGGTATGTTACTTTTGGCTGGGAGCCTGGGGTTGCTATTGCTTTGGTTTGATGTGATAAAAGGAGTGTTACGTATATGTATTTATGTATCTTGTTTTGGTTTAGAATTCTGTAGCATCATATTATTGAGTTAGGTGTAATATTTGTTCATGCAGGATGATACGTCATCAGTTGACTGGAGAAACTGGACGTTTATGGAGAATATCACCTCTATGAACTATGGTCAAGAGAGTGTAAATTCATCTGTTTTAGTGGGTTCTGTTGAATCCTTAAATTTTGATAAGCTTCACAGTTTTTTGAATCCATCAGGCATTTCAATTTCTCAAAATGCCTTATCACCGTCAAACCCATCTTCACTAGCAGAGAAATCAGCATGTCTGACGTGTGGAAATGCTGAACTGGTATATCATTTCTTCTTTATTTTTAGTGAATCACTTTTGTAGCTTTGTCACCAGTTACATACTCTCTATGCATAGCTGTAGTATGTTGGTAATCCACTAAAACTAGTTTAGAGGAGGAAAGTTACTTTCTTCTTTGTCTAAACTTGTTGTTGACTGTTGGCAAAAAATTGTTAAGGACATGGAGGTGGATGAATCTGTTACTCCAACTGTGCAAGCTGGCATTTTTAGAAAGTCTAAAGATACCGAACCACTGAATAGATTTCTTCAAGAAAGGTTAGCAGAGGCATGACACATGACTGTACATTTGTAAATTCTAAATAATTCCTCTTGCTGCACTTTATCTCCAGCATTAAATAAAAGCTGGAATAGTTTTTGGATGAAATATGTATAAAGTGCTTCAAAACAATATAGTAAAGAGATATTTTAGTAAATAAATGTTTGAAGGTTGAAAAAATTTGAGGGAAAATTCATTTATGTTGAGTAGTAAAATGAAGTATAAGGTAAATGTAAAGATGTGTGTATGTGTGTGTGTGTATACAAGGACTTGTGAGAATCATAATAAATTTAATGGTTGATAGTCATGTATACAGTTGGTTATTTGTTTTGTCAAATTTGTCTAAATTTAAGCCTAATATTTCTCTATCTCTGTCAGAGCTAAAAGGCCATCTTTATTATTGAATCAAAGTAGTTGCCAGAAGCTCACATAATGAGAGTCAGAAAATTGCTTGTTCCGTATAAATCCCAAATTGCTATAGAAGTAACTTATTTCATAAACTATATTTTTTCAATTTATGATCATGATATAAAAGGAGTCTCCCAGCTGACGTTTTTTCCCCTTATGTTTAAATAAACTCCTGACTAATGCTAAGTTATGAAAGATCCATTCTGTCAAAGTTGTTTCATTTTGATACAATGGAAAGTGTTGCAATTGTCTCCCTACGTCTTTATCTTTTCCACCGCTGAGGCTATGACTGTTTTTTGGTTCCAATGAAGAGAATCTTATGTCTAGGAAGTTACCTGTCCTGACTGATTGATTGACTTATTTGGGATTATATTGTGGCTTAAGGAAAAATGGTTTCTGATAGGTTTTGGTATCCATTCTGATAGTCAGGGTTTCCTGATGACAGCAATTATTTCTGCACTCTTGGCTCTCTTTCTCCTAGCCTACTGTCTTGTATACTTGTGATATTTGGGCCGTTAAGCTCTGGGATTATCAAATGTAAATGACAAAATAATTATACTCTTGCTTTTTTTTAAAAAAAAAAAACTGATTTCATTTTTCAGTTCAACATGTTTAAGACATATATAGGAAGTTTCTTCCTTTTAGTGAATTTGACCTTGTATTCTGCCATCTGCATTGCAGTATGAGATCATACTACCGTAGCTGTTTAGATATGCAGGAGTGCAACTTGTGGACATACAAATATAAGCCAACGAAGGCTGTTGAGGTAACTTTTAAAAATGTTAAGGTTGCATGCCTTTTCAATTTTATGATCTGAATTTCTGCACTTTTTGTTGTGAATTTAGGTATGTGGGAATGATGAATCTGTTAATTTCTTGAGTGACTGGCTACATCGTTGGCATGAAAGGCAATATAAAAGCAGGAAGGATAATGCTGACACTGATAAAAGTGGCATGCAAGATGTTGAAGATGATGATGATGATTATAAATGTTCTAATAGTGACTGTGATTCAGAAGATATGAATGAGAAGGATTCCCTGCAAAATGTTCTTTTAATTACAGGACCAATTGGGGTGTGTAAATCTACATCAAAACTTCTCATTTAATTTACATGGATTGTCACCTATGACCTCATTTCTGCATACCCTTTTGGCGACTATTATTCTGTACTGTAATGGTCAGTTTCTGAAATTAATATTAAAATTTTAAAATATGAATTTAGGATAAATACTTGGACTTATGGATTTTTCAAATAGAGCTTATTTCAAATCAAGATGCTAATGCACTACTGATTATTGAACTCAATATAGAACCATGGGAAAGTGGAGTTTAGATGATAATAAAACTGAAAGGTAATAACAACCATGGGTACATTAATCCTAAGCTATTTGATAACATGGTTGAAAAATGTTATTCTGAACAGAATAGAGACTGACAATTTTTTTATTCCTCTTACTTGTAAGCCACCAGAGCAAACTAGATGTGGCTCGTTTCATATTCTGTTCAAAATTTCAGGAATGAATAGAAGCTTGTGAATTTCTCTGTGCCTTATTGATTGCTAAGTCACAACTCTCTGCATGCACTTGTATCATTTCTACTACTAGTGTTATGTTACGGTTATTACTTACTAATGATCTTTTACCTCGCCAAGGTTAATCTGGCAATAACCAAGTCCCTATTTTCTTTTTAGTTATTGATTTTTGAACCTCTGTCTCTATTTTGCCTTTTTAGCAATTAATTTCTCCGTCTCTATTTTTGAACTTGTGTATGGTCATGATAGTTAGAAAAAAATCATTAATATTAATTTTCTGAGTTCTATTAATAGTATCATGGACTCAGGAATGTTGATCTTTATTTTTCATGGTAATTCAACACAAGTTATTTCCATAACATCTAAAACGTTACTATCCAGCCTTCTACATGCTTCTTTCTCTGGATAACTTCATCATAGTTGCAATGCATTATCATTATTTCACTTTATCAGGCTCATTTCCTGCATAAACGTTTCCTGTTCAAGTTGTTAGCTAAATATAAGTTTGATGTTGCAGAGTGGCAAGTCTTCAGCAGTCCATGCTTGTGCCAAAGAGCAAGGGTTTGTTATTTTAGAGGTATCTCAGTTTTTTAACACATTTAGTTAATTTATGCTTTTAAACTGATATACGTTGTGGTAATAATATTCATTGATGGATCTCATGGTCTTGTAAATAGCCACCTTAAAATTTTCTTATAAGCAATACTCAATATCATGTACAGTAACTATTTACCCAGATTTGAATTTAGCCTGATGAAAGAAAGTTTGCTGTCTGCTCTGAAGTTTGAATTTGAGCTTTGTCTTTCCTGCCCAATGGGAAGAATGATTGTCTGAAGATGGCAATTTTTGTTTTAAAACAATGAGAAGAAATGGTGGAAACAATTTCTTGTATTGCCCGTTGCAAGTCTAGGCTTCATATCTAGTTATTGAGAAACAGATGTGCCCGATATATTTATTCCCCTTAAAACATCTAAATAAAGATTGATTCTCCTTGTCATATATCTGTCTTTTCAACCATGAATATGGCCAAACTTAATTACGGTTCATGTTGTCTTAACAGTTCAATTCATCACATTCTACAAATGGGACTGCTATCAGGAACTTGGAACATTCTCTTAATTCACTTGGGTTCAAAAGGTTTGCTAATTTATTCCAACAAAGCTAGCTGATAACTTCCAACCTTCCGGAGCTATTCAATTTTAACTAACTGTAAATGTCTTACAGTTACTTTCACTTTTGTGCAATATCGTTGGATTAGTTGAGTGTTATAATTTTTAGTAGCATTTCAAATTTCTTAGAAATCGATAGCCTATTGAACATGGGAATATGGATGCCTTCGTTCAATTGTTATTGATCAATAATACTGTATGCCAGGTTGCAAAAAGCAGTCTGTCATTAGTTAGGATTCAAGAGTATAGTAGTGTGATCCAGTGAGGGTCAGAGTAAAATTTTGATGTTAAAGAAGTGAGTAGAATTGTTAAACAACTATGAACTAAGCATGGGATAGTCGTGTTGGAGTCCCTAGAGATCTGGGGTTCTAGGCTTTTGATGTGGGGACTAGATTTGTGTAAAATAACATGCTTACCGAATTATTTTCATGTAACCCAATGTAAATGATTACAATGGAGACATTTGTTTTCCAGAAGCCTAGAACATGTTCTGTAATCAATTACAACGTAAAGTTTAACCCATTAACATATTTTAAAATTATCTCTTAGCCACGAAATAATTTCTTTATTTACAGAAACCGAGTGTATTGATTTTAAGGGTATGTGTGAACAAACTTCTCCATAAAAACTTATGGGAGAGAAAAATATGTGGAGTAAAGTGAAATTGACTTTATCATCTTAAAGTTAGCTTATGTGCAAGTTAAAAATGGAAAGAAGAAGCTACGAGAGTCGTTATAAATTAGCTTGTGCATAAGCTAATTTTAACTTTTGAAAGTCAAATTTAGTTTTTCTTTTTGTTTCTATTGGAAGTTCCTGTGAATAAGTTTGTTCAAACAGACCATAAAATTTCTTTCTTGATCTTAATAAAGTCTTTTTCAAATCTCCTTGTTGTAAGCTACCTCAACATAGTCTTCAAGTTTGGCGCTGTGAGAAGCCAAGACAATTCTTGAAGACTTGTAGTTTTTGCTTCATTCTTCAATCACTTGTCACTATCTGCGTTCATATACAAAAACTGGTTCTTCCCTTCAAGCTAAAACCTCTTCCTGATATTTATTGAAATTCACTATTACATGATTTGCCTTGATTCAATTGCATTCAAGTAAAATCAAGTTACTCCATCATAGAAGCTTCTATGAACCTGTTTTATGATAATATTTGATGTGTATATATTTCAGCCAATCAGGAAGCACTGCAAGTTCACATAAGATCTCTCCAAAATCGGCTCAAGCTCTGGCTATGCTCAGTGGTAAAGCTGCTGATGAGGCGAATGGAGTGGACGAACTGATAACCATATCCGATGATGAGGCTCGTAGCCATAGTGGATCAACATTAAAGTTACACGGTGAAAATAAATATACTGAAAAATATAAAATCCATCGTCTAGTTCTAGTTGAGGATGTGGACATCCTTTTTGCCGAAGATCGTGGATGTATTGCTGCCATACAACAGATTGCTGAGACATCAAAGGGGCCAATTATATTGACCAGTAATAGTAAGACAACTTGGTTAGAATGATGCATTTTCGCTTCAATCAGGTTTTCTCAGATGTTTATATTTATGGAGACATATTGATGTAAATTAGGTGATAATCCTGGTCTGCGACATAAGTTTGACATGCTCCATGTTCCATTCGTGTTGCCATCACCAAAGGAATTGCTTTGCCATTTGTACAGTGTATGTTTTTCAGTTTATGTTCTCAGGTAATAAAAGAAATTTGTCCAACTTTATATTAATGTTATGTGAATTACCTGTAGGTTTGTCTCACTGAAGGAGTCAACATCCATCCTCTTTTACTAGAGAAGTTTATACATTCTTGTGATGGAGATATCCGAAAAATCATTATGCATCTTCAATTCTGGTTTCAGAGTAAAACATTTAAAAAAGGTATACCTCACAGCATTTGGTTCATTTCTGTGTTTCTAGACCATATTATTTCGTTGGAGGTAGGTTGTAGTATGTACATGTCAAAGCAAAGCAAATATTTGCTATATGTATTTATTGACTTTGGAAGCTACATTCAAGGGTAAAATGGACTAGGAAAAGCAGTGAAATTAATTGAACACTATTTATTACCAAGACCGATTAACTTTGTTTGTTTAATTATTGATTGATTTGTCTTCTCTGGTGTAGTCATCACGAACTTTGTTTTTAAATCATGACCATCACGTGATCATTATTCACCGCCGCCCCCTTTTCATCTTTATGTTTCTTTTGTTGTTGGGGAAGTTGCTTTTTAGTTAACATGATTTAAAAGTGTAGAATACTTAAAGAATGTCTGTTGTTGTCATCTAGTATTTCAGCACAATAATCTGTTTTTAATCTTGCGAGTGAATAGTAGTTTTCTCCTTTTCTTTTTCACTCCCTGTTTCTTTAACTATTTTGACATGTTGATAGATCCCCCCCCTAAAAGCTGTTTTTTGTTATTATATTTGTGCGTAGAAATTAATATTGGAATATGATGCAGTTTGTAATTCCCATTTATCTTCTTGCCATTGTATTGATTTACAAAACCTTATGATTTCCCCCGTTACTGTACAGATGAAAAGGCACAAACAGGTTACGGCTCACTTCCATTTGATCTTGAGCTTGCCCATGAGATTCTTCCGAAGATGATGCCCTGGGATTTCCCCTCAGTGATTTCCGATCTAATTGAGAACAAAATAGCTAAGCAAATAAATATAATGGAAGAAAACTCCAAAGGGTTGGTTACAGAAAAGCTTCACATAAGTGAACGGCAAAAAGATTTAAATGTGAATTATACGGAGACTGATGATATAGAGGCCATGAAGGCGGAGATGATTAATAGGAATGGATTGTTGACGGATTACTTTGAGCTTGAAATTCAACGTAGCACTATTTCTGAGTTTTCCAATTCATCTGGTTCCCCACTTGCATCCTCTAGGCATAATGGTCGAAGGAAACTTGTAGTCATGTCCTCTGACTCTGAGGATGACAATTCAAATTGTGGATATCCTGTAGACTCCCACGATGAAGCTAATACGAGGCAACTGATGAAAGAAAATAATGGTTGTCCATCAGAATTTCTATTAAATGGAAACTACCCGGACACATCAGTTGATAGACTAGTTTGTTCCGATTTGGAGCACTCAGAGGACGAAGATTTTAAATATTCAGAAATGGCTGATGGTGCATACTTGAATAAAACATGTAAATCACTAGATGTATCATGTGTGCCAGAATCAACGTTTGTTCCTGAAACTGAAATTGAAAACGGAACAGAGACATTGTTTGGAGCCGTGTCTTCTGGTCCTGCTCTCCCTTTTGTTAGTCTTCCAGAAGTATCTGTAAATAATGAGTTGAAACCATTCAATTTCAATGTTCGTAGGCGCTTAACAAAATTGTCACAGAATCCAGATTTGTTGGCGGATACTGAAATTCCAGATCATTCTTTTCAAGGGGTTCTGCCTGATGTTCAAGATGAACATATGGAGACACTTGTTAAAGTGATGGATGAATGCAGTCGAATGGATTTCAAACCAAAGCCAACATTGTCGCAGTCCAATCCATTAGACGAGACAGAAAAGATACAAAACGTGTGGAGAGATCTCCGTGATTGCCGAGTGGATTTAAGACAGCATTCTATCTCAGAAGAGCTTGGTGCTTTTCATGTTGTTAAACTTGCTAGTGGACTGTGCAATCTAATTTCAGATGCTGACTTGTTTCCTAAATGGGTGAGTGTATTTTTCAGCTGAAAATAAAACTTTGAAGTTTTTCTTACTTTTTGTATTTGGCACTAAACTATGATAATATATGCATATGCAGGATAGAATGGAACCTTCAATGTTCCTTTCTAACGAAGCTGCATCACATGATTATTGTGAACAAATGATGTCCACTGTGGCTGAGCATGGGTTTTGCTTTTACGCTAAGCTTATAGCAGATGAAGGATCAAAGTTGGGTTGTGCAAATTGTGCTGATATTACTTCTGAGATGTTGGCTTCCTCCACTGATATTATGGCATTGGGGAAATTATCCCGACAGGATCTCTCGAAAATGAAGGCTTTCCGTACTGGAAATGAAGTAGAGTGGAACACCCAAATAAATAATATGCAAAAGAGGTATTTCACCTTGCCTTTAGTAATGTTCAATTCCTCTTGTGCAAATTTTCTCGTTATTGTTTAAAAATATTTTTTCTGCGATGTCAAACCTTACTCTGGGAACCTTTAATACCAGTGAAAAGAAAAGATCTCTAATCGAGGTCATCCAATCCATTGCTGCTCCAAAAACATCCTTGGCATTAAAAGGTTATGCATTCAACGATTATCTATCTTCACTACGCCAAATTTCTAGGTCTGAAGCTTTCCGTATTTCACAAGTGGTCGAAAAGAAGAGAGGAGGAAGGTAAATGTTGAGCAATTCAGTTTAGCCTTTTGATTTAATCCAAGAACAAGGTTTCCTTGAATAGTTGCTCAACTACGTTTTCAATGCAGGGTACGGGGCGTTCACCATTACTTGAGCACAAATACCAAGTTGTCTCCAGAAGAAATATCTTTGGTGACCGATGGTGATCCCTACAGAAAAATTTCTTCCCAACATACAACATAGGAGGCAATTTATAACTTCTGTATAGGTTTAATACTGCACAAAAAGCCAGCTAGAAGAGCGTTTTGACGTTTGACATAGGATAGGTTCGTGCAATTTGTTCTTGCCTACGATTATTTTAGGGGCTGAGGTTGTAAATTGAACTTGAGTGACGAGCAGCAGAAGAGGAAGGATGGGTTAACCCATTTATGAAAAATGATTTTTCATCTTTGCAAAGCATAAATTAGTTTCTGTACGAGGGAAAAAGTGCATACGGTTAGGATGTAGTTTTGTATTAGAGATCCGTATTTACATCTCATGTTTATTTAGTAATTCAGTACAAGTTTTTGTATACGAGAACTATGATTCCTAGAGATCTTGCATTTTTGGTTTCATCATTCTTTTAGAATATTTGAAGTTAAAAGTAAAGATGTCTAACCTGTATTCAACCTTATAAGATTCAATAGTCACTTATAGGAATTTAGAAAATATAAACAATGAAGAATATAAGATAAAAAAATAAAAAATAGTATATTGACAAGGCATGCTTTATGATAGAAAACACCCAAATTTTAATTCAGCTCTTATCTTACACCTATAAAATAATATTTTTACCTTAAAATATAAATAATTTAAAATAAATCACCTAAAAGAATAAAAATGATACTCTTTTAGTAGGTCTCAAATAGGACATGGAAACTCAAAAGGTGTTCACCAAATTTTTTCCATAGAAACAAGTATTCTTTGTGTATAAAGTACTGCTCACTATTAAAACGAAGACATGTATAGATAAGAATAGCCATACATATTCCTACTTTCATAATATACAACGGCCGAAACATCAACATCACGCATGGACACTTTTATTTATTTATTATTAAAGTAAATGTTAAGGAAATGTTTTTCTCATTACACATGAGATTCATAACTTTTTTTTTGGTACATTGATTTATATATTTACTTTAGTTTATCAAAATATTTATGAAAAGCGAAAATTTTCACAGACAGATCCTTGAAAAATGGTAAAACTGGAGTGTTTTGGTTAGAAAGACCATAAATACAAATTTGATAGTAACGAAATAATGATTATAAGGTCTTAAAAAGTGTTGGTGTGTGGTGATAGAGCACTATGATTCTGTTTATATTATATATTTGTTCCATTGCTTTTGGCATAGCAAACCTGCCACTTCCCTGGCTTGACTCTGCTCAGTCTCTCCACAGAACTTTGGTTGCTTTTTACTTTCCCTTTCCAAATCTCACCACCCACTATATCCCCAACACCATTTCGTCACTGCTTTTATATACAAGATAGAAAAAGAAGTTATTTAAAAAAAAAACTAGTTGTTTGACATTTAGTTTTCTTCACTTGAGTGGATGTAAGAAACAGTAATTAAGAAGATTTGAGAAGATTTTTTTTTTATTTGAATAGATTTGAAAGTAAATGAGAGTAAATTTGAAAGTCAATTTTTTAATTTGTTACATAAATTAAATTCTAAACTAATTTTTACGAATTTTACTTCTAAATTCACTCTCATCTATCTCCAAATTCACTTAAATAAATAACAAAAAGAATTACCTTCAAATCTTTTCAAATTCATTCAATTACTCTCCTTCAAATCCACTCAAGTGAACAAGGTATTAAAGAACCACTTCACAAGCTACTTTTTTAGGATAAATTTATCATTATTCTTACAAGGATAAATAGAAAGCATGTGATATGACTAAATAGGGAATATTAACTAGTTGTATGAATTTGAGTCTAAGATATTTTACTCTTAATTTTATTGCTTTGACAAAGGATGAATATAAAATATTGAATTTTAAAATTGTAGTGGAATCTATTCTTTATTTGTATTAAAGTAATAAAACTATATGATTTTTATTCTTTTAATTTATTTCCCCCCGTTTTCATCTTTATATTTTCTTTTCAAATCCAAACAGGACATATATATCAGCATCAAAAGAGAGAAAATATAATAAAAGCGAAGTTATATTTGCAATAAAAATAAAAATAAAAGGATAAATATCAATTAAGTATTTAAGTTGTGAGTGTTTAAGTGTTTGAAATGTTTTAGGACAATTAATCATAAAAAACATAGTCCTCATCTTATAATGCATAGTCTGTTTATAAAAATAAGATAGATAGCGGGTATTTCACTTTATAAAATTGAATTAAATTTAAAATTTATTATTTAATCATTATCATGAATGTCGATGCCAATCTCTTGTCTACAAGGAAGAAATGTAGAAAAAACATTGTAAAAAAAAGGTTTAAATTCTTTTTTGTTCCTAAGTTAAAAGTTGGTGTTCAGTTTAGTCTCCCTTTTTAAAAATGTAAACATTTGGTCCCTATAATGTGCAAAATGTATCAAATCAGTCCTATCCGTTAAATTTTAGGAAGAAATTTGCTAGCATAAACCTGAGACAATTACTATGGAAGGCTGCAGCATCAACAACCCCTGAAGCATGAGAGTTAGTAATGAGATAAATCAAGAAAGTTAATCAAAAACCGTTAACGGATAGGACTGATTTGATACATTTTGCACATTATAATGATCAAATGTTTACATTTTTAAAAAGGAGACTAAACTGAACACCAATTTTTAACTTAGGGACAAAAAAAGATTTAAAACTAAAAAAAAAGGGAGCACTAAGGATGATTGAGAAAGTGCAGCAGCCTTAACAACTTCTTAATAATGTTTTAATGAAAGAATATCGATGGCATTTTTATTTCAGTACTTGACGAGATGCTGAACGCTATTTCGTCTGTACTCTCTTTGTTGCTCATTTCAATGTTAAGGTGAATGAATGAGATGCATCTACGTCTTCCCCAACTGTCATTTAAGGTTATATACACAAACATACGTTGCTCAATCAAAACTCTTTATGCTCGTCAATCAAGAATGCATTGTAAGTTGTAACTTTGTCATCTACGTACAAAACATGTTAGTTTACGTTTCTTTGAAGAAAACCACAAAGAGAACGTTAGGATATAAAATAGTATGGTAATTTGTTTTAATTTCAAAGTTGTCAAATAACATCCTTGGATGTATTATTTGTTTTGAAACATGAAACTCTATTATGTTTTTTTCTTTAAAAAATTATTAAAAAAAAACAAAATATTGAAAATGTATTAAACTCGGTTTCTTAAGGGTATGTTTGTTTTAAAAGATGGATTGGGAGGGAGAGAGTTGATGGATTTGAAGGAGTTTAGGAGTGAATTGATTGTTGTTTTTTTTAAGAGATTTAGAAGCGAGTGAAAATGAATTTAGAAGTAAAATTTGTAAAAATTAGTATAAAATTTGACGAGTGTGATAGATAAAGAAAATGGTTTAATTAATATAAGTAATATAAAAGGATAATTGTTAATATTATATATAATTAGAATAAGGTGAGAAAAAAATAAAAATTAATTTTTAACGTGAAAGAGTTGTATTATTATTATTATTATTATTATTATTATTATTTAAGTACATGGTAATTGAATATGGGAATTGAATAACAACATAATGGATTCGAATACACCTTATTGGAATCTAATAAGGGGGCTAAGCACCCGGGAATCGAATAACACATGGTGTATTCGAATACATTTCATTGGAGTTGAATAAGGAGGGGTTGTAATCGAATATATCCCATGTGAAATCGAATATGTTTTGTTGGAACCGAATACACCCTCGTGTGGAATCGAATACAACAAAGCATTTGAAGCAATGTGTTTAGTGGAACTGGTTTCCTGCTTGTTTAGAATCAGTTACAGACTTAATAACTCAGCATCTGTGAAGTAAATTTGCTTATATATTTGGTCATTTCATTAGCAATCACTGCAAATCCAAGCTAAGATGTGAGGATTCAAAATCTATTCAATCTCTCAAATCCATTCCGTTACTCACTTTTAAATTATCTAAAACGAATGCGACAAATCTCACCAATCACTTTTCGTCAATTATAGTATAATATTCCTTATAAACAAAGATAATGTAAGTGATGTAAAATTATTAAACGTGATTAGAACATAATTAATAATAATAATTTATTTTTTTCTTTATACCTTAATATTTTAATTTCGCATATATACTTAGTAAAGATATTTGAATAATCGCGAACGATTTTAAATAATTAATGTCGAAATTTTGAATGGCATGCATTTGTTATAAGAGTTTTGAAAGACAAATTCTATGCATCTTTTTTCTCTATAAAATCGTCTCATTTTTATTTTTTATTTCTTCGGCTTGTCTTCTTGGATCAAAATGTTGACTTTGGTTCAAAGGTATAAAAACTAAGTAAAATTGTGTATGTTAGAAAGTCGTGTTCAGAAGAAATTGAGATTAAAAGTTATTTATATGTATTTTTTTTCTTTCAACTTATGGAAACAATTTAAAAAAAAAAATCGCGATAGGGATATATAACTTAAATATAATAATTGATTTAACAATATTATTTTAAGACTAAACAATCAATTTACACCTTTTATCTTATCTAATAAATTTAACGAAAACAAATAACTTCCATTATTCATATTAGATAATTCTATGTAAGTTGAAATTATCCATATTAAAAGGATAGTATGTTGGACTCTAGTCATATTTAGTGTTCCATCTTAAATTCATATTTAATACAAAAGGTTTAATCATTTCGGAGGTTTCTATTTTTCAGATTCGTATCAATTGGATTCTCGTATTTTGAAAGTATTCAATTGGGTCTTTATTTTGGTAAAATTGAATCAATAATGCCCTTGCCGTTAATTGTTGTGGACGACGTTAACTTTCTTCCGAGGTAGCATGCTGAAGTATTCTTTAATTACCACGTGGCACAATATGATGTTATTACGTGGATATTTATATGATTTAAAATTTTAAAATATGGTAAATTTCGTAAAACCAGAATTTAAAAATGATTTGTGGAAATGAAATTAAAAGGTATTAGGGTTAACTTTCCTATTTTGGGGTCAGATATTGAGTGTGTGCGAAATTGGGAAAAATAGGGTTCGTGGGTGGGTTTGTCGTTGTGCTTGGCAATTGGGGAACATTGGGTTTGTGTGAGAAAATAGCTCTACATAAAGCTTCGTTCTACGAAATTATCGTCATTTACCGGTGGTTTTTCAGTGAAAGCGGATAATTGTTGGTGGTGAATCACGTGGAAGAGTTTCGCGAAGGTCATTGGAGGTGAAGCACGTGCTGAGTTTAGTAATTGTTTAATTGTTTGTATATTTTTTCCTTTTATGGTTTTTGGACAATGATGCATGGTCATTCGTGTTCTCTTGTTAATTGTAATGTGGTCCTCCATGTTTGAAGTGTTGTCGTAGTGTGTTTTTGATGTTGTACTTTAAATTGTTGTTGCAATGTGGTCCCCCATGTTTGTTTCTTGTGATTTTTATTTTGTTTAAGTTATGTTGTTGTTGGTTCTCATGTTTCGTTGTTGTGGTTCTAATTTTGTATAATTTTTGTTGTCATTGGCCCTGTTATTATTTTATAGGATATATATTGTTATACTGTTGTACATGGAGGATCATTTTAAAGTTGTTTTCCACCATGGAGGACATTTCATAAATGATGGGCTACTTAAGTATGAGGGGGAAAGTACAACTGTCTTTTGACCCAGACATCTTGAGCTACTTCCTTGTAGTCAGTGTAGTAAAAAGACTTGGATATGATGGGTTTAAGGACTTGTGGTAGGTTCTGTGTTAGATAATAGGTTAGAGCCATTATGTGACGATAGATGAGCCATGCACATGATTAACTTAGCTAGGCTAAATGGTGAGGTTCATCTATTTGTTGTTCACATAGTCTCTAAACCTGAGGTCATACATTTGTTAGAAAATGTTCCTCATAATATAGGTGAAGTAGAGGTTGAACATGTGATGCATGATAATGGTGAGACTGTAGGTATAGGTGATGATGAGTGTGAAGAGCAAGGTGACGGTGACTGTGAAGAGGAAGGTGATGGCCAGTGTGAACAACAAGGTCATGATGAGTGTGAACAACATACTGAAATAATGGGTGAGGTGAATGACGTGGAAGTTGAGAGATGTGAAGTTCCTCTTTCAGAAGAAAGATGTGGGGTGATGATGTTGTTGAAGGTGAAATTGAAGCAGAGTTTGATGTGGGTCAGTGTGAAGGAGATGGTGATGATGTTCGTAGTTGGAGTTCTAGTGGTGAGGATGCCAATGTTGATTGCAATCTTGATGTTAATGATGACTGTATGGAAGACCTGGTTGACTGTGATATACAAGAAGACGTAGGACATGGAGTTGGAATTTGCTTTGGTGATATCGAAGTTGACGTGCAAGATGATGGTCCATCATGGACTCAGATGTCCGATAGTGATGTTGATGATGGCATAAATACTGATAATGATAGAGGTTTGTCCGATGATGAATGGGAATCCGAAGAATTAATTAGTGGAGGAGAAAGTGACGGACAAGATGATGAAGAGAGTTATGGCAAGTTCGTAAAATTTTGTATGCCTAAAACAATGGTGGATTACAAGTGGGATTTGGGCACTTATTTTGCTGACAAGAAAGATATTTTGGATGCCATAAAAATTTATGCAGTAGAAAATGGAAGAAATATAACATATGTTAAAAAGGATAAGAAGAGAACTAA
This sequence comes from Vigna reflexopilosa, assembly GCA_027742785.1. Lineage (NCBI taxonomy): Eukaryota > Viridiplantae > Streptophyta > Magnoliopsida > Fabales > Fabaceae > Vigna > Vigna reflexopilosa. The sequence continues at coordinate 10,731,083 of CM050918.1, forward strand.
GGTCAAATGTATGGGTGCTAAAGAAAAATGCCCTTGGATGACATACTGTGCTTATATGAATGCAATACATATGTGGCAATTAAGGACTATTGTTGACAACCAAAGTTGTAGTAGAGAGCACAAAGTCAAATTACTTAATTCAAAATGCTGAGTAAGAGTTTAGAGAAAATTGTGATAGAAAATCCCAAAGTCAAGGGAGTGGAAATTCGTGAGAAGATAAATAGAAAGTGGAATATAGGTGTATCTAGATCCATGGCTTATAGGGCAAAAGCCATTGCTTCAGACCATGTTGATGGGTCTTTCAAAGAGCAATATAAAAGGATCTATGATTATGCGAATGAGCTCCTAACTCGTAATCTTGGATCCATAGTGAAGGTGAAAGGTTAAGAGAATGATGGTGGACCTATTTTCAGAAGGTTTTATGTTTGTCTGAAGGCCTGTAAGGACAATTTTGTGTCTTGCAAGCCAATTATAGGGCTGGATTGTGCATTTTTAAAAGGAAAATATGGTAGTGAATTGCTAACTACTGTTGGAAGAGACGCAAACGACCAGATGCTACCTGTTGCATATGCCGTTGTGGAAGTAGAGAACAAGGACACATGAAGATGGTTTCTGGAACTTCTGGTTGAAGACCTTGGTGGGGAGCCAATATGTGCATTGTTGACATTCATATCAAATCTACAAAAAGGTTATTCGCATGGCCTTTTTCCCCATTATATGTTTATTTACATTCTTATTGAAATAAGATCTTTAACAACACTAACAATTTCAAATAACAGGGCCTAATGCAAGCTATTCAAGAAGTGGTCCCTGGAGTTGATCAACGATTTTGTGTTAGGCACCTTTACGCAAATTTCAAAAAAAAATTCCCTGGAAAGCAGCTAAAGCGGTTGATGTGGAAGACAACTACAACAACCCATCCACAAATATGGGAAACCGAAATGAGAAAATTAAAAGAGGTCAACAATGAGGCTTTTAAATACCTTATAAAAATTCCTCCCAGGTATGTTCTTCAATATATGTTGTATGTGATGCAATTCATACTTGTAATAGTTGCAGACTTTGATACAAATATTTCATAACTTGTTGCAATGTAGATACTGGTCACGATCACAGTTTACCACCACTTCTAAGTGTGATACATTGGTAAACAACATGTCAGAGGAATTCAACGGTGTTTTAGTGCATACAAGGTCTAAGCCAATCATAAGCATGTTGGAGGAAATTCGCCTTTACTTGATGAAAAGATGAACAAATCGAACAAAAAGTGAATCATTGTTTGGGGTCATTTGTCCTAAAATCAAAAGTAGAGTTAATAAGAGTCCCAGTTAACTAAATTTTGGATTCATAGGTATGCTTAATTTATTAATATTTATCATGTGTTCAAATGTGAAGTTTCTGAATAATAATTTTGTTTTTATAGCTGGTCAGCACAGAAGCTGTTTGAAGTTCGTCATGTGTCCCAAGTTGGGGACAAGTTTGTAGTTGATATAGACAAATCTAAATGTACATGCATGAAATGGGCTATCACAGGCATTCCATGTTGCCATGCGTTGGCTGCTATGAAGTTTCTGAATTTAGATACAAAGGACTTCATATATACCTTGTTGTTTTAGGAAGTCAACATATGAAGAAATATACTCTTCAATTGTGTATCCAATAAATGGTAACAACATGTGGCAGATTACCACATATAATGATGTCTTCCCTCCAAAAAAGAGAATATTGCCAGGGAGACCAAAGAAGAAAAGAAGGTTGCACGAATGAGAGTTGATCAGGGACGATACAAGAATGAGGAAGGGTGGTCTACATAAAAGATGTGGCATTTGTAGGGAACTGGGTCACAACAGAAGTTCTTGCTAGAAATCAACCCAAGAACGTGATGTCAACCTTGACCAAACCCAACAAAGCAACCCAACAAATGAGCCTCAAGCATAGGAAGGGAATTTTAATGTATATCTCACTATTGTCGACAATTATAATGTTAATCTATGACAATTTCAACACATATTTTTGTAACCTTTTGCTCATCTAAACAATGTGAGCACTTTATTAATGTTTATGGAATGTTATCTTTGTTTTCGGATTAAGTTGTTCATAGCTTTCAACTGAACCCTTTCTTAATTGAACGTTCATTTGTCAAATTCGTAACAGAAGCCTATGATTGATAGTACTTAAGGTTTGATAAGAATAAAATATCAAGTTATATGAAACAAGGCTAGACATTATAATTAAATCCGGTCAGATATGTAAAATGAAGGCATCCTTATGAAGTATATTTATCAAAGGAGTATAATTGTGAATAAATCATTATGCTATATATTCTTTTGACTACAGTGCAATGTTTTCTTCCTTACCTTAACAGAGAGCCAATGACAGTATATGCATTACTCCATTCATTATGTAACTTAATTCTTAGTCATTAATTATGTAACTCAATTCTTAGTCAACCAATTCATTATATTAAAGTGAAATTTCCATCATCTCATTCTTACTCATGAACAGATATCAGATTCCATAAGCACAACTCAATTACTTACGAAACAACTCTTCATTTCATTAAAACAGAACAAACCTACAACAAAGTTACAACAAATCATCCCTTTCTCATCAATATTGAAACTAAAATAATCTCTATTACACATAAAATAGAAACCAACAACATCAACACCTTCATCCACTTTTGAACAATGAACACTGATTTCTGTAAACTCATTATCATTTTCCTAGTACTATCCATTTCTTCACAGTTCACCAAATTTTCTTTGTTTCCTTCGCTCTTGACATAGCTACCCCTTTCGTCTAACCCAATATCAGTGCATCATTTGAAGAAGTTGCAACCAGCGTCTTCACTCCCATTCTGTAAAGACAACATTCAATGACAATGTCGTGTTCTAAAAAACATACCACTAATTAATTAGGTTGAATCTAACATACTTTATACTTGGAGCATCCTCAAAATTGCTTGCCCCGATTCTTCATAGTTTTAATAGTTCTCACCATCGATCTCTATCCATAGTGGCAGATCGGTAAAGACATAGCATTCTCCTTCCGCCAGACACTACAAGTCGACGAACAACAAGAGTGCTCCTTCGACATTCTCTTCAAAGAAGAACAGACACAAGCTCGAATACCACCACACCTACCCGCGTCACACAACTACAAGAAGGAACACCTAAAGCACCTTTTTAAATTAGGAATTTTGAGCTTCAGATTGAGGATTAAATAAATCCAAATTATTGGGTTGCTGCAAAATGATATAAAAATCCATGTAATAACCTCATATTGTGCCACATGGTAATTAAAAGATACCTCAACATATTATTTTGCAAGAAAATTAACGTCGTCTACAATTAACGACAACAATATTATAGATTGAATTTTACCAAAATAAAAATTCACTTGAATACTTTCAAAATGAGAATCCAATTAATACTAATATGTATGTATAGAAATAAAAACCTCTGAAGTAATTAAACCAATACAAAATTAAATCAAACTGAATGATAAATTATTTTCCATGGAATAAAAACAATTGAATGTAAAAATAAATATTAATATGAATGATGTAGATGGTGCAACAATAACTAGTACCCTTCCGATCAGTCTATGAAGGAATCTGATACACCAAATTACCAGAGCACCCTTCCGACAATTAATTAAGTTTAGGAGTTAAGAGGGGGTAAGTGAGAAAAGTGAAAAAAGGGTAAAGTGGTAGTTTTGATGTATAGTGAAGTACTTGAGTTGGTTCAGCGAGGGCTACGGGAGCAATAATTTGAAGGTACCAATTTCTGTGCTTCCATTACCAAACAAAACAAAACCCAATTCACGAGGCTGCCTATATATTTCTGACACCCTTTCCTTTCTATGCATAAATAAATAATCATCACATTAATTAATTAATAACTAAACAAAACCCTTTTATTATTATTTTATTCTTTTCAAATTTGTTATTATTAAGTCTGTCAGCTCTGCTGTCTGACCACTGACGAGTGAATGAGAAGTAAAGCAACTCTTATTTTATTCAAAAAAAATATAAACTCTCATTTAGGTTTAATCGCGTTTAATTATTAATAATTGAAACCCCTCAATGATGCCAAAACCCTGATTTCAAGATTCTATTTTTATTGTGTTGGAGGAGAAACACAATCACATTTGAAATCCAGATTTATTACTAGTTATATATTATATTATTCTTCATGCCAAAATTTATTTCTTTTTATTAGTCTTTTCCTATGGCTCTGATCATTGAGACCATCATCAATTGATTTTATTTTGGAAGGTGAGGTTATCAAACTCAAGCTTTCACCCAATATTCAATTTGAAAAGCTACTGGTACGATAGAGTTAAAGCAACGCAGCTAATGACAGTTATAGAAATACTGATTCTGTAATCGTTTTTAAAGAAAAGTTTAATCGATCTACTTTGAAAGAAATAAAGAAGTTAATCTAAATAGGCACAAACGATTCCCCAGGCAAACCCAGTTGGATACACTGTTTTGGTGAAAGTGGGTTGCATTTAAGTTCACCTCCAAACAGTAATAGTAGTGTAAAAGTTCTGCAGAGATCCACTGTGTTACTGTGTATGCTTCATTCAAACATTTCAAAATATTTGTTCCTTAATCCCATCAACATAATTAAAAAAAGTTCATGATGAGATTATTACAATGCAACCTGATATGATTCAAACATTACATTTTGGATACAATACAAGAATTTGCCCAGAAAATCTCTATTCTATATCCATCCATCATATATACATTACTGATCTGACTACTGATGGACCACTAAACATCATGCGGAATGAGGTAACACATCATATGTTATGGGAAAATTGGTTTTTATCGTTATTGTTATTGCTTAACGATAATTGTTTATTTAGACAAAAACAGTATTACTACAATGGTAGAAAAGATTCTGGAATAGATGAAAAAGATTTCCGAAAAGATCCTGTTTTGCATCATGCATAATACAGACCTCAGATTCCCGTGACACTTTAATAAAAGCCCAAGCCTTCGCAATTGGCATCACATTTTACCCTCCTGCATCACCCTCTCTACCTACTCTGCACCTCTCTCTCTCTCTCTCTAGGAACTAGCAAGTGCAAGTGTGTTTTCCCAACTATAGTAATCTGTCAAACAAAACTCCTGCAACACTCTAGCACCTACACCCTCTTTATCTGGTAATAATAGTACGGTGCCACACTTGCGGTTACATAAATCAAGTGTGGCGTGTGTTCTAGAGATCAATGCTCAGTTCTTCGGCTTCGTTTTTGAGGGTGAGGGAAGCGTGAATCGAATGGAAGGGTTTGATATGCACGGAAACGAGGAGGGTGGGGTGATGGGGAAGAAGAGGGTGATGGTGGTGGTTGATGGAACTTCACATTCCAAGCATGCAATGATGTGGGCACTTACTCATGTAACTAATAAGGGTGATTCCTTGACTCTGCTTCATATTGTACCTCCTCACAAGGGTCCTGAACCTTCTTCTTCCACCTATCTCGTCAATTATCTCGGCTCTCTTTGCAAAGATTGCAAACCAGGGGTAAGTTGGTTGTGTTTGTTTGTTTGTTACTTCTTTCATTTCATATACTGTGTTCAAATAGAGAGGCAAGGGATATTGTAGATCTTGATTCAAGTTGTTCTTTTATTTTTCAGTGCTGTTCAAGAACAGTGGATTAGGAAGTCCCTTCTTTTATCCTTTTTTTTATTATTATTATTTTCATATCACCTCTTTTGCCATTGTTTCTTTTCCAACTTTTGTTTTCTTTAGATGGCAAAGGGTCTTGGCTTCTTGCATTACCCCTTCTTTTGTTTTCACTTTTCAGAGAGAAATCATGAGAAGTTTTCAGATGTTTCAGCTTTTCTTTTGACAGTTCTTCCTATGTTGTTCCCACCCTTATTTGAATAAAGAGTTACTGATAAGGTTATGGTCTGACATAGGTTGAAGTGGAAGCGCTCGTTATCCAAGGACCAAAACTGGCCACAGTAATGAGCCAAGTAAAGAAGTTGGAGGTCTCTGTCCTGGTACTGGGCCAAAAGAAGTCATCTTCTCTTTTAAGTTGGTGAGTTCTATCATCCACACAACTGCAATAAGCAACCTTTTATACAAAATTTTAATCTTCCTGTCACTCAGTTTGAGTTTTAAGCGCTTCAGTGTATGCAGTTTATTAGTTAAGAATTATTTCTGCAGTATCTGTGGAAGCAGCGGAAGCAATTGTACGGAGGAGTTTGTGAAGCATTGCATCAATAAAGCAGAGTGCTTGACAATTGGAGTGAGGAAGAGAAGCCAGGGCACAAATGGATACTTCATTAGCACTAGGTGGCAGAAGAACTTCTGGCTTTTGGCTTAGATTGAAAATTTAGATCCTTCTAGTTCAGATCCTAGAAGGGATAAAAGGGGTAAGTGGTTAGAGCAACCTTTGTATCTGCATCGTCATCTATAATCTATATCACCCTGTAACTAGTTCTAACTATATCTTGTATTAATGTCGAGTGACCAAGAAATCTGACTTTTAATAAAAATAATCTAATTGTCCATGCTTGTGTTTTGTTACTGTGTCCTTCGGTGTTTAGAGCTGGTAGAAAAAAGTCATCGTCAAGGAGCCACTAATTTTTGCAGTACCATTTATTGAGAAGTGTACCATACTTCTTATAAAACGTTTACCACTTATTATAAATTATTTAAGTACTATTTTTCGATTTTAAAAGATATAATGTTTACGTTAAATTTTAATTATATTTTCATATATAAAATTTATATAATAAATTGCAAGGGTGAAAATACTAGTATTATAAAAAGTAGCACATTTCAATTTATCGTTTAAGTTATCTGTATTGTCAATCACATGCAGTTCACCCACTCTTCGCGATTAACTAAAAGAAACAGGCATTTTTTTTGTTAATAAAACGTTGATTGTCAAAATTGCTATTATATGGATACGTATTCACTTTCGAAAATAACAATAAGATTTTACAGTGCACGGCATCAAACGGGAGAAATATAGAAAATCCTATGGGAGAGGGAAAAAGAGAGAATTGACAAAGATGGAAGAGAGTTAGGATAGTAGAAGAAAAACGAAAGAAACTTGTATTAATAATTTTGGGTAATCTAACAATAAATAACGGGTAGTCATTTTAGTGTATTCGTACCTATTGCTATTACTGCCTTAAAAAAAGGCTGAAACACCACTTTCATGCGTAGTAGCTAAAGAAAAACTAGACCTTATCTTCTAATTTATCATTTACAAGAGGAAGCAACTCCATCTTACTCCGGGGGGTCCTTGGAGTCCTGGGGGTCCTTGGAGTTCCAGGGACTGCTGGCTGTTGGGAGAGTATGTGCCTCACATAACCATAGAATGTACAGCCCACAAGTGTCACGGCACATCCAACAGAATTTAAATATGAAATTGGGTTTCTAAATATCAGCCAAGAAACAAGGACAGCGACTGCAACCTGCACAAAAAAACACGATTCTGATTAATTTGAAAATTGTCAAATACTTCTTACTTCGGTCTCATTTTATTTGCTCTAGCTCATAACAAAAACAAAAAGGAAAATAACTAATTCAAGTAGCCATAAATAATCTTACTAGGAAAGTAAATTATTTTTTCTTTATATTTTGAAGTTGGGAAAGAGTTAAAACTAAAATGTTCCAAAAACTCAAAATGAAACAGAGTCATAGAGGAAGTGAGATTTAACATATGGTTCAGATCCACCGACATTAATTATCCTTTAACACGAGCACATTAGCATGCACTTAATGAACCAAAGTCAAAGAATGAAGATTAATTTAATAAATCCAAACAAGGGAGTAAATGTTAAGCTAGAATGAAACAAAGTACAAAAGGAGAGAAACGCATCTCATGCAGGGATGATGGTATAATACACAATTTCTCAAAATACATTAAGTGCAAACCATGATGCTTGAACTTATACATAATAAATCTCACCTTAAGATTTCCGGCAACATTAAATGTCACGGCAGTGGTGGAGTGAATCACGTAAAAAATTGAGAAGTTAAGACAGAAAGCCAACACCCCGGAGCTAAAAATAATGATGAGAGCCGACCAAGGATATGGATGGGTACCAAACCATTCAAGGATTCCATTGCCTTCAAGTAACAATGCAGGAAGCGCCAAGATCATGGTTGCAAAAGGTGCCATGTAATAAACTGTGTTTATGCTATAAAGATACATGCAAAGAAAAGTTAGTCTGTGTGCTGCAGAAAAGTCATGGCAAAGCTAATCAGAGAAACCATGACATGACCCGAGTAGAATAAAATAGCACAACCAAGACAAATACAAAGAATAACAATATGCCAATCGTCATTGCCAAAAGAAAAACGTCTTCGGTGCAATTTCTGCGGAAGAATGTTAAGTATTTCACTTTACTCGCAGCGGAGCTATACATTGTTGCGAAGACATTCACTCAACCAATATCGACCCCATGGCAACTCTTCTTTTCTTTGACAGGTTCACTCATCTATCAGTTTCTATTTGCTACTTAATTCAGTGTATAAATAATCCTTTCTTAACAACATTAAGTAGTTCATTTTACTAAATATAGAACTCGTGACATTGTTACTCCTTTTTGAGGGAGGACATCCACAACATCACTCTACCAATATTGACCCCATCATATCTCTTCTTTTTCTTTAACAGTTTCACTCAATTATCAGTTTTTATTTGCTCCTTAATTCGGCCGATTAATAACCCTTTCCTAACCCAATTCTCAACAAGAGCATATATCGTTAAGACAAAAAAACATAAGAGTCACTCAACTCAAAGACTAGTCCATTAGATGGAAAACCTCAAGACTGAAGTTCATAGACCATCCTACTCAATCTAGGACTCCTAACATAAAACTTTTACAAAGACTTGAATGCCCCTGACCTTGGAATGAGGTAACACCTCCCCTCCTAAACTTTCAAGTACCCAAAAACGTAAAATATCACCAGATAACCGGTGAAAACACTACTCTATTTCTTTTGAAGCAAACAAATACAAAGGAACTCATGAAACATTGTTGCAAACTTGGCACTTCAACAGATGCTGATCAGAAATGCTTGTACATACCAAGACATACTGCTTAGTTACATGCCTACAACAATAAAGATGCACACGAAGATGTGTGTCTATACTTCGAAAGGCACTCTTCAGTTTTAGTATTCTTATATAACACAAATATTGATCATTAATAAATAAAATCACCGTATAAAGGGTCTTCTACATTAACCAAAAGGTGAAACCCAGCAATTTTTTGCTTTGGCTTATTTGCATCTAATTCTTAGTGATTGACTTGTGACAATCAAACTAAGCACTAAACAGTACCCAGAGATGTTCGTAGCTCCAATATAGAATACTTCCTAGCTCTACATATGAGAAAAAGGTTAACAAAAAACGCAATCAATGAGGTAAAAGCCATTTTCATAATAAATAATATTAAGGACATGGAAATAACGTTGAAGTGGAAAATCTACATACTGGAAAATCCAGAAATGGCAAAAAATAGCGAAGGAATAGAAAGAAAACCAAAGTACAGAGTTATCAACAACAAGGGAATTCAAGCATAAAGATGGTACCTGTCAAATTTGTATCCATGCAGAAGAGATTCTGCAAGAATAGTCTTTGTAGAAGTAGCCAGACAGCCAAATAATGCAGCACAAAATCCAAACATGTTAAAACTAAGCTCTGTTACAGATGTCAGAAGAATCCCTCCAACAATGGGTACAAGAGAAGCCCAAATACGCCAGTCAAAATACTTCCTCCACACTAGCCATTGCAAAACAACTGCACCAGATTACCGAGATTAGATGTAATCGTAAACATCCTCAAATCTTAATGTAAACCAGGTAGCAAATATGTGGCAGAAATGTTAACATCGATTATTAAACCCACCTGTGGTGGCAGGTGTGAATGACTTTATTGTCTGCATAAAAGAAACTGGAATGTATCGTAGGCTCACATTCCCCAACACGATGTTAATACAGAACACAAATGACATTGGAAAGATTCTTCGCCAGCGATCTTCAGGGTCAACAGTTATCAGTGGCTTAAGTTTCAGCACCTTTATAACCACATATCCTCCAATGGCTGAACAGATAAAGTGGACGCATGAAACTGATAGGGGAAACTTGAAATCCAATTTCTGCAAAAAAAGGTAAACTGTTTATAATCCATACCTCGAATCCTAAATACACATGGATCGTGAAAATTAAGCGGTCAGAATTGATAATCTTTTATTGCTTACAGACGGAACACGAGCATAAAAGATATAAACAGTCGGCGATCACAATCATTTAGGCCTCGATACAAAACTTTATCTACAGATCAACTTCATCATGAAATGATTATTTTAAAACAACTCCCTTCCAAATGGAGTTTTGAGAACCATGGATGAAACCAACAAAACCATAAGACCTTTACTGACAAGCAAAAAACAGAATTGAATCTTGTAGAATATACACACCAATAGAAAGCCCAATCTCCAAGGAAAGAAGGTAGACTTTCTATATGCTTTAAAGACACGATTGCTTCTATTCACAAACTAAACCACACGTACCACCAGTTAGAATAATTTTTTATTTTATTTTAAAATCATACTAAGCTATGTTCCAGGGTAGGAAAGTCACATTGCAGTAACAGTATTTTTCACATTTTGGTTCAGCTGTTAAAACTAACATGACAGATTCCAAGATTCAAAAACAGATTAAATTTTGCAATGATTAACAAACAATAATCTCAGGTCCATTGCACCATAAACAAAACATCTAGCGTTAAATTAAATCCGTAGCAGGACCAGAGAAAATAAAATTAAACAAAGCCCAGGCAAATAACTCGACAAATTAAGAGAAACCTCCACCTTGGACGTAGAAGTACCGGGCAATTAACTAGATCAGTAACGAAACAATATTTTTGAATTACAATCGTACTCGGAGGATGGGCTAGGATCACGTGTATTTTTTATTTTATTTTTTAATTATGAGAGAAGAATCACTATCTTGGTTAATTTTAAAAAGCGCTTCAAACACACACAAAAACTCGATCCAGGCACGCGGCATGGATTTCGACTAAGATATGAAGCTCTACAAATTAAAACGCAACGCCGAAAATAGCAATCTACAGAAACACTAAGAAAAACAGTAATCCATGACAATTTTATTCAGACAGTTTCACGATACGCGAGGCATCCGTGTGGAGCAACCTAGCGGCGGAATCTAAGAAAATCGACCACATGAAAGAAAATAAATCTCATGAATTAGAAAAGAAGAAGCGAATCGGCGGGTGTTTGGAAATTGAAATGAGAGAAAGAAAAGTGCGGGAACCTGGAAGATCCACTTGTTGACGATGATTACGGTGACATTGAAAGCCCACCACTGAAGGATGGACAAGAGAGATCCGATATCGCTCCACTGGCAAACGAAACTCTCTTCCATCTACGGTTCAAGAGGCGCAGCTATTACGTGTTGTGGCTACGAGAATATGAATGAAGAGAACAACGAAGAGAATGAAGAGGGTCGAACTCGTAACGGTGTATAACGAGTAAGAGGCACCTCTTCTGCTCTCTGCAATCTGCCTTCTCTCTCTCTCTCTCTCTCTCTCCCTTTTATCATGCCAGAGAAATTTTCGAAACGTTTCGGTTCGATTTCGCTCTCTCCCTGTCACGCCATGGAAATTTTATGTTTCTTTCTGCTTTGGTTGGTGGGGCATGTGGGTCCCACGGTATTCCAGCTCCGAGGTTCAGGGTCAATTTTGTCACAAATCAACATTCCCCGCTTTTTCAAAACTCCATTTGTTCTCTTCTCACTATGTATTTCTTTCCCTCCCTATACCCTCAACTCTTGGTTTTTCCTACAATACCTTTTATTCGGATTTTATTAATCAATGCTTTAACTTAATGAATGGCCCAAATTAATTTAGTTTAAGAAACATGTTGTTTTGTTTTACTTGTTAATCTTTTAGGAGAGAAATATTAAACATTACTTTTGTAATAAATTATTGTCTTAATGCTTCTTTTAAAGTAAGATGTTTAAAAAAAAACTATTTTAAAATATTTATAGATAATTGTTTCCTTGTATTGCATTGCATTAATAGCTACAATGGTGTTTTAAATATTAATCTGGTAAACTTTGCCATGCTTAACAAAATCGTATTGTAATGCATTCGCGTATTCTTGTACGTATGCATAGTTCAGATTGATGTTTTAAATATTGGTTCCTGATTGAGTTAGACAGTGTTCGAATTAAAACAAGGAATAATTAATTGAAATTCTTAATTTTAATTTCAGTGTATGTTTGAATTAGAGACTTTCATTTTAATTAAAATTGAATTGGTACAAACGTGATTCATGTTTGAATTATTTATTTTTAAGAAAATAAGTGTTGTTTAATTATATTAAAATAAAAGTTCTAAGTTATATTGTAAAACTTTATTTAAAAAATTGCTATTGATCAAAAGAGTTTGGTTCTTTCTACCTATAGTTAGGGCAAAAATTTAATTACATTGTCATTATATTCATATCAAAATCTTAGCCAAGATCATTGTCGAATTAGTAATTATTAAAATTGAGACTTCTTTTATAATATAATAGTAAATTATTACCTTATCTTTAAATTGTATTTAAAAGTAATAATACTAATGCTGCTATTTTTAAAAATGGTAATATTATTGAACTATTAATAAAATATCTTAATTATGGAATATACTATATCATATATTTCAATCAATCTAAAACAAGAAACATGAACGGAAATGACGACTGTGATATGTCTTTTTAAGGATGTTTTATCTTTCTCTGTATTACTTCAAGCATCATTATTGACTGATTTTGTACGTTTTACTCTTTAATTACATTTTCTAAAAAAAATAAAGTTTAACGCTAAACATCATTATGCTAAAGTAAACGTGTTTTGATAAAAAAAGAAAAGAAAAAAATGGTTTTTTCAGAAATCTTAAATTGAAAAATATGTTTGATTTATTATCTTGTAAGAAATAACACTCCTATATGAGCAAGTTTTTTTAAAAAAATTAAATTTAGTCAAAATCCTCACGCAAAAAAAATGTGCTATAAAAATATAATTTTTTTATTAAAATAAAATTTTAATGAAAAAATATTATATTATTCATATTAAATTAATAATACATTCCTTACTTAAATCAAATAACTATTTTTAATTGTTGTTTATATTTTTATAAGGTAGCTGCATTAATTGTGACAAATAAAGGACTAATGTTTATACCACTAAACAAATAACATTTTTATATATTTATTATGTAGTTGAGTCTTGTTCATCATATTTAAAATTCAATCATGTGGATTACAAGAATACAATTTAATCGAAATTGACACATTAAAAGTTTAGTTGGACGAGCTTACCAATTGAATACAATACAATATGGTTAAAATATTTATAAAAAACAAACGATAAATGCTACCTCACACTTTGATTAATAAATTACAGAGATATATAAAGTATAGGAGATTAACGAGAGAGTGAGATAATCACACGTAACATCGTGATCTAAACAATAATATTATTGTAGTGAAAATCAACTTCATCATTGGTTTTATCAATGGTTAAATTATTAAATTCAGGTTGACCTACTTTATATAATTTATATTTTAAAAATATTATATGTATTATGGTGTTATAAAATATTTATATGAAATAAGAAATTATTTAATATATAATGTAATTCATAATCCAAAATCCAATATATAGTCACGATAAAATTATTAATATGAACTTAAGTATGTGGAACAATATTAACAACAAGATTTCATAAATAAATTAAAATCATCGAACACAACTTTCTTTAAAAAAAAAAATCTCTTTTTCTTTCAATTAGTTCCATCATACAACGATGTTATCAATTTTATGTAAAGACGATAATTTAACGTGACATTGTCTTTAATTCGACCGAGAATTATAATATAATTCCATCCCCTTCTCAAGGAAAAAATTTATGTATGTTTGTAAAATTGAAATGTACAAGTTGACAGTTGTAATAATATAAATAAAACAGTTACAACATAGATAAAATAAGATATTTTGCTGATATGTTATCTGTTAAGTTAATATTTTGTTTATAATCATGGATAAATAAATGCAATATAATTTTATAATTATTTTTATTTGTCATAAAAATTATGAACAAATCTTTTAAAATATTTGTTACCTAATTTATGAAGTATAGATGGTTTCAACTTAAAAAACACTTAAATTTTTTTAAAAAGATATTATTGTTTTCATAAATTCTTACAATTTTTTTAATATATAATCTATGATAAAAATATTAAATAAAATAAATAATAAAAAAATAAAGTTATTTGTTGGTTACGCAATAGGTCCCACATTCATTGAGTTACTCTGTATGATCAATTTCAATTACAGTTTCACATAGCCACCCAACTACCGACAATGGGGATTTGAACTTTATCACATGTTTTGGACTAAACTTAACAAATTACATCTTTATTACAATGCTTTAAAGAATTAAAAATATTGATATATGATTAAAAGGAAGAATATTCTCTCTCGCATAACATTTTGATTAGAGAACACAACACTTTAAAATATTTACTAATATAATAAAAAAAATGTCATCTTTCTTAAACTATCTAGAGTGACATCTCACGTGAGAGAATCCCTCCACATGTTAATAATATATTACAGCTTAAAAGTATTAAAATATTACTATAAATATTAGCCATTGTACTTGTAAATAAATAAATGAAAGTGTACACAATGCCGCACAGAATTACCACCACTAGAAGGACCTTCCCTAGATAACTTCATTCACAGAAAGGACAACACAGAATCAAATTAATTGAAACCAAATTGTTATTAATACTGTATTCATAAAATATCTAGATGTTGGGAATTGTCAAAACATCAAATGTACTTCCTCATGTTAGCAGTAAAAAAATTATGCATTTGATAAATATTTCTAAGTTATACAAAAAAAAAAAAATTTAACATTATAATATGGCGAAAAAAATACAGATGTTGTTGAATACAAATAATCTTTTGGGAAAAAAGATTGTTTAATTGTTATTTTGTGATTTAAAAGTTGTAATGTTAATTTGATTGAAAAGTTGAAGAGATTGAAAGGAAAATGCAGTGTGGGGGTAGTGAATGCAATTGTTACTGATTTGGGAATTTAAGGGTAGTGAGAGTAATTGTTCATATGCTTTGCCTTGGATGATCTAAGGCATTACTCTATGAAGATGTTGGAAAATGCAAGTAAGCCATTGGATTGAAACTAATGCATGTGAAGAACAAAAAAAGTATGTTAGGGAAAATTCGACTTTGAGGTCAACTGCTTCTTTTGGCTTTGGTAAAGCAACAAGCTTCCTTTTAGTTGGGATGCGTATGGTAAAAGACATGACATTTATTTATTTATTTTTTAAAACTTTAATAAAAAATATAAATGTAACATTCGGGCTTGTACGATCACACAATTAAGAAATGTTAAAGAAATCATTTAAGATATCAAATGGCTATACCGTAAAAACTGGATGGTCATTGATAACTTTTTGACAAGTATACTAAATCGTTACAAGTAATACAGTGATATCAAGAAAATTTGAGTTAAGTTGTTCAATTAAAATTATTTATTAAAATCAATTTGACAACAAAGGACAATTTGATTCAGTGAATTGAAAGTAAAAAAATTAACAGAATATTAAAATTTGAAATTAAAGTTGGAAGAAGACTTCGTTAGAATTGAGTTCATGACTAATATTATAGTAACTTATCTGAACAATATAATTTGCGCTCAAACATTAACATCATAGTATCTTGGTTTAATCTCTTAAAACAAGTTCTAAAGAATTATGCTCAATTATTAATTCTTTAAGTAATTAAACATAAACTTTGCATTAAGATCTGATGTTTACCAATGACAAGAAGAATTGAAACTATTCCTAGCATCGTTTCTTCAGGTTGTTTTTCTTACGTTCATACTCAAATTTACTTCCCAGTACAATTTGAATATATTAAATATATTATACTTCCGTATAATGACAAGTAAATCAAGAAAAACATATGAACACAACTTATATTCAACAGAAAAAATTACATCAATTGTCAGTCATTACAATCAATTCCAACGAACAAAAATTTAGCCTATCCTAGACATCATAAAGGTACTCATTTCAGCAATTCCTTGCATAATGTGCAGTCTTGATGTCTTGAGAGGTCTCTTGATGTTCTCCTGAACTTCTCCAGAGTAGTTCTCTAATTTTTCGTGTGTCAAAAGATTCTCTGTCATGTCTTTTTAAGAGCCATTTAACTTCCTTAATTCGCTTAGCCCACAAGAGTGTATGCGATGTGCGAATTTCTTTTAATTGCTGCTCTAAAACTCCTGTTATTCGCTCAACGCACGGGTATGTGTGCGCTATGCGAATTTCCAAATTGCTGACTCTTTAACTTTCATGATTCGCTCAGCGCACAGGCCTCAGTGCGCTGTGCGAATTTTATTTTCTGGCTCTGCGAATTTCTGCTTGTGCTCTGCGAGAACTGGCTGACAGATTCCAATTTCTACATCTTTTCTTGAACAATAATTTACTTAACAATCTACTTCCTATTATAACTTTTCACTGAATAATAACATAAATAATTACAATATTAAAATAATTTATAAGTATAAAAATAACTATTTTTCAACTTATCAGTCTTCCTTAAATAACTTTTGAACATGTAACTTCCTAATTGGACCAAACCATTTAAAGAACAAAGGGTGACAAAAGCAAAGATTTACAATGAACTTAAAAAACATATAATCTCCACTAACAAATTTATAATAATATTAAATGTTTAAATGAAATAAGATAAATCATGATAATAATAATAATGTAGTTAAGATCAACATAAAGTAACATAGATATTTTTTCACCGGTTGGATTCATAAAAATCAACATTCAATTTAATTCAAGTTAATTTATTCAGTTACAAAAATATTTATATAACTAATATGATAAACTTTATAATCCTTCTTTAAACGCTGTTTAAGAAGCAACACATTGAGTTCCATTACACTAGTGTTTTACAACAAAGAGTATTAGAAAGACAAGAAAATATATCGTATTGAGTGGTAAATGTTCTTAGAAAGAATTACAACAAAAAATCTATAACACTTACAATATTGTTTGAAGAAAATCTTACGCAACAATATTTTTTCAAAATTTTAGAATCCAGTCTTCAGAAAACAACTTAAAAACATTCGTAAGCATTAAAAAAAGAGAGTATGTTGCCTTTTGATAAAATGTTGAAAAGTGATTAATAATTGAGATAATAATTTATATTTTAATATAATTAATTATTATGTTTTTCATATAACCCAAAACCATTTTAAAAATTAATCAATTATCCCCATGTTGTCTAATTGATTATTTGTAAGAACAAACATTTTATTTTGCTATTGATGTTTAAAATAATAATAGTTTTATTATTACATGAAGAATAATATTATTAATATTAATTATTGTTGATGGTTGACTGCAAAACCAACTGACAATTCTCTCCTAAGTCATAATAACGTTCTCTCCTAAAGGACTTGTGTAATACATAACAATTCTTCTTTTTATAACCCAATTAGACGTCAAAATACACAAAACAACACAAGAAACTCTTTTTGATATTTTATCATACGGTTGGTGTGCCAAGAATTTATATTTAAAATAAAACTTTGTTAGAATTGGATTTCATGAATCATATGAATATAAAACTATGTTCAATATTTCATCATTTCATTCAAACATTTACATCAAGACATACTAGTCCTAATCCCTTATCAACTAGTTCTAAATTAATATATCAAACTGTTAATCCCTTAGTCAATTTAACATACAATTTGCATTAAGTTCGATGTTAAGAATGACCAAGTTATTGAGTCTATCCCTAGATCCCAAATCACTTAGGTGTTTTATCTATGTCCATATTCAAAGTTACTTTCCAGTAATCAGAGACATTCAAATAATATTATATTTTCATACAATGATAGTAAATTCAAGAAAAAGCATATGAATCAACGATATATTGAACAGGAAAATTACATCACAGTGAGTTCATTACATCCAGTTCCAACGAAAGAGAAAATTTTAACTACTCCTAGTCATATAGAACATACACATTTGAAACAATCCCTTACAAAAATGGTGTCTTGATAACTTGAAGTAGTCTCGTGAAGTTCCTGAGATGTTTTTGTTCTTTCCTCTGTCCAGAATTTCTGTTGGGAGTTTTTACATTCTATCTATTTCCCACTTTAAAAGCCAATTGAAAATAACTAATTCGCTAAGCGCATAACTCTTCATGCGCTAAGCGAATATTCAACTGCAAAATATATTTAATTGTCCTTTATTCGCTCTGTCAGTTGTGCGCTGAACGAATAAACTCTTTTTAGCTGAGCGATTTAATGCTGGTTTAGTGAGAAACATCGGACAAGACTCCACTTTCATGTATAAATTCCTATATAATTTACTACACACTTTCCTATTTCTAATTACAACTTTTTCTATGAGGAAACATATTATTTCTTGAATAAATACAAATGTGAACTAATTAATAAGTCTGAAAACATGTATTTTTTCATACTTATTATTGATTTTGTTTTAAAAAACACCTTAAATTATTTGAAGAAATAATATACATTTAAATTAGTCTCAATTTCTAAATGATTTAAAAATATACGTAATAAAATAATTATAACTATATTATAGTTAATATATAATTCATTATTTTAAATAATTTCTTTGAAAATATTTACAAATTTGAAATACAGATAGATAAGTAAACATGTAAACGGGACAAAATGAAAAAATAAAAACAATTTTTTTAATCAAACATTATCATAACTCATGTCAATATATTAATATTTTACTTCAATATATAATACAATATGTTATTCACCATATATACAACATGTAGTGTTTTGTTTTCTCATGTTCTTCTGGTTGGCTTTCTCTCTATTTCTTTACACAAGAATGAGACACTTCTTAAATCCTTTTTATGCACATTTATACTCTCATTTCCTTACAAAATAACATATACAAACACGTGAGTTTCTATTATATTATTTACAAAAAGAGTTTTCACTCGGATGTAAAGAAAGCATAATTAACTAATAAAATTTGAAGTTGTTTTGAGGGACATTTATTTTTATTTTATTTCGATAATTTTCTTACTAACAATTTTCATTTAAAAAATCTCTCTATTTCTTTTTTATATTTTTATGAAACACTTTTTAGAACCAACCAACGAACCCTAACAAAATAACAAAATGATAGATTATAAAAGATAAAAGTCATTAGAAAAATAATGGAATAGCGAGTTGTTAGGAAAATAGAAAATAATATATTTACAGGAAGTTGAGCTGATCGCTTTGCGATCCAAAAAGGTGTAAAACCTCGCTACATGGCTACAAATAAGCCATAGCACAGTTCTACAATGTTCATTTGTAGCATTGTTTTGTTGGGTGTAGTTTCCGAGGTGGGATAAGCCAAACGTATATCCCAAACTTGCTACAAAAGTAAAAGGACAAAATTAAACATCAACTTCCTACTTCCTTCCTTCCTTTGCCTGCAAATCGATTCAAAGCACCGCTTCTGCAACGTTTCACAAAGTCTACGTCAATGGTCATTCCCCTGTCTTTCCGTTGCTACATGTACTAAATATTTGCTTAAAAATATGACCTTGTGTTTCCGCTCAAACAGGACGAGATGATAGCAAGTGTGTTAATTTTGTGTCCAACTTTTTCTTTTAAGAGGTGATTTGTAAAATAAACTAGTTAGAATTTTTTTTTTCCTAAATTTTTAGTAATTTAAGAGTATTGTTAAAGTAAATTTACTTCGAAAATAAATCTTAATTTATTTCTTAATAATTATTAATACAAATTTTAATAACTTAATTATAATTATTATGATATTAATTATATTTTAAGATTTAAAATTTAGGATTTAGGACACGTTGTATGGTTTGTCCTGCAAGGTGACCCTGCCCGACGGTTAACATCAAGCCATAATAACACCTTGTAATAACTAATAATATACAGAATAACCAGAATTAAATTAATTTGATTTTTAATAGGCATGTGATGTGACTATGCTCTGTAGTAAAAAAGGTAAGAAATGTGGGGATAGAAGTTTGGCAAAGGTAAACAGTGGAATAACGTGATTTGTTTGGGGAAGCTATGAGATAGATAGACATAGTGTGAAATAAGGTGCGGCGTCAACTGCGTGTGCGAAGGGGGAGTTAACTCATGGATGCAAGGTGCCCCAAACTTCTACTTGTCAGGGAATAGAAGATGGGACCACGCTAATATAATGCAGACTCTCTTTATTTAACTTCTCCATTACTTTACATGGTTGTGTCAATTACGACAACATAATATAATCTATTATGCAGACTCACTTGTAACACCTAATTAAATAGCACATAAGGTGTTTGCACTGCTATCGCCACTTTGCGCAAGCGACATCTTTCAAAATTTTTAACTCTAATAGGTATTACATTGTTTCGCTCTAAGATGTGCAACCTTTTTCAAATAGATTTTCCACTTCAGTGATGGGCTTATTTCACTGAAAAGGTTAAGGAATAACATTACTCTTTAAGAAAATGAGTTGATGTAGTGCTCGTCGACTAGGAAACGAAAATTTCTTGATTATAAGAATTTTTATTATACAATGGAACATAAGAAAAATATTAATAGAAGAAAAAGTCTCCACATTCATTATGGTCCAATTATATAGGGTTGATGGATGATCCTCTTGATATGTTATGAGTCTCGATCGTTTGTGTCTTTTTACGAATTTCTCCAAATCGATATGTGTTTGATATGTAAAAAACACTCCGACGTGCATATATGTTTTACAAAAAAGTCTTAATTGAATTATGTAAAAAATGTTTTTACTTTTCACATTAAACTTATATTTATAGAGTTAATTGACCATTTTTTACCGTTAAAATACTCTTTAATTGTCCATTAATGACGGTTACCTGTTAATTAGCTTTTAACTACCTTTAATGATTGTTTGTACCAAGCGGCCAAGCCCCATTGGTAGTCAGTTCGTCTAAACGTGTGTCGTTACACACCATATAGAACACATTCATCTGTCTTTATAAGAATGTGTTGTGTAAATTATAACTTTCATTTCAAAGACATAAAATTTTAAATTTTATTCATCAAGCATATGAGTAATTTGGAAAATTGTACTACATGATTTGTATCAATTAAATCACACACTAAACCAATCGTTTTAATTAGGATGAAATTGATTGACTGATTAGATTCAGGTGGTCATCTAATTAAATTAAACAAATTATTAATCGAATTTAACAGAATTTGATTGTGATTAAGCCGGTCATAATAAGAAATCTATAGAAATATCTATGAATACAGGTTAAATGTGTGATTGTTGAAACTTTTACAATACATTTATTACAATATTAATTGTTAAATCATTTGATATCAAACTAATTTAATTATTAGAGTGTCTTTAGCATCTACAACAAATTACTTAGACATTAGGAACAATAAAAGAGAAGAGTTGAAGAGTTAAAAAAATTGTTTAAAATAAACACACAAAACCATACACTAGAAACAAGAATAATTTATAGGATTACAATGAAAGAATTTGCAAGGGACTTGTGAGTAGAGGTGGGTAAATAGAACTGAACTGCACTGCACTACTAAAATATGTACTGAACTAAAAACTAATTTGTCCAAACTGAACTGTAAAAAAGTTTAGACAAACTGAACTGAATTGTTTTTTGTTTTATTAAACTGGACTGAACTGAACTATACTAAATTGTACTAAACTACAATATAAACTGAATGAACTACTAACTATACTAATTTTAAACTGAATTGTATTAATTTTAAAATTGTCCTAGTTTTTATTAAGCACTTTTCTTCAAACTTTTTCACTTTCCTGAATAGCCAGAAACACATACAACTATAATTATAAAAGTTTATTACAAAAAAATTAATTATTTAATTTTTTTAAATGGTAGCCGTATGATGAAAGGTGGTAATTGTATTAAATAAACTATTAAAACTTTTTAATTGAAATTGAAAAGTTTAACAATTTTTTTTAATTGAAATTTATTTTAATATTTATTTTATTTTATTCATAAGTGTCTTACGAATTAAATTTTTAATTATTTGATATTATTATTTTCTGTTTTATTTATATTTCTTTTATTATTACGTGTGTATGGAAATTATTTTATTTATTTATTTATTTTTATTTATTTTTTAATTATTATTTTTATTTATATTTAGGTTTAAATACATTTTTAGTCCTCAAGTTGGGGTCTGAATTTTCATTTTGTCCCCGGTTTCAAAAATAAAGCCTTTTTGTCCCCATGTTTTTTAATTTTGAGTACAGTCGGTCCCTTCCGTTAAGTAGATGCTAACAGCGTTAAATGTTAAGTGACTGTGTATGTTATGTGGCAAAAAATATATGGTTGTGGCAGTGTTTTAAATTAGGAAAAATTAAATATATTACTTTTTTTAATTAGGGCGAATAAAATAATCAGTTTCGTGTTTTGAAGACATTAAGTTAGGTTTTTGGAAGGGAATTGGGGCTTCTGCAAATTGTTGAAGGTTGATAGTGTGGAAGCACCATTACAACCGTAACCTTGTGTTCATTTCTCTTAAATTGCAAAGTGATAAAACTTCAAGTGGGTGGCGACTGCATCACTAAATTAATCAACGTGCTCTCCAACTAAATGAAATTAGTTTTTTCTAAAAGAAAAATGTGCTTCTAAAGATTACATCTTGAACCAGGACAAGGAATTTGATTCACAAATGTTGTAGAAAGAAGCCTCCACCACCTGCAAGAACAACAGAACCACTACTCCTTTTCGTCACGAACCATACCTGAACCAGCCAATACACCAGAACGAAGAATAGAGCCTATATTCCACAACGAGAAAGGTAAAGACCTAACGAAGAAGAAAACCCATAGCGGCGAGCAAACAGAATGCGAAACCAGAACCGCCGTCCTTCGCCGGCTGCGAACGTGACACCCAAAAGCACCGTCGCGAGCTTAACCTCTGCCATACGTTGAACGCGAAGGGAGAAGAACTTGTCGCGCCAACCACTGTTGCAAGCTCTGAAGGATCCCGCCATCACCGTCGCCGCTGTCGGTCGCTGTTGCTGCTGCAGGGCACCACTGTTACACGAACACGAAACCCCTTGGATCGTGCCTCTACCGCTGCGCCACACCAAAAGATCATTGCCGCTATGCCACCACTTGTGAAAGAAAGAAACCTGCCATGGTTGAAATTAGCTTTTTCTGCACTTTTCGAGCAATAGAGTTTCTGGGCCTGAATCCCTGAAACGTGTGAGACGGAACCGTAGGTGAGGGTGCCTTTGCTTCTTGACTTCAGATCTCCATGAAAGAGATTAGGATCGTTCGAGATTAATATTTAGGGCAAATCCCTTTCCCTTTTCTTTTCCATATTAAAAAAATATTTTATATCTGTTACTTTGCTAAAAAAATTTCCATATTAAAAAATATTTTCATATATGTCACTGTTAAAAAAATTATTTTTTTTCTATGCTGGATAATTCATTTGCCACGTTATCCACATTTAACGCCGTTTCTAATTATTTAACGGAAGGGACCGATTGTACTCAAAATTAAAAACATGGGGACAAAAAGGCTTCATTTCTTAAACCGAGGACAAAATGAAAATTCAGACCCCAACTTGGGAACTAAAAAGGTATTTAAACCTTTTATTTATTTTGTCATGAATATTATTTTACTTTTATATTATTTTTTTAATTTTTTTTTATATTTTATTTTTTTATATGTATATATAATTTATTTTATCTTTTTATCTACTTATTTTATTTTAAAATAATTTTTTATTTATATTTATTTTTTTTCCTCATAAAATTATTTTATTAATCAATTATTTATTATTTATATTTTATTATGTAAATATTAAACTAATATTTATTAATTATTATAATATAATAAAAGATGATACTGGAAAAGTTATTCTGAATAAACGTTTGTTAAATTTTTTTCATTTGATATTTTTATAATATTAATTATTTTTGCTATATTACTATTTTTTTATGATATTTCATTATATAGTCATTTAATAAAATTTAACATTCAAAAATATATTTTAGTTTTAGTCTGTAAAAAACTATCATTTAAAAATAATAATATTGATATTTTTTTTAAAGTAATTTGATTTTTAAAATAAATAGTTATTTTAGTATGTACGCTTATACACATTTTAATGTCATTAAAAGTTTTTTTTAATATATTTTTACATATTTAATAATATGTTAAAAAATATAATATATTTAAAGTATTATTTTTTTATATAATCTTTTTTTCTTTCATGATTTCTATTACTTAATCATTTAATAAAATTAAATTTAAAAAAATATATTTTACTTTTATCTTAAAATAATATTTAAAAAGTAATATATGTTTATTGATAAAAAATATAAAAATTTGTGATAAAAAATTTTGTCTTAAAAAATTCATTATTATTTTTTATGTGAACGATTTCTTTTATTAATATTTTATTATTAAATAACGTTTTATTGGCAAGACGAAGCTTGAACGAGAATTAGAGAAGAAGAAAGAGTGGATACAGTTCTCAGAGTTAACTGAACCCAAAATTTTATAAGTTCAGTTTTTAAAAACTAAACCATAAAATAGTATACTAAACTTTTAGTAAAAATTGA
Organism: Vigna reflexopilosa; assembly: GCA_027742785.1. NCBI lineage: Eukaryota > Viridiplantae > Streptophyta > Magnoliopsida > Fabales > Fabaceae > Vigna > Vigna reflexopilosa. The sequence goes on from CM050918.1 coordinate 10,755,803, forward strand.
TCAATTTTTTTAATATAATATAGTATAATTAATTATAGTGCAGATAAAGTTATTTTTGCTGAGCTCGAGTGGTATGTGATACCTTATTGATGCAATGATTAAAATTTATAAGATAGGAGGAGTATTGTTCTATTTATCACACCTTATCAATGTGCACAAAGAAACCATGAGATACAAAGAGTGATAGCACTGGATCGTGCAAGACAACCCAACTATTTCCCAAGGCCCACACCAGCTTCTACAGCTAAGAGTTAATTTTCCATTTGGACTTTGCATGTTGACCCAAAGAACAAAATAAAGAAGGTTGAAAGAACATTTCTTCCTACACCTCCATAATTTCAACCTGAACCTCCATAAATTTTAGTATTTTGAATTATACAATTTAAAATGTAAATTTCATATTTTGAAATGTAATTTAAAATATATTTTTTATTTTTTATTCTAAAAAATACATTTCAAAATGTATTTTTCATTTTATATTGTAAAATATAAAATTAAAAAAATATATATTGTGAATTATACATTTTAAGATACAAAATGGTAATACAGGAAAATATGACTAGGTTGAAATCATCCGGTTTCTTAACTCAATGAATGAATATATAATTTGGTTACATAATTTACTGACTTGCTTGTATACCAAACAGGTAATTTTTTTAAGAAGACAATTCTTCTAAGTGTTTGATTTCTTTTTAAGAAATTAGAAGTGAGTGGAAAATGTAATGCATACAAAATAATAGAAAGCTGAAAATAAAAGCCCAAATTAATTACATTAATTTTTAAAATCCATTTTTTTAGTTTGGATTGTTCTGAGTTTCGGCTTTTTTTTAAGAGTAAACAAATATTCAAATAAATAATAAATCTATATATAAAAATATAGTTTACATATTTTTCTTAAATACATGAACATATAAATAATTATTAAATAATACATACAAAATCACTTCGATTTAAAAGAAATAAATTTTAATTTAAATTATGATGTGCATGTACAAATCTCATCAACATAAAGTTTATTCAAAAATTCACACACCTCTCAGCTCATATACCTCATCAACATAATTCCGCATGTTTAAAATGTCCAATTTTTTAATTATACTAATTAGTATTGTTTATCACATTAAGAGGATTTTGAAACATTTTATTTAAATAGAATCCGTGACATCCTGAAATTAAAACTTTACAATAATAATAATTTAATAATGATAATAATAATATTAATAATATTAAAATAAAAAAAATATATTAAATAGATTTTGAAAATCGTTAAAACCTTAATTGATTTTAAAAACTGATTAAGTAAATTTTTAAACGGCTATCGAAACCGATAAATTTCTTAAACGATTTTCAATTTTTTTAAAATTATTTTCGTTTACTTTTTTATTTTCAGTTTAATAATAATAATAATAATAAAATAATAAAACATATTAAAAAAATAAAAACAAAATTTAATATTTTAAATTAAAAAACGAAATTTAAAAAATATGTTTTAATTTAATAATTAAAAAATTGTTCTTTTCTAATTTAAGAAATACTTAATTAATTTAATACTTTTTATATAATTTTGTATACATTAATATTTTAATTTGTAAAATATTATTTTTTAAAATAAATAAATAAAACATATTAAAAAATAAAAACAAAAAAATTTAAAAATATGTTGATAGTAGAAATCCTGTTAACATATTTAATTTGAATATAATATATCAAATAGGATATGTTGACCAAATTTTCAATTGCAGTTAACATATTTTTTAAAGTTTTTTTTTTTAATTTTTTGATTTGTTTTTTTTGTTTAATAAATAATATTCTATAAATTAAATATTAATATATATTGAATTATATGAAAATATTAAATTCATAAAGATAAATAAAAATAATAATATTTTTTTACTAAATTAAAACAAATGAATTTTTTAATTTTGTTTTTTAATTTAAAATATTCAATTTTATTTAGTAATTTTTTAAAAAGTTTTATTACTATTATATTATTAAATAAAAACAATTTAAAAAGAAAACAAAAATCTTAATCGTTTTCGAAATTACTTAATCAAATTTCGAAGTGGGTGAAAGTTTTTAAGATTTTGTTCATTTGATGTGATGATGTTTTTTTAATTGGTTAATGAACTTCTTTGGTAGGGTGAAAATATGGCCAAATTCTTTTGCATGTTGTACGATAGACCCGAAGGGAGTATTAGTCCTTTGTCTGTTCAACAATCAAATATCCCATCCGAACTTGTAAGTTGTTTTAATAATTTGATTTAAATATTTGGTTATTTCATTATTGTTTGTTGTGATAAGTGATATATATTTTGGTTCTATTATTTAAGATATGATTGTGGAGTCATCATGTTAAAAAGTTATGAAAATTTGGAATGGAGAGGACAGATACAACGGCAAGAGCATACCAAAGTATACGAATGTAAGTATGAATTTCATTGTTAGAAATATTTCATGATGTTGTTAATTATATCTAAAGTAAAATATATTTTGTTTCAGGAGGAGCTGCGTGAAATTAGAAAGAACTATGTAAAGGATTGGATCCTTGACATCGAGAACATTAAAATATTGGAAACGCTAGCTCTATATGTGTTGTTGTAGGATTGAATAAATATGCAAATGATATATGTATATATGTATACATATTATATTGTAATATGTACATATTTATAAGAACAATGATATATGTATACAAATTGTTATTTAAATTACATACGATTTATATGCAATGAATATTATATCCAATGTTTATTTATTTATGTTGTTTGTGTATTAATTATAAACTGAAGCGTGATATTAATAATTCCTTTTAATAAACGCAATAGTTGTTCAATTGAAGTGAATGACTGCTTCCTATATGCAAGTTTGGGTGCCCAAACGTGATTCATCACACCCAAGACACACCTAAACAACAAAAACAAGACAAAACAATTCAAACTTTGCAAAAAACCGGCTCCTGCAGTACAACTTTCTGTACAAATCTCCATTTTTGTGCGCGTAAATGTTTACACATCTCCTGTAAACGTTTACGAGTGCATTTTTTAGTGTACTTGTTTCAGGACTTCAACCAACTACTTGTAGTCAACATAACTGTTTCCTATATGAAAGTTGGGGTGCCCAAACGTGATTCATCACATCCAAGACACACCTAAACAACAAAAACAAGAAAAAACAATTCAAACTTTGCAAAAAATTTGACAATTCACATAGTGGTCCTCTATGTACAAAAAATCGGCTCCTGCAGTACAACTTTCTGTACAAATCTCCATTTTTGTGTGCGTAAACGTTTACACACCTCCTGTAAACGTTTACCAGTGCATTTTTTAGTGCACTTGTTTCAGGACTTCAACCAACTATTTGTAGTCAACACAACTACTTCCTATATGCAAGTTGGGGTGCCCAAACGTGATTCATCACACCCAAGACACATTTAAACAACAAAAACATGACAAAACACTTAAATCTTTGCACCAAAATTGGATAATTCACATAGTGGTCTCCTGTGTACTAAAAACTGGCTCATGCAGTACAACTTTCTGTACAAATTCCCAATTTTGTGCGTGTAAACGTTTACACACCTCCTGTAAACGTTTACCAGTGCTTTTTTTACTGAACTGGGTTTTTCTATTCAACACAAAATGTTTCCTATGTCCGCATGCATTGTTTCTTTCGTCCATTAAATCCATCAAGACTAAAACAATATGTCAACTTTAATATTTAACAATTCAATGGTAATATTATTTCCCAATGCCAATAACATTTGTCATTCATTTAACTGTAATAATATGTCAAACAAGGAAAGTTCAATGTAACAGTATTTACAATTGAAATAACAAAACAGCGGTCAACAGTAACACTGAGACTAATTATACATTACAATCCCTCAACAAACCTATATTAATGTCACACATTTTTTATTCTAAGAGATCCAGTAAAATGAGTTCTAAGAGCTCTGCTCTTGAAACGCTTTGGTGGAAAAGGAGTGTCGAACCGTCAACTGCATCAACCACAAACAAAACAACAAAAAAATTAAAAACCCTAAAACAAACACAACTACAAACTTAACACATAAGGGAAAAGGGAAAACTCATTTTTCCCTTGGACAAACGGACTACGAAGAACAAATTTACCTTAGTCGTTGAAGGAACGAAAAACGAACAACGAAAACGCAAAGAACAAAATGGACGAACGAAGGAACGAATCACGAAATACCCAAAAACAAAATGGACGAACGGAACAACAAACTTATCTTGCCCGTTGAAGGACCGTGATGAGTGGAAGCAACCATTTTGCACGCCGAAGACACACACAACCAACAACGAACAGATGCAACGGAACCGTCAAAGACTGTGAACACAAGATGGTGAGAACGAGATCGAAGGCCGACAGGGAGGAAGGGGCGACGATTGTGAGAATGAAGATGGAGAAATGAGAACAAAGCAAAGGGAATGTGTAAATCTGATAAAACAGGGATAAGGATAAAAATGGAAACCTAGATTTCAAAATTCCTCATCCATTGTAACGTCAAATTTCCATTTCTTTTTTAAATGTAACAGCCAATGCTGTGACGACACGTGACAGTGTCAAAATAGTGTTAAAACAGTGATGTCCAAATATCGGGACGCTTTATAGTTACACAGTTTTGCTAATTTTGGCAAATGTAGATACTTAATTTGTCCACATGGTTATTGTGGAAGGCAACACGGTCTCTTTCACAATCAATATTTTCTTCCACACGTGTTTGAATCAGTACATCTAAGCATAAGATTTTGCGATTAAAAACTTAATCTAGTGCAATTATATAATTTAGTAGTGCTATTTAATAATAATGATAATTTTTTTTATTTTAAATTTGGCATAAATTTGGAATAGTTTATTAGTTGAATATGGTTGCAGCATATATTTCAAACAAGTAAATGCATTTGCATTTATTGTGAAAAAAGAAGAAGCTGTATAAGAAGTTATGAAATTCCAAACCAGAATAGCCTTTGGTCTCTCCGCCTCAGTGGCCATCAGAGTACTCTAAAAAATCTATGCATTTTTACTCCTTCGTTCTTTGATCGCAATGCAACCTAAAACTGAAACCAGAAACTAATCAATCCTCCCAATTATTGATTGCACCAAACGCCATTCTCGGGCCTCACTGTTTCCTCCGATCGCCGCTACAGAACAATACCACATTGCTTTCAATTGAATTGACCTATCTGGATCGAGAACAATGAATGCCTATATTTTCGGTATCGTTGTTCCTCTCCTCGTCATCCTCTTCCGTAGCCGCAGTTCCACCAAGCGCCGCGGCCTCCCAGCCGACGTTGGCGGCGAGCGCGGCCTCGCGCTGCGGAACCACCGCTTCACTTCGCCACTCAGTTCTGCCTGGGAGGGCGTCACGACGCTGGCGGAGCTCTTCGAGCGCGCATGCAGGGAGCATCATGACCGTGTGCTGCTCGGCACGCGCGTGGAGATCGCGCGTGAAGTGGACTACTCTTATGGTAGAAGACTCGAGAAGCTTCACCTGGGGGACTACCACTGGCTTACTTACAGGAGAGTCTTCGAATCCGTCACGAGTTTCGCTTCCGGTTTGGCGTTGCTCGGTCATCGCAAGGAAGAGCGCGTGGCTATATTCGCTGAAACCAGAGATCGTTGGTTTATTGCACTGCAGGTTTTTGCTTCTCTGATTCGGACGAGTTTTCGTTGATATTTGTGTTTCTCATGGTTTTGTTTCTTATGCAGGGATGCTTCAGGAGGAATGTGACAGTTGTGACCATATATTCGTCATTGGGAGAGGAAGCTTTGTGTCACTCGTTGAATGAGGTTCGTTCTCTGTTTATCTTAATCGTTACAGAGAGTGAAGTGTTACTGCTATGTACTATTATGTTAATAATCGTAGACTAACTGTTACTGTTATATATGTTTCTATGGTTATGCTGCATATGCCGTGCCGTGTTAACGAGGTTCGTTGGAATCGGTTCTTTGTAACATTGAACTATATAGTGATATTACAATTTTGACGGTGCGAGAAGGATCTGTAAAATTTCTAAACCTGGAATAAGATGTACTTCCTCCTGGTATGATAAAAAAAACCACTTGCAGTAACCTGCTTCTTAAAATTCCGCTTGTTCTCCTCGCCGACCATGCACTATAATTAAATGGTTTTTTTTTTTACAAAAGTGGTTTACTTTGACCCAATTATTACAAAAATGGTACAATTGACCCAAAAGTTACATGGTAGGGAACAAGTCTTGCGGGTAGAAGATAACGAGTTCCAATTTTTGAATTTAAGCAAAGTCGTTCACGATTATGACGACTTTAGTTGTACACCGCGTGAACTCTTTTTTTTTTTTTTTTTTTATTTTTATAAACAATACGTAGTTATACCAACTTTCAATCACTCAATATCCCTCAAGCCTATGTATAGCACAGAAAGAAAAAGTGATCTGATTCCCAAATTTGTTAAACAAGGGGTTGATGAACATTACAGGTACACGAAAGAAAAACAGGAAAAGAGAGAAGAGAAACAGAGGTGCATCCACTCTACACCACACGCGTTATCATCACAGACCCTTTTCTTTTGGTAAAATAAGCCAGAAATACACCTCATTGATCTTGCACATTGAGCTTCCCCCTTCTTAAATGAGGGCATCTCTAACCTTTCAAATTTTCACTCTATTCCCATTCTACCATTGCTCACTGCACTGCACTACACTGTGCACCATGCTGCAAGCTTATCTAATACCCTTACCAATAGAATCACCATGCATGGTCCCACTTTCACAGTACAATCCCCACATCTCTTCCTTCTTGAGACTACCCTACACGTACCCACAGTACAGTTACAAGTGTCATTTTCTCCTTGCTTCTCCCTTCATGTTGCCTACATCTCATTGGCCATTTACCAACACTGCAATTTAAAGTTGATATAACTATTGTTTATAAATAAAAGAGTACACACGAAGTCGTCATAATCGAGAACGACTTTAGTTAAATTCAAAAATTGGAAGTCGTTATCTTTCACGAAGACTTCAGATCAAAAGTTTTTCAAAGAAGTCATTACTCCCGATAATGACTTCACCTAAGTCGTTTCCATGCCATATGATTTCAGTTAAATGCGAGCCCTCACGACTTATCCCTCTTATGTAATTTTTGGGTTAATTGTACCGTTTTTGTAATAAATGGATCAAAGTAACCTATTTTTTTTTTAAAAAAACCAATTAAATGCTATTGGCAACTTTTAAGGTGGCGTTGGGTAAATGACTGCCACAGTTCACGTGAAAGACAGTATTAACAATGATTTTTCAGTTTTTTCTTTTTGGGGGTGGAGGGGACAACAATTGTTTACCGTATTAAAAACTTGTGCTAAATTATCATTTCCCATTAAGTAATAACTAACAGTGGGAAGATATACACACTTATGCAACTAGACTTGTTTGTGAGGAGGTTGAAAAAGGGGCAATAATATTGTTTACTGTATTAAGTGATAACTAACAGTGGAAGGATATACACACTTATGCAACTAGACTGGTCTGCGAGGAGGGTTGAAAAAGGAGGGGTAGGACTCACGGGATGGGAGCTCACCTGGTATATTCTCACATAAAACTACAGGGGATAGGTAACATGGACATGAGCAAACCAGAACCAAGAAACCACCTTCAATCCAAAACTTAAACCATGTATTTGTAGGTTCTTTTTCTTTTTCTTATTTACTCAAGCGAGACTCTTGAAATCCTAATGAATTATTTTAAACTTAAAGAATCGGAACAGAAAACCTTCCGGTGGAGTAGGATTCTTTTAGGTAAACTAAGGTATTAATTATTTTCCCTTTTCTAATGATGAAGTTCTTCATTTTATTTTTTGGGGGATCTTGTCAGTTCTTTCAAACGGTTTACTAAAATTGATGTGCTTCTTAGTTCATGTGTTTGTTCTATTTTGTAATCTAATCTAACATACAAAATCTATGCCAGACAGATGTCACAACAGTGATATGTGGGCGCAAAGAATTGACGTCACTAGTACATATCAGTGGTCAACTTGATTCTGTGAAACGTGTTATATGCATTGACGACGACAAGATTTCATCTGATTTGTTTGCTCAGACTGGATGGAAAATCACTTCCTTTGCTGACGTTGAGAGCCTTGGTAGAGACAATCCTGTTGAGGCTGATTTACCCCTTTCAGCCGATGTTGCAGTTATAATGTACACAAGTGGAAGTACAGGATTGCCCAAGGTTAAAAGCATCTGAGATATTTAGTTAAATTTCAACAATTGTATCATTGCACTGGATTGACTTTCCTAAATAGTAATCTAGATTCTTGATGGGACCATTTTTTACTTATATTTTTAATCCTTTTTCATATACTTCCGCACTTTTCGGCTGTATTATTTTGACAGGGTGTAATGATGACACATGGCAATGTCTTGGCAACAGTCTCTTCGATAATGATTATAGTTCCTAACCTTGGGCCAAAGGATGTCTATCTTGCCTACTTACCGATGGCTCACATCCTTGAATTAGTAGCTGAGGTATGGGTGATTGTTGAATAATTATTTCAGTTCAAACTACATTTTGATTGTATTATATTTGTCTTATCTTGCATGTTTTGACAATAGTATTTGTTTTAGAATTTGATTGCAGCTGTTGGAGGTAGTATAGGATATGGAACTCCCTTGACTTTAACTGATACATCAAACAAAATAATGAAGGGGAAAAGGGGGGATGCCACTGCATTGATGCCAACTGTGATGGCAGCTGTACCAGCAATTCTTGATCGTGTACGCGAAGGAGTGCTCAAGAAGGTATTCAATTTGTGATTCCATTGAAGAATATACTTTTCCATATCAATATTATGCATTGGTGTCTGTGTTAGTGAGTTTGTTGAATAAACCTTTTACTTTGCGTAGTAAGGCTAAACCCTGATCGTGCAGGTAAATGCAAAAGGAGGATTGTCAAAGAAATTGTTTTATTTAGCCTTTGCACGAAGGTTGCTTGCACTTAATGGTAGCTGGTTTGGTGCTTGGGGCTGGGAAAAAGCTCTATGGAATCTTCTTGTGTTCAAGAAGGTTCAAGCAATTTTGGGTGGTCGCATTCGGTTTATACTATGTGGCGGTGCTCCACTTTCTGGTGACACCCAAAGATTCATCAACATTTGTCTTGGGTCAGTATTGCCTTGTTATATTGTTTTTGTAAATAAAACAAATATCATTATAGAAGAAAAGGTGGAAACATGATGGTAGAGGATTCGATTTTCTCTTAAAGAAACCGAAAAAAGGAGCCAACACTGAAGAGGTTCCGAGTAAACTACAAAATCAACGATTGATAGTTGATGTTAACAACAACTTTCACTTTGTGCATTTTGCCTGTTTTTCATGGGAAATTCTAGTTCTACAGATTAGCCTTCTAAAATAAATACTCTAAAATTGTATAGCTTTTTCATGTACTTTTCTTTTATTGTTTTTCAACTTTCCAGTACTGTCTTTTCCTATCAAACTGATATTTGGTTGTCATTTGCAGTGCTCCAATAGGTCAAGGATATGGTCTCACTGAGACTTGTGCTGGTGGGACATTCTCTGATTTCGACGATACGTCTGTGGGCCGTGTTGGGCCACCTATTCCTTGCTCATATATTAAAGTAGGAATTGATCAGATGTAATCCAACTCCATACATTTTAACCTCAACGAATATTTACAAACATAAACTCTACTCTTTTTTTTGGCTCAGCTAATTGACTGGCCCGAAGGTGGATATTCAACTAATGACTCGCCCATGCCTCGTGGTGAAATTGTGATTGGAGGTCCAAATGTCAGTCTTGGTTACTTCAAAAATGAAGAAAAAACAATAGAATCTTACAAGGTAATGCTATATATGTTCTCTTTCCTTCTTGTGGCGGATCACTTACGATTCTCCCCCATTGTCGTGTTAATGATATTTCTTGTTAGACACAAAACCATTCCCAGATCTTTACCTAACAGCCTGACCATTTAGGAGATTTGGTCCTTAACATATTAACCAAGCCCATATGACCAAATGATTAGATTAGGTGTTTGATCCTGACGGCCTCCATTTTTTCAAAATAGAGGTCTGATTAGGCCCAGTGCATGGGCCTGGGTACTGTCCATGCTTTAGTCCTTCAGTGCTGTGAGGAACCATTAACGAAACTTCATGTAACTGTTAAGCTTTTGGAAGTTTGGTCCTTTACAATTTTGCTTAGTCATGTTTAGATTTGTGGTTTACTGTCACTTCCCTATCTCATATATATCTACTTTTCTTTTGTTATAAAGGTTGATGAAAGAGGAGTAAGGTGGTTCTACACTGGTGATATCGGGAGATTTCATAAAGATGGTTGCATTGAGATCATTGATCGGAAAAAGGACATAGTTAAACTCCAGCATGGAGAATATGTGTCCTTGGGAAAGGTATGGGTATTAGTTCGTCGATTGCTTCCAATATTTAATGACTAATTTATTTAATACAGGTGGAGGCAGCTCTTTCTACCAGTCCCTACGTCGACAATATCATGTTGCATGCTGACCCTTTTCATAGCTATTGTGTGGCACTTGTCGTAGTTTCTCATCCGGCATTGGAGCAATGGGCTTCACAGCAAGGAATTGCTTATTCTAATAATTTTTCAGAACTGTGCAGGAAAGAAGAAACTGTGAAGGAGGTGCATGCATCACTATTAGAGGTATGCCTTTTGTATCGAAGTTCTTTTACAACTTATTAGTAACGTTTTTGAAAGAATGTTTTCAGTTTTAGAAAGTACATTTATCTAAATCAACGGTAAAATCTGCAATTAAGGTTAACTGACTTAGCTTTCAGGTTAACAGCTCTTTTCACCTAATATTGTCCCAAAATATGCTTGTTTGAGCAGTTGGAATTTGGACAATAGGGAGATGGGAAAGTTGGAATGAAATGATTTCATATTTGCTTTGTACAACAAATGCTAGTCATTTCCATTTTAGTATGAATTAAGTAACAATTCTGAAGGTGATTTTTTACCAACCTGCTCTTCCATCCCAATTGTTCTCTCCCCTGCCTATTTTCTAGTTTTCCAATTTTCAGATATAAATTCTTGGCATGCATTGGGAAAGAATAGGGAACTAGGTATTTTGCATGTGAGTAACTAATATTTTGTGCCCTCCAATGTAACACAAATGATGAAGTATGCTTCCTGCTGTGTAGATTTTTTTTCTTGGTCATTAATAAAGGAGCATCCATATATTGATATATTGATTTAGTAATAAATTAGTTAATAACTACTTATTTTTTACTTGTCAAAACATTATTTGACTAAATCAAATATTGCTATTGGAATATTACTATAAAAAATTGTTAAAGAGGATTATTTTTAAGTGTCCACATTTTTCTTTCAATTTAACTCTTAAAGTGACTTTTTTTTTTAATTTAACCATTTCTTAAATTTAATGATTTTTTAAATTAAATAAATAAATTCATTTATAAAATAAATAAAAATTATCTACAATTAAATTATAAAAAGTATTTATATTTATTTATTTAATTATTATCTCATTACTTTTTATTATCATAAAAAAATAAAGACATGCGTATGCATTTTCACTATTATATAGAAAAGGAATTGGTAAATCATAATTTATATGAAAGAAAGATCTTCAGGTAATTTAATTGAGTACAACTTATATCATATTCATTGCCTTTATTATTGCTAATTCTGTATCATTTCACTTTCTTCCTATCATAAACCATTTCCAGGAAGCAAAGAAGGGTCGTCTGGAAAAATTTGAGATTCCTGCAAAAATTATTTGCCTATCTGACCCATGGACTCCTGAAACTGGCCTAGTCACTGCAGCTCTTAAGCTGAAGAGAGAGATAATTAGAAAGGCTTTTCAAGAGGAGCTTTCAAAGTTATATGCCTCCGTTTAGACCAAAATTAGATCTGGTTACCAGTCTCAATAAAAGTAATTAGAAACACTTTTGTAGGGAGGGCTTTATATATTTTTATTTATAATCATATATATGTCCATTTTAAATTTTATTTCTCATGCATAGCGAGGCTTATCACAAATGATGAAATTTATCAAACCTTGTATTTTACAAAATTTTCTATCATAAATTTATCTGCTACGAATTTAAAATCTTCATGTTTTTGCCAATAGCCGCCCTTATTTCTTAATTCTGGACAAAACCAGAGTTTTCCCTGCTCTTTGGGTGGCCAGCCGGCTACGTGCCTTAATTCTCCCACAAATACAGATTATGGCAAACAAAAAATTGTACACCTTTACACACATGATTAACCACTTGAGTATATATGATTATATCTGCATTGGAAATGTACGAGTTAGAGTTAATTATTATTTGAAATTTTAACAATCATATTATATTATTAGTTGTATACTTTGTAATTGGATATAATCATGTTTATTTATTTTAATTACGATACAAACCTGATAATTATTTGATATTTCAATAATCTTATGATAATTGATAAACGCAAACAAAGTTAATACTCATAACTGTGAGATACACCTAAATCGTACTTACACATGGACGTGGGAAAATTAAAAGTATACAGTTGTGGTTCGGAAATCAATGTCAATAATCACAGTCATATTTAATGAATTCAATTACTCAATTAATATGAATAATTTTTCTTTGAGGGTAAATTATTATACTGTATTTAGGTTCTTTAATGATATATGAAAACCTTGCTTACTTAATTGAATTAATTTATACTTTTGTAGCAGGTAGGTTTGATTAAATTAATAAAACTTTGTAACAATTGACAAGTGTTTTTCATAAAACCTAAAATTGTTTCCGTATTTTGAATATTACATTTAAATTCATATACTTTCAATAATAGGTTCACATTCAATTCTTTGTCCCAGTTATCTTATGTAAGCATGTTTTGTAGATTAAGATACGACCTTAATATTGTCATTTTGAAAAAAAACATCAAAAGATGTCACATGGTCTTGAGCTATAAGCTGATGGTGCTTATTTTCACTATATGGGAATTCGTACACATTACCATGTTGAAGGGAGAGTATTAGAACTTAGTTATTTCATCACTTACAAATAGCTTAGTTGTCTTACCAAGTAGAGTTCTGTGGTTTTCAAACTTTGTAGGATAAGATTTTTATTATTTTAGTTTTGTCTTAATAGTTTTACTTTTTGATACTTTTAGGTTAATAGTTGCATTTTGTATATATACTTTTAGTTTTAGTGTATTAAGTGAATTACATGCCATAAAATTTTAAATTAAAATGGTGTCAATTGAATGTTGATATATTGTGATACTTATTGTCTAGGAATATCAGACTTTTTTTTAATCAGTATTCTTGAATGTAGATTTTCAATTCTAACATCAATTTCACGTCACCAGATATGATGTCAAAGTTTCTACTAACATCAAAAATAAAAAATAACTAACATTATAAACTTTTTTTATGTTATTGTTTGTAGAATTCTGAACATATCAAAATAAGTTTAGTTAAAATTGAGATTACTAAGGAGTTATAAAAATTATAAATTGTGAAATAATAACATGTATTCTTAGTTTTTGTTGGAAGTCTCACATCCATAAGAGATAAGACTAATTTATAATATATAAGTGAGGTGCAAACCTCACCTTATAAGCCGGTTTTGTAGAGTTGAATTAGGCTTAAAATCTACTTCTAATATAATATCAGAATCATGATTAGAGTCTATCCTAGCGAGTTCTAAGTGGGCATTTCTGTTTCCACCCGTTATCGGCCGCTATTGGATCACCCAATTTCTACTATCACGCACGAGATGGAGGTGTGTTGGAAGTCTCACATCGACTAGAGATAATTTTTAATTAGATTTGTATTTTTTTAATTGAAACTCATTTGTAAGAATGAAAATTAATGGTGAAAAAAAATGAGAATTCTATTTCATTGTATTCTGATGGATAAAAAAATAAAATTTTAATTAGGTTTAAATTTTCTTTAAACTGAATTCATTCACCCAATATGGTAATCAAGTGATCAAATGGATAATTTGAAGACAAAAAACATTATAATTTATTTTATGATTTTGTTTGACGGTTTAATGATTTTGCTACCGATGAGATTTAAATCGGAATAAAATGGTATGATTTTATGAATTAAATCTTAATGAAATAGTAAGTTTAAGAATCCCTTGGTAGATAATAAATTATTGTTTATGGTGAAGTTGAGGTTAAATAAAGAACCCCTCTTATCTAAAACTTTATGCACTGAAAAAGGAGAACAAAAATAATTTTATTGAGCTATACACTTAGAAGGTGCGAAATGGAACATTTTCTTTACTAAAAATCACGTATTTACTAAAATCGTGTTTTCAATATGTTCATTATTAATATTTTAATTTTAAATTAATGGGAGTGGTTTATAACAAATACTAAACTTATTGAGAAAAATCTAAATTTGATTGATTCTTGCAAAATACAATTACAAGAATTAAAAAAAAATCAAATGTGACAGCTGAATTAAAAAGAATCAAAGGTTGACATCGATATCGATATTAAGTATTAAAAGAAAGTAGAATTTTTTAATTTATTTGTAGGAGTCAATAAAAAAAGTAGGATTTTTTTTTAATTTAGTTGTATAAAATAATACTTGAGGATAAAAATTGAAGAACTGATCAGTGCTTAAAAAATAATGTAAAAATGAAAATTAGCATTTATATTTTTCCAATTTTTTACATGTTTTTTAAATTCAAGACAGTATTTTTTTATAATAATATCTTTTATATACACTTAAAAATATTTGTATATTACTAATTATATTTGAATTTTCAAATATCTGTTGATTTTTTTATTTAATTATCAGTATATTCATTTAATTATGTAAATATTTTATAGCTATACATCAACTTTCAAAATAAAATTTGTATATAAATTTACTTTTTTTAGTCCAACTTTCAAGATTATGCTTCAATTAGTTTATTATTAAAAATTTAGATTATTTTAATTTATTATTAAACAATTTTCTTGTTAATCAAATAATTTGAATCATAAAAAAAAATTAAATCATTTGAGTTTTGGAAATTTTAATTACGTAAATCTAAAAATTATCTACGTTTTGTACCATCTCACAAATGGTTTTCCATAAATCTAATAATTATGGATGATTTTTAACAATTTTAATTATTTTTCAATTATGTTCATGATTTTTATGTTTTTTAAGTTTTTTTTTGCATTGATTATTATAAGATTAAGAACACGTGTTTTGATCTTTAATCTTGTCATACATTATTTGAATGACAAATGTTGTTAAGTTTTTTTAATGTGTATTACGAAAATGATTCTTTATTATGTTACTAATTAACACACAATTTCATTTATTATTTAAAATTCGATCAACCAATCATATAAAAGATAATATTTAAAGTATTAAAAAAATAATTTTTATTTTATTTTATCATATAAAATACTATCATGATTGAATATTGAAAAATTAAAAGAAAGTGGGAAAACTTTTATCTATTGTTACATTAAACTATACAAGACAACATATATATTTTTCACTACAAATTCCAAATATACTTATTAGAATAAACAATTTTTATTTTATTGTAACAATTGCATATCCTCTTATTCTATATAATAATACAACAATGTCATAGATAGTATATTCATACAAAATAAAATTAACATAACGATGCTATTGACTCATTCATTTTTTTATTTCATCCAATAACCAAAACCCTAATTAGGAGAATTAATTAAAGAGGGTATATAACTGGAGATATGTTGAAATGAGAATAGCATATTTGTTTGTGACTCAGTTACAGCAAAGTGAGTGTCCTTCTCCATGCAATTTGATTGAAAAACATTTCTCTTTCCATTGATGATGTTTATCATTTATTTGAAAGATGTGTCACCACAAAAAACAAACACTTTTAGGGTTGTGTATGTATATGTAACAACATTCATGCCACTCCAAAAGACACTTGCCCTACCATGACAATCACATTACATCAATGAAGGCAAACTGATAAGCACTGATTAATACACATCCACCACATTATACTTGTTCTTTTCTCCTATAGCAAACCTTAACTTTATTTAAGAAATAATGTCAAATTCTCATTCAGCAACATCACACTTCCACTCCTTTACCATCACTTATTATATGGGAAAATGCATTTTTAATAACTTTTTTCTTACAACTTTTTAACAATCACTTGCGTGACAGTTTGTGATTGGTCCGTTTCAAATATACGAACTAATAAAATAGTGACACATAATCTGTTGTCAAAAAATTGTTAAAATATCATCATCCTATTATATGTTTAATACAACCTTAAATATTTTTATTAGAAAGTGGGTTTTTAGGCCTAACTCAACCCCACAAACCGACTTGTAGGGTGAGGTTTGCACCTCACTTATATATTATAAATTGGCATTATCTCTAATCGATGTAGGACTTCCAACACACCCATTCACGCCGAGGTATAGACATCTCGTGTGTGATAGTAGAAATTGGGTGGTCCAATAGCGGCCCGACAACAGGTGGAAACAGAAATGCTCACTTAGAACTCGCTAGGATAGACTCTAATCATGGTTCTGATACCATATTAGAAAATTGGTTTAAGCCTAACTCAACCTCACAAACCAACTTGTAAGGTGAGGTTTGCACCTCACTTATATATTATAAATTATTCTTATCTCTTCCAACAATTTTCGGATGTTTCATGGAATCTCCATACATTTTCCATCCAAAATACCACTTTCCATTTTCTTCAATTTAACTATATATCCTGTGATTTCTTTTTTTTTTCCTTCTTATTTCTCTTTTTTTATAGAGTTTTTGATAAATATTGATGTTGATGTTCCATTATAAATGTATTATAAAGATTCAATAGAGACAATAAAAATATTCAATAAAAAAATCTAGACTCGTAAATAAAAGGGTTGTGTCATTTACCCACTACATAATGTTGCATTGTTTCTTAAAGAGTTTTTCTCTTTTATGTTTCTCAAGTAAAAGAAATTACGTTTGAATTTTTATGTGATATTTGATTATGAAAAGAAATAGAAAAAGAGTAGTAGAATAATGAGATATACAGATTATTTGATGGTGGAAGGAGGAAGTTAGTGCAACTACTGCAAATCACTTCGTGTCTTCTGTCTCTCACATGCTTCATAAAGACAGACAACAAAGAAGAAAATTCAAACTAGTTCCTTAGCTATAGTGTGTATCACATGTTTGGAACTAAAGATTTTTTTTTTTCAATTTACCATTTTGATAACATTCGAAAAAGTACAAATTCTGATAAATTGTTCTTGGGTTCATGACTTTACCATAAACAAAATTGCAACCAAAAAGATTTTGTAGTTTTTTTTAAGATAAAAACGAAGTAATCACTTAGACTAATTTATTTTATATTTAAATTTTTTAAAGTCTTCTGTTATGATTATTTCATTTGTTATTTTTATTTTCATTTTAAAAAGTTTGGCTTAAAAGTAACGAGTTTTCAGGTTCAAAACGTCAAACAATCAAGTCGAAATAATCGAACTAAGTATAAAGTTTTAGTGATCAACTTTATTTTGATCAAAGACATGAGAGTAGTCAAAATTGATCGTAAAACTAATTTCTACTTAGTGCTCGGTCAAGTCAAGGAGACTTTCTAAGTCAAAGACAACTTATTTTTTCAATATTATCATAAGATGACTCAAGTGATGAAGGATTTTTAACACTCAACCTAGAAAATATTTCCCAAGCGAAAAACACCAAGTAGACATATTGTCCAAATTGGTCAACAACAAAGGAAAGAGGTAGTTGAACATTCTGATAGAACGAGTTCTAACTAAGTCGAGCATTGAAGAATGCATAAGCGCATCCTGTTTGACGACAACCTTAGCAATGATGACAATGAGCTAACATCGTCAACGTACCCTCGACCTTCCTGATCCCAAAATCCCTTGGACGAAGAAATGCTAACAGTAGACATTGTTACCTTAAGGAAGAATTTATCAGTGTAAGCAGTAGTTGGAAAGATCTAACGCTTCACATCAGTGTTAGAATTGACAACACGC
Organism: Vigna reflexopilosa; assembly: GCA_027742785.1. Taxonomy (NCBI): domain Eukaryota; kingdom Viridiplantae; phylum Streptophyta; class Magnoliopsida; order Fabales; family Fabaceae; genus Vigna; species Vigna reflexopilosa. The sequence continues at coordinate 10,773,819 of CM050918.1, forward strand.
TACACGAGGCATCCCAACCTTTCATGTTCCCACAATCACTTTCCAAACAAATGGGCCAAACAAATGGAACCAAGTAGGTTCAATGAACAACCTTCTAACAACATCCAACAGCAAAAACCCCTTCGCACTTAATCTTTGACAATGCTTAAGCTTGGAGGACCAATGTATAGTATGGGCCGATCAACCACAATAACAATACCACAAACCAATAATAAACACCAATTAATCATTATGGTATATCATATTAACTCTTGATGGAACCTTTGTTAATATGACCACAAACATAAATATTTCTTGTCTTAAAAACTTGATCGTTACTTCAAACATAAATATTTATTTGTAATATGACCAATTAGTTAAATGTGTGATATAGCTAACTAATCCAAAAACATATTAATGAAAATAAACACAATAATTATATTGAAGTATAATTGAACCATAATTAAGTTAATAATAAATAAAATATCTATTATAAATAATATAAATAGAATATCTAAATGAGATAATTAATTACATTTATTATTATATTTAATATTATTGGCTCTAGACACCTTTTAACTTTATTCTACGAGTATTATTTATAGATCTACCGGAGAGAAGATAAGAATAAAAAAAATTAGTTATTTGAGAGTGAAAGTACTGATTGTGTAAAAACTATATCTAAAGAAAAGGTATGGAGCAGATGAGAAGGGGGCATAGGAGGGGAAAGCCCATGGGTTATTTTGACCTGTCAAAGCTCTCAAACCCAAAATTTCAAGTGGCAGTCGCAAATGTTGACCTTATCCATCAACCTTTGTACTTGTTTTATAACATGTTTTTTCTAGAACTTCCCCTTCCTTTGGACGGTGCGTGTACAACAACTCTTTCAAATTCATAAATTCTATTCATTTTATATTTTATGTGTACACCATAATTATCGTCTCCTACCACTATTTCGTCTATCGTATATACAATAAAATATCAGATCTTTTATCTTGGTTGCTGTATCAAAAGAGTTTCAAGGTTCATCAAAAACAGATCAATTCTAAAATTTACCAATTTTTAAGTCTAGTAAAAAGAAATAAAATAATAGTTGAGGTATTTTTTAGTTTTGTAATTTTTTTTATCACTTTGTAATTCTTGATTGAAAAGTTGAGTAATCGTTCTAAAAGGTGATTTTTCTTTTGTGTTATGATATAATGTTAGTAATCGACGTATTTCAAAAAATTGCAAAATATTTTTGAAATATATATGTTATTTATCTATCCTAAAAATTAATGTTGAGACTTTTCTATCACAATTATTTTGAATATTTTTAATGGATTTTAAAATTGACACTTTAAATAATATAAAAAGAAATTAAGCCATATGACATGGGCATATGATTTCTAATGAAAAAAAATATTGATTTCATATTTTTTAAATTTTTCTAATGGTTCAAATAACATTAGATTGGACTTTCTATATATGGAATAAATCTTTAGATAAATTCTAGTTTGTAGCTTGTGATTTATAATTTTATTTTTTTTAATTGAGCTTATGTTATTCTTAATGATCTCAAATCTAACATAATCAGAAAATGATATTGATATATATTTAACTCCATTAGTTGAAGATTTAAATATGTTATAAGAGGAATGTGTTGATATGTTTGATGGATATACCTGAGATTCTTTCAAATTGCATGTCATCCTATTTTATACGATCAATCTATTTTATACGATCAATGACTTTCTAGTATATAGTAAATTAAGTAACTATAACACTAAGGGTCACAAAGCATGTTCTATATGTGAAGATAACACATGTTACCGTCAAATAACACTAATTTTTTATACCGGTTCATTCACCAATAAGTATAGAAAGTGAATCTTTTTAAATCCGTTGGAACCTTATCCATTTTAAAAAATTTGGGTCATAAATATAAAATTTTACTTTCTAAGTAAACTTTTTAAACCGATTCCATATTAGTATAGAAATTGGACTTTTTAAATCAATTTCACAATCGGTTTAAAAAAAAGTTCAATACTTTTATATAAGTTTAAAAAGTATTTTTTTAATTAGTTTAAAAAAACTTTTCTGCATTAGTGAAAACAAAATAAAGTATTTTTTGAGTTAATTAATAATTTGATTACTATATTTAAATCTTTCATTTATTTTGATCTTTGTATTTATTTTTTACTCAAGTCGCTAGTTTAATAAAAGTACTTAATATGTTTCATTTTGTAGAATTTTTTTAAATGATAAATAATTTATTCAAGTAATAGTTATTTTATTACCCACCGAAATAAATTTAAATTTATTTCTATTTCTTATAATATCATAAGGATTACTTATAACTTTAGTCCTTAAATTTTTAAGAGAAATTATTGTCCTTATCGTAAATTTTATACTATTTTTATTTCCACATTTTATGAATGAAGGTACTCGACAGTCAATAAATTTTCATTTCTTTTTTCATGAATTAGAGGTTTTGATTATTATTGGTTCGGGTGAAATGATGCTTCAATTAATATAAATTATTTGACGTTGTTAATGAGGACATCATATATTTATCGATCGATAAAGTATAAGAATAAACTTGATACAAAGTTTATGGTAAAGATAAAAGTTCAGAAACTTGATCAAAACATTATACTTTTTTATTCTTATAAAACTTACTTAGTTTTTTATTTGTTTTTCTTTTTACTTTTTAAAATGAAACAATTTTATTATCAGTTAATATATAATTTAATTACTAACAAAAGAAGTATCGATGCTCATGTCTTTATTATCAATGTTATAATTTACATTAATTAGTATTATAATACTATTATTACTAATTAGCATGTTACAATTGATCTTTAGCAGTTAAATTTTAAAAAGCTAGAGAATCATACGTGTAACTAAATTTTTATGGCGACTAAAATTGAACATTTGTAAATTATAGGATCAAAATTGAAATTAACATTGAAAATAGAGATATTTATACATAATAACTATTTATGGAAATTCAGAAAAGTAATCTGTTTTAAATCATCATAACATTACTTGAAAAAACAACTTTAAAAAAAAAATATTCAACATAACTTTGGTTTTAATTTCTTGTGTAGGTAATGATTATTTTTAGAATCCGAAATAAACATGTACAATTTTAATAAATATTTTCTTATAATATGTTTCTTAAAAAAGTTTCCAAAACAATGTTGAACATAGACTACGGAACCATGTAGCTAATTGCTTTTATTTAATACACTCGACGTATACCAACTTTTTCTGAAATGAGTAATAATTGTAGTTTCCACATCAAGTATGGATTATAATCTTTAATTTCTCTTTCTTTATTGTTTTTCATGTCCATAAGTTATCTTAAAGTGGAAATGTTGTTTTATTTTATTTGTATTTGTTATTTTTTGTATGAGTTGAAACATTTCTATTATCTTACTTTTTTACCAAAAAGTGTAATTTTTTTTTGTTTGATAAAATTCAATAAGATTTTTTGTTTGTTTGTAAGCCTAAACTTTGCCAAAAAAAATGTTGACAGATTAATTTGTAAAACGAAGTAGAGGTTATTTGATTTTAGGTTTGGGTGTTTTGGCCATCTCTTTCATTATAAAAAATATAACTAAGCTTGTAGGCTCATATTCATATAGGTTGTTACATCATTGAAAGAAAGTGCATTTACAATGGTCATATTTTTTCATTTATTATTCAACCTACCTCTGAAAAAAAAAGTCTCTGCTCTACTTTACATTAATGTTTTATTCAAACCCACGACTTTTTCTATAACATTAAATTTTGGGAAATACAACCTTTTTTCTTTTCCTTATTCAAACATTTATTTGTTTTAACTTAACTTCCCATCAAAAGTCAAAGGAATTGTTGAAATTCATATAAATAACCCAACAATTTGGAGAAGGTTCAGTTAGTTTTCCTTAAAACGCACTGCACAATCAATGACGGGCATATTAAACTAGGTATTTTTTATATACATAATTTTGAATTTCACCCTTCTTTCTTTATTTTATTTTCAAAAATTTTATACAGAAAATATTAAAACCAAGGTTTATCTCCTTCTATTTTTAATACATAGTCTTGTTAATAAAATGAAAATACGTTATAATCATTCATAAATATATTAGTATTATGCCAAATCATTTAAATTCCTCAAATGAAAAACATAGCGATGGAAAAAATTGGCTATTCCTCGATGGACCGTTCCCATGGAAGCTAAAAAAAATAGGCATTTTAAAAATAGTATGAAATAATGAAAATAAAAGGCTAACATCAAACATTGTACACTGATGTCAGATGAAAAATTTTGTTTTATTTTGTTCCATAGAAAAATATATAATAAAATAGATTAGTTTAATCAGCAAATATTTGCTACACTTCTCGAAGATAAAATCTTATCCTCTTCGTATTAGATTAATACTTGGTCAACTTTTTTTCGGTAAATATTTTATTAAAGAAGAAATGTTTGTTGATTTATTCATGATTAATATCAGAAAATTAGAACTTCTGGAATACTTTTAACGAGTTTACAATTTCAAATACAGTTGTTTTTATCATACGATTCAATTCCGAAATGTTGCCTAAAAGGTTTGAAATACATTTCATTTTTATCATGCATCTATATATCTTTGTGTTTGTGTGCCTTAAGTGCTATTCATTAAACATATATATATTTAATTACTTCGTTTTTTAAGGACGTTAGCAAAAAGTATACATTCCTGATTCAGAAAATAGCAGGTGAATTTACTTTCCAATTTCAAAATACTGTTTTGTTATTTACCTTTTTAAACTTTCTGAAAAGCAAATAAATATGTATAAAAAAGTCATTTGGGTTTGAGTTTTACAGTGATAAGCACAAGAGAATATTTTGTAAAAGAAAATGGGACTAGGTTCAAGATTAAAACCTATAAAGCTTAGCTTTAACCAAGAAAAAAAAAAGTGATTACTAAGTAGGAATTTGTTGTAGTGTATAAACACGTTAGCCAGTATTTGTACTAAAGAACACAACACTATTCACATTACATACATTGTTTAGATTGATGATGTTGTGTTGGTGGGCCATGTTGATGATCTTCCATTTAGTGTCACTTTTCCACCATATATATTTCTCAACAATTCCTTCTATCTTTCTAAATTCGTTCACCTTCTTCACTCCACCCACCTTCTCTCTCCATTCCCAAGTGTTTTTCAATTCAACCACATCATGAACAATATTGTAAATAATGCCTACAGAGAAGAAAAATCATTCTGCTATTTCCATCCCAGACAACTTCTTCTTGGGGTCTGCCCCTTGTGCTTGAATGAGAGGCTCCTCCTCCTCGCTGCAAAACAAGGCCACCACCACCACCAGCACCGCCGCCGCCACCACCGTTCTTCTTCCTCCAAATCTTCCCACAGGCTTCAAACTTCCACAGACACAAAACCACCCTCTTCCATTCACAAGATCTTTGCTTTCGGCTCTCTCTTCACTCGCCACGAATCCCACCACTGGAAATCTCACAACCATGACTACGACAATGACTATGATGATGTCTCTCCCAGTCCAGAAGGTAATAATTAATACATCCCGATTCACTTTTACCTTCATTATGTTACCAGTCATAGATACCTAATTAATGTGGAATGCTTGGAATTGCAATTATAATTATCTCTTAATTATTATCTCCTTCTGGGTTAAACGGGTGCTGTGCCGTGATCATAATTGGTAATCAGTCGCAGTGGAGGATATTTTTCCACTTGTAGTGTCCATGGGTGAGGGTTGAACGTTGATGAATTGCTTTCATTATTGGTGGAGAATTATGAGTGCATGTTTGCGTGTCTTGATGTGGAAGATTACATTGTGTGATGATTAGGAAATTAAGGTCAAAAAGCGTAGCTACAACGATAAGAGTGCTATGAGACTTTGGGTTGTGTTGTGTGTCATTCTTTTCCTCTTGGCGTGGCATATGCTGTCAGATGCATACGCCAAGAGCATCATGACACTGAAAAATTATTTTTCCAAGATCATGCTCTATTCTCTGGATTTGATGGGGAATTAGCCCACATAACTAATCCCCAATATCTCATTCATCTTTATCAAAACCATCACCAAACAACATTAACTGTTTTTTTATCTCCCATTTTCACTTACGTATAGTGAAAAAATAGCCAGATACGTTTTATATAGAGCTTCGATTCAACCCGTCGGCAGCATAGTACTTCCTTGATTTAGTACAAACAAAAACATTTATAACGAAATTATTATTATTATTATTATGTAGCAAAAATTATGAGTTTGGTTAGGTGGAACTGTAGGAGAATACTACTAGCAGAGAAGAAACGAAAAAGTAAGGAAAAGCAAAGGTTAGGGTAAGAGAGGAAAGTGTATAAAAGAAAAAAGGTTTTCTTTTAGATAAATTTTTTGCTTTATCTTTTGGTTGTGGAATGAATGACTTTAATAATAAAAAAAAGAAAAAACTTTGCAGAGTCGTTCATCTCAATCAAGTTTGAAGAGAACGGGGTGGCATCGTGGGAAAAGAGCAGAGTGTCGAAGAAGGTGTCCCTAGAGAAGTGCAACAGGAAGAACGAAAACAGAGAGAAGAGCGTGATAGAGCACGGGAAGTCACGTGAGGCGTTTAGGTGGCGGAAGCGTATAGGGCACATGTTCCAGCTCATACGGTGGAAGAAGAGTGGCGGTGTGTGCCACGTGGAGGGAGTGAAGGTGAGAAAGGGTGGTTGGATGAGGACTCTGACAAAGAGGAAAACGACCATCGAATAAAGCCTCATAAACAACAACACCATTTCTTCATTTTGCAGTCAAAATTCCCTTTCTTTCTTTCTTACCATCTAAAAATATGCTTTGGGTTTTTAATGACAGTACAGGCTGTAAGAGAGTTTCTTCAAAATGGTTTGGTTTTGAGAGTTATATTATATAGTTAAGAAAATAAGAAGAAGAATTGAGAATTTTCTCCATAAACATGTTAGGTAGCCGTAGTGGGAAACAATGAAGCATAAGGGCCCTTGAACATTGTGTTACAGTACTTGTCTTATAGTTGTCTTAGGGGGAGAATGTCTTGTTCCCAGTTTTCTAAATACCACTAATAATAAATAACACTGCAAACATTTTATAAAAACTAAGGAGGAAATAATAATGATGAATCTGGGTTACATGTATAAGAGATGGTGCATGTGTGCTTGTCCGATTAGGCCCTTATAATTTGCTTAGTGGTGTGATGGGTGCCCTACACAAGACCATTTTGTCCCCAAGTGATCGATGCCATTGGGGGTGGGGTCATCAATTTGCCACATCAGGACCACTACATATTTCAATAGGCTCAAGCTCAAACACAAGAAAATGACAAGACACGATCCAATCCACGAAATGTGGCACCATTTCCATCATACGAAATTATTATATCATTTATATTACTCTCTATAATGCATATTGCTTTATCACTACGTTTAGAATCAAATTAGGTATACCTTTTCTTTTTAAATCTCATGCTCTTTAATGTTTTTCCATATTTCTCTATCCAATCATCTTTTTTTACTAATGCTTCAATTAACAACTCATTTCTTCTTCTTCTTTTTTTATACATAAATCAAAATCAGTATTACACGTATTTCTCAAAACGTAACAAATTCTGAATCATTTAATATTTCCGTACTTTTATTTAATTTTAATAACGATCATATATATAAATGGTCCAATGATAGGCGTATGTGATGAGTATGTTTTTGCCGAGTTAGGCTTAGATTCTTGCGACCAAACAACTAGGCATTCCTTTTGAAACTAAGAAATTTGAGTTTATGTGAAATTGGTCAACTAAATACACACAATTATATATGTTCTGTAAATTAAATTTGTGACATCCAAAATTATATAGGAAAGACATACATAATATAGACGTCATCGTGCATAGTAATTGAAAACAATTAAAGAATAATAGAGGTACTTAGATTACAGTTATCCTTAAAATAGTACTGGAATGAAAACTAGAGTACTAGAGTTTCTCCCTGTAAAAATACAGAGAATTTAAAACTTAAAACATAGCAAAGTTTTTCAAAATAACTTGAGTTTAAGGGAAAATAAGGCCTAGAGAACTAGGCAGCAGCATGGTCGTGCCCATCAAGAGCTGTTTCCAAAGTATCATCTCCGTCATCTGCTCTCATCCAAGTGGATGATCATTACAAAGGAAACAAACGCAGACATGGCAGCAAACACAAGCAAGCAAGGGTGAGCTAATTATATAAAAAGCATGCAATTATATCAACATATACATACTGAATTCAACTCAAGCAAAGTTTATGCAACCAAAGCAACATACAACACAAATCCTAGCATGTTATCTTCTAGACTTGACTCGTTCGGACTTTAGAATGATAGTTGAGCTATGACAAGTCATGCACCCGTGGTGGCTTGTGATACTTGGGCTCCCCCGCCCTGGGCTCTCCTGTTCTGCCACACTCACGAGGTTAGTTTGTTCCGCGCCCTAGAGCATGATGGAAGCCTCAAAGACTAAGACCTCCTGTTACTCCTCACCACATGATCCAATCCTCTCTACGTGAGAAGAAAGGCCATTGGAGCGTCAGGACGACCCTCAAGACCGAGCTCCTACTTTCATTCTAAAACACTAAGAATCTCACCAAGGGATTCTACGTAGATGGAACTTGGTTTACCACTTGGATCGTACTTTCATCACTTTGTAATCATATACTTTTTGCCACAATCAACATATACATAATCTCAATGCATTCCACCTTTAATCTCAATAATAAACGTTAACTCATCAATAACATGTATTATTCACCAATCACAAAGTTTATAGCACAATTCTCATTACTTTCCAAACATAGTCTAAATTATATATATTAACTCATTCATCACTAATTTAATCTAAATTAATCAATACCAAAAACCAAACAACCCAAATAATTCACATCAACTCATAGAACACATCAATCTATACATACCTTTAAGTAATATAAGTTCAATATAAGAAGTAGTTTATCCTTAATTTAAATACCAGCCACAATAGCTAACTTTTTAAACTATAACGGCCAGCCAAAAAAAAATAACACATAAGAGTTTTATGCATCTATACAGTAGCACATGCTTTTCTCATTATCATAATCGCGGGTCCCACCCAAACTTATCTACCGACTTCTTCCTTCAATTCCAAACCACCCTACACAAAACTAATCCCTAGGATGCTGACGTGAAAAACAAATAGCACCTATTCAATAATTCACTATTCTTCTTTCAAATAAAAAAGAAAACATAGTATAATATATTAAATATAATATTATATATAAATATATACATATATACGTAACACCTAACATAATATTATATATAATATACGTAACGCTAAACATAATATATTATATATATAGATATATAATTATATATATACACGTAACTTTTATACTTCTATTACGCAGCCCCACATGCACTACACACACTTTGCTCCCTTTTTTTTTTTTTTTTTACGTACTACATCCTCTTTTTATTCCATCTTCTTTATTTAAAAACTGCATCTCAACCCCCCACTGCTACCATTTTTTTCTTTCATCTTCTCCATCCACGATCACATACACCCAACACGTAGCTCCCAAGCAACTCTCCCTTGCTCTCCTCATTAGGTCTCACGCACACACCACCCTTCCACCCCATTTTTCTTCTCTTTTTGTAGCCTGAACCGGAAATCATCTCTTTCCCATTTTAAACTCACTGACTTGCTCACTGTAAAACGCCCTCCATACTTCTTTCTTATATTTCCATTCCCCTTTACTCCCTTTACTCCCTTAATCACTACCCAAGTACTAGTTTCTCAAACTATGACTGATTTCCACATGATATACATTGCAACCACTCCAAATCAAAGACCAATTTCAGCAAATCAATTCCAACAAAGACAACTTATATATATCCAATCCACATATACCAGTCGAATATTTAAACGCACAATATTTAAGCACAATTTCACAGTAAATAAATTCATCATTTTTAAACTTCAGTTCATACCAAACAGATAAATATCAGTTCAAATCAATACACCAGTTCAAGAAATCAATATGCATATATTTTATAAAATAAATTCAAACAAAACAATTAGCTCTCCTTACATGGATTTCTCAAAGCACAACTAATTGGAAAATGTCCTAACAATACCCACACAGCAGTGAACTTACAGAACCAGTCGGAATGAAGAAATCGATCGGTAGAATTGGAACTCTCTACGCGGTGAACGCTTGAGCACCTTCAGAATCAAGTTTGAACAGTTAAATTTGCTGAAAACCTAGAGAGAAGACAGAGAAAATTTTAGGACAAAAGGGTTCTCTAGAGAGAGAAGGAAAAATGACTTAATGAGAATCTAATTTCAGAAAAAGTCTCTCCCTAAAACTAAAACACCCTTGACTTATGGGTCTAGTTGCTCCAATTATAAAGTTCAATGACTTACAAAATTTGGTTTAGAGAGATTTTTTAAATTAATTACTTACTTTTTTTATTTATGAGTATTTTAATTATCTTAGGATGTGTATGAAATAAATGTGAAAATATGATTGGTTAAGATGAATAATGAGAATTTGGAGTAGGGACATGGGACACTGTTGACAACCTCCAGTCTGTCCCTATTGGTTTATCTGTTTTGGTTTCACTTCTCACTTTCTTGTCAATTTCGTTTCAAAGTTACAACAATAACACCCCATGTGGAATGCACCCTCTCTTCTAGCCACCTCATTCACCACCCTTCCAAACATTCCATATTACCCCAAATCTTATTAAATATTCTAATAAACAACACAATTATATCTTTTAATATTGTATTAATTTTATCTTTGATTTATGCAACATTTTCAAAACCTTTAAAAGATCATCTTTATGTATTTATGTGGGAAGTCATTTTAGTTAACAAAATATTTATTTAAAAAAAGAAAAAAACACGTAACGTTTGGCTACGTAAGATTGAATTATGATGTAGTATTCCTTTACAGACAAATTAGGATGTCGATTAAGAATATTTACTGCCGAATATATCCGCATTTTTCGAATAAAAAAAAAAGAAAGTAAAGAATATCGATAGAAGGGAATCGAGTTATGGTTAATTTTACTATATTTTAAGGAATGTTTACATTTGATGATGGATTGAAAAGATGAGGATACAGTGCTAAAAACTTGGTAACCGAAGGAGGATTTCGTGCCTTGAGTACAAAGAAATTAAAAGATATATATACTTTGAAATACATTAAATTTTTACATTTATTTGATACCTTTTATTACTTTTTATTCTTTTTTTTTTAAAATATAAAAATTCACTTTTTATAATTGTTTTATCCTTATAATGTGTCAAATGAAAGTTTATAATCTAATTTTTGTTTCTAATATTAAAAATCCAAGACATTTTTATTTGTTCATCTGAAAAGTCAACACAATATAAAAACATATTATAAAAAAAACTATTTAAAAAAATATCATTCATAATATTTTGAATTTCATTTCACATATTTTTTTAGACCTTAGAGGCATTATGTTCTGTTCAAAATGTCCAAGTGTAATAAATATTTTGGTATAACTTATAAATTAGTATAAAATTTAATTTTATATTTTTTAATCAATAATTTGGAACCTAAGTCTAAAGCATAAACCTTTAGACTAAATATTTAAAGGAAAAACTTTGTTATTAATTAAAATCCTACGAGTCTTTTACCAGCAAAAATATCCCACGAGTATCAAATTGGATCGACTTCCACCAAAACAACACGTGAAAAACCACTAAAATTGATCTAATACATCTATTTAAAATATATTAAAACAGTTATCATTTTATTACTTTTTTATTATTACTTCATTTCCATAAAATTGGAAATTATATTTAAAATAAAATAAAAATATTGGTCGATAAACTTTACATTGCATATAAATGTACTGTGTAATATAATGTTGTAAAAAACTGACAAAATAGTATTTTCTGATACGTGTGTCCTTAAAGACTTATCTGCGTGTGTTGCGTAAGTCTCCTAGGATAGAATATGAACTTTTCTAACAAAGATATCTAAACACCCAGAATAATTTTAGAAGAGGAAAAGATAATGAAACTAAAAACAGAAGAGAATGAAAAGATTGATTTTTGACGTGTTTTGAAATGAAAAACAACTCTCTATTTATAGAGTTAAGAAAAAATAAAATTAATAAAAAAAAATAAAAACAATAAAGACAAAACAAATTAACTTAGAGCACTAAAGTTTTTTTTATCATTACTATTAAATTTTTTAGCATTGCAATTAATAAAGTATTTTTTTACCGTTATCAACACAAACGTTCTAAACATTCCAAGGCTTTAACTTTTGCAATATCACTATATATTATAACAAATACTATATCAATCAGCATAAGTACAACTTAAAAAATATCAAGTACAATAAAATCTTTTTAATTATAGACCAATATTGAATTATCCAATGGCTATAATTTTAAGGAGTAATTTTCCTTTCAATTATTTTAGACACCAATTTTATTTTATTACAGTTTAAAAGATTAAATCGATTAACAGTATACACTTTTAGAATATTCTTATTATTGTCGAGGATTCTTTGATGAATAGGTACCGTTTTAAGAATTAAATTGGTAGCCCATAAAGTCAGCCCACTTTCACTTCATTTTATTGAACACATCTTTTAGGTCCAAAACATATAATTTTGGATTCAAATATATAATTCTCACAATAACATAACTCAACCTAAGATACTTGAACATTTCAAATTCACTCAGAAATGCTTATCATCTATGTTTATCACTAACCCATACACAACATGCACACAATGTTCTTGAGAAGTTGATCGAAGGACGAAGAAGGAGCATCACCCAAAATCACTTTGAAAAAAAATATATCATTGTAGTATTTGTCCGTAATCCAAATATAAATGGAAAGTCCCACATTATATTCATGGTATAGAATATAAAATATAATATAATGGGAGGACCACCAAAGTAGGAATCATCAATTCTTGAAATCTGACAATTCAAAGCTAGAAAATAACTCCTGATTTACCAGGTATCACACCAATAAATGCTATATCTCAGTTATTTTGCCAATTGATTTTTACATTCAAAAATCCAACAGCTACAACTTTTATATACAACACACTTGAAAAAGGCAAAGACAGAACTTTACCTATATGAATAATGAAGTCACATCTCAAAAAGAAAAAAAAGAAACCACAACCTTCTTGAATTCAGTGATCATTATCCTTACTACTATGTGGTAAGGAATGGAACAATTTTTACAACGTATTTAAAATGTCAAGCTGACACAGTGATTCCATATTCTTGAGATGAAGGTTGCAAGGCACGAATGCGAATGTCATATTTCATTCGATTTGAGGCTTCGGTGGCAGGTGATGGTTGGGCTCCGTTTGCAAGGAGGGGAAAAGACGATGAAGTGTGATCATTGTAGGCATATCCAACATGGTTGCAACACTTTCGACAGAGAAGCTTGGTTTTTTTGCGGAACAAACCCCACGAGTGCTTGGCAAAAAATGGGGCACATTCAATTTCATCAGCATGGGTGAATCTGCTGTCATCAACGTTGAAGAATGATATAATACCTCGCCTTATGGATTTCCCATATTTTGAACCGATGGAGGATATGCTCCGGTTAGAGGAGGATAGATTCAGCTCATACCCGCATGTGCCACAGCTGCAAAAACAAGAATTCAATCATCACCCACCAAGTATCTGTGAAATGGTCAAAAGAAAGAAAGAAAAGTAGAAGAGGCAGATTTGACACTATTACAACTCAAGGTAAAATTTTGCGACAGTTTACTGAAAAATTGGTCTCGTTGCTTTTTAGCAAACAGGCCCTTCCATATTGGCTATCTTTCAAATTGGTGAAACACATAATTTACATCAGTTTTTTTACGAAGATAATTTAGGGCGTGTTTGATTTTGGAGATGGATTGGGGAAATTGATTTGAGTGGATTTAAGGGGTGAAGAACCTGGGTAGTCGTGTTCAAATTGTATAGGGATTCCAAATAAACAATTCGACTAACATGGAAGATAATTATGTTTGTCAAGTTTGTGCGCGATCAGGAGTTTAATCTTTGTGTGTGTACACGAAGAACATCTAAAAAGATAAGTCAACCCTTTTAGATGGTAGTATTTGACTATCCCCGAAAATACTGTTGGCACTCAAAACCATGTTAGCAACCAAAAGGTGAATTAGATACCATGTCAGTGTGTTACTCTTTCGTAGCAACAACCCCGAAAAGAGAAACAAATTCAAGCAGACTTAAAGGAAAGAAACATTAACCCTAAAGAATCCGAAAATATATACGAAAGGAAATCAATCAGGCACTGGTTTTCAGTCTTTCAGACTTGAAAAATGAGCTACCAGGTATTTATTAGGAAAGAAGCAAATATGATATTGCAATTATTGTGACAGAAAAAAGAGAAGAAAAAGAAAAAAGAAATGAGATTTGAAAAAGAACCTGTAGCGGACATCCCTCTGAGAAGAGCAGGAATAGGTGTAGGAGGAGGAAGTTGGATTGTGATGAACTTGTGATTTTTTGTTAAACACGGAATTCTCCATTTTTGAGATGAATCGAATGAGAAAGAGAAAGAGAAGTTAATAAATTATAAGCAGAGAGGAAGAAGGAAAGAAACTGCCTTGTTGGAAGTTATGGTTGTGCAGGTTCGTGTCCCTCATAGAGTCCACCACCACTTTGACTCTACCCAAACCAATTCACACCTCCTTCTAAACATTTTTTTTTTATTACTTATACAATCAAATGGTCATTTTTTACAATTTTACAAATCATATTTATAATATATTTAACACTTTTTATATTTACAATTAATGCATGAAAGACTAAACCTATACTATCTTTTACCACTACGCACGTAATTGTGTCCATTATAATTAATTAGGGTCATGAATTACTATTATTGTTGCAAAAACTAAAATTAAAAAATATTATATAATCATTAAAACCAAAGGTAACAATAATTTTTTTTATATAATAAAAAAGGATAGCATAATTAAAAATCACCAAGTGGAATCATCCTCCATCTGTTTCTTCCTGCGTTAATTACATATTTGCTTAATCATTGTAGCAATTGACGGGGTTAAGAAAGACCTTTCTGTCCTATGTTTAAATTAGAAAATTTATGATGTAATAGACATTTTTACGTTTTATAAATATTCTACTATTTTAGCCTTTGCAAAGTACACTTATTCACTTATTTTTATGAACAATATTTCTGACTAGAATAAGACGCAGGACCAATCTCGTTAAGTTATTTCTTATCTTAACACGAGGTTTCTTTTGGTAAGTATGTATGAAATTTAACATGTTCTTAACATTTTTCGCTTTCTAATCTTCTTTGTGTGTATATATATTTTCACTCGTCAAACTATTTAGTTACTTCTCTTTAATTGTTTTGTAATAAACTTATTATAAAAAATTTATAATGATGCGAGTGATTTTGTTTAATTTATGGACCGCGGACGAGGCGACGAACCAAGCATTATTAATATCTACTACGTATGCCAAAACAAAGAAAACAGATTATTTATGTTTTCTTAGTTTCCGTGTTGCGCCGACAGAACGGTGAATTAATTCCAACACCGGTAAGCTTGTTTGGTGACACGTGTAATATGTGTGTGACAGGTAAAAGGGAAGTATGATATAATATGGTAAAGCAGATAATAAAAAAGTATGATGGCCAATATTGATGATAGATGAGGAACGGAGTTTTGTTTAAAACAGATATAAAGAAAGAAAAAGAGGTATTCTCTATTCATCCTCCTCATCCGTAACGAATTTGCCAGTTCCAGGATTCAAAGCTGCGACGAAGAAGAAAAGAACGTTGAACAACACAAGGGGTTCGATTTCGTTGATGGGTACTCCAGTCTCGATGTTGAGCTGGGCGAGTGCTCCCTTCCCAGTAATAATCTCTCCAATCAAAGAGAAAACGAATCCCAATTGAGCCAATCTTCCCACAAATAGCTCGTTAGCTTTCGTGAATCCAAACAAAGGACCTGAAAAATAACCCATCTTTTATTATGTAACCAACCCATTTATACTACACTCTTGTATAATGTTAAGAACTCAGAAACCGAACAACATTGTTTGTTTCAAAACTGAGGTACCTGAACCGAGACCAAGTGCTTCTCTGAAGCCTTTTCCTGAAGGAATGACACCTCCGGTGTTGGGTTCGTCATCGACAAATTTCCCACGGTCACCTAAACCTCCAATAGCTCCCAGCAGCGTGAAAAGGATGAAAAACAGAAGAAGGGGCTCTGCTTCATATATGGGAATTCCAGTTTCCAGATTCAATTGTGAAAGAATTCCTTTCCCAGTTACTGCTTCACCCAACAATGATGCCTGCACAAACGTTTCTTAATGCTTCTGCCTCCAATAATCTTGGAATCAGCACGTCCAGTAAAAATCAAACTCATTGTATAAACCACCTTTTTCATATTGACTTAGTCTCAAAATTCATTCATTTTTAACAAAAAGTATAAGAATCAGTTTTACAAAATTGAATTAATCTTTTAAGGTTTACCTCTAAACAAACAACACAACCCAATTTCAGAATCATTTTTCAGAGACCCTGTTTCTTTCTTCAGCATATACTACATTTTTTATTTTTTTTTATAAATCTTCCTAACTCACAATAGAGCCTCAATTGTCAAGTGCATTGAAAACAAAAAATATCACACATCATCCCACCGTTGTGGAGTTTATGTTTATTTATTTGACTCACCGCAAAACCAAGCATGGCAACACGACCCACAAAGAGCTCGTTCTGCTTAGTAAAACCAAACCCTCCAGAAGTGCCAAAGATACCATCTTCAACCTTTTGCTTTGGCTTTGTAACCTGAATCAATGAACACACAAGGTAAATCTCGTGAAACAAAATTCGATTTTTCTGAAAACAAAGTATTAGATTAGACAAGACACAAGTTTGGTTTGAGTACCTTGGCAGGAGGGGCCTTGGTCTTTGATTTGAAGAGAGCAAGAGTTGTGAATGTACGAGGTGAAGAAGAGAAAGAAGTTGATGATGGAAGAGGGTTGAATGAGAGAAGAGAGAATTTAGGCCTCAATTGTTGGAAAAGGTCTTTCTTCAAACCCAGGGAGTGGCTGCTAGAGACACTAGACATGAGCAACATGGTTTGAGCCATTGGTGACAAGTGTTAGCTTGGTGGTTTGGTTTAGAATGTTGATAGTGGTAGTAGTGTTGAATATGTTAAGGAAGAGTTTACCAAAATCATGATAGAATGGGAAAACTATCTATAATTTAACAAGGGTGTGGATGTGGTGTAATAGTTGATGACAGGCAGCAAGAGTGACCACGTCTCCAACACTATTTGTGGTATGGTGATAATGTTTTCATTTGAGGTTTCGCAAAAAATAATATTCATCTCCTTTCGTTTCCTGCCTCAAACTCAGTACACTCACTCACTTTAATTCATTTCGCTCTCTCTATTTTATTTTCTTGGCTCAATTTAACGTACAAAATAATTGAAGTTGGAGTTTTTGAAAAGCAATGTGTCTAGATTCTTCCAAATTCTAACTTGTGTTTTATTGCGGTCCAGAATCTGAAGAAAGAAGTTAGTCAGTCGTAGCTAGGAGGATTGGACAAGGAAATCTCAACTCCACAAATCCTCTTTTGACACGTTAACAACCACCGCTAGATATTCCTAGTACACAGATGTTCGTTATCTTACCATAAAAAAGAAAAACACTTCTCTAAAATAACTGTTTAATATTTAACGCACGTGAAAATTTATCCACAAGCTTCATTTTTAACTTCATACTTTCTAAACTATTTTTTAAAGGAGATTTTATCTCTTTTCTTATCGGTCGCATCTCTTAGTAAACAAAAATTAAATTTGTTGTTTTATGCAATTAATTTGATTAATTTAGTACTTGTATGATGTATGGGTTTCTAAAAGATATAACATGTTTTACATTGTTTTTACCAAATCTTTTTCATTATTACTCATTTATTTTTAATACAGATAATTTTGTTTATTTCCTTCTCTCCTCACTTCTTCCCTCTTTCTTCTTGTTTTTATTCTTTCGGTCCCTTTCTATCCTCCTAGCAAAGAAATAATTGGTGAGAAAATTATAAACTTTGTGAAATCACCCATGTCCCACAAACAAATATTCGTGTGATCTTCTTCAAGCCCAACTTTAGCCTTTTATAAATTTTTAGGATATAAAAGATGTGTCTCTTATTGCACCTCCTTTTTTTTCTTCCTACACCTCCTTAATTATGAAATTCTAGTTTTACCCCTAAGTAAAAGTCAAAAGCCTAACTTTACTTTTCCATTACTATCATTTTCATTTGCACCACACCTCCCCCTCTCATCCCTACATGTTTGCATCTCTAATCGTTCTCCACTGAGTTCTGCATCTTCAATCTCTTTTATTTGCATCGAGTTTTTGCACCTCCCTCCCTGAATATGTAAGTTGTTGCACCTCTCTCTAGAGCTTTTACGCGCTTTCAACGTCTTTTGAAGTTATGGATCTGTTCACTTTTCCACCATGCATGGTGACATGTCTCATAGTGATTTAGAGTGTCGATGTTGTTTTTTTTTTCTTTTTCAGGTTTGTCGTGCATTGTCGCACGTCCCGTCTCCTCTTAAACAGTTACTCAGAGCATAAATGTTGCTTTTTTTTTTCCTTTTTCAGGTGCCTTGATTGAAGAATCTTGAATTTTTAAGGTTTATCTCTCTTATTCATCCATGTCTTCTGACCTCTCTTTTGTCACCATTGCTTTTGAACCGTCCATTTATGTTTTTTCTCTTGTGGCAAATTTTTTTTTTTAGTTTATTTATAATCGTGGTGACTCTTGAACAATTACCTCATTATCTATTGAAAGTCAACAATGCATTCCTTAATGACGATTTGTAAGAAGAGATTTACATAAAGTAACCTACTAGATTTGTTGCTCAATAGGAGACTTTTGGATTGATATTTTGTTTTTTATGTCGTATTCGCAAATCATTAACAATTTGGTGTCACTCGAGTGCAAAAACAAATATTTTCACTAAGTCTTTATGAATTATATTAGTAACAAGTTTGGTATATATGATTTGTATCCACTAACATGAGTGAGAGTGTTAGATATATTATCTTTATTTTTATTTTATTTTTCATCTTTAGTTAGTTTGTTAATACTTTTTTTTTTGCATTTTGGACTTAACTCATATTTCTTCTATTACAAAAAGAGGACCTTATCTATATACTCAACAAGAACCAACTTCCATTGATCTTCAAAACCACTATTGAGTTGTAGTCTTTTGAGCCAAGACAAAAAAGAATCGCATTTTGCTTTGCGGAATTTTATTTATTTATTTATTTTTGGATTTAGAAATAGAATTTAGATTTGAAAATATATTTTGGAATACGAAAAAGAAAAATTCCAAAATTGAATGATTTGAAAAGTATTTGTGCATACGAAATACCTTCTAGAATGCTCATTTCATAAGTTTTTTTAATCATTCCACCGGTTCTTGTTTTTATTTGGAAACATATTTTTTTGTCTAAATTGGGTTCCTATTTTTGAAAAATAAAGCAATCGGGTCTTTGTCGTTAGTACTGCACTAACACCGTTAAAGAGAGTGTTACATGTTAGTTCTTATTTTTTTAAAAATACTTTTTTAATTATTTTTATTTTTTATTTGAAAAATATTTGATTAGTGTCAAACTAGCATTGTGCCACGTGACAATAATAGTATGATGTGACAGTGATAGTGATAGTGTCATGTGTCACTATCATGCCACGTGTTATTGCATTAGTCTCAATTTAGTTTGTATTTTTATTGTCTCAATTTAGCTCTATTTTTTTTCAAAAATAATCAATTTTGTTTCTTTCTAAATTCAAACAAAATTTAATTTATATATACATGTTATATAAATATTTTTATTTAAATTGATATTTCTATTAAATATTTTTAATAAAAATGAGTTTATTTATATTTATATTTATTTAGTTATAAAAACGTTAATTATTTTACGTAAATATACCTATAAGAGTTAAAAAAAATAGTGACTTGACATACTTGTGTGAATTTTCACGTCATTTGAAAAATCCACACAAGTATGTCATGTTACTATTTTTTTTAGTTCTTATAAGTATATTTACATAACATAATTAATATTTGTATAATTAACTAAATATAAATATAATAAACTTAATCTTGTTAAAAATGTTTAATAAAAATATGAATTTTAATAAAAATAATTGTATAACATTTATATAAAAATTAAATTTCATTTGAATTTAGGGAGGAACAAAATTTTTTAATTTTAAAAAAAAGACTAAATTGAGACAAAAATAAAACTAAAGGGATCAAATTAATACAAGGTTTAAACCCTTTAATTGTCCTTATTTACGTGGGTTTTTCCCAGTTTGATCTCCGACTTATTAGAATTCTCAATTGAGTCCTTAAAAGTGCCAATTTGAATCAATTGAGCTCTTGTCGTTATATTTACTTAACGGAGTTAAGTTTTTGCATAGGTGGGAGGGTTGTGTGTCAATTTTTAAACACGTGGCATGCTGAGAGTTGAAACCTGGAACATTGACGTGGCCAATTTTTTATACGTGACACATTCAGCAGGTTATGTGGAATGTAAATTAAAAAATTAAAAAATAAAATTTCTGATAATTGAAACCCAAATTAGGGTTCATCATCTTCAACCTACGATTGATGCTTAGGTTCATCACCAAATTAGGGTTTATTAAAATCAAATTGGGTTCGAGATTAAAGACGCAACAAATCACGGATTTTAGAGTTCGATATTGGAATGGAGTCCAATGTCTCCTTAGGCCACTCCTTCGAGATTGGGGGTTTTCTCATGTTTCTGTTTTCGTGTTTTGTGATGTCTCTAGGTTTGTAGGTTGATGAATTTGTGAAGAAGGAGACTTGTAGAGGTGAAGGATGTGCTGGTTCTCACAATTGCTCGAGGAAGGAGAAACGAAGGTGCTGGAACTCTCACGACGTGGTCTCGCAACAGCGCAAGGAGTTCGCGATTCTGAGTTTTGCGCGACTAGGGTTTAACGTGATTTATGGTTCTGCGTTGATGGAGATGAAGTAGTGTTGTAGCGTCACTCGTAATTAGGAAATAAAATGTATTAATAGATTTGGACCCTTCAAATCTGCAGTTGTAAATTTGGGGAAAAAAGTAGTGTTGCAGCGCCGCTCGCTTTCATGGTCAAGGTAATGTTTTGTTACTTTGTCAATTTCATAATTTTCTTTTAACTTTGTTAATTTGCATCTATAGGATAATGTGATTACAACTTCACCTACCCTCAGAACCATTCTTCCTGGACTCACAAGGAACAATATCATGGAACTTGCTCGTGATTTCGGTTTCCAGGTGATTCACTTCTAATACATGCATAAAGCATAATTTGTCGTATAAGGATACATATTATATATTTGCGGGTGTTGATTTTGCCTAGGTGGTGGAACGCAAATTTTCGGTTGATGAACAGCTTGAAGCTGATAAGGTTTTTTGTACTAGAACTGTTGTTGGGATCTTTGAGGTTGGCAGTGTAACCTATAAGGATCAAAGGTAAATAGAATAAAAAAATCTTGTTTCGTTATTTAGCTTTGCAACATCACTAGTTCACTTCTGTTACTACCAACATAATAACACTATTGAACAAAATATTGGGTTGTCAGGGTGAAATTAAAAACAAGAACAAATACTGTCACCCAGAAATTGTATGATTTCATTACGGGAATCCAAACAGGTGTTTTGGAGGATCAGAAAGGATGGGTGCTTAGCACTTTCAAGATGTAATTCACCACCAAACCCTAATTTTAAAGAGAAAAACCCCAATTTTTAAAATGTTTGTTTAAGAAAATGTCACATACAACTCTCTCTGCAAGCTACGTCTAAAATAATATCCACATCACCCTCACAGGTCATAAAAAACTTAACTCCGTTAAGTTGATTTAACGGCAGGGCCCAATTGAGTCAATTTTTCAATAAAAAAGATCAAATTGGCAAAAATGAAAAGATGATGATGTAACTGAAAAAACCTCAAATAAATTGGGACCTTCGATGGGGTTTAACCTTAATACAATTACATGTGACATGATAGTGACACATGGTACTGCTTCTGTCACGTCACATTGTCATTGTCACGTAGCACAACATCAGTTTGACATGTGTCAACTTTCTATTTTTCTAAAGAAATATTAAAAAAAAATTATAAAATATTTAAAAGAATTAAATATAACACCCTTTTTAAGCGTGTTAGTGTTATACTAACGATAAAGACCTGATTGCTTCAATATTTTAAAAATAAAAACATAATTGAAACCAATTATTAATAATAAGATCGTTAAAATGATTAAATTTTTTTTATATTCCAATTTTGTGTTTCGAAATATAAAAAAAGAAATTATAAAACAAGTAATCTAGAAGGTAATTCGACATTCGAAAATTATCTTTTGGAACATTTATTATTGAAATTTTTTTGTTTTGTTTTAGATTGGGTGTTTCAGAAGGTATTTTTCGAATCCAAAACTACTTTCCAAAACATTCAATAAGAAAAAATATTAAAAATAAGGAAATGTTGAGATTTTTTATTATATTTTATTGAGGATATAGTTCGGAAAAACACCATTTTTATGGGATGGAGGAAGAAAAATAGGGAGATGTAGAAAGAATCACTAGATAATAAAAAAATGAATTAGAAAGCTAGTATGTACAAAAGGTCTGATAAGTAGTGTTTGAAGATGGTCCAAGCTCACCTCAAATGTTGATGGGTATGTAGTTGATTCATGTTCAAAATAAAGCCAATTTTATTTGGAAGCTTCTCCATGCACCTTAAAGTATATAGTTTTGTCTTTCAGTAAAAATTAGATAAGCAGTAATTATTTATTGCACCCTCTATATTTACTGAATCATGCATCCTCAGGTCTTACGCATTTTTTTCTTCTCTAGTCTCACTTTGCATACATCAGGTTTTGAAATCAAGAAACTCACAAAATTATATTAAAAACTTATCAAAATTGAAATCCGGTTAAAAAACTCATTAAATTTCAAATTCAAGTTATAAAACTCATTGAATTTTGAAATCTACTATTAAATGCTATCAAATTTCGAAATACCATATTTATTTCTCCCGAAATCCAATATCTATTACTTTTGGATTTCGAAATTTGATATTTATTTTTCCTAAATTTCAAAATATTATATTTATTACTCCAAATTTCAAAATTTAGTATTTATTTTTTCTATTGAAATCATTTATTAATAAAAATTTAAATAAAATTTATTAAATTATTTAATTAGTTGAATATAATATTTTAATATAATTTAATATATGTTAATACTTTAATATTGTAGCATATAATTTATTAAAGTGCATAAAAGGCTTTAGACCTATGTTATTTTGGGCTTTTAACGTTACATCCATACCTGACGTCTTTATGGGTGACGTTAATGGGACGTCGGACCCTTATAGACGTCGTCGGATATGGCACTAACCGACGTCTAAGGGTACTATATAGATGTCAGACATGACACGAACCGACGTTTAAGGGCACTATAGACGTCGGACATGACATTAACCAACGTCTATTAAGTTTTCGTTGTGTTTTAATGTAGTTTTGCTTGTGTCTTTGGGTAGTGTAATAGTATCTCCTCCCTTTGATAGCTTCTCCGTAAGAAAATATTGCGTATTTTGCATCTCTTATGGCATTTCAACCAAAAACCCGAACCTGGGTCGTTGCCTAGTTTCATTCCAACCGTCAAAGAAAAAGAATACGGTGACATGGAAACTAGGCAAGGACCTAGGTTTAGCTTTAGGTTGAAATGCCATAAGAGATCCAAAAGACGCAAGCTTTTCTTACGAGGAATCTAGCAGAGGGAGAAGGTGCACTACGCTATCAAAAGACACGAGAAAAACCGCATCAAAACATAACAAAAACTCATTTTAATCGGTTCAAACGAACATTAAAGATTTCTTTAATCGAAGTAAACGTAAGTTTAAATGATTCAAAAGAGATCAAACGCACATGAAAATGCAATGCCGCGGAGAGAAAAGGCGAAGGAAAACGATGAAGTGCGCATAACTGTTGTTTGCAATGTCTTATTTAACAGGAAATCAGACGTCAGTTTCCCCAGAGACCGACGTCTATTCTCGAATATACGTCAGGGACCTCACTAATGTGACGTCCATTCGATTTAAAAATTAATATTCGTGGTATATATAGACGTCGGGTGTAGGGGGAACAAACATCTATAATCGCATATAGACGTCGGGGTGACGGGATCAAACGTCTAATCTAAATGACAGAATCTACCCGTCAGACATATAGACGTCAGTTCAGAGGGACCCCAACGTCTATAATATTATAGACGTCGGGACCCCTCTGAACTGTATTGTTAACTTATTTACGAAAATGCCACCAGTCATTAATTTACGTCGGGTTTTCGCTTAACTGACGTATAATGGATGACGTTAAAAGCCAATTCTGTAATAGTGAGTAAAGCACATTTTAAAAAGAACAAAAACAACAAAATTTTAAAAATAAAAGTAAAAAAATAAAATAAAATCAATATTGGATATTGAAATTTGGAATAAGTGTTCACCAGATTTTAGAATATGGAAGAAATGAATATCAAATTTTGAAATATGAAAGTATTGAGTTAACCCAATTTCAAAATCCAATTAAAATTTGAAAAGCTAATTAAGAGTAACGTTTGGTTTAGATTAAGATAGAGTAAGAGCAAAATTGGATAGTGTGTAAGGTGGAGTAATTGATATTTAAAGAATGTTATCTCTAATTTTTATATTATTTTCCATATATTTCCAATTTTCTCTTCTCGTTTATAATTATGAGTTCTCATCTCTACTTTTCCTCTTGTGAGCACGACACTTCATACGGTACAAACTTTATTTTCTATTCATTTTTACTTGGCTATCTTGTTCTTAATTGAAAAAAGAAAATTGTTCCCCTCCTTTTCAAAGTCAAACATAATAAGAATAAATTTATGAGGAGAGAAAAATTGAAATGAGAAGACAAGAATAAATTTAAAAGAAAATTACTATAAAAACTAAATTTATTTTTCATTAAATTTGAGTTACTTTCTTCCGTAATAAATATATGTAAATTGATATGAAAAAAACGTATTTTAATAATAACTAAGATGTTTCTGACAAGAATTATGGAAAAACCTAAAATTAGTGAATAATTAATTATTTTGATTATATAACATTATACAAGATTTAGATGTTGAGATGAATTATTTGTCTGTCTCTTTTAAGCGGCTATAGTTTCGCATCCGAAAAAGGACCTCATCGCTCTGAATGTAAATATTAATTATTGCATTGAATCTAATTATGTAGATCATTTATCATTATACATCTTTGGTTTTTATGCAATATAGTTGTGTAATTTTCTTATTTTCCCTATTTTAACAAAAGGTACTTTTACTATAGTAAAACAAATTAATAAAAATAATTAATTTAATCGATTTTGTAAAATTTTAAAATGATATTATAAATATATCATTTTTTTATTATTAATGTTTAAAAAATATCTTTGTTTATCAATAAAAACAAAAAAAAAATTAATGATTCGTTGTTTTGTCCTATCCCGCAATTTCATAACTATTTGATAGAAGGAAGATACAAAACCAACAGGCAAAATAACGAATTGATGAAATAATTTTCAGTGAAACTTTAAAAATTACAACGAAACTTAAAAGGAAAAAAAAAAGCAGAACATGTAGATGTTAGGGTTTTAGACAGATTATTAAGAAGGAAAGTGGACAGTGACCTGCATTTATGTTCCATTTATAGTCTTCATCCATGGCGGGAATAAGAGAAGCTCATTTCAAATACGAAATTAGATTAAAAAAATTTCCCAAAAGCTGAAAAAAGTGATCGTGGTCTTTCTTGTCATACACACCCTTGACCTTGAATTTCACAACTGGACACGAACAGTCACGTGCCCCTCCAATATTTTATTTCAAGAGAGAAGAAAAGGGTAATCATAAAAACAAAAATTAGAAACTCCCATTGCATGCTTCCTGTTTGTTTCTCAGTAGCAGTTATCATTTTGTATGTTTCTGTGGATACTATTCGCCTTTCTACAGTTTTTTTTTGTCCACAGATTCTGAACTGTCAACTTTCGAACCGATTTTTTGTTTACAATTCCATAATTATTTTTGGGTTCCTGCTACCGTTTAAGCTGGTCATTCACACAGGGAAAGACTCAAAGGTACTTGATCTCTTTTTCCTCAACATTTTTCATTTATGTTTTGAAGTTGGGTTACGAAAGAAGTAATCTTTTTCTCCAATTGTTTGATTTATGGGAAGGTTGGAGGCAGTTTGTGTTTTGTGGCAGAAAAACTATCTCATTGCCCATCATATCATTTACTGTTTCATTACCTTCAATCTGTAGATTTGAGGCCAAATGCTATGAAATATATGTGAATACGAATCTCAATAACGCTCCAAGAACCGCATCTTTGAATTAAGTAAAGGTTCATTCTTTAGTCATATTCCTCGTGAATTTATTGTCGGTGTGTTATGGATTCTACACAAAGATGGTCAGAAGAAATAAATGTTAAGGCAACAAATCTTGTTTTCTGTATATATAATTTAGATTGTTGAAGAATAAATGTTCTTTTTAGTTTGACTTTCCACCTTCTCATGTATAACTGAAGAGTCTGTTCTCTAACAAGGTGAAACGTTAGCGAAGTTTGTATATAAATCCCTTCATTATAATCTTGATCATGGAGAATGTTTTTGCTGCTTCGTTTTGGGCGAGCTTCTAACATCTGGGTTTTGTCCGCAGATGAAATGCTTGCAGTTTTCAAGTAAATCTCAGGCTATTAGTTAGAGGGGACGATGGGGGAAAATAGAGGGTCATTGGAGAGAAAATCTTCTGGTGAAACTGAAAATTCAGAGTCTGCATCATTC
The DNA here is from genome assembly GCA_027742785.1 of Vigna reflexopilosa. Classification (NCBI taxonomy): domain Eukaryota; kingdom Viridiplantae; phylum Streptophyta; class Magnoliopsida; order Fabales; family Fabaceae; genus Vigna; species Vigna reflexopilosa. The sequence continues at coordinate 10,800,740 of CM050918.1, forward strand.
GTTTCTGAGAACCGACTGGGTGAAGCGGTAAGCTGTTTAATACTGTCATTATAGCTAACTGAAACAAAAGAAAAAACCTCCAGAACCCTGTCACATTTGCTGTTTTCGAAATCATTACTAAGCTGGGTTGACATCGACAGTATACATGTTCAGTCTTTATTTCTTCTTAAAAATCTGGGGTCCTATTGATATGATACTTTACATTCACGAGTCAGAAGTTTTAAATTATAATTTGATTACTGTTCTCTACTAAACTCAGAATTCCTCATTTAATGGATGAATTTACCATTCAATTACTGCTATTAAGATGGCCTTCACTTGTTTTACTCCCCCGGTTATCTCTCTTTTTTCTGTAATTAAATGTCATTACTTAAGATAAATATACACAAATGTCATAATGCTTGTAACACGAGTAAACTTCCTGGAACATTGAAAAAATTGTCAAAATTACCAGTTCATCCAATTGAGCCAGGTTTCACAGATTGCTGATATCGGTCCCTTAAATTATTTGGAGAGGTAATCCCTGTCTTGATATTGCTGATACTTACAGAGTCTGTCTCCAAAACGAAAAAGGACAACTTTGTCTCCTGTTAGATTGATAGCAATTGTTTGAACAAATGAACTAAGACAAGGCTAACTATGACTCATGCATGTCTTTTCGGATGTATCAGTTCTCTGGTACTTGCAATTATAATTTACCACTTTCTTTTCTTGTGAGTAGACCTAGATATGGATGTATGTAAGTTCAGTACAATGATGTATATATTACCAGCTTCACTGTCATACATTAATGTAAATGAAGCATAATAATCATATTTTTTTGGGCTGTTCATCGACTGGAGGTTGATATTTTATCCCGTTACTACTTTATGCTAAGTATATTTTTCTTGTTTATGCAGCTTGAGGCATTGAATGAATCTCCTATTGAGCATAACCAGTCACCCGAAGTCGCCTCAAAAATTGTGGTCATACCTGAAGATATTATTATGTCATTTTTCTATTCACAATCACCTGAAGTCACCTCACATGCAACAGATAGCGTAAACGATGATTTAACAGATGAAGATGTAAATGGAGCAATGATAAGTATATTAAAGGATAGAGATGAACCTGATGGTTTGAGGAATATGTCAGAAAAGCTGTCTGCAGCGCTCGTGAATGTAAGTGCCAAAGAAGATTTGGTTAAGCAACATGCCAAAGTCGCTGAAGAAGCTATTTCAGGTACATTTATTTTTAATGATCAGTTCTGACCTCTCTATTCTTACTTGGATATGCTTGCTGTAGCGGAACTTGTGTCTAAACAATTAATCCGTTAAACAGGCAAACTATCAAGAAATTTTACCATCAAGGAGAGGGTTTAAGAGAAACTGCATGTGTTGTTTTTTTTTTCGACAAAAATATATGTATGTGTGTGTATATATATATAAACGGGGACATTATCTTCACATAATCAAACCCGGACAGTAAACCTATCGGATAAAAGGCATACTCTTTGTGGGCTTTAGCCTGTTGATCCAAGACCAACACAAGAATTTAACCATCTGCATCACTGTCACAGTCAAACACTCCTTACTGAAAAATACATCTATTTCGTTCTCACCACAAACACCACGCAATAGCAAATCAAAGGATTTCCCACTTATTTTTCCGGAAAACTCCCACACCCAATTTGTGTAGTGAAGTATATCTGTATGTTACAAGGCAATGGGGTTCTAAGGTTCACCCTGCTATAGCATTTGCTCCACACCCAATTTTCTCAGTTGATTTTTCATCCACGAGGCATAGAGGGGATACCAAATCAGTTTGCTCAAACAAAATACTTCTTTTTCTTAGGTTTTCTCTAGTAGGTAAAACACTTTCCAGGTAAAGCAATGCACTTCGGTGGAATTTTGCAACCGCATATAATTGAGAAAGTAGGATCGTGCTGCATAACACCTATCTGCAGTTTCTGTATATATGTTTATAGAGAATACTCCCTTCCGTTATTCTCCCCGTACCCAACTGGCCCCTACATTTTTGTGCAGTAAATTTTGTTGTACCTGACTTAGCATACTTTACAGGAGAGACTTAGTTCTCACCATATTATCATACTCCTCGTTTTGGCTGTCTTTCACTTGTCCTCCTCACATTTACTTTCCCCCACTCTCCTAATGTTCCTCCAGTCCTTTCTAGTCCATAACTTTTTACTTATTTTAAAGCATTCATCTCCGTATTCCCACAACTGCCCCAGTATTTTTGGTATCAATAGCTTAGATTTGATCAGCATGAATGCTAATGTTAAATGATGGCTGAATATATATTTCTTTTCTTCTGTTTCACATTGTCTCTTAACTGGATAATTTCCATGAACTTATAGGCTGGGAAAAGGCTGAAAATGAATTGACAAGTTTAAAGAAACAAGTCGAGGCACTGACCCTCAGAAATTCAACATTGGAAGATCGAGTCACACATCTAGACAGTGCACTTAGGGAGTGTGTTAGGCAGCTTAGACAAACAAGGGAAGAGCAGGAGCAAAGCATTCATGATGCTGTACTAAAGAAAACACGTGAGCTAGAATCTTCCAAAGCTACACTAGAGAAGCAGCTCATGGAGGTGCAGAGCAAATCAGATTTTTCGAATGCTAGCTCTCCATCATCAATTGATTTTGATAAGTACCAGAAGGTCGAATATTTGGAGAAAGAGAACGCGGTTCTCAAACATGAGCTCCAAGCTCTATCTGAAAAACTAGAACTCAGGACAATAGAGTGGAATTTAAGTACTCAAACAGCCGAGATGGCTAGCAAGCAACATTTAGAAAGCATCAATAAAGTTGCCAAGCTCGAGGCTGAGTGCCGGAGACTGACAAACACGACCTCTAGAGCTTCCACTACATCATCCTCTTGTGTTGAATCTCTCAACGATGGCCAATCCAACAGTGGAGAGAGGACAAGAGCAGTGCAGATTGATACAACAAAGAAGAGTGGCTCAGAACCAGACATAGATGAATTAAGTGGTTCTGATTCATGGGCATCTGCGCTAATTGCTGAGCTTGATCAGTTCAAGAATGAAAAGTACAAACAAATTTCATCCGGTTCTGTTAACATTGATCTCATGGATGATTTTCTTGAAATGGAACGACTCGCAGCACTCCCAGATACTAAAAGTGAGAGCTTTATCAAAGAGTCACTTGTTGCCAATGATTGCATTCACGAAGAAAGCTCCATCAGAAATGAGTTTGACGCTACCAATCGGCAAATCGATGAACTAAAAGAGAAGCTAGAGAGGGCCAAAGCTGAGAAAGAGGAAGTGAAGACATGTTTAATGAAAAGTGAGAGTGTCATTGAGACATCACAGCTTAAAATGGGGGAGGCAGAAAGAAAATTGGAGGAGTTGCAAAGAGAGCTAGAGAACGCCTACAAATCAAAGCAAGTGTTAGAAAATGAACTAACGAGCATGCAGTCCGAGGCTAAATCAATAACTGCAAAAGTTCACTTACTAGAAGCAGAAGTTGATAAGGAAAAGGCCATATCAGTAGAAATTGAAAAAAGGTATAAGGAATTAGAGGAAGAACTAGAAAGAAAGAAGCAGGAAGAGAAATTCGGTTCAATAACCTCTTACAGTGAAATGAAGCTAAAGCAGGTTGGTATCATGTAACATCTATATTAAGTTTTCCTAACATGAAAACTCTGTTAATGTTTTTTACATGTTCTACACCAGGAGGACCTAGCATTAGCTGCAGGAAAGCTTGCTGAGTGCCAGAAAACAATAGCATCTTTGGGGAATCAATTAAGTTCACTAGCAACACTAGAAGATTTCCTGATTGACACTACCTGCATTCCAGAACTTTCTGCAACTCCATCATTCATTGCTAGAGACAGTGCAGTCATGTTGAAGTCGCATTCAAATGGCACATACTCAACTGAAAGAGATTCCGATTCTTCAAGTAAAAATGAAGAAAGCTCACTACCATCCTCATCAACCAACTTGCCAAAGCATGATTCTGAGAAGAGTATAAATGGTTTTGTAAATATTTTCTCTCAAACCGAGAGTGGACTCCAACTAGAAATTTAGTGGGGGCTAAAAACTATGATGATGGAACTCCTTCATTTAGTGCTATCTATCATATATAATAATGACTATCAATTTTTTCGAATGCTTGTGTTGATCCATGGATTAAATTTTTTATGGTTTTGTTACTTATAAATATTTCAGTGTTCCGTTGATAAATGTATCAACCGTAACAAAAAACTAAAAGTAATCATAGCAAAAAACTAATAACAATCATATCAAAAATATAACAAAATGGGGTGAGAGAGGCTCGAACTCTCGACCTCAGGATAACTCAGAAGCTATGAGACCTACGCGCTAGCCAACTGCGCCACCACCCCTTTGAGAGAAGCTTCTATTTTTAATAATATGTACTAAATATAAAGACAATTTTTCTCATGCAAACCATGTCAACTTACCTTTCTAGCACTTTTGCTGCCCAAATATAAATTTTAATCAAGATGGTGGTTGATAATAAAAAAATTATAAAATCATGTTTTATTTTAATTATTAGTATTACGGAGTTATATAATATTTTTATTTTTGTTGTTAAGGATAGTCAGATTGAATTATTTAATCCCAGTTCCCTCTTTAATTGTTTTCACCCTGGAAATGTCATAGTTGTAGTTATTTAAGGAACGGAACATTAATTGTCATTCTATGCTACAAAAAAAGCACGCAACCGAATATTAAGGTGATGCCTCTATGGTAAAACAAAGTATTTAAATTAAAAGGCTAGGAGGAAAGTACTCAAATTTGTTATGAATTTACAATTTAAACGAGTTTATTGGTTTTTCTGATTAGATTATTTAAATTCGTCCCGAATTTAGTCAATGAATCATTAGGTTTAAACTCAAATGTAATTCTTTTCAAACATTATTCAATAATGATAATATTTTATTAAACTTCAATTACTTGACTAAATTAACTAGGTTTTTAGATTGTTCCTCCAAAAGTTATGTTTTTATGAATTTATATATACTTATATCATGTATATAATTTCTACTTATTTTATTACATCTTATTATTGTGATTTGATAGTTTTATTTTTTTTTATTTTTTTTATAATGATGCGGATGAACTATTACTGTATTAAAGTTATTATGTTACGCATATACATTATTAATACAATTTTTAATATTTATTTTTATATTAGATATTTTTACTGGTTAAATCTGAGTCGAGTTTATGATATGATGGTTGCTTTCAAAAAAGCTAAATACTACTTTTAAAATGTATTGATATGGTATTTATGCTTTTTAATGCATTAAGTTTTCAAAGTCTTATGTGACATACTATATTTTTTAAGAGAATTTATTTTGGTCATTTTAAACAAAAATGTTAATAAGCTAATCGAACCAGTCGACGTGTTGAAAAATTGAATGATCTTAAAGATAGGTAGCAGAAACAAATCACTTTTAAAAACATAAACCATCGTATTAAAGTTTTAGAAAATTATATTTACGGATACGTCAACATCATATTAAGACTTTTAAAATTAAATGTACCAAAACAAACTGGACAAAAATAACATTAGAAGCATTAGAAAAAAATTAATACTATGCTAAACTCGTGTGTATAAATCCAAGTTATTTCAACCCGAAACGTTGCGATTGGAAGCATTTAAAATTCTCATATTCTCATACATGCTTGATGCTTCAAAATAATTTTAGAGAAAATTACAAATAATCTATTTGTGTTGTATTTAAAAAACTAAGAGGCTGAACATATTCATACACAATCCTCTCCATGCATGCTGCACCGTTTCCCTCCGTCTTTTCACTTCAGCCGAAGATTAAAGATTGTTGTACATACACCAAAAAGAGCACTGTATTGTACTTTTTCTCTTCTATCATTCACGGTGGTCATGAAGATTTCGCTGCTGGGACTTCCTTTCTCTCTTAAAGGCTTTGAGAAGATCCATACCAAGACCAATGTTGAGCAAATTCATCCCAGCCATGCCCAACAGAGCCAGTGGTAGCTCTACACCCTTTTGAAATTTATGAGCATCCTTCATGAGCTTGGCTGTGATGAGAATGTGAGGTACAGATCTTGCCACACAGAAGGTGACCCAATTCAGAAACCATTCTAACTTAACATGAATGCTCTTTGCATCCCGAATACCGGCCATTCGTCTCACTTTTCTCACATGCAGAAAGATGGAATGCAGCTGAGCCATACATCACAAATAAGTATTCCTTAGTTTGTACAGTCACCGGTGAGTAGTATGTAGTCAGGGCTTAACAACACAGACTCATACAAATGAGAAATTATAACATGATTTGAGGTGAGATAGTCTCGGTTCAAACTAATCTTTACACAATATGTAATTATGTGTTACTAATTCTTACTTACTAAAATGCTCAACTATGTCTCATAAAAATTAATGGGGATCATGTGATTCACAACAATCTAACAATTTTTCTCATGGACACAGTGCTTTACCACTATCTAGCAATATCTTTCTACGACCATCACATACACACACAACTTAGGAAAGGGGGAAAACCTTAGTCCCAAAATTCTAGTCTTTTGAAGCAAAAAAAAAAAAAAAAATTAGATATAAACAAGTACACACAAAAAGGAAGAGTTTCAAAGGAAATGTGGCTTACCTCACAGATAAGAGTGAGAATAAGGTAGTTGATGGTAACATTTCGATACAAAGCAAGAGTGAAGCATATAAGGAGAACCAGATGATGCACAAGGATAGAGGGGATCCAACCATTATACAAGCGATAATGAAGCATATCCCACTGATCATACGCAAAGTAACCACATGAGAAGCTCAATGCTTCAAAAGCCCAAGGCCAAGTATGTTCAACCAACTGTGAGTGGTCAAACATTCCACTTGGCCCAGTATCTAACAACTCTCTGAACAAGATGAAGATCACTGCACAAGAAAAGGCAATAACAGCAAGAACCCGATGAGAAGAGAAAGGAGAAAAGGTATTAAAAACCACAATATCTATACGGAATACTCATCGATCCAACAGAAATAATTTTAGCAAAGAACCACCCACAGAAATCCAGGAAAGTAGCTTGAGGTCTTGTTTGGTAAGAAAAATCGAAATAAGATAACTTCATAAACATAACTTAGGCTACACATAACTTGAAATCCGCTTTCAGAAGAAACAAAAATATTTTTTCTCCTGTAAACGCTTCTACGGACAAACTCATTCAAACATGACCTAAATGAAAAACGAGAGGATTTTGGAGATTCACGGTCAATTAGAAAACTAGACTCGTGGAACGCTTGATTAATGGATATTATTGAAACACTCTCCCTCAACCGATTTTCAATTCAAGCAAAGGTTTGCTGAAGCTGCAAGCACTAAGCCGTAATTCATATAATTATTACTTCTCTTTTACAAAAGATAAGTTCAATATCCCTGGAACTCTGCTCTCTGGTTATGGAAATTGGGTGGCCCGAAAAGCATCGAAAGAAAGTGATAATAAAAAAAGAGGCGAAGTTATAAGAAAATTAGAGAATTGGTGAAAGTGAAAAGAGAAATGACCTGAAGCGGAAGTGAGGAGAGAGTGGAGAAGAGAGACGGAAGTGTTAACGAAGAGAGGATCTTTATCTGCGGAGAAGAAGAATCGGATGATGCTATTAGATGTCTGATAGAAGATTGAACCTGCTATGACGGAGAAAAGCTCCCACCGCTGATTCAACAAAATCTGAAAACAAACGGAGCCTAACCAGAAAAGTAGAGTCGCAAAGAAGAACTTCTCCACCGCATTCCGCTTCCCTTCCATTGCCATTGCTGCTTTTGCTTCTTCGTCTTATTGTTATTCCATCCAACCAAACAAGGCGCTACTTTTATTTGGCCCTCTTCCCTGATCTTCAGTCCTCTCAATCAACTGCAACAATAAATTTGTCTTAATTGCTTGAATCCAAGGGAATGGTATCGTACCTACGCAAATTTAATTTTACCTTATTCTCTCTTACAAATTCTTACACCTAACTTTTAAATAATATCTCAATATATATTATTTAACAGATTATATGATTTCTTAAATATTTATCATATGCATGTACTTTATTATAAAAGAATTAAAAACTATTTCATAAAAACAAATTAAAATATTTTAATATTTTTTTTAAGTATAGATACTTCGAGAGAGAGAACGGTATTAGAAGAGTATAATATTGCAACAACTAGTATGGTGAGAAAATCTAACATCCCATTTTTAATAGTAAAAATACTACTAAAATGAATATTATATATATGATAAATGAAATATTATAAGAAACAAACCCACGAAAGATAATGTCTACACCTGTAAATTCGTTCGACTTCTCCTACTGAATCCCCTCAATCATCTATCGCGGAAGTAACTGAAACAAATGTCTCCCTAAACTCACACCAATCAGGTGATCATCGCAAAAAAGAAAACATACAAAAACAGACAACCACAGAAGCAAGAGTGAGCTAGATATACAAATATCATACAACCCATACCAATTTAACCAATATATAAGCATGTAACAACCAAGTATTTCAAGCATGCAAGGACCAGAACACAATACAGACTAAGACCGAATGCATTATTCTGATACCAATGACCGACCACGTGATTTGACCATCCGGACTAGTATGAAATGTCAAGTTCCAGGGGTTTATGCACTGGGTGGTGTAGTAACTGAAAAACCATCAGCTGCCACCCGACGTTAGTCCGTTATAACTCACCCAAGAACCTATGGGCTAGGACCTCCTGCTATTCTCACCACATGACTCATCATTCTCTACTTGAGCATGGATGATCATTAGAATGTCAGGATAAACCCCATAAGGACACTCCGACCATTCATACTGTCAATCACAATAAACCACAGGGCACGACCATGTAACCTCCCTTGAGGATCATGGAATTACGTCCATCAACCATACTTTGTTACATTCAACCACCAAACATGTCTCATACATTCACATAGTTTCAATGTAATAACATTACCACCATCATACTATGCATTTCAATCATTCTACACACTTAATTCAACCAAACAAGAGAAAAAAGAGAAATCTAAACTCAGAGGATTCGCACAGCGCACCCTAATTCGCTATGCGAATTAACTCGTTGAGGTTGCAGGCCTCAGGTCTCTTGCATAGCACACCCAGGTCGCTATGCGAGAGCTTAGACAGAGAGCAAACCCCCAAGACCATTCGCTATGCGCCCATATTCGCTCTGCGAATTACCAACCTTTATTCCCAGACTCTTCCCAGTCGCATAGTGAATAGACTCGATATGCGAATCACCAGACAAAGAGCAACACCCTCCAGTCAGTCGCACATCGCACCAGCTTGCACAACGAATGACTCAAACAGAGAGCACCCTCTACAGGGTCTCGCTATGCGAGACCATTCGCATAACGAGACTGCATAATCTGCAGAACATAAGTTCTGCAGAATCATGCAACTCACATCCACTTTACCAATTCCACTCACTTTCCCCAACTTCTAACTCCTCAAATTCACATTTCAAGTCTAATTAAACTTGTCTAGACGTTCCTACGCCTTCCTACTATAATTCTAACATGATTAAAACTCAACTTTTGCCTTAAAACACTAATTTGTTCAACTAAATGGCTCAAATTTAATTCTACCATTATGCACATGTTTTAGACCACTTTGATGCTCCTAACAAGTTACAATTGACCTATCCTAATTGTCCCAATCTCTAACACACACTCCAAAACCCATTTGCTCAAAATCACCTCTTCACTTCCTCTAATTGACCCAAAACAGTCCCCATTTCCTTGACTCCCTTCCTAACCAAGGTCTTAACATAACTCACATCCCAAACACTTCAAACATCTACCATTTCAGCAACCAAGCTAGTCCAAACAGTTCACAGACATCCTATTACAGATTCACAAGTTCAACACACTAGCACATGGAACTCAAGTTATTGTAAACCTTGACTATGTCTCAAACAGCATATCAAATTCACAATTCAGCACACATATGTATCATGCAATAATTTCAAAAGCATATCCAACTCCCCTTACCTCAAATTCACATCACACCTCACTGGAACACTCTAAACAGTGCCTCACAGCGATGAACTCAACAGGACCTACAAATCACCATTTGGTGGTCAAGAATAGCTCTTAATACCCAGTTTGAGCTAGAAGATGGAGAAAAGAAACTAAAAACCACATGCATGACAGAATCGTTGCATGCTCACAACCCTAAAAGCACAGAGAGTGAGGAGAACAACTTACCAACTGAAGAACGAGAAACTAATCGAATGGATAGGAAGCCTCAACTTCGGGAACGCGTGAACACTACCTAATCGACAATGCAACGGTCCACTAAGACGAAGTGGTAGAGAGAAGGCAGAGGAAATGAAGAACTCAGTTCTAGAGAGAGATGAGGTTTTAAGCTAATGAACCCAGATGATACATAAAAAGCTATTTTTATGGTCTAGGTGTTTTAAAAATCTGGACTTCATTAACTTAAAGCACCTGTCACTCTTAACTTTATTTTTCATATCCTCACAGAAAACACTTAAAAATATGGTTTCAAAAACTGGACACAAAAATAATAAATAATAATTGTCTTTTAATTTCAAGAAATGTTTAAAGATAAAGTTTCAATTCACACATAACAAATGGTAGCAATATTTTCTAAATGAATTGTAGTTGTGATTCAGTTTAAAAAGAAAAGAGTAATTTATTTTTTAGAATGATCTGTGAAATCTTTGCTCGTTTAACATTTAACCTAATCGTCTAGACTTTCATAATGTGATTCAATTTACAAAGAAAAAGGCAATTTGATAAACTAAAGAGAAATTATAAAAACTAAATTCAAAGAGAAATATCTATATTAATATTTGTTAACTATGGATCTACACCTTTCAACAATCAATATATCCAACGCTCAAATAACAATCTTGATTTTAATGCTTTGAAATGTACAATGAAGTTGCAAATACTTATTACTTGAGGTTTTGAATTTCATTTAAAATATTTATTGTATTACAATGAAGTTATAAATGTGGGAAAGTTATACCATGACTTGAATGAAAGAAAAGTCATATCAACTAAAGATAACTTTAGGTAATGGTAATTGTTATGGCTTAATGTATATTTTTTAATGAAAGGTTTCTTTTTCACCTCTTCCTTAGTACTCGCGTTCTATAAAGGGCAGTTGTAGGTTTATAAAAAATACTTTAACTCTCAAGTTACTAGAGTGTGTCAAATAATTATCAATATAAATGTTTTTCATTTATCTTTATAAGTAAACTATTTATAAAATAATCATGGATTTGTAGGCTCTCACTTATGTATGGGTATGACGGGTCATGACTCATTTATCTCATGAGTCAATTGACTAATTTGGAAAGTGCTAAATTAAAAATAGTTCAAGTTGATTTTTTTTGCTAACGACATTAAAAATGCAAATGATGTAGTGTCCACCTTAGCCAACAATGAAAGACTATAAGTTGTCACATCACCACAAGTTGCCACATCACCACATTTTTCACGTCATCACCTTCTTCTACCAGAAACCCTAATTTTCCTTGCCTTGCCCTTCCACTATCACCTATCATCTTCGTCGTCCACCACCTTTGCCACTGTTAGTCTTACACCACCAACGTCCAACCTCGCACCAGTAACCTTGTGCCATCACCGCCATGGTAGGGACTCAACTTCTTCACCCATTAGCCGCCAGTCTTCGTCCATTTTCAGACCATCACGAGTCTCGCTGTTAGTCATTATTTCCACCATGGCCATGACCTTTGTGTTTAGTAAGCACCATGGTCTCGCGTCTTCTTTTCCTTGAGTCGTCACCACCAATCTTCTTGTGCAGCCATGAAAAACCCAGAAACCATCATCATTCCCTTCATCATGAGCTCCATCGCAAAACATCCATAGCCACGACTTGCAAACCAAAAACACAACGCTACCCAAAACACCACCATAGACCATTTTCGTCCATGTTGAGAAATTCCTTCTCGCGTTCCTTCGTAAACCAAACCTCCATATCAAATCCCTAAAATCACAAAGAAGCAGAATTCTCCAATTCGTTAATAACCCTAATCACTAAGAACCCCTAAAATCGCGAGACCAAAATTGCGACTTCATCTTCTCCTTCGCAAAGAACCACTAAAACCTGACGTTGCCACGTAATTCACTTAAGCTTGTCACGTAATGAATAACTGCACAAGCCATTTAATATTGACTAAGATGGACATTATGCCTTAACATTTTTAATGCCGTCAGAAAAATAACTAACTTGAACAATTTTTACAAAACATGAAATCAATCTAAACAACTCAAGAGAACCAAATGAACCCAACTAACAAAACTAGGAACCAAAAATTGATATTAATTTTTTTTAAATGTCAATTTTTGTAATAAATACAAATTGCATCGTTTGAGTAAAAAAAAATTAGAAACATATATTATTCCAAGACAAATCTAAACCATTCATGTTGCATACGCGAAGGGAATATGCTTTATTTGATAGAATAATCCTTATATCACGTTCTTACATTTTTGCCCCTTATTAATACATTTAAAACATGACTGCAATTTTAATTTTTAAATAGCAGTGTTATTTTTATTTACAAATTTTCCGGCATTTAAATATATGTATTCTCAATTTTTAATATCAATGTGTTTTCTTTCTCCTTTCCTTAATGTATTTGTGTCCATATATTTAATAATTTTATCTTGTTTAAAAACATATATTCTTATTTAACTTTCAAAAAAGCATTTTAATGAAAACCGTAATAAAGTTTAAAATAGATAACATATACTAGTTAAAAATTATTTATTTTTAAATAAAAGTAAAAAAAATGTATTTAACAAAACATATATGAAAATAATATTTATAATTAAGAACTAAAGATTTTTAACCCAGTACATAATTATAATAAATTAAAGAATTAAAATATCATATTAGTTTATTCCTTAATTTTTATAAATTATAAATTTTAAAATTACTTATAACCTTTGGTTCACAAGTTTGAAGCTTTTTATATTATATGTAATGAATTAAATAATTACAACTTTAATTTAGTAAATGCTTGTAATTATGTATTTTCTAACGTGTTGGTATGTTAATTCTAAATGAGTTGTTGTAAGTAGATTGTGTCCAACTTTTTTATCTGTTATAAAAATATTTTATTTCTAGTTCAACCTAATTTTATGAATTTCTTTTTATTATGCTTTACTTTCTTTTTCGCTATGTTTTGCTTCTATTTTTCAATTTTTTTAACATCAGCGTCAATCATTATGAAGTTAAAATATCATTAAATATTAAATAGAAAGAGTGTATATAAATTATCCGATTTTATTATATATTATTATATAAATATAATAAAAACCTAGAAAATAGAGTATTAAAATTGATAAGTGTTTTAAATTAATGAGACTATATTATTTTAATTTTAAAATATTCGATAATATAAATAAAATTTTATAAACGTGTTTTATTATCTAAAACACATTATCCTTCTAAAATCTTTTTTTTATATTTTCTCTTTCTTCTCTTTTAGATTTTTAGTTTTTGAGTTATCTGTTTGACGATTAGTAAGTGTCTAGACGATCACGACAATGAGATCTACAACTTCACCGTATCAGATTTCTTTATAAAGTAAGTTAATTTCTACTCCTTTTTGTTTGATTTGGTGTCAAAGATACATGTAAGTAATCTTACCACACGTGTCATCTAACTTTCGTTTCTAGTTCCTTGTCGATCAGTGATCCTAAGGACCTACCTTGATCATAATTTTGTGATCTGTAGGTACTACTAGAGCTATCTCAGTTGAGGTAGAGGTTTTTGAGTTAGTAGAACTATTTAAGGTTTTCATAAGGTAAAGGAAGGTAATAATTGTTTGTTTTATGTTAAGAAATATGTAATTATGTTTGATAGAGTGTAAATTATATACTTAGTTGAATATGTTACAATTTGAGTGAAATGTGTATCTTAATGAGTGAATATTTGCCTATTGGTGAATATAATGGTGTATGCTTGTGAAATGATGCTTGATTTAATATATGATGTTACTATTTTTTTGAGTTCTAATAAGTATAAATCTGCTATAAAGTTGAAAGTAGTGAAAAAGGAGTTTTGTTGGGTCGGTTCTGGTTTGAATTGAGGTTTTGATAGGTGAATTTTCTATAAGAGTGATTTTGAAACTATAATTGATGTTGAGGATTTGTTTTAGATCATTACAAACTTGTTTATTTAATAAACCATAAAGGTGATGTTGGATTGGTAATTAGCTAGTAGGTTCAGCTTTGGTTGTTTTTAGTCCATTTTAAGGGTTTTAATACATGAAAATCTAAAAGAGTAAGTTTGTGATAAAACTGAAGGCTTGGGGTCTGTTTTTGAGTAAACTGTTCCTTGCTTAGAGTCTTAGTTTGCTAAATTTTGGTTATAATGTGTAGAGTTGGTTATAGGTGTTTTTAAGTGGTTGAGTTGATATAGGGCATCTTCTTTCTAACCAAATGAGCAAAGAGGCACTCAATTTAATCAATAAACATGTTTTTGCATTTAAATCAGAAGAACATCTCATTGTCATATGGTATGGCGCTGAGCGCTCCATTTTGGTGTTAAGTGACGTTTTTACAATGGGTTTTGAGCGTTGGACGAGTCAGGGTCATTGGGCGAGTTAATAGTAATGGATGACTGTATGTTGCAGAGGTGGGTGAGAGTTCTCGTTGGGCTTGGAGAACTCTCTATTTGCGTTCTCTTTGGACGTCGGGTGAGCTCGCTGGGCGAGTAGGGTCTAGCGTTGAGTGTTAGGATTCTATCGCTGGGCGACTGTATCCAGGTTAGGATTTTGCTTTCTTCTCTTTTATTTCTTATCGATAAGAGATGTATTAATACTTTAAAGCTTGTTTAGTAATGCATATTGAATTATATGATGATTTATAAATGAGGTTATGTATATGGTTAAGTGTGGTTTGGAAAGAGTTCCAAGGAAAAATTCTTGATATTTATTTCAAGTAGTATATGTATTATTGTATGAACTCAGTTTTTGGGGTTATTCTCACACTCTAATAGTCATCCATTCTCAAGTAGAGATGGATGAGACATGTGGTGAGACATGTGATGAAAGTAACAGAAGGTCTCAGTTTAGAGGCTTTACCTTGACCTTAGACGTTTAACAAACTAACCTTATGAGTGGTAGGGTGAAACTCATTGACAATAACTTTGCAAAGTAGTAGAGACCACCACAAGTGAACAACTCGTCAAAGTTTGACAATAGTACACGTATATGGATGTTTAAGTTTGGATGTTATGATATGTTTAGGTGTTGTGCTTAGTTTGAAAGTGAAAATATTATATGTTACTTTTTGAATTCCATGTTTTATTATGTTGATATTAACTTATCTTTTTTGTGTTGTTTGTTTGCTTGTGTTTGTTGTATAATTTTGAAATCATCACATAATGAGTCTGAGGAGAGAAAAATGATCTATCAATGTAGTTAGTGTTCTTTTTGGATTGTAATGTAACACATCTTTTATAAATGAATATATAAGTTTTAAAATAAAGTTGTGTATATAAAATTAATTCATAATTAAGTTTTAGATAACAATATACATATTTTTTATATACTTTCTTTTTTGCTAACCGTTGTTAGTTTATTGAACATGTATATTTCTTTTAATATGTTTAAACTATTTAAATGGGATGTTATATATAATATAAACTTGAATATATAAAAAAAGTGTGTAACCAAATTCTTTAAATTGTACACAAGCAAAATGTATCGATTATATTTAATTTAAAATAAATTTATGATATATATATATATATATATATATATATATATATTATTTTAAATAGATGGAAGATTAGAAATTATGTGACAATGTTGTACATTACGAAGAATCCTATAAACAAGTCCTCCATATTATTAAATTATATTAGGGTATGGACATATTTATATATTTATTAAATTTAGCACCACGTTAGGGCTTAGTTCCAAACACTACAGATTTTAGCAAATACCCGTGTAAGTGACGAAGTCAGAAAATTGGTTGATCAGCAGCGAAAGATGTCGATCTTCGAGTACAACGGGAGTGCCCTAGTGGCCATGGTGGGGAAGAACTGCTTCGCCATTGCCAGCGATCGGAGACTCGGGGTTCAGCTCCAGACTATCGCCACCGATTTCCAGAGGATTTCCAAGATCCACGACAAGCTTTTCATCGGTCTCTCGGGCCTCGCCACCGACGCTCAGACGCTCTACCAGCGTCTCGTTTTCCGCCACAAGTTGTATCAGCTGCGTGAAGAGAGGGATATGAAGCCCGAAACCTTCGCTAGCCTAGTCTCTGCCATTCTCTACGAGAAAAGGTGTGTCTCTCCGTCTTAATTTTATCAATTATTCTTAGCATTAGGGCACTTATGCACTTTTATCGATAACGTTGCCTGTTTGCTTTATCTGAGTGAAAAAAAAATAAAAAATCGCATGATAAATAAAGATGCTGTTACCAAACACGGTGAATTCTGAATCCTTGCATCCCATTATTGTAACGGTGTAGTAGCTCCAGACTGTGTTCTAGGCCTCGTGGTCAACAGCAGGATGCCGTGCTCGGTCGTGTGTTTAACTGAAATCTTTTGTTTGGTTTTAAATGTTAAATTTGCATAGTCGATTTGTAGGTAAATTCTTATTTGGTGGCTTTATCCAGATGTTTTGTTTATATATTGAACGCCGTCGCTGTGTATTTTATTTTAGAATTGACTTTGTTGGATTTTCCGTTTCTTATTCTAAAACCCGATGGTGTAATTCTATCTTTCATAAAAGGAACGAATATATAAGGTTGGGGGTAAGGAAGAGAAGATGGGAAATAGAATTAATATTGTTAAGGTAATTCTCGGGGGAGGAAGGGAGACTTGGTATTATTGAAAGAATTATGTTCTCATCAGCAAAACATAATAGTGATGATGTTGCTATTAATATGAGATACAAAAACAAAAGTTATGGCTAAGACATATTCCTACCTCAGCATGTCTCCTGTCAACAAACTGAAAGTTGCATCGTTAAAGATGTAATATCTCGTTCGAATATGCTACTTCAAGTGTTAGACTGATGGTGTATATTCAAGTTGACTCGGAATATTTTCTAACTGAACATCCAGAGTAATATAAGACTCTTGTATTTTGTGAACATAAAATTGTTGTAACTCGATCAAACATTTGTGGAACTGCTCTAGTTTTGTCCATGGCCATGCAATCTAAATGTGCTTTATTTTCCTTTGTGAGGTGTGGGGACGTGTTAATGAATATTAATGGAAGTCTCACATTGACTAGAGATAAGACTAATTTAAAGTATATATTCGAGTATAAATCTTATATCACAAGCCGGTTTTATGGGATCGAGTTAGACTTAAAGTCTACTTCATAATATGGTATCAGAGCCATGAGTTACAACTTATCCTAGTGAGATTTGTGTTTGTTGGCATATCATTCCACCTATTATCGGACCGTTATCGGACCATCAATTAATGTCTAGTCTCACACTTGAGATGTATATACTTCGGCGTGAGGAGAGTCTGTTGGAAGTTCCACATCGACTAGTGATAAGGTCAATTTATAGTATATACGTAGGTGCAAATCTCACCTTACAAGCCGGTTTTGTGAGGTTGAGTTAAGCTTGAAGTCCACTTCTTAACATGTTATCAGAGTTATGGTTTAGAGCTTATTCTGGTGAAATTTGTTATTTGTTGGGCATATTGTTTTTCCCGATATTGGGCTTCTATCAGACCACTTATTAATGTCTAGTTTCACACACGAGATGTATATACCTTGGTGTGAGAGAGTGTGTTGGAAGTCTCACATCGACTAGAGAAAGACCAATTTAGATTATATATGTGAGTGCAAACCTTATCTTACAAATTGGTTTGGTGGGATTGAGTTAGATTTAAAGTCCACTACTTAATAAACATGATGTCTAAAGAGTATGAAGATCTAGTTTTCTATTCTTTAAATAACTATCAATTGACTGATTACTGCAAAAAAGGAATAGACATATTTTGTGAAGCAAATGAATGCTCCATTATTTCAATGAAGTGGATATGTTTGTGAAATATTTGTGCACAATTTAAATCATATGCATAATTCTATTTATGTTTGTGGAAGTTGTCACCTCACTTGATTACTGTAAAAGAAAAATATGTTCTTTTGCATTTCAGGTTTGGTCCATACTTTTGCCAACCTGTAATTGCTGGACTAGGAGATGAAGATAAACCTTTCATTTGCACCATGGATGCGATTGGAGCAAAGTAAGTTGAAGTATTGTATAATCTATGCCCTTATTTACGGTAGAGTGTTTAGCAAGGTTAGTGTTTTAATGACATGATATTATCCTGCATTTATATGGAGACTGGTGAATAACAGCATCTGCAAATATGAATAATTTTGCTGAACTATATCATTTCTAGCTATTTTTGCTACTCTAGAATCAGATATTAGAGGACGTTTCTGAATATTTTCGTCTTTTTAAATTTTTATGACCTAATAATCATTTCTGTTGAGAGAAACAAAGTGGCACAACTGTCATAGTCAGACGTTGGTTTCTGCAGCTAAATACTTAGTGTGCTGGACGTTTTGTTTATTTTCAAACTACTAATTTGTTGGAAAAAAATGTTTCTAAATTTTATTGAGATTTAAGGTACCCCTGCCTTATGCCCTGAAGTGTTGTTGAATGAACTCTATGCACATAACTTTGATAATGAAGCAATAAATAACTGATTTTATTTTCTCAATTGGATGCACACCACACTAAGTATTCTTTAATCTATGTTCTTTTTTTAGATTTCTTCTTTTTTTAAAATCTAAGCAACTTTTTTTCCCCTTTAGTTATTAGAACAATCTTTTTATTTTTCATTGAAGCCATAAGTTTGTGATGGTAATAGGTAATAACTTTTTTTTATGCTTTTTGCTTTGACAGGGAACTTGCAAAAGATTTTGTTGTAGCTGGTACTGCATCTGAGTCTCTTTATGGTGCTTGCGAGTCAATGTTTAAGCCTGACATGGTTTGTCTCGATATTTAATTTGTTGCTTTTGACATCACTCTTTTTTTTCTTTTTTATAAAATTGCCAATTCTTGCAATCATGTTTGTACTTTACTTGTGTTTTAATACTAAATTATGAAATAAGTATATGCAAATGGACATGTTGACATGTTGCTGAATCTTAATTTGAATAGCTGCTTGCATATCTTCAGAATATCATTCATGTACAATAGATGGGATAACCTGATGTATCTCCTGGGAGCCAAGGATAGCCTAGAAATTGGAATAATTTAATTATCCTATTTTTATCCATTTCTAGAAAAATTGAAATAAGTTAGCTTTCTTTTTTTATTTATCTTTTGGAAGAAGTTAGTTATCCTTTTTTATCTTTATCTATGTATGTATATGTATATGAATATAGATGCATATGCATGTATGTTACCCCTGCCTTTAGGAAAACCGGGGAGAGTAACCTCTATGTGTTGGGAGTTGGCAGAACTTTAGGAGATTGTGTATTCTGGTTTTTTTTGAGAATAATCAGGAAGGAGTATTTTAGTAATCCATCTTTTAAAGATGAACTCCTTTTGGAGGGCAGCGTCGTTGTATACAAAGAACTCCATTAGGAGTCTGTTCTTTGTACTTTTATCCTTTTATCTGATAAAATAAATAAACATTTTATATTCTTGCATTAATTGGTAGATATTTAATCTTGATACCAATTGGTAGGTACTTGTGAAACCCACTTTCAAAAGCTATATATTAAGGGAAGAAAGCCGAACAGTTAAATACTTCACTTAGTATCTCACACTTTTTGACGTGGGATTTAGCCATCCCATAATACATAAGTCCTTATCAAAACTGTTTAAGTACCATTGCTGTTCTTCTACCACAGAGCTTGTTACGTGTGGCTATCATATGCTGGCTCGAATTAGAAGTAGATGTGATGTATTGGAATTGCTTAAGTGATAAGACTTGTATTTGGAACACTGCTTTATAATAAAATATTTTGTCGATAGTAACACTCGGAAACTCCATTTTGCGTTTCCAGTGAAGACATCTCATCATTCTATCACACTACACACAAATCAGCAAGTCATTTATTTTCATTTTTTAATGTTGGTATTAGAAATGGGGTACGTACAAATAAGAAAGTGTTATTTCATGTGCATGTCTACTTGACGTTGAAGGTTCTTTTAATACAGATTATAACAACTGCAAAATGCAAATCAGGTGTAATATACCTCAATGTTGGGCAAAATTGTTGTATGAAATAAGATGTTCTGCAAACTAAAGTTGCTACGTATAGAGGCTCAAATTTCAGTTGATTTCCCATGTTCTCACGGGTTATCAACTTATCATGCTTATGATATATTCTTGAAACTTCAAAGATGTTTAACTTTTTTTTCATGATCTTTAACGAGAAGAATTATCAACTTATTCATGTTCCCTTGGTTTTTTAATTGTGACTCAGGAACCAGAGGAATTGTTCGAGACTATCTCCCAAGCGCTTCTATCATCTGTCGATCGAGATTGTTTAAGTGGCTGGGGTGGACATGTTTATGTTGTGTAAGTTTGTGATTTCTCCATTTCTCATCATAGTTGACCACAAGTTTTTGGCATACTGCTGTTACCATTTTGGAATTAGGCACTAAGCATCCATACTTTATACTTTATACTTTATATAGTTGATGATACTTTTGCCATATTCTAGACAAAACAGTAATGGCATAATGAAAAAAATCCTGATCTACTTCCAAAGATGCTGTTTCGGTACATGTTACTCTTTAAATTTCTGTCGGTCACGATTAATTTTCCTAGTTATGATAGAACAGACACAGTTAAATATTTTAGGTTTAGGTAAATCGAGAGTCACTGCGGTACCACATGGATGACATAGCAATGCCGACAATATACAAAGGAAAAGTGATTGATAAAGCAGCCCCGGAGGGGAAGGGGTAGGATGGAATCGGATTCCTGTAATGATTTGAAAGAAAATCTTGTAGCCTTCTTTTCACCATTATCACTTATTTTTCTTTCTTAGTCATTTTTTTTTAAATTTTCTTCTCCTAAAGTAGGACGTTTGCATTTAGATGTTTATTCTTAATTTTATTTTTGTTAATAATCTCATTCGTATATTGTAATTTTTATGGCTTACTAGTCTTTTGGTTTATTTGCTGCAGCACCCCAACCGAAGTAAAGGAGACGATATTGAAAGGAAGAATGGATTAACTTTTAAGAGTGCTTGTTTAGAGACGTACTACTTTCCGAGGTTCCCGAGCGTGAAAGGGGAACTTTATTGGATAGACGTTCAATCATTTCAAATGAAAAAAAAAAATGCTATAAGTCAACCAAGTCACCCATTTCTTATTATTTTGTAACTTAGCTTGAATTTAAATGAAGATCGTTTACCATCAATTGTGCAGGATAATACATTTTGATTGTGGCATTTTAACCACATGCACCTTGAAAAGCACTTTGCACAGTTTTTAGTCCAGCATTTAGATTATCAGTGAAAAGTGACACTATTCGAATCAGTCTTGTGCGAATGAAGTTATAATTTTGGAAAAAATTACCTTCTCTTTCAAAGGAAAGAAAACAAGTGAGATTTTTTTTTTCTCTCAATCAAACATATCTTAGACCTAGAAGGACTGGCTGCAAACTAGGTATAATAATAGACCAGACTTTGCGCCTATTTTCATTGTTTGTGCTTGGTCTAAGGCTAAGTGTATAAGCTAAATAAGTGAAGCACTAGTTAAACACCAGATTTGTTGAATCGTGTGAAAAGCAATAGAAGCTTATTAAAGAGCATTTTGTTATTTGTATTACATGTTTTTACAATTACGGTTTTACGTTAACTTAAATCTATTCACGTAAAAATTAAAGTTTATTAATATAGTTTTAAGTAGTGTTTGTTGTCTTTTAAAGTGGCAACAACATTCAGACCTCAAGCTAAAGGACATAGGCTAACTTATGGTATTGACTGGACCTAGTTTTATTCTTAATAGAATGGATAATGATATTTAGACAATATTTTTTTACAACATTTACGTGTTATTCTGTGATTGGTTTAAAATTATTCTACAATCAATTTTAATAATCATAAACACTATCATGGACCAATCACAGAATGACACGTAAATAATGTTCAAATATTGTCAAAAAAATATTGTCTAAGTATCATTGTCCGGATGGAATAGAAAGAAAGGGTACGAATATAATGATTAGAAAAGAAATACGAGATAAACTTTTATCCTTGGACAAAAATACCGAAAATGTAAAATAAGAGGCAAAACTTAAATCATAATGTTTCCCATCACCATACAAAATTAAGATTTGTCACCGTTCTGCACGAGCCTTACCTCATGATCTTGTGCATGAGCATACTGATCTGTATGTAATGCAAGGCATGTTAATTCCTTACTATGGGTTATTGCATGATTATAAGAATGCATACAAGTGCGAAACTGAGATAGCCGGAAAGCACGTTATAATATCCTTCCAAGCTAAAAAACAAGTTAAGTAACTTCTCACTGATCACAGCACAATCGAGTTAAACAACTACACTGCAATCAGCTTGTCGAGGTTCTTAAATGTATAAATGTCATGTGGAAAAATAAATGGCATCTAAATATGTTGAAAATATATTTTGGCATTTTGTTTACATTTTTACTGTAAAAATTACTGTGTTGCTTTTTTATTGATTTTTTTTACAAAAATAAACAGAAAATAACAATAAAGAAAATATTTTCACTATATAGTAATAGCAGATATATAAAATTAGTATGCTTAAATCTGAAATTAGATTTCTAAAGTAATAAATAGTAAAAAAAAAACTAAATACTAAAAACAGTCAACGGTAACGTGAGAAATTGAAACATTTAAATCTAAAATCCAAAATCATTATCAAAATTGAAAACAAACTACGGTACAGAAAGAAACCTCAAGGCCTTTCATGAAACAATAGCACTCACAAAATGACAACGTTATAAGAAATCTTAACTATCTATTAAAAAATGTTAACACCATCCACAACGTAAACAAAATTTATTAAACATCACAAAAATTCGTACAATTTAGTTTTATTTAACGTAAGAAATTTTAATTATAATTTTATAAAATTTAATTGATAATAGTATGTTAACAAATATATCAACACTTTTCTTTTAAATCGAGGTTCTAAACATGTGAGTTTGATTAGTATAACATTTCTAACAAAAATGGGTTGTCTGTGAATAGGATTCATTAAGCCCAATTGAATGCAATGCAAAAAAAAAAAAATGCAGCAAGCTCTCATAAGGTGCAAGAAATGGAGCAATTACTGGTCAGTAGAAGTTTAATTCTGATATGCAACATAAATACATCTTCATAAATAGTATTCAAAGATTGCACCAGTTATTTATTGTAGATGACAACAAAATAACTAATAAGCCAACAAGAAAATATGACCTAAAAAACAAATGTAGTTTCTAAATGCCAACAAAACTGAATTAGAAGCAATATCAGTTCCAAAACACAAAATAGCATTATGAGTCAATCAAGCTCCAACCACTTCAGTGGCTCCCTCAACCACTGTTTCGTCAGCAGGCCTATCCATTTTTGTACCAATATCTTCTGAGTAATCTCCATGAATCTAAAAGGATTGCAAGCATAAAGTGTTAGTAAAATAATGGAGGGAAAAATGAATCCTCAGCGTATACAAAAACTTTGGTTCAAACCAGCAACAATACACTCAATAATCTAATGATCGATCCCACAATGATTGACAAATTTCATTCAGGTACAAGAATCATTATCTCATTGACATATAAGAACAGAGGAGTATGAAATTTTTTAATGAAAAGGGCGTACCTCCATCAGTTTCCCTAGATCAAACTTCGGAGCTTTCAGGATTTTGACTTTACGAATGAACACATTCTGCAGAGGATAGACACTGGAAGTTGCCTTCTCAATCTCTTTTCCAATCATCTCAGGGATGAACTTACGGACCAGTTCTTTCAAATCGCAGGATGTTGCTTGGTTGATCATTATCTCCCTCATCTTCCTTCGAATCTGAAAAAATAAAGGTGTGTTTTATGCAATTAAATATACAAAATACCCTCCAATTAAACAAATAGAGAAAACATATGATATAAGATCACAAGAGGCAAAACCCATTCTCCAATTCTCAAGATCAGAAAAAGAATCTCGTAACTGCAACATTATAACAAACAGGTAATGATATAACTTAAGCTCACATCCTTCAAATTTCTGATATTCTCTTAGGTACTTTCGATATTGAGAGAGAGATTCAATTAAAAAGCATGTTCAAACAAGTTAACCCAATGAAGGCTGGAATATATTCCAATCTCATTATATTTGAAAAACAGATTGAAAAGAAAGCAACATTGCATATCAGAAGCAAGAAAGTGGATGTGATTATACCTGTCTAACTTGGCTCGATTGTGCATAACAGGTCCTCTTCACCTGGTTACTTTGCCTCTTAGTAAACCCAATGCCGAACATCCTCAAAGTATAATTATCAGTGGTTTTCACATCGACATGAGCCTCAATTAAAGTTTGCCATTTTCTCACCAATGACCTCAACTTGTCGTTTGTGAAATCCATTCCCTACATTTACAGAGATACAATCTTAACTATGTTTAACATCATGCAAGTCAATTACAGTGACCAAAAGGAGGTTTAGCAACAATCATATTCATACCCAGAAGTTCGTCAGAACATTTTTCCCTTGAACATCCTCAGCCCTCAAACGAATCTTCTTGAACGCATGGTCCTCGTCACCTTGAAGATCAGCCAGCGAAACCTCAAACACTCGATGTTTGAGTCCATCCGAAGCAATCTGCAGTTTAAAATAGCCATCACGTCACCATCTATATAAGCCTACATCAAGCTCAGTAATTTAAATTGCATGTAACCTTAATCACTCGTAGCAAAATTTATTATAAACGTTTGTAATCGGACTTTTAAGTGTCGAGCGATGTCGTTTTGGTTCTTAAATATATATTACTATTATCAACATTATTTCATCTAAATCCCTAAATTAATCAATTTCGTTATGGTTCTTAAGCATATACACCTATTATCATTTAAATCACACGTTGCATGTGACCTGCTGGATTAACTGGAATAAGAAATTCCACTTTTAGGGTTTTATTTTTTAGTTTTATTAGTTTCACGGATCCATACACAGAATTTTAGTATACGATAGTGAGAACAGATGAAGATAAGCGAAAGATGATTGAAACGTATATGCAAAAAGAAAAGTGTTATACCTTGGTGCCCTGAGTGCGAGTGACAAGAGTCTTGCCAACGTTCTTGACCTGAAACACAGAAGGAGCCTTGATGTCGTACCAATCCTTCTTGGTAAAAGGATCAGCGCTGAAGAAGAAGAAGACAAAAAGAGAGTTACAGAAAAAAGAAACAAGAAAAAGATGAAAGTTAAAAGGTGAAGGTAATCAGCACTCACGCCTTCTTCTTGCCACCCTTTTTCCCTTTCGATATCCTCTTGTTCTTTCCCACTGCCATTACACCCTAACTTCCTCTCACCAAATCAAATAGGTTTTCAGAATATAAACATGGAAAAACTATGTATATATATCATCTTTTTTCGGTGCACCAGATATTTATCACTTCAAAACAGGAATTTAAGGAAAACTGTTGAACGCTTTATACGGAGTTATTATCACTTCTAATTTTCTTCATTCTAATTATTATTAAAACTAATAAATCATTTATATATATTCTTTTTTGTGGTAAAATATTTCTTTACATTTTCAATAAAATATTTTTCTCTTAAAAGAATAAATATCCTTCTTTTTATTCGAAGAATTAGATTTGTTGTTGTAACATTCAATCAATATATAACAAAAGCAATATATAACACCAAACACACATCTCCCTCTTCTTCTTCCCTTCATTCCTCTACCTTCCATCTACCATAACTCAAAATCTAATCGTTTGTTTCTCAAATTGAAACTACCTAAACATTCAGGACTCCAAGAACTACGTTTCTACTGATTGATTTTCCGTTTCCTCCAACGGGTAAGAAAACCCCTTTCTCCATTTTTCCCTAGGGTTGTAAACATGCAATTTCTTGCTACAAGCAACCCATTTCGTTTCTTCCACAATCTAGTTTCTACTTGGTTCTAAAATTCGTTTTCCATCATCAATTGATGATTTATAGGTGATCCTCACACTTTGGGGTTCAAAGCAAGTGGTCTAGGGTTTTTCCTTGAGTTGGCCGTCCACACTAGAGATAAGGGGAGCTGATTCTATTTCTTATTTTTATTGTGTAATGTAATGTGAATGAATGATAAATTTTGTAGTGGTATGTTGTTGGAAGCATGAACTTAATTCTAGTTAACTTGAAATGCATGTATGGAGAATTAACTTTGTATTTGGTTGTTTTAGTTTGATAATCTGGAATTAATAAAGGAAGGTCTTGGACATGTAATTGATTATTTGAATATGTAATTCTAATATTGATTAGATTAGTTTTAAATGATTATCATTTCATATTCATGCTTTAGTTTATATAATATGTTCATAATGGTTTAGATTTTTTTCTTCTTATTTTTTTTATATATATTTCAAATGGTAGAAATTTGTTACTTATTTTAAAATTTATATTGCTGTTGTGCAATATGTGGTAAAATTGCTGTTAGTTGTGATAAAATTCTGCACAAAAGAAATCTCCGGTCTTGCTGTAAAATCTGTTTTCATTGCTGTTGCTGTTTTTTATTTCTGTTGCTGTTTTTCATTGCTGTTTTTCAATTTTGTTGCTGTTTTTCATTGTTGTTTTCATTGCTGTTGCAGTTTTTCATTAGCTGTTTTATGTATTCTTTGCTGGCTGTTCAGTAATTAAATCATTGCTATTTTATGTACTTTTGTGGATTGTTTCAGCATTGTTTTATTTCTGTTTTACATTAATAAATTCTGTTGTTTGATGCTGTTTTAAGACACTATTATTACTGTTTGCTGTTTGTTTTTTTTATTCACAATACTGTATCCAATGCTTGATGTTTGAGTTAAAATTATGCACTAAAATAAAAGGAATTATGAAATGATTAAAAGTCTTGATTGGTGTGAAACTTTGAGAGGAATTATTGATTCAAGAGGTATATCCTATGATTTAAAGTGGTCGGATTAAATATGAAAATAAGATCTCTAGGTGAGATCATTTAGGGTATTGAATGAATGTAAGAGGCTTCCACAGGGGGGTTATCTCTAACACTCTAACGGTCTTTCATTCTCACTTAGAGAGGATTGACGCGTGTGGTGAGAGTAGTGGGAGGTCCTAGGGTAGGCGCTATCACTGGAGGCCTATTCCGCGGTAAAGGACTAGTCTTGTGTGTGGTTGGGTGAAACCCCTCGGCAATGGCTTTGCAAAGCAGTAGAGGCCACCACAAGTGCACAACCCGCCCTAGCTCTACATATCTTCTATGTCCGGACGTGTCTAGAAGTCTTCACATGATAGGATGCTTGTTTTGATGAGTTTTATGAAATAAATGCTTATATTTATGATGACTTACATGTTTATGTTTGTATGGATATTCTCGGAAATGCTAGATGGATTTGAAATGAATTGTATGATTGTTTGAGACCTAGCTCACCCTTGCATTTGTATGTGTTGCATGTGTTTGTCTTCCCCCCTTGCGATGATCATTCAATCCTTTGGGTGTGAGCAGTAGGCGATGATGTACCTTTGAAGCAAGCTTTGGGAGTTGAGGAAGACCCAGCCCCTAGTGCTTAGGATTTCTATTAGCTTCTAGTTTAGATGATCTTATTTTGAAAGACTCTTAGCACTTATTTATTATGAGCCGTATTTTGGACACACTCTTTAGGTCCCCTTAAACCTTTATTCAGTCATGTATTTTGGAGAACTTTGGAAACTTGTACTTGAGTTTTATTTTGTTTTAATTCCCTCTATATTTTGGATGACTGTATACATATTTAATACTGTTATCTCTATCTCTCAACTGCTTTTACATATTATAATAGCTGAATCCTATTATATTATATGTGCATATGATATTTTGGGATGTCACATTAAGGTTATGAGACAACTATTTAATAATTAGGTTGGAGTAAAATGTTTATTAAAAAAGGTAAACTTTTATATTTATAAAGAAAAAATTAAAAATAGTAAAAGATAATATTAGAGTAAAAAAAAATTAAGTGTCAAAATATCAATTTCAATATAAAAAAGGTTTCTGGTCTTTGTCATGGCATGTAGAGTGTCCTCGACGTATTATTTGTATGTTAGTGTAAGTTCATAAACATAGGTGAAAGCATGTTAAATATGAGTGTTCAACTTCTTGCTAAAGAATGAGATTTGATACCTAGAATGCATCAACATCGATCTTAGACCTTAGTTAGAGGTACGTGAACTTTGTTGTTTTTGTTTAAAGTTTTACATTGACTAAACATAAGACCAATTTATAATATATAAATAGATGCAAATCTATCTTACAAGCCGATATAGATACAAATATATCTTACAAGCTGATTTTGTGGAGTTAAGTTAAACTTAAAGTCCACTTCTTAACATAGTATCAGAGCCAGGTTTTTATATATAAGTGTGTGCAAACCAGGATCCTAGATATAAGTGTATGCAAACCTTACTTTACAAGTCGGTATTTTACAGCTAATGAAAAATTTAATTTTTTTAAATTGAACCACAAATAGTATAATTCAGTTTTTAATAAAAATAATTTATTTTTTACATTATAATATAGTATAGATAATTTATAGTTAATAAAATTAAATTAATTATGCTCATCCTAAGCATTGTGCAGTTGCATGGTTGGTGTGATATGTTGCTGTGTAAGAATATCATGCTTATGTTGCTGTGATAATTCACTGTTCTTTTGCTTTGCTTCGTTCAATTAATCATATGCTATACTGCTTGAATCATATCTGCATTTGCTTTCAGTTCGATGAATTGATCATATGATATTGAATCATTTGCTTGCTTTAATTTATAGAAGAATAAGTACGAATTCTAGATTTACACAGAAGTCAATCCAAATGGAATAGTTTGCATTTTTACATGGTCGACATAAATTTAAATTTCAAACAAAATTATGTTTTTTTTAATATTAAATGGAAAGATAAATAGTCCATGATGCAACAAAGGGATTTGTAATTATTAGGTGGGTATAAGTATAAAGGTTATTAATTAAACATTTAAATAAAATTTGAGAAGGTAAACATTATGATTAATAAAACTCATAATTGTCATTTTGTTTTGAACAAATATTTGGTTATATTTAAAATGTTTTTTTTTATTTAGCATTATGTTTGTCATTTCTAATTAGATATGTTTTTAATACTACGTAAAATTAATTTTTGTTATATTTAAACTTTGATATGATTTGGTCTTTAAATTTTAAAAATAAATAAATATAATTATCTTAACTCAATTGGGATATATTTTTTTAATTGTCAAACAAAATTTTATTAAACTAATAATTGAGTTATTTACGTTGTTTGAAACATTTTAATTTACATATTAGTTTATAACACGCAAAAAAATATTGAATTAAAATTATTATTTTTATTTACTTTTAAAATTTAAAAATTAAAATGTATCAAAATTTTAAATAAAAAATAATTTTAATTTTCAGTCTAAGTTTAACCAATACAAACATATTTTACCTTTAATTCAAAATAACAAAATTAAAAAATAAACCATCCTTATACGAGTTGGCCTGTAGGCCTCTGGGCAGATGTTACATGGGATGGATCAAAGATATTAACATGTATTTATTATATAAGATGTATATCACTTTTGTAAGTCAAATACAAGATCAATTAGGGAGCTATAAGGTTGTTATGATAAAAGTTATAAAAAAAAAGTGAAAGAGATTTTGAACTCTTTTCACGAGATGAAGAGTAATTCTGCCTACGCCTCACAGAGTTCAGTCTGCACTTTATTTTTCTTTTATATTTTCAATTGTATCCTTCTTAGATAATTTTTCTCTGAGACATTTCATATTTACAAAATTCTCACTCCTTTTTCTTCCCATACTCTCTTTGCCGCATTTCATGCCCGAAATGGTACAACCCCTCTTTTTCTCTCTCTACTGGCGCTTCTCCCTCCTCCTCTCTCATTTTTTATCATTTTTTTAAAGTTCATCAATTCACACTCCGTTGTGCTCACCATCACTGCCTCAATCGATTCACACTACTACATCACCCCAACTCTCTCACCTTTGCAGCATTTTGAAGGCAATTAGAATGTTGTTAAAGGTGAGATTTTTCTGGAACAGGTTATGAGGGCGGGGTGCCAGAGAGAGGCGGTGGGGTTGGAGGAGGAGAATAGGGCGTTGATGGAGATGCAAATTCAGCCCTTGTTGCTGTAGTTGGAGTAAAGGGTATCGATCAAGTCGAAGTTGATTCAATGGCTCTGCTGCACGGGCTTGTTTACTGTTGGTGGAGTCCTCTGATTTTGTGGGTTATGAGGGTGTTTGTTTATGGGATCGGCGTTCATGATATTGAGGCGAGGTTACAATAGCGGGTGGCGGCAGAGGTTGGGCATATGGGTGGCACGGTTGAGAGGGTTGTGGTTGATGGAAAACTACACTGAGCTGCGGTTCGTCTTCACCGCACATGGAACTGCGATTAGTCTTTGCCACACGCGAAACTGCGGTTCGTCTTCGCTGCACGCAGAGCTGCGATTAGTCTTCTCCGCACTAGGAGCGTGGTGCCGCACTTGGAGTTGTTGTGTATTTGGAATTGAGGTTTAGGATTTTTTTATTGCTTTTCTTTATTTTATTTTGTTATACTTAATTAAATTTTTATTTGAATAATTTTAAATTTAGAATTTATATTTGTACATGTTATATATTATTTAGTATTTTTGATATTTAGTTTTAATATTAATTTTGTTTAAAAAATATATGTATGAAATATTATTTTAGTATATTAAATTTAATTTTGTTAATAAGATGAGATGCAGGAATTAAAATATAGAATTAAAGGTTATTGATGATTGAAAAATTATTATTTTATTAAATGAAAAAGGATAATATTATAAATTTGGAGGTGCAGGAATGAAATAGGTGAGGTGTAGGGAGAAACATTCCAAGATGAAAGATTTGGATTGATTTGAAATGTTTGGAGTGAATAATAAAAAAAATAGGAAACTAACTAAAATAGAACAAGTAAAAGATCATTAACACTCCTGTAGCATTGTATTTCACTTGCAATATATTATCAAAACAATCATAGCAAATTTGTATTATAAATTTTAATTATAAGACTATTTAACTTATCTATTGGTAAAAGGTAAAGTTAATTTTATAAATATAATAATAATCATATAAAAAAAATCATACATATTCTTTTATTTAATAAATTTTCATAATAAAATATTTGATATTAAAAAATAGTTATATATTTAAATAAATACTTAGCAATTTTATGGTTTGGGGTTTATGAATCCCCAATTTGATTTACTTGAAAATTTATACTAATTTAAAATAAAACTGAATTACATTTAATTTTTATATTTAATTTAGATAGCTATTTAATAAAGAAAAGATAGACCACTAAATCCATACAACGAGCACTTCTAAATTACATTGGATGACTACATCTAATAAACTCATGAATTATATAACCATCCAAATGGCATCGCAACTGCTAATTCAAATTATGAAACACAGTTCCAAGCATCATGAGCCGTCAGATCTGTAACGGCCAAATAGACACGACGGGCGGTGATTTCTACGCGCTGTATATGGCTATATCATTCCGAACGTTTAGAAGCTTTGCGTTCTTCTCTTCAAGATTCAGCAACTGTGTAGTTACTCTTTCGCGCCTGTGTAAATTACAGTTAATTTGGTTCTTGAATTTGTTAGGAAGAATCCCTTAATTTCCATTTCTGTAGAAGTTACCGTCGGTTGTAAAAAAAATAGTAACAATTCTTTTTGAGCATCTCCTACAGCCCTATGATTCTTGAATATGGGCAACGTCATTGATACGTTTGCTTCTGGCTTAGGACAGGCTATTGGCAAACTATTTAATTCTCCTATTGAATTTCTTTCAGGGAAGTCTTGCAGGTAAGACCATGCATGGTTATTATACTCTCATTGTGATTGATGTATACATTTCTTCACTTTTCACTTCATGCGCTTGATGTATTTTTCTTTGGATACGTATCAGCTCAGTGTGTGGACCAACATGGGATTTCGTGTGCTATATCGAAAATTTTTGCATTGCCAATATCCTGAAATTAACCATGGTATTTATGCTATCGTACATTGGTGAGTTCAACTGCTTGGTAGATGCTATCGTATTTGGTCTGTTTTAGTACTTTACATGAACCAAGAACTATTTAGTTTGACATATTTGAAATTTGGTATGTCTCTGTTGTTTACTTGCAGTTCTGTTGTTCTTATATCTGGTACATAAATTGGGCATATGCGGATGTCTTTGTCGTTCTTCTTGCAAAATGATATGGACATGTTTCTCTTCTTGTTTCCACGTCTGGGAATATTCCTGCACTTTCATGTGTATTAAGCTGCATAATATCAGGAAAACTAGAAGAATAAGAAGACGGGTCAGAATGGACATGAATAAAAATTTCTACATTAAAACTGGAGAAGAAGATTACAGTGATGAAAGCATGACATCAGCAAAAATGAGTAGATTTTCGCGTAGGAGATTATAAAGCTTTCCATCTAAGGAAGTCTTTGCAACCTAGGAGACATCTTACTAGAGTTGAAATTAGGAGAGATCTTAGATATAAAAGTAAAAGGAATCATAGTCTTGGAGTACCTAGCCACACAAGCAATGCCATTAGGCATGACAATCATATAGGAACAGTCAATGACATCAAGGTATCCCATACATCTAAGTTTGCAAGAAAAGGTATAACTAAAAGGAAAAGAGTTGCCAAGAGAAGGTAGAATCATTTAGTTGAGGTTACATATACGAACCACTTTGTATCACTGTACGTTTCTGATTTTGTTTGGAAGAAAAACAACATATATATTTTTTATCTCCTTGTTATATATTGTTTTAAAATAGGCATGAAGTTAAGAAATGTTTTGACAGCCGCATGTCCAAAACACTTCCTATTGAAGTTTTCTTCTAATTTATAAGGCTCTACAAAGCATTTTTGTTTTTTTATTTTCTTGATTTCCGTATAAATGGTAAGTATACTAATAATGTAAATAGTAGCACATAAATAATGGTTAAGAACTGACTAATGGATAGCTTCTTTTGTGGAAGAAGGTATATTGCAACTTAGGAAAAATGTTTTGCAATTACTTTAAATATAGGTTGCCTTACACAAAAAGAAAGTCCATGACAAGAATAGACAAGAATCTGAATTAGGAATCCATGATAAAGGGTTACCATTACTTTACATTGAAGTTTGTTCACCCCCAAAAGAAATCTCAAAGTGTACATTTCTATGTTCTTCCACTCAAATACCCCAGTCGCATTAATTTGTTATCAACCCACCAACTTCATTGGAACACCCTTTTTTTTCTTCTTCAATGGAAGGTGATGAGGGAAAACAGTGCTCCCAAAACCCTTACGTTGAACTAGAAGAAGTTGACTTCGATTTTATTCTAGCATTGAGCATGCAGGAACACGAGAGGGAGTTCACAATGCTTTCAACCATTGAAAGTGAAAGTGATGAATATCTGAGTGACTCCTCTATTGATAATGATGATGATGATGGTGATCCTGACTTCGTAGAGAGTCATGAGTTTCTTGAAGATGAAGAAAGCAATGATAACGATGATGATGATGAAGAAGAAGAAATGGAAGTGGAAGAAGATGAGATTGATCCAGACGAATTATCTTATGAAGAGTTAATGGAGTTGGGAGAGTTTATAGGAGAAGAAACGAGAGGATTATCCGCAAATGAAATATCTATGTGCTTGAACCCTTATACTTGGCAACATGGTGAAAGAAAAAATGGAATCGATCGCTGTGTGATTTGTCAGGTTGAATATGAAGATGATGAAGCATTGGTGGCACTTCAATGTGAGCACCCTTATCATGCAGATTGCATAAGCAAGTGGCTTCATATTAAGAAGGTTTGTCCCATTTGTAGCAATGAAGTTTCAACTCCAAACATGCCTTCCAACACTTAATTCTTTCGCTCCAATTCTTTAATCAACGTGTTTGTATAAATTACGCACAGTAATCTGGATTTGCATGAAACTGTAGTTCAGAAAATAAAAAAAAATAAAAAAACATGGAAACTTTAGATCATTAGAAATAATTACACAAAATTAAATTCCTCCTTGTTATTAATCTTTCTATTTTATGTTGCATTCCTTAAAAAAAAATTATTTTTTATTTGAAAGCTTACAAATGCGCATACATGTTTGCAGTTGTAAAAATCCATTTAAACAATATATCCTAAATTCCAACGTAAAGTATTAGTGCGTATTCTGTGACTCCTTACATGCAAAAAAAAAAAATAGATTTTTTTTTAATTCTCTCATAAAACTTATTATTTTCCAAATATATATAATTTGTCTCCAATAGTTCATATATAATCTAAACATGAAAGTAGTTTATACACGAATTAAAAATATTATATAATTGTTTTTAAAATTAACTTGCATACAAATTAATTTTAACTTTTTAATACGTTTGTTTATTTATTTTTCTATCGAACAAATTCTTAGGAGAAAACTTGTTCAACAAACCCTTTGTAAAAGTGATTGTGTCATTCTGTGAAATTCTACGTTTATGGTTAATTTTTTTATAATATTGATTGATTATAAGTGCACTCATTGTATGTGCATCAAGAATGACAGCAATGGATAGACTCAAGTATTTTGATTTCCGAATTGGGTTGTTGGGCTTGATTTGGCCCATCTAGATTGAATTGAAGGGGTGTTGCTCCTTCCACCTCCCCAAATATTCCTCCACCTCTCCATTATTTTCATTTATTTCAAAAATATTTTACATCTTTCCACTATTTTTTTTTTATTTCAAAAATACCCTACACCTCCCCACTATCATTAATAATCTTTCTCTTTCTTTCTGTATTAATGAAGCATTTACATGGTTCATTAATGACTCAGATTTGAACTTGTGATATATTCTCTTAAATAAGCTTGATTCAATCTTATTTTTGTTGTTTAATATATTTTTTTTCTTCAAATTACTTAATAAATGGTAAAATTTTGTTCTAAATTTCTAGAAAAATGTTTAAATATATGTGTTTTTTTTATATTTAATATCTATAATTTTTAACATTATATTATGTTTTAACTTACCGACATGTTCAACTCAAATAACTTAAATAAAATATTTAATTTATTAGATAAATAATATAAAAATATTATTAAATACTTAAAATATAAAAGAAAAGTTATTTGTTAAAAATTTGAAATTTATTTAGTTTTTTTGTCATTATAAAGTTAGTATATAATAATAATAATATATTATTATTTACTATTAATATAAAATGGAAGTGGTAAAAACACTGAAGTTTTCTCTGAATTTTATATTTTCAAATCTAAATCATGTGAATGCTCCATTAATGTAGAGAGAGAAAGAGAAATATTGTTAAAGATAGTTGGGAGGTGTAGAGTATTTTTGGAATAAAAGAAAATAATGAGGAAGTGTAGAATATTTTTGAAATAAATAAAAATAATGAAGAGGTGGAGGAGCATTTGGAGAGGTGGAGGGAGCAACACCCTGAATTGAATATATATATATATATATATATATATATATATATTGAAATTAAAAATAATAAATTAAATAATATTGCACTGTAAATTCCTGTCTTAATGTTACCATTCTCTGTAAATTGAGTATTATTTTTCACTGATGAAATTATAAGTGATAAATTAAATATTATTTGCGTTGTAATTTTGTATGTTAAGGTCAATATTCTTCACACATGGAAAGCAATTTTTAACTGGTGAAATTATAAATGATAAATTAAATACTATGTACGACCTAAATCTCTATCCTAAAATCAATATAAATTATTCATTGAATGTTATTTTCAATTGGTCATAAATGATAAATTGAATACTATTTGCATTGTAAATTTTTATCCTAAGGTCAACATTCTTTATTCATTGAGTGCTATTTCTTATTGGTGAAATTACAGGTGATCAATTAAAGACTATTTGTGTTGTAAAGTTTTATCACAAGATCAATATTCTTAAAACATTAAATGTTGTTTTCAATTGGTGAAATTATAAATCGTAAATTAAATACTATTTGTGAAGTAGATTTATTTTTTACGGTTTATATATTGAGAGCTATTTTAACGGTTGAAATTTAAAATAAAAAATTAAATATTATGTCGGTTGTAAATTTCTATCTTAAGGTCAATATTTTTGTATAAATTAAGTTTTGTTTCTACTTTCTCATATATTTGTTTATCGTTTTAATTGATGTATTATATTTTATTTCTAACCGTAGATATATTCTACTATTTGTAGTATAAATGTCAATCTATATTTACATTTTAATTTATAATCACTAAAACACTTTATTAAAAGCATCATTTAAAATTATTTTGATTTGATATCTTTTAATTTCTTTATATTTAAAAAAAAAGTATATATTGGACCACAACAAGTCAATCCCTCTCGTTGAATTTAGTTCGTCCAACCTAATCCAAAAATTTATTAGATAAACAATCGACAAATAGATTAGAAGATAATGAATGGATGACACATTTAATTTATTACAGGGTTAATTTGTTGAAAGCTTACCAAGAGTAGCAAAATTTTAACTTCTATTTAAATTGATTCAATTTAACCTAATCTGATAATGTGTTGATATAGTCTAAACAAACCAAAATAATACAAATTGACACCACTAATTCGTCATAGATTTAATTCTTTCACTCCTGACTGGTATATTTGTAATGTTCAAAGGTTTAATGTTCATAAATTTGACTCGTAACTATTTAACCTTTTCAATTTAGATATATTTTTATTTTAATTCTTTTGACTTTGTTTTTCTTTGTTTTTATTTTTAGGTTACTTAATTTTCTTCTTTTTGTAGTTTATATGATAAGCTCTCCATTACACATATATGTGACTTTATTTATTATTTTTTGGTTATTTTTTCGTAATAGTTTATAATTACTAGTACAGAAAAGACTTTAGACGTTTGTTATTTTGGACTTTTAACGTCGGATCCAGATCCGACGTCTTTGTGGGTAACATTAATCAGACGTCGAACTGGATATATCCGACGTCTATCTAAACATTGGATGTGTATACAACAGATGTCTATATACACGTCGGATGTGTATACAAGAGACGTCTATATAGACGTTGGATGTATCCATATCTGACATCTATAGGCCCTGGAACGTTTTGTCCACTGTAACTCATTGAACGTCTGTTTGTGCACTGACAGACGTCTATAGACGTCGGGTTTGGCATTAACAGACGTCTACTGGGTATTTTTTTTTTTTAAATTAATTTATTTTTACAATAAACCACACCTGAAAAATAGAAAATTGTCCCAGAACAGTAAACTATAATATGCGTTTCAACTAAAGAAAGTTCTACTTAATCTAAAAAATAATCCAATACCAAAACCATCAAAATATAAACTTAAAGTAAACCTAAGTAATGTTCAACAACAAATATAAGTGTTCTAAGCTCCATCTTTGCAGAAGATAAGTTGTCCACTCCTGTCTTATCTGCCTAATTGTGTTCTCTGGTATAGGAGATGTACTCTTGAAGCGCTGCAAAATGAAGAAAGATTATGATTTCATATATGTTCAAAGATGAATTTGATTTGTAATGTATTGAAGGTAAATATCATTACCTCATTCCAATCATTTGTAATGTAAGCTCAAATGATGGTCTTAATTTAAGACATCACATAAAAGTCACATTCCCATGAATCTAGTTGCTTGTTACACTAAAATGAAAAACTAAATAGTCAAGAATTTAGATCATTCAATAACATAGAAAATGAATTAAAATTATAAATGACACCTAACCTTTGGATACAGGACATGAACTAGCTGACCTCGAGATTTACCCATTACTTTATTTACATTAGAAACACAAGGTTATATTAATATAACTATATTTATCATTAAAATTGAAGGTTAACATGAATTTCAAAGTCATTTTTGGAGAAACACTTACCCTTGAAGCATGTTTCTCAAGTCATTTTTCATCTTCCTGTGCAGTGAAGAAAACCATAGAATTCTACATTATTTGGGAATGATGACCATTAGCTGCCAGTGAGACCTATCATGAATCATAAATAGTTAGTAAACTAATTAAGTAAACTTTCATGAACTTTTACATAGAACAACACATACCCATCAATGTATGGAACAAGGTATACGTCTCTGTTTGACTCAACCATCCATGTTTGCAAATAATATTGTTTTCTTTCAAGTGTG
Source organism: Vigna reflexopilosa (assembly GCA_027742785.1). Classification (NCBI taxonomy): domain Eukaryota; kingdom Viridiplantae; phylum Streptophyta; class Magnoliopsida; order Fabales; family Fabaceae; genus Vigna; species Vigna reflexopilosa. The sequence goes on from CM050918.1 coordinate 10,839,124, forward strand.
TTACCAGAAGGTTGAATGGCTTGAGGTTCAATAAATCCGTACATGGAAGACCGACCTTGGTCTACAATGATTGTGTCCATGTACCTAAAACAACAAAGTTCAGTTGTTAGAAACTAGGAATCTAAATAAAACTAATATGGAAGACAAAATTAACTATCTTACATGCACCATAGTTGAAGGATGGAAATATTCAACATCTTGTCTCCCGCAATGATCTCCATTATATCATTGAATGTGATATATACTGGCACATGGGAGGGGAGATCAAATACTCTGAAATCCCAGTATATTTGTATTGCTCCTTTCTTGAACTTGGGTAATCTTGATGTTAGTTTTGATAGAGGATCATCCTCTGCTTCAGCCATGTCATCACCTTCAGCTATGACTGGCTCATGCATCGGCTGCTTTTGAGGACGTGTGAACTGAAGATAAGAATTTTAAAGTTATCAATAAATATTGTTAAATTTAAGATAGAAATACTAATAATAAAAATATTATACATGTGGTGTAGCAATGTGTGTCGTGATCAATGCTCTAGGCTAGGCTATAAATGTTCCTATGGCCTCCCCTACAAACTAAATTTCTGAAGTGGGTACAGGCACCTGAGCCTGGGGATCCCGAACCTCGTCAATCATGACACGTACGTAGTGGGGTAATATGGGAACACCATGAATAGTCTATCCTCCCTCAAGTACTCATTCGACAACCACAATGATGAGGGATCCCCATCAACCAACAACTCATATTGACCATTGTACTCAGTAGGTTCTACAGCAAAGCATGATCCTCTAGTGCTGACACGAGGTGGTGTGGGAGCTTCAGTGGGCAACCCATGGAGCCCTGCGTCATGGATTATAGCTTCTCTTCAAGCGCTCTTTGTATTTCTTTTTGTTCTTGTAATTGCTCCATGAATCGTTGCTTCATTGTTCTCATGCTTTGGTTCGGTCTTTCCTTCCACTGGAGATCCATCTGCCTCAATGCCTCCTGACTCATTGATTAAGTGTTTTTTTGTGTAGGGTCAAAGTAGTCACGAAGACCAATCGCCCTAGGAACTTCACATATACGTCCTGGGTGCTCGGGCTTTCCAATGGTCATTGTTAGAATATCGTCCCTACCTTGGCCAGTAAATGTTCCCTGTGTCTGGTGCTCAACCAACTCCTCCTACACATAAAAAAAACTTTTGTTACTTAAAAGACATACTATGATAAATACACAATCAAACAATGTTTAGAAACCATGTATATTCATAAGTGTGAAATCATAATAAACTCCATGAAAGACTTTGTAGATGTTAAGAAACATACCTTTCATTCCTCAGTCTCTCTAGATGCACGAAACTACATCCACTCATCCTCTATGAACGTATAATGTTGACATGGATTTTCATGTTGTTTGTCTCCAAAGACATATAGACTGCCTTGTCTTCAGATCCCTCCATCTGCTCGCTATATGCGATAACACTTTCTTTCTAATTTGTCCAGTGTTTGGAATATCATAATGTTGCTGTTTAAAATAAAGAACATGTAATGACATAATAAGAGTAAAGAAATAAGTATATTAAATTTCTTTTAAGTAAACATACTTGAATATCTTGCCATAAGTGGTTCTTCTCGACCTCTGGGACATCATCCCAACATGCATGAAGGATAGAAACATGACTTTTTGCTAACTTACCCAGATAACTACTAAACCTATCAACATTTGGCCCTGATGCCACACTTGATCTGGGGTCAATCTCAACATGTCTCCTCTGGCCATCAAGTATGTATCTTTTGATATTCAAGACCCATTGGGACATAAATTTTTTTTTGCCTCGTAATTACGAATAGGTAGAGTATTATTTTCTGGAAGTATCTCCTTCAATAACTCCAACAACTCTGTGAAACTTTTATCGGTCCATTCGTTCCTTGCTTTTAAACTAAACAACTTCAAATTTGCATACAGACGTGTAAAGTTCGAGCATCCTGGGAACAACGGTCGCTTTGAATCATTTATAAGATAATCATACAAATTAGCTCTTCCAAAATTATCTTCCCCAACATCACGTATCATGTCCTCTAAATGATCACTCATCCATTCTTCCACATAATCCGTTCCTCGTGACGTGGTAGGCTGGTCCAGTACTTCTCCATGCCAAGTCCAAACGGTATAAGTTCTGATTATGCCGAACATGAATAGATGGTCACACAAATACTGAACCGAATTTTATCAATCTTATGCATAAACTCCAACGTACATGTTATAGCAAATTATAAAAAATAATTTTCCCAAACTGTCCAATCGGACAATTCAAAATTTAATACAAACGATTAAAAGATTAATCGTTTGTGTTAAATTTCAAACGGGAACTAAGTTTCACTCAATGATTTGATACTTATAATCTAACATGTCAATTATAATAACACAACTAAACTTTATCACATGCATATTCAAAAGCCAATAACACATGCATACCCAAAGGCCATAAACATGCAAACGCAAAAGCCAATAACATGCATACACAAAAGACAATAACACGCATACAATAAAAGTTTTCAACAAAGAAGTTAACATTTTTAGCAGGTTAAAAAAGAAATGGAGAGAAATGGAGGACTGCACGCCCAAAAACGTAGGCCAAAAAGGGTAAAAAACGTCGCCCAAGAACACGCCACAAACTGCAACGAAAATGAATTTTAATCTGTTCAAATGAAAGATATTTCATCAAAGAGTAATTTAATCGGAGTAAAAGTAAATTTAAACGGTCCAAAAGAGAGAAAACGCACCTAGAAATGCAATGCCGAAGATAGAAAACGCGAGGAGGAAGACGATGAATAGTGAGCGTAACTGCTTGTAGGTTTGCGTTTTCCAGTATAAGAGCCTATAAACATCGGGTGCTTGGGGGGACCGACATCTATACTAGTATAGACGTCGGGCCCTCACTAATATGACGTCTTTATGATTTAAAAATTAATATTCGCGGGCATATAGACGTTGGTTACTAGGGGCACTGACGTTCATTGAACTTTTCACCTGCCTGTCAGACATATCACTAGTGCAGTCAGGGGAAACGACAGCAGTTGTTTTTGCCCTTTGGCAGCGGTTCCCGAACCGCGGCATATTCAGCCTCGGTAAAAAGTCTGGGACTTTAGGCCGCGCTTGTAACCGCGGTAAAAAAGATGGGGAATAGATCGCAGTTCGTACCACACCCGCGGCCAAAACCCCTTTTTTTGAAAAAAATAAAAATCGTAGCATTATATGCCGCGGTTGGAACCTCTGCACAAGACAATTTATATTAATTAGTGTTTTGAATTCTAAATTTTGGAAAATATCAACATTTGTTAAAGTTAAATATTACCGTTTCTCAGCCTCTTGTGATATGAGAACGAATAATTTGGGTCATCCAATACATTACGTAGTATCCGCACTCATATGACCCACTCTGTCTGTTACACTACAATATATCAACACAGTTGTAAATAGTTAGTGAAAAACATTAAAACAAAACAACTATAAGAAAGTATGGTTTTGCCATATGTCAAACCTTGAGAGAAATCCATGCAATCTTTCTAGTGTGTGTAATTGATCTCCCAACCATCATCATACTTGCTGGAATAGAACTATATATAAAAAAAATGGTTTTAGCATTCATTTATATAAAAAAGAAAGTCCAAACATTGAGGTTCTTACCAATCAACTAGTTGTCTGAGATTTGTGGGAGGAGGCCTGTGCAATGAGCAGAACCATAAAGCATAGCTCTCGTGCATAGAAATAACAGAAGCTGCCAATGACGCCTGAAATTCATAATAACTTAACTATTATATTTTAAAATCACACATGGAATTTTATTATGTTAACAAAGTTCACTTACCCGGATATATAAGGCAAAAAATATATTTTCTTGCCGCTTGCAAAATTTCTGATGAGATTTGTGTTGATGTGATCAAAATCATTTGATTCGTGAATGGATTGGGGATCAATAAATCCATAATCATCAGAGTGCCCCAACTTGTTCCTGGTCCCACACAAATACCTGAAATCAAAAGTTAACTTTGAGAAAATGATACTTGATATACAAATCAATTATATATATATATATATATATATATATATATATATAATTGCTCATAGACTTACATCATCCATAGCTGAATAATTGTAATATTCAACTCTTGTGTTCCCGAAGCAAGCTCTCTGACATCTGAGGCATGAAGGTATAATGGGACCTCAGAGACTCTCCCAAATACATTAGAATCATATTCAACCTCCAAAGGCTTATCTTCAAGGATGTCAGCAAGTAGCTGCAATGAACCAATAGGATCATCCTCAGATAGAGGAATCTTCTCTTCTGCCTGCAATGAACCAAAATAAGATAAGTTTTGACATCAATAACATGCAAACTTTAAAATTGAGAAGTGTAAAGAAGAATTCCATACCGGGGGGTCAGAAACTGAACCAACCAAATGTTTAGGCCAAGCGATAAAGGACTTGAATGCTTGTTCCACAGTGAAAATCTCATCTGTGGCCAGAGGAACTAAGGCATCAGGTAATATCATTTCGTCCACTGAGACCTTCACCTCATCCTCTGATAGCTTTTCACCATGAACAACAGTCGCTGCCTTAAACATTGTTCCACGAGCTACCAGGACCGTCTCGATATCGTCTAAAATGTATAGCAGACATGGACTAGCATCGTCCATGTCATCCCCTGGGACGGCTGGTGCGGAACAACTTCCTTTCCCGCTTCTCCCTGTCACAGTAAATGTTAGATTATACAAAAGATAGAAATAATTGCACATAAATGTTTATTAAGTTTACCTGTGGGAGGCACAACATGTTCCTGTTCCTGTACAGGAGATGGCACCGGGCGCATGCCATAGGTCTCAAACTGCTGCTGGAACATGGAGCTGAACTCACTAAACAATTCAGCCCTGAGCTCTGACCTAACCTTGTTTGTGATCTCGTCCGTAAGGTCGGCTCGAACCTTTTTTGTGATCTCTTGTGTCATCCTTTCTCTTTCTGCTTCGCTGTATGCATAAGGATGACGAGAATAGCTCCCAAAATATTCTTTAATTCCTACTCCAGGACCAGCAGCACGTACACGTCCAGGGTGCTCAGGTCGTCCAATCGCAGCAGCAAGAATATCCTGGCGACCCTCTGGAGTGAATTGACCTTGGGAGCTCTGCTCAACCAAGGAGTCCTGTAACATTACAAAACACCATTATTCTTTAAAAAGTTCAATGTAGTATGTATAATTACAATTATTATTATTTTAGGAACAGTGATTACTTACAATTCTTTCAGAAATTTCCCGTGCAGTGTCGGAAGAGTAGGTGCCCGATGGTCTCATACGAGCCAACTTCCATTTTTCATGTCTAGAAGGTGGAGAAGGAGGCTGAGGGGGGCTACCACCCTGAGATGGTGGTCTAGCATCTGCCTTTTTCTTGAGGATTTTCTCCTCAAGCTTCCTATACCCACCACGAGATAATAGGTGGGGTTTTTGTTATGAGCACTTGTTCCTTGTGCTTTGCTTCTAATTGCCTGTCACATACACATTAATTAATTAGTTCATATGATATATCAATTATGAGCACTTGTTAATAGGAATTGAATAATATCAATTATACTAACCTGTCATTCCTCTGACATCCGACTCTCTTTAAAAAGCCGCCAAGTCTCCTCATCAATGGACTTATAGGAACTACATGGAGACTTATGTTTAAGGTGTCCAAAGATATATCTTGATGTCAACTTACTTTTAAAGTTTCTGAAGTTTTCAGCAACAGTTGACAAACACTTATTTCTAAGTGTTGCGACATTTGGAATGTCAAATGTCAGCTGAAATAAACATAATAAAGTTGTATTAGTACAAAATTATCAATATAAACAAATTTTAATTCAAATGATATTAACTAACTTACCAATATATCGTTCCATATAATGTTCCGATCAACCTCGGACACATTATCAAAAGATGGAGTGAGAATACTAATCCTATCACGTGCCACTACTCCAAGGTATGATCGGAAGTCATCTGCATAGGGGCCAGTTGCCACACCCGTGACCACGTTCACATTCACTGGAGTTCTTTCACCACTATTCTTTCTGATCAAAAGTTGTTTCATCCTAGTGGGTCCTCTAGTGGATCTGGTAGGGGGAGCCTCATCCCCTGAAGTTTGTGGATGATCAGCCATATATCTGTCAAAATAAATAGCAACATGAAATATTAATTTAACAAAACATGTAATGGTAATCATTGGAAATATATAAAAGGAAAACTTATGTGATATTAACAAAATACCGCTACAGAAATTGAAAATTCATACATAAAGATATGGATTCATCATATGTATATTCCCTCATCATGATCTGATCGAATTGCATGTACATCGTCGTCAACTAGAGATTGGTCGTCCAAATTTGTTGTAGTTTGAAATGAATGGTTGTCAGCAATATGAATATTAATCAGATTGTCTTCGTTAACTTCAATTTGTTTTTTGCCTTGAAGAGCGACATACCAATGGTCAGACGCAGGATCTTTGGCATAAAAAACCTGAGATGCTTGATGAACCATGATAAACGGTTCGTCTCGGTAACCCACCTTTCGAAAATCAACCAGTGTCATACCCGATTCATCTATTTTTACACCACTCTTATTGTCAAACCACTTACATTTGAACAATGGAACAAAAAACTTGGTGTAATCAACCTCCCATATCTCTTCTATTATACCATAATATCTCATTGATCCAAGTACAGGAGATTGATCTTTTGATGTGGAAAATTGAAGTGACTCAGCTTCTAAACTGACTCCACTATTTTGTACTGTGCTTTTATCATCCAAAGTCTTCGTATAGAATGTGCAATTATTGACTTCATAACCTGTACAACACACGACATCAAACTTCAAACCATTTGCAAGCCACAATAAAGTTTGAGAAGAATGTGGCTCTTTGTCAATTTCAGATTTGAACCAAGACATAAATGTTTTGTTATGCTCCATCAACTGCCATTTCTCTGATTGTCTTGGATTTTTATTCTTAACAATGGCTTTGTGTGCTTCCAAAAAAGGGATCACCTCATCTGTGTTGTTCAATATATAAAGATGCGCTTGCAACAATTCTTCGCGATCTTTTGTCACCACATTCACACCTCGGATGCTTTTACTTGTAGAAAATTTATTCAACCATGATGTGCGAGGAACTCCTATCGGATTCGTTGATGTCATGTAATCTGAACAAAACTCGATACTTTCTTCAGCAATATACCTTTCAATCATCGAACCTTCAGGACGATATGGATTTTTAACGTACCCTTTCAAAATCTTCATATAACGCTCAATAGGATACATCCATCTTAAGTATACCGGTCCGCACAACTTGATTTCTCTAACCAAATGAACAAGTAAATGTACCATGATGTCAAAAAAGATGGAGGGAAAAACATCTCTAGTTGACACAAGATGATAACAATCTCGCCTTGAAGTTCATCTAACTTTGTAGGATCGATGGCTTTACTACATATTGACGAGAAAAATGAACACAACCTGTTTATGGTTTGCCTAACATTTTTGGGCAAAATTCCACGAATAGCCACCGGTAATAACTGTTGCATTAAGACGTGGCAATCGTGAGACTTCATGCCAACAAGCTTTAAGTCCTGCATCGACACTAAACTCTTCATATTTGAAGAGTATCCTTGTGGTACTTTGATACTCTTTAAACAAAGACAAAAACTTATCTTCTCTTGTCTAGACATTGTGTAACATGCAGGGGGCAAATAAGTACGTTTACCAATCTCCTTGGGTGCCAACTCTTCTCGGATATTCATGTCAATCAAATCCAAACGAGCATTCATTCCATCTTTTGTCTTTCCCTGAATGTTGAGTAGTGTACCAATCAAGCTATCACACACATTCTTTTCTACATGCATCACATCTATGCAATGTCGAACATCTAACTTTGACCAATATGGAAGATTAAAGAATATTGATTTCTTCTTCCAAGGGGTCGTTACAGATGACTTCTTAGATGTTTTCCCAAATACATGATGTATTTTATTAACTTTTTCAAGAACTTGAAGGCCAGTAAGTGGATTTGGTGCTTCGTCCCTCTCTTGATCTCCATTGAATGCTTTTTTCAACCTTCGATATGGATGATTACGTTTTAGAAATCTCCGATGACGCAGATACACCGTCTTTCTTCCATGTTTCAATTGATGAGCTGCAGTGTTTTCTTCACAGATAGGACATGCTTTATGACCCTTGACACTGTATCCTGACAAATTACCATAAGCAGGAAAGTCATTAATGGTGCAAAATAACATTGCACGCATCACAAAAGTCTCAGAAGCGAATGCATCAAATATTTCAACCCCATCAACCCACAATAACTTCAAGTCTTCAACTAGTGGGCTTAGATAAACATCTATGTCATTTCCAGGCTGCTTTGGACCAGATATCATCATAGACAACATCATGTACTTCCTCTTCATGCACAATGCAGGAGATAAGTTGTAAATTATCAATATAACTGGCCAACAACTGTGATTGGTACTCAGATTACCAAATGGGTTCATTCCATCAGTGGCTAAACCAAGCCTAAGATTTCTACACTCTTTACCAAATTCGGGGAATTGTTGATCAATATTTTTCCATTGCTTTGAATCAGCTGGATGACGAAGCAGCCCGTCAATTTTTCTCTCATCTGCATGCCATCTAAGGTTTTTAGCATCTTTGGGATTCGCAAACAAACGCTTAAGTCGGGGCACTATTGGAAGGTACCAAACTACTTTCAAAGCAGATCCATTTTTTTGTATCTGACCATTATCTTCAGTATTGTTTTTTGACTTGTAGCGTGATAAGCCACATTTTGGACACTTTGTCAAAAATTCAAACTCTTTCCTATATAAAATGCAGTCATTGGGACAAGCATGTATCCTTTTATACTCCATACCCATTGGACAGAGAATTTTCTTCGCATCATAATTACGAGTGGGTAGTGTATTTCCATCTGGCAACATTTCATTCAACAACGTCAACAATTCTGTAAAACTCTTATCAGTCCATCCATTGCTCGCCTTCAAATTCATGAGCCTTAACACAGCTGACAAACGTGTGAACTTAGTTGAACCGACATACAAAGGTGTTTCCGCATCAGTCGACATCGTCTCATACACATGAGCTTTGGCAAAATTTTCTGCGCCAACATCGCGGATCATGTCCTCCAATTTGTCTTCATCCGGTCGATCTTCTTCCATGGTGGAATCAGTAACATTTTCAGTTTGCGAGTCAGTCGGAAAGTACATTTCTTCGCCGTGCCATATCCATGTTGTATAACATCTTAGGAAACCATCACAGATAAGATGTTCTCTAATTTGGGTTGCGTTCAACTTTCTCCCATTCAAACAGTTCACACAAGGACATCTAAACTTCACTTCATCATCACTTCTCCCCTCATTACGTTGTGCAACTTGTATAAATTCCTCTACACCTCTCTCGTACTCAGCACTAATACGTGGTAAATTAATCCAATTTCGATCCATTCCTAAATTTTACAAAATTAAAATTATACAATATCTATATAAGATTATCAATTCAATCATACAATCAATTCAGTCATACAATCATACAATTAATAATCATTGAAATGATCAATTCAAACATTCTATCACAAATAATTACATATGATATCACAGTTTGTCTATAGGAATCATTCAATCACATAATTTTGATTTTATAAGAAATCTACTAAAAAAAGTTCATAACATATTAATAAATTAAATAAATTTGCTGATAAAAAAAAATTAAATACATTTTATCTACCTCTATACCAATCCTTTCCCATACAAGCTAACATACTTTGTCTCTTATTGGACCACCAAAACCACAACAAATTTGACAAAAACCATCAAAGCCACAACAACATATTCAAACCGAGCATTTCAATATAAAACAAAACTTTTATCAGAGAAGAAAATGGAACGTACCCGGAGTAGCAGAGATGGCGCGACGGAGAGGATGGCTCGGCGGCAGAGGCTTGCGCGACGGCAGAGGGCGCGACGGCAGAGGACGCGACGGCAGAGGACGCGACGGACGGCGGAATGGCGCGGCGGCAAAGAGTGTTCGACGGAGATGGGGCGACAGCAGCGTTTTCGCGTGCAGAGGCAGAGAAAACTCGTGGAGAAGAAGAAATTGTTTTGTGTTTTGTATTTTTTAAAGAGCATATGTCGCGGTTCATCAGATAACCGCGGCCTATACTCCTTAAAAAATAATAAAAATGACATTTTTGAAATTCGTTTTGAACTATATGCCGCGGTTTAGCGGGCAACCGCGGCATATACCTGTAAATATTTCAAATTTATTTCAAATAAGGTAATATGTCGCGGTTTCTCTGAGAACCGCGGCCTATACCCTGCCGTTCTGAATACCAACTGTCTTCCCCAAAAGGCAGTTGGGGAATGTCAATAGGTTACAGGGGGTATATGTCGCGGTTCCCCAGAGAAACCGCGGCATATTCCCCTGCCAACTACTGACATTCTCCATCAGTCAGCCCCTGCCAATTTATTGCAGGGGCTGACTGATGGGGAATGTCAGTAGTTGGCAGGGGAATATGCCGCGGTTGCTATGGGAACCGCGGCATATACCCCCTGCCAATTTAATGCAGAGGCTGACTGATGGGGAATGTCAGTACGTGGCAGGGGAATATGCCGCGGTTGCTAGGGGAACCGCGGCATATAAGTTACATTTATTTACAAAACTGCCACCGCGCACCATTATGCAACGGTTTCTGCCCAACCGTGGCATAATGTGCGTTGTATAAACCGAATTTTGTACTAGTGTATAGACGTCGGTTACAGGGGGCCGACATCTATATATAGATGTCGGTGACGGGATCCGACGTCTATATGGCAGAAAAAAATGACTATTCATCTACCTGTTAGGCCTATAGACGTCGGTTGGGAGGGCCCCCAATGTCTATACCTAACTTATTTATGAAAATATCACATGTCAATAATTTACGTCGGATTCCCTCCTAACAGACATCTAAGGAGTGACGTTAAAAGTCAATTATGCACTAGTAAATAAAGAATTGGATGATTGTTGAGAAGATGTTGATATTCATTTATCTTTTTCTCATATAACAATCAGAAAATAATGAAGTGCATGCATGCACAATAGTATCACACTAAAATTTACACCATTAACCAAAATAAACTGGACGAAAACTAGAATATTATATAAGCCTAAAATTTTATTTGATACATTATCAATTCGTTTCCTTTGTTCATAAAGTGATTGCGGCGGTTCGTGATGTATAATAATCAGATTGATTTAAGTTCAAATAAAATATGAATTTCACCAAAACGACAACTAATGTCCTTATAAAAAAACATCAAAGTTATTAAAAAAAAAAACAAAATGGTTTTTTATTATTATTATTATTATTATTTTTATCCCCAACGTTATTTGTTAAGGGAAAGATTTAAACTAAAATCTCTTTTATCTTTCGTTTTAAATTCATGAAACTAACTTTATACTTATATTCTTAAGTATTAGTAAACGAATACATAAAATGCTTTTTTGACAGAAGATGTCGGAGGGCATGTTCTCTGTTCCTTTGGAGTCTGTCGACCCTGCAACTAGCAAAATGCTACGTAGATATCATGCTGTGTGTTATTCAGTGCATTCTAGCTGTTAGCCACAGAACAATAACTTCAAATGTGTAAAAGAGATAAGATAAGGTATAAAATTCACAGCACAACAAATAAAGAAAGAAGTAGACAAATAGATAAAATTAATGTTAGACTAGTTGGAAGTAACTATATATTTCCTTAGTTTAAAACTGTAAAATAGAAAACACAGTTGCTTCAAAGCTTATCTTAATAGGAAAATTGTAATAGTGCATATGTTTACCTACGGATTCATTTTCCCTCTAATATCATGTCCAAAATTAAAAAACGTATATATATTAATTATTTATTGTTGTGACTTTCAACCTAAAGATAAGATAGAATTATAAAATAATTGAATTTAATCCACAGAAGTAAATCATGAATTAACAAAGTTATTCGTGAGTTGAATAAGTGGAAGCAGTGATTACTCTGTAAATGTCCTTTTTCTAATCAGAACACATTTAATCATTTAACCTGCACTAAATGCACTATTCAAAGTTTAATCACGAGGGAGAATTTACCTCACTCTTATCTTGCTAAAAACACGAGGACAAAAATTGATGTGATGTTTTAAGTAAATAATGAGATTTTTATATCCAATTATATCGCCATATTGTTTTAGAAGTAATAAATAATGAGTAATGATATGCATATATTTTGATTTTATTTACACTGATTACACACTCTTGTTTTTATTTGTATTCTTATCACATCATATAACCTATAATTTGAATATGTAATAAGAAAAACATCAAACTTTGTATCTATTATATAAAAGATTAAATCGTATCTACTATAAGATTGTTTTAATAATGATACATATAAACAGTGGAAAATGATGTGGGCGAAAACACATGTAATTTGTAAGTGATTAAATAAGAAAAAGTTGTAAGTGAGGTTGGCAGTGACGGAAGGAAATGAGTAGACTAAAAGAAGTGTGAGAAAAATGAGGGTTTTAATGACGGCTAGCACATATCATGTGATAGCATATTTGATAGAAGTTTGTGTTGTTTTATGAAGATAATGTGAGTCCAAAATAAAAGTCAAACATTTTGCCGCCCCAGGCATGACCCACAACAACTTCCTCATTAAATATGAAAGGTGTCAGTGAAAAGAAACAAATAAATAAAATGTGTTCATTTCATGTAGACCATACCTGTTACTGTTTTACTAAACATCATTCTCATCAGGCCCAAGTTGTTTTTAGTCCTGTTTCACGGCTACCTTTTTTTCAGGGAAAATAAAAAGTTTTACTATTAAATATAAATAAGAGTTATGGTTTGGTGATTCACTTTTATATCCATATAATACATAATATCAAGATAAAATAACCAGAAAAATCATTTTTTGTATTTTTATTTTAAATAATAGTAGGATGAAATATATTTACATAATGAAAAGATAGCATATATCTATATTCATTTTACATGCATTGTATTGTATAAATAGAATAATTATAATTTTCTTTTTTACTTTTGAAAAGTAATGACAATAATAAAAAATAATATTAAATAAATATAAATATTTGTGTATTCAAAAAGTATGATGCATCCTTACTATTATTGTTTTTTAAGAGTATAAAGTAAATTAAATGACAGGCCTAAAGGGAAATAAGGACCTCTACTTTGAAAGGTCAAGCCAACCCACAATGTACATTCAACGTGATTCTCTTGCCTCTTCTAATAAAGTTCAAATATACACATTATAAATGTAAAAATATATATATATATTAGGAAGGAATTTTTCAACCAAATAACACACCTGCATCTAAAAGTTATTTAATGTACCCCAAATATTTACATAGATAATATGTTTTTCTTTCAAGTTAAAATTCGGTTTTTAAAGCTGATGTAAGAATCAGAAATGTATAATAATAATTTTATTCTTTATTAAAAGAGACGAGGGTGAAAACTGAATTAAGTTAAAAATGAGGGTTTTTATTAAATAAAATTAGTTCTAATACTTCTACATCCAAATATTTCTGTTGGGTTTTTCTGAAAAGCTAAGTTCATTTGTTAAGAACGACACTCTCTCTCTAAAATCACTTCCCTTATTGTTTTCTGTCTTCTCTTTACCTCTGTTCCTCATCGAGCCATTGCATGTTTGATTTGGAGGTGCTCAAGTGACCGTGGTGCAGAGAGTTTCATAACCATTCGATTAGATTTTCGTTCTTTATTCAAATGTCACGGTGCTCTTGCTGCGAGAGGGACTGTGAAGAAACATTATTGTTAGCTGTGTTGTGGAGTTTCCAGGTAAGGGGAGCTGAGTTTTCTCTTTAATTTCTGTTTATTGAACTAGGGCATGCATGATTTAGGGTACTGTTAGAAATTGTGAAATAGAGTTGTATGAAACTGCCATGTATGTTGATTTGCTACATGAACTAGAAATTGTGATCCTGTATGAGTTTAGTGATGTGTTAGAAATGTTACTGTGAATTAATGTTGTGATTGATTTGGAAAAATTGTGCTGTTGTGATTAAACTGGTTGAGAGTGTTAGGGGTTTAGTGAATTAGAAGAAGTTTAAGTCCTGTTTAAAGGAAGTAAGGGGGTGAAAATTAGAATTAGGGGTCATGGGCACATTTGGACTGTTGGGACATTGTTAGTAAGCCTATTGTGACTCAGTAGAATCATAAAATTGGTTAAAATCATGTTCTAAGTAGTAGTTTAAGATTTAAGGCTCTAAGTTAAATAAATAAAGGTTTTAGAGTAGAAATCTAAGCATAAACACTAAAGAAAGGGGGTTAGAAATGTTTAGAACCATCTAGGCAAGTTTGATTAAGTCTACACTTCGATCTAGGATCATTAGAAGTTGGGGAAGAGGTCTAGAACGAATTTCAGGGTGTTGGGTTGCCAAAATCTGCAGAATTTAGCTTCTCCTGCAGACAAATTCGCTTAGCGCACAGGGGGGTGCGTTGAGCAAATTATGTGTGGGAGATTGAGTGTTTTTTATGTTTTTGACGTTTTGGGAGTTCTGGACGTCCGTTTTGGACGTTCTTGAGTTCGTTTTTGGGGGTTTTTGACCCTTTCGGAGCCATTGGTGAGGGTCTCCAAGCTTTTTAAATTATGTAAGTGTTGGTAATAATATGCTATAAAGAAATTTGTGTTAATAAGTGATGTTTCTGTGAAAATATGTAATGTTTGAGTATGTGTGAGTTGTTTTATGACATGACTAAAGCTTGTGATATATTGACATGTACAATTATGAATGGAAAATGTGGAATAAAGTTTCAAGGAGGAACTTCTTGCTGATGTTATGTTCAATATTATGTGTGTAAGAATGTATGTTTATATACTTGAATTGGACATCTCAGGGTGAGATGACTGTATGTGATTTTACGAAATGTTGTTGTTGTATGTATAATGTTGGGAGCTTTGAAATGGTATGTCAATCCCTACACTCAAAGCACTGTTCATACTCAAATAGAGAAGAACAGTGTGAGTGGTGAGAGTAGAGGGAGGTCCTCGTCTATAGTCTTTGAGTTTAGACATAGACAGATTGGGGGGACTTACCTTGCATAGTGTTGGGGATGGGCCAACTGAACTATGCAAGTGCAAAGACGACCAATAGCTAGACAGTTATACAAATCTGGATGAGTCGCGTTGAGTATTTGATGCATGGTTGATTGGTGTGCCTTGCTTGTTCTTTCATTTGTAATTAAGCATGATGATGTTTATGGATTGTACTATATGTTAAAATGTTTGATTACCTAGCTCACCCTTACTTTTGTGTTGTATGTTGCTTGGGTATGCTTTCTCTTGCGATGATCATCCACTTGGATGGGAGCAGATGTTGTTGAGGAAGTTCTCTTGGAGCAAGAGTTGGAGGATGCTGATGCTGCAGCCTAGTTTCTTAGGAGTTCCATCCACTTTATGTTATTTTGGAATACTCTATACGTTTAAGTTTTAAATTCAAACCTCTTTTACTTAAAGTTTGAATTCTGAGATCTTATTGGATGAATGTAATTCATACTTTAAATGTCATTCTACTTTAACTACTTTCCAATATTATTATTGATGATGTCTATATATATGTATATATATGCTATATATTTGGGATGTCATAGTTGAACTATTTTTTTTTTTGTTTGATTATTTTAAAATAAAAGAAAAATACATGTATAATTTAAAATTTGTTTTATCTGACTAAATTTGGACTTGTTTTTGAACTAATTTCTTTTCCATAATAGTTCAAAATTTAGTTTTCTTAAACCGAATTCTGAGTATTTTTTTCAACTAATTTCTTTATAATCACAATTTATAATTCAGATTTTCAAAAATTGAATTCAACATAAAAAAAAAAGTGTTTTTTATATAAATATTTGGTACAATGTGCTATTCATACAATAGTTTAGTTCATGTGTGTTATTTTGGATGAAAAATTCAAAAGTTGATGATTTTATATGAAAGATGATGAAACCGATATAACTACAAATTTATTTATTATGATTAAATTAATCCTTAGCCTAGGATATTATATTTAATTGTGTTATGCTCGATGAAATGCACACTAGCTAATTTAATTTAATAATAATGTTGAGATGAGTGCAAGTAACGAGGTATATTCTTATAGAACACAAAAGTGGTTAAATATGTTCCCACTAATTGTGAATTAGAGGAAAATAGAAAATTAAGTTTGGCATATACCTTTTGCTTCCACACAAGTAGAAGTGAATTACTGATTCCAAATCCCACCTTTTTCTGTTTTCGCCATGCTTTGTGTTCTTAATGTTGATTAAGATTGTCGGTTTCATGAATTATTTATTTGCGTTGAAATCTTGTGAGGAATAAGGCGGAGATTTAAATGGCGATCACGACTTACTCATCCAACATCACGTTTTTCTTAAACTAAAGAGTGACACGAGAGTTGAATATTAAAAGAATTTTTATTCAAATTATAGAATGAAAAATAAAATGAAAATTGATTTTAGCATAGATGTATTAACAAATGGTGGTTTGAGTGTTTTTCATGATTGAAATTGAATTTTTGGTTGTTAAATATATGATAACAAAATAATTAGTAATAGTAAAGTTTTAAAAAAATAATAATAAGTCTTGTTAAATCGTAATTTTTAATATATTTGTACAATATCCCGTTGACCGACCGACTAAGAAGAATTCGGGGCCAAAACAGGTAATCGACCGATGGTCAAATAAATACCAGGAAAGGTAAAAATCATTAATGACGAATTAATATATTTAGTGGTCATATTAATTGTAAATATACGCTATTTATGAGTGATTGACATGTCATATTACACAAGAATATGATATTAATGAATAATTAACAATTATATTAGTAAAGTATTATTGGATTTGATTGTCTGACTTAATTAATGATTAATCAATGTGTTTGGCTACCACAAGCCTTATAAATCTTGAGCTATTCTAAATAAAATATATATCTCTTTATACAACATATCTCCTCTTTATACAATATATCTGACTTGAGCGTCGGAGTGTCTTTTGCAAGTCCACCATCCACCGAAAGATTGTGTTCTCAGAAAAGTTAAAACAACCAAAACAGAATAAAGAAAGACTCAGACCAATCCAATCGAAACAATATTTATTGTATTTATTGAGGTTGATAATAATAACAACAAAATGAAAGGATCCATTGCTAAAATCATTGAGTGGAAATAAGTTAAAAAAATAGTTTAAAATGGATGGGAGAAAAATTGTTTAGGTAGGAATTAGCCCTCTTGTTGATAATGAAGTTAACCTGATATTAGACTTTTATTGTTTGCGTCATTATTGTCTTACTATGGATTCTTGTTTGCACGTTTTCAGGGAGGTTAATTATTCATCATGCAATATAAAAATTAGATTAGCTTCGTGATGTGACTAGTGCAACTTTTCTTTTCTAGTAGTGTACAAATCATTCTTTCTATAAACTTTCTTCCTCTCATAAAACTAAGTAGAGTAAAAGTATTTTTATATATAAAAAAACATATATTTGTAATTTTTCTAGTAAATTAACATACCTACACTACTAAGTATAAAGATTCCAGTAGTGATGTTTGTAAATCTATCTTTTATTATTTCTATCATTGAAATAGTATTTATCTCAATATTCTATCAAAAAATAATAACCATAATATCAAAATGTTAATATTAATTATGATTCTTAAATATTATCTGATTAACCTAGATTTTTACTGCTACATAATTAAAAAAATTAAATCTTCTTGTTGTACATTATACTTATTAAACCGGGTAGAAACAACTCTATTTTATATTTACTCGAAATAAAGCATAACGGTTGGTTTGAATTTTTTATGGAAAGAAAAAAACTCAAATTATCTTCTGTTAACTATACCGTAAATTTTATTTTGAGAATAATATTATTTAATTATTTACGGTATAATTTATATACAAGTGAACAATCCTCTGATTGAGAATAACATAAGAGGAAGACGAAGAAGAAAATAGTAAAAAACAAACATTGATTCTTTTTATTAGTAGTGGAAAGATATTGAGTGTGTGAATATTTTGTATTATCCATCAAGAAATGGATATTCTGCATTTTGAAACGAAACTACCTCATATTCACTCATAAAGTTCATACAAGTTTATCTCCTTTCTATATTAAAATTATTTAATTATTAAATATTCAAATTAGTTCATAAAAATTTAAGATGTGACATTATTATAGTCTTTGAATTATTTTATTATGTACATTTGTTATAAGAACACGTTAATTTTCAATAACTATATATTAATCCTAACATCGGTGAAGGTTAATAATAAAAGTCTATTTCATTAACTAATTATATATCATGGCATCATAACATTAGGTATAGACCTCTGAAAATGAGGATGAACAAATAATAATAAAATAAAAATTTAAACACGTTTGATTTCAAGCTTTTCTCATTTTCTGAGAATACGATTGGGTCATTTAACAAGCTTAGTTTTAGTCTCCTCAACTTTTTCTTCTCCCTTTTTCCACACTAAATCATTTGATTTCTGGTTAGGTGGTGTCCAAACACTCACAGTGTAGGGGACTTCGCAATTGACCGATTAAAATTGTCGTTTTTCAGCGGGTAAGTTGTTCTCCTACTCCTCCGTGCTTCTTAGGGTTGTATGCATGCACTAATTCTGTCATGCATGTGGTAGTAGTTCTCCTTTCCAACTCTTCACTCAAATTGGGTTTTTAAGACTCTTCTTCATCACCGAAAGGTGAATTGTAGGGTACTGTGAGTTTTTCCTTCACAACTCAAGGTACTGTTGAGACGCATCTGTGAGCTGGGTTGTATATCACCAAGGTAAGGGAAGCTGGGTCTTGTTTTATATTCTGTGAATTAGGGTGTGCATGAGATAGATGTCTGTTTGAAGTGGTGAAATAATATCTGTATGAACTGTTTAGTATATTGATGTTGTTTGTACTGGAATTGGTAATTTTGTATGTGAAATCAATTTCTCAATGCCTATCAAATAGTGAAACTGTGAAATTATGTTTATGAACTGGTATGAATAATTGTTAATGTTGATATTGAGTAGTCTAATGAAGTGAATTCTGTCAAATAGGTTAGTAGATCAGTAGTTAAGTAAATTATTGGAATTTTAAGGTCATATTAGAGGAACTGAGGCAGTCATATTTAGAGATATGTATTGCAGGTGGTTTTGGTCAGTTTTTGTGGTCCAGGTAAGTCAATTGGGACCTAAATGGATCCCTAAAATGGTCAAAAACAAACTCAAAGTTGTATAATTGAATTTAGGTCTCTAGGTTGTGAAATTTTCAGCTTTTGAGTAGAAATTGATGCATGAACAATTTATAATAATGTTAGAAAAGGTTATAATCACTTGGGCAAGTTTAATTCAGCATATGATTCGATTTAGGAGTGTTAGAAATTCACCAAAGTGGTTAGAATTGGTAATGGGTGTTAGAGTTGCATAATTATGCAGATTTTTGGGTGCTACAGATTATGCAAACTCGTTGTGAGAATGGATTCGCACAGCGAGCTACCCTGGAGAGGTGCTCTCTGTCAGGGCATTCACATAGTGACCTCTGTGCGCTATGCGAATCATTGTAGAGGGTTCCCCTCTGTTTGGTGAGTCGCTCTGCGAATTTGATCGCTTTGCTACTGGGGCTAGGCTGGGAATTACTTAGATAATTAGAATAGCGAAGGGGAGACGCGTTGCGAGAGTGTGAAGCCTGAAGCCTCCTTGGGTTAATTCGCAAGGCGTGAATATTCGCTATGCGAATTAATGAGAATGGTAGCCTATGTTTGATGGCTCGCGTAGGGCATAGGATTCGTATGCGAGAACCCCTTTATCTCGCCTTGCGAGTATGTGTGCATAGCGAATTCCTTCACTATAGTTTACTCTTTTCTTCTTCTATTCTGACTTGTTGATGATGAGTGAGTTATATGTGATCTTGTATGATATTGATTGAAATGATATAAATAGAAAATAATATATGTATGATTCAAAGAGTAGTACATTGTGATTAAGATGAGGTAATGGAGTATGAAAGTAAGATCTCTTGGTGAGAATATAGGAGCTCAGTCTTGGGGGTTATCTTAACACTCTAATGATCTTTCATTCTCACTTAGAAAAGATTGATGCATGTGGTGAGAGTAGTAGGAGGTCCTAGTGTAGGCGATACTTGGAGGCCTAATGCGCAGTTAAAGACTTACCTTGTGTGTGGTAGGATGAAATTCATTGGCAATGGCTTTGCAAAGCAGTAGAGGCCACCACAAGTGCACAACCCGCCATAGTTCGATATTCATTCTAAGTCCAGACGAGTCTAGTTTCAGTTATAACAATGATAAGGTGTTGTGTTTGTTTACTTGTATGAATATGCTTTTATTTTTCAATTGCTATAAGATAACATGTATACTTTTCAACCTAGTTTACCCTTGCGGCTTGTTTGTGTTTGGTATGTATTGTGTTCTTCCTTTTGCAATGACCATTCACTTGGATGTGAGCAGAGGTAGATGAGGTACCTCTGAAGCAAGCTTTGGAAGATGACGACACGGTTGCATAGTTGTTAGGATCCCTTCACATGTTTATATTTTGAAAGACTTCCTTGTATATGACGTTTTGATGTTATGGTCAAACTTTGGATGACTGTAATACATATTACTTTATTTACAAGCACTCAACTATTTTAACATGCTATGATGATGAACATTTTATATTATATAATTCTTATATAATTGGGATGTTACACAATGTCTCATAAGCATGTTTTGATTTTCTTAATCAAGTTGTGACATTTTTAATATATAAAATATTGAACAGTTGCCAACTTCATTGACAGTCGGTTAACATTGTTTTAAGAGTTATAGAAGTTGATGTTCTAAATAGTTTACTGATCATTCAACACAACCCAATTGGTATAGTATACAGTTATTAAACTTCAAAACAAATAATCAATTTTTGAAGTACTTTACATTATATATTAAGATAGTGATTTATAATATCAATATTTTTTAAAATTATTTCTCCAAAGTTCTAAAGTTTAAGTTTGAGAAAACTTGTACCATCCAATAAATTTTAAAATTTAAATATGGACAGACTTGAAATATTCAACTAACTCTAAAATTAACAATTCTTTCTTATTAAATATTACCAATGTTAATAGCCCAACATTAAAAATTGTTATAGTACAAGCCAAATATTAGTGAAGTCAATATACATTTGGTCATTTTAAAAACAATTATTATAATTGTAATTTCTGTTAATAGAAACATCTCAGTCATAAGCTTATAAAAAAAATAATAATTTCAATTCAAGCGTGCAATTTATGACACTGACTATTAAGATATAGACTATGACTTTCACATTATACAGTCTAACATTCTAATTGACAGGGGGTATTCATATTTTTTTGTTTATATTCAATGTGATTAAGATTATTATGACATTGTTTTTATTTATACTATTATTTTATTGTTGTTGAGGATACAGTATATTTTTATTGTTGTAGGTGTGTAGAAAATGAGTGAAATGTGAACCATGAAACATTGGATTTTAAAAAAAAAATATAAAGGGCAGAGTGGTAAATTACAAAGCACCAAACACCGAAAGTGAAGGAAACAGCATGACATTCATCTACATCCACTCATCCACCTATGTATCCTAAGCCTCACATACCATCCATGCTTATCATCTTTCTTTTCTCTATTTTTTCAACTTTCAACATAAAAATAAAAAATAATTAATTAGGCAAAAAAATAAAACACAAAATATAATAGTCTTCCAGTAGGGTACTTGCTAGGTAACTTCCACTTTATAATTTGACCACCACACGTGTAATCAACTCTCTGCATTCAATGTTCGAAATTCAAATCAAACCTGCATCTCTGAGCATTTAATGCTACTTAAATTTACCATTCACACATGTGGAAAAGACCACATATGAGTCATCATGGAGATTTCATTCAAGTTTACCTTTTTCTTTTTTATCATTTCTTCATGAAATTAATTTATAATTGCTTGAAACCAATTTACTTTACATAATTATCTCTGATATTGTTGGCTGTTAATTGTGACTTTCTTTTGCGTATCATTTAAGATTATTGGTGTTCTTAGATAAATATAGATAATGACTTTTGGATAATTGGATGGTTGAATCTTGAAAAATAGTATATATAAAAGAGACGTATAAGTAAGAGAATAAAATTTTTTATGTATAAAATAATAAATATGAATTTCAAAATATTTATATGTGATTTAAATAATAATATCATGTCAAAAACATGTTATTAAAGATATTAATGATTATTAAAAATTATAATAAAATTAGATATTTAGTAATAGATGATTGTTAACCTATATCATTTAGTATATTTGAACAAGATATATACAATAAAAATAAATAATTAATATATTATTATTTAATAACACATGGGATATTATTTAAGTACAAATTTATAATAAAAACTTCAAAAGTAAACAAATGTCTCAACTCAATTATTTTATTGATTAAAAAATATTATTTTAACAAATTTCACGTTAAAAGATTTAAGTCTCACCAAGGATGCAAATAGCATATGTATTTCATACAATTCACAAATAAAACATGATGGAAATTGACTGCGACTTTTTTATGTTTCTCCAATCTAATAGTAATTTGACCTTTTTAAGAACTTTCACTCATTCACTTTATCTTTATCTTATTAATGATCAACACAGTAGTCAATATCCTCAACCTCCAATATCTCTTTATTCAGTAATAAATTTCTAATTAGCAAGATTTTAGGAGAGTAACATTCAAAAAACAACTTCGAAAAAAAAATAGTTTATATATATTTTTCTAAAACATTTACATGTGATTTACATGTTAATTAACTTTTAATTACTCATTAAAAATTAAGATTTGGTAACCGTTTGACATAGTGATTAATTTACCACCTTCAAATAACAATTCATTTCAAAGTAAATTTCAAGATAGAGGGCCACACCCTTATCTTGCAAATGCATTAATTGACATAGTGATTTTATGAAATTAAATTAAATTTAAAGTTCAATTATTAATATTTATTTAATGTAAGATTTTAATAGTATTTAACCTACCTAGAAAGCTCTGACTAAAATCTACATGTCTAATAATTGGGCATAAAGTCATTCTTATGCGAATGAACCTTAACATCATTATCAACCCACAATCAAGTGACCTTGTATTTTTACATAGCAAGACAGTCTTATCCATGGTCATTCTGATATCTTGCATGACTTGTTAAATTCCTTCTACAAAGATTAAGACGAATCCAAAAACCTTGATAAAGCCTGTCATATTATGTACACCAAATTATGACTTAAACAAAGAAAAATCCAATTATGATTTGAAGGATGACAACATATCTTCTGCCCATTAAAACATGTATTAGAATACAAAAAATTATGATTATGCACAAATTTCAAAAAATTATCAAACATGTATCATATACATCCTAAAATGTCGTATTAGAAAGCACCATAAATAAATTATTTGAATAAACAAACGTGTTCAGTAACCTCGTATCTCATAAGAATTCATTTTAAAACTCTGATAATATTTTTTTTTCACTTCATCTACAAATTTTATTATGATAAACTTCGTTAATAAAATGATTAAAATAGGTGTTCTTACAGCAAATCATTTAATGAACCGAAAAAAACTTTGTATAAGTTATTTGAACATTTCATAAAAAATCATATAAGCAAACAATATAGTAATAAATATTTTCTAAAAAGGTAAAGAAATGTTGTTTTTGTTAACTGTTTACTACGGCTTCTAATAGTATTTGATTGAATATAAATATATATATATATATATATATATATAGTAAATTTAAAATAGATGTGGTAAGATTTGGGTGATATTTTTTGAAAAAGAAGGTAAAAGTTGGAGGAGGTGAAAACTGAAAGATAAAGGAGGGAAAATAAGAAAAGAAAAAGGAATGTGGAAGAGGTGGTAGAGATTACGCGGTGAGGTGGGGCCTTATGTCGTAGAAGAAAAGCTACAAAGCTACAAATCATAAATCACGCGAGATGATGATCCAACGCAAATGAACATATGCGGCACACGTGTACCCTTCATCCACTGTCCAATTTCTGCAGCAAAAGTCAAATTAACGCGCCGATTCCATGCAACACCATCGACGCCGTGGGCCCCAACCGACTAGCCCACGCTTCGCTCCAAAACCAGTGTCGTAAGCAGTGACAAAATCACCTCGTGTGGGCTCTCGACACGCGCGCACCACAGTTGAGAGCACGACACGTGTCCGCTTACCCATCACCCACCTTCTTTATTTTATTTTTTATTTTTAAAAAACTCCCACTGAAATAGACCTTGAATAAAGGCATAAAAAGAACACCGGAAAATAAAAGGAGATGTAAAAGGAATCAGAACACAATACAAAATAAAAGGAAATATACATATCACAACTTTTAAAAAATATAAACAGATAATGACGGCCATTTTCACCTTAACCTTGCTGTTAGCTTATATAATAATACTAGTATTTAAATTTTAAAATCCTCACCTAACCTAATGGCGGAGCATTATTAATTTGAAAATAGATTAAATAAATAATGCCATGTATTAAAAATTAAAATAAAAACTAAATAGGACAAATGTCATATGTAATAGAATAGAATAAAAATAAAAATAAAAAGTAAAAAAATAAAGTGGATGGAAAATCAAAGGCCCACTGCCTAAACGTTATCGCCCATGTGTATTCTAGAAACTGCTGGCTCCTGACGCCACGTGTTCCCAAATCGCCTATAAATAAACGTCTCTCCCTTATGTAATAAGTTTCAAGCGCCGCCACCATAGTTGGTCTTAGTCTTGAAGTAGAGAGGGATATTGGGAGAACCAATATTCATTAGTTTCAGAAATTAATCAGAGATCTCTCAGAGGAGAAATAATCTTCTTTCAAAAACAAAGATGGCATCGGAGCTTCAATTGCCCCCAGGTTTCAGATTCCATCCAACGGACGAGGAGCTCGTCATGCACTATCTCTGCCGCAAATGCGCCTCGCAGCCCATCGCCGTTCCCATCATCGCCGAAATCGACCTCTACAAATACGACCCTTGGGACCTTCCTGGTAATTAATGCAATCTTCTTCGTTTCAATCCAGTTTGTTTTTTCTTTTTTTTTTTTGTTTAATTTTCAAGTGAACTGATTATATAATTTCAAATGCAACTTTTCTATTTTCAGGATTGGCTTCTTATGGAGAGAAAGAGTGGTACTTCTTTTCACCACGGGACCGGAAGTACCCAAACGGTTCGAGGCCGAACCGGGCGGCGGGAACCGGTTACTGGAAGGCAACCGGGGCGGATAAGCCCATTGGTCACCCGAAAGCGGTTGGGATCAAGAAAGCTTTGGTGTTTTACGCTGGAAAAGCTCCGAAAGGGGACAAAAGCAATTGGATCATGCACGAGTATCGTCTGGCTGATGTAGATCGCTCCGTTCGCAAAAAGAACAGCCTAAGGGTATATGCACCGCACTTACATAATCCCTTCCCAGTTCAAGAGTAATTGTATTAAATTACGAGTTTATCCCCTGGACGGTCCCACTGGCTTTTCATGAAGCTGAGGATGATAATGATAATAATAATTCCCAAGGATAAGTCCAGGATTTTGGTGGAAACCATGCAAAATCAATGGTCCTAATATGTTATCCCCCACCTTTATCATGTGATGACAACCATGCGGAACCTTCACTAGTTGAAGACTTACCCGCATGTGGTGTGGGCTGATTTATTTGGGCCCAAAACTTAACATCACATCCAAAACCCTCAAAAAAAAAATATCTTCCGCCAATCCCAATTATCACTTTCCCTTTATGGAAATTATCCCTTCTTATCTCTCTCACCTGCATCATAAATTAAATTTACATTTATTCTAATAAATAAAATAATGAAAATTCATCTCACGGTTCTGATTCTGCTGCAGTTGGATGATTGGGTGCTGTGCCGTATCTACAACAAGAAGGGCACGATCGAGAAATTACAACCGAGCAGTGATCCAGTTGTGACCCGGAGAATCGAATCCCCGGAGATCGAAGAGAAGAAGCCGGAGATTCTGAAAAGCGGAGGAGTTTTTCCGCCGGCGCCGGCGATGACGGACTACATGTACTTCGATCCGTCGGATTCAATCCCGAAGCTGCACACGGACTCGAGCTGTTCAGAGCAGGTGGTTTCGCCGGAATTCGCGAGCGAGGTGCAGAGCGAGCCGAAGTGGAACGAGTGGGAGAAGAGCCTGGAGTTTCCATTCTACATGGATACCACTCTGAGCAACGGCTTCACCCAATTCGCGAGCAATAACAATAACACGAATAATAATAATAATAATCAGATGTCACCGCTGCAGGACATGTTCATGTACTGGCCCAAGCCCTTTTGATTTTCACACCCCCCACAATATTCCTTTGACGCCCACGGCCACACACAGCAGCACGCATTAGCATTGCACGGCAGCACGAGACTGAAGGTCCATGAGTGTGCCTGTGCGAGGTCGCAGATGATAATTGATGAGTTGAGGCTTGGGCAGAGAAAGATCTAAAAAAGTTAGGAGGTGGAGGGTAACGCTAACGCATGTGTTGGGTTTGTGTATGTTGGTATGCGATGAAGACAATCGAACGGCGCATGATGGAGCTGTCTCTAGTAGTAGCATGTGTACAGCTATTGTAGAACGTAGATAGGTACACTACAGGTTGTTGTCATGTGATAGAAGCTCTCTCTCTCTCTCTCTCTCTCTCACCAAAAAACAAATGTGATAGAAGGTCAATTCGGTCCTTCTAATTTATTTTTTTTATGATTAGTATTAGTATTAGTATGAGTATGTGTTAAATCTAATTAAGTACTACCTAGCTAGGCGTGTCTTTTTAAATTCAGTGCAGTGATATCACTCTGTTTACTTCTCAATATTATATTTCAACGTACTAATGTAATTAATAGTCTAATACGAGTTTAGTTATCGTTGATCAAATAGACTAATACACTTTCTCCTGCTCCATTACATTATTCCTTCTACTTAATTTTTGGAAGGGAAAGGAATTCTAAATATTTAATGACAATTGGTCGCAATGTGAAGTTTTAAATGCAGGATGAGGTAATCCATGTGTGGGAGTTATAGTTTTTTTATGAAGGGGAATGTGACATTTATTTCTTATTCAATGTTCGAGAACTCTCTTTCATGAGAAAAATGAACCTTGTATTAATTTAAGGTCGAAAGGGCGTGCGTTATCCTTACCAACCACAAGTGTTAAGTTACATAAAACACGTATATTCATCAAAATCATATTTCTTTCAATTTTTAAATCAACAAACTTAGATATGATGTTATTGCGGTAAAAGTGATTCTTTCTCTCGAGTCACCAACTTTCGTCTTCTGGTTCATTTCTTTCTGTACGGGAAGGTACCTGTCAAAGATCTTCCGATGCCAAATTTAGTAAAGTGTCCGTTCGGTAACTTAAGAGCTATATTGAATACGCAATTAATGAATCTGCTTACCTCTTACCTTTGATCTGTATTTATAGTGCTGGTCATGAGCCTTGAATTAAGAGAACTTTAATCAGGACCCAATCATAGCCCAATAACCTCTTAATCTCTTTTTACCTTAATTGCCTTTGATAACCTACCTGACATGACCGCCTCGTCTATTGTGTCTGTCTGGTCTATCTAATGTAACGAGACCGTCCGTACCAGATGGGCAGGGTATCCCAGTACACAAAGCCCCCCAAGCCCTAGACAATTCATTGTTGTAGGGTTTGAGAATTGGGCTGGGCTTGGTCGGCGCTCTTTTGAAATTGCTTTAAGCAGGAAAACACGTGTCACATCCTGACAAGCCGGTAACCTCGAGTAGTGGGATCGTCACTCAATCTGAGCCCTTGATCATGGTTGGCTCCGACAGTTGAGATGCGCTGGCAATTTCAAATTTTTTTGCTATAAATAAAGGCATGTGGCGCTGTCATTTTCACCTTTACTTCTCCCTTTCTTTTCTTACCGTTTGGCATCGTGCTCCTTCAATCAGGTAATAAATGCTATAGTCCAACTATCTTCCTCCCACGGGTCTGCAGGCGGAGAGGGCGGGGCTTCGTTCGGCGGCAGCGGCACGTCAAACTCAGTTTCTTCGTCTTTCCTGGAAAGAC
The DNA here is from genome assembly GCA_027742785.1 of Vigna reflexopilosa. Classification (NCBI taxonomy): domain Eukaryota; kingdom Viridiplantae; phylum Streptophyta; class Magnoliopsida; order Fabales; family Fabaceae; genus Vigna; species Vigna reflexopilosa. Next base: position 10,867,358 of record CM050918.1, read on the forward strand.
CGGATCAAGCCGTGGAATCTCCTTTAGTGTCGGAATCCTTTGGTGGTGAATGGGTAATAAATGGGGCGTCCCTTTTCCTTCTTCAAGGCGGTATCGAGGTGCATGCCGTAAGGGCAGAACCAACCGGGGGGTGGCTAGTCATAGACAGGTACAACTGGGCCTCTCATGACGTGGGCTCTTACGAGACTGAACATAAGACGCGCAAGGACTTACTGGATTGGGCGGACAACAGTTTCGTGGCTCGGGACGAGGAAGATGCCCGGTTGTTCCACCTGGGTATCGGTTACCCTAACGAGCGAGTCTTTCATGTAAAGGAGGGTAGCCTTGAATATTTTTTTCTTTGTATATACTTATTTGTTTAGCCAGATGTTCATCCAGGTTCCTTTCACCGCCTTCCAGTCGGTCGTACTGTGTAGGATGAATGTGGCTCCTTCCCAATTGCATCCGAACGGGTGGGCCTGTATGCAAGCCTTCGTGGCCATGTGTTTGGCTCTGGTAATTATCCCCATCGTTTCCATTTTCTTTCATAATTACCACGTCCGTCCGCTTGCTAAGAGGGGGTTGGGTTTCTTTGACGTTCGTCCATGATTGTTGTCTCTTCAAACCCTACTCGGAATCCTTCAAGAATTTTAAGAAGAGATACTTTAAGATAATAATAAAGGAGGCCGATCGCTCTCAATTCCACAACGAGGCAGGTGATCCCTTGTTCCCTCTTTATTGGACGAGGGATCCAGTGAAAATAAAGCCGGTGGCACTCAGCTCCATGACTCCCGTCGAAGTTCAAGTCGTTCGGACCATAAATAATTTGCCTCGCCGCCTCCACGCCCACCACTTAGTCGAATGTCTTGGCCATGAGGATTTTGACCAAATGGCGTTCGGTACGGCGTTTGTCATTACCTATATATTATTTTGATATTAACTTAGCTAAATTCTTGTCTTCTTTGCAGATATCATGTCTCTCTCGCAGCCTCGCAAAACGAGTTTTGTCCCTCTTGCCTCGAAGAAGAGAGACCCGCGATCGGATGGATCCAGTCGAGGGATGATCGCCGCCCAATCTTGGGCACCGTTGTTCCATCGGTTGTTCAACCGATTGCAGCGGAGGTCGTCCCTCCCCCGCCTGTAGTGAACCTGGAATCTTCAGGCGCTCCTGTTAACATTGTTACGCCTGTTGGCCCCTCCTCCTCGAGAAAGAAAAATAGGTCAAAGGAGGGGAGAAGTCTTCCTCTAAGAGATGTCATTGAGAGGGCAGTGTACCCCGGTCACTCCCAGGCGACCTTTTCGACCCAGCATTCAATGTAGGGGAAATGGTGGATTTCTGCATGAGCTCTTCTCAGCGGGCTGCCATGGAACCAATGTCCGAAAAGGATCTTACCAATGCAACTTTGGAGTTTACACTCGGGGTGCGATGTTGATGTGGTACCTTCGTTAGTTCGCCGACCAGCGAGGAGCTACAGAAGTTCAGAACGAGCTTGCGGCAGAGAAGAAGACCGTGAAGATCTCTGGCTTCAACTGGAAGCATTGACTCTTGAACACTCTAAGTGTGAAGAGAGTCAAAAAGCTACAGAGAAGAAGTTTGAAAAGGCTTGTGTAGAGTTAGCCACGGTTACTCAACAGTTGAAGGACGTCCGATCTAAGCTTGACGACGGGACTTTGGAGACTGGGCGGCTTCGAGCAGAGGTACGTTAACTTAACAGAAAAATAAAGAAAAAGAGGAGGAGCTGATTGGGTTGCGTATTCAAAGCACTAGACTTGCTGGGGTATTAACTCTTTGGCAAGTGTACCAAATTGTTCTAAGTAATAAATCGGTAAGACTAGATATCGTATCCCAAGAGACTCGTATAACACTTTACAATCGTATAATTATCTAACTAATTTAGACTAAAGAATGATTCTCTTTAATGTGAATTTGTGCAATGAAAATAAACATAATGCATAAGTAAAAGGTTGAACTTCTTGTGGTCAAAACACTAAGCAATGAAGTGATTAGAGATGATATGGAATGGAGATGTTGGAGAATGATTTCACCTATTACACTCTCATGCAAATGCACAATACTTCTTCTTCATTAATATGCTAATGTCAACCTACTAAATTACTCAAACCTCAATCCCTTGGTGAAGAGAGCCTAGATTTACTCATCAAATCTCAATCCCTTGGCAACCTAACAAGTTCATCTGCATTAAGATTAGAGGTTTAAGACAACTAAAGGTCCTAGCTTTATCCCTAGACACTATTTCCTTTAGGTGTTTAGTCCAGTTCAAGGTTCACACAACATTTCCCAATATCAAGCAAACCCTAAAATCATGCTATGGTTGATCAAGTTACAACAAGCTTTAAGCAAAGGAAATAAACACTAGCAAATAATGAAAGAAGCTTATATTCATTCAAAACAAGTGCATTTACAAGTGAGTTTCATAGTTTACATCATTCCCAACAAAATGAACTTAGCTCTCCATAGTCATGGAGAGATTGAGCTTACAATGGAAGAAAATGGAAGAGAAGGAGACCCAAGGAGGAAGAAATGAGAGTTCCCACAGCTTAAAACCAGCTCCCAAAGGTCCAAAAGTGTGTTTTCGTGCTTCAGCCGCCAAGAAGATGGCACCCTCGTTGTATGGAAGTCTTAAATAGGTCTAGGGTGCCATGTCAGTAAAAGTCACGCCCAACCCCCCTCTTTTGGGGCGTCCGGGCGCAAGGATTAAACAAGAACAACGAGTCAAAGGGCGCCCAACCCCCTTCTAGGACGCCCAGGCGCCAAGTTCTGGGTGAAACAGCGAAGCAAAGGGCGCCCAACCCCCTTCTAGGGTGCTCAACCCCCTTCTGGGGGGGCCCAGGCCTGATTTTTCTACACTGCATCCTTTTCTCTTTCTATGCATATCTGTTTACTCTTGTAGCTCTTCTTGGGCTCCCACTCTTGATAGTTTGGATGCTCTTCCAAAGCACACAAATTTCCTACAAAACTTGAGGAATTAGTGATGAAAACTTCTATGAGTAACCTATGCTAAACTTATTCACAAAGTTAGATAAAAGAGAGGATTAAGCATGTTTCAAGATTCAAGAGAGTTGATTTGGTAAGAAAATTGCACCACAGATAATGGTAAGAATCATCGTTATCATGGGGAAGTGCTAAAGGGCAACGAGACGATCGACCTCTTGAGTCGAAATGTCCAAATTGAGCATGAAGAGGGATTCAACAAGGCCCTTCGTCAGGCAGCCTATCTGATGGGGGCAGACCCGTTGACTGCTGGTTTTGACATCTCCCAAGATGTTTATGAGGGGAAGATGATGCCAGTGTCGATTGAGGATGATGACGAGCCACTAGAGGGCGGGGCGATTGACGATGATGCCGTAGACGGCGATGGAACCGGCGATGGTGATGGTGTCGGTGATAACAATTAAATGGTTCTTTCTATGAGGGGATGAATATTTTGCTTTTTGTTTCCAGGATAGTACCTGAGATTCCTAGTATAGGTGCTTTGTTGATGGCCACTTGGCCGTATTCGAATTGTATAGCCCTTTATAGCCTTTTGAGAAATGAATACAATTTGACTTCTGATGTTCTAATCTTTTGTGCCTTTAAATATTTTCTAAGTTATATTAATTATTTGCCGACCGTTCGTGTATGCAAGCCTTTAGGTCGCTTGAATTTATATTTAGCTTTGAATTGCCTCGGCTTTTCGGCCGTCCTTATAAAAGTGGTCAGCTGTCATGCAGTGTAGACCCGTTCATTTTTGCTGGTCTCGTTATTTGTCTTCCGATTGATCGGGTGGCAGTGTTTCTTTACGAACTCGCCATTCACCACCCGGTTTTGATCGGATGACTGGGCGGCAGTGGTTATTTATGAACTCGCCATTCACCGCCCAATATTGATTAGTTGGTCAGGTGGCAGTGGTTCTTTATGAACTCGCCATTCACCACCCGGTTTTGATCGGATGACCGGGTGGCAGTGGTTCTTTACGAACTCGCCATTCACCACCCGGTTTCGGTCGGATGATTGGGCGGCAGTGGTTCTTTATGAACTCGCCATTCACCGCCCGATATTGATTAGTTGGTCACGTGGCAGTGGTTCTTTACGAACTCGTCATTCACCACCCGGTTTCGATCGAATGACCGGGCGGCAGTAGTTCTATTTTGAACTCGCCATTCACCGCCCGGTTTTGTTGGGAAATCAGTAAAACTTTGACTTTGGAAGGAAATCTCGATTCATCTTGTTGTATTTAGTAAAGGAAGATCAGAGTACATGAATGTATTTCAACTAAAGTAAAACTTTAAGTGCGATGCATTCCATGTATTGGGAATGGGTTTGCCGTTCGGACAAGCCAAGCGGTATGCTCCGTTGTGCAAGTCCTCTGTTACCTTGAAGGGGCCATCCCACTTAGCTGCAAGTTTACCATGAGAAATTATTTTTCGGGCGTCTCGGGTCCTCCTCCAGACCAAATCTCCTTCTTGAAAGCTTCTGGGCCTTACTTTTGTATTGTATTTTCTTTCTACCATTCTCCTACAAGCCTCCGCCTGAAGCACCGAGCGGTCTCTACGCTCATCTATGGTGTCGAGCTCGATCCTTAGTTCCTCATTGTTCAGCTGAAGATCTTCCATTTTTCGCCTTAGGGATGGCTCCCCAAGTTCTACAGGAAGCATAACATATGTGCCATACGTGAGGTTGAACGGTGTTTCACCAGTCATGCCATGCGGTGTACATCTATAAGCCCATAAGACCTCTGGTAATTCGTCCACCCATGCCCCTTCTTATCACCTAGTCTTCTCTTGAGTTCAGCTACTATTGCTTTGTTTGTCGCCTCCGCCTAACCGTTTGTCTGAGGGTGTTTGACCGAGCTCGTGACATGCTTTATCCCCAAGCCCTAAAAGAATGAAAGCCAATTTTTTATCTACGAATTGTCTGTCGTTGTTCGTTACCACCGTTCGGGGAATGCCGAATCTACAAATTATTTTCCAGAAGAAACTTTGGACCTGACAGGCAGTTATAGTGGCAAGGGCTTTAGCCTCCACCCACTTGGGGAAGTAGTCGACAGCGACCAAGATTAATTTCTTTTGTGTGCGTCCGGGGGGAAAGGGTCCCACGATGTCCACTCCCCACATGGCAAACGGCCACAGCGAAATCAGGGTGTGTAACCTACTCGGGGGAGCATGCAGGATATTTGCATGGGCTTGGCACTTTTCGCACTTCTGCACAAAGGCCTTGGTGTCCTCCTCCATCATCGGCCAGTAGTATCCAACCCAGATGGCCCGAGCTTTCAACGTCCGACGGCCGGTGTGGAAACCACAGATCCCGTTGTAGAGCTCATCCATTATGTACAAAGCTTTGGGGAGGGCTAAACACTTGAGATGGGGAGTGGAAAAGCCTCTCTTGTACAGGTCGTCTCCTATGAGAACGTAGCGAGAAATCCAGCGTGCATCCGCCGACTTGACCAATCGGCCCGCGTCCTGATTTTGCATCAACCTCCGAATTTTGGTCCGCCAATATGCCTGTCCTCGACTATTTATCACAAAACATTCTATTGACGGCCCTGACAGTACCTGCTTAATGACGGTCGTCAAGTTCCCCTTTTCTTTCCCGCTACTAAGTTTAGACAACATGTCCGCCCGGGTGTTCTCTTCCCGATGGATGTGCTTAAGGACGAAGTGTTCGAATTCCTTAGCAAGAGTACTGGCCTTGCGGAAGTATATGAGCAGGTAGTCGTCTTTTACCTGGAACTCACCATTCATCTTACCTACGACCACTCAGGAGTCCGTTCAGTAGGTCAAATGTTGCGCTCCCATGTCCCGAGCCAGTTGGAGGCCTGCTATCAAGGCTTCATATTCGGCTTGGTTGTTGGAAGTTTTAAATTTGAAGATGAGGGATTGTTCGAGTATGAAACTGCCTGGTCCTTCTAAGACCACCCCGGCACCCCCACCCATTCGTTCAGAAGCTCCGTCAACCTACAGGTTCCATTGACTGTCAGGCAAGGCTTGTGGCAACTCTACCGCGAAGTCCGTCAGGTGCTGGCCTTTGACCGACCCTCGGGTTCATACCGCAACCCAAACTCTGATAGCTCCACAGCCCAGCCTACCATGCGATTGGCTAAGTCAGGCTTCCTCAAAATTTTCAAGATGGGATGGTCTGTTCGGACGACTATTTGGTGGTTCTTGAAGTATGGACGGAGTCTCCGTGCGGCGTTGAGGAGTGCCAAAGCGACCTTCTCCACTTATTGGTAACGTGATTCTGCTTCATACAATGCTTTACTCACGAAGTAAACAAGCCGGGGTTTCGGTTGTTCCTGTACCAAGGCGGCGCTGATAGCGTCGGTCGATACCCCCAGGTATATCTGCAAGTCCCTGCCCGGATGGGGTCGGTTCATGACAGGCGGGTTGGTGAGTATGTGCTTAACTTCCATAAAGGCCCGTTCACAATCTGCATCCCAGGACTATGCTCCAGCTCCTTTCTTCATTCGCTTCACGATCGGGCGGATGCGCTCCGCTAGCTTGGGAATAAAACGGGAGAGGGATGTTAGCCGGCCGACCATTCGCTGTATTTCCTTTAAATTAGTAGGGCTTCTCATTTCGAGGATGGCTTTGCATTTATAAGGATTGGCCTCTATGCCCCACGATGTTAACAAGAATCCCAAGAATTTTCCTGCGACTACTCCAAAGGTGCACTTGGCAGGATTCAGCCTCATATGGTATCGCCTTACCTGCCGAAACACCTCCTTCAAGTCTTTAATATGGTCGGTTCCGGGCGTTGACCTAACGACCATGTCATCACCATATACTTCTAAACACCGGCCGATTTAGTCGGCGAAAATCTTATCCATCAGTCTCTGATAGGTGGCCCCGGCGTTTTTAAGCCCAAAGGGCATAACATAATAACAATAATTCCACTTTTCAGTTATAAAGGTCGTCTTCTCCCGGTCCGGAGCGTACATTGGTATTTGATTGTAGCTAGAATATGCATCGAGGAAGCTTAACATTTTGTGGTCGGACACCTCATCGACCAGGCCATCTATGCTTGGAAGCGGGTGAGAGTCTTTTGGACAGGCCTTGTTGAGATCGGTATAATTCGTGCACATTCGCCACTTTCCCGTAGCCTTCTTGACCATGACCACATTCGTCAACCACGTGGTATAGGTCACTTCGTGAATAAAGCCTGCTTCTTTCAGCTTCTTCACTTCCTCGTTAACGGTCGCCCCCTTCTCGGCTCCTAGCCTCCGCTTTTTCTACGCCACCGGCTTCATTTCCTTGAATAAGACTAGTTTGTGTGCCATGACCGAAGGATGAATGTCGGGCATGTCGGCTGCGGTCCAAGCAAAGAGGTCCTGGTTTCTCCATAATGTGGTTTTCAACTCCTTTTCCACAGCCGATTCAAGGTCGCCGACCATTGTAGTAGTTTAGTCTTCCTTCGCTCCCACCCTCACCGGCACAATTCTTCGAGCGGTTCAATGCGATCATCCGTGTTAGTCTGCCAATCTAGGTCGGCCATATCTACTTTCGAACGGGCCACTTTCGTCTGAACTGTCCGAGGTGTAACTTCAAGCCCGTTGCGTAGCATTCTCGGGCCGTCTTCTGATCGGCCCTGACAGCGACCACCCTTCCCTTATTAGTAGGGTACTTCAAGATCAAGTGAGGGGTGGATACTATCGCCCCAAATGCATCAAACAGGGTCGCGATTGTTCTGGTATAGGGTTAAGTCACCAACTCCCTCCACAATTTCTCCCACGCAACCGGTCGGTTTCTCTCTTCGCCCATCTTCTATTGTTCTTCTATAGCCGATCGTCTTCTGGTTCACCTCCTCCGCAACCTGAGACCGTACGAGAAGGTACCTGCCTAAGGTCCTCCGATACCAAAGTCAGTAAAGTGTCCATTCGATAACTTAAGAGCTGTATTAAATGCACAATTAATGAATTTGCCTGCCTCTTACCTTTGACCTGTATTTATAGTATTGATCATGGGCCTTGGATTAAGGAAACCTTAATCAGGACCCAATCATAGCCCAATAACCTCTTAATCTCTTTTTATCTTAATTGCCTTTGATAACCTATTTAACATGATCGCCTCGTCTATTATGATCGTCCGGTCTATCTAACGTGACCATTCGTAACAAACGAGGTATCCGAGTACAGTGATCATTACTGAAGTGCAACGTCAATCTTAATTAAAGAGTAATATTAACAAATTTTATGTAAGGTAGACATATATAACCGGATTGGCCCAGAACTTATATAAAATTGGGCTCTTAAGCCTATTGTTTCCAATACTGTGGACTGTAATTTGAATTCAAACGTGGCCGAACACAGTATGGGATATGATATGACTGTGGTAAAAGGGATTGAGTGTATTGATTTAATATTTATCATATAATACTTTTATACAAGTTGTTTCTATAATTATAGAGAAAATTAAATTATGCCCGTTTAATTTGCAAGTTATACGTTGTTTTCACAGCAATCAAGCAAAAATAAGCGGAAAAATAATTTATAAATTATTTGAAAGACCTAAACAGTGTGAAAGAATTAGATAATTCCAAATAAGTTCTCCGAACTTGGACTATATAAAACATGAAAGTGATTCTGACCTAAAAATTATAATGACGAACCGACATAATTTTTGAAGCAGTGTTAGATAGAAGAAATTATAGAGTGAACTGAATGTAAAAAGAGCGACTCAATTATCATTGAAAAAGACATGTTATAATTCATTTCACCTGTGTTATTCACGTTGTATTACGCTGTTATCGCGTTGTTAAATTATAACAAACAAAAATGTATATATCAACCGCCACAATTACTCAAGACGTCGTGTGCGTATTTTGACTGAATTAATAATCTTTTCACACTTGGAATGTCAAATGTCAACGTGCGTATTCCAATCAGAATTTATTGTGATATGCAAAACTAATACTGAGCATTTTCAGAGTCAGAATTGATTGGTATATAAGATTTAGGTTCATTTGTTAACCCATAGTTTTTAAAAGCTCTTAGCAATAGTCAATTATCTGACAAAAAATAAAATAAAAAATCTTTAAAGCTAGTGGAAATTGACCAACCCGTTAAACAAATCGAAGAATACATCTTAGATTAAAAACCAAAATTCGGTGGAGAAATTATAACAAGATATATTTAAGACAACAGAAGTGTTTTTGTTAGGTATCTTACTACCCCACGAGACAACCTTTATACTAAGGTTTGTGTTTGTTTGTGTTCTGAATGGTATGTTATGTATTAATATTCTCAATTTTACAAAATTAATTTATAAAATAAAATTTATATTTATTTATATTTTTTAATTAGTTTTATATTTATTTTTATAATCAAACAAGTTTTTATCTATTATTTAACTCTAATAAGTAATATTTTTCTACAATAAAAAAAGTAGCATAGTGGATTCGTCTAGTTAGAAACTACGTGTTATCAGCTAACTCTGAGACCAAACGAAGGAAACGTCCTTTTTCTTCGTGATTATAGCATTAGAGTGAACTCTTTATATTTGTATTTACAGTCTCAAATGTAAATCATTACATTACTATTATGAAGGTTGGTAATTATACATAAGCGCAACTTACTAATAATAGACTTAAACAATAAAAGAATAGAATAATTGATTATATATAATATATAATTATACTTGATAATATAACAAATATTTATAATTATCAATTTATTCGATTAAAGTTGAAGAAAATAGTAAAAGTAATGAGCTTTGTAAATTTACCAGTTATATGATGTTTAATAATACATTACTGAAAGTGATTGGTGTTAAAAGTAAAGTGAATGATAAATTTATTGTTACAGAAAAATACGGTTCTGTGAATTGAAATTTCAAAATATTTGAATAACTATTATAGCCAAACTACTTTCATTTCTAAATAAGATATTATTTTGAGTACACCTAATAATACCTAGGCACAGCACAATGTGTTGTTTGAGAGACTTCTTAGGAACAAAAAAAAAACAATGATTGATTTCCTAGTATCTAAAAAGATGTTCCACTTTGAATTTAGCTAAGAAAAAGAGACCTTAACCCATAAAGGACTTTAAGTACTGTAATAATTGATAGACTGCAAGTAAATGTGTGGTAAAACAATATTTGTAGTCTTCTATATACATAATAAGAGCATAAATAGATTCACCAAAAGTGATGTTAAGTTTTAAACTAGTATCTATGAATAGTTTAACCAATTTGCAATCTAATAAATCAATATCATTAAAGTATATTTTATCTTACGCAAGGAAATCGTTGTTGGTTTAATCAATTTCCAAGTTTTAGTATTGGAAAGAACCAAATATCTTTAATTTGTACAATAACAAAGAACTCAACTATGTGGTTAATATAAGGATTAGGGTATGCTAATAAGACGTTATACGCATGAGCCAACAAAATAATCAATGAAGAACAAAAATCATTTGTACACAGATAATAATTATTTGTTTAGATTGTATAAAATAATTTTGTAATAATCATGTTGTTATTGTTTTTTAGCTTAGAAAATAATTATGTATATTTTCTCACCACAAAACAGTGCAAACGTCTCCGAAGGTGGAAGCGAGGAGTGCAAGCTAGGCGGCAATGGCTACGAAGCGTTCTTGGAAAAAGAATTAAAAAGTATAATGGGTATTTCAAAGGCTTTGGAGTGCCCCAATAAAACACGGGGTGCAGGAAGCAATGGCCTCGGCTATGTTAGTTTTTGAATTCAGTATAAATAGGTTGAAAATAATATTTTTCCCTGCAAAAGCACCAATGGCAAACCATTGCAAGTGAAAATCGAAGATGGAGACACATAGTTAGAGATCCTACGACAACGAAAAATATCAGTACGAAAGGGATTTAAAATCAGAGCTAAAGATAATGAAGTGAACACAATGGAACCCGACAATAATGCAGATGAAACTTTCTTTCTCAATATATTTCGAAAGTGTAAAAATATTTCAAATTTTCAAATCCATTTCAAATTATATAATCCAAAATTGTTCTAATTAGGTGTTTGCATCAGATTCTACATTTCAAAAATTGTTAATTAGTCTTTTTATAACATAGAATATCTAACTACAATAAAACTCATTACTATTCTAGATTGCTTATTTCAAAATACTTTAAAATTGTACATATAAAACTCAAATTATTAATGAAGATAGCTTATTCTGAAAGACTTCAAAATTACACAATTAAAATAAATCATGAACTGGTGTCTGACCTCCATTATCATGGTCAATACAAAACACAAAAGGGGCAAATTCATTATTTTGAAATTACGGGGTTGAAAGAAACAAAACCCGCAGAAATAATGGGTTGTATTCGACTTCTGGGTCCTGTTCTACAGTACTTTTCACCAATAAACACAAAGATATGCCAACTTCTATTCGTGTCGGAACATCCACCCACAGAAAATGGTACATAAACCCTCCAGTTTCACACCAAAATTTAATACATTCCAAGGGTTTTCATTGTATTGATGTCAAAAAAGCTAATTTATCTAATCTTTCAATCCTGATGGAGTCGCCTAAAATAGTAATATGACGGAAGATTTAAAACAGACTAGATGTCCTACGATGAATAATTACTTCACATAAATTAAGATAATCCCATTCTCAATGGTGAAAAATGCTACGGAAATCAAACAAGCCAATTAATAGTTTGTAAAAGCAATTTCACCCAGTGGACCGGATTCGGAAGTAGGCTATGTGGCAGCAGCTACCAGTGCAGATCTAGCACGTGTAAAAGAAGCAATGACCGATCCAAGCTGAAGCTTATCGTTGCACCCAAAACTTAATCTGTACCTGGAAGAGATGAAATTTCATTTCCGTTATCATGAGAGCTAATATAATTTCATTATTGAAACTTTCATATTACATTATTGTTAATTGAAACTTTCATATTACATTTGTATCATACCATAATGCAATGATGTCAACTCTAATACATAATGATTAATCAGATAAACAAAATTCCTGGGTATAGACAATTTTTAGGTAACCACAATTACTGGAAAGTGAGGATATTGCGAAAATACCATGAGAGGAAATAGAATAAAATGGGTAGGGAGAGGGCGGGGGTCAGGGATAGAAGGGGCGATATCTCTATTAAAAGCATTGAATTTCAGCCAATAAATGAGACTGTGCAGAAAAAAAAATGCATAAGTAGTGCTCCTCTTTCCATAAATTATTAGAGATCCATAATATATTGATCTACTGCCATCGAACAAGAACCAAGCAGCACGAAGATGACAAAAGCATTTTGGATTGATCATCAATCAGGGAAACCAATATCTTAGATGTACAAAATATATAACGCATAGGGGGTACAAATACTAGAAGCTCTTATTTTCTTCAATTCTAAGATGTGCGTAATATAATAAGACTACAATCAACACAATTTTTACTATTTAACACTTCTCACATATAAAGTCTGGACAGGGTAAATCTGCTTAGGTTATGTTAAATATTATAAGAGATCTAATATCCAAGTTCCCACGATATGGGAAAAAAGAGGTAAAAAAATTCTGATCTTTTATCCACGTTAAATTTAGCCTAATTGTTTTTTCTCCTTTCATTACTATGCTTATTCGATACCCCGTGTGTAATTGGATATGGAAATGGTTACACTTTACAAAAATAAACCAATTCCTTCACGCAAAATGTTGGCCTGTAGACTGACTTGTTACCTATTATAGGGATTTTAAAACATAGCTTATCCTGGCCTAAATCCTATTAAAGCCTTTCAAATAGTTGTACATACATTTTTTACAACGTTAGAGAACTGTTTAATGTAACTAACATCTGTTCATTAGGCAAGGCACAAGGAGAATAGCATGATAATGGAGAAGAAATACATACTCTATGTCTGCCAAATCATTCATCAATTGTACTCGAACAGCTGAAGGCATCTTAATCTTAAAAACAAACCTGTAACCAATAATAAAGTGAAAATACCATGGAAAAAAATGTTGCCAGGATGTTGGACAGTCAGTATGGGGCATAAGACTCACATGATCACTTCTCTGATAATATCAACCAGGGCCAACCCTTTCCTGGTCTTCATTTCATCTATTCCTGTTTAAAATTATCACCAAACAAAAAATCATAAATGGCTTACAAATATTAAACACAATAATGAAGGGTAACAAGTCACTCGGTACTTTTAAAGCTATCTGCAAATTGTTCGTTTAGAAGCCAGTAAGATATTTGCTCAATATCTTTGGGCAATGGATTTCCCGTGCACAGGTAAACATCTTCTTCTGTTATCTGGTGAGTAGCCATATGTGTTGACTGCACAAATATTAAAAACAGAATATCATTTGCAATTCATTGTTAAAAAAAACTAAAGATATAACAACTCATAACACTAATCAAAAACTGGTACTTGTCCTTGACACTTAGATACAAGATGAATGAAGGAAAATCACGTGAGCAAAATTTAAGAATGCTAACCACCATTTGGATCTAAAAAAGAAAATGAGAATAATAATTGAGAAAATTACTTTTCTATATACACATTCAGTACAGTCCCTATTACATTGTATGATTCCTTCCTTTTCTTTCCACACTACAAGTTCATAAATAAGCAAAACATCTATCACATACATAGAAATTACATACTATATAAGTTTCCTCAGCTATGATAGGAAAATCTCATAACATCCAGTACAAGCCATGCTTTACCAAAAAAGGAATTATCATTTTCATAAATTTAGTTGACACTGGCAGAAACACAACTTACATCGTAACACATGCACAAACAATCAGTACATCGCATTTACATACATATTTGTGGAAAATTATAGACTAACGGGATCAGTTAAGCACATATTTACATGGCACTTATATGCCAAGAATTCCACAACAAAAGCTATTTATCTTCTAAAGGGATTGACAGAAAGGTACCAAAACAAATCAAGAAACTTACATGTGGTTTTTATTAACTTGATTAAAAGAAGTAACGTATGATGTGATAATTACTAGTGTGAAAACTCATATAGGCGAGACAAACTTCTCTATAAGGATGATTTTATACCAAACAATAATCTCAGGGATTTGCTCATGTAATCTAGTATCTGATGTGCTACCTACCAAGGACATGCAAAAAGATTATCCCCAAATGCATTCCTTTTGCAGATAATATGGTTCTAATTGAGGAATCAAGTGATGAGGTTAGTTCTAACCCTAGACTTTGGAATCAACGCGCTTTTTCTTGAATAAGGAAGGGCAAGATAACATATATTAGTAAATATATTGCAATTCCAGCAAGAAATAAGAACAAAATTTTAAGGAAAAATTAGGTCTCATGCCCCAAATGTCCACAAAGTTTAAGTATTTGGGATCGGTATTAAAAATTGGTAAGAAAATTAATGAATACGCCATAAATATTCTCAGAAAGCGAATTTCAAATCAAACTCAATCTCATAAAACCATCTTAAAAAGTGAAGCTCGATTCCACTTACATATTATAACTTCATCATATTTATAGTCAATGTGGAATTACAACAAACCTACTCACACCAAGGATTGAACATTGTGAACATGGAAATAGATATTTATGGATGACCTAATAATGGTTGAGAAAATAAATCCAACAAATGTTGTCAGAATAGGCTCTGATACCATTTTAGAAAGTGAATTTTTAACTTAACTTCACAAAATTGACTTGTAAGATAAGGTTTCCACTCATTTATATACTATAATTTAACCATACATTTAGTTAGAGTGAGATTTACAATGCATGATAGAGGTTGGGTGGTTAAAATCCATAATAACATCGAGTTACTTGTGACAATAAAATACCTACCAAGCTCAAAGGAGAGTTTTATCTTACAACTATATAACCACTCTATTGGAGTAAATATTGGGCTTTAAAGACACGAGGAAGAAAAGTAAGTAACAAAAATGAGAATGTTGACATAGATGTGTTGTAACATGAGAATGCACATGATATAAATTATTGCATGTAATACAAGGAGATATTGTGAGCCCCTAATCAAGGAGAAGTCAAAGTTTTTGGTAGGAAGACTTAAATACTCATAAAGAATGTCACTAATGTTAAGAAATAATCTTTAAGCCAAACTTAATCTTACAAAAACTGCTCGTAAGGTGAGGTTTTCACTAATTTTATATTATAAATTGGCTTTTTATCTATAATCGATGAGACTTCCAACACAGTCTCTCACTCCAAGACATATAATCTCAAGCGTGGAACTAGACATTAATGAAAGGACCGATAGCGGCTTGGTAGCGAGTGGAACAATAGATCGAAAAAACAACAAATTTCGTTAGGATAGATGGTTGATACCATGTTACAAAATAGACTTTAAATCTAACTCAACCTTGCAAAACCGGTTTGTAAAATAAAGTTTGCACCCACTTATATACTGTAAATTGATTTCAACTCCAGTCGATGTGAAACTTCCAACAACTAATAACAACAATTTCTTTTATCAACACTAATACAAGAGTAGGTTCCATTGTCTAGTCCTATGAAATGGGATAGAGGGAAACCAACAAAACACTGAGAAAAATTATCGAAAGGGATGCCGTAGAAAAAATACCCTTGAACATTTTATTTTTGACCTAGCCCAATGGTGTTGTGTAATATAGTACTGATCTCACCTAATGCAATAAGGCTATTGTTGTTGTAATGTATATTGCCAGATATTAAAGTTGGAAATTTTCGAGCAAGAATCCACACTTCAAGAGTTTTCATTTTCAGATCATGTTGCATGAGTAGACATTATCTAAGCTAACATGCCAAAATTAATACTTTGCCAACACTTCACCATTTATGGCCCTAACCTCCCCCTTCTTTTTTTTGCTATATGATTCCGTGTAAGCATTCATGAATATAAGTGTGTACTTCTACACACATCTCAATATGTACAACACCGAAAGCAGTTGAAAGGAAGAACGGAAACCGTATAAACTCATTTAAAAAATGGAGTTTGATTCTATGTAATCAATACAATTAATCCTTAACTTGAACAAGAATAAACATCAAAATAAAAGGACTAGCGGAGCTAGATTTGTATGTAAAAAAATTGAAGGCTATTTACCTGAAGAATATTTAAAGCCTTTCTCATATCACCATTGCTAAGCCGAACAAGGGCTGCTAAGCCATCGTCTTCAACATCAAGCCTAGTCAAATTACAAAATGCCAAACATCATATTTTAAGTTATTAAGTCAAAAATTGAATCACAAAATTACAAATGTTTATAATTAAATTATATATACAATGAACCAATAACAAGGACACATATGTGAGATGCATCAGAGATTAGCATGTACAACCAAGTTTCACAAAAATTAGCACCTTATAATTCCGTTTACTGCATTTACAGCTTAATTTTTCGTACAAAAACTTACTTACAACCTCCTAAACAACTTAAAAATCTAAATTGAAGCATAGTTTGCGTTAAACAATTTGACCATGCTAACTAACTAAAAAAATTGAAGTGATTCAAGAATCCGAACCCTTGCAGTTGAACTGTACAAACAGTTACAGAGAGATGCACACACAAGTAACTCATTAAGTTTAAAATAGTAGGACTTGTATGTGCTCTTTATTTCTCTTTGACCGTCCGTATGATCCAATTATCAGCACTCACTAGAGTGTATAATATTACTTTTGATGGAGTATTTCATTATATACAAATGAATCTAAGCATCAAAACTAACATTAACACATACAATACAACCACCATTTTTTTATATGACATAAAAGTTCAAGTTAAATTTCACTATGTATTGCATTTAGGATTACAAATTTCTGCTTGGAACATTCAAACCTTTTACCTAAAAAACTGAAGAAAAAAAAAAGATACAACTGTCTTAGAGAAGAAACTGTTTCAAATAGGGTAATCACTAACAGTTAAATAAAAACATATTACAATAACCTTCTATAATGAACTGAATGCAAATGGATGTATAGAAGGGGTAGCGCATTTTCTCCCCTCCCAGCCCCTTCCCTCTAAACAAACTGATATTCAAAAGAAGCTGAGTTTTACTTAGCACATGAAATACTATCAATCACCCGCTTTCAAAAGATAAATTATTGAATAATATTAAAATATGAATAAAATAAACCCAAGTTCCCAAGATAAGCAATGAAAGCTTCATCTGCTTCATTAATGATCATTACGTTGGCACTCACATGCACAAGTGTCCAACTATATTCGAGAATATAATTATATAATTCAACAGAAATTTTCATAAAAATATTCCAGATGATGTCAGAAGATAAAAAGAAGAGTTCATGACTCCAGCTACTACAGGCAGACTAGATAAT
Organism: Vigna reflexopilosa; assembly: GCA_027742785.1. Classification (NCBI taxonomy): domain Eukaryota; kingdom Viridiplantae; phylum Streptophyta; class Magnoliopsida; order Fabales; family Fabaceae; genus Vigna; species Vigna reflexopilosa. The sequence continues at coordinate 10,884,615 of CM050918.1, forward strand.
ATAGAACAGGAAGCATACCCTTCAGCCTTAATAACGTGTTTCAGTCTTTCAGTGACATGGACGGCGTCAAGAGGGGCAAATCGAAACCGAGTGCATCTAGATTGAAGTGCAGGAATAATCTTGTTTACATGATTACAGATAAGAGCAAACCTGGTGCTTTTCGTATATTTCTCAATCACTGCATGAAAAGGAGATAAGAACACCATAACTCATGAAACCACTTGATGCTGCAATAGAGTATAAAAATGAGCACACACCTCTACGTAATGCAAATTGGGCATCCTTTGTCATGGCATCTGCTTCATCCAACAATACGAGCTTTACAGAGGACTTAACACTGAACAGAGAGTTTTAAATAGTAAGTTAAGGCAAACTTAGTTTCGGTACAATTCCACCACAATAAGCAAAAAAAAATGTTCAACTTTGGTTACACTTTTTTGTCCATCATTCTAGCTTCCAAATCAAATGTCACATCAGCATAAGCAAGCAACAGAAAAAAAAAAAGGAAAGAAAATAAAACACAGTAGCAAAGGTCTTTGAACATCAGAACCATTACAACTGAAAATTAAAATGAACAACAAAGAATTATATAAATGTCCTTGTATTGCCTATAATGTTTTATGTGGTAATATATGGATCGGGAATAGAAATTTTATGCAATATAACAACCCTAGTTATCCCCTACTAAGTGAGGGATTTTAGCAGCACCTTGCAGAATATAAAATAATAATGAGAAGAATGGGAGCAATGGGAGCAATTTTAGCACCTAAACTACGACTTTTAGAGAAATAAATCTGCAGGAGATATAGGACCGGACAACCAACTAAAACAAAGGAGAACACCAGAACCTCTAAATTGACCAATAGACTAGTATAGGAAGTAGAAGTCCGCAATGCAGAACCCTGAAAATGAGTAACAAGGAACAGGAAACACGGGGAGCATAATCAAACCATAAATTCTGAAGCTTTCTAACCAGAAGTTCAACTACAGTGAACTATATTTCTAACTAAAGCTGCAAAATCAAAAAGAATATCAACTCAAAAAGCAAAAGAATATAAATTCGACTGCCAACATGAAATCAGACAAACCAACAACACAAACTACAGAAAACAATTTTTGTAGTCATAAGACACCAAACAAATGTATATAATAAGTGTACATGTACGAGATAAAGGACAGAGAAGACAACCCAAATGATAAGCTCTGAGTGCTAGCAAAATCTTGAATCTGCTGTCTCACGACCTCAATTCCTCTGTCATCTGATGCATTGAGCTCCAAAATCATATTTTGGAAGCGTGGACCATATAGTTTGCGTGCCACAGCGAGAATGGTTGATGTTTTGCCCGTTCCAGGAGGGCCATACAATAAAAGATGCGGCAATCTGTTCTCTGTAGTTAGCCTATCAACTACACAGCAAATTATCAAAAAAAGAACAATGAGCAATGAATCCAATAAAATATATTATAAGATGTACAATTACATGCTCCTTTTAATTTCCTAATTTTCACTAAACCAAAATAAAAATGAAAAATAAAAAAGATAAAAACAATATATGTCGTTCCCTCGCTAACCAAGTTGTACAATCCAACTACTACAATTCCACCACTTCCATATTCCTAAAACCCTAACATGAGGACAAGTAGGGAAAAAACTCAAATCAAAATAAGAAAATTAACCTAAACTGCAACTGTGAAAATTCCAATATTGAGCTTCTGACAAACAAGTGAGAGAGTCTTACTGGTATCAACAATGTCACGGTGAGCGGCGACGTCGTCGAGAGACTGAGGGCGGTATTTTTCAACCCACGGAATGGCCTTGCCGAGGGCAGTAAGGTCTGCGGCAAGTATGTCATTTTCCCCGCCGGAGTTTGTCTGGTCATCGCTTTCGCTGTCGATTTCCATGAGATGGGTCGTCATTGATAGGTCACCCTCTAACACTCTGCCTCCCAAGTAACTATACTGGGTGCTGCTTTATGGCGCCAAATACATATTCATTCATACCAGGGATTAGGTATTTTTTTCTTTTCTTACTTTTAATTTTAATATATTATATTGGTATTTTATTGAAGTAATATAAAATATTAAAACAACCTTCGAGAAATAACAAATTAATAATGTACATTTTAAACCATTCACAATCTCGATAATTTAAAGCTAAAAAAAGTCTTATTTTTTATCAAAAATTTAACTAGATATCTATTTTTTATTTAGTTTAATATACTTTTGTAATTTTTAAAGATGTTATTGTTCTTATATGGTTTAATATATATACTAAGTAGTTCTATCTAATAAAATTTATTAAATAGTACAAACTTATGTTTTATAACTAATATGGCAGTTTGTTCTTAGAGTTATTACAATTTATGAGATATTATTAAAAAGTTAGGTTTAATACTTTCATTGGTCCTCTTATTTGTTTGTTAATTTTTTTTTGGTCTTCAAGTTTTAAATTGTCTTAATTGGGTCATAATTTTTGTAAAAATGTACAAATTTTACTCTAACCTTGTCGGCGTTAATTGATGCTGGGATTAATTTTTTATTTTAGGTTTAATCCCTCTTTTGGTCCTTATTTTTGTGTGAAAATATCAGTTCGGTCCTCAAGTTTTTCCTTAAGTCCTTATGAAATGCAAACATTTTACAACATTTTACCCCAACCGTTAAGTGTATTGAGACAGTGTTAACTTTAAACTGAGCTGTAATTTTTTTTTTATGTTTTAAAATCATTAAATCCATGTGACTATAGTCTTTCTTTTTCCTTCCAATCACTGATCACAGTTCACTCATTCCTCTACCCTCAAACCCCCCGACTCACACCTTTTCTCCCTCTCAAACTAAAAAATGTCGTCGTTGTCGACAGTTCAAAAATTATGACCCAATTGAGACAGTTCAAAACTTGAGGACCAAACTGAGATTTTCACACAAACATAAGGACCAAAAGAGAGATTAAGCCTAAAATAAAAAATTAAAATTCATCCCAGTATCAGTTAACGTCGTTTGAGACAACTTAACGGTTAGGGTAAAATGTATGCATTTTTACAAAAATTATGACCCAATTAAGACAATTTAAAACTTGAGGACCAAAATGAGATTAACAGACAAATAAGAAGACCAATGAAAATATTAAGCCTAAAAAGTTATTAACTATTTATATACACACGAGAGAAGTATTATTGCACTAAAAACATATGTCAACAGTTCATATTAATCTTAAATAAGTATTATTTTTTAAAGAATATATATTTCATAATAATTCACAAGATAAGTTTTTTTACAGACTTGTATAAAAAATCTTTTGCACGTAAATTTTTCTTTCAAAACAACAAGAAACTCAATTTCCACTAGTAAACATTTTCACTAAAATCTTATCAATTATCAATTCAAGATCTTGATAAAATTATATCTAATTATATGTTTTCGATTAGAATGAATTTTTTTTAAATTTATACATTAAATTATTTCTTTAAAAATAAAATTAATTTGAATATTTAGGATTTTTAGATTAATTAATTTGATGTATAAATTCTACTAAAAATCTAACATTAATATAATGAAAATGATATAATTATATCATTTTTGAAAATTAAAACCTAAATTGAATCCAATAAAATTTATAGATTTAATTGAAAATTTTATAAAAATGTGATGAAAAAAATAATATTTTAACCATAATTTAATGGCATGTGCAGTCGAAAGATAAAATTTTATATAATTGGATGAATGATTATTTATTTGTATATTATTTTATTATGAAAATATTTATGTATTTATAAAGTAAAAGAAAATAGATAAAAATTAAAATAATAAATATGAGAGGATGTAAAAATTGATTTAATGTCAAATTATCATGATTACTTATATTTAATAATTTATAACTTTGTTCGTATATAAAAAATTATAAAGTTAATTATTATATTTATCTGTACCTTTTTACTTTATTATTTGATAAATCGCATATGTAAATGTTGACAGTTAAGTTTTGAATTAGCTGGTAAATTTTGCAAATTTATATTTTCTTCGTCCAGAAAAATCAACATTTAATTTTGTTTCATTTTCTTAATTAAGAGCGTTTTGTATCATGACATTCCAAATATTATATTAAACATGTAATATAGTAGAATTCAGCAGTATAGTACGAGAGAGCAATTAGAAGTTAATAGAGGACAATATTAAATATATAGTCATTCAAGACATGGGCAGAATTTGAAGCTTTACATGTTTAAGAGTATTTCAAAATACAGAATTTATTTAAAATAAAACTAGGAAGAGTCCTAAGAACTAGGAGTAGCAGCATCAGTCTCCACCAACGTCTGCTCCAAGAAAGCCTCATCCCCCTCTGCTCACATCTAAGTGGATGATCATCGCAAAGAGAAAAGGGCACAACACATACAACACACACAAGAGTAAGGGAAAGCTAGGTTTCAAAAGAATACAAGTTATCAAATAACATATAATAGAAATTGTCATCATACACGTGACCAAATGAAATATCCTATAATGTTGTGATATAGCTAGACTCGTCCGGACTTAGAATGAATGTCGATCTTAGGCGGGTTGTGCACTTGTGGTGACTTCTACTGCTTTGCAAAGTCATTGTTATGGGTTAAACCCTACCACACACAAGTGTAAGTCCGTTATCACTCACCTTGGGCCACACTGAAAGCACCCAAGACTAGGACCTCCTACTACTCTCACCACATGACTAAATCTTCTTTAAGTGAGATTGAAAGAGTCATTAGAGTGTTAGGATAACCCCCCATATGAAAGCCTCTTACATTCATTCTAAACACTAGAATGATCTCACCGAGAGATCTTAATTAAATACTCAAGTTGCATCATATTCAACATTATCACCCTTGATTTCAATCACAAACCACTTCAATTTAATCATACAATCTCATTCAATGCTATACCGGTTCATATATAATTCATACATCAATTATAAATCAAGAAAGGAGAAGAAAATAGTCGGACAGAGTAAAGGAATTCGTTCAGCAAACAATATTCGCTAAGCTAAAAATGCCAAAATAAAATACCCATAATTCGCTTAGCTAGCCTCTCGCTAAGCTAAAAATACAAAATAAAATTTCACTCATAATTCGCTTAGCTAGCTCCTCTCGCTAAGCGAATATCCCCTGACAGCAACACTTTTTTTTTAATTGCTGAGCGAATGGATTCACTCAGCGAGTCTGCATAATCTCCATAATTCAATTTTGCAGATTTGTAGAACTCCCTTACCCTAAACTCGTTCTAGGTGTTTTGATGGACTTCTAACATCCTTAATTCGATATACATGTTTAATTAAACTTGCCTGAGTTATTACAAACATTCCTCACATCAATTTCTAATAGTTATGCATCATTTTAGGTTCTAACACTTCAATTTTGTTAACTTAGAGACTCAACTTCTAAATTACCATTTGGAAACTGTTTTTGGTCATTTTGGTAATCCTAATAAGTCACAAATGACTGAACTAAGTTATTCCAGTAGGCTAACTCAACTCCTAACCTCTTGTTCTCAAAATCGTTCTCTCAATTCCTCTAAGATGGTCTAAAACACACTACTAACCTATCTTTTCATTCAACATTTTATATAAGGGACATCCACATCATTCAAACATTTCTTTCACAGCATCACACATGAATCATACCAATTCACAAGCATCAATTTACAAGTTCACAGTTTGACATACATGAACATTTGGTTCAACATGCAAAATTACCAATTTCAGTTAAACACATCAGTACACCAATAGGCTTCATATATATATATATATATATATATATATATATATATATATATATATAGAGAGAGAGAGAGAGAGAGAGAGAGTTTCACAATCCCAAACAAAAGCCCTAAGTTCCTACAACCTAAATTTCCAAAACAGAAAGGAAAGAAAACATAAGTTTCCCTTACCTCTAGTGTAAACAGCCAAGCTCAAGGATGCTCAAGAGTACCCTACGCCTTAGGGAAACCCTAACAGTACCTATAGATCACCCATTGGTGATAGAAATTAGTCTTTAGAACAGGATTGAAGCTAGAATTTTAGGGGAAAAGCACAACCAGTTACATCCAATAGAATCTGTAGCATGCTTCCAGCCTTAGAGTTGCACGTAAGAAGGAATTTCAACTTACCAGTTGAAGAATAGAGAAATTGATCGGTGGAAAACGTTGCTCTCAATGCTAGGAACACTTATGCGTCTCCTGATTGTTGATCAAGCAACTCGGTGAGATAAGGATTTAGAGAGAAGGCAGAGCTCAGGAAGAAGGTTGACTTTTAGAGAGATAAGGTGAAATGATGAATGAACTGGAATACGTTTTTAAAATCTATTTATGCTCTAAAATAAAATTTTAGGTTCTTACACATGACATAATGTTGTACTCGAAACTAATAACAATGAGTATGACATTCTTACTTTTCCTTCACAATTAGATATTGTACATAGACCTTGGAAACTTGCAATTAAATGATTATGTAATGGTTTACTTAATCCAAAATAAACACCAAATTATGTAGATAAATACAATTTATGTTAAGATCTCCATGTCTATAATGAATAATAATTTTATAATCATACTAGTGTCAAAGAAGTAAGAAAATTTACATATTATATTGTTTATATTTTTATTAAACAAACTTGAGCAAGTGCTACATCCACACTAACTTGAACAATATGGATTTTTTTTTTATTTTCACAATTATCCTTACTATAATCATAGTTATATTATATTGTGCACAATTAATTTTTAAAGATAATTGGAGCATGATTCCATTAATCTACCATTATAAATAACTTAGACTTAACCATGTCGGGTTGAGGTTATACAACTTCTTTCAATTAAGCTGCAAAGTTGATATAAATTTATCCTTTATCATACTATTGAGTTTGTTTATATGAAGGGTTATTGTGTGAGTATGTTGTTGTTATTGATTACTTCATCTTCCACATTATTCTTAATTTCAACCTTGTAATTTGGCTTAACCATGTCATATGCCGTCATTTTCCATGAAATGAGCCAAAGTTCCAAATTGAACTACATATTTGGTTATATCTTAAACTATAACACGTTTTGTTCAATCATATGTCCTTGGTTTCAATTATGTCAACATTATATGTGTTGATCCTGAGGTTGGTAGAAGACATGGTAGCTACCAACTTTAGATTTTAAGACTTATGTGTTGTTCCCAAAGTTGTATATTGTTTGAAACTTTAGCTCATACATAGGTCATATATTTTTGGGAGGTTTTATATGTAATGTTGGATTGAGCGCTTAACACTAGGCCAAACACCACAATTTGATTTGTACTCAACCCACATAGCCTCTCCCACTGGACAATTGTGCAACCTACAATAATCTCTCCTTAAACAATTGCTCACTGAGAATCAATCATATGACCTTGGCTTTTATACCAATCGTCAAATCAAATGCTTACCATTAGGCAAAAAACTATAATTATTAGTTAGGAACAACTCTTTATACTTAAGAGTGTAACAACCCAAGTGTCACGATTTGATCGTGACTTGACCCACTTGGCTTTCGTCATGGGACAATTGATGCTACCTACAACATATAAAGTATATACATAGATTGATTGGACTTCTTTCTCGTTAATCAGTGTACTCACAAGTGTTTATAATCCTTCTTTTGCATTTCCTGAATGTGTGATATCACTTTTTTCTCTTCATCTTATTGTAGGAGCTTTAAGACTATTAACAAAGGAGGATTGATTCATCCCATTTATCGATGAATTTGGTAAACTGTTTTTCTTACAAATATTATTAATTTGTATAATAAAAGGGAAATTTACTGGAGTTATCAAATATTCTCATTCAAATTTGATTATTTGGGATTAAATTGTTGCTGAGAGTAAGACCTTTATAAATATTAATTACTCTTTAAAAAAATATTTATTTAATATAATAAGGTGAAACCATAAAAAAAAATTCACCTTTAAACAATATTTTAAAGCTCACATAAATAAAAATATAAAAATAATAACATGAACAGGGATAATGAATAAAAATAAATATTTATATGTTAATATATATATATATGCTATAATTGTTATTATACTGAGAGAAATAAAACAGTCATTTATAAATTTGAAACCCTTGTTTGTATTTCTTTTTAACTTGTATAGTTAGATCTACCAATATAAATTACAGAAATCAACAAATGCCATAAGATTCTCGAATTGAATTAATAAAAAAAAATAAAATTCAAGATCTTGTTCCAAAATTAAAAATAATCATTGTTTTTAAAGAACCTAAAAATATAATCTAGCATAGTAATTAAGGAGGTGTGTTTGGCAATTTGAAAATTCCTTTATCGGGCCCAATTCAGGCGACCAAAATTCCCCCCAATTTCCCTCTGCATCTTCTTCTTCTTCTTCTTCTTCTTCTTCTTCTGGCTTTGTACTTCTCCGTTCTGAGGGGTGCTTCCAGGTCTTTGTAACCAACGCACCCACACTCACCACTCCCAATCTCTCTCTCATCTTCTCAAAAGAAACCACGCTCACTTCCGGCCAGGAGATACCAAAACGATGCCGTCGCGGTCTCTACCGCGGTCGAAACTATCAACCAAGCTCCTCAACATAAGCATATCCTCGCTGTGCAAAGCGAAGCAAATATCCAAAGCCGAATCCGTAATAACCGATGGCATAAGAATCGGCGTGCTCCCTGACGCGGTCACATACAACACCCTAATTGATGCCTACTGTCGTTTCGCCTCAATCGATGCCGCTTACTCCGTCCTTGCGCGAATGCGCGAAGCAGGGATTCCCCCCGACGTCGTTTCGTACAATTCGTTAATCTCCGGCGCCGTCAGAAAGTGTATGCTCTCCAAGTCCCTCGATCTGTTCCAAGAAATGCTGGCGCGTGGCGTAACCCCCGACGCATGGAGCCACAACATCCTAATGCACTGTCTGTTCAAGCTCGGAAAGCCCTACGAGGCCAATCGCGTTTTCAAAGAAACCATTCTCCGCGGCGAGGTTCACGCCACCACTTACAACGTCATGATTAACGGTCTCTGCAAGAACGGTTACGTCTCCCACGCAATGAGCCTATTCAGGAACTTACAGAGGCACGGTTTCGTGCCTCAGGTTTTGACCTACAACGCGCTTATCAACGGGCTCTGCAAGGCTAAGCGGTTGAAGGACGCGAAGATGGTGCTCAAGGAGTTTGGGGAATCCGGTTACGAACCGAACGCGATTACCTACACCACCGTCATGAAGTGCAGCTTCCGGTGCGGTTTTTTCGAGCAAGGGTTAGAGATTTTGTCGGAGATGAGGAATTTAGGGTTCACGTTTGACGGATTCGCATACTGCACGGTGATTGCGGCGATGATCAAGACTGGCCGGATGCGCGAGGCGGAGGAGATAATTGATATCATGGTGAGTACCGGCATCCGGCCAGATCTCGTGTCATATAACACTTTGATTAACCTTTATTGCAGGCAGGGGAGGTTGGAGGATGCATTGAAGTTGTTGGATGAGATTGAGGAGGAGGGGTTGGAGTGTGATCAGTACACGCATGCTATTATTGTTGATGGATTGTGTAAGGCTGGTGATTTTGATGGTGCTCAGAGGCATTTGTATTATATGAATACATTAGGGTTTGGGGATAATTTGGTTGCGTTTAATTGTATGATTGATGGCTTGGGGAAGGCTGGGCATATTGATCATGCTGTGAAGTTGTTTGAGGAGATGGAGGTAAAGGATTCGTTTACTTATACTATATTGGTGCACAATCTTTGCAGGGCGAGGAGGTTCCTTTGTGCCTCGAAGGTGCTGGTTTCGTGTTTGAAAGGTGGATACCAGGTGTTGAGGGCCACTCAGCGGGCGGTTCTTGATGGCCTCCGCGATATTGGGTTTACTAATGAAGCGAGGAAGCTTCGGTCGAGGATCAGATTGGCACGGCTTATGTCTTGATTGTGTGTGGTGATTATTTTGGAGGGACCTATGTTGGAGTGAAGTCAGGCAACAAAAGAACGGTACTTTGACATGTGGGTCGCACATTTAGTAGTATATTGTTGCAAAGATTATGACTGTATATTGTTGCAAAGATTATGACTGTTTACAGTGACAAAACAGGTGGCTAGTATAATCTTTCAAATCCAACACAGGTTATTCCTGAGTTAAAAAAATCGGAACCACACTTTAAACAAATGGTGGGTCAAAATGAAGAAGAAACGAGATGAGGTGTTTGGTGGCGTTAAAGAGAAAGTAGAGATAAAGATATCAGAACCATTATTGAGGCCTCAGTTCCTGTGTTTGATTGAATGTTGTGCATGCCACCAAGGTACTTTTCTTCTTCTCATTCTACTTATATTTTTCTTTCTAAGAGATTTTGATTCATCACCTAAGATCTTAAAGCCATTTTTGTGATGCATGCTGGAACCATATTTTTAAATTATACTAATTGCTATTTTAAAGTGAGGATTTCTAAGTATAACAAGATTTATTCAGTCATTTATTGGACTAATATTTTAACGAATAAATTTTGTAGGGAATTCAAACCACAAAAAAGTAAATGTTACAAAACTTTTAGAATTTCTTCACTAATAAAATAGGTAATGCTTATTCAAGGACACTTAACCAAATGTATTGAAAATCTGTTGCAATGCTGCGTTCTGAAACTAACTTTGATTACTTTAGTGTGTTTCCCAAATGCAAATTGCAACTACTCATGTCTCCACCGACATCTTTAGATATTTTTGTGACCGAAATGTATTCAAGTGATCAATGGATTCTATTGTATGTTTTGTTACCTTTAGAATATCTATTTTCTTTTGGATCTCTTCTGTAGCTTTTGTAGCCAAAGAATTTGAACTCTTGAATGCCCTTTGAATTTATTTGAGCTGTTCTTGTTGTGTTTTTGTATACCTACTTTTGTATTATAAATTTGACTTCTCAGTTTTGAAGGACAATGTATTTAGGAACTATTTTCAATTTCCTTCCCAATATTAATCCACATGTTTTTTCGACATTGAGTATCTGTTAGGAAACCGAGAAGAAGATCCTAACCGAATATCTCACTCACTGATATGCACTCTTGCACAACAGAGAGAATCAAATAATGGGTATATATTATTTACCGAAAAGAAAGAACACGTGTAAACGAGGGCCTAACCCCTCTCTCCAGGTGTTAAAACCTGACTATACCAAAGTATATGATTTTCTCCGTTCCCACAGTATAATCTTTTATTCTTTATATACCCATACTATCCGCATTCTCTCACTGCCTCACCGCTAAGCCAGTTGGGCCTTGGGCCTTCTTTCATAGACTATCCATTTCCTAACATTACCCCATCCTGAAGATGAACCTTGTCCCCAAGGTTGGATTATGAAAACTGTTCTTGGATAGTAATCTTGTCTTCCCATGTTGCTCCATCACCCCTCCTTCGTTCCATTCTATTAGCACTTGCTCTCTTATTTCCTCTTCGAGCTGTTGTTGTCTTCTATTCAAAACACGTATTGGCCAACAGGGCGGTCCCTCCATATGCAGATCAGCTGGTAGCTCTCTGTCTACACTCTTCGCTCGAATTGCCAGCTCCAGCTGAATAATAAGACTAGCTGTAGCTACTGTGGTAGATGTGAGAAGAACAGCTTTGGCCCACCCGTAATTATTTAGCACATTATCCAGCAGTCCTTTACTGATTATCAGACTAAGCGGTTTCCAAGTAAGCGAACTAAAACGTTCCATCTTGGTAATATTTAGTATGAGGGCAATTGGACGAAAAATTAAAACATTGAAAAGCCTAAGATATCCCAGAAACTGAGCTGTACTAGCCTCACCACTCTTTCCATCACCATCCGGTAATTTCATGCAAATAGGAGTTATATAAGCTTTAACCAAGTAAATCTCTCACCTGAGAGTGTTAGGGAGACCAAGAAGGTAAAGAGACTAGATGTGCTGCTTAAGATTGTGTTTGATGTGACGGTAGTATACTTCAATGACAAGTTAAAGGTGAGTTGAGCTGAAAACCAAAATGGGCAGATTAAAAAACTAACTTTGGCCCCTCTACACCGACTCCACCGCCCTTTCTCATCAAACGGTTGATCAACCTTTTCAATCACATTAACTTGATCACCAACCAATACCCTTGTCACTGTATCTATGTTAGGAATCTTTAGCATGGCCTCGGGTGCTATTACTTCCCGTGCCAAGGTCGGGTCCCCTCTGATTATCACTTCTCTTCCTTCTTGTTTGAAGGACATGGTCAACTTGCCCTAATTCATCACTACCTCCCCCAACTTAGCTAGCCAATCCACTCCCAGAATCAGGTCAACACCCCTTAATTCGAAGACATGACACTGCTCTGTAATCTTGACTCCTCCCATCTGTAACACTACCCCTCTACAACAACCTTGGGTTAGTTTCTTCTGTCCATCCCCCAAACAAACAGAATGAGTCTGGCCTTTACTCACCTCCAGTTGAAGCTCCTCAACCAACGCTTTGGATATAAAGTTATGGCTAGCGCCACTGTCAACCATGATCAAAACCACCCTATCCCCCAAACTCCCTTGAAGTTTCATGGTTCTCGGATGGGTCAATCCTCCTGCCGAGAGAAAGGATAATTCTAGCCGCTTGTGCTCCATCTCTGCTTCGTTTCCTCTAGGGTCTTTCTCCTCATCCTCACCCAAAATCAGCACCCTCAAGCTGCGTTCCAGACAACGGTGACCAGGGCCAAACTGCCCCCCACACCTGAAACAACGTCCTTCTTCCCGTCTCTTGAGATATTCGTGGTATGGAAGGTTTCGCACCCCTCTGTCCATGGTGTTGTTCCCCGTAGAACTCGCACCCATCCCTGCAGTCTGTCCCGAGTTTCCTTCTCTTCCCCTAGAGCCTACGCTCTCCGTGTCGGCAGTCCGTCCCTCCTGCATGCGTATCGGATCCACTCGGATTATTGTCCCCGACGATCGTCCCCCGGATACCGATGGTCGATTCGCGCCTCCTCCCAAAATCTTAGCTGCTCCCGGTAGGTCGACTTCCACATCTCTCGCGATTCACATCGCTGTCATGAGCTCTTGTGGATCATGCGGTCGCACTCGATTTCTCATGTCCTCCTATAAACCCCCGAGAAAATAGCCCAGGAGTTGCTCATCCGTCACTGCTGGTTTGCCCCACCAGAATCTCGAAGTCTCTGATGTACTCCTCGACCGTCCCAGTCTGACAGTTCGTCATGAGCCTTTCAAAAATCGAGCCCCGGTTCCTTTCCCCAAATCTTCCGATCATCGCACATTTTAGCCCTTCCCATGTGCGGTTTGTCGCTTTCTCCCGCCAGAACCGATACCAGTAGCCAGCGCTTCCTTCCATGCTGACATAGGTGATGTTGACCTTCTCTTCCTCCGTCACTCCTTGTAACTCGAAGAAACGCTTCGCCCGGTGGATCCAGTTCAGAGGATCCACTCCATCAAATACAGGAAGCTCCACCTTCTTTCTCCAATTAAATTGTGCTTCCGTTCGATCAACCTCGCGTCCTCCGTTCTCCCCCTCTCGCCTTGTTCTCCGCATTCCGTTCACCGATGCTTGACTCCCGCCCGATCTGCCTTTGTGTTCGCGATTGTGATTTCCTAATATCGGCATGATTTCCTGAAGATCCTGGCGAATGGCCGCCGAGTCTTGTCTTATTGCTACGTTCTCAGCTTTCAGTCCATCTACTGCAATCTCTATTGCCTCGAGCTGGTTCTCCACCACGTTTAGACGTCCTTCGTTTCTTCCCTCCATTTCACCGATCCCTCTCCGCAAGGAATCCGACAGGTCGGACCACTCTGTTAGGAAACCGAGAAGAAGATCCTAACCAAATATCTCACTCACTGATACGCACTCTTGCACAACAGAGAGAATCAAATAATGGGTATATATTATTTACTGAAAAGAAAGAAAGAACACGTGTAAACGAGGGCCTAACCCCTCTCTCCAGGTGTTAAAACCTGACTATACCAAAGTATATGATTTTCTCCGTTCCCACAGTATAATCTTTTATTCTTTATATACCCATACTATCCGCATTCTCTCACTGCCTCACCGCTAAGCCAGTTGGGCCTTGGGCCTTCTTTCATAGACTATCCAATTCCTAACAGTATCTGATCTATTTTCTTATCATAACTTTTATTTCTATTAAACACTATTTCTTAAGATTAATTTCAAGTACTTGACAGAAGCTTATATAATTGTCACTGCAAGCACCTTTCAAGGCTATGTATGTAGGGCTGGACAGAAATAACTTAGCGTACTAAATTAAAGTTAACTGTACTATGTTATACTTAAAAAAACTAATCTATTTTTACTAAAAACTAATTATTCTATTTTTTAGTTCAGTTTGAAAAAACTAAATCTATTATATTTTCAGTGCAGTTAACTCGTGATAATTGAATCTTTATGTTTCTAAGTTTCTTTAGTCTCTTTCTGCGATTCTCCATTTCCAGATTGTCCCAAAGGATAGCTCCAACAAAAACCCTCACCTTCTGCTCGCAAACTGACCAGTGGCCGATCGGGAAGCGCCCTGCATGGTGTACCGGTGTGGTGTTGAGCGTAGCAACGGGGTTGCTTGGTGCTTATAATCCCAGAACTGGAGCTAGGATCATTGCTTTGGTTGGTGGTCCCTGCACTGAAGGACCTGGTTTGGTAAATGAATTTATGTTCTTCGCTCTACTACTTTCAAATGGGGTCATTGGTGATAATAGATTTTATTACAAATGGGGTCGAAGGAATTTGTGTTTTTGTGAAGGGACTATGAAGTGTGCTCATTTTCATCTTCTCCTGTTTGATTGACATTATTGTTTTGAAATTTGAATCTATAGGTTGGAGTAGTAGAAATCAAAGTTGCAGTTGAAAAAACTGGTGGCCTTGTTGTCCTTTTTGAAATTTTTGGTCATTCGGTCTTCAAGGACTCTTTTAAGCGTGTTTTTGAGGATGGGGAGTAATCTCTTGGTCTTTGTTTCAAGCGGGTGTCTTCATTTCAATCTTTTTTTCAATACTTCAATTTTAAATTCAATTCACCCGGAGGAAGTTATTTATTTTGGTTTTTTAATATTCTCATCCACATTAATTTTGTATAAACTTATTGCTCCTCTGTCTTACCTTTTCAGTATGAATCATAGTTGATGCCTGGAATTTTTTGTTGGGAGATTTTGAATTGCTATGCTTTTACTTCTTTATTCTTTAGTATAAAATCTATATGTACTGGTGTTTTAGTACTTACTGGTCAAGGGGTTATTTATTATTTTATTAGAAACTTTTGACATTATTCCAACATGTGTTGATCCTAGAGGAACTTGTTGAAATCCCTTAATTATGTGGCTTAGTTTGGTGTCTCTATTATGAGCTGTACTAAAGAAGAGAACTATAATTTTTCTATAGCTGTACTAAATAAGAATTTATTTGATTATCTAGTTGATTATGCAATGAGTCATTACCCGTGGGCATGATTGAAGAACAGTTTGAGTTTGGAGAGATTTCTAAAAGATTTGGAGTTTTGGACCATAAATCGGATTGAAACCATTACTATCATGCTCTAATTCTTCTAATAAGTCTCAAAATACCTAACCTAGATAACTTAATAGAATGCATTATATTAGTTGACAAATGCGTCATTGCTTTCTTCAATTAGTCATCTCATATTATTTTTAATTTAAGGATTAAGTAGTATATTGTTGCAAAGATTATGACTGTATACAGTGACAAAACAGGTGGCTAGTATAATCTTTCAAATCCAACACAGGTTATTCCTGAGTTAAAAAAATCGGAACCACACTTTAATCAAACGGTGGGTCAAAATGAAGAAGAAACGAGATGAGGTGTTTGGTGGCGTTATAGTGAAAGTAGAGATAGTGAGATATCAGAACCATTATTGAGGCCTCAGTTCCTGTGTTTGATTGAAGGTTGTGCATGCCACCAAGGTACTTTTCTTCTTCTCATTCTACTTATATTTTTCTTTCTAAGAGATTTTGATTCATCACTTAAGATCTTAAAGCCATTTTTGTGATGCATGCTGTGACCATATTTTTAAATTATACTAATTGCTATTTTAATGTGAGGATTTCTAAGTATAACAAGATTTAATTTCTATTATCAGATGGATTTAACATTGCTAGAAATTGTAGAAACTCTCATACTAGAGACTTCGGGAATTAATCCGTATCGAGACATCGTCAAGACATCGTCAATTGAGAATAGTAAAAGTCGGTGTGGGGACATTTTACTAAACAAAAGTCTTATTTTAAGAAGAAGGCTAAATGGAATTATTGTGGTGATTTGATTAAATATTTGACTGGAACAAGTGAGATGAGGAATCATTTGATGAGATGCAAAGAAAATCTTAACAGAGAAGCATTTAGAAGGCAAAAAATTTTATTGTCAACTACAGAAGTTAGTGTTGGCCCTTCACCAACTATTCTAAATTTGACCAAAATGCATCTCAAATGAAGTTGATGAAGTCTGAGATTCCTTTTTGATTTGTGGAAAATGAGGATTTTCATGATTGAATGGTCCTTGCAATCACGATTTGAAGTTCCATCCCGCACTACGTTGAGGTGTGAAATCTTGGAACTCTATGGAGAGGAAAAAGCAAAGTTGAATTTTTTCTATCAAAGGAGTGTGAGAGGGTTTGTATACATGTGTTTAACAATTTACTTTATTGATAATGATTGGAAACTTCAAAAGAAAAGTTTGAATTTTTCTCAAACAATGGACATTCAGGAGCTCATTGCTAAACATGTTGAGGCTTGTTTGAATAATTGTGAATTGAAGCGAATCCTTAGTATCATTATGGATAATGTTATAACAAATGATGATGGGGTCGAGTATCTCCAAAGAAGGATGTTATCGTGGTGTTGAGTGAGAGAATTTCTTATAAAGGTATGGTTTGTCTTGAGGTTGAAACCAAGTGAAATTCAACTTAATGTTTAGAGGCAAGTTTGAAGTACAAAGATACTTTTGTTTTGCTAGATATGTAAGATAAAAAATTTGGTGTTGAAATGGCCAATGCTAACGGTGGTGTGCCATTAGAAGAGGATTGAGAATATGCGACCTGCTCACTTTGAAAATCATTACTGTCTTGGTTAAAACAGTAAGGTTTGTTTGTGCAAAGTTTAGCTTCTCAAATGAACTTCGTAAGAAGGAAAGGTGAAGTTTGTTGTTAATCGATTCTGTTCTAAATTGCATAAAAAAAAACATTGACATGACACGTGATGCCCTGCTAAGGATATTCTCACTGAACTGTGACTACCCCTGTTATCTGCATTCCACATTGGTTTCTTATTTATTTTCTTATTCCATATTGGTGTTTTTTCTGTTTTACAAATGTGTCTTCTCTTGTTACAAGTAAATGGAAATGAACTTGCAGATTTGCATAGTGTGAAATGATAAAGGCTAAACTTCTTCTGGAATTCATTGAAGAAGAATTTTAACTTCTTTTCTTAGATTTTTATCATCAATATGATTGAAAGTAAAATTTGACTCTTTGTTCATTTATGGTTTCCAGTGTATGGTGATTACTGTAACAACTTCATCTTGAATCCTATAACTTCATGTTGCAACAACTCTTTGGGTTTTCATTCTGTTCAAGCATTAATCTGGTCTATTATGATTTTGTAAGATACAAGAACAATGCATTGATATTGTTAAGTAATTAGTATAAAATAGAATGAGTGAAAATCCACAAGGCAAGATAAAAATGGTGATACTGATTAAGTAATTAGTATAAAATAGAATGAGTGAAAATCCACAAGCCAAGATAAAAATGGTGGATGTCAAATTATAGAATATAACAACAAATTTTCATCAATCATTATAAATCCGAAGGGTGATACTGATTAAGTAATTAGTATAAAATAGAATGAGTGAAAATCCACAAGCCAAGATAAAAATGGTGGATGTCAAATTATAGAATATAACAACAAATTTTCATCAATCATTATAAATCCGAAGGTTTCAAAAGACCACACAATTTCAACAATTACGAATAAAAATATTATCATTTATTATTATTATTATTATTATGATATATTTTTTATCAATTAATTAATCTATTTTTTTCATTTCTAAATCGTTAAGTCTTTACCTAAGGAGCTTTCAACGTAAAATATATGTTTGGAAATGCAATGTAGTAACGAGTAATTTATAAAATTTAGTTAGGCTAAAATCTTTATTATTATGCCATAATTTTTATCATTGTGATAGTAAAACAAATAATTTGATTAAAAGAATTTTTTTTCTTTGTTGTTATAATAAGGTTTAATAGTATTGATGGTCCCAATTTTTTGTCATGTTTGTTCGAAATGGTCTTAATGTTTTTAAAATATTAAATGTAGTCCTAAAGATTGTAATTTGTGTTCAATTTAGTTCTTTTTGCAAATGTCGTTTAAATCGTTAACAGTCAAATATCCAGCTGTGCAATTAGTGACACATCACCTTTGACACGTCATCATCATCTCTTATCTCTAGAAATCATAATTTCCCCTACACAGAAACCCTAGCCACCACCTAACCCTAACCGCCACTGCCTAACTCTGATCGTCGTTGCCACGGTCACGGTCAGCCACCATCTTCGTACCTCCATCATCAGACATTTCGAAACCCTAACCAGATGGCTGCGCCATTGTTCCAAACACTTTGCCACTCTCCCTTCATTGTGAGCGTCGCTGCGACACTACCTCACCACCATCAACATGCACCTTCACGAGAGGAACCCAAAAACGTGACCTAGCAATAACAACAACAAGCCACTTCTTTGCAGCATAAGTAGCGCCTACCTTGCCACCACTGCTTCAGGTTGTCGCCACCACCATGCAAACCCTAAAATTGCAGAGTCGCAATCTCCTTTGCGAAACCAGTTCAAAACCTGCACACAAAATTGGGACCACACGAGAAGCATCAACATCGCGCACACCTCCAATCATCGCGCATAAGAACATCTTCGTCTTCTCCGTTCAATCTCAACCATGTCGCGACACCATGTGCAGCCACAAGGATCACCGTCATCAACCTCTCCACCATCTTGCCAGCCACAACACCACCAAGCTTCTTCACATACCTGCAAATCCATCCCTAATTTGTGTCGCAAGGAAGAAGAGAGAAGAGGAGCATGAGATCCCTTTCCCCAAATCTAAAACCCTAATTTTGGGCGGGGTAGGGGCTGACACATGACAAGGCCTTATTGACCACATCTACCTCACTACACCTTAAACTATCCATGTTAGCAGTTAAATGACATGTCATTCCCTGATTGCACACCTAGACATTTGGCCATTAATGGTTTAAACGGCGTTTGCAAAAAGAAATAAATTGAACAAAAATTACCATCTTTAGGACTATATTGAACATTTTAAAAACAGTAGAACCATTTTGAATAAATCTGACAAAAATTAGGACCATCAGTACTATTAAGCTTTATAATAATTATAAATAGGAAGAATTTGGTCCAAGCTTTTCAGTTTAGTTTAAAATTAGTGTAATTTAATTTAAAATTAATAAAATTAATAATTTAGTATAATTCAATTTAATATTAATATAATTTAATTCAAAATTAATATAGTTAATATTCACTTAAATGCATTTAATAAAATAAAATAATTCAGTTTAATTCATCTAAATTATTTTTAATTTAATTTATTTAACTATTTTTTAATTTAATTTAAACAAACTAACTTTTAGTTCAATTTCTTCACCCGTAGGTATAATATGAGTCTATGATGTAAATGTTTACCCCTCTCCATCTCTCATTCTCTTTAATGAAAGGAATAGAAGAATTTGTCTGCTATCTGACATACTGCCCTATTCCAGAAACATGGTAATGTCTGCTTCAGGATTCTAGACGGCTTGAAATAGGATAGGATTGGAGGTGAGAAATATTAAATTCAAATAAAATATTAAATATAAGGAAATATTGTTTTTTATTTCTGACTTTAGTTTGATTGTAATGCATTTTCTTTTGCTCTTAACATTTTTTTTTTTGTTGATACTGGTGATGGAGCTTTTTTCAACTCATACAAATGTTTATTTCTGTTTGCTCTGGATGACATTCAGAGAGGATAATGAATACACACAAAATAATGTCTAAGGATATTCATAAAATGGTAAACTCTAATATATATTGTAAAAAATGGTCGGAAAAACAAAATTATTAAACAAATGAATATAAAATACTATTAATTTGAATGAATTGAATTTTTAAATTATAATACAATCCAATGTATAACTAAAACTTGTCATACATAAATTTATTTGTGAAATTAAAGTGCAATGTATTTTTATATATAAATATTTTTAAGATACAACACTACTTTGTAAGTTTTTAGGAAATTAGGTTCCACTAATTTAAAATCTTAGAATTTCCATTTTCTTACAATTTGTCAAATAAATTGTGAATGAAAACAAGTAATTTTTATAAAAAAATTTAAAATACTTTTTTTTATAAAATATGTTGTTTGGATAAGAAATAATAAAAGAGATTGAAATTTTATAATTTTACGAGAATAAATAGAATGTTTGAAATTAAAGAATTTTAAAATTTAATTAAAATGTAATAATAATTTGAAAATCTTTATATATATATATATATATATATATATATATATATATTTTATTTTATTTTGAATTTTTTTATACTTCAATTTCAGTTAGCATATCATGATGATGTATGATTTATAAAATCCTATTTAATGGTGTAAAATTATTAAATAAAAGTTATATATAAGTGATAATCAACAAGTAGACGAGACAAACATATAACTACTATATTACATTAATCCATAAAACATGTATTAAGAAGTATAGAAAGTTATATATACACATTAACACAATTTAAAAAAAAAAGATTTTACACAACATAACATGTCTTAACTATGCTGCTACATCTCCTTCATTTTGGATTAGATTAACTGGAACATCTTTATCTGTTCACAATGATCATTGCAAACAAAAAGAACAAATAGAAAAATAAACAAAAAAGAAAGGGTAAACTAATGTACCAAAAAAGTAATCATACAACATTTATAGATATATTAACACAAATAACATTTATATCAACAAATCCTAGGGCATGCAATCGTTCATGCTAGACTTAACTATACATTTATTGTCAGACTCTACGAGTTATGCACTTGTAATGGTGGAACAACTCGTCCACCTAAGCTATCATTACAAGGTCAGTCCATCAATCATCTTTGGCTAAGGTAAAACTTTTAGACTAGGACCTCCTGCTCTTCTCACCAGATAGCCTACCCTTCTCTACTCGAAATTGAATGATTATTAGAGTGTAAGGATAACTTCCAATATGGAATCCATACATCAATACACACATTACTTTAACAACTACCAATCTTCCTTAGATTAGTACCAGTCATTCACAGATCATATTAGAAACCCACCATTATTTTAACATTCACATAATCACACATATTAAACACATCCTAAGAGATATATGAAAATTTAGTTAAAATTATGATATTTTCGCTCAGCCACCAAATTTGTTTGTTCAACGAGTAGTGTCTAACAACACACTCGCTCAACCACCATATCTGCTTGCTCAACGAGTAGTGTCTAACAACATACTCACCAACGACCAAATGGCTCTCTCAATGAGAATATCATTGGAACTTACAAACTTAAATTTTTTCAAAAGTTGTCCAACGAGTATATTCTAATCCAACGACTGTCAAATCAGTGAACTCTCTGACTTTGGGCTCGCCCAACGAGATTATTCTCTCATAGCAACTACCAAGTTAATAGCTCTTTGACTTTGACTTCACCTAACCTTCACCTAACGAGTATATGCTCGCTCAGCGAGTTTGCATAATTCTGCATAATAGAATTTTGTAGATTTATGTCATTGCAGTCCTGCAAAATTAGTCTAACACTAACCATAAATGTCAAAACAACCAACAATTAGATTATACATAATTCAATGACTCAATTAACCTCAAAGGCAATCTTAACCCTACAACATATCAAAATTTTAGCATGTAATCCCCAAAGACGATTCAAAACCTGTAACTCATTCAACAAACCGTATTTCATCAAACAATTCAATTGCACAAATCAATTATCATACAACCATACAATCAAGTATTATAAGTTGTTCATTAGTTAAAATTAATGTAATTAGCTTCTTTACCTAATAGATGATCAAACAACTTGATTAACCTAAGAATACCTCCAAACGCATAGGAGGCTCTATCTACCCTATGTTCTTACATCATTCAGATTGAGCTATTGTTAACTTGATTGAAGTTTGCGTGAGATAATCTTAATGTTGTTTATTGTTAAATATTTGCAAAGGTTTCTCTGTATATTATAATTGACTGTGTTTCTTTTATATTAAAATTGATTATATTTATTTTTCATGTGATAATAACTAAGTTTTTATTAGTAATGTAGATAAATGTATTAGTATGTATTTTTAATTTGTTAATTTTAATTAATTTTAGTTGATTTTTTAACCATTATAAACTTAGTTATGTTTTAGAGATGAAAATTGGGATTATTTCTCAGTTTTTTACTTTTAAAAAAAGTTATATTTATATTTGTATTGTTGAGATTATTATTATTATTATTATTATTATTATTATTATTATTATTATTATTATTAGTAGTAGTAGTAGTAGTAGTAGTATAAACTACTATTATTTATTGCTTGATATTTGTCAAATTTTTTAATTAATGTCGTTAATATTATTTTTTAGTGAATGTATATTATATTTCTTCTGTTCATATTTTTTTTATTACTCTTTAATTGTAATTTTTCATTAATGACACTTTGTTATTTTTTACCTTTTTATTAATAGATTGTTTGATTATTTTTTAAATATTGATTGGGAAAACTTTCGATAATAATGACTAGGGTTTTTTTTATGTTATTTAGGGAAAATTTTCTATCTAAAATGATGGAAAAGTTAATAAAAGGGTTTATTATGTTTTTCTTCATAAACTATAACATCATTTTAGTTTTAGTTACTATTTTAAAATTTGATCCTAGGTCTCTATACTTAAAAAATATATGGATTCAATCCTTTAATTTGTAATGTCTATTGATTTTTTTTATGTAAGAAACAACATGTTACCTCACTCTTTCTTTATTGGACATGTGTCTAGTTTTTAATTACATTTGTGAATTGAGGAACAGAAGATAAGTTTAGAATTTAAAGAATTGAAATTTTCGTTCTATCAGTTTTATAAAAAATCTAATTTTCGAAAAAGAACATTAAAAAAAAAGGAAAATTATGTGTTGAACAAAAGTTGAAGGACACGAAAGCAAGGGTTTTCATTGACAAAGGTCGCAAAATTGGAGAAGGGGAAATCACGCGTGTTGGCTTCGCAAGTCAAGTTAGTTTGTACTTGTTTGCATTGTTACATTGTTTGGTCCTGGTGGAAGCTGAAAAAAAGAAGCTTGGATAAGAATTTGAAACTACTGGGTGTGGATATTGGTGCAATAGAGTTAGCTAACTATGCATAGGCTAATAAAGAGGAAATTGAAATATATGTTAAGCATATTCCTAACAAACATGAAGTAATTCATTTTGTTGTAGGCCAAGGTGAAAATGCATGAGAAGAAAATATATGGAAAGAAGAAGTAAGGTGAGAGAGAATAGTTAGAACCAGAAAATGTTAGGGAAGAAGAGGTAATGGATGAAGACTTAGGAGAAAAAGAATTAAATGAAGAAGTTAGTGAAGTTGTACAAGAGTAAATGGAGGGTGTAAATGATGAGGAGAATGGTGTTGGTGGTATTAAGGATGAAAAGGAAGATAATGTTATTGATGATGGGTCAAATAGAGATGTACTTGATGAGAGTGAAGAAGAAATGGTTGCAAATGATGACAATGGGTTTGATATGGAAGATCTATCATGTAGAAATATCTAACATGTACTTAATAGGTGGAAAAAATTAGTTGACAAATCCAACAGAGTGAAGAGTAGAAGAAATGTGGGTGGGTTGCTCCTTTGTAACAAACCAAAGTGCTTGAGATCATGAAACAAGTGAAGAGTACAACAATGATAAATTGCTTATTGATGTGGACAATGAAAAGAGTGATAGTCATTGTTGGTATAAATTTCCAAAGTTTAAACCTTATGATATGAACAATAACTTCAAGTTTAGATTGAGGATGAAATTTTGTTCTTTTAAGGAGTTCAAACAGACACTTATGAAGCATTCTATTTTAAACAGTAAAGATGTGTAATTTATTGAGAATGATCGCCTAAGAGTGAGGGTTGTTTGTAAAAACAAGTGTTGGTGTGTCATTTTAGTCAACAAAGTTGGAGACACTAATACATTTTAAGTTAAGAAACTGGTTGATAGTCATAGATGTGAGAGGGTGTTTGAAAAAAAAAACGCTAATAAAGATTGGGTGGCACAAGTTTTAATGGACAAGTTAGTATATATGAAGAAGATGGCAATGAACCAAATCATTAATAAGGTGAAGAAGACATAACATAGGGATTACACCTTGGAGGACTTCTAAAGCAAAGCAAATAGCCATGGCATGTATGATGGGGCATGAACAACGACAATATAGTCTTCTCTATGATTATGTTGTTGGATTAACAAGAGTGGGGGTTGAAATGTTTAAGATTAAGGTGAATAAACCCCAACCTACTTTACAAGCAAGGTTTGGTAGTTTTGCATGTGTCTAAATGGTTGTAAGAAAGGGTTCTTGGCTGGTTGCATACTTCATTGGTGTTGATGGTTGTCACCTAAAGACCACTTGTGGTGGCTAGTTGTTGGTTGTAGTTGGTAGAGATCCTAATGATCAATAATTTCCATTATTTTCTGTTGTTGTGGAAAATGAATGCAAAGAGACTCGAAGATGGTTCATGACATTGTTATTTAATGATATTGTGGGTATTCAAACCCATGGTTGGGTTTTTCATATCATATAAACAAAAGGTATACTATATTTTCAATTAACACTAAAGATTTCATATTACATGTAATCACATTCTAACTCCTTTTATATTGTATATATGGACTTATGACAATGTTTGATGAAATTTTGGAGAGGTAGAACATAGGTTCTGTCTCAGACACCTACATAGTAATTATAAGAAAAAATTTGGTGGAAAAACAGTCACAATAAACCTTATGATGGACACTACAAACACAACATACTTCTAAGGTTGGAAAGAAAAATGGATGAGTTGAAGAAAATAAATTCTGAAGCTTATGATTGATTAATTGCAATTCCTTGAAAATCATGGTGTAAACATGCATTTACTTGTTATCCTAGGTGTGATGTGCTAATGAATAACTTGTGTAAATCATTTAATAGTTCAATTTTATTAAGTAGAGACAAAATAATAATAAATATAATGGAATGAATTAGGTCACACTTAATGAGTAAGTTTTCAACTCATGCAAAAGTTGAGTAAATATCCTTGAAATGTAATGTCTAAACCTCTAAAAGGGCTAGATAAGGAGGTAGAAAAAAGTGGGAATTAGATGATTGTATCGATTGGGATGCTTAGTTTGAAGTAATTTGGGGGTTACCATGCAAATTTTTGTTCTTGATCTGAATAACCATAGTTGCACATTCTATTGATGCTATTCATTAAAAGTTAGAACAACATATGGATTATGTTCACACATTTTACAAGAGAGAGACATATGATACTTGTTATGGACCAAAAATTAGCCCAATTAATGGGCAACAACTCTGGCCCAAAACAAATTATCTATAAACACTCTCCCCATATATAGAACATGTGTAGGCATGCCAAAGAAATTAAAAAAAAAAAAGGAAAAAACATGTTAGCCATGCAAAATTGTCAAACCAAAATATTGTCACGTGATATAGCAAATGACACTAATATGGACACAACATCAGAAGAAGTTGTGTGGAGAGTATTTTAGATTAATTTAAGGGATTCAAACCTTAGTATTTCAAAATTTAGTCATCTTAAACATCACAAAAACTCATCCTAAGGAATTGAACCCACACATAATTCACACAATACTCACTTCTTAATTGTCATGTCATAATTGATCATATTAAAATATCTACATGTATATAAAACATACATTTTTTAATAAAGGTTCATGCAACACATTTATGAAAGCTTAATGGTGCAGTTAAAGCTAATGTAACAATTTTTCCTACCATTTATTAGTGAGGCTCATTAGAGCGGCTCATAAGAACCAGTTCTCTGCTTGATATATTTTTAATTGAATTTCCTAGCAATAGGGATGAACAAAATAAATTGCATTAAACTAAACTATTAAAAAATATTGTAAATTAAAAAGTAGTTTATCCGAACTGTATTTAATTGAAAACTATTTCAGAAGAATTGAACCGAACTAATTTTTATTCTATCAAACTATCTATACTTAGTTCCACAAATTGTGTTGAATTTTTTAAAAAACCTTGAAAAAAAGAGAAAAATTAGCACCAAATAGTCAAATACAGTTGACTTGACTGAATTTGGCCAAATTTTCGCCAAGGCTGGTTGGGTCAAATTCAGTTGAATTTTGGTCGGGCCGATTCAGTCAAATTCTTTCAATTTTGGTTGACTTAGCTAAATTTTGGTTGGGGCAGACTCAAATGAATTTGATCAGAGTGGACGACTCGACCGAATTCAACCAAATTTTAGTCTTGGCTGATTAAGTCTAATTTGGCTAAATTTTGATTGTGGCAAACTTGGCTGAATTCGGTCAGGACCGACTCGTCCAGATTTGAACAAATTCTAGTCGTAGCCTACCTAGTCGAATTCAGGCAAATTCTGGTTAGGGTCGACTTGGTCAATTTCGACTAAATTCGACCAAATTTTGATTGCGGCCGAATTCAGCTAAATTTTGATTGTCGTATGGCCTGACTCGTTTTAACCTTCAACTCAACCTGATTTATCTAAACCTTCAGTCAGGGTCAATTTGTCATGACCTTTAACTCAGATCGACAATTCCCAACCTTCAATCTACATGTCTATGTGTTATTATACATTTCATCAACAAAGTGGTTTTAAGTTAATAAATCGTTGGAACTTTAAAGATTTAGTTTTTTAAAACTGTATTATAAAATGGTTCAGTTCAGTTTTTACAATAAATAGTTTAATATTTTTAGTATAATATGATATATTTATTTCACTATTTAGTTTAATTTGATTAATTTTGTTCATTTCTACTTGGTAATTGGTGAAATAACAACCATACCTCATGTCCGATCTCTTCAACCTCAACGCACACGTAGGTTTAGTTTTCTAATAAAAGCGTATAAGAAAATTCATTTTCCATAAAAGGATAATTCATAAAAAATTATATGAAAGAGGAAAATATTATTAATTTATTTTGAACTAAAAATACAAAATCTCAAAAATATATGAACCGATCCAAAATAAGATAAAGGTAAACTTGAAATAGGAAACAAGAATAATGTAAAAGAGAACATTTTTTATAATCCAAAAAGACAAATCATATGTGAAATTTATAGAACTCTCTCTAGAAAACGTGATACCAAAATTTTCATACAACTATGTTGATAATGGTTTAAAGAATGGACCACATATGCGTTAACTATTCCCATGGATAAAATTTACTTTAAAAAACATCTTTATGATATAATGACATTAATATGTGTATATTTTGTTTAAATTAAGGAGGTAAACACGTTGACTTTCTACCCACCTTTGAGAAAAGAAAAAAAAATCTACCTTGTGAAGTAAATATGAAAACGGGAATGAAGTTCAAATGTCACTATATATTGACAAATTTATAAATTCTCTTTCGTTTTCAACTTTGCAAATTTCAAATAAGAGACTACTTTTCAAAGGTTATTATCATTAATTGGTAATCAATCATTAGTTAGTAATTACACATAGCAGCTTTCAATTATTTATAATCAAAGCCAACCACCGCGACCGAAAGAAAAACCACAATATTAAGTAGTTTTTATTTTTACTTTCACTTTATTTTTATCTCTTTTTCTCTTAAAATTATAGTTTATAAGGCATAGAAATAAACTTGAGGATAATGTGTAAAACAATTTATTTGTCAATTTTAAAAATTTGAGTGAGCAAGTACAATAAAATCGATGTAATGACTACATTTTTTAAAACCTAATTTACTAAAAATAACAAATTCGTATTCAAATTTTATAAAAATATTATATAAAAACATGTTACAGGTTTATTTCACAGATAAGGTTTAATTCAGAGCGTAGTATATTAGATTGAAAATTCCATTCCATCAGATTAATATATTTTCCATTTTCATCTGTTTAATTTTGCTTTTCGACTCATTTTTCACAGTTTAGGTTAGATTCGACCACTGTATTTCTTATACATACTTTTGGATGCATACATTTTGTAAATGCATATTGTATCTTATAGCAAACAGAATTCTAGTTTGGACAAGAAAAATATAGTAACATGTTAAAAATGAAAATATTTATAGATTATGTTGTGCCATATGTATGGGATTGTATATGCTATCCCAACCATTTTGCATTCTAACATTCCTTGCCTAACAATTCGTTCACAATCTATTACATCATAAGTTGCAGTGCACCTGTTTGCTAATATTTCGTAATGAGAAAGTCCTGTTGACAGTCTCAGCTAAAGAAAAAATCACAAGAGACTGATTTATGACTTGGAAGGTCCATCACACTTGGCAGAGGCCCATCCAATTTGCTGTTTCTCGTTATCATAAATCACAATCTTATCTTGTAGAGATATATCTGTTAAGAGCAAGAGAAAAGGTATTACAATCAATCTAAAAAGAGAAAGAAAAATAAGATTTTTCTTATACTTCATATTTTTATGGTATTTCATAAGCAAACCTCCAATTATGTTGATATTTCCCAGTCCTATTTCAGTGCCGTCTAGAATCCCCAAGCAGACATTGCCATGTTTCTAGAAAAGAGTAGCATGTTAGACACATGATTTCTTTTGTTGCTTTCATTAAGGAGAAAGAGAAATGTAAGTCACAATAGTCTTAAAAGGTGCTCACTGTGACAATTAGATAAGCTTCTGGTGGTACTTGCAGAAGCGAATTCTTTGATTTTGTGAAGCTGAGTACCAGTGGCTTAAAATTTCCAGTGACATCATGTAAAGATTTGAAAGCCTTTGGACCCTTCCAACAAATTGGGAGAGATGAATCAGCAGTTGCTCTAGTCAACGGCTTCCCCTTTATATCATTAGTTATCTGAATCACAGATTAAGGATTACTAATTGAATAACAGGTGATGATTATTAATTTAGCATGATAAGCCAGGCAATACAATAAGGCTCTTTTGGTTCCATATCTCACCAGATCAACAAGAGCTTTATGAGCTCTGGAATTGAAGTATGTGTAGGAGCTCCCACTATCGAAGATAAGTTCTAGACCTTTAACAGAAGTAGGTTTTCCATCGAAAAGCAGATCTGCCGGACCTGCTTTATAGTGTTGTCTGAAACAAAAAGACTGTGTGTAAGTTCTCACGACTAGTAGGATCTCACAAGAAAACAGATAAATGTAGTTTAACACTTACACTGAAGAACTTTGCAATATGGGTGTCCAAACAACTCCAGATTGGGGAATGAATTGATCTCCAAAGAATAAAAATCCTCCTCCTCTTCCACTTAAGCAGTGGCCTACAACATTACGAATTAGGCCAAGAGAATGAAGCTGGGATACAATGCTTGTTTTGCCATTTCCAAGGCCAAGAACACCTGCTGTGGAAGGTGGGGGATTATGACCGGGATGCGTTTGATCATATCCACACCTATTGAATAAAACAATTCTCAAGGCTTACAAATATCTCAGCGTTATGAATGAACAATTTCAAATTAGTTAGCCAGCAACTGCGAAATTGATTGAAAGAAAACACTCACCCGAAGCCCAGAATAGGGCGTGCTAAAGATCCATTTGTAAATTTAACTGGAATATAATCTCGGACTAACACACCCAGAGATGATCCATGGTCTGCATAATCAACCTCATAGTCACATTGCTCATTTGCTACAGCACAGGGAGGTGCTGACTGGACTCCAGTACACAAGGGATCCACACATTTCACAACGTTGCCGCGAGGTTTGTAAAGTCGGTTCTGAGGCTGAAAAATCAGCAATTAAGGAAATGAATATCATCCTTCATTGCAATATGTCTGGTTAGTAATTAGTATAAAAGTACTTGAGAACGTTCTCCACTCAAGTGAAACTTACTATAGTGCACCCTTTACATGGTGCATCACACTGAAGCCAAGTGAGATCACTTCCTGTATCGATGTCAAGATCATAAAACTTAGGGGGATTGCCAATGGCAAGGCTCATCGTGTAATACCTGCATACAAAGAATTCATTCATTCACTTTTACAAAACCAAGAATCATCTTGTCTTTACTTCTTGCCATTGCTAAAAACAATTATCAGAAGAAAAAAATTACACAAAGGGGTCTGTCAAACTACTCCTCTGTGTAGGATCACTCGATGAAAATCGGATTCATTCGATATAAACACAGATGGTTCTGAAACTTCCTAAGAAATTACAAGGATTAGTCAGAGTCAATTGGTTGGGCGGAGCATTCAAAGATATAATAAAGGTTAAGAATTAGTATACATGAAAAAAAGCGACGAAACAACTACAAGTTGAAAACTATACAAAAAAAAATCCAAACCCAGAAAAGAAAACCTTGAAAATATTGGAGAATAAGAAAGAATGAGAGAGTTGGTATATGACTTTTAGAAGAAGTTTGTTGAACAAGTCAGAGGATGCAAAATGTAATTACTATAGAGTAAGATAACAGAACATACCCAATTGGATAAACATTTCCTTTAATCTGAAAAGAAAAAGAGGAAGCAAGGGAATGAACAGAGGTTGAGGGTGTTGGCTTCTTGGAGTTGAGAATCTGATCGGTGTCTGAGAAGGAGGTTGAGAAAATGGAAGAAAGAAGCAAAAAGAGTAAAATTCCCCTGCTTTTCACATCCATGTTCAAAGGACTGAAAACTCGAAATCAGAATTTAGAATTTGATGAGAAGATGAAGATGAAATTGAAGCAGAGAGAGAAATAACTCTTCTCTAATGTTAGTACTAAACCGCGTCTGCGGGCTCATGTGCAGAGAGAGACTAAGAGGGAGAGAAAACACGCACAATGGAATCTCTCGTTTACGTCATTACTATGACTTTTAAGGTTGTTATAAATTTTTTGTCTATGTTTGAAATAAAATAACTATTCAGCCTTATAAAAATTTCGAGTAATTATATAAAAAATAAAAACCAACTTCTGATTAGCAACATATTTCCTTAAATATTGTTTAAATTTTTTTGTGATTAGGTAAAGGTTGTGAAAAGTATATTAAATAAAAAAAAGTTGGCATACTCAATAATAGAAAATATGTGAAAATATAGTATTAATATTATTATAAGAAAATTTAACCATTTTTATCATTTAACAAGTAAATAAACTGACATAAAGTTAGATAAATCATAAATATATAACTGATCAACAGTGTAAATAATAAATATATAGATACGTTAAATATTTAAAATGAAAATTTTATTGCATATCTAATTTAAATAACAATATTATATAAAATTACCTGTGTCCTTCTGTAAAAATACCTAGCAATTTTCATCACTTTTAGCATTACATGTTTACGTTTTATTTCTATTTGTTTTTAATTTTAAAAGAATAATGTATTTTAAAGGATAAATTATAATCAAATAATACTTTGTTATACATGCATATAGAATAAATCATGGAGTAATTTTACTAAAACCCATCTTATACATGCATATTGAATAAATCATGCAGTCATTTTACTAAAAAGCAAATGACTATTATCATGACCTAAATTAATGATGGTAATGACTCTAAAAATATGAAAAATAAAGTAAAAAGAGTGGATATGTTTATTACACTAATGACACCAGGCTTTTAATATTAAAACACTTTTTAAAACATCTTAGTTCATTCGCTTAATCAGTTTATCTTTCTCTACAACATTTCTTCAAGTTTCTCTGCCTTCTCTCTACCATCTCTTCTTATCGAGCCATTGGATTGTCGATCAGGTGGTGCCCAGGCGTCCACGATGTAGAAGACTTCACAACTGACCAATCAATTTCGGGTCTTAGGCAGGTAAGTTGTTCTGCCCAGTTCCTTTGCTGTTCTTGAACCTAGACATGCAACCTCTGCTGGTTGCATGTGTCTGGTGTTTCCTCTTTTTCATTTCTGCTCAATTTTTAGCTCTAAGAGCTGTTTCCATCACCAATTTGATGGTTTGTAGGATTTGGTTGAGTTCATTGTTGTGTGAGGTACTGTTGGGACATTCTAGTGAGCTGTGCTGTGAGACTTCTGAGGTAAGGGGAGCTAGATATTCTCTTGAATTTATTGCATAATGTATATGTGTGCTGAATTCTGAGTTGGTATGTTGTTTGAGGTATAGTCTAGGTTTTTAGTAACTTGAGTTGCATGTGTTAGAGTGTTGAGCTTGTGAATCTGTGATGTGATGCTTGTGAACTTCTTTGGATGAGCTTGATTGCGGAAATTGTACATGTTTGAAGTGTTTAGGAGTGTGAATTCTGTTATGAAAATTGCTAGGAAGGAAGTCAAGGAAATGGGAACTAATTTAGGTCATTTAAAGGAAGTGAGGTAGTGATTTTGTGCAATTAGGGTCTTGAGTGCAGTTGGGTTGTTTGGGTAGTTCAAATAGGTCAATTATGACTTGTTAGGAACATCAAACTGGTCTAAAACATGTTACAAGTGGTAAAATTGAAATTGGGTCACTAAGTTATTGATTTTGGTGTTCTAGAGTAGGAATTGAGTCTCAATCACTTTAAAATTGTGGTAGGAATGTTAGAATCATTTAAACAAGTATAATTAAGCACAAAACACAAATTAGGGGTGATAGAAGTTGGTAAAAAGGCCTAGAAATGGTAAGGGGGTGAGTGAGTGCATAATTCTGCAGAACTTGCGTTTTGCAGATTATGCAGGCTCGCTATGCGAATGGTCTCGCATAGCGAGTCCCTGCAGTGGGTGCTCTCTATTTGGGTCATTCGCTGTGCGAACTGTTGTGCTGTGCGAATGACTAGAGGGTGCTGCCCTCTGTCTAGTGATTCACATAGTGAATCTGGATGCTATGCGACTGGTGATAGCCTGAAGTTACTGCCACTTTAATTCGAAAGGTGAATTGGGTGCATAGCGAGGGGTTTTAGGGGTTGGTGTCTGTTTGAACTCTCGCATAGCGACTTGGGTGCGCTATGCCTGAGGTCTGGTACCTCAACGAGCTAATTCGCTTTGCGAGTGAGAAAAACTCCTGTCTCGCCTTGTAAATAGGGTGCATCGAGAAAATCCTCTGAGTCCAGTTTACTCTTTAGCTATTTGTTTTGGTCGAATTAAGTGTATGTGATGATTGAAAGGCACAATATGATTGTTGTGATGTTGTTAAATTGAGAGTGTATAAACATAAAGGTTTGATTGGTGATTGAATATAACAAGTGTGGTTAATGGACGTAACTCCATGATCCTCAAGAGGCGGATTCATGGTGGTGCCCTTAGTTTGTTTAGAATGATTTACATGGAAGCTCAATTTTGGGGGTTATCTTGAAGCTCCAATAGCCTTTCTTCTCACTTAGAGAGGATTTGTCTATGTCTTGAGGAGTATCAGGAGGTCTTAGTCTTGGAGGCTTCCAGTATGCTCCAAGACGTGGTACAGACTAACCTCGTGAGTATGGTAGGGTGAAACCCATTGACAACGACTTTGCAAAGCACTAGAAGCCACCATGAGTGCATGATCCGCCATAGCTCGACAATCATTCCAAGTCCGGACGAGTCAAGTGTAAAGTGTAACGAGTTATGTTATGTGATCCAGTAGATTTGAATTAAACTTGCATGTTGTGTGTGATTGTTATAACATGATTTGTATATCTAGCTCACCCTTCTGCATGTGTTTGTGTCTTGCCTGTGTTGTGTTTTCTTTTACAATGATCATCCACTTGGATGTGAGTAGAGGTAGACGAGGTATCCTTGGAGCAAGCTTTGGAGGGTGATGATGTCGCTACTTAGCCTAGTTAGGATTCATAGTTATTTGTATATTTTGAAATACTCTAATGTGTTTAAAATTTTAAATTTATAGTCATTTTGGGATGACTGTAATCTTAATACTTTATCTGCCAGTCTTCTTCTAACTGTTTTATTATATTATGATGTTGATTACTCTTTTATATAATTTCTTTATATAATTTGGAACGTTACAATGATGATCATATTTTTATATTTTTGTTCTTGAATCACTATGTGGTGTTCCAACTAAAAAATAGAAATACAGAAATATCGATAAAAGGAACGTAATTTTAACGACCAGGATCCATCCTCTCCCTTCAAGCTTTTTTACTATATTTTGAGCATCATTAACAACTAGGAAAAAAATTGAGAAAAGTAAGACTTTTATTATCAATTAATAAATATTAAATTTTAAGTTTTTTTTTTCGTCTTATAAATGTGTATACTTTTAATTGAGTTTTTATTAAATTCTATTTAATATTTAAATGTTTAAAATTGTTATATTTTTTACTTGAACTTGTAAAGTTTAATTCTTTTCTTAACTAGGTGATGACTATTATTTTATTATGTTGTTTTACATGTTTGTATCAACTTGTTAAAGAGATGTCAAGAGGTTAATATAAATAAAAATAATATTATGTTAATGAAAAATAACAATGACTTTTATTATTTTTATTAAAATCGTGTTGGACGATAAGAAGGTTGCTAATGATTGTATGAGAATGTTTCCTTGATCACGCATACATTTTTAAGAAAATAATAAAAATTATTTATCATTTTAAATTTTAGATTAACTATAATGTTATTATTATATTGACTACAAAATTTATTTTTCTTAAAATAAGACAACGACTAAGGCAACAATTATCACTCAAGTTAAAAGAAGAAATTAAACAACAAATATTTAATTAAATAATATAATTCTTTTAAATATTTAATAAACAAAAATTTAATAAAAATTAATTAAAAATATTGAAATTAACGAGAAATTAAAAATTATTTAAAATATTTAACATGATTTTAGAAAAACAAATATTTAATTACTAGAGAAAATAACAAAGATAAAAAAAAATGGAAAACTATTGATCAAAATAAATCAATAAAGAAAAGAAAGTACTGCAAACTGAAGTCCTAATTGATTCTTTAATGATAATATGCGAACAACATAATTTTTTTACTTCACAACTATTCTACATTAATAAAAGATTATTTTAATTTTAAAATGTAAAAATACATTATAAATCAAGTAGAAAAATTAAAATATTAATATTTTATTGGTATTGAATAGATGTAGGAAGATTAAAAAGTACATATTTATTATTTTCCTTCACTTTAAATAATGACGATTATCAAATTAACGTCTTGGAAAGGAATGACAAATTTGTAAAAAAAGTATGATTGTACGAGATAATATGATATATTTCAATATTAAACATATAAAATAATTTATTTTTATATGTATTAATTTTAATTTTATTTTTTTCTTTTAAAATTTTAATAATGAATAGTCATTAACATATATTTTAATTTCAATATTAATTTTAATTTTATTTTTTTCTTTAGAGTAGTTGAAAGTTAGAGTTAATTTATTAATTTTACATATATTTTTATTAACATTGTTTGGAAGATTACACAAAAACCTTTAAACTGTTATACCATTTGAACGGTTTGAAATAACTATTTTGTGTAAAAATTTCTACCAGTGGTAAAACAAAATTATAAATAATATATATAAAATAACATTTATAACAAAGGTTGTTACCAAAACTGTTGTTTGCCACTTTGACATTATTTAAACCGTGGTCATATCTCATTTCATTAATTTTTTTTTTAATTTTTAAATTTTGATGGACTTAAAACGACGGTTGTTTAGAGCAACCATTTTATCTAATTTTTATTTATTTTTCATTAATTCGTTTTTAACGATGGTGTGGATACGTCGTCGTGGTTGGAAGTTTAACGACAACTTAACAATACAATTTCAATAACAGTTCGAGAGTTATAGTAAAAAGATTTTTTAACTATTGTCAAAAACCGTTTCTAGAGTAACGAGGATTAATTTTCTTAACTAAATGCTGAGGGATGAATTCATTTAAAAATATTGTTTATTTTCTTTCAAGATAAAAATATGTATTTAATTAAATTGATCCTAATTTTCTTAATAGTAATATTTAATTAGACTTTTTTTATCAACAAAATAAATATATTTAAAGGAGGTAATTGAGTTGTCCTAATGTAAAATAAATAAATAAAAGAATTTACACTTCATATAAAAATTAAATCCCTACATAATATAACCAATGTTCATCTTCGGTGACAGTAATCTTGATCAAATGATTAATATTTTTCAAACTTTTTCAACAAAATACAATAACTGAATTCCTTTGTTACCACCATGCCTTGACCCATCAAATACATATTGATTCTCCTCGAATATTTGGTGAGTTCCACTGTGTTGGTAAATAATGATTATTTTAAAAATTAAAATAAATTTTATGATTTAATAACTAAGAATTCTGTTTGTTTGTGATGTTTAGGTTCATTTTTCAGATATTTTTCCATATACAGGAATTCTTTGAATGCATGTGCATGCATTAACACTTAGGAGGTAAGTAATTATATTTTCTATGTATTTAATATATGAATTATTAAACTTGAAGTGACCTGGATGAATGACTATAATAGATTTAGACAAAATGACATTGCTTTGATCCCTTTAAACTGTTACTAGATTGTGGAAGTTGACATCGACTTTACACTTCGAAACAAAAGACTTTCCAAAAACACCTGAATCTGGGTGATAATGTGAAAGAGAATGAAGATAAGATGTCATTGATTCCAAAACTAGTATGATACAAGATGATTTTGCACCTCCATGCAAACAATATTATCCAAATAAAATCAATTAAAAATAATTAATAAAGGATTAAAAAAACTAATTACTATTAAAATAACTGATAAATGTGATTAATACTTATTATCATGGTTATTTCTTACTTTAAATTTTTATTTATTCATGTATTTGGAGCTTTCCTTATGAGAAGATGAAATATTTTTCTATTTAGTTTCAAGTTAAATGTTATTTTGTCTTTTTGTACAATATTGTACAAGAAAATGAAGATTTGAAAAGTTTTAGAGTTTGTTGTCAAGACCCTTTTTGCTCAGTCATAGTCCATTCGCTAAACCAAGAATTAAAATACTCGTTCAACAAGTATATCGTCAAGCTTAGCAAGATAGAGCAGTTAAAAGCAAATCAAAAGTTGAGTTTTTGCTCAGCAAGTGTGTTCTCTTGCTTAGTGAGAGGTGAATTTCTGAAAGTGGTTATTAATTCATGAATTAACGAGAGAAAGTAGTTCTGAAGTGTGGGAACATAAGAGAACTCAAAATTTCGGTCAGAGCCAACTCTAAGACAACAAGACTTCGTGCACTTATCAATTTCCACCAATCTTGTATGTTTTAGACGTATATGAGCACATAAACTCCTATTTTATTAGGATTGGATGTAATGAACTTAAATTGATGTAAATCTTCTTGTGCAATATAATCTCATCATGTTCATATGTTCTATCTAGATTATAATTGTGTATGATGGAATACCATGATATATGAAAATATATAATCATTGAGAAATGAATTAGAATTTGGACATAGATAGAACAACCAGGTTATTTGGGATCTACGAATAGACTCAATCATTTTATCATTTTAAACATATATTCTTAATGCAAATTGTATGTTAACTAAGGGATTAACAATTTGACATTTTGATTTAAAACTAGTTGCTAAGGGATTAGTACTAGTATACTTTATATGTGAATGTATGGAGAAGATTGAGATATATTGTATAGAGTTTTTGCATAATTTAATTCATAAAATCCAATCCTGACGAAGCTTTAATTGAATCAAATAACAAATTTTACATTGTTTACCATATATTTTTATCATTATGAAGTCAACCATGAATCTTATCAATGTTGAGATTGGTAAATGAGCATTATTAGACAAACAAACACAAATCCATAGAAAAAATGATACTTGGTACTTTCATTTACTACTTGTAATGAATTGATACAATTGCCAAATAGTTAACAATAATCTTAAATAAGGATACACCTAGTGAAAGACAAAAGCCTACATAGTTACTATAAATAGATGTTAGGTATTGCTCATTTTGAGTGCCGAATGATTTTGCAAGCTTCCTGGTCGAGAACTTGTGAGATCAAGCCAAACAAACAAAATATTCAGACTGACCAACCGAGAACAAAGCAATTGTAGAGAAGAAGAGATATTAGAAGGAGCGAGGTAGGCACACGTGAGGCACGAGTACAGTTCGGTCCTGTAAAAACAATAGTAACATGTTAAAAATGAAAATATTTATAGATTATGTTGTGCCATATACATGGGATTGTATATGCCCTCCCAGCCATTTTGCATTCTAACATTCATTGCCTAAAAACTCATTCACAGTCTATGACATCATAAGTTGCAGAGCACCTGTTTGCTGATATTTCGTAATGAGATAGTCCTGTTGACAATCTCAGCTAAAGAAAAACTCACAATACACTGATTTATAATTTGGAAGGTCTATCACACTTGCCATTGGGAGAGGCCCATCCAATCTGCTATTTCTCGTTATCATAAATCACAATCTTATCTTGTAAAGATATATCTGTTAAGAGCAAGAGAAAATGTATTACAATCAAACTAAAAAGAGAAAGAAAAAAAAGATTTTTCTTATACTTCATATTTTTATGGTATTTCATATGCTAACCTCCAATTATGTTGATATTTCCCCGTCCTATTTCAGTGGCGTCTAGAATCCCCAAGCAGACATTGCCATGTTCCTAGAAAAGAGTAGCATGCTATACACATGATTTCTTTTGTTCCTTTCATTAAGGAGAAAAGAAATGTAAGTCATAATAGTCTTAAAAGGTACTCACAGTGACAATTAGATAAGCTTCTGGTGGTACTTGCAGCATCGAATTCTTTGGTTTTGAGAAGCTGAGTACCAGTGGCTTAAAATTTCCAGTGACATCATGTAAAGATTTGAAAGCCTTTAGACCCTTCCAACAAATTGGGAGAGATGAATCTGCAGTTTCTCTAATCAACAGCTTCCCTTTTATATCATTAGTTATCTGAATCACAGATCAAGGATTACTAATTGAATGCAGGTGGTGATTATTAATTTAGCATAATATACAATAGGGCTTTTTTGGTTCCATATCTCACCAGATCAACAAGAATTTTATGAGCTATGGAATTGAAGTATGTGTAGGAGCTCCCACTATCGAAGATAAGCTCTAGATCTTTCACAGAAGTAGGTTTTCCATCGAAAAGCAGGTCTGCTGGACCTGTTCTATAGTTTTGTTTCCTGAAACAAAAGACTGTGTGTAAGCTCTCATGACTAGTAGTATCTCACAAGGAAACAGATAAATCTAGTTTAACACTTACACGGACGAACTTTGCAACATGGGTGTCCAATCAACTCCAGATTGGGGAATGAATTGATCTCCAAAGAATAGAAAACCTCCTCCTCTCCCACTTAAGTAGTGGCCTACAACATTACGAATTAGGCCAAGAGAATGAAGCTGGGATACAATGCTTGTTTTGCCATTTCCAAGGCCAAGAACACCTGGTGTGGAAGGTGGGGGATTATGACCAGGATGCGTTTGATCATATCCACACCTA
Organism: Vigna reflexopilosa; assembly: GCA_027742785.1. NCBI lineage: Eukaryota > Viridiplantae > Streptophyta > Magnoliopsida > Fabales > Fabaceae > Vigna > Vigna reflexopilosa. The sequence goes on from CM050918.1 coordinate 10,924,266, forward strand.
GCATAAAACACAAAAATAATGGTTTCTAAGAGACTGAAGAAAAATACTGTACTATTGAATAAAAAAATAGTCAAGCCTTAAAAGTATTTCAGCATTATGAATGAACAATTTGAAATTCGTTAGCCAGCAAATGTGAAATAGATTGAAAGAAAACACTCACCCGAAGCCCAGAATAGGGAGTTGTAAAGATCCATTAGTGAATTTAACTGGAATAAAATCTCGGACTAACACACCCAGAGATGATACACGGTGTGCATAATGAACCTCATAGTCACATTGCCCATTTGCTACAGTACAGGGAAGTGCTGACTGGACTCCAGCACACAAGGGATCCACACATATCACAACGTTGCCGCGAGGTTTGTAAAGTTGGTTCTGAGGCTGAAAAATCAACAATTAAGGAAATGAATATCATCCTTCATTACAACATGTCTGGTTAGTAATTAATATAAATGTGCTTGAGACCGTTCTCAACTCAAGTGAAACTTACTATAGTGCACCCTTTACATGGTGCATCACACCGAAGCCAAGTCAGATCACTTCCTGTATCGATGTCAAGATCATAAAACTTAGTGGGATTGCCAATGGCAAGGCTCACCGAGTAATACCTGCATACAAAGAATTCATTCATTCACTTTTACAAAACCAAGAATCATCTTTTCTTTACTTGTTGCCATTGCTAAAGACAATAATCAGAAGAAAAAAATTACAAAAGAGGGGTCTGTCAAACTACTCCTCTGTGTAGGATCACTAGATGAAAATCGGATTAATTCGATATAAACACGGATGGTTCTCAAACTTCCTAAGAAATTAGAAGGATTAATTGAAACAACTACAAGTAGAAAACTATCCAAAGAAATCCAAACCCAGAAAACAAAACCTTGAAAGGATTGGAGAAAAAGAAAGAATGAGAGTTGGTATATGACTTTTTGAAGAAGTTTGTTGAATAAGTATGAGGATGCAAAATGTAATTACTATAGAGTAAGATAACAGAACATACCCAATTGAATAAACATTTCCTTTAATCTGAAAAACGAAAGAGGAAGCATGGGTCACAGAATTGGAACAGGATACAGAAAAGAAAGGTTTGGAGAGAAAGAAGAAAGGAAAGAGAAGCCAGAGAAAGAAGAGAAGTATTATTGATCTTCTGACAGTGTTAGGTACAAAATGGAAGGGATATATATACAGGGAAAAAGGCAGTAAAGAATTAACAGAAAAGAAGCGGTGAAACGGTTATCAATGGGAATGAACAGTGGTTGAGAGTGTCGGCTTCTTGAAGTTGAGAACCTGATCGGTGTTTGAGAAGGAGGTTGAGAAAATGGAAAGAAGCAAAAGGAGTGAAATTGTCAGTTATTTATGTATTTTAATATTTGTTTTAATGCAATTATGTAGATTAAATAAAAGGGTCAGTTTTTTATCGGGTCTTTAGGAAGTAAATAGCTAAAATTTAGCTTTTGTAACCTCTCACATTTAGTGGACAGTTCTGATTTTTCTTTTGTATGTTACGGTGATAATTTCACCTATAAAGATGTATTATTTTTTAGTTTTGAATAACAGAGAAAGTATCACATTCAGAAAACAATTTGTTACTTACTTGTGTTCACAATTTAGTATCAGAGCTCCTTCACAAGGGTGAACCAGAAAGTTACGTGTGAGAGAAACTGAAACACCTAGAGAGAGAATACTAAATTGTGAGTGTTGATAGAAATCAACTTAGAGATGGCTGAAACAGTGAAGTACGTTCAACCAGCTATTCCAAAATTTGATGGCCATTATGAACATTGGGCCAAGTTGATGGAAAATTTCTTACATTCCAATGAATATTGGGACTCAGTGGAAAAAGGTATTGATGTGGTACCAGACACAGAAGAAGCCTCAGAATATGATCTCAAAAGGATGGAAGTACAGCGGCTCAAGGACTTAAAGATAAAAAATTATCTCTATCAAGCAATTGATAGGGAAATTTTGGACACCATCTTAAATGACGAAACATCCAAGGATATATGGGATTCCATGAAGCAAAAATTTCAGGGGTCAACAAGGGTGAAAAGAGCTCAACTACAAGCTCTACGCAAGGATTTTGAGACTTTGCAGATGAAGGAAGGAGAATCAGTAAACTCCTATTTTGCACGCACCTTGAAAATAGCCAAAAGCATGAAGGCAGTTGGAGAAACCATGAAAGAAAACGTGATAACTGCAAAAATCTTGCGATCTATGACAATCAAATTCAACTACGTGGTATGTTCCATTGAAGAATCCAATAATATGGATATGATGACTATAGATGAATTGCAAAGTAGCTTATTAGTACATGAGCAAAGAATGATGCTTTCAGTTGAAGAGGAACAAGTTATGCAAACTGTGGTTGAAGATAAAAACAGCAGAAGAGGTAGAGGAAGAGGAAGAGGAAGAGGATCCTTTCAAGGTAGAGGAAGGGGCAGGCAAATGTTTAATAAAGCTGATGTAGAATGCTTCAAATGTCACAGATTTGGATACTTCCAGTATGAATGTCCTATGTGGGAAAGGAAAGTTAATTATGCAGAAATGGAAGATAAAGAAAAACAAGAGGATGAGCTCTTGTTAATGGCTATTGTTGAGAGCAAAGAAGGAGGAGATGAGTGGTTTCTTGACTCAGGTTGCAGCAATCACATGAGTGGTAATAAGGAGTGGTTCTCAAAATTGGATGAGACTTTCCGACATAAGGTAAAATTGGGAAATAACACTCGTATAGCAATAATGGGGAAATGGAGTGTGCGGTTGATGGTGAAAGGTGTTGTCCATGTTGTTTCTCATGTATACTATGTTCCAGAACTCAAAAATAATTTATTGAGTCTCGGACAGTTGCAAGAAAAGGGTTTGAGCATAAATATTCAGAATAACAGGTGTAGTGTTTTTCATCCAGAGAAGGGGCAAATTATGGAGATTCAAATGAGTGCAAATAGAATGTTTGTTTTGACAGCAAAGGTAGCAGCAACATGCTTCCAGGCAAATGTGGAGGATAAGTCTCAACTATGGCATAATAGACTTGGACATTTAAGCTATGATGGCTTAAAATTGCTTCACTCTAAAAAAATGGTGACAGGGCTGTCTTCAATTACCACTCCTCAAAGTCTTTGTACACACTGTCTAGCAGGAAAGCAACACCGCAAAGCTATGCCTAAGAAAAGTCAATAGAGAGCTTCTAAGAGACTGCAGCTGATTCATGCATATTTATGTGGGCCCATTCAACCAACATCAAAGAGTAATAAAAAATATTTTCTAAGTTTTATTGATGATCTATCACGTAAAACTTGGGTATATTTTTTGGGTGAGAAATCTGAAGTTTTTTTCTTCTTTAAAAGCTTTAAGGCAATGGTTGAAAAAGAAACTGGAGAAAATATTGTATGTTTGAGGACAGATAGGGAGGTGAATTTTCTTCAAAAGTTTTTGATGATTTTTGTAGAAATCATGGAATAAGGAGGCAATTAACCGCTGCATATACTCCCCAACAGAATGAAGTTGCTGAAAGAAAGAATAGAACCATTATGAATATGGTTCGTGCAACCTTGAATGGAAGGCATGTACCTAAAGTTTTATGGCCAAAAGCAACAAAATGGTGTGTCTATATTCTGAACAGGAGCCCAACAGCACCAGTAAAAGATAAAACTCCTGAAGAAGTTTGGAGTGGAGTGAAGCCTTCTGTAGACTACTTTTGAGTCTTTGGCTGTCTGGCCCATGTTCACACACCTGATCAACAACGAATTAAGCTTGATGACAAGAGTAAACGATGTGTTTTATTTGGGGTCAACGATGAATCAAAAGCATACAGGCTGTATGATCCAGTCAACAAAAAAATTATAATTAGCAAGGATGTAATATTTGAAGAGCATAAGGGCTGGAATTGGGAGTATAACAGATCAGAAAATCAACAGAATATTGTTGAATGGGAGAAACATGATGAAAATAGCTCTGGTATACAACTTGACACCAGACAATGAGGAGCTGCAACAAACAGAGTCACAAAACATTGCTGAAACAGATTCCAGAGTTGACACATCAGACAATGAAGAAATGCAACAAGAAATGCAACAAGCAGAGCCACAAAATACTGCTGAAACAGATTATAGGATTGAGTCTTATAATCCAGTACTTGAGACTCCATTTGAAGGGAGGGCTAGAAGGCAATGCAAAAAACCTGTTTGGATGGCAGATTATGAAGAAGGAGAAGAATTGTCTGATGATAATACAAGGGCAATGCTTACAACAGTAATTGATCCAGAAAGTTTTGAAGAAGTTGTCAAGAGTAAGAAATGGCGTGATGCAATGGAAAAGGAGATGGAAGCCATAGAAAAAAATGAAACGTGGGAATTAATTGAGATGCCAATAGAAGTGAAACCAATTGGAGTCAAATGGGTATACAAGACCAAGCTCAAGGAGAATGGAGATATTGACAAATACAAAGCAAGGCTAGTAGCAAAAGGATATGCACAACATTATGGAGTGGATTATACAGAGATATTCGCACCTGTTGCCAAACTAGATACTATTCGTATAATTCTTTCATTGGCTGCACAAAATGGATGGATCATATTTCAATTGGATGTGAAATGTGCATTTCTTCATGGAGAGCTTAAGGAGGAAATTTATGTACAACAACCGATGGGTTTATAAAGAAGGGAGAAGAAGATAAAGTATACAAGCTAAGAAAGGCACTATATGGACTCAAACAGGCACCAAGAGCATGGTACAACAAAATAGAAGGATATTTTCTACAAAATGGCTTTGAAAAATGTTTTTGTGAACATACATTGTTTACAAAGTCAGCTGAAGGAGGTAAAATTTTAATTGTGAGTCTATATGTGGATGATCTAATTTATACTGGAAATGATATAAAGATGTGTGATGACTTTAAAAATTCCATGATGTTGGAATTTGATATAACTAACTTAGGGAAGATGAGATATTTTCTTGGAGTTGAAAATTTGCAGAATACACATGAAATTTTCATGTGTCAAAGAAAGTATGCTCAGGAGGTTTTATCTCGATTTGGTATGTTGAACTGCAATGCCGTCAAAAATCCGATTGTACTGGGAACAAAACTGTCTAGGAATGATGCAGGGGCCAAGGTGGATGATACTTTGTTCAAGCAAGTAGTTGGAAGTCTCATGTATTTGACTGCTACTAGACCAGATTTAATGTTTGTTGTCAGTTTAATCAGCAGATTCATGGCTAACCCCACAGAAACTCACTGGTCTGCAGCCAAACGAATTCTAAGATACTTGAAGGGGACTACTGAATTTGGAATTCTCTACAAAAAGGGAGAAAAATTGACACCGGTTGCCTATACTAACAGTGACTTTGCTGGAGATATAGATGACAAGAAAAGCACATCTGGATTTGTTTTCATGTTAGGAACTGGAGCTATTTCATGGTCCTCCAAGAAGCAGCCAATTGTAACTCTTTCTACAACAGAATCAAAATATGTAGCTGCTGCAAAAAGTGCATGCCAATGTATTTGGATTAAGAGAATATTGGAGGCTATTGGTTTCAAAGATCATAAACAAGTTATGGTTCTATGTGATAGCAGTTCAACTATTAAATTATCTGAAAACCCAGTGTTTCATGGTAGGAGTAAACATATTGATGTTAGATTTCATTTCTTAAGAGATCTTGTCAAAGAAGGGAAAATCAAGCTACACTATTGCAGTTCTCAGAATCAAGTAGCTGATATAATGACAAAGCCACTCAAACTAGAGCAGTTCGTGAAATTGAGAAGCATGCTAGGACTAATTGAAGCATCAGAAATAAACTAAATGGCTTATTTGGGTATTTAGTTTAAGGGAGGGATTGTCAGTTATTTATGCATTTTAATATTTGTGTTAATGCAATTATGCAGATTAAATAAAAGGGTCAGTTTTTGACCGGGTCTTTAGGAAGTAGATAGCTAAAATTTAGCTTTTGTAACCTCCCACATTTAGTGGACAGTTCTGTTTTTTCTTTTGTGTGCCACGGTGATAATTTCACCTATAAAGATGTATTGTTTTTTAGTTTTGAATAACAGAGAAAGTATCACATTCAGAAAACAATTTGTTACTTACTTGTGTTCACAGAAATTCCCCTGCTTTTCACATCCATGTTCAAGGGACTGAAAACTAGAAATCGGAACTGTGAATTTGACTAGAAGATGAAGACGAAATTAAAGCAGAGAAAGAGAATGTACGCACTAAACCGCGTCTGCACAGGCTCATTTGCAGAGAGAGACTAACGGAGAGAAGTGGAGTAGTGAAATTGTTATTTGAGGGTAGTACACGAAAATGGTCAGTTTTATTGGTTTAGGTAAGTCATTTTGGACTTGAAGTCCCTGAATTGTTCAAAAATGCACAAAAAGGGATAGAATGGGATTTACATCATTGAGTTGATGAATTTTGTGTTGGAAGTGAAACTTGATTACTAAATGCTTAGGAATGTTAGTAGTGAGGTATATGAACTCTTATTCAAGTTTAATTAGGTGTATAACACAAATTAGGATGGTTAGAAGTTAGGAAAAATAGTTAAAATTGGTAAACTTGGGTTGAGTTGCATAATTCTGCAGAATTCGTACTGTAGAATTATGTAGACTCGTTGAGCGAACAAATTTACACAACAAGTGGTCAGGGCGAGTTGATCTTTGTTTGAGCAATTCGCACAACGAGATGATGCGCTGTGCGAATGGTTGTGGGGTTTACTCTCTGTCTGATGATTCGCATAGCAAATCAGTGCGTTAAGCGCCTAGTTGTGGCCTGAGGTCACTATCAAATTTATTCGAATAGCGAGGGGGTGCGCTCTGCGAGTTCTTGGGGACTCTGGACCACTGTCTAGACCTTCACATAGCGAATTGGGGCGCTATGCGAGAGGTTGAGGTCTGGTACCACTGAAAGTTTATTCGCATAGCAAGTTTGGGTCGTTGTGCGAGAAACCTCTAGATTTTCTATGCGAGAGTGTGCTCTGAGCGAATGGTCCAGGTTTTAGTTCACTCTTTTTCTTTCTTGTATTAACTGAATCTAAATGAATTTTGAATACATTGTAAAGAATTTTTGATTGTGTAATATGGTATATGATTGAGTATGGTTATGAGTTATGTTTTCAAGTAAGGGTATGTGATTTCAAAGTGGTGAGAGTAAGTTTCAATGTAGAATCTCTTGGTGAGATCCAAGTTTGTTTAGAATGAATGCAGGAGCTCAGTCTTGGGGGTTATCCCAAAACTCCAATGGTCTTTCATTCTCACATAGAGAAGATTGATCCATGTCGTGAGGAGTAGGAGGATGTCTTAGTCTTGGAGGCTTCCAGTATGCTCCAAGGCGTGGTACAAACTAACCTTGTGAGTGTGGTAGGGTGAAATCCGTTGGCAATGACTTTGCAAAGCAATAGAGACCACCACAAGTGCACAACCCGTCGTAGCTCGACAATCATTCTAAGTTTGGACGGTCAAGTCTAGGTCATAATATGTTAGGATGTTTGAATTAATTATCTTGTATGGAAACTCATGTATAGGTTATAGGTTATGTGATTATATGAATGCATTTATATCTAGCTTACCCTTTTTGTTTGTATTTGTGTTTTGTATGTGTGGTGTTTTCTCTTTTGCAATGATCATCTGATGGATATGAACCGAGGGAGATGAGATGTCTCTGGAGCAGGCATTGGAGGGCGAGGATGCAGCCGCTTAGTGTAGTTAGAATGTTTATTTTGATGTATAGTTTTTGAAATACTCTCTTTTATATAAAGTTTTAAATTCTATGGTTATTTTAGATAAGTGTAAAATATAATCTTTTATATTATAGTGGAATAAGTGTCCTATCTTATCTTATCATATGTGTGATGACTTGTCTATATAATTTTAAACTATATTTTTAGGATGTTACAAAGCAACATACAATTAAAAAATCCATAAATTTATTACTTTAAATTTTTAAATTGATATGTATTATTTAAAATATTTTTAATTAGACTTACTTTTAGGGAAAATTAAAATAAATTTTGTGATTTAATACCTAATATTTTTGTTTATTTTGTGATGTTTAGGTTCATCTTTAAGATATTTTTTAAGTGTCTAGGGTTCTGAAAAGTAGTATACAATAAGTTCAGTTTAGGCTAATTAAATAAATAAAGGGTAATGTTTTAAGTTTTCTTAACAAGTTTAGGTGTAGATCTTAAGATTCAATAATTCCGGAAATACCAAGTGCACTTAAATAAAGAAGTTCAAAGTAGCTATATAAAAACAGAAATAAATTTTGAAACTCTAAAAAACTCATTTTATAATTTATTTTAAGAATATTATTTGTATTTTACGTCAAAATAAAAAGAAAATGTAATTAAAATATACATATTATTTTTACAAATTAGTGGGTTTCCTTTGAGGAGATGGTGCTAATAAAAGCGTAAGTTGAAAGACAAAGTTTCGTCCTGTTGAGATTGTGACTTTTTGTTGCATCCCATCTTAGGCTCTCAGTTTTTTCTCTAATGGTGGGTACCTGGGTGTTTGGCACAAACTCTATTCGTGACCTTTGCAAATCATACAGATCAATCATCAAAACATGGTTTCATGATAAGAAGAAACCACGAGGTCACAACCGAACAAAACAGGTATTATACATAGAAACTTCTCCTTTTATTCATGCAAAACTATCTAACTGTTTATCAAAATCTTAAAAGTCAAAACATTGTTTTGATTACTGGGCCGTTATGTTTATGATTATCTAGTACAGAAAATCACGGTTAATCGGTTACCAAAAACTTGGTTACAATAATTTTTGAATGCATGGCTTTTCCATATATAGGAATTTTTTGAATGCATATGCTTGCATGAACACATGCACGTAAAGAGAATCTAATAATTAATAAAGTTTTCGCCTATTTTTTTCACCAGAAACCTGTTGAAGACGGCAAAGTCACGAATGGAATTGGCTGCTTCGTGTTCAATTTGAGGAGGAACGTCGGTGATCATCCAATGAGCAGTCCAAGAGGATGTTGTTTATATAGGCATAGAAGTTCAGATAGTTCGTGCTTTCCTTGCATATATTCTTCGTCTCGAAATGCAAGCAGAAAACCCGACCAGACATCGAGCAAGAACTATGATTTTATGTCTGCAGCTTCTTCATTGAACAGAAGCGGAAATTTAAGATCAATGCCTCCTCATCTGAACTCAACGAATGCCAGCAGCGCCAGGAGCAACAACCCAATCATGTATTCCAATTCATCTGGGATGCTGAAACCCCCACCAATCGAGAAAAAACTAGAATGCACTCTGGAAGAGTTGTGCTACGGATGCAAGAAAAAGATGAAGATCACAAGGGATGTCCTTACAGATACAGGGTTCGTGTATCCACCATGCCAACAACGTTCTTTCTTCTTTCTAATTTTCACACTTGAATACGGAGTTTATACCAAGGATTTGATAAAGTCATTTTTATCACAATTTTATTTAAAATTTATTAAGGCCTAAAGCACGGAATTTACCTGTTTAGTTCTTGAACCGGTTTTATATATGTATGGTAATAATTAACTTTGCAAGTTGAGGATTTGATGGACTGTGTGTATTTGGTGTATATACAGGGAAATAGTTCGAGAGGAAGAATTGCTAACGATAAATGTGCAACCTGGATGGAGGAAAGGAACAGAGATTAAATTTGAAGGAAAAGGGAATGAGAGACCAGGAGCATACAGAGAAGATATAGTATTTATTATCTCCGAGAAAAGACACGAGTTATTTAGAAGAGACGGGGATGATTTGGTATTGAGAGTCGAGATTCCCTTAGTAAAGGCACTTTCTGGGTGTACGATATTGATTCCACTGTTGGGTGGAGACCACATGAATCTTAAACTTGACGACATCGTACACCCTGGCTATCAGAAGATCGTCCCTGAACAAGGCATGCCTATCTCCAAAGAACCAGGAAACAGAGGAAACTTGAATGTTACGTTTCGAGTTGTGTTTCCGACACATCTCACAAGTAATCAAAGATCAGAGGTTGTTCGAATTTTACAGGATTCTTGATTGTCATAGCATTTTTAGTTTTTAGATGCTCGAGAGTAATCTGCGATCACCTTTTTTTTCTTTCATTATTCAGTCCTTTTTATCTCATTTAACGAGTGGGTTAAGTTTGTAAGCCTTTTACGGCACTATTATAAGTCCCAAAGGCAGAACTTAGGATTGAAAATCCAGTACTTATCTGTCATGTAACATGGTGTTAAAGAAATCTATAAGAGTACTCTAAGAGCTAGAAATATAAAGAGTTATATGAATATCATTACTCTTCATTCATCTTTCAATACACATTCAATATTCAGAAAGCACTTCACAAATAACTCTTTATTGAATATTTTACCATAATTATCAAACTCTTGAGTTAACTCTTAAACTCTTAGGAGTTTACATTCCTAGACATGGCTTTCGAGTTAACTCGAAAGTAAACTCGTTTTCTGTGTAAATTTGATAGAATTAACTGTACAATCGGTAGGATCATGTAGAATCACAAATTTGAAACGATTCTGCGAGCTTGAAAGAGGAAAAAATTAAAAAAAACTAGGTCGTTTGGTCTTTTTTTTATTATATAATTTAATGAAATGCATCAAAATTAATGACAATAATCCAAATATTTATTTTTATGAACAATATATCTATAAATTTTATTTATTTAAAATTATATAATTTTGTAGACTTATTTGAATTAAGATATTATTTATATAATATTTTTCATCTAAAGTAAACTCTTAGGAGTCGAGTTTATTTGACTCTTACGAGTTTATGTAGATTATCGAGTTTAATAACCTTGCATTTTACTTCTTAATGTGTTGGTCTTTTCAAGTACTTCAATTTTAGGAGTTGAGTTTGAAGATGATGAACTTGAATTTTGAAGAACTTTGGAAATATGGCTAGTGAGAATCTTTTAGAATCATCCCAAGAAACATCTATGATTTTCTTTCTTTTCATTGTTTGTTGTGTTGTTGCGCAAGTGTGGTAGTTTGATTATCATATTCTGTTTCTATATAAAATTTGAGACATTTAAAGAAGTAGATAAAGTTTCCATTCTTATTGCCAAAAAATTATAATTTTCTCCTTAAAATAGAGGAACTCAAACGTTTGCAATAAATTATCGTTTTCTCATTCAAATAATTTATATTTCAAGAACATGCCGACACCACTTTGTTGGTGGTATTTCAAATATATGGAATATATTATAGTATAAATATTAAAATAAGAAAATAATTTAGAGATTAAATAGATCTCTCATTCTATTATTTTCTTCTTTTATTCATTTAACTCGGGATACATGTTGTAACACATTTACATTGTAAAATTCTATAACAATGCTCTCATAATTAGAAATATAAAGAACCACACGAACATTACTAAAAACACAGACCAAAATACTTACCACAGATTCACAGCACACACACTACCATAAGAGACCGAACCGGTAGCAGAATCTGGATTGTGTTACATAAGAGCTTGCCTTATTTCCTTTCCTGAGCATAATTGTACATAGTACACACACATATATTCACACTATATCACAACCTGTAAAGCCTCTATAAGGCATTAGCCACATTACAACCACAAGACACCTAACACAATCGCGAAGAAGACATCAACAACAACTAGTTTTGGAGGCAAAATAGCTTAGGACCATCCGAAAAGAGCACGAAGTATGCCAAGGAAGCTACCAGCAATGAGAGCCTTCATCAATCTTTGCTTTGTATCCGTGTATGGTGGGTACCTTGACGATGAATCACCCGCAAAACTGCGATAAAGAACAGCCTTTTTGTGTGTAAAAGCATCAAAGGAGAACTTGCCATGGTATGCACCCATTCCACTCTCTCCAACACCCCCAAATGGCAAAGTATCAACCACAACCTACACCATGAAAACATAAAAAGTGTTCATATTTTAAATTGATAATACAAAACAGAAAATAAGGAATATCGAATATCAAGACTATATCAAGTATGCTAGGAAAAATATGATTTCACAGCAACATGCAGTCAAAACTTGAAGCAGATTAAGACCTTCAATGTTGTTCAGCGATTAGAATCGCAAGGCACAAATCAAAATCATGCATACTCATGGGTGTTTTTGTTAGAACAAATATTACATGTAGGGTAGTGTCATTGACAAGCAAACCCCCAGCGGAAACATTCTTTACGAACTCCTCCTTGAACTTCTTGTCAGTTGTAAATATATATGCAGCAAGGGCCTTGTCTCCTGAGTTGATTACATCTAGACTTTCTTCAAGTTCATTTACCTGTTATACGCAGCAAAAAGAGTATGGAAGTTAATATTTCCTTGCTTGAGAATTTTTTTAAATATCAACTATATATTTGCATGTGGCTTTAGCTTGTAACATTTGTTGATGTCCACAAAAAGACTGGTATCTACATAATAATCTAAGTTTTCTCCGAATTATCTTATTACTAGTTTCCTAAGTGAGTGGTTCCTTGACATATATATTAAGACTTTTGTTACTCTTATCACAGCTGAAGAAGCACGTGTCAATTACTCTTGCAGTTGAAAACATTTTATAAAACTGTGAGTATTGTTTAAAGCAATCAAAGAACACAGATGAAATTTGAAGTTCAAAATATCATACAAACGGTTGTCTATGTTACGTTATCCATACCGTGATGATGGGAAGCAATGGACCGAATATCTCCTCACCCATTATCAGAGAATCTCGCGGAACATCCAATAGAATAGTGGGAGCAATCCTTCTGCAATTTTGGGACCATAAGAAAACCCATGTCAAAAACTATTGCATTTCTTTAATAAAAAATTCCCATGGTTAGGAAGTTAAATTTAATTAAAAACAGATCGAGGGAACTTACAATTTATTTTCATCTTTTTCACCTCCATAAACAATCTTCCCAGAAACCTTATCATCATTCAAGAGCTTTGACAAACGAGCAAAGTGGTTGTGACTCACAATTCGTGACAAATCTTCTGATTCTAACGGATTCTTACCGTAACACTCCTGCAATTCAGTCTTTAGGGCATCCACCTAGAAATAGGAGGCATCAAACAATAAATAAACAGAAACATGGGTTAAGAAATCCAAATGGCAGTTACACATGGGGGAAATTTCATACCAACTTAGGAGCATAGTCTTTTGTTGTTATAACATAATCGGGAGAAATGCAAGATTGTCCATTGTTCAATCCCCACTTGCCAGAAATTATTCGTCTTGCTGTTACCTTTTAGCAATTGAGCCAAGAATGAGTTTGAAAGAGGCTAAGGTAGTAGCAAGTAATTGAGAAACAAAAGGCTTAGGAAATAGTAATACCTTCAAGTTGATATTTGAATCAACGACAACGGGAGATTTTCCTCCAAGCTCCAGCAAAACTGGTGTAAGGTGTTTTGCAGCAGCAGTCATCACTATTCTTCCAACTTTTCCATTACCTAACAATACAGGAACTACTTACGCGAGAAAATACGTATATAACCTGAATGAGACAATTCATTTAATGCTCTTGCTATTTTATGTGCAAGTTATGCATTTCAAAGTTGCACGTGTATATATATATTCATAAAAGCAGACCAATTATTAAGAAAACCAGAACAACTGAAAAGAAGAAAAACCTGTGTAGAAAATTTTGTCCCACTTTTGCTGCAATAGTGCAGTTGTTTCATCGACTGCCCCCTGGACAACTCTTACAATCGATTGATCCATATACTTCTCTATCAATTTTTCTAGTAGTGATGATGTGGCTGGAGCAATTTCTGATGGCTTTAGAACTACAGCATTACCAGCTGCTATAGCTCCGAGGACTGGATCAAGGGACAACACTGGAATTATAGCAGAGATAGGTAAAAGAATTAGCTTAATGAAGATTTTAAAAGAAGACAGGGCTGAAAATGTCAGCTGATTAAAAAATATATAAAATTCAAGGTCAAGAAAATATTGACATACACATTGGATAGTTCCATGGAGAGATGACTAACACAACACCCAGCGGTTCAGGTACTATTTCAGCTGAAGAAGGAAAAGTTCTGATTGATGTTTTGACCTGAAATAAATGGATGAACATTCATCTGATGGATAAATTTTATAATTATCATTATTGATCAATTCCCTTCTCAAGGTGAGGAAATTAGTTGTGATGAAATGTACCTTTTCTGGCGTCATCCAATGCTTCAATTCCTTCAGTATCCCTTCACATGAGCTTTTAATCACTCCAATCTGCAAGACAGACTACATCTTAAGAGTAGAAGGAAAATATGATATTTAATAAAGCAATTATTTTTATTCATCCCTAAGGATTGTAAGTGTTCTAACCTGAGCATTTAGAAATTGTTTTCATCTATACCTATTTCTTTTCACTGTCTAAAGAAGATTATCCACGATATTCAAATATTGTTAAAAAAAATATTGTCTAAGTATCGTCTTCCATTAAGAATATCATAATTCATGGTTTATTTTAGTATCTCTTTTGGATTATATTAAGTGATAAAATCTTATATTTGCGAATTTCTTTCGAAAATCTTCTTTGGCGAAGGGATTTTGGAAACATTGAATCTTGGAAAGAGTTGCCGACTCCGTAATTAATATGGTTTGGACTTCTCACCTGTCAAAGTGCCAAAAAGTTTATATCATTATTAAAAAAAATGATAATAAAAATAGCTACAAAATTTTGGAGGATCCCGTTGACTGTTGAGAGCTTCTTTTTTTTTTTTTTCAGTTGATTTTATAAACAAGTTCAGATAATATCTGTAATTACTTACCAGCCTCTAAAATAACTGGAAAGTCTGAATTATCTCAATACACTTCAAGTAAAAAGTATTTGCTTCACAACGTAAGCAAGTCCGCTTATTTTTAGAAAGGAAAAAAATATTTTTACTGAAAGAGAGTAGAAGGTCATCAGAAAGTTTCCCCAGTTATCAGTCACAGCAGTTTGTGGTCCATGAAGCCACACAACACCTTCTCCATCCATGAAAAACCGTGAAGCAGACAAATCATTCATCAAATAAGACAGTTGGAAATGAACGATGATGTGTTAGAAATTTGAAGTTTTAGATTTGATCAAAGATAAAAAATAAAATAAAAAAACGTAAAAGTATTGCATATTATAAAGATTAGTGGCAGACACGAAAACAAGACAACAGTACCTCGTACACGACGGTTTCGAGCGAAGGCTTCGCTAGGTCTGAACTAAGAGCATCGACGATTTCTTCTTCGTTATCAGTCATCGCTTTCATGAGAGCCTTCACCTGCGACACTCTCCATTCATAACTCCTCGTCTTTCCCGAACCAAAGTTCTTCCTCAACTCCTTCACCAACGACGACGCCGTTTCCGCGTCAAACACCTTCTTCTGTGTCTGTGAATCCTCGTCCGACATTATTGTTTAAGGTACAAATGATATTTAGAAGCAAGAGCTGTGAAATAACACGAGGAGAGGAGAACTATATAGAGTATGTAAGAAAGTGAGTTCAGTCGATGAATGATTGAAATTGTATTGTAGCACGGATACCGTATACGAATATACAGACAAAACAAATCTATATGTACACGAAAGAGAAGCGTCGTATTATGTGATGAATGACGATGCAACTCAATCGTCGTCATATCATGAGCATTGATTACACGGTGGCTTGACCGTGCGGCGCTATCCGACGCCAAAGTGGGTTCATACTGTCTCAGCAGTAGGAATGGACGTGCGTTTGGACTTTTCCAAAACTCCCCCGCTTCTCAACGGACGCGCTTTGGGCGTTTAGTCTTTAAATTCCACCGAATTAAAATTTCGATAATTTAAAAATAAATAAATATAGCTTTTTTAAAAAAATTAATGACTTTAACTTTTTTATTTATTTGTTAAACAGTTAAATTAAAAATAATATATTTATTATTTTTTAATTTGAAGTTAATCTGTTTCAAAATTTGGTATTAAAACTATTTCGAGTATAGAGACAAATGACTAACTCTTTCACAATTTCCTCTCCTAAGTTGTTTAGGTAGCTAAACCATTGTTCTGTCTTCATTTTCGTTCTAACCGTTCAGAGGTATTTGTCAAAGGTTTTCCGATGTCGTTCTAGTCATTCTGAAGTATGTTTTTCGATACTTAAGTCAATATATAATCTATACAATGATCAGAGCAATAGTGTTAAATGCACAGTAAATACGATCATCTACCTACTCTTGACCTATAATTATAGTTTTTTAAATGGGTGTGAAATTAGTGACATCTTAATATCAACTCAATCTCAATCCATTACTACTAATTACCATTTACTTTAATCTTTTTAGAAAAAGTTTATCTATCGAATATTATCGATGTTCTTAATTATAGTCATTCGGTTTTATATGTGAATCCAGCCGCATTCCTCAGTCATTTAATTGTTTTCCATTCTCCACCATCCACCTACTTGATGTATATTATTACATAGGGTCGTCCTATTTACCCTAAAAAACGAATTTTAATTTCAGACCAAAATTTGAAAACTAAAGGCATAATTAATTCACATTTATTTTGTTTTCAACATCATCACATTAAATCATGTTTCCTTTCACCCTTTCATAATTCAAATCATAATTATGTATGTTAAGTAGACCTTCAAAATCACGTTTTGGTTGATCATACCATTTATTTTTCTTCTTTAAAAAAGTCTCTCTTTTTTCATTCTTTTCAAAAGTGTGAAGAGACACCATTAATTGACATTGTCGACTTATCCTACGTTTAATTTTCTAAACCTGAAAGTCTACAATAACCTTATCCCCAGCTCATATATCTTTTTCTTTGAAAAAACTGATTAGTGGTTTTTCTTAAAAGGAATAAATAGTAAATCTATGATGTTCTCTTTGACCTACCTAATTTAATTTTTTTTTTAAATAAGGGGAACCTTTTCAGTGTAACAAAATAGGTATTTTATTTGTTGAGAAGTGATGAAAAAAAAAATTGTTTTATAAGGCTCGAAACATGGTAACCAAACTCACGTTAAAGTAAGTTTTGACATCAATTTAAGATTGATTGATTTATTAAAGGCTAAATTGAACTATCTTACTTTATTTTTTCGTCTTATCTTTTAAAAAGTTTAGTGAACTACAATTATTCTTCCATTATCTTAAATTTAACTTTGTTCATCCTTTTGTTTTCCATCGTCTGTTTATTTATTGAATTCCCTTTTGTTAGACTATACGACTGCACTGCACACAGAGAATGAACAGCATGAATGAAAGAATGTAGGTTTTTTTTTTACTGAAATGGTGTATTTTTTGTACAAAAATTATCAAAATGGACAGATTTAAAATAAATTACGCAGAGTGCACACGACTTCATGTTGAACTTTTCAGAAGTCGTCAGCTGTGTAAACGATTATCATTTTTTCTTTAAATTTACCTTTTATTAGTTTTATAATTGTTTTTATAATTTAAATTATGAGAGGTTATACTATTTTTATCATTTACCTTTTATTAGTTTTATAATTGTTTTAGACCCGTTTATGTGCTCCTCACTATCTGGAGATATAAATTGCTAGCAAAACTTGGATTACGCATCTTACATACCTAAGAGCATGCTTCGTCATAACCAGCATAGCTTCTAAAAGGTCATTAGCCACATCACTACAAGAATCCTAACAAAGTGACGAAGAAAAACATCAATAAAATTTGTATTGTATGATTTGAATAATGGAGGATCCTCTGATATCTTTAAGTGCTTTCAACAAGGGATTTCAATAGTTTATTAATTTTTCTTTAAGACAATAAAAAAGTAGCAATTAAATTAAACAGACTTGCTAAAAATATTACGAGAAATTAAAATTTGATGACATTTGAATAGTGACATTTGAAACAGAAAAATAAATGGGCCTAAAGATACGAAAGGGCTAAAAGCTAAAACGGGGTACAAAAAGAAAACTCAAAAGATAACATTACAACTCCTCATCATTTCAATGAGTGATGAAATATTTGAAAGAATTAACCTTTGGTGGCTTAGTGTCTGGTACCAAATAGAAAATCATATTTGAGTAAGATTGGGTGAAGTATTTTATCCAAAATAAGGTATTTGTTGAAGATATAAGGTTGATTTAATGATAGAATTGAAAGAGAATATGAAAAAAAGATGTAGATTCAATTTTTTTAAGGTTAATTGAATATTAAAATTAATTTTTTCTTTAAAAAATACACATTATAGTTAAAGATTAAATTCTTAAGTACATGTTCCATAAACTATTAACAGAATAATGATTCTATTAATGACAATTTTAGCTACTCCCTAACGTAGAATAAAAATGTTTTCAGGAAAGGTGTTTTTTTATGCTGTGTGATTCAATGACACAAAGAGGCCATTGCAACACAATGTGTTAGAAGCAATGAAACATAAGGACTAGATACAATGTGATGATTGAGAATGCCCACTAGATAATATTCAAAATGAAAACTTAATATCTATTGAAATAGAACAAGGCCAATGCAATAGTGAAAATGAAAACTCAATCAAACGCTCACGAGAAACACAAGGAAGAGAAAAAGTATTGTATCTCAACATAAATAAAATTTTCATTTAACTCATTATTTAACTTATCTAAAAATATGTTTTCTACATGAGACATTTAAGATTTTATTTTATTAAATTTATATTTTTCTAATTTCAATATATAATATTCATATATAAATAACCATTTATCTTGTGTATGAATAAATTATGAATAATTATAAAAACAAATCTTTCAAAAATGTTATTTTTTTCAAACTTTTGTACAAATTTAATTATATTGTTAAATGTAAATAAATTATAAATAAATTTTGTAAAGAACTAGGAAATAGAATAATAGAGTTGATAGGGATTTTAAATTAATGAGACTATATTATTTTAATGTTAAAAGTTCGATAATATAAATAAAAATTTATGAACACGTCTCATTATTTAAAACACGTATTATTTCTCTAAAACTCTTAATTTAGACTTCCTCTCCCTTCTATCTAAGCTTTCTAACTCTTGAGTTATCTCTTTGACATCAAGAAGTATCAATGTGATCACAATAATGATATCTACAACTTCATCTGATCGATTTTCCTTATAAAATAAGTAAGTTTATATTCATTTTTCCTTTGCTTAGTTGTTTTAAGACGCATGCAAGTTAGTCTTGCCGCATGTGTCGTTCAATCTTCCTTTCTAGTTCTTTGTCGATTAGTGGTCTTAAGGGCTTACCCTCATCATATGATTTGTAGATAGGGTTGCCAAAACGGGTCACCCAACCCCGATTCGGCTTGACCCACCACGGGTTATCCATTAAGTGAGTCAATCCAATCCGACTCACTTTTTAGTTAGTCAAAAAAATTTGAACCCCAACCCGACCCACCACGAGTTGGTAGGTTAAACGAGTTGGCTCATTGACTCACTTAATTACAACTTTTTCTTTTTCTATTATAAAAAATAACAAAATTTATAATTCAAATCTAAATAAAGTAGAAGGGTCTTGAATTAGATTTATGATCAACCAAACATAAGATTTCATTCCCACAAAGATATCACAAGTTCTCCTCAACAAAATTTTTAATGACTTCATAGCGATTCAAATTTGTTTTTGCATAAAAATCGAGTTACTAAGTATAGATTTGTGGATTTTTCATATTGTCTAATTATTCATTCCAAAACAAATTAAAAACTTTTTCAACCCAACCCGTCCCAAACCAGTGGTGGGCCAAGTTAGCTCACGGGTTCCAACCCATTTTGACAACATTGTCTGTAGGTATATGTAGAGTAATATGACCTTAGGCAGGGATTGCTTGCATTTTATAACTGTTTGAGCTTTCCATCGAGTAAGGAAAGCTGATAATTTATTTAATTTGTGGTAATAAGTATAAATTTGTGTTATATTTTTTACATTCTATGAGATTAAGGTTTAGTTTGATGAATTGATTTGTTGTTGAATGATTTATGGATTTGAAATTAGGTGTTTATATGGTAAGATGTTTATTGAATGGTGTTTGATTTTGGTGAAAGATAAGTTGATGTTTTGGTGAAGTTATGAGTTGTTAAAAATTCGGGTGGATAATAGGTTAGAGTAGTGGTCAATTTTTAGCCAAAAGGGGGTTTTGATAGATAAAATTTTGAAGGAAGGGTTGGATGGGTAAACCTGATGGTTAGGATTTGTTTTTGGGAAATTTAAGACTTGTTTACCTAATTAGTTCACTAAAATCTAGTTAGTAGTATGTCAAATATGATGTATGGTTTTTTGGTAGTTGGATTGATCTAATGGACTAATTCACTAACCAAATGAACCAATTTGTATCAAATTTGAAGGATAAACATGTTTTCAAATCAATTATAGTGTCAAAGATACAAGTTGGATAATTTGAATTGGTCTTGTGTACATATAGATCAAAATTAAAAGTTATTAAACTTTTGGTGTGGCGCTCAACGACAACCAGTGGTGCTTAAGCGCCAGAAAGCCGAGAGCTTTGACACTCAATGGCACCAAGTTGGTGCTCAGGTGCCATTTTTGTGTGAAGAATGGAAACTAGCGGCAAGGATGTACCGCTCAACGCCAGGGTTCTTTTCCAATTCTACGTACTCTGCAGTTCTTCTGCTTCTATGTTTTTTCCAATTATTGTTTTGGGCACTTAAGCTTACTATAAATGGTCTAGATACACTTTAATGTGTGTATGTTTAAAATGTTATGTAAAGTTTGTGATAAGTTACACATGTCTTGTGAATGCAAATGATGAAAGTGTATTAAGTTTAAATATGTGGTGAAAGGAATTCCATGGAAAAAATCATTGTGTTGTGCTTGTGTAACGTACTATTGTATGAGCTTTGAAATTCGGGAATATTTTTGACACTCCAATATCCATCAAACGTCAAGTAGAGATGGATGATTATGTCGTTAGCAAGAGATCCTTAGCCTAGGGTGAGTTTGACCATAGGTGTATGACGGATTAACCTTGTGTGATAGTTTGGGTAGTATGTTGTTTTACCATACATGTGTAGGTCCCTAATAGTTTGACACCAATACATATATCTTAATGGTCAAAGTTTAGAGTCTAGATATATGTATCTAAATTATATAATAGAATTATTATGTTCTGAATTGATTGATTACATATCTTGATTCTTTTATAAATTAACCTATCCTATTTGCTTATTTTTGTTTGCTTGTTTGAATCATTTTTTTTTGTAATAATCACCTTATAAATATGACCAGAAAAAGATATTTCAATTGAGCATGTAGTGGGTGTAGAGGATACTAATGTCTAGATAACTTAAAAAAACTTTAATTTATGATTAGATAATTTTATAAATAAAATATATAATATATAAAGTTGAATTATAAGATAACTGTAATTATATTTTATAAGATTTCTTTTAGCTTACTTGATCATGTTTATTATATATGTTATAATTTCATATTAAAACTATAAATTTGGGATTTTGTAAATTTTCATACATAATATAAAATTTATCAATTTTCATACGTAATATAAAATTCATTTACGGATTTATATTTGTAAAAAATAATCAATAGATAAATTATTAATTTCTTGTAATGTATATTCTTAATTAACAGCTATCTCAAAGTATATTTAAGTATATATAATACTTTAATTAACTAGTAACATCAATTATTGTGATCATATTTAAATATATTTCTTACAATAATTTCAAGTTAAAAATACTATAATATTCCTCTAATAAGATTTATTTTATTCGCAATTTCTTATAATTTTAATCATTAATTTTTTTCCAAGACAATTTAATTCTCACCATCATATATATATATATATAATAATAATAATAATGAATAAAACCTATTAATATGTATTCAATAAATATCATCACAAGTTTAATTATCTATGTATGGATTATTCATATCTTAATCAAAATAATTCTATGATAAAAAAATTATTTTGTTTAAATGATGAAATTTTTTTATCTTGATTTCTATTATAACTTTTAAAATTTTAATTAATGATCATACCCAATCAACTGTTCGACCAAATGTTAAATAATAATTTATTATTAAACTATAATGGGTTACATTTGGACACAATTTATTTTCAACAAATAAAAAACGAGGAGTGAGGTTTAATGAATAAATAAATATAATTATCCACAATTAAAAGTAATGATGCACAGTCAATTGAACCTTAAAAATACATATTTTCTGGAAAAAAAATGCATATATATTTTTTCTGGAAAAATAAATGTATAGACAAAATGGCAACACATACCGATGTTGTCGTGTTTCTTTAATAGATAGTAATTAATTTATTATATCTTTTAATAAAATGATACTATTTTTTTTTTTGTTTACAAGTTAAATATTTGATTTCTTTAATTTAATGTGCACTTTTAAACATTGGCATTTCTTGAAGATAACGAAAAGGAGATGGGATCTTTGACTGAAAGTATATGTTTACACACACCTAACATCCCACTAGAATTATTTAGTTATAAGAAAAAAATTTTAAGTTTGTGTTTTAGGAACCATTATTTATTCAATTTTGAGGGGCGGTGAATTCAGATTAATATTATTATCACAGAAAAATACATAAATCAATTTGAAGATAAATTCTACACTAATTTTTATAAATTTTACTCTAAAATATATATTTAATTATTTTTAAATTCACTCAAATAAACAACAAAAATTTATTTTTAAATATTCTTAAATTTATTCTATACTCTAAAATGAACAAAGCATAAAGTTCTAAAACAAATATTTTAATTTTATTTTTCAGCTACCTTGATTTCCTCATAAAATTCCTTTCACACCGATAAGTTTTTTCTATCTTTTAGTAAAATATAATCTAAAGATTAAAATAATTATACTTTGACATGAAAGTTCTACATTCATTTATTATTATTTTTTATTACATTTTACTTTTTTAAAAAAAATTATAAAATTTTTATCTTTTTATGATTATTATCCTATTATTATTCAAAGATTCGTTTCATTTAAAATGGTATAAGCATGTTGAACTTAAGAATTTTCTTTACATTATGAGAAATATATGTTTTGGGTTTTTACTTTTATATTTCTTCCCGTCATATTTTTATGAGAAATTGTTTAAAATTGTTTTGGGTTTTTACTTTTATATTTCTTCCCGTCATATTTTTGTTCAGCATGATAGATAATGAATTTTTTCACATAAAACTATCAATAACATATAGGGATATTATTTATAAATTAATATGTTTTTAATATATTTTCTGTCTACACTACCAAACAAAATAAGAACAAAAGCTGCTATACAAAAAAATGTTTGTAAGGTCTTAAATAAAACTTTTAATATAAAGATTAAAAAAATTAAATAAGTATAAATTGATTACATAATTAATTTACACTTGTTAACAATGTAAACTTGTTACTATAAATATGAAAGAAAATTAATTTAAATTTTTTAAATTATATAACAAACTTCTATCTTATAGCATAGCTGGACTAAAACATTAGTTATTCATTTACATTTTCTTAACTTCGATTTCTATATCAATACAAGTAAAAATATATACGTTTCTAGTGTATATATTTTACTTTTGTAGTTATTGCCATTATTTATATTGTATTTAAGCTTTTGAAATCACTCATATATTGTAATAATACGACAAAAAAATTCATTAAATATTACTAGTATTACTAAGTTTTTTTTATTAATTGGAGACTAATCATTTGTAAAGCTTTGTCTGGATTAATCGTGAGTGTTTGCAAATTAACAATCTAATTTTAATGTAATTTTTAAAAGATTAATTGGTAATCAGTGAAATTTAAAAACTAAACGAGAAATGGTCTTCTTATAAATGTTTTGTTGGCAAAAAAATAGCTTTATTATTATGTATAAGAATACGAATAGACATGTAAAGTTATTTTTTAGTGCGCATGACAATAAAACTCTTTATACAAATCATTCAGGAAATTAACAATGTAGAATCTTATATATTAATGTCTCTTGAATAATTCTCTAGCAAATTATAAAATATTGAATATTCATCAATTTGGTTTTTGCATTAACATGTTTAATTAATGTTTTGAGACTAATTGGAAATAGAGAAAGAAGTTTATGACTAAAAAATTTGCTTATATAATTTCCTTATTTTGGAAATTACTTAGATAGAAAATTATATTTCAGTAATGAAATTGATTTTTTAGGGAATACTAAAATAAAATTGATTATCTGGTACAAATTATTCCTTTTCCAGTGCTAAATAGCAGCCTAAAAGAAGGTACGTAAAAGGATTTGGCTCTTGGGGATTAGATGGGGGCAGTGGTTGGAATTAAGAGTTGTTTGTATATAAGACTGAGATAAGCACATAATTCATAGCAAGGTTTATAATCGTAACTCACTCACAGGGGTGGCATCTGGCACATCTATCATCCGAAACGAGAGGAGAGGCAACGAAATAAACAAAAAATATATAATATAAATATTTATTAAAGTGCGACCCAACTGAATGGCAGAGCGTGTGTTCCTCACTCCTTCGTCACCGCCTTTACCATCTCAACAACACACTCCAACCGCAATGGCTCTTTTCAGCGGCGCCGCCTCCGCTCGCATCATTCCCTCCGTCTCACTCTCCTCCTCTACTCGCTCATTCTTCTCCCTCTCATCCTCTTCTTCCTCGCTTCAGTGCTTGCGCTCTTCTCCTCGCATTTCGCACCTGTTTCTCAATCAGGTTACGCTTCGTTCTATCTCTGATTACTGCGCTTCTGATTATTTCTTGAATTTGAACGCGTGTTCGTGAACCGCACGCGATGTTTTCTTTTTCAGCGGAGAGCGGAGGTTTGCGTTTCGAGTGGAGGATACGGAACGGTGTCGGCGCCGAAGTCCTTCGCGTCTGATCCTGATCAGTTGAAGAGCGCTAGAGAAGATATCAAGGAGCTTCTCAGGTCAAAGTTCTGTCATCCTATTCTGGTAATGTTCGCTTCGTACTTTTGTTGTGTTTTCTTTTAAGCGATCTCTATGTGCTGGCTGTTGTATTGCATTTGAATTAGCGGCTCCTTAATTCCTTTTATTTTAATGTTAGAAATAAAGAAGCATGTATGCTATATTTCCTCGAATTGAATCGTCATTGGATTTTTCGGTGCTTTCAAATACCTATTTGTTTGGTGAGAAGGTTATTCTTAGATAAGTTGTAAATTGTTGTGCTATATTCCAAAAGTCAAAATTCTCACATTGTCCGGTTCACTCAGCCTGCAGTTACCTTATATCTTCAAAGTGGAAACAACAAGTAAACCAGAAAATTCTTTATATCTTCAAAGTGGAAACAAGAGGCTTGTCAATGGATTTTAGACATAAGATTGAACTTCCTTTGGACTTTGAACTCTCTATTCACGACTCAGTTTAAACTCCTGCATATTTCTTCTAACAGTTCCAAGTTTTTTATCAGAAGTTTTATTTAATATTCTCTTATTATCTTTTATTCCCATATTTCCTTATCCGAATTTGGTCATAAGGTCGACGGATTATCTTGGTTCCTCGTATTTGGGGATACTTGTTTTCCTTGTCTTGCACATATGACTATCGTGCCTTGTGAACTTGTCGTATTTCATAATGTTACTCCTCTTTTTGTGTTAGCGGGCATTGTGAGTCTTCTATAAATAGGACTGTCCCTTCTCCTCCAAAACACACCTTTGACTGTTCTTTTTCTATCTTGGGTTTTCTTTAATGTTCTTGCTAGTTCTGTAGTCTCGTGTGGTATACACGATAGGTTTCTGTTGCATGGCATATCACAAATAAATCTTTAGGGACAATGCTTAGCCACGCTTCAAGAAGACATAGTGTTCGTGTTTTTAGTCATATTTTACTAAAAGATATCCATTCTCTACTTGTGCAAGTAACGTTAAATAATCATTCATCAATTTGCAGTGCCACTGATTTTATTTTGTTTATTTTTTTAACTTTTTCTCAAGTTTACTTCTGCTCATGGACTTGCATACTCTCTTTCATGATGAAGGCATTTATAATTTTTTTTTTCATCTAGAAACGTAATGATCCCACGGTTTATTTCATCAAGCACTCCCATCTATCAATGTGGAGATGGACCGCATAGGCTTATACATTGTTATTTCGAGATCAAGAGTTTTGTTTGTATGGTTGGCTTTGCGTTGCTGCTTTGAAGATATGATTAGCACTCCTATCCTAGTCCTTTGTTGCTTTATGTTTATGATGCATTACAAACTTGGTGATGCGAAACCTCTTCCATTTAGATTGGCACTCATTCAGCTGTGGATGGAAGATTCTGATTAGAAATTTAGGTGGAAATAGGTAAGGCTAATCGACAAGCGCTTATAGCTTAACATACATCAAGTCCAGATCAGATATTTTAGAAAGTAGGTCAAGTCTAGGTTTCTATTAAAATTGATTTAGTTAAAAAAGGTCAGTCCTTAAGTCATTTCAATTTTTTATGTCTAATATGCTGGTTTATTAAAGTAAATATAAATCCTAAATTTGTTAGGATTATTATATTATATTTGTTATAATGTATTAAAATATTTTTTTTATTTGTCTTAATTAGTAAACATGTTTACCCATCTGAAAAGTCATACTTATAAAATTTATAAGATTATTAAAAAATATATTTATATCTTGGTTAACAACTATTAGGATATTTCCATTGCTGAGGACATAAGTTTCAGATCTGAATCTTATATAAGATTCTTGCATTTGAGCATGTTGATATAGCATAACATTTAAGAGCCAAACTCTTAAATAAGACCATTGGTCATAGTAATAACAAATTGCTTTTATCTTAAAAGCTTCTCCAAGAAGTTTAAGAAAAATATAACTAAAGTGGGGGTCTTATAAGACTCTTGCATTGGAGCTCTAGTTACAAGTATATCTTAAAAATGATGTGGCACAATGAGACCCACACAAGTAAATTAAGACTTTATGGTATAACCTAGATGGCCTTACAAAATAGGTTTTTAAATAATTAATTTTTTATGTTGTATGTCTACATAATTATATACAAAAATATATACAATAATACATAATAATGTAAGAAGATTGTGGGTCAATAATACTGTAAGCTTACTAGAATTTTAAAGGCCTAACATACTATAACATGCTCGTAGGTCAGGGCAAACTTTAATATAGGTCAGGCCAGACTTTGAAAAATGATATGCGACAAGAAAATAGATAAGGTTTAGGCTTTGTTTTTTTCAGTGAAGGTTAAACCCAGGTCTACTAAAACCTGACCTGGCCCAGGATATTTCTACCCCTAATAGCAACCTATATAAATATTTGGTTTTAGGATCACTTAGAATAAAAAAGATTAAAGTGTCACTTGATTGGCACCAGTGAAATGGTGATGTAGGATACTTGTTGCATCGTACTGACCATCAGAGATTGATGGCTTCATTCATGTAATAGATGCTGATAAGAAGCTGTAGCTCAGCAAATTCCCAATTAGAGAAGGAATTTTGAATTAATTAACTTTTCTGGATCCATATTTTATTCATAATAAAACAGGTGACTTCAACATTTCCATTATACTTATATCTAAAGACACCTGACCTCATCCCCCGTTACATATTTCAAAGTATAAAATCCTAACTATTGATCTGGAACATTCTTAAGGAAAATAATTTGTAGTTCCCATTTAAACACAGTCTGCAATGTTTTGGCTTCCTATGGGTTATTTTGAACTTGTAAATAGCAACAGATGTATGAATTTTGGTTGTCAGGTTGTTGTCTTATACTTTATCTGGACCAACCTATCAATTGTTTTTGTAAAGAGGCTGTTAACTTAATCATTCTGACTTCTGAACTAAAATTGTCACGGATATTGTAGAGGCTGTTAACTTATTTATTCTGACTTCTGATCTAAAATTGTCGCTGATAAAACTTTACAGTGACTAAGTTAGTCAACATGTTGTTGAACTCTGATGAACATACTATACTATCTTCTGGGTTGATGATATATACCATCTGCATACACTTGGATCTTTGTCATGTAATTTTAGTTTGTATCATGGACGGGACTAGAATTTGTCATAGTTTTTGGTTGTTTCATTGATGAGATATTTTTATTTTTTATTTTATTTCAATAATTACATGCATAGTTTAATGTGATAGATTCGTTTGGGGTGGCATGATGCTGGTACTTATAATAAGAATATTGAGGAATGGCCACAAAGAGGTGGAGCTAATGGTAGCTTAAGATTTGAAACTGAGCTGAAACATGGAGCCAATGCTGGTAATGATTCATTGAATATTGATTATTTCCGAATTATGCTTATGAGATAATATTCCCTGATGAACTGCCACATCAGGACTCGTAAATGCATTGAAGCTTCTTCAGCCGATCAAAGACAAATACTCTGGTGTGACATATGCAGACTTATTTCAGTTGGCTGGTGCCACAGCTGTGGAGGTTCTTTTAGTCCTATTTTGGATTCAGGACTGTCCATAGTTTATTTGAACATATTGAATGGTACATTTATCTCTTTTTGAATTTCAGGAAGCTGGAGGCCCAAAACTCCCTATGAAATATGGAAGAGTGGATGTATCTGGACCTGAACAATGTCCTGAAGAAGGGAGACTTCCTGGTAATGACCATACATTCTGTGGTAACTTAATTGTTATAGAAAACTCTCAAAGCTTTGTTTGCCGTAGGACCTGGTCTACGTAATCTACTTTTAATTTGGGAAAACAAAAAGTAAGAGACACAGATAGCTATTCACGTATAAGATGCGTATTAATAAATGGTTTTATCATTTGAAGTTTATAAAATGTGAGGTTATTTAGTGAATTGTTTTCATTGTGTTATTTATTGTATGATTTAGATGCTGGTCCCCCTTCACCTGCTGATCATTTGCGTCAAGTTTTCTACCGAATGGGTTTGAATGACAAGGTAATTTTCTTTTTGTTCATAAGGATTAAGGTTTGTAAATTGGATTCCAGTCATATGTCACGTTTTGACTTTTAAATTACTTTATTTGCAGGAAATTGTTGCATTATCTGGTGCACACACACTGGGGAGGTCTAGACCAGATCGTAGTGGTTGGGGAAAGCCTGAGACTAAATATACAGTATGTTCTCTCCCTTGTGACCACAAGTTATAAGAATGATTTTGTGCAAGTCTTTGAACTCTTTTGAAAGTTGAAACCATATTTTTAAATTTTAATTTTAACATTTGATACTGGCATCTCTTGAGCACCTTAAGGTGAAGAAAATAATCAGAAGTATTGGATATATGTTGTATGTTAAAACTTTGATTGCTCATGTAGAAGAAGATGGCCACTATTTGACTGCTCTCTTTCATTTCAAATAACTTAGATCCCCATATAACAGCTTCAAGTCACTTAGTTGACTATAATTTTTACATGATTGATGAAAAGATAATGTGTGCTGCAAATTGAATACTCCAGATTCATGTCAGTTTACTGAATTTCTTTCTTAATGTGATTTTCCCCCATCTCCAAACATTCAGTAGTGTTTCTGCAAAGCTTCCAAGTTCCGCATATGCCTCACCTTGAAGCTTTTTTAAACCTTTTCAAGAAAAAAGTACTTTTTTAATGTTTGGGTAAATTTATTTAGAAAAACAAAAGTAGAAAATTGCTTTTCTTAAGGAGCAACTGTTGCTTCTCAAAATAAGCAGTTTTCTTCTTTTTTTTCTGTTTTATTTTTTTACAATTACTTTTGTTTAGGCACAAACAAACAGATCCAATATAAGGTTGTGATTTAAATATTGATTGTGGTTCCTACTTTACAAATAGAAGTTTTGGGTTTGCTCTAAATTTGTGGCTTAATTCTTTCTTGGCTAACAGTAAGAAACAACTACTTGTTTATCTGTTGCGCTTTGAAATGAATACTTGATGAAAGGGAATTTAAGGAACATTGCAAATACGTATCAATGATTTCTTTAACCTATCACTCTGTTTTGGAGTAGAAGACATTATTGATGCAACATATATAGACTGAATTTTACCTGGTGTGGTCTTCCTGATAAATGATAATCATATAGTTCAGTTATACGCAATAAAAGAGCAAGAAATTCACATGTATTTCTCACTCTACAGAAAGATGGGCCAGGAGCACCCGGAGGACAATCCTGGACAGTGCAATGGTTGAAATTTGACAACTCTTACTTCAAGGTCAGAAATATTTTTTAATTTTCCAGGAAGGGGGTTGGGTGTTCTATCAGGGGGAGTGTTAGAGGAGAGAGGAGTATGCAGGAATTTACCTTTTTATTTTTATTTTTGTGACTGTGGTTACATAAAGGACATCAAAGAAAAAAAGGATGAAGATCTATTGGTATTGCCAACTGATGCTGCTCTTTTTGAAGACCCATCCTTCAAGGTAATGCAGCTGGAGCTTTATTTAGTGGTTATTACAATTCAAAACAAAAATCGAGACATACGAAAACAACAAAAATATTTATGAAATATTCAGGTATATGCTGAGAAGTATGCTGAAGATCAGGAAGCATTCTTTAAAGATTATGCTGAAGCCCATGCGAAACTTAGCAACCTTGGAGCCAAATTTGATCCTCCAGAGGTCTGTTCAATTTGAATTACTGTTACTGTGTTTTACAAATTAAGATATCTATGCTCGTAACCCTTGACCTGGATATTCAGTGCTTGTGGACTTAACTTTATTACCTTTTCATACCAAGTAAGAAATTTTCTTTGCCATCTCTTTGTCAGGGCCTTGTGATAGATGAATCCCCAAATGCAGGGGCAGAGAAGTTCGTAGCAGCCAAATACTCCACTGGAAAGGTTCTTATCTTTGCACATATCAAATCTTACTATTCATTTTGTTGATATTGAGAAAATTTATTGGATAGCTTTCTATGGAAGACTTGCATAGGATGTATATTTGCTTATTGTTCATTGTTTTACTTTTCCTGGTTTGTTGCAGGAATAAAAACAAGTGTCATGTTTTCTTGTGCAAGTATCTTTTAGTAATACAAGAAGAAGCTATTTTTCAAATCATGTGATATCACATGTAAAATATGGAAGTTTTAAATGAAGAAGAAAGGAATAAAATTCAATAGTGTTCCTATTTGAATTGCAGAGAGAGCTGTCTGAAGCAATGAAGCAGAAGATACGGGCTGAATATGAGGCCGTTGGTGGAAGCCCAGATAAGCCTCTACAGTCAAACTATTTTCTAAATATCATGATTATTATTGCGGTTTTGGCATTGTTGACATCACTTCTTGGAAACTAGTTGGATTTTGTTGTACCGATTTTTGCTATAATGGCATTGCTATTTGCACACTTTTTCTAATTTTTAACACTTTTTCTAATTTTTAAACTATGGTAGCAATTATTTTCTTCATTGACCAAAAGTATACACTTGAAAACAATGTATGATTGCGGTAACAAATCATGTAATCATGACTTGGTTTGGGATTTGGGGAGTTATAGCAAAATTTGTCCGCAATGAGTGGGTAAATATGAGGTGGTAGAGTCTAGTAGATCGGTATTCGATATCATATGACTTGATCATTAGTTTATAAATTATCCCTCTCTGCTAGCACGTGAATTA
Organism: Vigna reflexopilosa; assembly: GCA_027742785.1. Taxonomy (NCBI): domain Eukaryota; kingdom Viridiplantae; phylum Streptophyta; class Magnoliopsida; order Fabales; family Fabaceae; genus Vigna; species Vigna reflexopilosa. The sequence goes on from CM050918.1 coordinate 10,955,709, forward strand.
TCCTATTTTTTTTTTATCTCTTACTGACTTTATTTTGTTGACAGAACATTAGAGGTGGGTTGGAATGGGAAAATTCTTTATTTCTAACTTGAATTCTGTTTTAGCTGAACGTTATCTTTTTCAATTTCAGTATGTCGTTCAGAATTTGTATAGAATTTTCGGAAAAGCCATCCAAGAATATTTTCTACCATGGAAAATCTTAGCAATCCTCTGCAACTCACTCGTCAATTTCATCTTTAGATACTCTTACACTTTTTCACCATTATTATCAGGTGAAAATCATCTAAGAATAGCAAAATAGAAAATAAAGCCCGTGGAATTGGGACTAAGTCTGACATTAAGTGTAAAAAAGACTGACCATTTTTGTGAAATATAAGTTTCACCTAATAATATTGTAAAAGGATATTACTAATTTGCTGACACTTTTTGCTTTTCCCATTACCTGGACCTCTTTGTATTAGCTGTTATCTGTTGTAGGCAAGTGTTGTTATTTGTTTGGACCGAAATTAGCTTTTGCAAGTTTTAAAAAGTAATGTTACATTCTTTTACAATATTTTTCTATTATTCCTCTCTATGCCTTTATAAAGGGTATTGGAAGAAAAAGTAAATGTATTTAAATTCTTGAAATAAGTGTTCAATATTTTTTCATTTAAAAAATAAATTGCTGCGTGTTTGGATCTGAAATAGTATCAATGCTACGTTTTCTTGTCAAAGTCTGCAAAAAGCAACTAATGGTTGCTTCTGCGATCCACGTCTGAGGTGTGTGGATGAGAATCCAAAACACGGCTGTTGATCTATCCCACTTGTATAGATGAAAGCAATGGATTGTTGATAAATTGAAAATGTTACATAATTGATAAAATTATTCATAGCTATAGCCAAATTTCTAATACGTTCAATGTAAAATGATATTGTATGGAGAGTTCTCTGTGTCTGGGAGTTACCATAGGAAGTCTCTTTTCTCTTTCCATGGTTCCCCTTTTTCATCAGTTCAAATTTATCTCAAATCTAGAATTTCTATTTTTTTCGTTGCTACAAATATTGAACCATCCACGGCAAAAATGCTGACAGGAACCAGTTTTCCAATTTTGGTTCGCGTTTCCTGATTGCCGAAGAATGTTGTGTGTAACTTCATCCCGGTGTAGTTAGGTATTAACTTAAAGCACTAGTCACTTTCATTAGTATGAGGAAGTTGAAAAGAATGGAAAAAGAAATAACTTTTACTTTAAAGTTTGAATTCAACTTCCTCCAAATATGGCAAAACAAAAACGCCGGAAAAGAAAGGGTGCGGAAGGATTTCGGCAACCATGTACTAACAACATTGACCATTTTCTTTCTTCTTAGTAATATCTTATTTCCTACATTCATTTTGGTTGACCTGACTTTGGTTCCTTCATCCTTACTTTTTCATATTCTGCAACTTATGAGTTGTAGGTAGTTAGGTTTCACCATGCTTTTAGTTATTTTCTTGTTCTGTGTAGTCTCATTTTGAATGAATGAGTCTACTTGGGAAAATAGTGATAATTTAGAGATGGGGGTGGAAGTAGTCAATCGTAACTAAAACTTTTGCTATTCATTGGTTAGTCAAAAAAATCAAAGTTATGTGAGTTAAAAACTTTGGCATGTTGGTTAATGACTCGTAGGTAGCCCATTTTTATTACGAGGGTCCAACTAGGTTAGTTGTAAAGTATGAATAATTGTATTATATATGGTTTTTTTTATAAAATCTATATACATACGTCTCTCTCTCTCTCTCTCTCTCTATATATATATATATATATAACAATTACAAAACTTCCCATTGCATAATGAATACAAGCATATGGCTGGATATTCACTATATTTTGCTTGATTATATTTCTATTTATGAGAGTGAAATGAAATATTAAAATTAAGTAGTTTCAAAGCTTTGCCACAGTAAAAAAAATAAAATATAATCAACCAAATATAGTGGGAATGGGGCATTCACCAAAACTTTACTTAATTTTAAATTTGCATATTTGTTTCCTAATGCCTAGAAGTTTCTCTAGCACAAAGTTGATAGGAATATTTAATTATATAAATGTTAATTTCTTTACTAAAGATTTTTATAAAAATAAAATTGAATACATACATAAGAATCTGATTTAAACTTAAAGACAACTTATACCAATGATATTCTAAAGAAGAAAAATTTTAGAATTGAAATATTATCAAAAGATGATGATGATGATAATAATAAATACTTTTTTACTTGAAATTAAAATTGATAGTAATCACTATAATTTAACACACATTATTTTGATTTAAAATAATAATATGTTTATGATAATAATAATAATAATTTAAAATTTAAGACTGTTAAATTTTAATAAACTAATTTTACTCAAACTAATTATGTACCACAACAAATTAAATTTGAGAATATATATATATATATATATATATATATATAATGTTATTAAGATACTTATATTCATAATTTGTGTATGAAGATTACTATATCACAAAAAAAAAACATATAAAAGTCTCGTTTTTCAAACTGAGTATTTAAATTTTTAACGTTGATAAAAAAATGTATCTGCCTTTCATTGTACTTGAAATAATCCTAATAAAGGTAAGTTTAATAGTCTGCTATAAAAGTCTGGAAGTGTATACACAATATCTCATAATTCTCTTTACAAAACAGTATATAAAACGATAACACTAGAGAAACAAATTGCGTAAATAAATGAAAATGTGAACATTTATATAAAATATTCGATTTCGTGAAGTAAATTTCTTGGTGAAAGTAGGAAAGCCGAATGGTGTTTCCCAGTTAGGAACATGTGGGTTCCTGTGTTAATCATCACTCTCCTAGATGAATCACATTTGGTAAGCTTTTTGTTCCAGTAAATTATGAAGATTCTTCTCCACATCTCTCTTCAGCATTTTAGTGATAAATGACAGTGAAAAGTTCATTATCCTTTCCCACCCCGAAAACCTTCAAAGTGGTCACACGGTTACTGGATCAAAAATTTAAGTGCCTTCTGAAAGTTTGTTTTTTTTTTTTTTTGACTTATTTTATTGGCTCTCATATTTGCAATTTGTTTACATTTCTTCTAAAATAAAGTTGGAATTGGTCAAATAACGTATTCACTCGTTTTCCATTGTGAACGCAAGCAACGTTTTTCTGGTCGCAACCTTCAAGGTTGTACTTGTAAATGTATGTATGTATCTGTTTTTCTTTCCTCCAAGATGATTCAACATAGCCAACTTTCTGTTTATTTATTCTTCGTTTTTAATGATATTGGTCCATGGATATACTTTATTTTTGCGTACCATTCGGGTCTCTTTTGGAAGATGGGTGTTTCGTCCTGGATCTCTTTCATTTCATGTGTGCTTCCAAAATTACAAATATAACTTTTAACCTTTTATTAATTTTTTTTTTTAATTTTCTTTTTTCTCTTCGTTTACTGCACCTCTTTTATTTTTTAATTGATTTTCGAAATATGATTTAAAATTCAAAAATTTAAGGTTTAAAATACAAATATTTAAAGTTTGAAATACGTTTAAGAAATAAACGTAATTTGAAATACACTTAATTTTAAACGTATTTATGTTTAAGAAAAAAGAACATATTAAATTTAAAATAGCAGCAAATAATAAATTTTGAAAAATCAAAATAAAAAAAAAAACTGAAAAAAAAAACAATTAACAAAAATTTAACAAAATTTCAAATAAAAAATAACAACCAAATACAATTACAATATTTTAAAAAATCAAATAAAATTTTTAAAAATAACAATCAAATATGTTTTTTTGTTTGAAATTATATTGATTTTTCTATTTGTTTATAGTTATTTAATTTAACTTTAATTGACTTTCTTAAATATTATAATTGTATTTGGTTGTAATTTTTTATTTAAAATTTTGATAACTTTTTTTCTTTGTTTTATTTTGATTTTTCAAAATTTATTATTTATTATTTTTTTGTTATTTTAAATTTAATGTTTTTTTTCTTAAACGTAAATACATTTAAAAAATAATAGAATTATATTTTTTTTAATGTATTTTAAAATGTGTTTTTTTAATCTGTTTTCGAAAGTTGATTAAGAGTTTGCGAACTCAGTCGTAGACGAATTCAGTCGAATGATCTGGGTGTATTTCATAAAGCAGAAAAGTGAAGTACTTGAAACGTTTAAGTATTTCAAGAAATACACAGAAAGAGAGATTGAAAAACGCTTAAAGCTGCTTCGAACAGATGGTGGCGGTGAGTATACATCACATGATTTCGAAGTTTTTTGTCAGGAAAATGGTATAGTACATGAAGTAACAGCTCCTCACACACCACAACATAATGGACTTGCCGAATGACGCAACCGTACAATTATGAATATGGCAAGATGCATGTTAAAAGAGAAGAATGTCGCTCGTTACTTGTGGGGGGAAGCTGTGGCGACATCTGTCTACGTGCTAAACAGATGTCCAACCAAACGACTTACAGATAACGTCCCTCATGCAGTTTGGTCTGGTAAGAAATCCTCTGTTAACCACCTTAAAGTTTTCGGTTCTTTGGCTTTTAGTCGTATAGCAGATCAGAAGAGAATGAAACTTGATGACAACTGGGAGGCCATGGTATTCGTTGGATACCATCCTACTGGAGCATATAAATTGTTCGATCCCATCAAGCAGAAGATGATCATTAGCAGAGACGTAGTAATTCTCGAAGACGAGAGCTGGGATTGGAAATTCAACCGAACCAGTTTGAGAAATTCAACCACGATGACACAATTGCCATCTTCGTGTGAAGAAGATGTTGAGATGCGTGAGCACATGCAACCTGAAAGCAACACCGGTACTGCAGAATCCGAAGACTGTGTGTCGAGACCAAGGAGGCCAGTTGTACGTCCCTCACGATGGTCTGACTATGAACTATATTCAAACGCTGGTATTGATGAAGATGGAGACATCATACATCTGGCCCTGATTGTTGGAAGTGAACCTCTGGATGTTAATGAAGCACTTTCACAACCAATTTGGAGAGAAGCTATGGTTGAGGAACTGAAATCAATAGAAAAGAACAAGACCTGGAAGCTCGTTGACTTGTCGCATAATAAACAAAGTATTGGGGTAAAGTGGGTTTTCAAAACCAAGTTGAACCTGGATGGAACGGTGTTGAAGCATAAAGCAAGACTCGTAGCGAAGGGTTTTCTTCAGAGAGAAGGTGTTGATTTCACAGAGGTATACGCGTCAGTTGCAAGGTTAGAAACAATTCGCTTAGTTGTTGCTATAGCATGTGCTAACAATTGGATTTTATCTTCACTTGATGTAAAATCTGCTTTTTTGCATGGCTTTCTTGAGGAGGAAGTGTATATCAAGCAGCCTCCGGGATTCATCAAGGAAGGAAGAGAACATTAGGTTTATAAACTTGATAGAGCACTCTATGGGTTGACACAAGCCCCCCGAGCTTAGAACAAAAGGATCAACACATTCTTCTCCAGCAAAGGTTTTGACAGGTGCATAGCAGAACACAGTCTATATGTGAAGAAGCATGACAATAATAATGTCCTGATCGTATGTCTCTACATGGATGACTTGTTGGTGACTGGTTCGAGTTTAGAAGAAATAGAGGAGTTCAAGCTGTTGATGAAAACAGAATTCGAAATGACAGATCTGGGGAAGCTTAATTACTTCCTGGGAATGGATTTTTCCGAGACATCTGCTGGAGTGTTAATGCATCAAAAGAAGTAATCAAAAGATATATTAAGAAGGTTTCAAATGGATCAGTGTAATGAAGTTGACACTCCACTCGAGACCAGCAAGAAGTTGAAGACTGGTGAAAATGAGGAAAGTGTGGATGAGACGTTGTACAAACAAATCATTGGGTCACTAAGATTCCTATGTAATAGTAGACCGGATATAGTGTTCGGAGTTGGATTACTAAGTCGGTTTATGAGTAAACCTAAGAAGAGTCACATGGTTGCAGCAAAGAGGATGCTCAGATATGTAAAAGCAACTGAAGATTTTGGCATTTTATTTCCTCGAAACCAGAAGACAAAAAAGTTTAAGCTAGTCGGGTACTCAGGTGCAGATTTCGATGGTGATGAGGACGAGAGGAAGAGCACGTCAGGAAGCATATACTTTCTGAACAATGCACCTGTCTCACGGAGCTCTAAGAAGCATACCGTTATTGCACTATCAAGCTATGAATCAGAATATGTGGCAGGATGCAACGCTCTCTGCCAAGGGTTATGGTTGAGTGAAATTCTGAAACACTTGATGACTAAAACTGAAAGTTGTATTGAACTGAAGATGGATAATACTTCAGCTATAAGTCTTGCGAAAAACCCTGTAAGTCATGGTTGAAGTAAGCACATCGATGTGAAATATCACTTCTTGCGTGATATGGTAAACAAAGGAAAATTTGAGTTAAGCTACTGCAGGACAGAATTTCAACTTGCAGACATATTCACAAAGGCTCTCAGCCAGAAAAGATTCAAGCATCTCAGAATGATGATTGGTGTAAAATCTCAGAAAGCTTTGAATTAAGGGAGTGTGTTAGAGTTTAATTCAAAAGCATCTATGTTGAGTTTATTTCATAGTATTGTTCCTGTAGAGTTTGAATTAGTCAAACTCTATTAGTATTTTTTTACAGTTAAGTCTGTTACCCGTTTTTATTCCTCTCCCTCCGATTCCCGCTGCGTGTATAAATACACTTTCTACTTCCATTTTAATGTTAGATGTATATTCAGTTTTTACTCGTTCACTCACTCTCGTTTCTAAAGTGTTCCAGAGTTTCTGTGTTTCTGCATAATACAATAATATATATATATATATATATTAAAACAAAGTGTTAATTAGATTTACATATCATGCATAAATATAATTTAAGTACAAGAACAAGTTGTCACTTAAAACTAAATTGGAATCTAAGTTTTTCCCTTAAATTTTCCTTGTGTAGTATTAGCACTAAAATTGGGAAATAATGATTGAAGCACAACATCGCAAAAAGCTATGTTTCTTAAAATTTAAATTTCCATCCATCAAATACCGTACATTTAAGCTAGAAACCGATTTTCCCTGTGTCATGCATGAGATATTTTAAGATAGAAGATGGTAATAGAAGAAAGGAAGAGGTTGTAAACTTTGCAAGTATAGGAATATCAAATTTTACACTCTCTATCAAAAATGAACCATCTCCGGTTGATGCCGACAAGACTGCATGATTGTCGGCTATTTGAGAAGGGATATATGGTAATTAACAAGTAATACACGATTAGGACGTGATTGGGTCGAGATTAACAAATGAATAGAGCTAAATCCATTTTCTTAGCTTTATAGCATACAGATAGTAGAAACACTCAAAGGTGAGTCTTAAGAATTTCTTGAATCTACGTCTAATATTGATATTTGTAAACACTGATTTCAGAGTTGGAATATCTATTGCAATTACTTAACATCAGAAACCAAAAATAAAAAAATTGATAGAATGCGTGGTCCCTTTAGTTTATTGAGAAGATAAAAGCATTATGAAACCAAAGTTATAAAAAAAGGATAATTTGTTTTATTGGTATAGAATGTAGTGGGGCATAATAAAAAAGAAGCAAAGGTGCTTGCCTACGGTTTTCTTCATACCTTCAAAGCCGAATAAAATGAAAGAAAGGAAAAACACTTTTCCTACAAAGCAAATCACTTTCTCACTTTAGAAATTTTTTTGGCCATTCTCTTCAAATTTGGCCCATCCATGTATTTTAGATTTGTAGTTTTTGTTTGGCCTACGGCCTGTTTTAAGGTGAGTCCTGTTCACAGCTATAGAAAGGTGTGTTTGATTTTACTTATTTAAGAAGAATTCGAGGTGCAGATCTGTGGGGGGTTGAGCTTTGGATGAGAATGACACAATTCTTCTATAAAATAGTATAAATTTATAAGAGTCAATTTAGTGCTCCAAAACAACAAAGAAAACAAAAATATTAAAACTCTACTTACATTAGTATTAGTATTAGAGGTTTTCATTTTGAACTGTACTAATTGCGTCAATCAAATATTAACCTGACATAACAAATTAAAAAAGGAGAAAAAATATTTTCAATACATTTCCTAAACATTTCAACTAATGCTAATAAAAGCCGAAAACCAAAAACACATCACATTCAAGTCATCGTCAACTAATAGTGATAAAAGACGAATACCAAAAGCACACCAGATAACGACCTAAGTAATGGTGACCAGCGTAGAGTGCCAATAAAAAATCACCTACAAATCTCTAATTAACGAAAGTCAAACAACCACAAAGTGTGCGAATACAAAATATCTTTGGATTAAAAACGAAAAACACGCTGCAAAGAAAGTGACCAGTGCACTTAACCCATGAAGAAACAATAGCGACGGCCAAAAAACGTCTCCTTTCGATAAAAGACGCCAACGGTGGCCCCAAACGAGACTTCCTCCCACGACTTCAATGGCGGACATATACAAAGGACTTCCCACAAAATAGGTGGACCCAAACACCAACGAACAACGGTGAAAAAAAAAGACTTCGGTGCCGAAAGTTTCGAATGAAAAAAGTGAAGAAAGAGAGTTTAATAGGGATGAAATTGAGCAAAATGAAAGCCCGAACAAGTTTAAGTAATTTTCTTTCCAAAAATACCCTCAAAAACAATTCTCAACTTTTTAAATAAATCATTTAAAACAATAAATGACAGAACGACATGTGTCGTCAAATTCGCGTTGTTGAAGAAACATTTTCCATTATATATGTTATACATGAGACAAGGAGAAAGGAAGATGGTATTAAGTGAAATGATTAGGTAAAAGCTCAAAAAAATAGAAGAAGAAATCGATTCTAACATCAGAGAATTTATTCTCCTCGTATCTATACAACTGAGAAATCCATTCTAACGTCAGAGAATTTATTCTCCTCGTATCTATACAACTGAGAAATCGATTCTCCTAATTGATTCTCATCTTTCATCATTTGCATTGATTATGTGTGGTTTTTCTTAAGAGAGTTGCATGGTCACATTATTTTTTATGAGATGCTTTTAGTGGGTTTAATGCTACAGGAGGTAAGTCAACTAATATATATTAATATATTACTTATATTAGATAGATACTAATACATTAATAATAATAATCAAATAGTAATAATAATAATAATATTTTTTTACGATTGAAATTATATTTATACTTTTCTTATTTTTCGTGGTTCATTTGGTGATGATACTTCTCTCTCATAGAGTTTTCCTGCCGATTCAATTGGTAAATTTGGTGACTACTTGTAAAAAATGCATTATGACCTTAAGTGAGTGTTCGATCAAGGCAGGATACAATAAATACGATAATTTCAAAAATAGTAAATGTCTCAACCATACATCATATTTATAGGTTCTTGGATAGATTTTTACCTTAATGTTGACCTAATGATCCAATGATCTTTTAATCTTGTTTATATTAATCCTACAATTTGTTCCAATTATCACTTCCTTTGCATCTAATCGGTTGGACCGATCGATGCCTAAGATACTAGACTAATTAGTCTGAGTCATCTTTTTAGAGGGAGCTTAGGAACCCTTTGGTGGGTTTAACTTCACCCCCTCTCTCTCGTATTACATATTCTTCACCTTGTCTTTTTCTATTTTCTCTAGTGTAACGTTGACTAAGGTGATCAAAGTCATGTGATGGACGGGTTGGTGGCGAATTGAGCATCGAATCTGATCAGATAATGGTAAAACAGTTAATAGAGTTGAGTGACAAGCGTGTCAACCTCGCTAATGCTACCCCCTTCAATGACGTAGGAAATATTTTACACTAGATGACATCATCTGTCATATACAATTTCATCTAGGTGATGAACATGTGTTCGTAGACCCATCATATTTCTTAAACATCATAATCCTCCAATTTTCGTGGTAAATGATCAATTTTTTTAAAATGGTTATGAAAATAAGATAAGTATATATATATATATATATATATATATATATATATATATTTCTCTTGTATTTCTTCTCATAGTCGAACCTATTTCACAATACTAAAATGTTTTTAATGTATAAGGTAACATAAAAAATTTTATATTAACTTTTATTTTATCTTTAATTTTGTAACTTATTTTTAGAATACACTTTTAATATATTTTTTTATTTTCTATATTTATTTGACATTTATTCAATTAGTAGTTGACATTATATGATTTGATATTTATATATTTATAAATTTTTATTGATATTTGATATTGAAAACAAAATATATATCCATTTTACATTAAATCCTTAATAATATTACGTTTATTTTGTTATAATTTTTATTTTTTAATTATTTAATTAATATTTAAAATAATAAAGTAGCGAATATACTTGTTATTGTTATTCATATTCATATGCAATGCAATGAGGGATTAAACAAAAACTTCTTATTTATTAGATGAGGAGACAAGGATGTGATTTTTTTTTTTAAAGGATGATAGTATTTTATTATATATGGTATATTTTGTTGGATAAGTGGTTAAATGTTTATAAATTGAATATTTATAAATATTTTTAGAAAAAAAATATCTTATTCAAAATTGTCTTTTTAGATCATGCAAAATATGTATGCAAATTAAAAATAAAAAAAGAAATACTAGAAGACAATAAACACAAGTAGTAGAAGAAATAGAAAAAATGTGTAAATTAAATGATTAAAAGTGGTTGAAGCAAATAAAATGTAAACAAAAAGAATTAAAAGAAAGGATAACCTATCTAAATATAAATATTAAAGGCTTAATTATTTGTTCTTCATTCTAAAGGAAAGTTTTAAGTTATTCTTATTTTAAAAAAAAATTAATTGCATCATAACTTTGGTAAGAGTATTTCAGGTCATTTAAAAAAAATAAAAAATATTAACGTTAACATAATGATACGTGTCAATGTGATTTTTTTAAATTTTTTACCAATATTTTTTTGGTACGTGGTAGGTATACGGTTTAACATTTTATACTGTTAATGTCATGTGATATCTTCATTGTCTTGATTTTAATTTAGTCGCTGTATTTTTTTGGTTTTATTCAATTCCAATCTTTTTAAAATAAAAAAATATTATTTCTTTCCAAATTAAAATTAAATTTATTATTTTTATAAATATTATATTGATATTTTTTATTAAAAATGACTTTTTAACTTAATATTGTAAATTATTAACTCATATTTTTTTGTTAATAATGACTTTTACTATTGAATTTTATATAAATATTAGTATAACATTTATACAAATAATAAATTTGATCTCAAATAAAAATAATCAAATTTATTATTTGTATAAATAATATTAATTAATTTATTCTTATAAAAATGGGTTAATAATATATTAGTTTTAAATACTTAATTTTTTTTAAAAGTATTTATACTTAATTAGTTTTAATCTTATAAAAAAATAAAGATTAACATAAGCATAGATTGATAATACAAAGTAAGGTAATATGTTTAAAAGTATTTTTTAATAAAAATATCATCATAATATTTATATAAATAATAAATTTAGTGTCAATTTTAAAAAATACAATATTTCTTTATTTTAATAAAATATAAAATTAAATTAAATAATATATATATATATATATATATATATAAATTAAATTGAAATTAAGATAATGATACTGATGTTAATAGGTGACCATTGTACAGTGTCACATATCATAATGGGAATTCGACAGGTGACAACAAAAGTTTTTGCAAAGAAAATATTAAAAAATCTATGAACATATAATATAAAAAAAAACCATATTGACATATATGATATATCGTTAAAACTATTATTAACTGTTTTAAAGAACTTAATCGAATTAAATTTTAAAAAAATTATAATACGATTGAAACTTTTAAAAATAAAGACCAACTTAAAACTTTTTGTTCAAAATAAAAATGAGTAATTAAACCAATATTAGAACAAAATGATTGAAAACATATACTAATTCATTCAAACATGAAATAGCCGAGAATTTTCTTATGATTCAGGATTTAATTGAGTTTTTACGAATTTTAACATCTTTCTACAAAATATAAATATAATATTTATAAAGTATAATTTTAACTCCATAACTTTCAAGAATTGTTGATATTTTTTAAGTTCAATATCATGATTAATAACATTTGTAATTTCATTTATCTTTGATGTTTTGGCCGTTAGCTACCCCATCACACAAGTGCTGCTTAAATTACACAAACTCATTAAAAAAATTATAAATTAGAAGATTAAGAGCTGAAAAAGTGGAAAATCATAAATTAATCGATTAAAAAAGTTTAATTAATAAAGTAAATGATAAAAGTATACGGGAGAATTATAAAGTTGGTCTTAATTGTAAAAGTTGTTGTTGTGAAATCTAAAAGCCCAACCCTGAAAATCTGAAAATGTGTCCCCAATAAATGTTTGAGAAACGAAGATCTTTCTGCAATGGAAAACAATACAAAACAATTTAGGAAAAAGAAAATTTAACAATTTTTTTTGATAATTTTTTTATATTACATGTTATTAGTTTATTTTAAATATTTTTTTAAAAATAAATTTAAACAAATCAATAAAATAATAATACTTATTTTATTCTGAAAAAAATTGTTAAAAAAAAAGTTTTTTTAATAATTTTTTAACAATATATATCTAACAGTTTATGATTGATCTATTTTAAATATTTTTTTAAATATAAATTTAAATAGATTAATAAAATAATGAGACGTATATCGTGTTATAAAAAAATTGTTAAAAGAATTATCAAAATATCATTGTCCTGCAATAAATTCAACAATTTATGTTGGCAAAAGTGAAAAGGGGAAGAAAGATAATGAAATGCATGAATGGAATGGGACCCTCTGCTTCATTTTTCTCCAGAATTAGATTCTGCTGTTGACAATTTAATAAGGAACCACTCTCTCACAAACCGTAGAAAAATCCAATGCTATCACCGAATCTTTCCCTTTCCATTTTTAATTTTCAAAAGTCACTTTGAAATTTTAATTGTTGGAACTTCCCAATGCTATAAGAACTGCTCAATGTTTACGAATTTCGTTTCCACTTTGAAGCTCTAAGATTCCTCGCAACACCCAAACCTTATAGGAACCATTTACGACAAAAACTATTTATTTTTTATTTTTTATATTTTTAAAATAAAGAAGTAGAAACTCCATTCCTTCCACAATGTGATTACTTAAAAAAAATATATCCGAATTTATACTGCAAAACTGTAAATTCTCTTTCTTAATTGTCTTCTAATTAATTATTATCTCTCTGCCAAAACAATTATTGATAGTGAAAAATATTTATAAATTAATATATTTACTACTATTCTTAATATGTCTAGTTATTACAAGAGAAAAATTTAATATTAATGACAAATATTATTTAATTGTACATATATGAAAAAAAAATATTGAGATTTGGAAATTGTAAAATCAAGAATCTGGAAACAAAATTGAGAGGCTAAAATATAAAGAGTTAATTACTCGTCAAAAGAAAGAGAAATATATATATATATATATATATATATATATATATATAACAAAAATACCTTAATATATCATGGGTTCTAAGTTTGCTTAAGGGTATTTTAAAAATTTTTATTTTCAAAACTAAAAAAAAAACATTTTTCCTTCATTTTTCTTACTCCAACATTTTTCTTGTCATCTCTACGCTAATCTCAATTGAAAATATAAAAAACACTCGTCTAACTTTAATCTACCTTTCTCACTTATCCAATTTGTTTCTCTCTTATCTCCATATTTTTTTTTTCTCACTCACACACAACAATCTGCGACATTGTACTTTGTTTCTCGTATCTGTTCGTTCATTTGTTTTTCAGTTTAATAACAAAATAATTGATGATAGTGATGTTGATTTTTTTATGGGAGAGCAAGGGTTTGGGTTTTTTTAGTTTTGAAAATGAAAATTATTAAAATACTCTTAACCTTAAAACTTAAAATCCATTATATATAAGGGTATTTTTGTCTACTAAAACCCGATACACTATCAACTAAACACAAATTAACAAACCCAATATATATATATATATATATATATATATATATATGAGATTGAATAAAATTTGTTACTAATCGCTAAAAGTTATGGACAAATCAAAACTATTCAAAACTATTGATAGATTTATGAATGACTAAATATATGCATCACTAAAATATAAATTTATGAGAAATTATTAATGGTTAAAGTCCATATATAAATATTTAGATATTTAATTGATGGAATTTGATTGTGAATAATTATTTATCAACAAATATCACTTTTTTTTTTAAAAAAAATTCTTTTATTTTTCTCTTTTCTTTTTTTTGTTATATTTTTTTCTTTTTCTTCTTTTGGGTGCTTCTTTCCGCATATTTTGCAATTTTAAAATTCTAAGTATGTTTTTTTCATTAAGAACCAACGAATTTTGGAGGTGCAGAGGAAGAAAATAGCGAAGTGTATGAAGAAATACTCTCTCTTCCATTGTAATTGTCATCTCTGTCACTTTCAGTTCCATTCTATTGTTACCATTGTGGTATCTATCATTGTCGCGATTGCCTTCATTGTTGCTCGTATAGTTTCTATCTCTCTTTTTCCTACTCATCCTCTTTTTTCCTCTTTTTTTTTTTCTCATTCATGTTAAATTAATTTATAATAAAATTTGACGAAAAAAATTAACATTTGTTTTATTGACAAAAGTATCAATAAATTTAAAATATTTAAGTAAACATACATTATGAATACTGGTATATATATAAATATTCAAAATAATATATAAATAAAAATGAAAGTTGTTATCGATAGGTATACAACATTGAAATATAGGAATTTTTTAAGGACACAATCATACAAGTGGATATAATAATCTTACATATACTCTGGTGGATCCCAAGTGTCAATGTCAATGACGCCAACAGAGTGTTCCTGTTTTTTTATTAAAATAATAACAGCTTAATCCACACACGGATTATACACATACACACTAATAAAAGAATAATAAAAAAAAATAGAAAATGTCCAATATGATATATGATTTATTTTTAGGTGTAATTAGGTAAGCCAATAGTATAAATAATATTTGGGTATCATCCTGTATTATATAGAAAATAAGTAAATAATAAAAAAAATAGTGAAAAGATTGTTATTAGTTGACTAATTAAAAAATTGATTAAAGGTTGTTGTCTGGTTTTGTGATGCATGTGTTTCGGGTAAGTTAAACTAACCCAAAAGAGACAAGTTTTGGTGAGAACATAGATATGAATAGGGAAGTTACGTTAATGCAGGAGTATTATAGGTCTTCCATCCTCGTCAATAGTGACGTGCTGGTGTGGCTCATATTATGGGGTATAATATAACTTCCAACCAATGAACCAATAATATCATGTTTGTTGTAGATATTACTGCAGCAAATGAGCTTTCTATGTCAACTAATCAATGTTATAAATTTCACATTAACTAAATATAAAATACAACAATTTTTATTATCATCTTTATAATGAAAACTTAAATTTAAATTTGAAATATAAATGTGTCTTAAATTTATTATATTATTTAAAATTAAATATATTTTTAGTCATTAAATTTAAACACAAAATTGAAATTCCGTTAAATTTAAATATGTTTTGGTTTTTAAACTTTATAAATTAATAAATGTAATTTTCTTAACTTTCATTATTTTTTTTATATGTCAAATACCTTTTTTTAGATAATGATTGAGTTATTTGTATCACTTTACTATATTTCAACTCAAATATCAATTTCAAATACCGTTTAACAAATTTTAAAAAATTAAAATTCCCAAATTAAAAATAATATATTAATTTATTTTTAAATTTTAAGAATAATAATGTATCCAAGTTTGATATAAAAATGAATTTTAATTTCGTATATAAGTTTATGAAATAAAAACACAATTAATCATATTATTTAATATTAAATTACTATCAATCAATAAGAAATATCTAATCTCACATATAAAATATGAATGTTTCAATAATAAAAATACGTTGAAGTAATTCAATATCAAAAGTTTCTAAATTGAAGAGGTCATTGTTCTTAAGTGATAATTTGCATGCAAAATTTGAAATAAAACGGAAATTTATTTTCCTTCTAACCCTGCGAAACAACGACTTTACATCTAATTTTTAACCTTGTGATTATCAAATTAAGCCACGAAATTTACCCTTTCCGTAAGTAGTTGTACAGACTTTAAACAGTAATCAATTGTAAATATTAAATTGAAAGTAAAAATTTAGGAAAACTAGAAAAGAGAGTTTTTATATTATGTATAAATTAATCTTAGTTTTAGAGTAATAAATTTTAATTTTTCTTTTCTGTGAATGTAAAAAATGTAGTTAATAATTTTTTAAAATCTAAAAAAAAAAATAGGATCGTATTTATAGGGATTCAATATTTTATTATTAATGAACTTAATTGTGACGTCCCAAAATATATATAGCAAAGTATATACGTAGAATTCAGTAATTGTAATATGAGAGAGCACTTACGAGTTAACATATGACAGTATCAAATATATAGTCATTCAAAATATAGGTAGAAATTTAAAATTTTTACAAGTTTAAGAATATTTCAAAATACAGATGTGTCTAAAAGGTCCCAAGAGCTAAGGGCAACATCAGTCTCATCCAAAGCTTGCTCCAATAAAGCTTCATCTCCCTCTGCTCACATCCAAGTGAATGATCATCGCAAAGAGAAAAGACATAGCACATGCAACACAAACAAGAGTAAGGATAAGCTAGGTTTCAAAAGCATACAAGTCATCATATAACACAACCTATAAACCATATTCATACAAGTAATAAAATAAAGTATCTTATCATGTTATGACTCTCTAGAGTGGTGGTCTCTACTGCTTTGCAAAGTCATTGCCAACGGGTTTCACCCTACTACATACAAGTGTTAGTCCGTTACCGCGCAATAGGCCTCCAAGAAGCGCCTACACTAGGACCTCCTACTACTCTCACCACACGCGTCAATCCTCTCTAAGTGAGAATGAAAGACCGTTAAAGTGTTAGGATAACCCCCCATAAAGAAGCTTCTTATATTCATTCTAAACACTATAATGATCTCACTTAGAGATATTACTTTGATTCTCAGACTTATCACTTAAGTCAATTTATATTCCCTTTGTATCATCACATACCATCTCAATGTTATATAAATATATATATGATGTCATACAAGTTCATATAGGTATCATACATCATGAATCAGTCAATCAATGAAGAAGAAATCAAGTGAATTATAACGGAAGAATTCGCTCAGCACACATGGTCGCAAGGCGAGACCAGAAGGTTTTCGCATAGCGCACCCCATGCACTATGCAGATCATCCAACAAAGAACTTCTCCCCCTCAAACATCTCCAAAGCGACCAAACTAGCTTTGCGAATTAACACCTAATTGATCCAGACTTTACACTCTCGCATAGCGTCCCAATTAGCTGTGCGAGACCCCCAAACAGTGGTTCAAGATATGTCACTCTCGCAAGGCGCCCTAGGTTCACTATGCGCATGCGAAGGCAGAGAGCACCCTGCCTGGACGTCTCACTGTGCGAATCCTCTCGCCCAACGAGTTTGTAAAATCTGCTGAATCCAAATTCTGTAGATTTGCAGAACTCAAACACTCCAATTTCGTTTTAGGTCTTTTGATGGATTTCAATTGCTCCTAACTTGATCTACATGATGAAATAAACTTGCCTAAGTTATTACAAATATTCTTAACCTCAATTTCTAGTAGTTATGCTTCATTTTAGGCTCTCACACTTCAATTTCATTAACTTAGAGACTCAACTTCTAAATTACGATTTGGAAATTGTTTCTGGTCATTTTGGTAATCCTAATAAGTCACAAATGACTTAACTAAGTTATCCCAATAGCCTAACTCAATCACTAACCTCTAATGCCTAACTTGACTACCTCACTTCTTCTCAAACAGCCTAAAACACTATAATTTAAGGAACTTATTACATCAGATCCTAGTCAACAGAATTCATCTCAGTCTAACAACTCAATTTAGCATTTTTACTTCATTAGTACTACTTCCAATAAAGTCATTTCACAGTCATATAGTCTAACATTCAAAGAGCACACAATTTAACATACAACATCATTCAATTTCAACTCCAATAGCACCAATATATCAAAACAGTTCACACATGCATTAGTTCACTACTTCAAACATAAATCTCACTCATGCACACTCTAATTTACCAAACAAAAACAAAAACCTAACTTCCCTTACCTCTAGTGCAAACAACCAAGCTCAAGGATGATCAACAGTGCCTTGCACCTTAGGAAACTCTACAAGTACCTATAGACCACCAATTGGTGATAGAAGATAAGCTTTAGAACAGGATTGAAGCTAGAATTTTAGGGGAAAAGCACCACTAGTTACATGCAACAGAATTTGTTGCATGCTCCCAGCCCTAGAGTTGCACAGAAGAAGGAATTTCAACTTACTAGTGGAGAATTTAAAAATTAATTGGTTGGAATCGTTATTTTTGAAACTCGGATCTCCTAGGCAACTTCTGATCAACAAACTACTGGTTAAGTTTTGAAATAAGATGGAGAGAAGGTAGAGCAAAGAGGAAGAAAGCTTTGAAGAGATGCAGTGATTTTCAGATAATGAAAATGAACTTAGAAATTTATAAAATTTTACTAATAATGGTTCAACCCATTATCTGCTGTCACGTGTGCATCCTCCCAATGTTGTCTTTTTCTCAGGCTTTACATTAATTACAGCAGTAATGAATGTAGGTGTATTATTAGTTTTATGTAAATTATATATTAAAGTGAGAATGAAATTGAGACGTAGAATTATGTACTTGTGTGAATGATACTAACCCTTTCTTTAATTTATTAAACATATTGCTTGAAATAAAAGAAGATTTTTTAGGTTTGTTTGAATGGCGTTTATGTCACTCAAAGGGTAGTTATTGAGATAGTCGTGTAGTTGATGACATTGTGGCAGCAATAATTAATGCTATTCTATTCCGCAAACAAAACCAATATTTCTTATTTTCATTTCTAATGTAATGGTTATAGATATATAGTAAAATAAAAATCATTCGAATGTGACGATGAAGTATAAAAGACTATTAGATTTTGGATTAATATACAAAACCTTAAATTATAAGAATAAAAATTATATCTACATTAAAATGTAAATACAAATGTGGATTTTATACAAGCAGGAGCAAACTTTGTAACTAAGGATAAAAATATAATATTTTATTTTTCTATTATTTTTTAAAATATATTATAAAAAATGTATTGTATTTTTTTTTAATTTTACTATTTCAAATAATTTTTACCAAAAAATATATTAATCATAAATATCATTTTATATTACTTTTATCATTTATTAATAAATATCATTTTATATTATTTTAATAACTATGAACATTTTGGTAATCTTCAATTTCTACCAGTTAAACAATTTTTGTTTATCTGTCACATCAATCAAATCCTACATTAATTCTCACAAACTTTACTTTCAAATTCACTCTCACTTACCTACAAATCTACTCAAATAAACAACAATTAATTCACCTTCAAATCTTCTCAAATTCGTCCACTCACTTTCCCCAAATCCTTCCTTCAAAGTAAACACACCCTTAAGGAGAGAGTACTACACTGAGATGATGCTATGTGATGTTGAAAAGTGGTTAAGTTCTGAGACTATCTTGACTATGGTAATGTCAAATTCACATAGAAGAATATATCTAGTTGTGAGAATTAAAAGTAGTTTTTTATCTAATGTGAAAAAGAACTTTATATCGTAGATATTTGAAATTAACCTTTGTCATTCTTGATGAACTTTAGCTCTTATATAAAACTATAACTATAGTTCTTGAGAGGTAAGAGTGAGTAATTACAAGTGTAGTATCTTTAATTCTATTTAATAGTGAGTCTTTCAAAAGTAGAGTTAAATGTTTATAATGTGAGTGAGTCATAAGGGTTGAACTAGCAGAGTTGTGTTGTGTGATAAATATTTGATTCTTGATGAGAATTATTGATTTGATATGATGATAATGATGTTATGTGTAATATGTTTTTATTTTCATTGACTTACCCTTTTTTTTATGTTGTGATATCCGTCTATTATAATTTTATGTTAAGCATGAGTAAAGGATCAAACAAATACTAAAAATCGACAATAATGAAACTATATAATATTTGAGATGATAGAATAGATTATTTCTTTTATGTTGTAATGTCTTCTATTATGATTTTATGTTATACATTAGTAATCGATGAAATGCTGAAAACCGATAATAATAAAACTATATAATATTTGAGATGAGAGGATAGTTTGTAAATATTTACATATGTAAAATCTTTATAGACATACAACGCTTCTCTATTTTTAAAAATAAAATTGATTTACTACAATATATATATATATATATATATATATATATATATATATATAATTTATTATTAATTATGAAATTATATAGTCAATGATATTTTATCTGTTAATTAGAGTCATTATAATTTTCATAAAATTTTTTGGTATGATTCTTGCATTGGACTTTTCTAAAATATGTACCATAAATATGCGAATGATTTAATATTGAAAGAAACACAGTCAGAATATACTTCTTTAACATGGTATTATTATTTTCTATGTCTGGAGCGTGATAGGTTGGTGTTGCATATGCATAATTAATTTTGGCAAATCTCTACTTCAATGGGATTGGAACATGTACGTAACAAAACCATCATCATTTCATGCTTGTTTCACCACTTGTTAAATTTTTTTAAAAATTATGAAGGAAAATTTTCTTATTTTTTATTATTATTACCAATATTGTCATTAGGATGTTCGTTTTCTTGTCATCACAGTATTCGTTCGTCTCAAATTCTGACTTTCAATTCGAAACTATTGTTGTGTACAAATAATGTGTTATTTGTAAATCAAGTTTGCTGTGATGATTATGCACATTATTTTATTTTTGTTGAGAAATATAGAAGTAGAAAAATATACATGAGTATGTTTTGCTTATGTTATTATAAAAAATTATTGAATATGATTTTAATTCTTAAACTTAAATATAAAATTAGATTTTTTTTTGTTTTAAATTTTAATAAGCTTTAATTTTTAAATTTTAAAAATAAATAAATATAACTATTTTAATTTAATGACGTTAATTTTATTACATATTAAATAATATTTCAAGTTAATTTTTGAGTATTCAAGTCTTCAAACTTGTTAAAAGAATTAGAATTGGTTTCTTAAGTTGTGTATATCTTGGATGAAAGTGCACATGAATTAATAAAAATTGTTTATTTCACACATAAACTTTGTGATATGTTCAATTTAAGTGATATTAGCTATTACATAAAATCTCTACCCTAAGTGTTATTTGATACTCTCTCTCTCTCTATACATATATAAATTTAGTGGTTATGGATGATATTGTACGTATATTACATAAATCCTTATTTAATATGATAGTAAAAGTACTGTATTTTTTTTTTACTGTTTCAGATAAACGAGATTAAAAGAAATTAAAATAGAAAATCAAGAAAATAAATATAATGATGATTTTTAAAAAGTTTAGATTAAAAGAAACAAAACTAACTTTTGTTTGATTAAATATGAAAATTTTAGTTGTATTAAGGGTCATTCAAACCGTTATGTTATGATAAAATATTTATTTCCCTTTTTCTACTGAATGGAATAATTAAGAATCATAATAACTAAAGTTTGACTAAGATATTATAATATTAGCTCTCTTTTGCATTGGAAACTAATTAAGTTAGAAGAAATCTTATTCAATTCAGATCACAAACATTCATAATAAAACGACATAAACTCTTTGACTAATCCTTTGAACAAAAAGAGAGAAAAATCTGAGACTTTCTTTTTTCCATGCATTATTTAAAAATCAAGTAATCTAATTAGATACATGAATTACACAAGAAGCTTCCCTTTTTGTAATATTATGTTTGATGTACCAAATAAAATATATAATCACATCAATTTAATGTAATAAGTTAATTAAACAGTATAACTATCCAACCTGCAAGAAACAAAATCGTTAAAATAAATTTAAATCCATCATTTTTTACCAAATGCTTATTATTTTATAAAAATGATGTACTACCCAACATATGGCAAGAAATTATACATTAGCATAAATTAATTATATTGATAATTCCGAAGTTAAAATAATGTAATCAATTGTAGTTAGTTGTGTAACAAATAGTATTTTTTTTTAATTTACTAAACTAAATAAATAACTAGACATTTATATAACAATTTAAATAATATAATATTTTGTATCTATTCCTGTACTAGTACAAAATTATGAATAAATAATATCTTTTTATTAATAAACAATTTGTTTAAATATTGTGTATTGGAACTATGTCTATTAATAAACAATATTTCTAAAAATGCGTTATCTAATAATCATCAATAACCAGCGTTTTTAATCATCTTTGACATGTTTTATAATTATTTATTCTAATTTAAATATTACATTTCTCAGCCTTCATGCTTTGGAACTTTTCCAATCAAAGTGAGAATACTTTGAATTTTTGAGTGAAACCACTAATTAGCTCTTAATGTATAAGCCGTTACTAATTAAGTTTTTGAAAACAAAATTACTTAATTTTAAAATTTGTAAAAAGTATAAAATTATGTTCTTTTGTTAAGTTTTGTAAAATCAACATTAAATTATAATTTGTAGAAATAATTAAACATTTTAAGAAAATACTATATTATCAAATAACTTACTAATTTACACCTTTTACATATTAAAAATTAAATTATATTTTTAATTATTTTAAATATTAAGTACGTATTCAAATAAATGTTTTCGTTAATTTATAAGGATGGAAAAAATGAGTTCTTTTTTTACATTAAAATTTAATTACATATGAAGTAATTTTGATTTTTTTTAGACTCTTTAAAACTTAATATTTTAGTTTAGATGCGAATTTTATACTATATATATTATTATGTTTTAGAATAAGAAAAAAAACTTAACTATATAGTAATATAATTCTGTTGTGATGTAATAAATATTAATAACTTATCAATTAACTATGTCTTTCATACAATAACTATGGTTGTTTTTTTCTTTTTAATTCAATCGTAAAAAATTATGTCTTTCATACAATAAGTATTTTTTTTAACATCTTAAAATTAAAAAACAAACAAACTTATAATTAACTTTACATAAATAAAAGATTATGATATCATAAGAAGGATTTTACATGTAAAATAGTTGAAACTTAATTTACTGCTAATCTGTTAATAAAATCACTCTTACGATCTCAGTTCTTCAATCAGATAAATAGAAAAAAATAATTCCTAAACAAAAAAAAAATTTTAAAAAAATAATTTAAAAAAAAATAATATCTTTTAAATAATGAAACTTAACAATGAAACTCAATTCGAATTCATTATTTTTAAATCATTATCATTTTTAAAACACAATTTTCTAAGACTTTAACAATTTTATTAAACATGATAATATTATTAATTTATACAATAGTTATTATTATTATTTTTAAAATACATTTAAAGTTTTTTTATTAACAATTATGTTTTACCTTTTCAAAAATAAGTTTTTGAAGTGGAACGAGCTAAACGTATTTATCTACAACATATTTTGATGTTTTTAAAGTAAAATATGTTAAAAGTTTGAACCACAAATTGCACGGTGTATAAAGAAAATATATCAATCTTCACCCAAACAAAAAATTAGTCGCAAATTAAACTATAAAAAACAGCAATACATTTTTAATTAATTTTTATTACGGACCAAAAGTATACAATTTAAAAATCTGATTATTTATTCAATGAAATCCAATAGTCCATTTATATTGTTTTAGTGAGATTTCTTAAAAATAAAAATAAAAATTCTTTTTATCTGTATTTCTTTACGACATATTTGTTTCTAGAGACAGAAACCGATACACGTACTCTGCACGCATGGATAGAAAGAAAAAACATGTAAATTGTCAATTGAAAATAAATAAATATGAAAAATAAAGAATAACTTCAGTTGGACTTTCCTTACCAGAATAAAAATAATAATTACATGTATAATCATGAGTAAAATTATAATTAACTATATATGACAATATTTTGTTAATAAATATACTTCAATGAATTATTAAAATAGTAAATAAATTGAACTAAGTTAATCTAAATTTTAATAACTTTTAGAATAATTGGTTTTAATATATTGTTATTATTTTGAAATACAATTTTTACTTATTAAATTTGAAAAAATATTTATTTTAATTTAAAGTTTATGTCACTTTAATTTATATTTTTCAAAAATTATTATTTACATAAAATGTTTTCAAAAATTTATTTTATACGTTATTTTTGAATATATTGATGTAAAAATAATTTTATTACATTAATCCAATAAATTAAAATCCTTTTATTTATTATATTTTTCTTTTTCTTAATTTAAATAGCTAATTTCTTTTATCCTTTATCAACCTCTATTGAAACACACCATTAAAATAAAATTTAGTGAAATTCGCGGGACCATATATTTATTTTATTTTTTCAAAATAACCCCACATTTTACCATACTTTGTGCGCACGCGGCTATTACAAGTTAAGTAGTTTGTCACTGTCCGAAAGTAATTACAAAAGATATTATTTAATAGGAATAAGATAGTTATTTAAAAAAAAATTAATAACATTTTCCTTACATGAAATTGTAATTAAGTCAGTTTAATCTCACTTTAATGAATATCACCCATGCCAGATCAAACAGTGGAACTGGTTTATATATAAACAAAGTTGATCCATAATGTTTAATTAACATGGGAAATATTTGTTATTTAAAGACATTTAATAGGTTTAAGGAGAAAACTTAATTACTTGTGAACCCGACCCCTAATAAAAAAAAAACTTAAAAATATTACAGAAAGAAAATGTTTTGAAGTAATTTTGAATTATAAAATGAAGAATTTATTTTATAAAAAATATATTGAAGTAAATTGAAAAACGCGGAAACATTGAAAGTGTAAACTGGAGGGAAAGAGGCGACAGTGTGACACAGAATATTGAGGTAGAATTGCATGGGTAATGAAGATATTAAATATTAAATATTAAATATTAAATATTAAATATAAAAATAAAGATAAAAAAATAAAAAGAGAAGCATGAGATGGTATTATGATGAAAGGGGTCCGTTGGCAATGGCGGGTCTCCTCTTTCTCCCTCTTATTCTCTTCTCCGACTCTCTCAAACTTCCATAAATCTCACTCAATTTTTTGTTTAAATTCAAACACCAACAACAAAAATCAGATCCCCACCATCACCAATCTCAATACAATTTCTCCTTATTATTTTATTGCCCTCTTTTCTTTTTCATGCTTCCAAATTAATAATTAATAATCTCTCTCGAATCTTCATTCTCTGTTACTGTTACTCTCCCTTCCATCAATCCCCTTGCATGCATACACACTTCACTCTTTCTCACGCGCTCACTTCTTTAATCATATACACTACTATATCAACCATGACCCACTCCGCCGGTCAAGTATCTTCTCCGCCGTCGACATCGGCAACTCACTCTATCATCTCCGCTCACTGACATGGGCTGCGGCGCCTCCAAGGTCGAGGACTTCCCCGCGGTGGCTCTGTGCCGAGAGCGGAAGAGGTTTTTAAAAGCCGCATCGGAGCAACGCTACGCTCTGGCAGCGGCACACGTGGCGTATTTCCATTCGCTCAGGGAAATCGGCGACGCTCTTCGCAAATTCGCGGAACAAGACCTGACTACCACCACCGGTTCTTCCTCTCCGGTTCTCACATTACCTTCCGAAACCAAGAGCATCAACAATAACAAACTTTCATCCTCTTCTGCTTCAATCTCTCACGCAGATTCTCCCGAGGGTTCCCACTTGCCTCTTTCTTCTGGATCCGAATTGAGTTCTCCTTCTCCTACTCATTCTCATTCTCATTCTCACTCGCATTCTCATTCTCATTCTTCTTCGCCTCAAATTCACGGTTCCCCAGAACCCGACCCACCTCCATACGGGTACTATCAAAATTACCAATACGCCCATTACATGAAAAGGTCTGTCCCCAATGGAAAACCAATGGTATATGAAGAACCAGAGAAGCACGTCGCAACAATTGGACAATGGCCTGATCCTTCTTACGGTTACGGTTTCTACGGGTTTCCGGGTGGGGATTATCCTTACTACCCTCCCCCGGGACAGTCTTCATCTCCGCCACGTCCCCCTCCCGCGCCGCCGTCTCCTCCTCGGGTCTCCACTTGGGATTTCCTCAACGTCTTCGATAGCTTCGAGAACGGGTATCCGATTTATCCCCCTCGGTTCGGGTCGAGAGCGAGCAGTCCGGATTCGAAGGAGGTGAGGGAGAGAGAGGGGATTCCCGAATTGGAAGACGAGATGGAGCACGAAGTCCCGAGAGAGGCTCCTGCGAAGGAGAAGGAAGGTAAAAAGGTGGCTGGGGAAAAGGGATCCGCTGGAGTGAGGGATTTCGGGGAAGGGCCTTCGAACACTAAAACGGTCCCGTTGCAGCAGGTGAGTAGCAGCGAGGGGAGTTCCAAGACGGTGAGGTTCCATGACGGCAGCGATAACGGTTCCGTTGAAAAAGAAATTAGGAGCAGTCCCGACACTGTTGTTTCCGAAGAGCATGGTGCGAAGAAAGGAGTGAGCTTCGAGATTGATGAAGCGACGGTCACGGCGGTGGAAGGTGACTCTTCCGTTCTGAGCAGTGTAACCACTTTGTCGGCGCACGGAACCAGGGATCTGCGTGAGGTTGTGGTGGAGATTCAGGATGAGTTTGTGACGGCATCGAATTTTGGGAAAGAGGTTGCGTTGTTGCTTGAGGTTTGCAAACCGCCTTATCGGTCTAGGGTTGCTGCACTTAGAGGTATAAACGCTTTATCCTTTTTCCATTAAATGTTAGACTCATGCCTTACCTTTATTTCATTCAGTTTTTGTTCGTGTGTGGAGCTTGTAGACGGTGATATGTGAGCGTTAGTATCTGGCGTATTTTGCTTCTTTTTCTGAACCTGTAGACGGTAGAGGAAGGAAAGATGACGTAGATTGCCTTATTTGCTCCTTTTGGGACTTTGGTATCATAATTCGTTTATTTATTTATTTAGGATTATTTTTTAATTAAGTTCGAGCTAGAATAAGCTTGTTTTGTTTGTTTTATCCTTTACATTTTGTTAAATTTCATTCGATTTAGTTTCTTTTTTTATTACAGTTTGGCTTTGCATCCTATTTATAAACCTGGAGTCTGTTGGGGCTTTTGAGCAATAATTTCTATTAGAAAATAGCTGGGATGAATCCGACACCGAGGAGTGCCCCACACTCCTCAGGAACACTGTTGTCTGCATGGTTGTTTTCTCATCCTAGGATGTGGGGAACTTGCGTCCGCAACTCCTCGGCCTGTTTCCCAGTTGGGATCATGTTTAGATTTCAGTTGAGAGAGTTCAAATTTGCTATTATTCTCAAAACAACAAATTATTTCTTTTTCATTTTTGTGCATCATAATTTACAGCATTGAAGTTTGCAAAAAGTATTTTCCTGACTTTAATCCAAAAATAGCTTGAGTTGTCTTCTCTCTCTCTCTTTTTCTTTTCTTTTTTTGGCTCTAGCAGCGTCCAATTTGATGATTTTTCTGTATTTATGTAGACACCATAATCTAAATAAAATTAGATAGCATTGAGAAAAAAAAGGCAAGACGCTAAATACTTCATTCAATGGTAGCCCGTTTATTTCTGTACAACTTACTGCAACAGACTTGTGTTGATTTGGCAAGCATGAGCTCCAAGCAGAATATTTATTATGCTATATTATTATATTTCAAGACGTGTTTTGTGGTTTCTTTCGTTTAGTCATTTTCTTCTGTGCTGTTCACATTTCGTCTCCTCTCCTAAAACAAATAATCAAGTCATAGATAGACTGCAGGCGCTACCAGATTTTGTGATCGACTGAACCAAGTTGAATAATTGTGTAGATTTTTCGTTATGAACCCTTTAGTTTTATATTTCCATACTCGAGCCTCCCAGGCTTGTGCCTCAAGAAAATGCAGATGTGGGGCTTTATTCGTAAACTCTGTTTTTTATTCTACATACCCTCTTTGATGTTGAGTTTGAAACATCTGTCAACTAAATGATGTTATGTGGTTTTGTGCAGTTATCTTGTCCAGAATCTTGCAGATGGTAGCACCTTTGAGTTTACCCTCAGATCCTCCCTCTATACAATTTTCTTCTAGGAAAATAAAATTGGCACGAGCATACTGTGGGGAACCTGGGAAAGACTTCAAGACAAATCCAGAAAATCTTTCATCCACATTGGAGAAACTTTATGCGTGGGAGAAGAAATTGTATAAGGAAGTTAAGGTATGAATATGATTATTTTCAAAATAATCCAAGTTTAATGAATCATGAAATTAGAAATGTTTTGTGCCATTCATAGTTTGATATCCTTCTTACTGATTTGCTATATGACCTACTTGTTGAGGGAAAAGGCTTCTAAATCCCTTATGATATAGTCCCTTTAATACTTTCATGTTGTTGGACAGGAGGGGATATAATTTGAAACTTCAGTACTCAATAACATGTATTTTCAATGTCATGCGTATTCAGCATCATCTTCAATGATAAATTATTTGTATTAATTAATAAATTGTAGATTATACCACATACTTGTATTGATAAGTGGTTCTAGATAATATACTTTGTGTTAATTTAAAATTATGCTTATGCATTTATATTTTTGCCCTGTTCTCAGGATGAAGAGAGGTTACGGGCCATTTATGAGAAAAAGTTCAAGAGACTGAAAACATTGGATAATCTAGGAGCTGAATCTAGTAAAATTGATGCTACTAGGGCATCAATTAGGAAGTTGCAAACAAAAATCAATATTTGCATCAGAACCGCTGAAACTATAATGGGAAGAATACATAAATTGAGGGATAATGAATTGCAGCCTCAACTTGCGGCATTGATTAATGGGTATCAAATTGCTTCACTTATCCACTGTGCTAATTTTTATCTGTCATTTCTTGCTAATTTCTGGTCTCAAACATTTAAATTTATTACCAGAAAATACTGTCAAGGCTTGTTTTTGTTGTCGTTTCAAGAGGCAATGTGTTTGGTCTCTCTTCTTCCCTTATAAAGAGTGGGCTAAAATAAGTAAGATGAAGTATTAATGTTTTTAAACACATAAAAGCCACTTTGTGAAGTTTTACGTGATTTGTTGCCATGTTTTGATATCTCTCTGAATTATGACGATATTTAATGATCTAAGTGATATAACCGTTTCCACTTTTTTGTACAAATAAATTGAGTAAAAGCCCTGTTCTCCTACTTAGATGCTTCAATTAACAGTTTTTAATGACCACAGTTCAATTGGCTCAATGCAACTCCCTCGTTCACCTAAGGATGAGAAATCCCTTATGGAATGTTTGAGTTTGCAATTTAAAAATCTTGCTGTCATTATTAATGCCCCGGGATGCAAGAGAGACCGATAATTGATGGTACAACATAATTTATGTGCCAAGTTAGACATTCCGTTTAGAATTGTCTCAAGTCGTATAGAGATATGGCACTGAGTCAAAGTATATCTTCAAGTGATTGATGAGAAATAGGCTTGTGGTTATGGCGTCAGTGGTTAGTGGTTGAAGACATGTTTCCGTCATCATTATTAACATTATCCTATTTGGTTTTGGAATGAATAAATCTTTGTTTTTTTTACATGGTTGAATTGTTTTTCTTGAGTCAGAAGTTATGGAGCTATTGATTTGATGAATGGCCTATTTGTCAGCAGATTCACGAAAATGTGGAAATTCATGCTCAAATGCCACCAGAAACAGTTCCAAGCTATCATGGAGAGTAAAAGTCAGTCTATTAAGATTAACCTTGGTGTGTCAGGAGATGAAGTTCTGAAGGCCATTGTAGAACTTGAAAAGGAGCTTTTGAATTGGTGCAGTCAGTTCAACATTTGGGTTAAGACTCAAAAAACTTATGTCAAGAATTTGAATGAGTGGCTCTTGAGATGCCTTCCTAATGAACCTGAAGAAACAGCCGACGGTATTGCCCCTTTCTCTCCAAGTCGGCTTGATGCTCCACCAGTTTTTATTATTTGTAATGATTGGTATCAAGCAATGACTAGAATTTCAGAAACGGAGGTGGCAGAGGCCATGCATGAATTTGCTCAAAAACTACATGAGTTATGGGAAAGGCAAGATGAGGTGCAACGCCAGAGAATCAAAGCCGAGTATCTCAGAAAGGACTTTGAGAAACAACTTAGAACATTGCGCACAGAAATGGGAGGCTTAGAACATGATAAAGTTTCAGGAAAGACTGCATTGTCGAAGTTCACTTCTGATAGCGGTGTTTCACCACTAGATGATCTAAAGGTGGATTTAGATTCTATGAAGAAGAAATTACATGAAGAGAGGGTCAAGCATAAAGAAGCCGTCAAACTTGTTCATGATGCAGCTAATAATAGTTTACAGGCTGGTTTGATTCCCATTTTTAAGACATTAGAGAGTTTCACTTCAGAGGTGGTGAAAGTTCATGAACAAGTTAGGCTTAAAAATTCTGCTGGGGATTCGTAGAGATTCCAACTATTTTATTTCTTTTAGAGTGAATTGATTGGGGGAGTTTGGGGGTTGTACTTGGAAGATTTAGAACTAACCCACCAGTTTTGCAGCTATAGTTAGTCTTATTCTGTAGGAAAGCGTTTGCTTGAAACATGTTTCAGCACTGAAGGGTCACCCAATCTACAGTTAGAGGAAAATTGTATAGCAAAAAAAATTCATTTATTGATTTATTGGTTGTAGCCTGAAGGGTGGACTATATATGTTGCATATGCCTAGGAAGGAGTAGGATCTTTATGAGGAGGAAGCAGGGAAATTTTGTAGTTGTTTCAAGAATGATCGATCTGGTGAATTAAAACATAATCTCCTGCAGTTTTGATTCTTTCCTCCTTTGATGAAAGAGTTGATTGTGTGCTGAATATGAAACCAATGTTCACCAGCTCGATGGAGGAAACTAAAGTTTTGTAATGATAAGGGATGATAGTTCACAGTGAAGGGAAGTGTTGTAAATACCACCTGGTGTCATTTGCCAGCCAACAGTGAATTACCCTAATCCCTATATGGAAAGGGAAAAATAGAATGGGATGCAGATGAACTATAAGGAAATAAAAAGTTTTTAAATTATTTGGTTGTCAAAAAATCTGATAGGAAGGATATTTATATTTGTGTTCTTCATATTTTATTTCCTTACTTATTTTGTCTTGTTTTTCTAATTATTTTTATTTCCATTTTTTATGGTCAAAAGGACCTAGATTAGTTAATATAAACAAATACCTAAATAAGCAGTTAGAATTATGCTTTTTTAACATTAGTATATAAAATATCATAATTTATTTGTCATGATCATTTTACTATTATAGAAGTGCAAAATATTTAAGTTAATATTCGGAAAAAAAGTGATTAACTGTTTTGTAGTAGAGTATTTTTTTTTCTTCTAATTATAGCAGTGTTTGAACATGAAATTTCTGTTTCGTTTAAAAGAATTATTTGTACTAACTTGCTGAATTTTCGTAATACAAGGTAGTTTGGTGAATGAACTTAACGATAATACACTACAGCTATATTGTTTTTACGAAAATCAACGACATTAATTTGTGATTAAACTGCAACATCAAAATTCTTACGCTATTTTAATTAAATTATTGTCAGTACATTGTTTGCATTTGGAAGGCTAGATCTATATCCGTTGAGTACAAACAAAATTAAAGTTAATATGTCTTGACATTTTGTAGTTTTCTTATTTGATTTTAAGTTCTTCATTTCTATATTATCATATCACATAGTAAAACCAGATTTCGTCGACAATAGTTACGTTTGAGGAACGTAATTAGTTCAGCACACAGCGAATCAAAATTAATTTTTATTTTTCATAAAAGATAATTAGTGTCTGTCAAAATCTTAAAAAAACATCTTATTAAATTTCACTTTAAATAAATACATCTAAAAAGGATAAAATAAAGTGTGATTGACATTTTAAGAAGAAGAAAAATCATATCTCAGTATTAAATAAATTTCCAACTAATGTATACTCTTTGGAGTCCTTTATAAGCATAGGCAAACTAATGACCTGAAAAAATAATCATAGCCATATTTAGCCGCATTTATAGGCTTATTAAATTTGGTTATGAAATTTGATCACTTTATATATTTATTAAAAGTAGATTAATTGTTTCTTAATGGTTTGATATGTTCAAATATCTATCTCACACTTCATTATACACTTAAAGCTCTTTATTGTCCCTCGGTTTATTTTATGAGTATATCTTTTTGTTCATTTTTAGGAGCAATAAATGTCAATGATTAGATGAATTTGTAATCATAGGATTGTCCACCACACTATTAATCTATCTACCATTCGATTTGTCATAGTTTTTAGTGTTTTAGGACCCATTGGTGAATATCTTAAATATCATTTTATCTTTTTCCACCTTTGTTAGATATTTCATTCATGGTAGGTGATGCACACATCCTTGCTTTGATTTTAGTTAGGTATCTATGACTCCATCTCAACTTTGGAAATAATTAGGTACTTTTTGTTTTAATTATTTAAAATATAAGTCATGTGAAATATCTTAAATTTCTTTTTGCATCTTTAATTTATGAACAAAAGCTTAAACACAACTTTTTACCTATTGCTTACAAGTTGAATTGAAGTTCCATTTCATTAATATATGTACTATACATCAAATGCTAGCACAAAATTCGAGATGAAATATTAATTTAGATTCATAAACTACACTAAAATAATCGAAAAAACCATTTGAGTCTTGTTATAATTCATTGTAAAGTCTAGGGAGATATTAACAATGAGTAATCTTGGAATAAATAAATAAAATTAAAGAGACCAAAATAATATATATATATATATATATATATATATATATATATATATATATATATAATAACTTCTTCTATTAGATATTTTAATCTTAACTTTTACACTCCCATCGTACGTTTCTCCTTTTTTTTTCTTTTTACACATACTTATCCCAGTACAATTAAATGTAATAATGTTGACAAAATAATTTTTTTAATTCTATAATTCAAATATTAGCTTTTTTTTCTCTTAATTATATTTTGTGATATTGAAATATACATTATTTTTATCTTGTTAATAATAATGCTCCTGAAAATTCATTTTGTTTAAGGTCACAAAAAAGGATTTTCTAGGAGGTTAGTGAAGGAATCATCCTGTGTCCAAGATGAAGAATATATAGGAGGGTAGGTGATAAAAGATATTTTGGATGAGTTTCGCTCCAAGATATTTTAAAAGAGTTTTACCCCATATTTAACCAATATCACTATATTCCTACACATTCAATCATTACCAAAAAAAACCCTAAAAAATGGTATTTTAGAAGTAGTGATAGTTTAAAAATAATGAGACTCAGTTATTTTAATATTAAATAATTTATTTATAAATAGTTTTGTTATAAATGAGTTTCATTATTTTAAAACGTATAATATATTTAGAAACCATTTTTCTAGAGTTTTCTGTCTTCTCTATAAAATTTCTAACTACCTGATCACTTGTTTGATGACCAGGAAGTTCCTATGAGATCACAACTGACTAATCCTTATTACTAACCGATCAGTTCTTCGTTTAAAGTAAGTAAGTTTTTATCTCTTTTTCCTTTCGTTATCTGTTTATGATCATGCTTAGGAAACCCTAATGCATGTATCATTAGTGTTCATTTCTTAGTTCTTTGTCAATTTGTGGTCCTAAGGATTCTTTTCTATCAAAATTTAATGATTCATAGGTGTTTCTAGAGTTCTTTGTGCGAGAAGCAAAGAATGTTCATTCTTAGAGCTTCGTAACTTTGGTCTACAATAAGGGATACTAGAGATTTATCTTTAATTGAGGTTTGTGATGTAAGTTTAGTGTGTGTGTGTATGATAAGTTGATTAAATAATGATTTCTGTTTTAGGCTCGTATTTGTTCATTTAAATGTGTGTATGTGTGTATTTAACAATGAAATTATGATGTGATATATTTTGGGTGATATTGTGATAATGAATTGCATGTGAATATGTTGTATTGATGATTGGAATGTGCATTTCAAAGATGGTAAAGTAATGAGTTGAATTCTATTAGGTTTTGGTAATTGAAATTGAGGTTTTGATAGACCATTTGATGAGATCTGTTGAAGTATGTAATCTGACAATTTCAGGTCTATTTATGAGTTATGTGGAACTGATTTGTATCTTGAGTTGAGAAAATATGATAAGGAATAAAGGAAGAGTCAAAGTGATGATTTTAGGAAGGTTCTAAATCCATTTTTGAGGTTTTGATAGTGAGATTTTGAAGGATTGAGGATAGGGTAGAAACTGAATTGTTGATGTGGTCTTTTAGTTATTTGTGACTTATAGTTGTTCAATTTTCATATATGTAGTATTTTACTATTAAATGGAATGTTACAAAGCATGCATAATAGAGCATATTCGTGCACTTTCACGAGAAAAAGAGTCACGGTTAGCTTCACAACATTCCCAGTTCAAAATTGATATTAATATCGGGATCGACCACTTCTTTTTCTAGGCCATGCAAGATCGGTTGCTTTATCTATAACTTGAAATTTCTTTTACCGTTTCTAATTTCAAAATCTTTCAAGGATAAACAAAAAGGAGGTCTCATTCGAACAAATTCTTGGCGCAGGTAATCAAGATTGAAAAATACCATTCATGTTTCTCCAAGAAGAAAATATGAGAACCACACATAGGGATTTTGAGGACACTTCTCCTTTAACGGGAAAGAAAGATATCACTCTGCATCGATAAAAAAAACTATTAATTGCTAACTTGGGTCATGACGAGAAAATTATAGCAGAAATAACTAGCAAACATTGAACAAAATCCTAACATTCAACGACGACAGGATCTTCGGTGATAGCAAGACCTACGGAAAACTGTATGACGATGGTGATTGGGAAAGTAACGTGTACGACGATGGTGATTGAGAAAGAAACATGAAGAGTAAAAGAACAATTGAAAACATAAACCGGTTAACCTAATTAACTGCACTGAAAATATAAAACATTTAGTTTTAACCGAACTACAAAACAGTTAACTCAGTTTTTGACAAAAACAGTTATTTTAGTATAAAAAGTAGTATAGATAATCCATATTTTACTATAATTAAGTTAATTATGCCCGATCTTGGTTGCTATTTGTATAACCACAATTTAATAAGTGTATCCATATCGCCATGCAAAAACACATATATATTTACGAATTTTTAACGTAGTTTAGTCTCGAAAATAAATTATGTATATTCATTAATATAAAGTTTGGAAATACAAAATTTGTAAAAGTTAATTGAGTAAAAATATATTTAAAATTTAAAAAATATTATAATTTTTTTACTTTATATATATATATATATATATATATATATATATATATATAATGTCAAAAAAAAATATTTTGTATAGAAAAATTCTATTAATTTTTTAATATAATTTTATTTCATTAAATTTTACTATTTATATTTAAAAAATTTAAGACCAAGAAAATGATATTTTAGAAGTGGTAGTGAGTTAAAAATAATGAGACTCCATTATTTTAATATTAAAAGGTTTTAATATAAAAAGAATTGTTATATATGGGTTTCATTATTTTAAAAATGTACAATCTCTCTAGAAACCACTTTTTTAGAGTTCTCTACCTTCTTTCTAAGTGTTTTTGCTTCTAACTCATCTGTTTGACGATCAGGAGGTGTCTTTCCGATCACGGTGTCAAGGTCTACAAATCTAGCCGATTAATTTCAAGAATAGAGCAAGTAAATTTCAACTCATTTCCCCATTCTGTTCCCAAATTTGTTTTAGAATGATCTAGTACTGTTGCATGTGTAATCATGCTTCTTCTAGTCATTCTTGGTTCACCTAGAGTTCTAAGGACTCTGTCTGTTTCCAATTCTGTGTCTCGTAGGTTCGTTTAGAGATTCCTTACGTTTCAAGCAATTGGTAGAAGGTTTCTTTGAGTTGGACAGTTTACTGCAAGGTAAGGGAAGCTAGAACATTTGTTTTACTGGGATTTTGTTAAAAGAATTTATATCACTAAGTATTATAGTTAAACTTTTAGAAATGCCTCTGTTTCGTTATATGAGGATTTTATGAAATTGAGGATTTGGTTATGTTTTGTTAACAAGTTGGAATTATATGTTTGTGATGTGTGAAACTGTATTGATTATATGTAATGAAGTTGTCCTAATGTTTGGAAATTGAATGCAAAATTGTTGTTAGTAGTGCCTTTAAGATGAGTTCTTAAGTGTTTTTGGTTAAAATTGAGGTTTTGCATGGTGGGATTTTGTAACAGCAGAACGGTGAGCAATCTAAGGTGTTGGAGGGTGCTAACAGGTACATTAGGACTTATAAGAGTTGTCAAACCAGAAAAATATGGTTTATTACGCAGAAATGTGTTAGAGAGGATTGGTTGAAGTGAATTCAAGTCCATTAAGAGGGTGTTGGGTAATGAATATGAAAAAGGGCAGTTCTATGGAGTAGGAGTTGGCTTAGGGTCCATTATTAAGTCAATATAAACTTGTTTGTGCAGCAAAATCAGTAACACGAGGAGTAAAAAAGGTATAATTGAGATAATGTAACTTAGAGAGCTCAATTTGCTTGGGTGACAAATTTGAGTTGTAGTGGTGTTTCCAGTGATTTCTTAGTGTTTATAGGATCCTAAGATGTATTAGAAATTGAGGGTGAAGTGTTTAAGGTCAAAGAAATAGAGGTAGATCATCTGTCATGACGCTGAGCGCCAGCATGGGCGTCAGTTAGTATGAGGAAAGTGTGTGATAAGAAGAATCTCAAGGAGATATTCTATATTCTAGTAAGTTATAAGAGAATTCTTGATAGAGAGACTATGCTATCGAAGTATCCTGATTTTCTACCAACCAACCCAAGCTGTAACATCCCGACAACTTACAGGGACTGTTGACTGCCCCAACACATCAACATGAGGCTTTTCAGTGTGCTTTGTCCTTACTCGCACACTTTCCGGGAAAACGTCCCAGAAGGTCACCCATCCCTAAATTACTCCAGGCTAAGCACGCTTAACCATGAAGTTCTTATAGGTTAGGCTACCGAAAAGAAAATGCATTTGTTGATATGAGTAGCCAAATCAATTCCTTTAAGCTATCCTTCAACTATATAGTCCCATACCTATACAGTCTCTAGATCCCTCTCATTCCAGTGTATGTTCGATTCGTCCATGTGTCCCTTCCACTCAAAGCCTGCCAGGAGCCGGTCCTTGTCCGAGCCTCTTGCACCAGTGATCACTCCCCGCCCTCGTTAGTGCCCGGGTGTCACATGACCACCAGCTTCCGCTTGGTTCGTCCTCGAACGACACCGTACTGGGAGAGGCTAGGCTCTGATACCATCTGCCCCTAAGACAAAATCATTGGCCTGATCGGTACCCAATAATTCCACGGTATGTTGCAGCCTCAAATCTTCTACTTGTTCTGCCTTTATCTGCTTTAAGAAATCATTGGTAATTGTCAAGTGACTACACCAAATATGATCTTGATTCAACTGTAACCCCAAGTTCATATCCCGTAACTTCTCTATGAGCTCCAACTCTTTCACCATCAAGGCAGACATTTGAACTCGTCTCCTACTCAAGGCATCTGCAACGACGTTTGCTTTTCCTGGATGATACAATAACTCAAAGTCATAATCTTTTAGGTACTCCATCCATCTCCTTTGACGCATGTTCAACTCCTTCTGATCGAATAGGTACTTCAAACTCTTGTGATCACTGAAAACTTGGAATCGTGCCCCATAAAGGTAGTGCCTCCACGTCTTCAAGGCAAACACCACTGCAGCCAACTCAATATCATGCGTAGGATAGTTCTTCTCATGCACTTTTAACTAACGAGATGCATATTCCACCGGTCTTCTACTTTGCATCAAAACACATCTGAGCCCTTGATACGACGCATCACAATACACTTTAAAAGCTTTATCGGTATCTGGGATAACTAGAACGAGAGCAGTCGTCAATCTCCTCTTTATCTCCTCAAGGGTAGCCTCACACTTGTCTGACAAAACAAAAGGTTGATCCTTGCGAGTCAACTG
Organism: Vigna reflexopilosa; assembly: GCA_027742785.1. Classification (NCBI taxonomy): domain Eukaryota; kingdom Viridiplantae; phylum Streptophyta; class Magnoliopsida; order Fabales; family Fabaceae; genus Vigna; species Vigna reflexopilosa. The sequence goes on from CM050918.1 coordinate 10,993,824, forward strand.
AGTTAAAGGTCCTACTATCTTGGAGAACCCTTCCACAAACCTTCGATAATAACCTGCCAACCCTATGAAGCTTCTTACCTCTGTCACAGATGTCGGTCGCTCCCACTTCAACACTGCCTCCACCTTTGCTGGATCCACTGAGATTCCCTGAGCAGATATCACATGCCCTAGAAACTGGACTTCCTCTAACTAGAACTCACACTTTGACAACTTACCAAAAAGCTGACGCTCCCTCAAGATCTCCAACACAGTCCTCAGGTGTTCAGCATGATCTTCTCGATCCTTAGAATAAATAAGGATGTCGTCAATGAATACGACCATAAACTTATCCAAACAAGATCGAAAAATTCGATTCATATAATCCATGAAAATTTCCGGAGCATTCGTCACCAAAAGGCATTACCACGTACTCATAATGTCCATAACGCGATCTGAAAGCAGTCTTCTGAACATCCTCAGGTTTTACTAAAATCTGATGATAACCTGACCTTAAGTCAATCTTTGAAAACACACCGGCAACAGTACTGGAGCTAATCCAACAGGTCATCAATCCTCGGCAAAGGATATTTATTCTTAATCGTAACCTTGTTTAGTTGACGGTAGTCTACACATAACCTTGAGCTCCCATCCTTCTTCTTCACCAACAGTACTGGAGCTCCCCACGACGATACACTTGGACGAATGGACTTCTTTTCTAAAAGGTCTTCTATTTGATTCTTCAATTCCGTTAGCTCAGCGGGAGCCATTCTGTATGGAGCCATAGATATCGGACCAGCTCCAAGCACTAAGTCAATTGAAAAATCTACCTCCCTACTGGTGGCAAACCCGACACCTCTTCCGGAAACACATCAGCATATTCTCTTACCACCGAAATGTCAACAATCTGTTCCTCTGCGCTTTTCTTCTTTTCTTGGGCCAACACTACAAAACAAATTGCTCATTCGTTGGTATCCCGCAAAACATCTCGAGATGATACTATCTTCACACCATCTTCATTTGGAAAGACTACCTTCTGTTGCCCGCAGTCAATAAGAACATGATTTGTGGTCAACCAATCCATCCCGAGGATCACATCCAACCCTTCTAACGGAAGGCACACCAAATTGACCTTGAACCTGCGTCCGGCTACTTCAAGCGGACACCCAAAAAAAACTGAGGTTGTTGATACCTGCCCCGATGTTAGGGTAGACACCACCAGCTCACACCCAAGGTCACACACAGGTAACCCAAGCTCCTCCAAGCACGCAAAGGATATAAACGAATGCGACGCTCCAGAGTCAAACAAGACAAGCACAGAATGTCCATACAAGGAACAAGTGTCAATAATAAGATTACCTGATTGTGCGGCTTCGGCTCCTGACATGGCAAACACTCTACCAGCTGCTCGTGGATTTCCACCAGACGACTTCTGATATGACCCTCCACCTGATGTCTTTTTCTCAGGACAAGAATAAGACATATGTTCCGGCTTGCCGCAGGTATAACACTTCTTCTCATCGGTTTTTCCTCTTATGAGTTTTGGCAATTTCGCCTGAAATGAGCTCCCCCGCACTCGAAACACTTCACTTGTCCTGGCCTTCTCAACTAGGGCAGGAAACTCCTTAATCTCTAAAGGCACAATCATCTTCATCAACTCGTATCTTAGCCCTCGCTCGAATCTTCGACATCTCCACTCTTCAGACATATTTTGTGTGTAAAACCGGGCTAGGTACTCAAATCTATTAACATAAGCTTGCACCGTCATTTCCTTTTGCTGTAGTGTCAAGAATTCAGTCTCCTTAATAGGTTATGTTACAGGGACTATTGACTGCCCCTACACATCAACACGACTACAATTTGTTTTGTAGTGTTGGCCCTTCTAACGGAAGGCACATTGGAAAGCCTCGTGTTGATGTGTGGGGGCAGTCAACAGTCCCTGTAAGTTGTCAGGATATTACACAAGCCCTCTAGGGTTTAGGAGTAGAAGATTTACCTCATGGTGAGTAGGTCGAGTTGCCACTGTTTATAACTCTGTAGAGTATAAATACTACCATGCGTGCATGTCTGCAGTAGTCTATATCAGCATTATATCCGGATAAATGAGTATAACGGTCTTGTGGTTGTATGAATTGTTTGTTCTTGAATGTTGTTAATTGTTAAACTAAATTATTATCTGAGACTTTATTTGAACACTAGCTTATCCTTGCTTTTGTGTTGTCCATCTTTGTGTATGTTTTCTCTTTTGCAATGATCACCTTAATAGTGTGAGCTTAGGGATGATGCCTTTTTAGTCTTTTCATCATGAAATTGAGAGAATAACAACAATCATAAAAAGAGTTTTGTTCTCCAAAGTGTAAACTCTCCTTTATTGGAAGTTTGTAATTCTTGGTAAGCTATCATCTATGTAATGTTTTATTTTAATAATTTTATACTACTAAAAAGGATGTTAAAATATATATATATATATATATATATATATATATATATATATATATATGAAATGACTATTTCAATATTTTTTTTTAAAATCAAATTATGTAATCATGTGGATAATAATTATAGGTACATTATTTTAACATAATATATTACACAACTAACTTAGATGAACTTAAACAAAAAAATAATATTAATATAAAAATTTATTTTATAATGAACTAATAAAAACATATCTACTAAAACTTTATTTCACAACTAATTAGTAGAATATGTTGATTAATATATATATATATATATATATATATATATATATATATATATACTTAAATTAAAATTATTACACCAAATTTTGATAGTTATTTTGAAAAGAGTAAGGTATATTATTTTTTACATATATTAAAAATAAAATGTTTATAATTTTTTTAAAAGATTAGATATGTTCTTATTTTTTTAATTTTAATACGAAATTGAATTTTATTTCTAACATTGAATATTTTATCTTTAAACTTTATTAATGAATAAATTGTTTAAGATATTTAAACTTAAATTAAAATTATTGGAGCAATTTTTTATAATTATTTTGAAAAGAGTAAAGTATATTTATTTTTCATATATATTAAAAAGTAAAATGTTTATAATTTTTTGAAAAGGGTAAATATATTTTTACTCATTTAATTTTCCTGTAAAATTGAATTTTGTTTCAAATTTTAAATAATTTTCAAGTAGAGTTAAATATTTGTTTTGTCAAATAACGTTGTAGACATACACGTGTCAACACAAAATGTATGATTTATTTTTTTTTTTACTTAACTGCTAGTCATCCCAATATCATATCATGTATAGTATATATAAAGGGTTATCGGCCTAGAAAGGAAAACTTTTTGTTTCCAATTACATAGAAGTGATACGGAACACTTTGTTTAGTCATCACTCAAAAAATCTCTTGAAAATTCTTAAATGTGTCAAAATAAGGATCAAATAACAAAGCCTTCAACTTTCTTATTAATGAGACCCATGACATTGATTCTTGAGACGCTGATATTTTGACAATTTTTTTAACAATATTTTAATAATGAATATGTATCATTATTTTATTGATTTGTTTAAATTTATATTTAAAAAATATTTGAAACGAATTACATGTAGAGTAAAAATATAAAAAAACACTCAAGAAATGGGTCAGGTATAACAATTTACGAAATAACTTAAAAATTTGAATAAACCTCTAACTATGGAGGTATAATTATATCGGAGCCACGTTCAAGAGAGGTAGAACACTTACTGTGAACTCATCAAACGACAACCCAACATGAAGAAAATGGAAGGAAAGATATAAATGTAAAAGTAGTTAAATTTTTATTCAACCAGTTCAACTCTTCTTGATGATTGAAGAATAATAGCTATGACAATTTTAAAGTTATTTCTGCTAGATTAAAACGAGGATGATTCCTGCACAACACTTTTATCCGATTGGTTCGAAGAGGGTACCTTCAGAAATACTATGGCATTTAAATCAGATTCTTTCTCTTATTGATTAAAAAATATGCTTAATTATATTATTTTCCTAAAAGAATAAAAGAATTACAAAAAAAAAATGTCCGTCCGTGTTACGCATGGGCAGAATTAAATATTATTAAACACCAAAAACATCCAAAATAAAAAATGCAAAAGTGTAAAATGGTGGACGTGACATGAATGATCGAGCCACGTAAGAGAAAGCGCTAGCGTGGCGAGACCAGGTTGCATGGAGTCAAAAAACACTGCACCTGTTTTCCGGGTTACAAAACCCGTGAATACTGAGAAGCACAACAAATTTTCAGATATTCTTCTTCTTCTTCTTCAGAGAAGACGATGGCGGGTAAAATTGCGATTTATTCGTCAGTGTTAGTGTTCTTGTTCTTTCTCATTCTAGCACCCCCTTCTCAAATCTCTGCTCACGAATCGGAGACTCAGGAGTTCGTTCTCACATTGGATCACTCCAACTTTTCCGACACCGTCAAGAAGCATAATCTGATCGTCGTCGCGTTCTACGCATCGAGGTATGTTTCGATTCTGCTCTTCTTCGTGGTTCGATTCTACATGTCTTTTCCGTGTTTGAATCCAGAAAAATCTGATGCCTCCAAAGAGTAGAAAACTTTGATGACAGTTTGAAATGCATTTCATTTCATTAGCGAAAAAATGGCAAGAAAAATCAGAAGCGGTAAATACACTATCCATTTGCCTCCAACGAAATATTTTATTAAGTAGGGTTAGTTAAATTTTAAGTAACTCGTGAATTTAAATATAAATATAACGCGGTCACTGTTATGATCTAATAATCATGAAAAAAGAAAGTATTTTAAAGCTTCAATAAAAAGGAATTTTTAATGAATAATTAGTTAAAAATATTCTCACTTGAAGTTTAATTAAACCTACTAAATAATATCTAAATAAGTTTTCAATTGCTTTTTAGAAAAGAAAAACTATGCACTAAAGTAATTTTAATTAGTGCTTGAAAAGAAACTTTTACTGATATTATTCAATGCATATTATCATGATTTTCTTATTTTATGTAATAATGTGTAAATGCAGTGTGTGTTTTGAATTAGTTACGAGACTTAGACATTGAAAAAAATAAAACCACGTTTCCCGATGCCTTCGATAAATTGGATTGATTTGGAATGTATTAAAGTTCGTCTCTTTGTTCGTCGCTCCTAAATTGTTTTGTTTCTCTGTTTCATAGTTTTTATTGTTTTCTTTTAGGGATTATTTGAAATCCCTCTCACCGGAACCCTGTATTATAAAGGGTTTCCGGTATTTACATGCTGTGAGAACAGATTCATAAGATCAATGAAATAGTTTGAGTTTTGTTTTCTCTTACCTCTGTTCTAGTGGTTCTCCTTTTTTTCTCTTTTTGTTTCGCTTTGTTCTGGTGAGGTTTTCCTTTTTTTCTTTTTTTGTTTCGCTTCGGTGTGCTTCTATGAAAAGCTCGCGTGTTCTGCTTCTTCCATACGACTCACACTCTTCAATCTCATCTAATGTCTGACATCACGAAGCTTTTCGAGGAAGTGCTTTTACCACGTTTTGGGTTAAAAGGCTTTTGGGCCTATATCGCATATTTGGGCCGGTTTTAATATGACATCAGAGCAGGTTCAGAACATGTTCTACCTCTGTTTCCGCTGCATTCTTGGTTAATGATTTTTTGGTGTTCTTTTATTGTTTGCTGCTTTTGCCACTGCCAGTATGGATCAAGTCAACAACCCTTCCAGCCCTTATTACCTCCATCCGGGAGAAAACCCAGGTATTTCGCTTATCTCACAAATTCTTGATGAATCAAACTATACTTCTTGGAGCAGAAGTATGAGAAGGGCACTACTATCCAAAAACAAACTGAAGTTTATAGATGGAGAGATCAAGAAACCACAAAGAGAGGATCCTCTTTATGATCCTTGGGAAAGAAGCAACATGATGTTGTTGTCTTGGATTATCAAGACTCTCTCGGTTCAAATAGCAGAAAGCGTTGTTTATGTTGAAGACGCTCAAGAATTATGGAAGAGTTAAAAGAGAGATTTTCAAAAGGAGATCATTTTAAATTCTCAGATTTGCTGCAAGAAATACATTCCATCAAGCAAGGAGAAAGAAGCGTGAATCAATATTTCACTGATTTGAAAATACTATGGGAGGAGCTGGAATTTCTAAGACCCATTCCACGTTGTAGCTGCAAAATCCCTTGCAGTTATGATCTATCTAAAGCTGCCCACAAATACAGGGAAATGGAACATGTAATATGTTTCCTAAAAGGCCTAAACGACTGTTATAACACTGTTAGGACACAAATCCTATTGATGGAGCCCCTACCAAATATTAATCGCGTCTTTTCCCTCATCATACAATAAGAAAGGCAGGAGAAACATGATTCTGGGCATACTGGTCAAACTGAAATCAAGATTCTTGCCAACAATACTAACAGACAAAGCAACTAGAAGAGTGATCAAAATTGGAAAGGCCATGGGCGTGGCTTTCCTAGTCGCGGCCAAGGAAGGGGGAAAGGAAGAAATCCGAATCAAGGAAAACAATGTTCTTATTGTCATAAAATGAATCATACTATTGACGAATGTTATTCAAAATATGGATATCCTCCATGGTACAAAAAGGGTGACAACAATGGACAAAACAGTGCTAGACAGAATGAGTGGGGATCCACAAATGTCTGCACTGCTTCTGCAGAATCACAGAATAATCAACAAAACAACACCATTCAAAGCTCCTTCACCCCAGAACAGATGAAAAAATTACTGGAAATGCTTGACAAGACAGAAAAATCTTCCCATAGCATAAGTCAAATGCATAAAGATACCACAAAAGATAGACAAGGTATGTTTTCATGGATCATGGACACAGGAGCCACAGATCACGTAACTCATAACAAAGATTTATTCACAACTTTTAATAAAATCAAACATATATCTGTTAGATTGCCAAATAACTCTACTATCACAACTCATTATGCTGGAACCGTGCAGTTCTCTCATAATTTCATTATTTTCAACGTTTTATACATACTAGAATTTACTTTCAACTTAATATCTGTCCAATCTTTGACCAGACACACAAACTACACACTAACTTTCTCTTATGAGCTGTATGAAATCCAGGACATAACTGCATTGAAGATGATTGGATGTGCTAAGATGTACAAAGGGCTCTACTACTTGCAATCTATTGGAAAGAACCTGAAATCTAGTTTTGTTTTCTCTTTTGAACATGTAAAAATAAATTTGTGGCACTATAGGCTAGGCCATCCAGGACATAAAGTTGTTGAAAGAATATGCAAAGAGTTTCCTTATGTTCAAACTGATTCAAATAGTGCCTGTGATATTTGTCATTATGCCAAACAACACAAATTTCCATTCTCTAAACATAATTCTTTGTCTGTAAATTGTTTTGATGTTATACACTGTGATATTTGGGGTCCTATCTCTACCCCTTCTATGCATGGGCACATATATTTCCTTACTATTATTGATGATTGTAGTAGGCACATTTGGGGTTTTCTTATGCACAATAAGGGCCAAACCAGAGAACTTTTACAGTCTTTTATCGTGAAAATCAAAACCCAATTTAATAAAACTGTCAAAATAATCAGAACCGACAATGGCCTAGAATTTAACTGTCCCAACATTTGTAACACACATGGCATTGAACATCAAACCAGCTGTGTAGAAACTCCACAACAAAATTCTGTTGTGGAGCGAAAACACCAACATATATTGAATGTTACTCGTAGTTTGGTTTTTCAATCTAATATTCCTTATGCCTATTGGTCTTATGCTCTATCTCACGCCATATACTTAATAAATAGATTGCCTTCGCCTGTTATTAAGGATATAACTCCTTATGATGTTTTGAACTGTGATTCCCCTACTTATCTTAATTTAAGGGTTTTTGGGTGCTTATGCTTTGCCTCCATTTTGAAAAATAACAGAAGCAAACTTGATTCTAGGGCCAGAAAAGGGATCTTCCTAGGATATAAAAATGGGGTAAAAGGATACATTGTCCTTGATATTAACACTAGGGAAATCTTTATCAGTAGGAATGTGATATTTTATGAAGATATTTTTCCTTATAAAAGTAAGCGAGGAAATAATGGTAACTACAATGAAAATGAGGAATGTACATCTTTTCTATATAATTTTCCTTGCAGCCAGAGAGAGTCTCAGACCGATGGTCAAAGAGATGATCAAAATCTCACTCACAGTGATGTTGACAATACTGAAAGTTCGAATTTTGATGAGGAGGAACAAAGAAATAACCAGAGGAGATCAAACAGGGTGAAAAGAGTCCCTGAATACTTGAAAGACTATGTTCGAATTGGTCAGTCACCTACTACATCTCTATGTCTCAAAAATGAGTTGATAACTCCTTATCCTATCAATAGTGTCCTATCTTATGAGTCCTTATCTAACAAACAATTAAGATATACTCTTGCCATAAATGCTGCAAAAGACCCTAATTCTTATGCAGAGGCTAGTAGGAGCCCTGAATGGACTGATGCAATGAAGAAAGAGATTAAAGCCCTGCAAGACAATGGCACGTGGTATTTGACTAAGCTTCCTCCTGGAAAGAAGTCTATTGGCTGTAAGTGGGTTTACAAAATAAAACACAAAGTTGATGGTACTGTGGAAAGGTATAAGGCCCGATTGGTTGCCAAAGGGTATACCCAACAGAAGGGTATAGATTTTTTGGACACTTTTTCCCCTGTTGCTAAACTCACAACTGTCAGGCTCTTGCTCGCTCAAAGAAATGGTTTCTACATCAACTTGATGTTGATAATGCCTTCTTACATGGAGACTTAAATGAAGATGTTTACATGGATCCTCCACCTGATTTAGACATTGATACAAGAGGGCATGTTTGTAAGCTCACAAAATCCCTATACGGCCTAAAAAAGGCCAGCAGATAGTGGTTTGAGAAACTGTCCAGTTTCCTTATATCTGCAAATTATGTTCAGTCCAAATCTGACCACTCCTTATTTGTTAAGAAAACCTCCACCAATTTTACTGCTTTACTTGTATATGTTGATGACATTGTATTAGCAGGGATTTCCATGAGCGAAATTACTCATATAAAGGCTCTCCTACATCACCAATTTCAAATAAAAGATCTTGGAGAACTCAAATACTTTCTAGGATTTGAAGTTGCTAGATCTAAGAAAGGGATACATCTTTGTCAAAGAAAGTATGCCCTGAATATTTTAGAAGAAACATGAATGTTGGGAAGCAAACCTAGTTGTACGCCTTTTCTAAGCAACAACAATTTCTTGTACAAAACAGAGAACTATATGGATGATCCCAGCATCTACCGCAAGTTAATAGGGAAGCTCTTCTATCTCACTAATACTAGACCGAATTTATGCTTTACTATCAATCTCTTAAGTCAGTTTATGCAAGAGCCCACTAACTTTCATTATCAGGCTTTGTAGCATGTTCTCAGGTATATCAAGTCAAGTCCCTCTGAAGGACTTTTCTTTGCCGCTGATTCCAACATTCAAATAAAGGGTTTCAGTGACTCAGTCTGGGCCACTTGTCCTAATACACGAAGTTCCACTACTGGGTACTGTATTTTTCTAGGGACATCACTTGTTTCATGGAGGTCGAAGAAACAGAGCACTGTTTCTAGGTCATCCACAGAAGCAGAGTATCGCGCCTTAGCTGCTATTGTGTGTGAGATGCAGTGACTTCATTACATTCTCTAGGATCTCCAGGTTCAACCCGATGCAGGTGCTATTCTCTAATGTGACAATAACTCCGCGAGACATATCGCCCACAATTAGAGCTTCCATGAACGTACCAAACATATAGAGCTGGACTGTCATGTGGTACGCGAAAAGATCCAAGCTAAGTTCCTACGCCTTTTGCCCATTCGATCGAAGGAACAGCTCGCTGACGTCTTCACCAAGTTCCCTCATCGCACACACTTCAGATCTATCATCCCCAAGCTTGGATTAATGAACATCCACCATCCAGCTTGAGGGGAGGCTATTAAAGTTCGTGTCTTTGTGTTCGTCGCTCCTAAGAGCAACCTTTATTGTTTTGTTTTTCTGTTTCATAGCATTTATTGTTTTCTGTTAGGGATTATTTGAAATCCCTCTCACCGGAACCCTATATTATAAAGGGCTTCCGGTATTTACATGCTGTGAGAACAGATTCACAAGATCAATGAAATAGTTTGAGTTTTGTTTTCTCTTACCTCTATCCGAGTGGTTCTCCTTTCTTCTCTTTTTGTTCTGCTCTATTCTGGTGAGGTTTTCCTCTCATGCTCTGCCGGCGTGTCTCCATGAAAAGCTCTCGTGTTCTGCTTCTCCCATACGACTCACACTCTTTAATCTCATCTAATGTCTGACATCACGAAACTTCTCGAGGAAGTGCTTTTACCACGTTTTGGGTTAAAAGGCTTTTGAGCCTATATAGCATATTTGGGCCGGTTTTAATAGAATGCTCTCTCTTTAGAAAAGAATTGTTTCCTCAAACATTTGTTATTAAAATATTTTAAAAAACTATTATTTATTTTGAAGAAAATAGCCATCAAATAAATAAAAGAGTTAAAAGGTTAAAACTTAAATGATCTCTCCTTTCCCATCTCTCTCCATATATAAAATAAATAATATATTTTAAAAAAATCCAAAATAAAGTATGTCAACATTTTTATTCATTTACTTATGCTATTATTTAATTGTTCACATAAATACTTATATACAATTGACGAAAGTATACACAGAAAATTCTAGTTGTTCCAGTTCATAAAAAGGATAAGAAAAGTTTGAGATTACAAGAGATTAATTTATATTTTTTAAAATCATTTCTATTAATTTTACCTTATTCGGTTAAATCAATACAAAACTCATCACATATTTTTTTGGTATTAATTTTCTTAAATATTTTAAACCAGTAATTTATACTTATAATTTATGTTTATATTTTGATCCTTCGAATAAAATGTTTTAGTTCTATGATTTCATTAACTTGAATAAGAGATAAGGTAAGAAAAAACATGGAGGGAAGGTCGGGCAGGGAGGTGAGACGAGACTAACGTGCTATTTGTAAGAGAGAAAGAAGAACACACGTGTCAATAATTTACATGCTATTTGTACTCAGGAAAAGCAGATTAAAAAAAAAAAAACTTTACTCAGGAAAAAAAGCCATTTTAGTTCGTTGTTTGTCCCTTAAAAAGAAAAATTAACGCCTATGCATCCCGTACAAAGCAAAATCAAGATTGCTATAGGTAAGGGATTAAAAAGATACTTAATTCTAAAATAATTTTTACTGATTTTAAATTAAAAATCAGTAAAAAGTTAAATTTTAAAAGTGAATTCTATGTAATTATTTTATTTATATAATATAATGTAATAATACATTATATAATTTAACTATTTATATAAATGGTGTAATTAGTTTAACTTAAAAATAGTTTTTTTGTCTTAATTATTTCAATTAACATTACTATATTAAATTGTGAAAACAGAAATTGATCAGTTAAAAAAGTAAAGGCAACAATATTTTTGAGAGAATAAAACCAAATATAACTAATTTTAGTATTGTCCAATGAAGGCAGTGGCATTAGCATGTAAAAGAAAATCAGCAGTATCAGCTTGCAGCAAAAACTAGGACTTTGTGTAGTACATTTTAATGGAAGAATTTTGACAAGGTTTTGAGAATTTGATAGGCATTTATTTTCACTTTGTTGCAGATCTTACTTTTGCTAACTACCTCTTAGAATTTCGTGTGTATATATAACTGACGTTCATACGTAACTCTGGTATTCGTGTAGTTCTAATGTTTTAATCCGTTTTGTGTATTCAGTTCAACAATTAGTGCTAGACTTGCATTTTTAATCATTTAATCGAAATTTGGGTTTTAGCGGGAACTTTTGTTGTATTTGATTTAGGACAAAGTCGATTCGGCTTTTGTATGAATTTTATTTTTCATTTCCAGGTGTGACAGCAGTAAGAAGCTTGTTCCGGAGGTGATTTTGTATACATTTAGTTTTTGGGTTTCCTTTATGGTAAGATTATGCAAATGCAGATTTTCTAGTATCTTTGTTTCTGCAGTATGAAAAAGCTGCTTCTATTTCACTATTGGGAAACAGCGGTATTTGTTCCCTCCTCTGCTAATCCAAAATGGACACTATGCGGAAACGTAAAAAATAGAAGTGTATGTGTAAGAAAAATAACACCGGAAATTTTAACGTGAAAAATCCTCTCGGAAAAAACCACGCGACCTAGTCCAGAAAAATTATCTCCACTATGAAAGTAGGATTACAGTGTTTCTCTCACTCTCTGAGGATCTTTCAATAAATCTCACCCTCTCGGATGGTATACAAAAAACTCTCTTTTGTATCACACACACTCACAATTTCTACTGCTCTGTGTCTTCACCTCTCAGCGGTATCTCTCTCTTTCTTTCTTTCTTTCCTCACCGTAGCTCTCCTTTTTCTTTCACGGTGGTTTTCTCTCCTTCTCTGCTTCAGCTTACAACCACTTCTTCATCTTTTATAATTGAGGTTGTGAATAAAACAAAAAAACAAAAAAACAAAAAACATGGAACTAAAAACATGGAACCATGTTTCCGTGAAGTGGGAAAACATTGACCCTTAATTTAGGGTGTGGGTCCCATTTAAAGTTTACCCAACAAAACTCCCCCGTAAACAAATAAATGGGTCTTCCATCCCTTCCTGACTTAATTTGAAGGTACCAAGATACCAGCACCTTGGCAACAGTCTTCAACCTTCTTGGTTGATATTGACTTGGTCATCATGTCAGACCAATTCAAGTCTGTATGGATTTTCTCTATCTTCAATTTCTTCTCATCCAGTGCTTCTCGTATCCAGTGATACCGCACATCGATATGCTTCGAGCGTGAATGGAACATAGGGTTCTTGGTTAGATGGATGGTACTTTGATTATCACAGTTCACCACATAATCGTCTTGATTATGTTCTAATTCACTTAGGAAATTATTCATCCATAACATCTCTTTAGAGGCTTCAGTCACTACTACATACTCTACTTCAGCAGTAGACAATGTCACACATTTTTGTAGCTTTGACTGCTAAGAAACAGCTCCCCCTGCAAAAGTAATCAGATAACCTGATGTTGTCTTCCTTGAATCGACATCTCCAGCCATGTTTGAGTCTGAATATCCAATTAGCTTTAGGTCTCCATTGCCAAAACACAAGCTTCTTTTGGCAGATCCTCTGAGATACCTTAGTATCCACTTAACAGCTTCCCAATGCTCCTTTCCTGGATTTGACAAGAATCTGCTCACAACTCCTACAGCATAGCCAATATCTGGCCTTGTACAAACCATTGCATACATAAGGCTACCCACGGCAGAAGAGTAGGGTACCTTGCTCATTTCTTCTTTTTCTTCTTCATTCTTTGGACATTGCGACTTGTTGAGTTTGAAATGTCCAGCAATTGGAGCATGAGCAGATTTGACATTGTGCATGTTGAACCTTTTGAGAATCTTCTCAATGTAATCTTCTTGAGATACCCATAACATTCTTCTAGAACGATCTCTGGAGATTTTCATTCCAAGTATCTTCTTCACTGCACCCAGGTCTTTCATAGCAAAAGACTTACTCAATGCCTTCTTCAGAGCAGCTATTTTAATTTTGTCCTTTCCTACAATCAACATATCATTAACATACAAGAGAAGTATGATCGACTCACCATTTTCATAATGCTTCACAAACACACAATGGTCTGCGGAGGTCTTCTTGAAATTATGTTGGATCATGAAGGAATCAAATTTCTTGTACCATTGTCTTGGAGCTTGCTTCAGACAATAGAGGCTTTTCTTCAGACGACACACTAAGTGTTCTTTGCCTGGTTCTTCAAAACCCTCTGGTTGCTTCATGTAAATTTCTTCCTCTAGGTCTCCATGTAAGAATGTTGTTTTGACGTCTAGTTATTCAATCTCCAGGTCTAATTTTGCTGCTAGACCGAGAATTGCTCTAATGGATGTCATCTTCACCACTGGTGAGAATATTTCATCAAAGTCTATTCCTTTCTTCTGGTTGCACCCTTTCACGACAATTCGTGCTTTGTACCTTGGACTTGGGTTGTTCTCTTCATTCTTGAGCTTGAACACCCATTCGTTCTGTAATGCTCTTCTTTCTTTTGGTAATTCTACCAAATCATATGTCTGATTTCTTTTAATGATTGCATCTCCTCTTCCATGGCTTGCAACCATTTGTCTTTGTCTTTCATCTCCATTGCTTCTACAAAGCTTTGAGGTTCGCCTTCATCAGTAAAATTAACATATTCATCTGAAAAATACCTTCTTGACGGTTGCTTCTGCCTTTTTGATCGTCTCAATTGGGGTTCTTACGGAGCATCCTCAATTGGTTGATCTTCTTCCGTCAGATTAGGTTGATTTGCTTCTTCAGCCATTTCATCAAGTTGTAACTCTAGTTCGGCTTGATGAGTCTCTCCCCTTGAGTTGTTTATCACAATAGGGCTTTGATCACTTATTAGCTTAAGTGTTGGTTTCTCCACTTTCTTGATGTCTTGGATTGTCTGATCTTCAAAGAACATCACATATCTGCTTCGAACAATCTTTCTGTTTACAGGATCCCATAATCTGAAACCAAATTCATCTCTCGGAGAACCAAGGTATACACATTCTTTCGCCTTAGCATCGAGCTTTGCTCTTTCATCTTTCGGAATGTGAACTGATGCCTTACATCCGTAGACTCTCAAGTTGCGATATGAGGCCTTTTTACCGGACCATACTTCTTCTGGAATCTTTCCATTTAATGGTCTTGAGGGTTATAAATTGATTAAATCAGCTGCTGTTACCACTGCCTCCCCCCAGAATGACTTGGGAAGTTTTGCGTGAGATAACATGGTCCTGACCTTCTCGGCAATCGTTCTGTTGAATCTTTCAGCTACACCATTCATCTGAGGTGTCTTGGGAGGTACTTTCTCATGTTTGATCCCATGAGTCTTGCAATAGTGCTCGAACGGACCTCTATACTCTCCACCATTATCACTTCTCAGACATTTCAACTTTCTACTAGATTCACGTTCAACTGAGGCGTGAAACTCCTTGAAGATTCGTAGAACTTCATCTTTTCTCTTCAATGGATAGACCCACAGCTTTCTGGAGTGGTCATCAATGAAGGTAACAAAATATTGAGCTCCACCAAGGGACTTTTCAGATGTTGAACAAACATCTGAGTGTACAAGATCCAAAATATGCTCTTTTCTTCTTCCACTTTCAGATCTACGGAAGGACACTCTACGCTGCTTTCCTGCTAAGCGATCTTCACACAGTTCATGCAGTACAAGAAGCCTTCCTTCTTGCCTCAAGCAACAATCATGCTTCCTCGACAGAGTTTCCATCTTCCATCGCTGAATTGGTTGTTCATTCCAGCATCATCTAATTTGCCAACTGAGATAAGGTTTAGACGTATCTCTGGTACATGTCTTACCTCCTTCAGCACAAGTTTGTTTCCATTTTCTGTCGTCAAAGTCATTTCTCCTATGCCCACAATTTTGCTTGTGACATGATTTCCCATCTTCACTATTCCAAAGTCTCCTTTTTGATAGGATGAGAAGAATCCCTCATGAGGAGTAACATGGAAAGATGCTCCAGTATCAACTATCCAAGTGCAATCATCAAAAGCAATATTTAGATAGTTTACCTCACTAATAAGGAACACATTCTCATCATCTGATACCACCGCCGTTGTGGTCTTTTCTTCCACCTTCTTTTTGGGATCTACCACATCAGGGTGTACAGTTCCATTCTTCTGATCTCTCTTCAGGAATCTACATTCTGGCTTCTTGTGACCATCTTTTCCACAATAAAAGCATGTCAAACCTTTGGAACGAGACTTGAATCTTCCTTGTGACTTTTCATGTTTTCCTTTGCTTCTGTGTTCACTCCTTCCTCTATTCTCAACAACATTGGCTTGTGAGTAACTACTCGATCCCCTTTCTTTCCTTCTAGATTCTTCATTCAGTAAACTGTCTGTGATGTTATCCAGACTGAGCTTTCCATCTGGTGCTGAGTTACTGAGAGTGACCACCAACGTGTCCCAACTCTCCAGTAGAGAACTAAGGAGTAGAAGATCTTGTAACTCGTCATCTATCTCCATATCTGCCTTCATTAATTGGTTCACAATACCTTTGAAGGTGTTGAGATGCTCGATCATATTCTGGTCGTCAGAATACTCCAACTTTACGAGTCGCCTGACAAGGTGAGCTTTATTTCTCGGAGTCTTCTTTTGAATCATAGATTCAAGCTTTGTCCATAACTCATACGCATCGGTATAAGTCGATACATGCTCAAACAAGCTTTTATCGATGTATTTTCGAATCATAGCCACTGTTTTACGATTCAGAATCTCCCAATCTTTTTCGGTCTTCCCTTCTGAAATTTCCGGATTTGTGATCGGCTCATACAAATCCTTGCAGTATAGATGATCTGCCATCATCGGCTTCCAGTAGGAGTAATTATCCGCAGTTAGCTTGAACATGTCTCCTTCCATCTTGAGTTTCACAAGATTATGACTTTTTCAAACCAGTAGCTCTGATACCACTGTTGGGAAACAACGGTATTTGTTTCCTCCTCTGCTAACCCAAAAGGGGCACTTTGCGGAAGCGGAAAAAATAGAAGTGTATGGGTAAGAAAAATAACACCGGAAATTTTAACGTGGAAAATCCTCTCGGAAAAAACCACGGGACCTAGTCCAGAAAAATTATCTCCACTATGAAAGTAGGAATACAATGTTTCTCTCACTCTCTGAGGATCTCTCAATAAATCTCACCCTCTCGGATGGTATACAAAAAACTCTCTTTTGTATCACACACACTCACAATTTCCACTGCTCTGTGTCTTCACCTCTCAGCGGTATCTCTCTCTTTCTTTCTTTCTTTCCTCATCGTAGCTCTCCTTTTTCTTTCACGGTGGTTTTCTCTCCTTCTCTGCTTCAGCTTACAACCACTTCTTCATCTTTTATAATTGAGGTTGTGAATAAAACAAAAAAACAAAAAAAAAATGAAAACATGGAACTAAAAACATGGAACCATGTTTCCGTGAAGTGGGAAAACATTGACCCTTAATTTAGGGTGTGGGTCCCATTCAAAGTTTACCCAACACATCTTTTGTTAGGTAAACTTTAAACGGGACCCACACCCTAAATTAAGGGTCAATGTTTTCCCACTTCACGGAAACATGGTTCCATGTTTAGTTTTTTTTTTTGTTTTTTTGTTTTATTCACAACCTCAATTATAATAGATGAAGAAGTGGTTGTAAGCTGAAGCAGAGAAGGAGAGAAAACCACCGTGAAAGAAAAAGGAGAGCTACGGTGAGGAAAGAAAGAAAGAAAGAGAGAGATACCACTGAGAGGTGAAGACACAGAGCAGTAGAAATTGTGAGTGTGTGTGATACAAAAGAGAGTTTTTTGTATACTATCCGAGAGGGTGAGATTTATTGAGAGATCCTCAGAGAGTGAGAGAAACACTGTATTCCTACTTTCATAGTGAAGATAATTTTTCTGGACTAGGTCCCGTGGTTTTTTTCGAGAGGATTTTCCACGTTAAAATTTCCGGTGTTATTTTTCTTACGCATACACTTCTATTTTTTCCACTTCCGCAAAGTGCCCGTTTTGGGTTAGCAGAGGAGGAAACAAATACCGTTGTTTCCCAACAGTGGTATCAGAGCTACCGGTTTGAAAAAGTCAGAATCCTGTGAAACTCAAGATGGAAGGAGACATGTTCAAGCTAACTGCGGATAATTACTCCTACTGGAAGCCGATGATGGAAGATCATCTATACTGCAAGGATTTGTATGAGCCGATCACAAATCCGAAAATTTCAGAAGGGAAGACCGAAAAAGATTGGGAGATTCTGAATCGTAAAACAGTGGCTATGATTCGAAAATACATCGATAAAAGCTTGTTTGAGCATGTATCGACTTATACCGATGCGTATGAGTTATGGACAAAGCTTGAATCTATGATTCAAAAGAAGACTCCGAGAAATAAAGCTCACCTTGTCAGGCGACTCGTAAAGTTGGAGTATTCTGACGACCAGAATATGATCGAGCATCTCAACACCTTCAAAGGTATTGTGAACCAATTAATGAAGGCAGATATGGAGATAGATGGCGAGTTATAAGATCTTCTACTCCTTAGTTCTCTACTGGAGAGTTGGGACACGTTGGTGGTCACTCTCAGTAACTCAGCACCAGATGGAAAGCTCAGTCTGGATAACATCACAGACAGTTTACTGAATGAAGAATCTAGAAGGAAAGAAAGGGGATCGAGTAGTTACTCACAAGCCAATGTTGTTGAGAATAGAGGAAGGAGTGAACACAGAAGCAAAGGAAAACATGAAAAGTCACAAGGAAGATTCAAGTCTCGTTCCAAAGGTTTGACATGCTTTTATTGTGGAAAAGATGGTCACAAGAAGCCAGAATGTAGATTCCTGAAGAGAGATCAGAAGAATGGAACTGTACACCCTGATGTGGTAGATCCCAAAAAGAAGGTGGAAGAAAAGACCACAACGGCGGTGGTATCAGATGATGAGAATGTGTTCCTTATTAGTGAGGTAAACTATCTAAATATTGCTTTTGATGATTGCACTTGGATAGTTGATACTGGAGCATCTTTCCATGTTACTCCTCATGAGGGATTCTTCTCATCCTATCAAAAAGGAGACTTTGGAACAGTGAAGATGGGAAATCATGTCACAAGCAAAATTGTGGACATCGGAGAAATGACTTTGACGACAGAAAATGGAAACAAACTTGTGCTGAAGGAGGTAAGACATGTACCAGAGATACGTCTAAACCTTATCTCAGTTGGCAAATTAGATGATGCTGGAATGAACAACCAATTCAGCGATGGAAGATGGAAACTCTGTCGAGGAAGCATGATTGTTGCTCGAGGCAAGAAGGAAGGCTTCTTGTACTGCATGAACTGTGTGAAGATCGCTTAGCAGGAAAGCAGCGTAGAGTGTCCTTCCGTAGATCTGAAAGTGGAAGAAGAAAAGAGCATATTTTGGATCTTGTACACTCAGATGTTTGTTCAACATCTGAAAAGTCCCTTGGTGGAGCTCAATATTTTGTTACCTTCATTGATGACCACTCCAGAAAGCTGTGGGTCTATCCATTGAAGAGAAAAGATGAAGTTCTACGAATCTTCAAGGAGTTTCACGCCTCAGTTGAACGTGAAACTGGTAGAAAGTTGAAATGTCTGAGAAGTGATAATGGTGGAGAGTATAGTGGTCCGTTCGAGCACTATTGCAAGACTCATGGGATCAAACATGAGAAAGTACCTCCCAAGACACCTCAGATGAATGGTGTAGCTGAAAGATTCAACAGAACGATTGCCGAGAAGGTCAGGAGCATGTTGTCTCACGCAAAACTTCCCAAGTCATTCTGGGGGGAGGCAATGGTAACAACAGCTGATTTAATCAACTTATCACCCTCAAGACCATTAAATGGAAAGATTCCAGAAGAAGTATGGTCCGGTAAATAGGCCTCATATCGCAACTTGAGAGTCTTCAGATGTAAGGCATCAGTTCACATTCCGAAAGATGAAAGAGCAAAGTTCGATGCTAAGGCGAAAGAATGTGTATACCTTGGTTCTCCGAGAGATGAATTTGGTTTCAGATTATGGGATCCTGCAAACAGAAAGATTGTTCGAAGCAGAGATGTGATGTTCTTTGAAGATCAGACAATCCAAGACATCAAAAAAGTGGAGAAACCAACACTTAAGCTGATAAGTGATCAAAGCCCTATTGTGATAAACAACTCAGGGGGAGAGACTCATCAAGCCGAACCAGAGTTACAACTTGATGAAATGGTTGAAGAAGAAAATCAACCTAATCTGACGGAAGAAGATCAACCAATTGAGGATGCTCCGCAAGAACCCCAATTGAGACGATCAACAAGGCAGAAGCAACCGTCAAGAAGGTATTTTTCAAATGAATATATTAATTTTACTGATGAAGGCGAACCTCAAAGCTTTGTAGAAGCAATGGAGATGAAAGACAAAGACAAATGGTTGCAAGCCATGGAAGAGGAGATGCAATCCTTAAAAGAAAATCAGACATATGATTTGGTAGAATTACCAAAAGAAAGAAGAGCATTGCAGAACAAATGGGTGTTCAAGCTCAAGAATGAAGAGAACAACCCAAGCCCAAGGTACAAAGCACGAATTGTCGTGAAGGGGTGCAACCAGAAGAAAGGAATAGACTTTGATGAAATATTCTCACCAGTGGTGAAGATGACATCCATTAGAGCAATTCTCGGTCTAGCAACAAAATTAGACCTGGAGATTGAACAACTGGACGTCAAAACAACATTCTTACATGGAGACCTAGAGGAAGAAATTTACATGAAGCAACCAGAGGGTTTTGAAGAACCAGGCAAAGAACACTTAGTGTGTCGTCTGAAATGAAAATCTCCAGAGATCGTTCTAGAAGAATGCTATGGGTATCTCAAGAAGATTACATTGAGACGATTCTCAAAAGGTTCAACATGCACAATGCCAAATCTGCTCATGCTCCAATTGCTGGACATTTCAAACTCAACAAGTCGCAATGTCCAAAGAATGAAGAAGAAAAAGAAGAAATGAGCAAGGTACCCTACTCTTCTGTCGTGGGTATCCTTATGTATGCAATGGTTTGTACAAGGCCAGATATTGGCTATGTTGTAGGAGTTGTGAGCAGATTCCTGTCAAATCCAGGAAAGGAGCATTGGGAAGCTGTTAAGTGGATACTAAGGTATCTTAGAGGATCTGCCAAAAGAAGCTTGTGTTTTGGCAATGGAGACCTAAAGCTAATTGGATATTCAGACTCAAACATGGCTGGAGATGTCGATTCAAGGAAGTCAACATCAGGTTATCTGATTACTTTTGCAGGGGGAGTTGTTTCTTGGCAGTCAAAGCTACAAAAATGTGTGACATTGTCTACTGCTGAAGCAGAGTATGTAGCAGTGACTGAAGCCTCTAAAGAGATGTTATGGATGAAGAATTTCCTAAGTGAATTAGGACATAATCAAGACGATTATGTGGTGAACTGTGATAATCAAAGTACCATCCATCTAACCAAGAACCCCATGTTCCATTCATGCTCGAAGTATATCGATGTGCGGTATCACTGGATACGAGAAGCACTGGATGAGAAGAAATTGAAGATAGAGAAAATCCATACAGACTTGAATTGGTCTGACATGATGACCAAGTCAATACCAACCAAGAAGGTTGAAGACTGTTGCCAAGGTGCTGGTATCTTGGTACCTTGAAATTAAGTCAGGAAGGGATAGAAGACCCATTTATTTGTTTACGGGGGAGTTTTGTTGGGTAAACTTTAAATGGGACCCACACCCTAAATTAAGGGTCAATGTTTTCCCACTTCACGGAAACATGGTTCCATGTTTTTAGTTCCATGTTGTTAGTTTTTTTGTTTTTTTGTTTTATTCACAACCTCAATTATAAAAGATGAAGAAGTGGGGTTGGGTAAACTTTAAATGGGACCCACACCCTAAATTAAGGGTCAATGTTTTCCCACTTCACGGAAACATGGTTCCATGTTTTTAGTTCCATGTTTTTAGTTTTTTTTTTTTGTTTTTTTGTTTTATTCACAACCTCAATTATAAAAGATGAAGAAGTGGTTGTAAGCTGAAGCAGAGAAGGAGAGAAAACCTCCGTGAAAGAAAAAGGAGAGCTACGGTGAGGAAAGAAAGAAAGAAAGAGAGAGATACCGCTGAGAGGTGAAGACACAGAGCAGTAGAAATTGTGAGTGTGTGTGATACAAAAGAGAGTTTT
The DNA here is from genome assembly GCA_027742785.1 of Vigna reflexopilosa. Taxonomy (NCBI): domain Eukaryota; kingdom Viridiplantae; phylum Streptophyta; class Magnoliopsida; order Fabales; family Fabaceae; genus Vigna; species Vigna reflexopilosa. Next base: position 11,015,562 of record CM050918.1, read on the forward strand.
TTGTATACCGTCCGAGAGGGTGAGATTTATTGAGAGATCCTCAAAGAGTGAGAGAAACACTGTATTCCTACTTTCATAGTGGAGATAATTTTTCTGGACTAGGTCCCGTGGTTTTTTCCGAGAGGATTTTCCACGTTAAAATTTCTGGTGTTATTTTTCTTACGGATACATTTCTATTTTTTACGCTTCCGTATAGTGCCCATTTTGGGTTACCAGACGAGGGAACAAATACGGCTGTTTCCAACTATTCTGAGTAGTTATGATCCTCCGGTTGTTTTGGCTAAAATTGACGCGGATGATGAGAAGAACAAAGACCTTGCAACAGAATTTGAAGTTAGGGCTTACCCAACAATTAGGATCTTGAGAAATGGGGGAAAGAATGTTCAAGAATACAAAGGTCCCCGTGAAGCAGATGGCATCGCTGAGTATCTGAAGAAACAAAGTGGTCCTGCTTCAGCTGAAATTAAATCTGTAGATGATGCTACCGCAGTTATTGGTGAAGATAAAGTTGCTATTGTGAGTAACCAATCGTTTCATTTTTTGCTTAATTTTAAGTCAGTTGGTCTGTAATAATATTTTCCTACGTGTTCAGGTTGGAGTGTTTCCGAAATTTTCTGGGGAGGAGTTTGATAACTTCACTGCGTTATCAGAAAAGTTGCGTGCTGACTATGACTTTGGTCACACTCTGAATGTCAAACACCTTCCAAGAGGAGAATCATCTGTTGCTGGGCCCATAGTAAGGTTATTCAAGCCATTTGACGAACTTTTTGTTGACTTTCAGGTAGTGTTGATTTTTGTGGATTGATTGTTCAATCTTATTTTGGTCTCTAGCAACTATCTCATTCTTTCAGGATTTTCATGTGGAAGCTCTAGAGAAATTTGTCGAAGAATCTAGTGTGCCTGTTGTGACTGTCTTTAACAGTGATCTGAGAAATCACCCTTTTATCGCCAAATTCTTCAATAGTCCCAATACGAAGGTAATAAGCTCTCCAAGTCAATTTTGTTCTTCCAATATCGAGCCAGAGAATTCGTTATTAATCAATAATCATACTATTTGAAGATGTATTTCATATTTGTCAATCCCACCATGTTGCCAATAATGCACTATAGCGGAGCAGAGTGGCCTGGCCGCTATGGGATTCAAATAGTAGAGTGATTCTCAATAGCTGTCTTTGAACCCCTATAGAGGCATTTTGTGTGCTATAGCTGCGCTGCTAGGACATAAAACTTAAAAAAATCATTTTTACTTGTGTCAAGGGTTTATTTTGGTTGAAAGTGTGATTTCTCCCTCATTCTCTAATGCTTTTTTATGCAGTAACATAATAAGACTATTTTTTCCTTGACCATTTCACAAAACTTTTCCTTCCTTGAGTACTTGTATATATTGTTTAAATTTTTTTAGTTTGTATTATATATTGCAATATTGTATATAAATAATTAAAATAGTAGCCATCCTGCTTCCTGCTATGGGGTTTTTGCTGCTGGCTTATAAGCATCTCTATCTGAGATCATAACTATGAGCCCCATTTTCCGTAGTCTACCATTCTGAACGTGATACAATTTTCCTAAATGTGCTTACTTTCACCCATTTTATGTTCTAAAATATTTATTATTTCCTTTGTTTCGCTTTTCTCCCCCCATCATATGATGTGTTCAAGAAACCTCAGTTAATAATATTGGTAGGTGATGTTGTTTATCAACTTCATTGCTGAAGGTGCTGAAACTTTCAAATCAAAATACCGAGAAACTGCCGAGCAATATAGACAACCAGGTGTAAGCTTTCTGTTGGGAGATGTCAGGTCTACTACAGGTTCTTTCCAGGTTTGTATCAAAACATGTTAAACATTCTGTAGTTTAGCGTGCATTAAATCAAAGTATCTTAAATCAAAATACTCAAGGTGTAACGTTCTGTAGTTGTTCTCTTCTCTGCTTAATATCAATATTTGACATTTTGTATGACTTGTCTTCACAGTATTTCGGAGTGAGGGAAGACCAAGTACCTCTAATTTTAGTACAACTTAATGATGGGAAGAAATTTCTTAAACCCAATTTGGAACCTGATCAAATTTCAACTTGGTTCAAGGCATACAAGGTTATTCTTATTTCTCTTGGTAGCTTTTGCTTTTGCCTGATTTAATCTGCCATCTTCTTTGTAGTTGTAGTGGACTCTTTAATTTGAAATAATATCATTGAGGCTGTCATTTGTATTGAAAATATAAAATTTTATCATTTTTTTAACATTTCAGAATGGAAATATTGCACCATATTTTAAGTCTGAACCTATTCCTGAAGCTAACAACGAACCTGTTAAAGTGGTAGTTGGGGACAGTCTCCAGGACATAGTCTTCAACTCTGGGAAGAATGGTACCGTTTCTATTTGGTTTTATACCACATATTATGAGATGGGTTTTGGCATTCCCTGTGCTTGCAAAAAAAAAAATCACATTTCCATGTTCTTTGCGTGTGAAAGAGCATTATATTTCAGTCCCATTTAGATGATTGGATAATGTATCTCTCGTGTTTTTGTAATACCGACCTTCACATGAAGCTGATAGATATGATTTTACCACATGTCTAGGACGTAATGATGTTCTCTTTATAAATGTTTGATGTTGTGAACCTGTTACTATCATCAAAGTAGTAAATTATAAAGGAACCTCTCTTCCTTTATGAAATTGAAAAAAAGTTTAACAAAAATTGATGAAACTAGTTTCATAAAAAAGCTAAAGATGTTATGTTAGCAATAAAAGTGGCATCAAATAGCCAATGCTCTCTCAACTTGTGACCATACTAATTTTTTCGGAATTGAATTTCTGATGACTGTAAGTAGCTGGTTGATTGTGGCCAGGCCAGCCATATTTACTGCTTAGTGATGTATATTGCGACTCTCTACATCTTGGCATACATTTTGTATAATATTGATGTGTTGAATCGCTGAGAAAGTTGTGTACATTGATGTTCCTATACAAAATTAGACTGCTGATGATCATATAATTAAACCTCTTTTCTTCAGGTAACACATTATTCTGATATTGATATGTATATGTGATTACGTATATAGAGCATTAATTGTACGTGCAAAGTAACGTCCTTCTGATATCATCATGTATTTGTGATTATATTTGGCAGTATACACAAAGTAGAATCTCACAAAATCACTTTGACTTTACCATTCAAAGTTGGAATAATGTATCTATTAACACAAACCTCTTGCAGTTCTGCTGGAGTTTTATTCTCCCTGGTGTATTTATTGCACAGAGTTGACTCCAACATTGGAGGAAGTTGCTGTCTCATATCAAAGTGATGCTGATGTTATTATTGCAAAAATGGTAAGAAATGTACCTTGATTATTATGGTGTTATACTTGTTTCAATCTATGGTGAAGTTAGTTTTGTCCGCTGACTGAAAGCTATGTGCTACAGAAGCTGGGGGTGTATTGGTAGACTTTAAGAAATACTTTTTTATGAAAGGTTAATATCTTATGCTGTTTTCTTAAGTTATATTCTGCATGTTGTTTGCATTCTCCAGGATGGAGTTGCCAACGATATCTCAAGTGATTCCTTTGAAGCCAAACGTTATCCAACTGTGTACTTCAGGTCAGCAAGTGGAAAGATATCAAAATACAGTGGCAATAGGACCAAGGAAGACATCATAGAATTCATCGAAAAGAATCGGGATAAACCTGCTCATCAAGAACAAGCAATGGGTGACAAAGAAAAAGGAAAAGATGAGCTTTGAAAGGTAAGAGTATGTAGAGCATTAGTTATCCATTTAGTTTGCAATGCTATAAAAACTCTTCCAAACTTGCTATGCTTATTTTGATTTAGTCTCTCCTTTGCTGGAAGGGAGTTGTTCATCGTGGTAGATAAAATCACACAAGTGCCACTCTATCTTCCTTTGCTCGCCTTTGTTTGTTGGAGTCCAGAGTCAAATATCTATTCTAGTCTCTAGATATATACATCGAATCATTCTTAACCTTCGTCTTTTTTTAAAATACAGAGTAAAATATGTTTCTTTCTCTTTAAAAAATTTCAAATTAGCTGAGAGATATTTGATGGCTTGGAGTACATATTTCAAGTTTTAATTCATGTTAAATTTTAATTTTAACCGATAACTAACTTAATAGCAAAAAACTAAATATTTTAAAATAAGAGAGATTGAAGTGAGACAATTTTTTTTGAAAGATTTTACAGGAAGGAAAGCATTTTTCATCTTTTAAAAAATGTCTCATTTGATGGTTAGATAAATTCATTATTAAGCCTACGCATGTTCAATAGCTAAAATCAATTTATCATATCGTCAAATATAAAATTTGCAATTGAGATTAATACGGATGTTTAATATTCATTATAATAGTTCTTTTTATATAATATCAATTTTTATTTTGTTAATGGCTTAAAACTATTTTGTGTAAATATCTAATTTGTATACGAGCATAAAATAACTTCCATTCTTTAAATTATATGTATTAGTTTATAATATAGGAATATAATTTCATTTTAAAGAAAGATGTAAAGTCATTCTATATTTTAACTCCCATGAACCCAAAAATAGAAGAACCTTAAATTACATGAAAAAAAATCTGGTTTGGACACATTGGATTAAATACAAGTTTGAAAGTAATATAATGTTCAATTAAAGTAAATAAAAAAGAGTCTTAATATCAAGCAAAAATAATTCAGAAGTAAAACAAATATGTTAATATCATTAGAGCAAGAAAAATTGAAAAGTAAAAAATTTATGTTAATATCATTAGAAGTAAGAAAAATCCAGAAGTAAAAAATTTATGTAGGCCAAAGAATATTTTTCACATAACATAGCAGAAGTGAACTAATCTCTCGGGTGTGTTGAAAACTGTAAGAACCTAGAAAATAGAGTATTAGAGTAGATATGTGTATTAAAGTAATGAGACCAATTATTTTACCTTAAAATAATCTTATAATATAAAAAAAAAATTATAAACGCGTATCATTACTTTAAGAACATTCTATCTCTCTAAAACATTGTTTCCCTCTGTTTCTCTGCCTTCTCTCTAAATTATCTCTCATTTGGATTATCGGTTTGACAATTAGGAGGTACCTAGGCGATCTTGGCGTTGAGCGCTACAATTCCTACCAATGAATTTCTTGTTCTGAGTCGGTAAGTTGTTTATCCTCATTACTTTCCTCTTTGATTTCTAGCTCAAACTAGGCTCTAAGGTTGCTTTCCTATCACTAATCAGTGAGTTGTAGGTTTCCATAGAGTTTCCTTGCGGCGCAAGCTTCGATCGGGGTTTCTGTGAGTTGTTCAGTGTTTAACTGAGGTAACCTTTACTTGGTCTAATTTGGTGTATGTTAGAGAATGAAAAATTATAATGTGTTTTGTTGTTATTGAATGCTACTATATGTGTGAGTAATTTGGAACTGTTTGGAGTGGAGAATGATGAATTGGGTTGTGGTCTGTTTGGTATGATGTTAATGTTGTGTTTGAATGGTTTTGAATTGAATGAATCTGTTGTAAGGATGAATGATGGGGAGTGGAAGTAAATTACCTCTTAGTTTTCATTATTTTAGAGGAAGTGGAGTAGTGAAAATTCGTACTAGTATTAAGAGTTCATTTGGGTGTTGTGGATGGTCTAGATAGGCCATTTAGGACTGGTCAGAGTCCATAAACTCAGTGAAAGTGTGCCAAAAGTAGCCAAATGTGATTTGGGTCCATAGGTTGTTGAATTTTGAGTTTTTAAGTAGAAATTAATCCGTAGAAGCTTTAGATTGATGTTAGAAGGGTTTAGAATCACTTAGTCAAGTCTAATTAGGTGTATAACACAATCTAAGAGTGTTAGAAGTTGGGAAAAATAGTTAGAATTGGTAATAGGTGGTTGAGTTGCATAATTTTGTAGAATTTCGTTCTGCAGATTATGCAGACTCGCTGAGCGAATGGATTCGCACAGCGAGTCATCCTGGCGGGATGCTCTTTGCCAGGGCATTCGCACAACAAAAGTTCGTTGTGCGAATGACTTTAGATGGTTGCTCTATGTCTGGTGATTCGCATAGTGAATATGGGCGTTGAGCACCTGATGGTGGTTTAGGATCACTGCCAAATTAATTCGACTAGCGAATAGGTTCGCTTTGCAAGTGTTTGGGGAGTTTGAGTCACTGCCTGGGGCTTTCGCGCAGCGTTTTGGGGCCCTATGCAAGGAGTGGAGGTTTGGAGCCTATGTGAGTTTATTCGCACAACGAGTTTAGTCGTTGTACAAATGATTGTGAGGGGTGGGCCTCTGTCTGAGGATTCGCACAGCGAGTTGGGGTCGTTGTGCTAAAACCCTCTGGATTCGCTCACCGAGTTTATGGCTGAGCGACTGGTCCAGGTTTAGTTCACTCTTTTCCTTTTGTTCTTGAGTGGATTGAATTATGTTCTAATTCATTGAATGTTATGTATAAAGATGTATGAAATCATATGAATATTAGAGGTATGAATGGTGATTTAAAGTGAAGAAAGGTGTGATTCAATGCGGTGTAAGTGAGTATCAAAGTAGAATCTCTCGGTGAGATATTTGTATGTTTAGAATGAATACAAGGAGCTCAGTCTTGGGGGTTATCCTAACACTCTAATTATCTTTCATTCTCACTTGGAGATGATTGATTCATGTGGTGAGAGTAGTAGGAGGTCCTAGTGTAAGCGCTACTTGGAGGCCTATTGCGCAGTAACGGACTAACCTTGTGTATGTGGTAGGGTGAAACCCATGACAATGGCTTTGCAAAGCAGTAGAGTCCACCACAAGTGCACAACCTGCCATAGCTCGGTATTCATTCTAAGTCCGGACAGGTCAAGTCTAGGTCATAACATGTTAGGATGTTTGGATTGGTTGTTTTGTATGAATACTCATATATAGTTAAATTGTCATGTGATAACATTATTGCTTTTATCTCTAACTTACCCTTTCTGCTTGTGTTTATGTTTTGTATGAGATGCATTCTTTCTTTTGCAATGATCATTCTATGGATGTGAGCAGAGGGAGATGAGGTTTCCCTGGAGTAGGCGTTGGACAATGCAGATGCTGCAGAGTAGTTAGTCATAGACTAGGATTGTACATAGTTCCGATAGATCCATCCTGTATATAAACTTTAAAATTTTATGGTCATTTTGGATGACTATAAGATTGATACTTTATAATATAACATTTAACTCTTCTATTTTATTATTTTTGTGACTACTATTATATGGTTTATCACTATATTTTGGAACGTTACAAAAACTCATGTTGGAAGGCTCAAAATAAGTTTTACTCTGTTAAGTTTAACCTTTCTAATTTTTTTATCTATTTTTATTTTTATTGTATTATCTTAATTTTCAAATTCTACTCTTTACCTTTGGAACGTTATTTAAATTATTCTTTCTCATTCTATAACACATTATATAAACTACTAACAAAAAACGGTGTAAAGGAAAATTACATATACTCAGAAAATAACTTTTTCTAAAGAAACTAAAGCTCAAATTTAGTGAAATCCAAATATATTTTATCCTTTTTTAAATATGCTATAGAAAAATCACTCGTTGTATCTCATTCACTTTTTAATCTTTTTTTTCATACAATGATTACTCTTATGTTGATTTTTGTATGAAAATGGGCAAATTTGCCTCCCATATTACCGAAATAGGCAAATTTGTCATAAAATACGAAAATGAGGAAGTCGTGGGAGGCCTAGACGACTTCTAAAGAAGAAGTTGTACCCCCCTGCACGACTTCACACTGTTCACATGAACAGTGATGAAGTTTTGCACCCCAAAAACGACTTCAGGCTCTTGTAATCGATTATCAAGCTACATAATCGATTACAACGTGCTGAAGTCATGCCCCCTGCACGACTTCACTTTTCTAGGCAAAAATGACTCTGGTAATCAATTACCAATCTGTTGTAATCGATTACCAGAAGGTTCAGTGTCCAAAAACTCCATGGTAAGCGATAACTAGAGTGATTAATATGCAAAAATGGACCTGGTAATCGATTACACCCTTGTTGTAATTGATTACCAGTGTTTTGGGTGTTTCACAAAGAAGAAATTGTCCTTATAATTTATTGAATTGAATCAAAAAACAAAATAAAAACCTAGAAGAAAATTGATATGGAATATTAATAGTAATTAATTAATTATTGATTGCATTACAAAATGGTAAGATTAATAAATAACTATTGACGAAATGGACAATTTCCCCTATGATGACCTTCGTTGTGGCAGTAAGAGCATGTTTTCGAGTGATCTGGAGTGGATTGATCCATCTCATCACGAATCCTATTTGTAGATGGTCTTCCGGATGCCTTGCGTCGCATTTGAAGATCTGGTATGAAGTTTGGACCTGTATACGCAAACCAATAATCTTCATTTTAGATTGGGTGAAATTGTACTTCGTATGCCTTGTAAATGTTGTTAAGACTGTACACTGGATCGGTTACTTGGGTTAGTGGTATATGGGAATTTGCGCAAACGACGATGACGTGATGACATGGGAGACGAGTACCTTGGAACTGACTACAATCACACCACCATTCATTTAGCCTGACCTTATAGGAAATTGGATGTGGGCGATATTGGTGAGGTGTTGAAATTTCTTGAACATCAAATTCTGAATTTTCACGGTTGTAGAGATGAACATGACAAAATGTTGATTGTTGTTGATTTTCCTAATAATGTCGGCGATTTCTTCAGGAAATTGGTGGCCTGCTTGTAGCATGTAGTTTGCTTTTAATCCTCGTTCAACAAACCATGATTGTATCCTTTCAAATGTTGTTCTGATGAGAGCATAAATCGGTATTGAACGTGCTCCCTTTAAAACGAAGTTCATGCACTCAACAAGATTAATGGTCATATGTCCATATCTTCTCCCTCCATCAAAAGCTTGAGACCATTTTTTTAATGGAATTTTATCTATCCAAGCAACTTGTGGTGGGTATTGGTGTCTTAGTGCAGTAAGCTTTGCCGTCACAGTGGGTTGCTTGACCTCATAAGCTGTAAGGACATAATAAATAAAAAAATTTGTACAAATTGTGTTAACAAAATATAAACACTAAATTGGTAGTAAAAAAGTTGGTAGTAGTACCTAAATTGATGAATTGTTTTTTGAGGTCCTGATTTTTGAATTTGTTGTTGAAGTTGGAGGCTAGATGACATATGCAATAAACAGAGTTCAAAGCATCTTCTTCCCAACCAACTTCTTCTGATCTTAAGGCGGATAAGATACCCTTTCCTCTATCAGTGATGATGCAAATATTTTGTTGAGGGCAAAGATGTCCTCGAAGTAGTTGAAAGAACCATATCATGGCCTCCTTTGTCTCACCTTCTACAATGGCAAATGCCAATGGAAAAAGATTTCTATTACCATCCTGAGCTATGGCGGTGAGCAAAGTTCCATGATATATGCCCGTTAGAAATGTTCCATCAACTTGGAGAATGGGTTTACAATATTTGAATCCTTGTATGGAAGGACCGAAAGACCAGAAAACTCTTTCCATAATGTAGCAATTATTGTCAGTTTCTCCATCAATATCCACTGGAGAACCAATGCATTGTAAAATTGTACTAGGGTTTGCATCCTTCACCGCATGCAACCACCTCGGCAGATGGTTATAAGACTCTTCCCAGTCACCAAACTCCATAGCAAGAGCCTTTTGTTTTGCGATCCAAGCTTTTCTGTATGACATGGAATATCCGAACCGAGCTTTAATATCTGCAATCAAACTCTTGATGGGAATGGAGGGGTTTGTCCGGACATAATTTGATACGATTGCAGCAATGTGAGTTCTATCAAGATTTGTTTGATTGCAGCAACAGTTTCCTCCTCTGATTGGAATTGCATACGCTCATGCAGTCTTGGAATGACATGCTGAGATGATTGTGTCATGTGATCGTTGTCATTGTGTTCATCGCCAAGTAAGTTATCCAATTCATCATATGTGCTGAAATCATCAACATTATCTAATATCAAAGGTTCTTCATCAATGATTTGTGATGATGAATATGCTCTGAAGTTCCACGATGCCATTAGAAAATACTGTTTCACGAGAAATAGAATGAAATATCTTGAGTGTCGAATGTTGCTGTGAAGATGGAATGACAAAGGATTGGTATATATAATGAAATATGAAGTTTGAAGTTGAGTTTGTGCAAGGAAGGTGTTACTATTGGAAGTAGGCAAGTACTAATTTTCCTTGTTACCATCAGTTATGTATACGATTGCATGCATGCTTGCAGGCATGCTTATTAAATTTTGCCAGTGACCTTTCATTTCTGGATACAGTGCATAGGATTTTCATTTCACGAAATTTGATTTGGTAAATTTTTTGTAAAAATAAACTTTCTATTTAATATAATATAAAAACAAATTTGAAAAAAATTCAACAAATAAGTTATTTATGTTTTACAAGTTCTATAATTTTTGTATTAATTTTGTCTTCATAAACTTAATTTTTTCCAATTCTTTTGAATTAAAAACCTAATTTTAACAAATTAAAATAAATTAAATAAAATAAAAAGAAATCATGCACCCCTACAACTTCAATTTTTCCATTTTTTATTTTATTTAATTCATTTTAATTTAGTAAAAATTGTTTTTAAATTATATTTAATTCCAAAAAAATTCGACAAAATTTGAAAAATAAATTATTTATGTTTTACAAGTTCTATAATTTTTGTATTAATTTTGTCTTCATAAACTTAATTTTTTCCAATTTTTTTGAATTACAAATCTAATTTTAACAAATTAAAATGAATTAAATAAAATAAAAAATGAAAAAGTGAATGAAGTCGTGCACTCCTACAACTTCACTTTTTTCATTTTTTATTTTATTTAATTTTAATTTAGTAAAATTAGGATTTTAATAAATAAAAATCCAAAAAAATTGAAATGTTTTTTGAAATAATTATAAATATTTTCTTTCAACTAAAAAAATTAATTACAACAATTAATGTATTATAAACTTTTTAATATAAATTATGTACAACTTAAATTATTAATTAAAGGAATGTGTATGTAGGTGAAAGTACTTACAGACATTGAATTTGTAGGCTTCCTATTCATTCACCATGCTTTGTTATTCACCTCTGCGCATCCGTCTCTTCACAACAGCACAATTATTCATTCCACCAACATTATTGATTCCTTCACAATAATTGGTGGAGGAGGGAAGCTTACAAGCATAAGCATAAGCATTGTATTCTCAAAGAAAGAAGTGTGTTGTTCTATCCCTCTTTAGTTTTATATTTTCTGTTACACCGAAGTATAAAAAAATATTCGTAATGACTTTTGCACGTCATCTTCCCGTCGATGTGTCCCTTTTACGTCTTCAAGACAAGCACAATGTGAAGGCAATTTGGGAAGAACCTGAAAGAGTTCTTCGACCAAGAAGACATGCAATCTGGATAGCTAAGCATGTTGATGAACTCGATGAAAGAGTGATGAATATACTAGAAGCAGCAGGATTTAGCCATATTTTGAAAGTTTCAAATATGGAAATAAATCACGTGTTAGTGACTACTTTGGTCGAGAGGTGGAAAATGGAGACTCATACATTCCACTTGCCTCTTGGGGAAAGTACAATAACACTGGAAGACGTTGAATTGCAACTAGGGCTTCCAATTGAAGGTCATGTTGTCACTAGCATCAGTAGTGGACCTTACCTTTTTTTGTCAGCAACTACTAGGAGATGTTCCTCCAGAGAATAATATCAGAGGCAACAGAATAAAATTGTCCTGACTCAATAATACATTTCGCCAGTTGCCTCATGATGTCACACATAAGGTTATTCAACAATAGGCTAGAGCGTACATGTGTATGATAATTGGCAGCATAATAATGCCAGATACATCTGCAAGTATGGTTCATTTGATGTATCTTCCCCTTTTAGCTGACTTGCAGAACGTGTCAAACTATAGCTGGGCATCTGCAGTGCTTTCATGCTTTTACCGTGCCCTCGATCATGGTGCAAGGGTCGATCAAGACAATATCGGAGGCTGCATGATATTGTTAAAGTGTTGGGCATGGGAAAGAATAACCTGTATTTCTTCGCAAATACATGAGGTAAGTCGGGAAAACATTTTTGCCAGTGCTATTTTTCCATTGGCGAAAAGATGGTGTCGAACAACACAGTCAATATTCCATGACACCACAACTGTACAACAATTTCGTCAGAAATTGGACGACCTCTCACCCAAACAGGTATTTAACATTTCCATATTTCGTCAACAAAACGTATAAATTGTATTCTAACCAATAATTTCAATATTTCAGTTCATATGGGCTCCCTACAGACGTGATGAAATTCGTCAGATGATTCTAGTCGAACTACCCCCAACTTGTCGGGCAGTTGTGCCTCTCATATGCTTCTCTGTTGTTGAATTCCATCAATCAGATCGTGTCATGCGTCAATTTGGATTTCGACAGCCTGTCCCACAACCACCGATGAATCTCGATGATATACATAAACAGGATATGAAAGGACGAACAGATTGAGATTGGCAAGAACACCATCAATAGTGGATTGCATTATGGAATGACCGTCACAATCCTGTCTTTAACAGTGTTCCATTCCACATAAATGGTCACTTGCGCGACGAATCAGAGTACATGCAATGGTATATAAGTCATACAATCCTCTATGTTGCTCCCATTGAAGAACAATCATCGGACGAAGATGTATAACAATATTTTCATATTATAACTCTTTAATGTTTGTTTTTTCCTGCCAACCTAACATCAACATTGTATTGAACAATATGACTTGGATCGTCAACAACATTTTCAACCACCATCTACATACCGTTCGTCATCACCGTACCACATCCCACAAAGGTCTTCTTCTGAGCACCTGCACTATCCATATCCATCTCCGTATCCTCAAGGTGGAAACTCTTACGGTTATTTTCCACCATCTACGCCACTCAATGCAGGTCTGTCAACATTTAGTGCGGGTCCTTCATATCATTTTGGAACCTCAACAATGACTCCACCGTCTGCATAGCAACACGCGTCTTCATCACAAAACGTTTATCGACCAACCCTGGATTTCCAATACAAAGAACAGTTGATTCAAACTGAACACATTGATGACGACAAAGATACGCAGACTCTGCCACCACAACAACAGAGACGAGGGCAATGCCAACGAAGAAGACCAACTTGTGGGACTGGAGGACATCGATAGACATTAACTGAAATTGTATTTTATGATGTACTTTGTATTTTCAATAAATTATAAAAAGAAATTATCTCCTAAGAATATTTTGTCACTTTCCTGTTAACGTAGTCATAGAAGTTTATGTCACATGGGTAAGATCTCCGGACCAAATCGTGGGTCTTATGATTCCAACAAATGCATCATCTTCATCTACGACACCCATAAATGACACTCCGAATTTATCGGCAATAATCTATTTCGGAGGTTCACTTAAAGGCGCTGGAATCATAGAAAGTTGGTCTGGTTACGGGCTGGAATTCTGATCAGATGAAGTTATGTTTTAATATTATTTTTTATGTTAACAATGTATATAAATTTAAATGCAAATTGTCAAATTAATATTTCTATCCAAATCTTTTAGTTTCTATCTCAAATGATACAACCACAAGTATTTTTAAACCAAAACTCAATGGTAATCGATTACAGGGTTCCTGTAATCCATTACCAGAAGCCTTTGGTAAGCTATTACAAGATTTTTGTAATCCAATACCAGAGGCCCCTGGTAATCAATTACAGAAACACTAACCCTACACTATAAATTCAACTTTTTCACTCTCCTAACGCACACCCAACCCCTCCCTCCCCCCAGAACAGCGCCCAAACCTCCATTGGAGCACCTAAAAAAGCTTCAAAATCTCATTTTTTCCTACTCTTTTCACTCCTAAACAACATTTTCGTATTCTCTTCTCAATTCTCTTCAATTTGCACCAATTGAAATTTGAAATGGTGGAATCTTCGAAGAGGCAAAGGGTTAGGGGCTCATCTTCTACAGCTGTGGGACGTCGTTGCCGTTAACCTTCACCGATTCAAAGCTCGCCCTCACCCTCACCACCACCATCACCGACTGAATCATACCAAAATCTTCAGTTTTCAACCCCTGCACTGGCATAAAGGTATTTCACACTTTTTAGTGACCGTCAAGTCATTGACCCAAAATACCTTGACGATAATTATTTCAACAATCAAGGTTTTGAATTTTTCCACATGCTGACAAATCTGGGCTTGGTTAATTTTATCTCTGATGCTACACACTACTATCCTGATTTAGTACGTATTTTTTATAGCAATCTCAAATTTCCTGATAATGAAACCATGAAGACTAAGGTTAAAAATGTAAAAATGATTATCAGACCTAGTCTATTGGCTTTCATAGCCAACCTCTCCTCTGTTGACTTGAATTTTGAAGGAAAAATACTAGATAAATGGGTGGATGAATATAGTATGGACATAACAAGATAGTTGATAACTTTACCATGCAAACCTCAAATTGGTAGAATTCTAGCCGAATCTATGAAGTTGATGCTAGAATATTACATTATATTATCTGTCGTATTATTTTGCCACGTGTTTCTAACATTGCACAGGCTACCGAGGAAGATGTTATCTTATTGTGGATTATAATGATGACAAAGAAGATAAACTGGATGCATCTCATCCGATATAGGATGAAGAAGGCTTTGAGGCCAAATGCTCCTTTACCATATGCATTTTTGGTCACCCGGATCTTGGAACATTTTCAAATTCCATTGGATGATGAAATACCTGGCCCACGGACGAGGCAAATGATTATAGGGGCAACAGTGATAGAGTCCTTTGGATTTACCAAAAATGCTGACAACAGATGGGTTCACAAAAATTCTCCTCCTCCTCCTCAACGCCATAATGAAGCACATCCTGAACAACAACCGCCGTCGTCGCCCCTTCTTCAACAACAAACTTCTTCATATGATGACATCATGAGGGGGATCAATGATCTCGGAACATTTGTGGGGGACAACTTCAACACTATGAAAGAAAACATCAATGCAATATTTGAACAGCTCGAGCTCAACATGGGAGACCGCTTCGATACAATTGAAACTCAAGTTGATCATTTAGAGCATGATATTGGCTATCTGCGTCGTCATTTTGGTCCACATGGTGGATCTTCCTCCTAGATAGTTAGCAGTTTTATTGTACTTTCGTCTTTTTTTTTTATTTTTAGTTTTTCTCCTTCTGTAATGCATTTTGAATTCAATAAAATAGTTCAAATTTCATTTATGAGTTTGCCTTATGCTTTCAATTTGTATTCTCATTCAAAAAATTACTCTTCCTAATCATAACAATACATTACAATGTCGACAACAATCATGTCCTTACAAAAAGTAAAATAATTACACATATATAACCTTTAATGATGCTCTACAACACAAATAAAATGTCATTCAACACTCAAACACTCTGGTAGTCGATTACAAGAAGGTTGTAATCGCTTACCAGTGAGTTTTTGCCCACTTAACACACTGGTAATCGATTACAACAAGGGTGTAATCGATTACCAGAGCCATTTTTGCGTACTAAACACTCTGGTCATCGCTTACCATGGAGTTTTTGGACACTGAACCTTCTGGTAATCGATTACAACAGGTTGGTAATCAATTACCAGAGTCATTTTTGCCTAGAAAAGTGAAGTCGTGCAGGGGGGCACGACTTCAGCACGTTATAATCGATTATGTAGCTTAGTAATCGATTACAAGAGCCTGAAGTCATTTTTGGGGTGCACGACTTCATCACTATTCATGTGAACAGTGTGAAGTGATGCAGGTGGGGCACGACTTCTTCTTTAGAAGTCGTCTGACCCTCCATGACTTCCTTTTGACTACGAATTTGACCATTTATGTAATATTGTAGGCAAATTTGCCTAGTGTGGTTAGGGATGACAACGGGTCGGGTTCGGACCGGATAGTGCGATACCCGAACCCGACCCGCATGTAAAAAGTGTACCCGCTATCCGCCCCACTACCTGTCGGGTACCCGAAAAAAAAAAGCCCACGGATTTTTTTCTACCCGCGGATATCCGTTGGATACCCATTAACCGTGTCTGTATTATTATCCAAGCCTAAGTTCTGATCCAAACTCTATTTTCCTTTCTTTTTTCAAAACTTATAAACCCCACCAAAATATTTTATATCTGCACCAAAACATTTCAGATCTGCACTTAAGGATGTCAGATCTGCATCAAAGGATCTCAGATTTACGCTAAAGGACCACAGATCTACACCAAAGAGTATCAGATCTGCCTCTCGTCGTCGCTCCCGATGCGTTTCAGCCTCTCAAGCTCTGCGAATAGGATCACCTGCTGTTGGAAGAAGAAGCTGCCGCGGACGGAGCCGTGAATGGTGGAAGAAGAAGCTGCCGCAAACGGAGCCGTGAATGGTGGAAGAAGAAGCTGTCGCGGACGGAACCGTGAATGGTGGAAGAAGAAGCTGCAAACACTACGACGACGTCATTGAAGACGGTGGTTCTTGCGGTTGGTAGGTGGCGGAGATTCTCGTGGTTGGTAGGTGGCGGAAAGAAGAAGGAAAATGAATATTAAGAAAGAAGAAGGGAAGGAGGTTTGAGAGAGAAGAAAAATGAAAAAGTGACCTTTCACTTCCTGCAACGTCATAAGCAAATGTTTTAATTTTATTTTGTAATTTCATATTTTAATTTATTTTGTAATTTCATAAAAAGGTAATGGGTAAAATTGGAATTTCGCTTTTTAAACGGGTAGCGGGTACCCGCGGATGCGAATAATGTGATATCTGTACTCGACCCGTTAATGAGCGGATATTAAATTACCCGCTACCCACTACCCGCAGATACCTTTTTTCCGCAGATATTAGATATTCGCAACGGGTTTTGTCCGCAGATACCCACGGGTACAGGTATTATTGTCATCCCTAAGTGTGGTAAAAAAAACCCTCTTATGTTAGTTTTACGGTAAATTATTTGATGCTTTTGTTATATAAAAAATATTATATGTGGTTGTAATCCATGTAAGCTTGAAAATAATTTTTTATCACAAACTTTGTTATACATTGATTTTGATATAAATTATAGTAGTTTTCATTCATTCTAATTTAATTCCAGAAAACCATATGAGAAATCTTAAAATTTATGATTGTCATTCATTCACATAAATCATGAGAGGAAAATATTAACTATGATTCATGAGAGACAAAATGACGATATCTCCTGAGATTTATGTGTTCTCTAATCTTATTTTTCCAGTTTATCTCTTGACATTTTTTTCTCTCTCACACTTTTTGATCATTTATAGTGAGAAAATCTTAGAATCTAAATCTATTTTATTTACTACATTCACCAAGTTATCTACTATTCATTTTATTTTATTATAACTTTTTGTAATAATGGGTAGATACCATTATTATATTTCACGAGTCACATTAAATTAATTCATTAATATTTTAATATTCTAATATTTGACCATAAATTGTATAATAATATAAACCATTCAAATGACATCTTAAAATATCATTTGAAATGTAAAAAAAAGAACATTAAAATTTAAAAACAGAGACGAGTATATGAATAATGTAAAAAAAAATTGAGTGATATGAAGAATACATTATATTTATAAACAGATGTGCATAAAAAACTGTAAAGGTAACAATTGATTATCAAATAAAATTAATTACTAACGTGCTTCAATTATCCAATTTAATGAAATTTGTGGCATATTATACTCATAATTATATTTATTATGATATGATATTTATTAATAAAATAATATGTATATATATTGTATGATGTAATGAAAGTATTTATATTTATTTAATATTATTCTTTAGGATGGAGAGAAGTACAAAGTCTATATACATAAAATTCTTCTATATCTTTTAAGGAATAAGAAGATCTAGATGTAAGGGAATCAAATGAAAAAATTGTAAATTATATATATATATATATATATATATATTGTCATGGATTAAAAAGAAATTAATTTTTCCTCAAATCATAATTAAATTAAAAATTAGAAAGTATTACATTTAATATAAAAGAATGATGCATAAGGAATAAGACTTAAATTATTTGACTCTAATACAATATATTAATTAAGGTTTTGTGATTTTAAAAATGTAGTATCTGTTTTGTGTCACCTACATGAGGAATGTAAATCAATTAAGGTCCACTTATTTTAAGATATACCAAATGTTAACATGTAATAAATCTTATTTATTATGATTAGGTCAAACTAGTAGTTTGATTCTAATTTTAATTGAAATAGATCTTTAATTGTTTTTCTCAATTAAATCTTAATGTAAAAAAAATGATTTAATTAAGTAATTTCCATTATATTTGTACCAATGATATTAAAAATATACCATTTCATAGTTTTTTTTTATATTTTCCTTTTTAAAATATAAAAAAAGCACGTCATGTATTTTTAACGTTATTAATAGAATATTAATAAAAATAACCTAATTGCATTTATTTCCTTTTTAGAAAAAACTTAATTAAGACAAAAAATTAAAACATCAAATTATTTCAAATAATATTAGGACCTAGCAACTAATTTAACTTTATACATAATGATTGTAGAGAAACATCTTATATTTAATTATAATATAATATGTACTAAACGTGTAATTATAGAATGGTTTTTGACTGGTTGTATTAATAAAAAAAAAAATCCGGAAGAGTCAAAAGATGTTATCAAGAATAAACTTTATTTCCTTAATCAATCTAACAGCAAACTGGGCACGCAATTATTCAAATCCATCAGATTCGTTCAGCCACAAATATTTAATATACACCTGACCTACACGGGATTATGAGCACCCTCAGAAGCATTTATCCGTTAATTAAAGCCCTATTATTCAATATCAGAGCCACCGGTTTCACTGGGATGCTGAAGAAAAGAAAAGAAATGTCGAGTGACAAGAATGGTCGAATAAGATTTCGCCACGTCATCGAGAGTGCCAACGTGGGGACAGGAGATTCGTCAGCAGTGGCCGATGTCCAAAATATCTGAGAAACATAGCGCACGTGTCATGGCGGTGTTCTTACGGGGTTTCTAACTCCTACAAAAACCCCTCTCGTGACCTTCTCTTACACCTCAATTGCTTTCAGAGCTTCCCTTTCAAAGGAACAATGGCGCGTAGGGTTTCGATTTGCTCCTTCTTCTTCGTCTTCGCACTTTCTCTTATCGCCTCTCAGATCTCTGCGGAGGAGTCCTCTGAGACTAAGGAATTCGTACTCACACTGGATAACTCAAACTTTCACGACACTATCAGCAAGCACGATTTCATCGTTGTCGAGTTCTACGCTCCATGGTATGTTTCGGTTCTGTTGCATTTTTACTTGTTTTTATTTTATGCTTGATCTTTACTCCTTCTGATCTGAGACATTTGCTTTGACTTTGTCTACATCTCGCTTTTGTTAATTTCCTGTTGTGATTTTGTGTCTATACTGATGCCCTCATTTTAATCTGATTTAATTTTTGTGTTTTGGATTTAATTCTGTGGTTTCGTTTGAATTGATTGTGTTTGATTTGATTTTTGAATCTGTTGTTCTGAATCGGCTTCACTGAGATCTATTGTTATTGATATTAGTGCATTGTGGTTTTCACGTGATATTTGTTTTTATTTTTCTTCTTAGGTGTGGCCACTGCAAGAAGCTTGCTCCTGAGGTAATTTTGGTCGCCTTTAATTTTGGGGTTTCCTTTGATTTGTTGTTGTAGGATTATGCCGTTGATGATTTTTGGCATTTTTGTTTCTGCAGTATGAGAAAGCTGCTTCTATCTTGAGCAGTCATGATCCTCCGATTGTTTTGGCTAAAGTTGACGCCAATGAAGAGAAGAACAAAGCTCTTGCATCGGAATATGATGTTAAGGGATACCCCACACTTAAGATTGTGAGGAATGGGGGAAAGAATGTTCAGGAGTACAAAGGTCCCCGTGAAGCCGATGGCATCGTTGATTATTTGAAGAGACAGAGTGGTCCTGCTTCAACTGAAATTAAATCTGCCGATGAAGCTACAGCTTTTATTGGTGAAAATAAAGTTGTTATTGTAAGTGATCGATTGTTTAATTTTTCTTTATTTTAACTCATTGGCCTGTAATGATGATATATTCCTATGATTTCAGGTTGGAATTTTCCCGAAATTTTCTGGCGAGGAGTTTGATAACTTTACTGCCCTAGCAGAGAAGTTGCGTGCTGATTATGACTTTGGTCACACCCTGAATGCTAAACACCTTCCAAGAGGTGAATCATCTGTCGCTGGCCCTGTAATTAGGTTATTCAAGCCGTTCGATGAACTTTTTGTTGACTCCAAGGTAGTGTTGATTTATGTGGATTAATTTTGCAATTTTATTTGATGTTTTAATCTAATACTGGGTGTCAAAATTCACTTGTGCTTGCAGGATTTCCATGTGGATACTCTAGAGAAATTTGTTGAGGAGTCCAGTACCCCTGTCGTTACTGTGTTTAACAATGATCCTAGCAATCACCCTTTTGTTGTCAAATTCTTCAACAGCCCCAATGCAAAGGTAAATTTGCTGTTTACGTGAATTTTGTTCTTTCAATATTGAACTTGAGATTTCCGTATTATTAACGTTATTGCAGCTGAATTTTTATTTGTTAAATACCTCCTTGGTTTCATTAATTGCTATAGCTGGGTAGCAGGGCATGGATTTAAATAGAGGTTTTCAATTGCGGCCATTGGGCTACTAGCAGTTTTTTGCCTTCTTTAATCTGAACAAAATTGCATTTTCGTAAACCAGTTTTCTTTCCCCTACCCTTCCTGTTCCATAATATTTATTATTTCCTTTGTTTTGGTTATTTTATCCTGTGTTCAAGAAACTTAAATTGTTGATATTGGCAGGCAATGTTGTTCATCAACTTCACTGCTGAAAGTGCCGAATCTTTCAAATCAAAATACCGTGAAGCTGCTGAGAAATTTAAACAACAGGGTGTAAGCTTTCTGGTTGGAGATGTAGAGTCTAGTCAAGGAGCATTCCAGGTTTGTATCAAAATATGTAACATTCAAAATATGTAGCATTCAATATCGATATTTGACTTTTGAGTATGGCTTGTCTTGACAGTACTTTGGACTGAAGGAAGAACAAGTACCTTTAATTATCATTCAACATAATGACGGGAAGAAATATTTTAAGCCCAATTTGGAAGCCGAACACATTCCAACTTGGTTGAAGGCATACAAGGTTATTCTTATTTCTCTTTGTGGCTTGTAACGTAGGCATAATTCAATCTGGTTTATTACTTTTAGTTGTATATGTTTGCTGAACTCTTTAATTTAAAATTATTTAATTGTGACTGCTATTTGTCTTGGAAAGATATATATAAATCTTGACATTTTCTTTCTGAATATTTCAGGAGGGTAACATTGCACCATATGTGAAATCTGAACCTGTTCCTGAAACTAACAATGAACCAGTTAAAGTGGTAGTTGGGGAAAGTCTCCAGGACATCGTTTTCAAGTCTGGGAAGAACGGTATACTTCCTTTTTTCTATTTTGGTTCTATTCCATGGATTATCAGATTTTGGCACACACTGTAATCTTAAAAAAATCACGTTTCTAATGTTCCTTGTTTTTGATGGAGCATTACGGTCCAACTTCGATAATGAATACATCTTTAGTTTGTATAATATCATCAACCTTTACGAAAAGCTGATAGATATGATTTAATATTTTTATCACAGTTAATTTGCTAGATCTGTTTGTATAATCATTGCAAATTATGAAGGATAGAACTTGGATTTTTTTTTTTAATCGGAAAGTGTGTTAAACATTAGACGAATTTCTCTTCATATATGAAATTAAAGAATAACAAAATTGATTAGAATTTTCATTTATAATCTAAATGCTAATATGACGAAGTTTTCATCTTCTTCAGATAACTATTTATCTTTTATTATATATAGTAGTAATTATGTCCATGATTATATATGGTAGTAATTATGCCCATAGTAGAATCTTTCATGCAGCTGCATCATTTTTGTTTGCGGTAAACCTTTATCAGTCCATTATAACTGCTAACTCAAATACCTTGCAGTTCTGCTGGAGTTTTACGCTCCCTGGTGTGGTCATTGCAAACAGTTGGCTCCTATATTGGACGAAGTTGCTATCTCATATCAAAATGATGCTAATGTTATCATTGCCAAACTGGTAAGAATTGTATTCAGTTTTCAGCTTCGATTATTATGATAGTATACCGTTTCTATAGATGCTGGGAGTAACTGAGAGATATATTTTAATTTTCTTTCTGTGTCAGTCACATTCTACATGTTGTTTGTCACTTTCCAGGATGCAACTGCCAACGATATCCCAGGTGATACCTTTGATGTCCAAGGTTATCCAACCCTGTACTTCAGGTCATCAAGTGGAAATCTATTACAATACGACGGTGGCAGGACCAAGAAAGACATCATAGAATTCATTGAACAGAACCGGGACAAACCTGCCCAGCAAGAACAAGGAACAGATAAACCTGCTCATGCTGAACAAGTAAAAGATGAGCAAGAAACAGGAAAAGATGAGCTTTGAAAGGTAAGTTTGTGCTAATCATTGGCTGTCCATTTTCATTGCAGTGCCCAACTCTTGCAGACTTTGATTTGCATTTTTTTGATGCAGTCTCTTTTTTTGCAGGAAAGAAGTTGCACCTCTCTGGGGATATAGGCACATAGTTACATGTGGGGTGTTAACCCAGTTGTATCTCTTTATCACAAGTTAGTGAGTTTTAGGTGCAGACTATCTTTCTCCTTCGGCTTTCCTTTTCTTTTGTATGTTAGAGAAATAAAACGGATTTTCTTTGGCGGAGTAGAGTTTTAGTTTTGGAAAAGTTGTAGCTGGAATTTGAATTAATTTAGTCATGCTTTTAGAACAAGATTTCCGGTTCTTAGTCTTCTTTGGACTATAATTTATATAAGATTTTCAATTCGGTTTAATTTTCTTAATCGAAATCCAGTTGATATACATAATAAACAATAAGTGATTAATAATGTAATATATTATAACAATGGTATATCTTATATTTCATATAATTGTTGAATTTGGATTATGCTATAACACGGCATTAAGCGACTTTTACACCTCTTGCTAAAAATATCTTCTTTATGTATCCTTGTCTTTATATTCTTTAAACCTTATTTTTTTTTTCCCTTTTTATCATTTAAAAATATTACATTAGTTTTTTTCTCTCTCTCTTTTTTATGTGAAAGGTAATTGTTTTTCTTTTTATAATTTAGGAATTTAAAGTAAGCTGAAAGTTTTATGTAAAATGTAAGTGGAAGAATCATAAATGCATTGTTTTAAAGTTTTGTCTGGGGTGTAAAATCTCTTGTGTCTCTTCTTGTAATGACTTCACACTGCTATCAGAATTTCATTTCAAGAAAGTGTATATACAATGGAATGATCATTACTAAGATATTGTGCTTGAGAGGAATGCATTTTAATACGGACAAACTCACTTGAATGAGTAAAGAAACTCCTACTTGAAGAAAAGATTATTAATAATTTAAGATAAATTAAAAATCTCATATTAAATAAAAATAAATAAAATATTAATAAGAAAAACTCATAAATTAAATTAAGGTTTTGAATTAAAAATAATATCCTGATATTTTATAGACAATTCTGAATCTCCCAACATAAGCCTTACATCAATAGCGTGCATCCTCCACAAAGTAATACTGTGCCATTTACTTAAAAGCTTTTACATCTTCTCACATTGGCTTCTTTTCGAGAGCAAAATCATTTATATAAATGTGAGCTTCTAATATTTTACTTTTTTAAAAATATTATGTATATCTGTCATAAAATATTTTGCTAAGGTGAAAATTCAAGGTTAAAAATTTACCAAAATGACCGTTCAATTTTTATTCACATTTTCAATTTTTACACATTCTGTCAATTTCTTAAATATGTAATAGGGTTAACCCTTTTTCAAAAACCATACCATTCTATCACATGTTTTCCTTTTTAAAACAACGTCGTTTGTAATTAACTTGATGTCAAAATATATAAAAGTTATAAAATATAAAGATTAAATGTGCAAAAATCAAAGCTGTAAAATTGAAAATTTTGAAAACCTAACGATAACATCAATGAAAAGAACTCGCATGGTGAAATTTACAATGGACTACATAGATAGCATTTTTGGCAGGATGGGTGAAATTTGCAAACATTAAAATTCATTTAAAATGCAAGTTAAACAGACAAATTTATTTTTCGTAGTATTAATTTATGCGAGTGTAAATTTAAACGGGAAAGACCTGTTTGTATACTTAGCTTTACATACACCCCTCTCATATTAAAATATATGTAATTTAAGTGTTTTACCGTAACAAATTGAAGTGTTGACTAACAGATCTCTAAATAAGTTTTTCGTGCAAACGAGTCTTTGAAAAAAATTTCTTTATGCTTATAAGTTCTTTCATTAGTGATATTTGTAATAAAAATTCACATCAAAATTTAAACATTATTGTGTCTCTTAGACATAGGGGTCAATATGAGTGAGACACTAATCACCATGGTTTAATCACCAAAGCAAACTTATGCTAAGAATTTTACTAACAAACTACTCTTGTAAACTTAAAGTCTTAATCACTTTTCCTCTTTCTTTCTTCTAGTGTTCTTAAATTTGAGAGCATGAGGCTAAAAAAAATACACTTTTGAAAAAAAAGTTTTCATTTTGAAGAAAAAAAAATTAAAATAGAGAGAATATTTTGATTCTTTTGATTTTCTATTTTTCTACGTATTTTTAAGGTTTGATGTGGAGATTTGAGTGTCAAAGTTTAGGATCATTCTTTAGTTTGTGTTGATAGTAGAAGTGGAGGAAAAGCAATGGTGATGGTTTTGTGTTTGTGTTTTGGGGCGTGGAGTCTTGCTTGGATATGAGGTCATTGCTACATATGTTGATAAAAGTAAAATTTATGGTTTTAGCTTTTATTTCTGTGGGTATTGTTGATTTATCCACTATGTCTATTTCTCCTAACATGGGAGATTTATATGAATTGGACTAATCTTTTGTGATTAATTTAGGTTTTATGGACTTTTTATTATTGTTTTATTGTGATTATTAACATGGAAGATTTATATTTTTTTGTGCACTAGAGATTTTAATGCATAATGATGAACTATTCAATGACTCATTTTCATATATTTAAATGTCATTCTAGTGTGTCTTACAACATAAGTCACATAGGAGCGAAAAATGTTCTACTATGATATTTATCTAGTATAAACTTTTGTTAAGAATTTTACTAAAAATGAATGACTAAAAGTATTTCAATTAGTCATTTACATGACAAAATTATTCTAAAACTTATCAATAAATATGTTTTTATTTTAAGGACAAAATGGGATATTTTTTCTAGGAAAAATATTATAACATGATAGAAATTAAGTACAAATTTTCGTAAAAAAATAATCCAAATTCAGCTAATAATCTAATTTATCCATTTGTTTCAATTAATAATATTAATTGAATTTTTTGTTTTGTAATTTTTTTTAACCATGTCTCCTTAGTGGTCTAATAATATGTGTATAAGAAGTTACCATTTACAATTTAGTAATCAACAATGATACAAAATATTTTCCTTCTCTAAAGGATAATATTGATGATTTTCACACCTAAAAAAGAATGAAGTCGAATGTATATTTGCTTTTAGTAATCACTCTAGCAAACCACAATCTTTGTGCATATAATATAGTGCTCGTAAAAAGGTAATGAGAAATGAATACATACCAGAAACATATTAAAAAGTATATAAGTGAGTGTCTTTTTTAACAATTTATAACTTCATTAATAATGGTTAATGTAATATGATGTATTTCATGACATGTTAAATTGGTAAACTGGATTTTTATCTGGAAATTATAAAAAGATTGTGTCAATTCATAGTCTTATATAAGTTCGTTTTCCAATGACGACTTTATGTGATTATTGTACATTCAGACCTTGTTGAATAATAAAGAAAACTTATATTCATTTTGAATAATGATATTTTTGACAATATTTTTTTAATAATATTTTAATATAATTTACGTGTGTGATTAATCTATATTAGTGTTTATGACTATTATTATTGATTGTGAAGTAATTTTGAATAAATCACAAAATGATACATAGATTATATTAAAATGTTATTAAAAAATGTTGTTAAAACACTAGTGCAGTCAGGGGAAACGACAACGGTTGTTTTCGCCCTTATGCAGCGGTTCCCGAACCGCGGCATATTCAGCCGCGGTAAAAAGTCTGAGACTTTAGACCGCGGTTGCAACCGCGATAAAAAGGATGGGGAATAGATCGCGGTTCGTACCACACCCGCGGCCTAAACCCCTTTTTTTAAAAAAAATAAAAACCGTAACATTATATGCCGCGGTTGGAACTGTGGTAAAAACGTAGGGAATATACCGCGGTTCATACCACAACCGCGGCCAAAAGTCTATTTAAAATAAAAAAAATAAAACGAGATACAATATGCCGTGATTGTGGTAACAACCGCGGCATATTGTCCTGCAATTTTTTTAAAATAGCAGGTCTGTTTATGTGGTATCCACTACCACACAAACAAATTTGCATATCAAATAAACAGTCTATATCATTTACAACAGATCAACCACATGTTGAAATGTATTTGAACATTAAATAAAGTAAAAAGTCTAATTAAATACAATCTAATCAAATGCAATCTTTAAATCTAGTAACTAAGAACTATTATATAATCTAACTATATACTTTGCAGCAGCTTTTTTGATAAATGATAGTGGCTTCTCAAGAACTAGTGTAGTCGTCTTGAACCTCTGCACAAGACAATTTATATTAATTAGTATTTTGAATTCTAAATTTTGGAAAAAATCAACATTTGTTAAAGTTAAATATTACCATTTCCCAGCCTCTTGTGATATGAGATCGAATAATTTGGGTCATCCAATACATTACGTAGTATCCGCACTCATATGACCCACTCTGTCTGTTACACTACAACATATCAACACAGTTGTAAATAGTTAGAGAAAAACATTAAAACAAAACAACTATAAGAAAGTATGGTTTTGCCATATGTCAAACCTTGAGAGAAATCCATGCAATCTTTCTAGTGTGTGTAATTGATCTCCCAACCATCATCATACTTGCTGGAATAGAACTATATATAAAAAAATGGTTTTAGCATTCATTTATATAAAAAAGAAAGTCCAAACAATGAGGTTCTTACCAATCAACTAGTTGTCTGAGATTTGTGGGAGGAGGCCTGTGCAATGAGCAGAATCATAAAGCATAGCTCTCGTGCATAGAAATAACAAGAAGCTGCCAATGACGCCTGAAATTCATAATAACTTAACTATTATATTTTAAAATCACACATGGAATTTTATTATGTTAACAAAGTTCACTTACCCGGATATATAAGGCAAAAAATATATTTTCTTGCCGCTTGCAAAATTTCTTATGAGATTTGTGTTGATGTGATCAAAATCAGTTGATTCGTGAATGGATTGGGGATCAATAAATCCATAATCATCAGAGTGCCCCAACTTGTTCCTGGTCCCACACAAATACCTGAAATCAAAAGTTAACTTTGAGAAAATGATACTTGATATACAAATCAATTTTATATATATATATATATATATATATATATATATATATATATATATATATATATATATATTTGCTCATAGACTTACATCATCCATAGCTGAATAATTGTAATATTCAACTCTTGTGTTCCCGAAGCAAGCTCTCTGACATCTGAGGCATGAAGATATAATGGGACCTCAGAGACTCTCCCAAATACATTAGAATCATATTCAACCTCCAAAGGTTTATCTTCAAGGATGTCAGCAAGTAGCTGCAATGAACTAATAGGATCATCTTCAGATAGAGGAATCTTCTCTTCTTCCTGCAATGAACCAAAATAAGATAAGTTTTGACATCAATAACATGCAAACTTTAAAATTGAGAAGTGTAAAGAAGAATTCCATACTGGGGGGTCAGAAATTGAACCAACCAAATGTTTAGGCCAAGCGATAAAGGACTTGAATGCTTGTTCCACAGTGAAAATCTCATCTGTGGCCAGAGGAACTAAGGCATCAGGTAATATCATTTCGTCCACTGAGACCTTCACCTCATCCTCTGATAGCTTTTCACCATGAACAACAGTCGCTGCCTTAAACATTGTTCCACGAGCTACCAGGACCGTCTCGATATCGTCTAAAATGTATAGCAGACATGGACTAGCATTGTCCATGTCATCCCCTGGTACGGCTGGTGCGGAACAACTTCCTTTCCCGCTTCTCCCTGTCACAATAAATGTTAGATTATACAAAAGATAGAAATAATTGCACATAAATGTTTATTAAGTTTACCTGTGGGAGGCACAACATGTTCTTGTTCCTGTACAGGAGATGGCACCGGGCGCATGCCATAGGTCTCAAACTGCTGCTGGAACATGGAGCTGAACTCATTAAACAATTCAGCCCTAAGCTCTGACCTAACCTTGTTTGTGAACTCGTCCGTAAGGTCGGCTCGAACCTTTTTTGTGATCTCTTGTGTCATCCTTTCTCTTTCTGCTTCGCTGTATGCATAAGGATGACGAGAATAGCTCCCAAAATATTCTTTAATTCCTACTCCAGGACCAGCAGCACGTACACGTGCAGGGTGCTCAGGTCGTCCAATCGCATCAGCAAGAATATCCTGGCGACCCTCTAGAGTGAATTGACCTTGGGAGCTCTGCTCAACCAAGGAGTCCTGTAACATTACAAAACACCATTATTCTTTAAAAAGTTCAATGTAGTATGTATAATTACAATTATTATTATTTTAGGAACAGTGATTACTTACAATTCTTTCATAAATTTCTCGTGCAGTGTCGGAAGAGTAGGTGCCCGATGGTCTCATACGAGCCAACTTCCATTTTTCATGTCTAGAAGGTGGAGAAGGAGGCTGAGGGGGGCTACCACCCTGAGATGGTGGTCTAGCATCTGTCTTTTTCTTGAGGATTTTCTCCTCAAGCTTCCTATACCCACCACGAGATAATAGGTGGGGGTTTTTGTTATGAGCACTTGTTCCTTGTGCTTTGCTTCTAATTGCCTGTAAATATTTCAAATTTATTTCAAAATAAGGTAATATGTCGCGGTTACCCTGAGAACCGCGGCCTATACCCTGCCGTTCTGAATACCAACTGCCTTTCCCAAAAGGCAGTTGGGGAATGTCAATAGGTTACAGGGGGTATATGTCGCGGTTCCCCAGGGAAACCGCGGCATATACCCCTGCCAACTACTGACATTCTCCATCAGTCAGCCCCTGCATTAAATTGGCAGGGGAATATGCCGCGGTCCTAGGAACCGCGGCATATAGCCCCTGCCAATTTAATGCAGGGGCTGACTGATGGGAAATGTCAGTACGTGGCAGGGGAATATGTCGCGGTTCTTAGGGGAACCGCGGCATATAACCCATGTCACAAGGAATAGGCCGCGGTTCTGCAGAGAACCGCGGCATATAAGTTACATTTATTTACAAAACTGCCACCGCGCACCATTATGCAACGGTTTCTGTCCAACTGTGACATAATGTGCGCTGTATAAACCAAATTTTTTACTAGTGAAATATCATTTTCCATATATTTTATTTCAAATCTAGTTCGAAAAAGTAACATTATATTATTTGTAGACAAAGCTTACAAAATAAAAGTAATAAAAAGCATCCCATGGTGAAAGCCTATGATTTGTTTCAGCGTACAACAGCATTAAGAAAAGTTTATGATACATGCATTGCAACTCAGAAAAGAAAAAACAGTGGAAAGCACGTGGTTCATAAAATACCCCACACACACCATTTTGTCAGTGTAAACACTGATTTTACTCTTTGCCTGCAAACTAGTTCAGTTTTACCGTCTATTGCGTATGTCCAAAGCAAGAGCCTTTAACTTGTAATCAAGAGCTTAGTTTATGCAGTAGACACAAGGATTTTCAAAGACCCCACTCAGCCACTCACCTCTCTTTCATTTCCTTTATCTTATAAACTATAATTTTGCCAAATACAACTAAATCACTTATGATATCATCTACGCACTACTTTATGCTTCAACTATCCCTTCTTCAACACGAAGATGTAAGTTAGAGATTTCACTACTTACATAGCTTATAAGAGAGTTAAAGACCCATCCAAAATGTTCCTTCTGGTCACTCAAAATTGTTTGAAAGTGATCTAAGTTGAAAAGTGGTATGTTTTAAGAAATGTAATATAAATTCCTTCAATCTTATAAAATTAATTTGAAAGACGAAGTTGACACTCATTTATATACTATAAATTGGTCAATAAAATATGTATGACTTTCAATACACTTCTTCACATAATGACATTTTTATCTTGAACGTAAGACTAGATATTAACAGATGATCCGATAACAGAGAAAACAATAAACCTAATAAACAACTTCTTAACCTATATTAAGAAATAAATTTTAACTCAAACTCAATTTTACAATTGACTTGAAATTTACACTTTTATATATATAAATTAGTGTTATTTTTAAGGTGCGTGGCAATAATATACAATATGAGAAAATGAAATAATAATTAAAATGATTTAAAGAAGAGGTAAATGATAATTAATTGTCAATAACGACATTAACACTCACTGGGAAATAATTAAGCTCTTAGATTTGAGGAGATAGCCATAATTAGAATCATAGTCATAAACTATATAACAGGTATGCACCAAACACTCTCTGTAGTGTTGTTTTCTTACACCACAGCCAACTCCTTCATTTTGGGTCTTGATCTCTCCTGATGAGAGTCCGGAGATATGTTCTTTCTTTTGCTAATACTGTTATTGGTATTGTTATGGTTACTGATGTTAATGATCACATTCTCATTCTCCGAATCTATACAACTGTTAGCAGATTCTTTTTCACAAGAGTTTTCAAGGGATTTCAGAAAGTATGATTGAAGCTTGTCCAAATCTGATAACTGAAGAGGCTTCAGCAGAAACTCTTCTGCCCCTCCTTCCAAGCACCTATCAACAATGTCATAAATTTCTCAATTACATAAACTATCATGCCATTACTATCCGTGACAAAAAAAATTGTTTCCTTGATGCATTGGGTGTGTTTTAATGTCACAAAGTGGTGTTTTTTAAGAACTGCAGTGCAGATAATTATGATAAATTTAAAAAGATCAGTTTTAAAAATTGCAAAAAAGAGTTAACTCAAATTCCACAAATGAAGCAAGAAAAACTCACATGCTGATTCTGGAAGGTACATTTTCTGATGACATAATCACGACGGGAACATCTTTCCAAGAAGATCCCTGCAGCGGTAAGCAATGTCAAAACAAGAAACAAAGGAAAACAAAAAGAAGGACCAAATTAAAGAAAAGGAAAAAAAAAAAGTGAAAGCAAAGATCCTGAGATGTGTAACTTTTCCTTTTTCTTTTATCATTCTTTTTACTGAAAACTACATTACCACAAACTGGCTATATCTGTATGCAATGGTGAATAAAAAGATGAGCAAGTTGAAGAAGCAATATGAATTAAGTGGTGTGGAAATATTTATGAAGGGATTAAAAATTATTGTAACTGTTGATTGAAGGAGAAGGGAATGTTTGGAATCTTTTAGAGAGTGTGAGTACATGCTATTGAAGCTAAAAAAGACAGGGGGAATTTCGGGAGGGTGTCGGGGAATAAGAGTTGTGTGTTGACCTTGACTCGTTTGAGTAAATCATAGCCACTCATCCCAGGCATGCAATAGTCTGTCATGATCAAATTCACTTTGATTCCCTGAAATTCAAAAGATGCAACAGAAAGTACAGGTTACTGTTTGCTATTAATATGGAATATCTCACCCCACTACACATACGTATTACTGTCACCAAAAATTAAAGAGAGAAATGACCACGATCACCTACCTAGCTACCTAAGTACCAAAAACCAAATTCAGTGGTCTTTGCCCAAACCTTTTTGTACCCGTTTTTCTTTTCCAAAAGACACCCTTAACTTAAACAAAAGAAAATAAAAACAACTCATGTAGACAACAGTAGATACGATTCTGGGAGCGTGCCATTCGTGCATCAAAACAACAATTACGCCTACGTACACGCAATAAAAAGCTCTTAACTTTTTCTACAAATTCTATTATTTTTCATGCCATGCTTATGGGATTACAATGCCGTCGGATCTTCAAGAAAACTAGCACAAACAATTATGCAAAACAAAGGTAATATTTTGTTATCTTATGCACATGGATACATGATATGCATGCGCGATCTCAATGGTGGTGAAAGAGAAAAAGAAAGTCACTTTATGACTCTTGAGATTAATCTTAGCCGTCCTAATAAACTCGCCCTTTACGTGATTCCACAGAACTCAATGTTATTTACATTAACAACAATTTCAGAAACTTCCTCCTGCTTAATCACTATATACGTGTACCTTTTGAAGGTAATTTTTTTAGAGAATATTAATATGTCCCCACAGCTCATCTTATGCCCTATTATACATTACTTATGTTATGATGATTTATTCTGGCAATTCAATGCTGTTACTTAAGAGGAAGAAAACACGAAAGGAATAACTAATGCTGCATTACAGCGAAAAATGGAAGCCATTTAGAAGTTGTGGCTTGTTTTGAAAACTAGTTTTGTAAGCGAATTAAGCAAGAACTTACTTTCTGTGTGGGGAAAGAAAAATGTCCATGGAATGAAACTACAACTCAAATCAATGGACAAGCACACATGTCTTAAAACCATTGAAGATTAAACACCAAAAAAAAAGAAGAACAGAATGAGATTATTATTACCTCTTGCTGCAATGGTTGAGGGGGAGGAGAAGATGATGATTCTAAAGAGGTTGAAGAAGTAGTATCATGAAGGTCATCAACCAACCCAAGATATTTCAAAGCCTTGTCTCCGGAGTCCACGCAGGTGACTGCTTAACAAATAATTAACACAACCATAAACCAAATTAGCAACAGACAACCTGAGAAATAAGAGGGTAATAATAGCAACATTAGAACGGTAGGGAAGAATTAATTAAAAGAAAAAAAAAAGGGTACATATTGTAGGAACCTTTGCATGAAGAACCTCTCAGGAGCCTCTCCAAAAGCTTCCTATCTATGACACTGTCGTCCACTGCCAACACATGAAAATGTTGCTCCTGCGGTTGCGGCTGTTGTTGCAGTTGTTGTTGTTGTAACTGTAGTTTTCTGTTATCCACAAACTCCATATCAGGGTTGAGAATAAGCTTCTGAACACTATCTATATGTTTACTTGCAATATATATAGCTGGTTTAAAATGTATCAGTAATTCAGGGAGGGAGGGAGAGAGAGAGAGAGAGAGAGAGAGAGAATGGGAAGAAGAGGTGGAATGTAATTATCCCTGGTAGCTTTTTATTTAAATTTTTGAGTTTTGATTTATTTATTTGTTTTGGTATTAGTGGGTGCATGAGAGAAAAAACTGTGGTAGCACAGTGTGCGCTTAGCTTGTTCATGGTGAGATCTTCTCCCTAGATTCTCTCTACCACTTTGGTACAACCACCACACATACATAAGCTTTCTCTCTCTTTCCCCTTTCAATTAGATTTTATTTGATTGCTGAGGAAAAACCCAAGATCTTTGTTCCCATTCGGTCATCATGATGATGGAAACAAGGTTGAAATTTTGGGTGCCTTTCAAAATTAAACCAACCCTTCTTTCCTAACTAATTAAACCGCTTTTACTTTCTTATTAATTTTTGTTCCCTTTCACCTTATTCTAATATTCTTGCTTCTCCACCACCCACTTTTGTTTACTTTCTCATCGTAAAATACAGTGTTTTGTGTTACTCCTAAAGTGCATGATGCATTGGGTAAGATAATTTCGGAGACTTTTCTCCAACTAACGGATAATCTTACATCACCCTATTTTACTTTACCCAAACATTTCGCTATGGAATGTAGGATGTGACCCCTAATTAAATAGGATCCTTTCCTATTATCATTTTCTTGTAAAAGAGACAAGTTCACAGAAATTAAGTTAATCAAAAATTTCTGTGCGTGGAGAAATTGTAATTTTGATGTTAAATATCCTCTCACATGCGAAAACCCATCAACTCCTCCTCCTACATGATAAACTCATTCTGTCGGGCATGAAAAAAATCGAATAAAAAAGGTACATGAAATTAACTCGGTCAATTAAGATTCTTTGAACTCCTAGGTGATTATTGTGATGTTTCATCTTTTTAATGTGATTTCTGCCTTACTGGTATCATAGTCTAATCTTAATTAATATGGTTAACTGCCAAGTACCCAAATTTACGCAAACAACAATAACAAGATCTTTATGAAATCCCACCGAATATCAGAAAATAGATGTTTGCTTACCTGAAATTGGACGCAATGTTGACATCGCCCCCAAGAAGACCTTATGGCAAAAAAAATTGTTTATAGCCAATTTCCGATTCAAACGGGGAAGAGTAAATATTCTGGAGTTTGGGTAAAGAAGGAACGAGGAAAATTACTAAAAATTTAATAATAATTCAATAATAAATAAATTTAATAAATAATAATTTATAATTTTAACATAATTTTTTAAATTTAACTGATATGTGAAAGCGCAACCTAAGAACTGAAAAATAAAAGAGGTTAGCATTAATGTTTGCAGAGTAAATGGTAAAGGGGAAGAAGAGATAAGTATAATAAGGATGGGGTCCAGTTGGCAAAATTTGAAATCTTGGGTGGGTCCAAGCAAATATAATCTTTTGTGGATCCCAAACCCATTCCTCTCTTGTGATATAGATTTCCCAATATTTGGAATCTGTTCCCATCGAGGGTGTCCAAAGCAGAAAGTTTTTCCTTTAGGGCTCAGTCAGTTTGTTCAAAACCCCTTTTTCACACTTGAGTGTGGGACCCAATTCTTGTCTGCCACGTGTTCCTTCCTTTCAAGTGTAGACCTAATTATCTTCTGACATTGGGACACACTTCTAACGTGGTGCCTCATGAACCGTCAGATCACATCACTATCATCCTCAATCATTTTACCTCTTCTCACCTTACCTCTTCCAATTCTACTTCCTCTTCTCTTTTTTCTTTTATTGCTTTAATATTTTAGACAATCCCATTAGCGTGTTTCCAAAGGACTCTCTGTTTTCGCTACACACGCCACACAAAATAATCAATTTACTCTCTCAACAAAACCCCAAAAAACCAAAACATGCAACCATTAAACTCATCTACAACCATCATGCATATAATATATAATATATAATATATAATATATAATATATAATATATAATATATATTCCTTCAGCATAAATCAGTATTTAAATTATTTAAATGTTTTATGTCCTGCAGCTACCTTAATTGGTTTGAGTTTGGGTGATATAAAAATAAAAATAAATAAACATTTTATTTGTAGAGTTTCAACCCTTCTTACACTAAAAATAATAATACACTTTTTTGTTTGGGTAAAATTAAAAACGAATCACATGCTTATAATGTTTTCATCACTCGATAAAGGCGACAAAATGATTTATGTATCCATGACTCAATCAATCCATATCCATGCTTAACTTTAACGTAATATATATTTATTTTTATGATGATAAAATTAAAAGAATTGGGAAAATAATTTTGATTCACTAATGGTCAACCTTATTTTCCTATGTTCGCTACATTATTATTAAAAATGTATTAGGAGGTTAATTCTTCATAAAATTCAATGTCTCTTAATGAAATCCTTTTACTAGTGTATTATTTAGGACGATTATTTGTTTTATCAAATTACATTATTGGTTGTTATTAATTAAAAGGTGGAAGTAATTATTGGTTGTTATTAATTAAAAGGTGGAAGTATTTGTTGTACTTGTATTAAAAACTATATAAATCCGTCTTCTTACATGGTTTGGTCCTTATTTATGTGAATTAGGACTAGAAAAACCCACAAGACCAAAAAGTTCTCATAGAAAAAGCTCACATGGTTAAACTATCTATAAAAATCCTATGGGCCAAGCTAACCCATGAGTCTTTTTTTTTAAAAAAAAAATGTTCATTTTGAATACAAGAAAAAATGTAATTAACTCTTAATTTGTTGCAAATTTAAGTGTCTTTAATTTATCAAATAACTATACAAACATTTTAATTAGACTAAACAAACTTTGTAAGAGATTTCAATAAACTTGATTACTTGCTTATATAGGAAAATTAGGTAGCAACATAGGACGTTGAAATCCTTGACCGATTAAACATATTTAATTATCCTTGACTGACTAAATATATTTTTAAAGTATATAAGATAGTCATTTAATTTTGTTGTGCGAAAACTTCATGTATATTTCTCATATATATATATATATATATAAGTTGATAGAAAAACAAGCAAAATTTTCTGAGAGGTCATTGTCCTTAAGGACTTATTCTCGATGTATTGCGCAACCCCCCTATGATATAATAGGAATTTCTCATAATTTTTTTGTGAATTTCAGAACTAACAAGGAACTCTAAAGAGACTAAAAGAATAAACCTAGGATATAAAGAAGATAAAAGGAAGAAAAACTAGGAAGATAGCTTGAGGAATAAAGTTTCTTTTTGAGAGAAGAAAAGAAAGCTTGATTTTGTGTATTTGTTGGAATGTAGAAAATGCTCTATTTGTAGAGTATAAACTTGGTAAAAAAATCGTTGGCACAATAATGAATAAAAAAACTTATCCTTAGCACTTATGAATTTTAATGAGAGAAAAAAAATACACTAATGAATGTATAAAAATTGCTGGTCAACGTTTAAAACTAATGTTTCTTTTGCAATAATAATTATTGTATAACAATCCCCACATATTGCAAAAGAAAGATGAGAAACTTTTATCTTGGGTTTCATAGGTTGTAATGTATCAGAGTTGGTATAGCAAGATATATGAACCAGTCTTAGATCAATAAACTTAACACACATTGTAGTTGGTATAACAAGATATATGAATCAAAGACACTTGACGTGTGTTAGATGTTTATCAATCACAATATACCCTCACGATCCTTGCTGTTATCATTGTGTTGCGCTTATTAGGCCATGCGCGTGCCCGATATTCATGAGTACTCTAGAGATCATACCAAGATCTCATACAAGCGATCCTACTCGACACTTATATAGGTGATTTCATCTAATGTATGTTGCAAATCATACATCACCCATAAGGGATATAAAAATCATTAAAAACTTTATTTCAGCTAAAATTCTTTCACCATATAGAATTTTAATGATAAAGTTAAACCTCTCATAATGCAGTCTCTAGCACTTTTACACACACCATAGGAATGGACATAAATGATTAAAATCAATTTAGTGCTATCAAAACTAACGAGTGACTTGTTCTTACCCATATGAACCTTATTCATGGAATCTCCAATCACAAAGGTTGGGTTACCATCACTTGTTTGTTTGAAAGTGGCTTAAATCTCATTCCCCTCGATGTTTCTAACACCATTTGTCTTCCTAAGGGTTTTGTCAGAAGGTCTGCTAAATTTCGTTCTAACTTCACATAATCAATGGAAATAGTTCCACTCTTTAGCAGTTGCTTCACCAAATTGTGTCTCAATTGTATATGTCTATTATTTCCATTGTAATTCTTATTTTTAGCTACAACAATTGTCGATTAACAATCACAGTGTATTGACACCGATGAGGTTGGTTTCATTCCTAATGGAATGTTTGCTAAAAAGTTTTTCAACCACTCAACCTCATACCAGTCATCTCAAGAGCAACAAACTCAGATTTCATTGTTGATCTTGCAATAATTGTTTGTTTGACTGATCTCCATGTAATTGCACCACCCTCAAGTGTGAATACATAACCACTGGTGGATTTTGTCTCATCTAAATTAGAGATTCAATTAACATCATTGTACCATTCTAGTATAGCGAGAAATCCACTATATTCAATGGCATAATCCATTGAACCTCTTAAGTATCTCTTGCACTTACATATCAATATTCCTAATTAGAATATTAATACTATCTTCTCAGTCTACTTACTACATAAGTAATATCAGGTTTTAGAAAAACTTATCAAATGTAGTAAGCTCCCAAATATTTGGGCATACTGAGGATGAGAATAGATTCTCCTCTACCTTTCATTAATTTAAAGTTAGCATTATAAGGTGTTCTCATTGTTTTTGAAGTCACAATACCTAAACTTCTTAAGAGGTTTTTCTATGTATTGTTTTGGAATAGTAATATACTATCTCTCTCCCTTATAATTCTATCTTCTAAAATCATATTGACTTCACCTAGAAGCAACTTATATTTCAAAATGAGATTCTAGAAACCTTAGTTTTTAGAGAATATTTGATTGCATGTGTCAATCATTAGCATGTTGTTCATATATAAATATATAACAACATATTCTCTACTTCCAAATTTAGAGTAATATCATTACGTGAAAAACCAAACTTATTTCTTCAAGTAATTAAGTAAAATTACCTACACCTCCATAGTTTTAAAATATTTAAGATTGGTAAATGAGAAAATATCTGGTTGTGCATTTCTCATTTGTAGGTAGAGTATACAAAAAATTATCAAGTACATGATAATGGTCCGCTACATCACTTGCCACAAGAGGTGATGAAATTAATTTGGGGTGCACAAATTAAAAATCAGGAACCCAGTCTCATCTTCTTGTTTCTTTTCTTTCTTTGGAGATAAATTCTCCTCCATCTTTCCTCAAACATTACAAAGGCATGACACATGAAAATTAGGGTTCGTCATCCTAACTCCAACGAACTCCATGCTGTCACCTTGTCTCCCTCTTCTTCACCCTCATCCGCGGTCCCTATAAACGCGATCAGAAGCCACCATTGTTGCGAGGACCTTGCTAGCCTCCGAAAGTTCTGTCTAGAGAAGGCATCGACTTTTGACACGTTCGGAAGCGGGTTGTTGATGTCAGCCATAAGTCCTTAAGATTGTTGTAGAAAAGCTGACAAAAACACAAATAAAATTTCCTGAGGCATGTAGATCATTATCCTTAAGGACTTATCTGCGGTGTATTGCGCAAGTCTTTCAAGATAAATCCATAATATAAAAAGGATAACAAAAGAAGGGAAGAAAAACTAAGATACCTTAAGGAATAAAGTTTCCTTTTGAGAGGAGAAGAGAAAACTTGATTTTGTGTGTTTTTTAGATTGCAGGAAATGCTCTATTTTATAGAGCAGAAACTTGGTCAAAAACAATTGCCACAATAATGAATAATAAAAACTGACCATTGACACTTGTGAACTTTAATGAGAGAAAAAAAAGTATGCACTTATGCACGTTAACGAGAAAATAAAAACTGTTAACCAACGTTTAAAACTAATGTTTCTTTGGCAATACACATAATATTTCTCATATAAACATATTTAAGTAAGTAATTTCTTACTTTTTAATGATTTTTATCAAAATTAACAATAAATTATTTACAAAGTGGTTTACGATGTATCATTTCCTAATATTCACTAGATTTATTACTATTAGAATGAATACTTAAAAATTATATGAATTTTCTATGCTAGTTGTTATTAATTCATTTGTTCAACCTACACTCCCACATTTTT
Source organism: Vigna reflexopilosa (assembly GCA_027742785.1). NCBI lineage: Eukaryota > Viridiplantae > Streptophyta > Magnoliopsida > Fabales > Fabaceae > Vigna > Vigna reflexopilosa. The sequence goes on from CM050918.1 coordinate 11,055,114, forward strand.
TTAAAATTCCAAAACTATCTTCTGCATTTCAAAAAAAATCCTACACTACTTCTTTTCTTTAATGGATTTCAAAATTCGTTGAAGAAAAAAATCCTTCAACAAATTTTGAAATTCGTTGAAGCTTTTGAAAAATTCTTCAACAGATTTCAAAATTCGTTGAAAAAAAATATTTTTGAAACATGGAAGTGCAAGTTGAAATGTAGGGTGATGTAGGAAGAAACAAGTGATTTTGGTGAAAACAATTGTCGTTAATTGGTTAGGTGAATATGGTATGACAAGGTTCAAATGGTCAAATCGCTTGAGCGTAAATGATAAGAACTTAGTTGATTCAGCCAAGCAAGTAAATTATTCAATCGGTTCAACCCTTTACACACGATCTAGTTTTTGGTGCAAACAATGTTTCCTTAAAAACTTGGAGTTAATTGCAGGTTAAATAATCACTGCATAAATAAACTTTCTGCAATAACATGCATTACTTAATTTAGATATACAAATCAATATGGCCTCCATCTCCATTCAGCAAGGTCACTGCTCCGTTCAGTCAGGCTGCCTCCATCCTTCTTCTCTGCAACCACTATCAACACCGTCCAATGTCTCTTTTCTTCACCTTTCACGCTTCAGCTGTTGCCACCACTATGCAACCTTCTTTTGTTCTTCCGTTTTCACGCTCAGGCACTTCCACCACTGTGCAACAACAATTTTTTACACTGTAATGATTCTGAAGAAGAACGATTGGTAAAAATGATTTTATCTACTATAATGACCAAAGCCAACATTTTAATTCACCATGCAAAGATTCTGGATCGGTAAAAATGAAATAAAGAAAGATAGAAAGAGGGAGAACGGGGAATAAGATGATCCAGATCGAGATTTTTACCGACTGATTTACCGACGGATTTTTTCTTCGGTAATTACCGACAGTTTTTTTCCTTCGGTAATTACCGACAACTTTTTTCCTTCGGTAATTACTGACGGATTTACCGATGATAAAATTTACCGACTATACTTTTACTGACAGATGTTTGATCGTCAGTAATCCGACCATAAGTTTACTTTACCGACGAATTTTGTGTATTACCGATGAATTTTGGTCGTCAATAATCTAATCACATTCTACAATTTCTTTAAACAATGTGGCCAATAAACATAACAAATTAACTAATCTCATAATTTTTTAAAATGAAACCAATAAATATAATTTTCAAAATAAATTAACCTCGTTTCTTAAAAATATCTCATATTCTTTAAATATTGTACTATTAATGTATATTTATTCAATTTTAGCTTCAATTTCAGAATTAAAAAACAATAAATTTTAAGCATTCGAGAATGACATACTTTTTACTGTATATGTGAGCTTGGTGACATTTCATTAGAAAGTATCTTGCACAAAGAGAAATAATAGAAAAGAACATTTACTTTAGAAGAATGGACTTTTTATTTTATGATTAATTTAATAAGAGGGAGAAAATATATGAATTAAAGATGAAGAATGAACACCTTTTTAATTTTTCCTCATCTCCACGTAACCTTTAAAACTATAATATTTCAGTATTTAAGAGTTCCATATCCTCAACTTTAAGTTAAAACCCAATTTGTAACATCCCAATAAATATAGAATGACAACTATACATACGTTTAGGAGTTATCAGTAATAATAAGATAGAATAGTGAAATATATCTAAATACCGGATATAAAATATCCATTTTAAATTTAAAATTGTACTAGGACTAGAAGTCTGATACAATTTTACCACTCAGACCGAACAATCGTGGTTTTATTCAATACCGAACGGTGTTACAAAACCAAATTAAACCGAACGACTATAAACACAACTACATACATACAATCTTACTGACCAGACGGTCTTACACTATCTTCAACTACTCGCTCTGCAGGGCTTCCTCCAAGGAATCTTCAATACCTTCTGCTCACATTCATAGAATGATCATTGCAGTGAAGAGAACAACCGTACGGACAATGAAAGACATGACATGAAATAAGGGTAAGCTTATGTAATTTAATTAATCCAATCCAACATAACATTTAAACATAAAAATTGAATAATCAAATCAACATATATATTCATACAATCATCATACAAGTATCACCATCACAGACCGAACATATAAATTATATTAACCGACCACTATAGACATTGTCCGGGCTGTATGAACCATGTAGTTCGTCGTTTCTAGCACCCGGCGTGGTGTAGTAACTGGGATACACTCAACAACTGTCACCCGAGGTCAGTCCTAAAACGACCATCTAGTCTTATGGTCGCGGACCTCCTGCCATTCCCACACATGAATTACCCTCTTCTATATGATGAGGAGTAATCCCGGAATATCAAGATAAAAACGAAGCCAGAGTTTGACCATGTTCATACTTTACCAATCATCACCAATCATGAGACATTCCTCCTTGGAATTCTCTTACATCTCTATGTTATTCAATTCAAAATTAACCATCATATACTTAATCACTTCAATCAGAATCATATAATAACAAACTTGAATCAAAAGCCAGAATTCAAATAAGTCGTCCCATATACTATGAATATGACTGGTAAAAGTGACATCTACTCAGGAATCATGACCAAACGGTCAAGTAACAATAGTTCCAATTGGAGCCGAATACAGCTTGAGACCGAACGCAAAAGATATTTAGATAATTACTAAAGACTTAAACATAATACTTGTGCCTTGGGCCGAGTTTCTCGAGCTTAGGCCGAACACTTTGGAGCTTTGACCGAGCACTTTATGTGAAAACAGAATTCCCTTCAAGAAATCGAGTGCCAGTACAAGACCGATCACTCTTGGTGAAACTGAATGTCAGTATAAGACCGAACACTCTCCAAAAGAAATATTATTAATATGAAACTGAATACTTCAAGGATAAGTGCTAGTCTATGACCGAGCACCACAAGACCGAACGCTACTAAAATCAAGAATTTGTCTAAGTTAACTAGTTAGAATACCAATAAAACCTAAGTAATCAAAATATTTATAATTAGCCAATAATAAACCGATTGGTCATTAACTGAGATCCGTTACAAAACAGAATTCAATCAAAATCAAACGTACTAGGGAATCATGACCGAACGGTCATAAATGACTCTCGGTCACAGTTACAAGGTTCTGTAGAATTTAGCAGAGTTATGCCTAACCCTATCTCTACCCAGTTTCTTGTCCATTTATCAATCATAAACATATTCAAACAAACATGCAAGTTCACAGTATTAACAAATACATCATCATTCAAACATACCATATTCACAACAGTAAATCATAATTAAATTACAAGCTTCCCTTACGTTATGATTCCAGAAATCCTAAGCTTTCGTAACAACTACTTCTAAGGTTTCCAATCAAATGCCTGATCAGTGAAAAGCATTCACCATAGAGTCAATTTACACAAAAACGGATTCAAAGAGTGCATTAATGAACACATGCAAGCTGAAAAGGTACTTGCATGCATAGAAGACGAAGAAACTTCAAATGACAAAAAGAATTTGATCTTACCGGCTCAAATTGGAAACTGATCGGTGTAACTGAAAGAGCTTGTCACCGGAAAAGCTTAATCAGAAGCTGATTGATGATCGAAGAAAGAAAAGGATGAGAAATTTTAGAGAGAAGTTGCAGAAGCTTTAGAGAGAAGGAGGAGAAAAATGGTGTTTCGGAAAGTTGGAGAAGGAGGCTGCATGCAAAAAGTGGCACCAGATTTTGAAATCCCACTTTAAATACTGCCTCCAATAACCGATCGGCCCACTCATCTGCTGCCAGCTGTCCTCCACCTTCTAAAATTCCAGACAAACTCCACTACCACTCAGATCCCACTCGGCTAGAGTTTTTAGTGGCTCTGACATTGGAGAATTAAATGGGTTCTGACACAATTTCATAAAATGATAAAATTATTTAATTATAGAATCATAGAATTATAAAATTATAAAATCATAAAACTTTTTAGCTAGAAAATTATAGTTATAAAACTATAAATATTTAAAATTATAAAATAAATTATATAATTATATATAATAGTCACATACTTAATTAATAAAAGTATATAATAAAAAGATTAAATTAAATTTTTTTAAATATTTGAAGAATCAATAAATAACAAAAATATAATAGAAAATCAATAAAAGTTTCTAAAGTTATTAGAAACTTAAAACTTAATAAAGTCAAAAGTTTATTGAAGACGTTTGAAAGTTTTAAATTTATCATAGAAACTTTATTCATTTTATTTTTTATAAACTTATTAGATGTGCCTCGTTATAATTGGGTCTTTGAGTTTAAAGGTTCATAATATAAAATAGTGTTTTTTTTTTTAACTTTTGCACTTATAAATGCTCAATTTAAAATTTGAATAATTTTATTGAATAATAATTCTTTGAAGTTCTTCATTCAAACTTTTTTTTTTATCTTTATCTTTATATAATCATATTAGTAGTTAGCGTTATAAGTAGTTTCTCCACTTTAATTACTTTTTTAACATTTTCTTTTTCAACCTTTACTCTAAATTTATTTTCTTTTCTCTCCTTTTCTTTTATTTTTTTTCTAATAAACCCTTTGATGTGTTTATTTTATTTTTTTCTCTCTTACAAAATATTTTTCTCCAACCATATTTGTTTTTTCTTTTTCTACCTCGTTTCTTCTTCAAAACCTTTTAGTTCTCTCACAATATAAATTTTCTTTTTTCATGCAAGTCTTTAGTCATGTCATGCTGGTATCTTTAACTTTTTTTTTTCAATTGCAATATCATATGCCCCTACCCCCACACCCCAAATCCTTAAAAAAAACTCTAACTAGGTTATCTAATAAAACTTTTGATTCTTATATTTGAATTTTCAAGTCAAAGTGTCAAATTGTTTTATTCAACAATTTCACAATTTCAATTGATTATGATGTCAATTAAGATAGATTGGAGTCTTTCTTTTTTCATTTTTTTATCTCTTTTGTTTTCTATTTTCTTCATCTTTTTTGTGGAAATTAGTTTGTTATAATTTGATGAAACCATGGATGAGGCGTAACACTAAACCATGAAAGAGACTTGTAACCTTTTGCATTTAGTCTTGTATTTCAAGAGATATTTTAGGCATTGAGTCTGCTTGTTGGATGAACTCAGTAAGCTTTAAACACAAGATCTATAGTGTGAAGGATTTTTTTTAGACTTCTGTACTCATCATCTACTCATTTCATTAAACCCTTTTATAATTTAAATTTTCAATTTAAAGTGATAAATATTTTTTAAGTCATTGATATTTTTTTATTTATTGTGACATTCCAAACTTATCAATTAAGGTAAATTAGATTTTTTATTTTTAATTTTTTCCGTATTTTGTATTTTCTTTATCTTTGATTGGAATTATTATCATCTTTATATATATATATATATATATATATATAAAAAGATGATAATAATAATAATTCTAGCATTGAAATCCAACATATTTTAAAGTTAGGAATCATCAAAGATTCACTCATGTATCATGTGACTGTTTTGTCAATTACAACTCAGACGATTAACTATAATTGGGATAGTCAACTCAGGTTGGAGAACAAACTAATGAATCATATTGATCACTAAATAAGTCAGTTGGTCATATACCTATTGACCAATTATTAACAACTCGATTGATCATGCACTAACTTGGATGGTCAAGTACCAACTTGGAAAAGCAACATAACGTGCCTAGTTGACCATCAATAGTTTGTTGGCCATGCAACAACCCGAACAGTCAAGTACTAACTCGAAAGAGCAACCCAATGTGTTCAGTCAATCACTAGACAACTCAGTTGGCCACACCATCAAGCTTGGTCAACCACCAAAGAGATCGATCGACCATGCACCAACTTGATTAGTTAAGCACTAGCCTATAGAACATGCTACTAAGCATAGATGATCACTAAAGAAACCGTCCAACCTCAAATTAAGCCGATCAAAATGAATGGTATCTCAGTAAATCAATCTTAAAACTGACTAACTTAATATTAAAATATGATTACTCACAATTGGACCGTAATTAGGCCAACGTTAAACAAAATTTCATAACAAAAACCTATAAATAAAAGTTTGAGATAAGAAGTTATATTATATGCATTAACAATTTCATTGATTGTTATTTGTCAAATGTTAAACTAACTTTGACATCATAATACCTTTTGCAGATATTATTGGACTAGTTTGAATGTACAAGATATCGTTCATCGGATAACAATAAAACTTTAGACAACATAACGGAATTCAAACAATTGTTTTGACCCACACCCAAAATAAGACCCCACACTCGAAACAAAGTAGAACAGAAAAGAAATTCCACAAAAGTAGCTGTGGTTAGATCAAAGTAAAATTAATTGAACCAATAATTTGAGGTTGTTTTAGGCATTTATCTATGACTTGTGGTGAAGCAGCAAAAATAGTACAACTGAATATGAAAATGAAGATGCAGTTGAATCAACAATTGGAAGAAGTTGCAATTATTAATTAGTAATATGAAATAACTTGTATCGGTTCATTCAAATTAGTGCAGTTTTCATCCGCTATTGTCAATTATTTACGCAGCCATGGAAGAAAGTTGGTTGCAAATTTAATTGCTGATTAGTTCAATACCCCAAGTGGTTGAATTCAATGGATACTAATTAAACGTTTAAAACCTATGTTAATGTATTAACATAGCTAATATATAATCTTTTATATATATATATATATATATATATATATATATATATATTTTGTGAATTTGAAACACACAAAACCTAACCAACGTGTATTTTTTTTGGAGTTGTAGCCTGAAACAGCTGTGCATGTTGTAAGAGTTTAGTTAAGATTTGAGCATCTCTTGAAATAAAAGAATTTGACTCCCAATAGTCTTTAGAGTTGTCAAGTTTGACATTTCACTTTCTTTGATTTATTTAAGAATGATGGTTGTTGCATCAAATTCCTAGATAGTTTTGTTGAGCTTTACTAGTCGTGTTGTGTTTATCACATGAATTATTTGCATCTAAATAAACTTTTGTTGAGCTTTAACCCATTCTCTTGTGTGCATTTTCTCAAAGAGTTTCATTGAATGCAATTTTTTTTTTCTTTAAATCAACATATCAAATTACCATTAGTCACTATATATGATGTAAACCTAGTTTAATTGAAATTAGTTTCTTTACAAGGTAATGTTAATAAATGTGTCATTGCATGACAGAAGACCATGCAAATGTAATCACACAAAATCTCCTCCAGTATCATATTTTTGAGAAAATATAGAATAGCTCAATATTATTTTGTTTATTTCTTAAAAACTTTAATTATAAAAGAAATAGAGAGATTCGCAACATTGTCATAGGTTATAAGCCATTAGTTAAAACATAAATTAAAGAAGAATCAGTACGTCATATTTGGACTAGGATAAGAAAAAGATTTTCAAAGTGTTTTAGATTCAAAATATGCAAAAGTAGTAATAAATAAAGAAAAAGTTTTGTTTTTCTCTCGTCAAATGATTGAATAGAAAAGTAGCGAGAAAAAAAGTGTTTTCTTTTTTCTCTTTATAGCATACGTTTACCTTTAATACGTGTAGATATTGTGGATTAGGAAAAGATAATAAAAGCTTAAATATGATTTTAATTCCGTAAAATACGAGTAAGGTTTTTACTTTAATTTTGTATTATTTTTTGTTTTCAAATTTAAAAATATTAGTTATAGTTTCGATAAAATAAATACCTTTCATTGATCTTCATTATAGAAATAGCTTCTGACATTTTGATATTGATAAATAACACGTTTTAATATATAAAAATTATATTTAAAAAGATTAGAAAAAAGATTGTACTGGGGTGTAATTTGATACTAAGAGAAGTATTGAATCCTGTACGTACGTCCTCACTTATCATCTTTCTGCGTCTCTCTTCTCATTGGTTATCTGTATTCTCTCCCCATCCTGTAGATCCAACTTTCCTTTTGCTTCTTCATTCCCAATCCCATTCTTCAAGCTTCGCCAGAAAAACTGTAATATCATTCAAGCAATCTAAAGTTAAAGGCGCCAAAACCTTCAATCGATAATTCTAGGCGTTCTATACTGCAATCAATGGCTTCTTCAATCACTAATGCGCCATCCGCGGTCAATTGCCCGAGCTATGTCGGTCTCCTAGCGCCGCAGAGGACCTTCAACTTATGCGTTCCTCAACCTGCCACGAAGTCGTTCCCTCCGCGCCTTTTCGTCGTGAGAGCGAGCGATTCCGAGTTCGAAGCCGCCGTTGTCGCTGGAAAGGTTCCGTCGGCGCCTCCCGTGCCGCCTAAGCCGGCGGCTCCGGTTGGGACTCCGGTGGTCCCTTCGCTTGTGAGTCTATTAATTGTTTTTTTGCATTACTGCAACTAACTACGCTTTGCTTCGCAATGGTTTGATTGGTTTGGATTGGATGTTGGATTTTGTATTAGCCACTTCATCGGCGTCCTCGTCGGAACCGGAAGTCGCCTGCGCTTCGGTCGGCTTTTCAGGAAACCAGTATTTCGCCGGCGAATTTTGTGTATCCGCTCTTCATCCACGAAGGTTGGTCTCTTTGCCCACGGTGATTTTTTGTAACTTAGAACTTATATAAGTTATAAGCATTTTTAGTAAACGCCGTTCTAGTTTCATTTCATTGTTCACTGTCATTTGTACTAAATATAATATAAATATACTACCAAGGAGCCATGTTTTATAAGATCAGAGACTAAAGTGAGTTTTAATTAGTCAAAGACCGATGATTTTGCAAAAGCTTATTTATTTGTTTATTTCTTTTTCGTTTTTCACTGTCATTTTTTTTGCTACAAATACTATTTTTCGTTTGTAGGTATTGGGTTGTAATATAGACTAGTATTTTCTTGATTATTTGATCTTGGACCATGAGAACGTTTGAGTTTGAACTTGCAGGCGAAGAAGATACTCCAATCGGAGCTATGCCTGGATGCTACAGGCTTGGATGGAGGCATGGACTTGTAGAAGAGGTTTTATCTGCTACTGTTTATGTGTCTCTTAATGTCATGCATGACTTAAATGAATCCCTTATTTGCCTCAAGTTTTTTATTTCATTTTTACGTTCTTCTATTTTAGTGCCGAAAGTCATAAAGCGAGTGGAATTTTGGAAATGTTATAGAGTGAAGTACGAGTTAACAAAATCAAACCATTCACAAATAATAGTGAATCTGGGGTTTAGAGATGTCTCTGTACTTTGTTTTAAAACCATACTGGCTAGTTGGATCAGAAAACCAGTGAACCAAAGAAACCACAAAACCAGCCTTTAGAGAAACCTGGTTGAAGAACCCAAAAACCGGTAAAAGATTAGTTAATATGTTATTTAAAAAAATTGTCAAAAAATAAAAGTGAAGCTAAAATATTTGTTATTTTTTGTTCTATGTCTAAACTTATTGTTTATAATTATCGATGTCTATTATTGAAATTTCAATTTTAGTATCATACCTTATTCCATTTGAAGTTTTATATACATTTTAAAGGTTAAGAACCTAAAAGTTTATGTTTTCTTAACATTGTTTTACATATTATTTAACTATTTCTATTCAACTATGGTTGAACCAAGGTTGGGTCTATTGCTCCGCTTGCTGTTGGACCACTATTGGATCATCCATTAATGTTTAGTTTCATATTCGAGATGTTATGCCTTGGCGTGAGGGGTTATTGGAAGTCTCACATCAATTAAAAATAAGGTTAATTTACAATTTACAGTATATAAAGGAGTACAAAATTTATCTTAAGTCAATTTTGTAAGATTGAGTTAAGTTTAAAATCTACCTCTAAACATAATCATGCCTTTCTAGGGTAGGTGGTAGGTTTTGCTTGGGTACTAGTGAAAACACAACCATTGTTGCACATGCGTGTCCACATTTTTTATTATATTATTTTATTTTAATTAAAACATTGTTGGAGAAGCAATATAGACTGCAGATTTGCATGAAGAGGAAGAAAGAAAATGTAATTGTATTGTAGAGTAATGGCATATACGTAACAAAATAGTAGTTTTGAGGTTCAAAATATTGAGAAGGGCAAAATAGGAATGTCAAAATGTATATACAAAATGGGTATCTCCATTATATATTGTTATAAATGTTATCGATTATAACTTAGGAGTATAGACACAAATGAAAGGTTTTTCTTGTTTATATTTTAAAACTGTGGGTGATATTATTTTGACTGTATCTTGTGTAACTTACTAAGTTTAGTACTTTTCCGTGGGCATTTTGTTCTTCAGGTTGCAAAAGCACGGGATGTTGGTGTTAATAGTATTGTGCTCTTCCCCAAAATTCCAGATGCTTTGAAGGTTCTATTCTCTCTCCTGTAAACTATAGGTCTTTAGTCAGATAATTATAGCATAATCTAATAGAACAACTTTCTCCCTTTAGTCTCCCACAGGAGATGAAGCATACAATGAAAATGGTTTAGTGCCTCGGACAATTCGTTTGCTCAAGGATAAGTACCCAGACCTTGTAAGTGAACACTATTTCCATAATTTGAAGATATTATACTGTGGTATATAAGGGAAGGTAAGCCAATGACCTTTCTCGTTCAATCTTTCTTCAGGTTATTTATACGGATGTTGCATTAGATCCTTATTCATCAGATGGGCATGATGGCATAGTTAGAGAAGATGGTAAGCTATCAAATTTTCCTTTTATACTTTATTTAGAATCCTATTGAGAAAAATGAAGAAATTATAGGGTTTTTACTTGGTTCTTGCTATATTTAAATCAATATTATTATTTCCCACACCATATGGACCTCAAAACTTCGAACATATGTGTCATGTAGAGATATAAGTTTGGTTTGGTGGTAAAAGTTGGAAGAGAGGAAAATATAGGTCATGGGTTCAAGGTCTTCTCACTAACCAAAACTAACATTAATAACTAATATTTGTCGATAGAAAATAATGTAATCCTGAATCTGATGTCTTGACTTAACTCATGAGAATTTTGTGAAGTTGGGGCATGGATGCTAAATAAGAATATTGTTTAAAGATGGAGGTGTCAAAATGGGTTTCAACTTGTGAGCCAATCCAACTCACCACATGATTGAGCCGGGTTGGTTTAAAAAAAATCAGTTTTTTTAAATGAGTCAAACTTAACTTAACTCACTTAACTTGTGAGTTAAACAAGTTCGAGTTGAGTTGGAGGTGGGTTAACTCCGTAACTCACCAACAACGACCTTTTATTACTTTTTTATCATTTTGTTATTGTAATTATTTATTACTTCCAATTACTTAGGTTGACAATTTGATATTTTTAAAGATTAGAATGTTGTTTTATAATATTTGAATAGTTTGGATGCTTAATTTATTTGTTTGTCCAATTATATAGGCTGACAATTTAATTTTCAATTACTATCTTTATAATAATGTTTGCTGGAATATGTTAACATTATTGTATTGCTATAAATAGATGAGTCGAGTGAATCCACTTTGACTATACTACAACAAATATATGAAATAAATTAAGAAAACAAAACATTGTTAAGTAAGTTAACCCATCTAACCAGCCAATCCTTTGTGGGTCGAACTGGGTTACAAAATTTATGTAGGTGACTTGGATTGAACTGACTATTTTTAGCTCCTACCTATGGTGAGTTAACCTATCTTAACTGGGTTGACTCACTTTTACTCTCCTATTCAGAGACGATCTTGTTTTATGGTGAGAAATGATCTGGAAGAAGTATCAAATTGTTCCCAATATTCTTGCACTCATTCCTCTTGCTTCAAACCTAACAAGATTTTGTAAGGATATTGGATCATGGAGTGCTCCAAATGCCTAACTACAACATACCTGAACATTGACCAAATTTGGTTCTTTCTTAGTACAAGATTTCACCCATTTAAACCGTGACAAAGCACATCCCTCCATTTACTTCTTAACTGCCTGTATCCTCTCCCTAATTGAATCTCCTTCTACTAAAAATACTTCTTATCCTTTAACCTAGTTGTAGGCGTCTACTCTAGCAAACAAAGGAATATCTATTGTCTCCAACACTTGTCTCTTGGTCATCTTGCTTGTCTGCCTAAGGCCCACTTTTAAGTCTTCCATTTTCCGACTCCTAGTGATGCATTTCTCCGAAGTCCCTACCATACCTTTATTGGAGAACTGTGTCTTCAAGGTGTTCAATCTTTTTCATTCTCGCTTCTTGTAGCTCACTGATTCTAAACTGCTTCAAAGTTTCTAAATTTCTCTACCAAGTAATCTCTTGCTTTCATTCTTGTCCAAAACGTGTAGTGCTCCCTGGACCTTTTATTACTTTTGATAGAAACCTCGTTTCTTATTACAAGGAATAAGGTAACTGTCCCCTAATTATAGCACTGCAGAACTTCGAGGGTCTGCACCTCCTCATACCCAACGGCCCCAGTTCTCTTATTAAGTACAATATGATCTTTTTTCTTATCTCTATTTATGGATGGCTATGAGTGATACGCTTTGCTGACTGTAAATAACTAACTATATGAGTTATCTGACTATGTTTTGTTTTTGTTTCCTTCTGGATTAGCAGATAATAAGGAACACAAGAGAATAGGTTCTACTTTGGTATTTGAATCACCATTATAAGGGTTCCTAAGTTTTATGGTAGGATGTCTACCTACTTATAAGTTGACCTTAAGGTATTTTTGGATCACAAAATGAAATTATTTGGAATTGAAATGTGAGTAGAATTAAGAATGCAGTTGTTTGGAATGGTAAGTATGTGCAATGAAGATATAGATCAATAATAATATAAAGCTAGGATAATTCAACATGGAAAATTATACAAAATACAAGGTAAGAAAATGAGCATTAATTCATTTCATTCTGCAACTAATGGTCAAGACTCTTGATTTTTTTTTTCCCATACTACCCATAAAAGTCTGGAATTGAATCGTTATTATTCTCCCCTTTGCCATGTACCCTCTACTTTTAGTTTAGTACTTTTTGAACGTGTCCCGTCTGTTTTTCTTTTATTCCAATAGTATTATTTTTGAAGAAAAATATTATTTCCTTAGGAATAATTGACATTGATCTTAATATGTAGTTTGTGGCTCTATTTATCAACTTTTGTTGGGAAAAGAGTAGTGACCTAATCTGGTTGAGTTTGAGAGAAGTGGTCCTTCTTCATTAATTAAATTATACATCCTTGATATCCTGTAGGAGTTATTATGAATGACGAAACAGTTCATCAGCTATGTAAACAAGCTGTAGCCCAGGTAATGATTGTCTTCTATGTACTTTTTCGACTGTAAGCTCAATAATGTTTTTCAGATTTTTTGAACACATTGGTTGCCTCCAGTAAGGCCTTGAAATGTTCATTCACTCCCAAATAAGTTTCATTTGTTTCATTTATCGATGTTATTTGATTCTTGTAAATAATGGATTCAACATGGTGGTGTCTCAACTCTGAGATAGAATAAAATAAAAGAGGAAAGAACCGATGCTTTAGGGATATTAAAGGTTGATTATACTGAAAAATCATCATATGCTTTTATGCTCCCAATCTCGAAGGTTTCCTTGCTACGTTTCTCTATTGCATCACTAACATTATGTTTGTCTATTTTCTTTTTAATTTACTAAAAGGCCCAAGCTGGAGCAGATGTTGTCAGTCCTAGTGATATGATGGATGGTCGGGTAGGAGCATTGCGTGCAGCTCTTGATGCTGAAGGCTTTCAACATGTTTCTATAATGTCCTATACGGCAAAGTAATTTTTACTTGCCATTTCTTTTTCTTATCTCATTTTCTGTTTATACAAGCTTTCACTGGAAACTACTGAAGGCTTAATCAGTACGAAGATGTATACATGCATCCAAAATTAGAAATAACTCCAACGAAAATAAAAAAGAAAATTTGAAAATTAAAACTCAAAAATAACTAAAGATGTAGTATATTATATTTCATTGTTACAACTTAGAAGAATGAGTTTATGGAGAGAATCTAGAGTTACTATCAAATAATATCGGTTAAGAAGTGAATTTTAAGCTTAAATCAATTTTACAAAAATCGGTTTGAAATGTGAGGTTTGCACTCACTTATATACTATAAATTGACTTTATTTTTAGTTGACGTAGAACTTTCAACACACTTCTTTCATGATGAGGTATATACATCTCGAGCGTAGGACGACGGTAATGGGTGATCTAATAGTGGATGGAACAATATGTCCAATAAATAACAAATTTCGCTAGGATAGATTCTAATAATGATTCTGATACCATGTTAAAAAGTGAACTTTAAGTCTAATTCAACTCTACAAAATCAGTTTGTAAAGTGAGGTTTGGACCTATATATACTCTAAATTGACTTTATCTCTAGTCGATGTTAAACTTTCAACAATATCTATTATCTACTGTATGTTATAAAAGATCCAAAATGTAGGGGGTATTGATTTAATTTTTTATGTGAAACAATTCTATCGTGACCAAGTTGGTTTCTTTCTCATCCAACTTATAAGCAATTTTATCATCCTTACTGCCATTGTTATGACCATCCAAATAATTTAGATTTGCAAGTTCTTGCTGCCATAAGCTATCTCACTATTTTTGCTAATTGTTACTGAGTTTATTCATTGACAAACAGTTATGTACGAATATAAATTTTACTTAAAAAGATGGATTGGTGAAGGTTGTTATTGGCTTCATCCATGTCCTTTTAGTGTGTCTGGTACATAATTTGGTCCAAAACAATGCCATTTATCTATTGCCAACAGGTATGCAAGTTCTTTCTATGGTCCATTTAGAGAGGCACTAGACTCCAATCCCCGGTTTGGAGACAAGAAAACGTATGTTTCATCTTGAAATTGAACTTACCATTCTATGAAATCGATAATCCATACTGATTCTTGGTTTGCTCATAAATATGGCCTGGCTGAATAAAAGTTATCAGATGAACCCAGCTAATTACAGAGAAGCTCTGACTGAGATGCGGGAGGATGAATCTGAAGGAGCTGACATTCTCTTGGTTGGTTCACTTTTCTTGTGTGCTTGGGTGCAATTTATTCTCACTTTTACCTGCACTATTTTTACAAACATGAACAAATGGATTTGCAGGTAAAGCCTGGTCTTCCTTACTTGGATATCATAAGGCTGCTCAGGGATAATTCTCCTTTGCCAATTGCAGCATACCAGGTTCTTTTCTTTACCCATTCTAGCACCAAGCTTAATATTTCTGATTAAAAGTTGATCAAATATTTAATAAATTTTATCCGGTAAAATCTGTATTGAGCTTGCTGCAAGCGACAGAAGACTATATATATAGTAGACAAATATCACAACACTAATTTAATATCAGGCTGAGGCACACGAGTTTATGTGTGATTTAACAGTTGTTGCTCTTTGACCAATATGCTGCTATTACATTGCATCAAATTCTAATGCGATACTTTAGAAGAAATGATTGGATGGAAATTTGTTTCTATAAATATCCGTGGCCTTTGATTCTTGCAATTTGAAAATACGAAATCCTTGCACTATTAATTAAATTTTTAACCATCAGCAGATAAAATGCTAGAAAATTAAGTTGTTGAAGAAATCTGTTTGATATGCTAGTTTATTTTAACCCTTTTAGTAATTATAAATTACTCAGTTTAAGTGTTCTGTAACGATTGTCCAACTTTTAGTTGCTCTCTAGTGACCCCTATGAGATCTTGATTGTTGTTTAGACAGTGGAAATTGTATGACTTGAATGAATTAATAACAAAGGAAGAATATTTTTATTCAATTGATTTGAAACAATACATAATAGTAACAATAATATTTCATTAAAAAAATTTAAAAAGTTATTTATAAAATCATATAACATTAAAATATTATATTATTTATAAATATTTTAATATTTTTATATAAAGTAAATTCTTATGAGTTTATAATTCGACGAGTTTACTAGACTCTGTAAACTCTCGATTCATAACATTGCTTATACCAACTAAAAAGAATTAATAACAAAGAAAAGATTTTTATTCAATTGAGGACATTCACTTCTGTATATAGAGAATTCAAACTCTAAAATAATAATTACAAAAGATCTCTATAATCTTCTAACAACTTTTAGTAATTTAAAATCCTACTAACAATTTTCAGTACTGGATTTGATATCCAACTAACAACAGTATGAAAAGAAGACAAAATAAAAAAGAATCTTTTGAAGAATGGAAGCTAGTCCAACAGCATATGAAAATATGAAAATTGTTCATCAAAGATTTAATGGGTTCGGTTATTCTTGATAGGGATACCCTAACTTATCAGGTCTTTAAAGCAGGGAATAAAAGGAAACCTTTGCATACTTTTATGTGAATGAAAAGATTTAGTTCTGAATAGTTTTAAAACAAGTTTGCTTGCTTTATCATCTTCACCACCCTTTTTTATTATAATTCTTAATTCATGAAACAGGTTTCTGGTGAATACGCAATGATAAAGGCTGCTGGTGCTCTCAAAATGATAGACGAAGAAAAAGTTATGATGGAGTCACTGATGTGCCTCCGAAGGGCCGGTGCCGATATCATCCTCACATATTCTGCTCTGCAAGCTGCCAGATGTTTGTGTGGAGAAAAGAGGTGAAAGATTCTCCAATCACGTAAGGCATTGTTCACAGAGACACAGATGAGATTTTCTAATTATGTGGAAAGCTGAAGAGATTTCCTAATACCAGCATGTTAAGCTGGAATTTTGTCAGTTGTAAATTGTTTAGGAATGAATTTCGGGTATGTGTATAGAGAGACACATTCGTAATAAAATATTATGGTGTGGTTTGATTTTTTTATTTAATAACCTAATAGAAAAAGACATGGTCGCTGTTTTTGGCGTTATTCTAACTTCGCGTAACGTATGAATGCACCTGTGCACTCGCCTACTGAATATTGTAGTAAAAGTTAGCTGATAATACGAACAAGGTGATTTTTCAGGCGTGGATGAACATTTATTTATAGAATATAATAAAAGTGAATCCCTGACTTATAAGTTTTCATTGGGTAATAATGATATAGCAAATGGTAAAAGACCGTATGTAGATTCGAGAATGTGAGTTGTATCTCTTTATATGAAGGGAAAGTGGCAGGAAAATGCCTAAATTGTGATACATCGTTTTTTAAAGCTGTCAAAACTCCCATAATCTCTATCATGAAAGATCATTTTGGAATAATTTGTAAAGATATTTATCATTATGAATAAACTTTTCAGAAAAATAAAAGTTATTCTAAATTTCTCTTTTGAAATTATTCTGAAACCTTCTTTTAGGAATGACTCTGGAATGCTATTTCCAAAATTATTCTGGAATGTTCTTTAAAAAAAAAGCTTTCGGAATATCTTCATGTTCCATGCATCCTTTTCTTCTAAGTTCCCAGATAAGCACATCCAGAAAGATGACTTGTGTCAAAGGTTGGTATTGCTTCGTGACAGTTTGTATGAATTTATTGAAAACTTGCCCATGTGAGGGTTTGTTGTTGTTATTCGGGAATTGAAGCATACAAAAGAATACGAAGAACTTGAAGTTTTCTGTAATAGACTCTTCCGGATAAAACACTTATCTTCATGCTTATAAACTTGCCGATGTGAGGATTTGTTGTTATTTGGAAATTGAAGCTTACAAAAGGACGCAAAGAACCTATCTTGTTAAGAGGACGTGGTTAAAGGATTGATTTCGTTAAGAATGTAAGAGTCTGGACAAAGAGAATATATTAAAGTAATTTTTTGTTTAGTTTTGATACAAACCCAAATACTATTGGACTCAGTGAGTCCTTGATCCAAGAAGAAGAGAAGAGTAAAAAGAGGTGGGACAGAGTATATGAGAAGCGAAAAAATTAGGAAGAGTGAGGTGGCACACTAGGAGGTTTTGGGTGATTAGAAGAGAGAGAAAGAGTATTGTTTGTTTAAAAAGAATCACGAAGGTTGTTTAGGGGCATTAACGTTGTGTTCACATTGATGGAATTTACAGTTTAGAAGAAATTGAGAACGATGAAATGAGCTGATTTATGTGTTCACATGAGAAGAAATGGAAGCGATGATTTGGTACGATTTGTGGGATACATAACTTTTTTATCACCCACTGAAGTGAAGAGATTGGGAGGGATTTATTATGGAAAGTCTTATTTACCCTCTGTAAACAGTGTTGAGTACATTGAGGACGAAAAGACGTTGAAGTTAGTGAGAGTTCGTTCTTCGATCAATTTTTTGTTGTTGTTTGAGGTTGTAGGGGTTGTAGATGGGGACCAAGAAGGAGCCTTGTGTATGGTAGATGAGGAAGAAGATGAAGAACAAAGTAGTTGAAAGATAAAGATGAGTTTTGAAGCTGAAGAAGATGAAAAACAATTATTTGTTGGAGGTGTATTTGGTTCCCACAACACCCGTATTCGGTTCCAAGCGTAAAAGAAATTTACATAAAAGTTGTATTCGGTTCTCACTTGGTTTTATCCAGTTACATATTATTGAGAACCTGTGTATTTGGTTCCCAACCATGGACCACTTTATGTATAGCAAAAACAAAACAGTGAGATCTTATTTCAGCTATTGCAAATTATGTCATGACATGGTCTTAATTGACGTGGGAAAAGGTTGCAATTAATGCAGACTGCAATTAATCCTCCACCACCATTGGAGACAGAGACGTAGGTGGAGAAAGGGAGGAGGGAGAGGAGGGAGATGTCTGTAATGGAGAAGAGGATGAAGGTTTGTGTCATACAACTTTGTAGCCATAACAATAATTGAAATTGATGTTTGTGGATGAGTTTGGTGAATTCCCACATATTGAACTACATGCAGAGAAGAAAGAGGATAAACAATACAATGCCATATTCCAACCACTGTCATGGTATTATAATTTCACGTCCAAGCTAGATTTAAATAATTATTATTGTGCTTTTCTTTTATATTTAGAAATTAAATTTTACATTCATAAACACCTCTCTCAAAAAAAAAAATGTTATAATAAAATACATGTATGGTTTTTAATTATCTTGATTAATCAATATTTTTTTTAATAATTACATTAATTACTAAACATCTCAACATTATCATACACAAATATATTTAAATTTTTTTAATAATTATTTTAATTTTTTTACTCTTTATAAACATTTTTACAATTAAATATAACATTAACAAATATCACTTTATATTACTTTAATACCTAGTGGCATTTTGGTAATCTTTAATTTCTACCAATTAAACAAATTTTTTAAAACTGTCACATCAATCAAATCTTACACTAATTCTCACAGAATTTACCTCTAAATCCACTCTCAATTACTTACAAATTCACTCAAGTAAACACAAAAAAATTACCCTCAAATCTCCTCAAATCCACTCAATCACTCTCCCCCAAATCATCTTCCCCAATCACCCCCAAGTGAACACAACCTAAGAGATAATTCTTTTTGGTTTCTCCTAGGAGCGTAGCTCTGGGGCAGAGGGATTGTTGCATCCCGCTGAACTTCTTGTTTTCCAGTAATAAATACTCATACATTTTATTTTAGATTGTATTTATTTCATTATCGCATTTTTTTAGAATGTATCATTTCTTGTCCGACCTGTCGAATTATTATTTGGTCACAAAAAAATGCCACTGAAAAAGAACAATGTGCAACGGAACAAGTTCAAAGTAGTTGTTGAGGAGCTAGTGGCACAATCGTTGCAAAACTAAACCATTTGAAGAATGTTCAAAATGATGTTGTAATGCAGAAATGAGACATCTGAGAATCTGTTAGTTAGACTTAATGTTGTTCAGTCTTTGTCGTTATTGAGTCTAGATGGAGATTTGTTAGTTAGACTCAATGTTGTTCGATTTTTGTTATTATTGAGTCTAGGTGGAGAAATTGTTAATTAGATTCAACATCATTCGACTTCAATTCAATGCCATTCAGTTTTTAATGTGTTCGACCTTCATCTGTTAGTGACCGTTCGGTCTTGTACTTGTGTTTTTTCTTTGACTATGTCGATCAGTCTTTAACTGTGTTCGGCCTACGTTCGGCCTTCATCTGTTAATGACCGTTCGGTCTTGTTCTTTTCTGTTATAACTATTTGTGGTGCTTGGCTATATTATGACCACTCCCTATGTATTTTTGAAACGGGATAATCGAAGTATTCATTCATATCACTTTTCTCTTGTTCTCTGTTTTCATTCTTTCAATTTTTTTTCTATTTTGCATCTGGACTCTTGTTCCCTTTCCTCGCGGACCAACAAAATCAAACAAAGTTGCTCAACCTAATGTCAAAATTTACGAAGGGTAGAGAACATGAGGATGAAGGACATGGCTTAGTGAAACAACATAAAACAAATTCGATAAAGGGAATACCTTGTGTTTCTCCGAGTATGAAACATCTTGACAAAAAGGATTTGGAGGAATTTTGCCAATTGATAAAAAACATCGAGCTACTGTTGTTCCATGGTGGAGATCCCACAGGGTGGATTGCATGAGCTAAGGTTTATTTTAATATCCAAAAAACATGTGATGCGGTTTGTGTGAACTTTGCCTAGCTCTATATGGAAAGAGGCTTGATACATTTTTTTATTCTCGGTTGAATGAATATGAGGAGTTGACATGGGAAGATTTGAAAAAAAAAAGATGTTCGAGAGACACGAAGGAAGGGGGAAGGAAGATTTTATGATCAGTTGGCTTATCTGAAGCAAACAGGAAACACGAAGTATGGAGAATTATATTTGGAGTTGAATATTTAATTGCATATGTACCACAAATGAATGACGAACAATTCTTCTCGTACTTTAATCAGGGTTTGAAAGATCTAGGTAGGTATACAAGGTTCTTAGTTGCATTGGGGATTTATATTTTTCCTCAAATAATTTGGCTAAGGCAACAGCCTTGACCAAGCTAGACGGAGATAAAGCCATAACATCCCTGCGAATCTAAGTTTGAAGGCCACTCAAAAAACAATCCAATAAAGCCTCATTGTTGATACCAAACACACGATTAGTTAAACCAATAAATGTTTTGTAATACTCACCAACAGTACCAGTTTGGTTAAGCTTGAATAAAGAAGCTCGAGGACATTCATATGCGGTTGGCCCGAAATCCAGTGTTAAGGCCTCGGTAAACTCATGCCATGAATAGAAAGGCGTTGACCGTTGCATCATTTGGAACCAAGGGACGACGTCATTCTCTAAATGAATCGAGGCAATAGACAATCGATCAGCCTCATCAGTTGCGTAATAATCGAAAAAATGTTCAGCCTTAAATATCCAATCCAAGACATTGTGACCATCATAGCGTGGAAAATCAAGCTTCATGTTTCATATCTGGAAGGGCGGCCGAGACGAGTTCGACGCACCATGGACGAACTCGGAAGAGGACGCATGACATTGTATCAGAGTCTCCAAAGCCCCGGATATCTGATTGAATCTGGAATCATTGGCTTGCACCACTGTCTCAAGGCGTTCCAAACGAGCAGCATTCACCGATTCAAATTTTGCCATCTGAGTTTGGAGGTTTGAGTAATAACTCTCCATGGTTTCAGAATGTCGTTTGACCTCTGCCTGGACATCCTTCAATCATGTGTTTTCCGACATGGTCAATGAAAGCACTGATTGTTAAGCAATTAGTAGAGCACCGAAAAAAACAACGAAGAGATTATACTATTTTATTGAATTGTCATAACCATTCCACTCTCAACCAAGGGGAATGAAAAGGAATGTACAATCAGAGGTAAGAGAAAAACCACAGAACAGACAGAGAGGAAGATACCAAAATTCCCATACCCCTCTCACTCCCTTTCTCTCTCCATATATCCAAGATTTCTTACACAAAATCCCTCAGCATTTTATTTCGAGTACGTGTCCTAGCCCCACCTCTCACTTCCTGACTTTTCGGGTTGTTAGTAACTACCCCATCATTTTCCATATTTTACCCCTCTATTTGTATATTTATAGCATTATTATCTTCCTTGTCAGATTTTGCAGTTGGTACCTTTGTTACACTCATCTTTAGTGTGATAGGTAAAACGAGCCCAAAGCATAATGGGACAGTTGGGGAGGAAATGCACCAGGGCCAAGCGGAAAAAAATAAAACTTTGTGGCCCTTAAACATCCTTATATTATAAAGGCCATGGCTGAGATATTTGTTAAGGAGGTAGTGAGGCTTCATAGGGTTCCAAAGTATGTGGTGAGTGATAGGGACCTAGTATTTATGAGTCTATTTTGGAAAGAGTTATTTAAGATGCAGGCACCAAATTACAAATGAGTACAACTTACCATCCACAATCAGACACATTAAGGTAACAAACAAGTGTTTGGAGAAGTATCTAAGGCGTTTCATCACCAACCAACCTAAGATATGGGTTATTTGGATGCATTGGGCAGTTTTTTTTTTAACACAACTTATCATGGGTCTACGGGAATGACCCCTTTTGAAGTTGTGTATGGGAGAGCACCCCATAAGATTATGCAACTGGTACAAGGAGAAATGAGAGTTGAGGCTATCCAGAAGGATCTTTTGGAGAGGGATGAGGTGCTAAGACAGCTAAAAGCCCATTTGTCTCATGCTCAGGACAAGACGATGACTCAAGCCAATAAACATCGATAGGAAAGATTATTTTCTGTGGGTGATTTTGTGTTTTTAAAATTGAAACTGAATAAACAGTAGTCCATCATGGACAGGGTCAATCCAAAATTGAGTGCTAAATATTATAGCCCTTTTAAGATTGTAAAAAATATTTGGGAAAGTGACATATCATCTGAAATTGACACCAAATTCAAATATTCATCTTGTCTTTCACGTGTCATTATTAAAGAGAGCGTAGACAAATATAAGGTTGGGGAAGATCTTCCTACTGGGTTGAATGATGATAGAGCTTAATTACTAACTCTTGAGGGGATCTTGGCTACTAGAAACAATACAAAAAGGGGAGAAATTAAGAAACAAGTGTTGGTGCAGTAGAAGAGACAAAATGTTGATGAAGCTACTTGAGAGGATGAAGTGACAATTTGAAGTTAGTTTCTAGAATTTAGCCTCATGGACAATGCTTTATTTCAAGAAGGAAGTATTGATACAAACCCAAATACTATTGGACTCAATGAGTCGTTGATCCAAGCAGAGAAGGGTAAGAAGAGGTGGGTAGAGTATATGAGAGACAAAAAAATTAGGAAGGGTAAGATGGCACAGTAGGAGGTTTTTGGTGGTTAGAAGAAAGAAAAAGGGGTATTGTTTGTTCAAAAAGAATAATAGAGATTGTTTAGGGAACATCGAGTGAAGTGGTTTGAGAGAGAGAATAATTTTTTGGTTTCTCTTAGGAGCATTGCTCTAGATAGAAGAATTGTTGCATTGAGTTGAACTTTTTGTTTATCAATACTAAATACTCAGATATATTATATTCTAGATTGCATTTGTTTCATTACGGATTTTTTTAGAACATATAAAGTTTCAATTGCAAGTGTTTGGTCTTTTAACCCTTGACTAGTCTTTTAACTTGGTAAATTGGCGTTTAATATAGCTTGCTGAGTAATTTGTATTGACATTAAAGACGAGGGAAAGTGTTAAAATGTAAAAAAATACTAAAGTGAAAATATTATATAAAGGTAGAAAGTAGAGTAAAGATATATAAACTTAAACTAAAGTGACAAACACTTACAATATGAGGAACTAAAATGAGAATTTACTCGTGTAAGAAAGAACATGAGGAGGAATTTTGTACGAAGTTGAGAGAATGAGATGTGATGTGAGAAAACAAGAGTAGGGCTTTATCTTATTATCCAACATCTCCTTAGTCATGTTCAATGAGATACCTCTCTGCAATAGTGGCATGAGTAGCAGCACCTATTGGTAGAACGTCTTCATCAATCATGAAATAGGGAGAATGTCCCGTATGAGTAGATCCCAATGTTTCATTCCTTATCCCTATGTAGAAGAAAGCTGAGGGAACCACCTCGGAGTAGAAGGAGAAATCTTCAGCACCCATCATAGGTGGAACTACCCTGAAATTCTTCTGACCCAGCAAATCAACAGATACCTTCTTCACATGCTCATACATTCTCTCATCATTTACTGTTGGAGGATAAATCGTGTACTCCTTTTCAAAGAAGTCCACTTCTGCCCAGCATCTGTACACACTTGCCTGTTCAACAATCACCTGTTTTCCAAAACAACATTCTTCTCTTCACTTCATCTTTAATTATACCTAACACCTATTCAATTTCCTCCTTCAACATTTTTTTTATTTATTTTTAATTCTGTGATTTCAGTCCATCCATAAACTTTTCATCTAACATTTAACTAAAATGACACTATTAAAGTTGCTAACCTGTTCTATTCTTTCAAGTAACTGGTAAAAGCTGGTGTTAGAGAACGCTCTGAAAGTCCCACCGAGAACCACTGTGTCTGGTATCATGTCGAGATTGTTGCCTCCATTAAACGAAGTTACAGAGACAACCTAAAGTTGTAATTTGGTTAGGAAGTTATGCGAAAAGACACATAAATGGAGATTGGGAAAAAGGAAAAGAAGTATGATATTTGAAGGATGCAAAACCTGAGAATCGAGTGGATTTGATTCGCGGGAGACAATTCCCTGTAAGCTGATAACAGAAGCCGAAGCAGCCAAAACAGGATCAACAGAACGGTGAGGATCGGCAGCAAAACCCTTTTTGCCTCTAATGACGGCTCTGAAAAACCCACAACCAGCAAGGAGGGGCCCAGGCCTTGACCCGATTATTCCAGTTGGATGTTCATGGGATACATGAGCTGCAAATATTGCTTCCACGTCCTCCAAAGCACCATCTTGCATCATTCGTTTTGCTCCATTTCCAGCTTCTTCAGCTGGCTGGAATATCAGAATTACAGTTCCCTGTCATCCACAGAACAACACTTCAGTTGCTCATCATCTTTCTTTCTTCAAAATAAAGTATATGATGATGAGAATGAAATTGTTGAAAATGATATACTTAAATCTAAGTCTCACATTAAATATAAATGATAAAGTTAAATAAATTTATTATTTTGAGATTTTGAATTAAATGTGATTTATTAAGTTAGATTCAATGTAACATATATAATTTTTTTAATGATAAAAAAAAACAAAAATCCATCAAAATTTACGTGAGTATGGATGGTAAAGTCTGGTTTTTATTCAGAAACTCGTTATCTACCGAAATATCATGTTCCTCAATGAGAAAACGTAAGAAATAAAAATAAAAACTTAGAGAGGAAAAGATATTAAACACGATATGGAAAATTACGACGGTTGTGTTTTCATTAGATTTTGTTAGTACCAATTTGTGAACGATGGTGAGTGAAATAAATACTCAGAACAAGATTCATAGGACAATGTGGTTGCATTTAATAAGTACGGTATTGCTTTTCGGTGACACGAAAATAAAGATTGGGAACCACATCACATCTCGCCTTCTAAATTCAACTTTCCAATCATCTCACACTTCATTTCCTACTCATTGCCCCCAACACCCACTACTTTTCATGTGCTTTCTTTCATTAATTAAAAAAATCTCAATATTAAAAAATAAATTTTAAACCAAATTTAATTTTAAAAATTAATTTAAAAAATAAAATTTATATTCACTTGGTCAAATTTCCAACAACCTTACAATACCCCATATTTAATACTTGTACCTTAAATATGTTTGTATTATTCGTTAAACATAGGAGGGAGTAGCTAAACATTTATGTTGAAAGAAAATGTAGAAAATAGGTGATAGATGTAGTAGGGTCTGAATTGCTGGCAATAGGATGGCCCCTACTGCTTCCTACACCTAGGCTCTGAATTCCTAGTTATAGGATAGCCCCCCCTGCTAACCTAAAGATAATGGTCAATTATCCTATGTTTAGAGGTCTCATCAATGACCATGTTTTTTACTGAAAGGGTAAAGGGTAATTTTTCTGGTCAAATGTCCTTTCACTGTCTTTGCATTCTATAAAAAGTACTTTTGCAGAGGAAAGGAAATTTGGTTCTGAAGTGATTTCACGTTTTGGATTTTTAGTTCATTGTGAGAAATGAGAAGACAAAAACGAGGAATCTACATCCACATCCACTATTTTCATCCATCAAATGCAAAGATCCCTAACAACAGTCAGAGTCCTATCGTACGTTATCCACAATATCGAGAGTCATTTTCTCTTCTTTTTCTTAGATGTTTAAATCAATATAGAATATTAATTTTGAAGTTGACCTTCTTTATAATTATTTTTTTGTCTTATTTTTAAAATACATTAATGAAAATTAATTTTAATATTTTAAAATATATTAATTTTTTTAATATATCGTTTTGAAGATTCAGTATAGAACTAGGTTTCATATTTTTATTCAAAATAGTAAACTTTCTATTTATCTTTTTTCTTAATTTAAATTAAATGGTTCATTTTCTATTTTTTCCTCTATCACTTTGCGTAACTCTTCCAAACAACCCAGAAAAAGGTGTATGGTAGAGATATTGAAGAATATGGTGAGGTACATAAATGGTAAAGCAAACTTTATTGTTAAGGACCACTTCTTACATTGCTTCAGAACAAGTCCTTTAATAGCAATGCAGCAGTGATTGGGTAATTTCTTTGCCTGGTGATTTTTAAATACAAAACTTATGTTTCTTTACAATCAAAAGAATATTTCTAAAATAGTTTATTTTACGACGATGTTATTTAAAATAATTTTTATGATACTTATATGTTAATTTATTTTCACGTTTCATTATTTTAAAAACTGGAACAAACGGCAAAAGATAAAACATTGCACCAAAACATGTTTTTTATATAAAACATAGTCATTCTAACTCTACTGTTTCTTTTACAAAATTCAATAAAAATAAAAATATAATGTCTCGGCAATTAAAATATATTTTATTAATTGGATCTTTTTTTAAAAAATAAAAATATTACAAAGCTGTAAGGTTAGAATGACTAATTTAGCTAACTAAACCCACTCTAGTGCCAATGTTTTCATCGATAATTAAAATTTGGTATTCGAATGTGATCGAGCTTACAATAGGTTGGATCCAGTTAAATGTGGTTCTGATTTGACTAATCATCTTCATTCAAATTTATTATTTTAAAATTTCATATGCGAATTTAATTTATTGAGTTAGTTACTATAAACTATTTATTCAATACAAATAAGCTATTCGTTTTTAACTTATATTGAGTTAATCCTTTTTCAGAAAAATATATATTTTACTTTTAATAAATGAAATAATATACACTATCTTCAATAAAAAAAGAATTCTGTGTGACTTTAATAATTATTTTTATAATAAACTGTAGTTTTTTTATATATAATTTATTACTAATTTTTCATAAAAGTTTATCATATTGGAAATAAAATTAAAATTTTAAATATATCTTTTACTTCAATGAAATTGGTTAAACAACAATATTTCAATAGAATAGAATATAGATGCATTTCAAAGAGTAAATATAGACCCAATTTTGTTCATTAAAAAACTCCATATACTATTTAACTCGATTATTACTAAAATGTAATTGTGGTAGTGCATATTAAAAATAAGGAGAAAATTGGTTTGAAGAGGATAACCAAACTCATCCGCCATTTCGATCTCTTTTCTATTTTTTAAATGTGATTTTATATAAATAAAAATAAAATCAATTTAAAATGTACAAATACATGTAAATTATTTTAGTATTGAGTTAAACTTAAAATTGAGTTCTTAACATAATATCATAATCATAAATTAAAGTTTATCCTAACAAAATATATTAATTTTTGAATCTATAAATGGATGTAAAATTTATTTTACAAAATAGTTTTGAAGGATTGAATTAAAATTAAAAAAAAAACACTTCTACATGTTTTAAATTAAATTAAACATTAAAGTCAAAATCTTTAAGAAAAAAAAATTAAAAGGATGGAATAAAAACACTAAGGCAAATAAGCTTAATTATATAATTTAACTAGTATTCCACATTATTTATCAACGAGGAAAGATTAGGAACTAGAGTAGCAAGCACGTTAAAAGGAATCTGAACTTCCTAAATATAGACAAAAACGTAAAATCATAATCTAACCCATTTAACTGGCTAAATAAGATAATTCAGAAATTCCTATCAAAACAGGCATGCAAAAACTAATAACAGAAAAAAAAAAGTTATTGAAATAAAGTTACACAGTAAAGTAAGCAGTTTTCTATGCGTGTATCGTCATTTATAAATTATAAGGAAATATACCTACTTTTCGTTGTATGTTGGAAATACATGTAAAAACAAAGACGAATTTAGATAAATACGTTTTGTGAAAAATGTAAAAATATTAATATTTTTTTTATAAAAAAAAATCTACAAATATTTAGAAGACACCCGCATTTACTTGTCAAACCTGGCCAGACAACCCACTTGCTCTTAAAAATCATAGATATCAAAATTAAAAGAAAAAAAAAATGTTGGTTAAAGGACCTTCTAAACACCAGATTCTAAAATCTTTTTCGTGATTTGCTCTTAAAAATGTCAACGCGCCTCATAATTGGAAAAGTAAAAACATACATATGGAGAGTTGTTTATAATGTAATTGTTACGGTTCAATAATAATATTAAATTATATTATCATCTAATAATAAAGTTATGCATAATAAAATTTTCAATTATTATAATAAATAATTTTAAAATTATAATTAAAATAGTTTTTATTTATCTGACAATGTGAAAATCTATAAAAAATTATTCACCCCACAAAGCATAAGATAATTAAAATGGTGTAAGAAAATAGTAATCATAGTCAACTCTGTACTTCAAAAATAGGACAAACTGCAAAAAGTTAAAATTCTGAAAGAAATATATGAGCCAATCAAAATCGATCCACTTGGCTAAGTTAATCTGGAACCTCGAGATAGAATCGAAGTAATTTAATAATAATTAATTAGATTAAGTTGGATAACTAGATTTATAAATAATATATTTATTAAATTATTACTATGTATTCAATACACATCATTTAAAATTTATACAAATATTGTAAGACTTGATGTTTAGTAGAGATGACTGTAAAAAGGTGTTAAAATTTTAAGTTGTGTTTACTAGGAGATTTATTATTTCATATATAATATATAAATCCTGCAAATATTATTTTCATGAATGGTAATTTTAAATATTTTGTAATTATACAGGTTTGTATCTATGTTAAATTTTGTGAAATGTCAAGGGTTTTCTTAAGGCACCAAATAGAAAACAAAAAGATGACTTTTTTTTTTCTTAAATATACAACAAGTTCCACCGTTTGAATCTTTAAGATGAAGTTTTTCCACTGTCTGTCCTTGTGGAAGCCATTACTGATAAGGGCAATATATCTAAACCCACACAGTAAGAAGATTGTGTCTTCCACAGAAAAGTGCAATGGAATTGTTAGAGGCAAAGGAAGTGTAATGGACCACACTTCTAGGCCCAAGTGTCGTCCCAAATAAAGTTATGCCATTATAAGGACCATGCTATCGAGATAAAAGATGTGAATCTCTCTCCCTTTTATATATATACTCTTATTTATTAAGTAGAAAACGGAAAACATATATATAATGTGTTAAAGTAACTTCTATTCCTTACGTAAATCAACAAGAACCAGAAGGAAAAACTTCTAATTGGACAATAGAACATAAAGAAGGAAGCAAATACTGTCAAATTTCATAGACTCTATCACCTTGTAATTAAGCTAAATCATATATAAGATTTCTTGCTCTAAATTTGAAAAAAAAATTATGTAGTTGTAAAGTATGAGGTGAAGTTGTTAATTATGTGTCATTGATTGAGATGATCGAGGAAGTGTCAAAAATAATTGTAAGAAATGGTGGAATAGTATGTTAATTAGTAGTAAGAGATAAGGAAAGAACAAACCTTTAATAGATGCTCTCGAGTTTTCAAGATCTTGGCAGCGCCAAGAAGCATGGCAACGTGTGCGTCGTGCCCACAAGCATGCATTTTGCCGGCAACTTTAGACCTGTGCTCCCACTCCACAGCTTCCTACAACGAATCCCGACTAGTGATGAGATGGAATTTTGTTTTATCACAAATAGTTTGGCAAATGATATTTTTTGTTATGACCAAGAGCTTTGTAAATGTAAAGTTAAGCGCTCTTTTTCACTTCCGGATGCATAGAAAATAAATCTATAGTCAACGGTAGTAAAGTGGGGTAGAAGTATTGAAAAAGAAAAGACATCTATCTATATTTTTGGTACAAATGCTAAGATGAAACTTCAAAGCCAAATATTGCAATAAATTATATTAAGAAAGATTAATACATGTAATAAGACCTATACACAATACATTACCTTTTTTTCTAAATATAACACACAAAAAACAAATCCTCTTTTCATCTAAGTACAGAATCTAGAATTTAATATATTCTTCAATAATCTGTTTTAAATCACACACAAAAATTTCATAATCATAAAGTATAACTACTTTTATTATTGTCAGATATAATACAAAACACTTCTGACAAGATATATCTAAAATTTTATCATTAATATCTATCATATAAAGACAAATCAAAGATCTCAACGCATGTCTCGTGTCGACACGTAATAAGACGCAATAAAACAATAATAATAATAATAATTTTTTTATCATAATAAAATATTTAGACATAAATTTTCTTGTTATTATTAATATTTAAAAAACAAATCACTTAAAAAGTTTTTTTTTTTCTAATTTTTTAAATTATTGTAAAAATTAAAAGTAAAATCATGAAGCTAGGGATAAACATGAACCTTTGAAGGCTAGTTGGAAAGGAGTAGAAAGTCCACTAAGAGTGTAATATTTATTATGTCATGTTATATTATATTTATTATATTATATTATATTAGTGGTTTTTTGTGAATGGGTTTTGGCTTTAGGTTTTGAAGAAGACAGAAGGAAAATTGGAAGGAAGAGAAGGAGAAGGAGACCTGAATGGGAAGTGCGTCCATGTCAGCTCTGATGGCAACAAAAGGAGGACCACCAGTGCCGATCCAAGCTCGAATACCGGTCTTCGCGAGGGGATACCGATAGTTAACTTCCATCAGATCCAACTCCTCTCTCACCAAGCGACTCGTCTCGATTTCCTCAAACGCCAACTCAGGATTTGCGTGGATCTTCCGCCGAATACCTCTCAGCCACTCCGCTGTCTCCGATTGCCGCGCTACTTTCAGCACCGCCTCCGAACAAGCCTCGCTCCACACCTCGCAGTCCGCCGCCGCCGGTGACGCGCCGAGCCTTGTGCTGTTCTCCGACATCGCCCTCTGGCATCTCCGGTCGGGAAACAGCACGCGGTTGTAGGCCGCGGAGGGAGTAGGCTCGGCGACAGAAACCGCCGCCGAGACTGCGAGGAGGATTGATAGGAGCAGGATGGAGAAACGGAATTTCATACTCTGTTTTTTTAGTGGAAACAGAGTGGAGAGAGCGAAGAACAGAGGAGGGGCGTAAAATAGAAGGAGAGAATGGGATGAGAGAGATGAGAGATGAGAATTTAAACACGTGGTGATAAAGAAAAGTATAAAAAAATGGAGGTGACAGAATTTTGTTTAACTTTTGTGTTTTTGGTACTATGACAACGGTTGAATAATTCGAGCACGTGGGAAGACAGACACGGATGTATTTACTTCTACTTAATGCTAATGCAATAATACAGTTATTCGAATACATTTGTCACACCAAGCATCCCGTCAATTTTTTTAATTCGCTAACTTATTCATAATTAACAAATGAGCATGTCGGAGAGAATAACGAATACACTAATACATATCAATTTTTATTTTTTTAAAAGTATCTTTTATGTCTCTCCCATATGAAATATTTTATGTTTTAATTAATGACTTTAAATCCTCTTCAATAAATCTTAAAAAAACTTTACTGGAAATTATGAAAACAGAATAAATTCGATATAAATATGGACAATTGATTAAATTTTATTTTTTTATTAACGTGGTTTTCTTATAACCAATTGATTTGATTTAATTTGCAGATTAACAATTTTGAAGTAATTCAAATTTAACAATATATTATAAGTTAATTCATTTTCTAAAGAAAATGTGTGTAATCAAGCGAAAAACTCAAATTTGACTAACTTCTTATAAATATTTATAAATATGTGAAGAGAGACTAACACAATAATCTTATCATAATAAGAATGAGAGGAAGGAAGGATTATCTTTATGTAAAATAGCATATTATTCGAAAGAAGTAATACAAAAAGAGTAATTTTAATATTTGTATTTTGAATTTCAGATAATATTATATATTGAAATTTGTTAAGAGAGGTAGATTCTAAGAATTATCTTATGTTATAATATATAAATATGTTTAATTAATATTTTGGTTTTATTTATAAAATTTATTTAATGTGATTGTTTTTTTCTTCAATTTAATTTCTATTTTTATTTAAAAGGTTTAATGTAATTTCACGATGAATTGATGTTAACACATTTAATTGGTGTTAATACTATTTAAGAGATGATTGCGTCAATTTTTATTTTTTTTTATCCCTCTACCTTCTTCATCGTCCATTGTCTTCTACCACACTTTTCCGTTTCTTCCTCTGTTATCCATTACCATTCTCACTAATAATTTAATCTAAATAACTCACGCTGTCAAATAGCATCAATGCCATTGAAGGCAAAATCATATTTCTTTAATTTAAATGATATGGAAGAAAAGTTAACACAATGACACATGATCACGGTATTGACTTTAATTTAATGAAAAACACCATATTGAATTGAAAGTAAAAAAAAAAATTAAAAATTATATTGAATAAATTTCAGAAATATTTTTACATTTTTTATTTTTCTTTGTTATGAAAATATAGAGCTCTTTTATATATTTATATTTTATTCTAGTTTATTTAATAATAAAGAAAAGAAAGAAAATGTTTGTGAAAGTAAATATGTTTTAACATAATATTGAAAACGACAAACCTTTTAATATAACAGAACAGAGAAAGAAATTATACAAAATTATTATTATTCAAATTGAACTCCATATAATTTATGTTTGATTACTATATATTTTTAATTAAAAATCAAACAAAGATGCACCACAAAAATTCCCTCACGTACAGAATTAAAAAGCTATTGTGAAACATCATATTAACGGCTACTGATATTTATTTCTTTGACGTGAACGAAAAATCTATATGCATAAAAATGAAAAAGGTGAGATAATCGACGTACAGATACTAAAACAGAAATCTTAACCGCATATTGAGTTTCTAATGTATATTCCTTTATCTTTAATGCATTTGATTTTCCTTTTAAATCTCGAGAGGATTTTATTAATACTAATGTCTTTCTAAATGAGAGTTTTGATAATTAAATTTTAAGTTTTTGATAAATTTAGGTATGTTACGTTCATTTATTCTCTATTAAATTTTTGTGATCTACTCACTATTTAAAAATTATATATTTTTAACTGAATATATATATATATATATATATATATATATATATATAATTTAATTTTTCTATTAAGTAGTTTATTTGATTGTTATTTTCTTTAATTACCTTTTTAGTTATTTTCACGTCTTATATAATTTGGTAATTTTACAACTTTATGTCATAATTTTTAACAACTATAATTTCTTCCATATTTTACAATTCAACATCAATAAATCATCATCATTTTGCAATATTTTTAAAGAAAAAATTTTAAATAATCTCTCACTCAACAAAAAAACAGGTGAAAAATTTCTAAAAAAGGCATGGGTCTTCAATAATGTTATCTCTTGGGTCAATCACGAGGAGAACAGTGTGTGAACAATATAATTCTCTTTGTATTGTACCACGTTACACCGATCAAGCTAGACCGACCATCCAAATAAATAACAAGCGTCACAGATATACCGACCAACATTTATGGGTAGTCGAATCAGATAATCATTAATGACTAATTAATACATTTAATGATTGTATCAAAGACAAATATATGGCACTTATTGGTAATTAGCATATTATATGGCACAAAGAGATACCGTATTAATGACTAATTAATGAGCTGAACAATGGTGAGGCCTATAAATACAAGTTTAAATGTTTAGGTAAAGTGGATCTTATTCTGATTAATTGTGAGAGTGCACTAAAAAGCAAGTTTGCTGACTTGAGCGTTAGAGTGTTTCTTGCAAGATCACTGTCGACCGGGAGAACTACGAATCAAAAGACCAATCGGATCGAAGGACGTGGAGGCTAGGGAAAACGAAGTTAAAGGAGATCATCCTCGGACCTATATTACCAAAACACTCTTTAACCTCTAAAACGTTGTCATGCGACAAACCTTATGAAGGAATTGAACCCGAGTTTCACACTTGGTATATGCTCATTGCAAAATGTATAGGTATGGTCCAAACCAAAAAAGTTGATTTTACAAAGTAAAAGCACTTGAAATTTTGGCACAAATCTCAGAGAAACAAGTCTAGTGATAGTATTATCCTTTACAGTGAGGTGCACTAGAGAGGAATCGTTTGCATTAACCAAAGATAGGGTTTTGTGATTGCATTTGGAGACCAACTACAGATACTACAACGTTTCCATGAAGCCAAATATCCCTTTACTGAAATTGTTGCAAGTGATTTTTATGAGTTAGAGTTGAGCTTTTGATGAAAAGATCGTCAAAATATCACTAGACAAGACATTGTTGGAGAGGTTTAAGAAATGTAAGGAGACGAAGAGGTGGTAGGAGATCTTTTCGACGAAAAGATTGTAGACTAGGTTGAGGATTTATTGATAAAGGTTGGACAATGTTGGGTTGTGAAAATAATACATCTTGAAAAGTTTCACATAACTTAGGATAAGTAGTAACGTGGATAATGGTGACTATATAATAAATTCTAAGTTTATGGTTTTAATCACCCCAAGTCAAAGATACTTTAAGCTTATATTTGACTTTTCTTATACTCTTATAGTAGAGTGTTATGAGGTTTGAGTTTAAATCTTGCTTTGGAGAATGTGAGTGTACTTCGGGTCAAAGGTTATGAGAAAATTCGTCTATGCATTATAAAAATGTTCATATAGTGTTATTATTTGGTTGTTATTAGATAACAAACATGATTTTTCTTCGATTTTGGAATTTTCACCCTGTATTCTTATGTTGATTGTTTTTATCTTATTTATCTATTAGTAGAGTAATTATCAAGAGTAAAGACAATGATATTCTTTATGATGACATTTTTTCCCATTTGACAAAAAAAATAAATAGTAATAATTTAGATTAATGATGAAATTGATACACAAGTGATGAATGTAAATTTATAAAAGTATAAAATAATAAATTAACATGTAACGACTAACAATAAGAGTGACAAGATATGATAACATCCCCATCATCTCTTTAATAGAAAAATTAAATCACAAAAACTCTATTGAAAAATATAAAATCTTTATTATTCAATAAACCACACAAATTTAATAAACTTATAATTTAACATACTCAAAACTTAATTAAGCATATACATACATATGATGGTGCACACACCTCCCTATATATCATATACATACTACAATCTTAGTAAGTCATCACACAAACAATATATACAAAGGTATTGGAAATTAAATTGGAAATAAATATCTAACATAACAAAGATATAAAAGGAAGAATTTCATTAGAGATCTATAAAAAAAACATTCAAATTAATTCAAACACAAAACGATATAAACCACACATAAATCTATATATCAAAATACTTTCTATAAAAAGAATATCAATTAATGTCATCTGAAAAATTCATATATTAAACATGTTTTACTAGAGACAAATATTTAATCAAATTCAAAACTTATAGTTATGAATAAACAAAAAAAATATAAAATCAGAACGAATTCATTATAATTTGTACCACACATCTACCAATATCATAATATATATTTTTTAAATAAAGGATTAAATATATTTCTAATTCTTGAACTTTGATGTAAAATTGAAATTTGTCATTGTCTTAATCCTCAAACTTTAAAAATAAATAAATATATTTCTTTTAACTCATTTATGTTTTTTTATGTGTTAAATACGTTTTCCGACTGACATTGAAAC
The DNA here is from genome assembly GCA_027742785.1 of Vigna reflexopilosa. Lineage (NCBI taxonomy): Eukaryota > Viridiplantae > Streptophyta > Magnoliopsida > Fabales > Fabaceae > Vigna > Vigna reflexopilosa. Next base: position 11,091,036 of record CM050918.1, read on the forward strand.
AAGAATGTGTGAAATGGTGTAAACAACTTAAATGTTAGGATAAAACATATTTAACATGTCAAACAAATTTAACATAATTAAGTTAAAGTGATTCTATCTATTCATTTTTAAAGTTTACCAAAATGAATCAAAATTTCATATAAAAATAAATTTCAATTTAGCATCAAAATTCAGAAACTAAAAGTATATTTAACTCTTAAGTAAACTATAAAATCTGCAAGTATTTTAAGAAAAAAAAAAGTTAATTACTTGCAAAACTTAAAAACATTATATAAAAAGAACGAACGAGATTACTTTAACAATATTTCCTATTTTTAGCATGTATTAATTTAAAATACAATTATTTTAATCTGGACGGCAAGGAAATATACCATTCATTAAATTAATCTTTAAAACACGTGAATAGTAAACGCTATATGAATAATTGATTGTAATAAAAACATCCAATTTTGGTATTAATATTTTACTCATTATTTGGCTAAATTCATACTATTATTACTTGAAATCTACTCCTTTAAGATATGATGATGAAATTGACAAGAGGAAAAGCAAAAAACTAAGATCTATATAGAATTGGTTTTAAAATGTAGCGAACGGAAAATGTTTATCAACACAACTATGAAAATTGTACTCAATGCCTCCTTTAATTAAAATTTAATGCATCTTCCATTAACAAAACTTCTCAATTTAATCACATGAAAACAAATGTTACCTCAATTCATATTACGTGTTTATAAATTATCCAATTTTGTTATTAACTTGTTTTAATCCATTTTAAAGTGTTCCATAAATATGAATAGCTTGAAGTAATTATTCCATACACGACTTCTCTAAACTGTTTTATGACCAAATTTTAACAATTATTAAAAGTTATTTTTTAGCAAGAATGTGGTATATTTATTAAATGAGAGATTAATTTGTAATTAAAAATATTAATTTTAATCTTTTATACTCTCTTTTTTCTTTATTTTAACAATTTATTTTCACTTTACTATAGGACCATTTCTTTCACGTGAAAAATAAAATAAAATTCTACGCAAGTATTAATTGTGATTTTCTTTTTTCTTAGCAATACAATAATAATCTTCAAGTGGATCATATCGGCTTATCTTTTTAATGCTGTTCAGAAAAAAAAAAAAAAAAAACCTTCATACATACATATTACTATAATCATATTTATTTTTATCAGTAAAGATGGGTAATATTCTCCTTCTAATCTAGACATTTCTTTATTTTCATTTCTAGTTTGTTAACAAAAAAATGAATATGTATGACTTAATTTTCATTCAAAGATCATATTATTATATTATATCAATAAAGCAACAATTTTTTTTTCTAATAAATTTTATGAAAGATTAAGAATTAATTTTGTACAAATAAAGTTTACTTTTATAAAATATTTTTAACATCCAAACAAAGAGAAGAAAGAGATGTAACAAGGAGATGAAAGAGATGCTAAATATATAATATACAAATGATATTGATAAAGTATTTAAATATTAATAAAACGACTAACGATATTGATTATGAAGAGACTTTGGTGGAAAGATTTATGTACGAATTAATCTTAAAAATGTATGTTAATGTATTTTCAGATAAATGATATATTGATGAGTTTATTGTGTTAGCAACAAATTAATTAATCAAGTTTTTATTTTGAAATAATTATTAATTTATATAATTTTTTAAGGTTGATTGAAAATAGTTTTCATAGACCCATGAAAAAAAAGAAAAAAAGTGAAAATAAGAAAAGAGAGATAGGAAATGAAAAAATTAGTATAAAAATTACAATTAATATTCTTTAATTATATCTTCCTCCATCACTTATTATTATAATTATTATAGTATAATATTGTTAATAATTTTTCATTCATTGAATTCTTTAAAATAACATAATAAATTATGTAACTTTTCGTTCATTGAATTCTTTAAAATAACATAATAAATTATGTAATTATACAAGTCACTTCTCATACTTTAAATATGTTTTTAGTTTCTTTAATTCTAAATGAAAATTAAAATTATGATTTTTTTCAAAATTTCAATCTAATTTAATTTCTTAATTTTAAAAATTTATAAATTTAGTTTTTTTATCTATATTTTTGTTATATTTATTTGACATTTCAAATCTATTTCATGATAAAATTTGAGTTATTTATACTGTTTGATATACTTTTATTTCAATGTTAATTGAGAAACGAATTTAAACACCAAATAAATTTTTTAAAGAAGAATTAATTTTAATTTTGACTTATAAAGATAAAGGAGAAAAACATCTTTAATCTTAATTTGAATGATGATAACTAATGACATATGTAATGATAAAAAAGTATGAAAGATGTTGCATAATGATGAAGTTTGTGTTTTGGGGCATTCGAAAAATGTGCATGAGAAAATATAAATGGGTAAGTGGGAGTGAATAGTAGTGACAAGTGAGAGAGCTGAAAGGGTTGAAATTTGGGTGTTTAACGAAAAACAAGATATTGGTTGAATAGAAATTGCAACAATACCGCATAAGTACCGGCCTATACTCTATGCCTAAACCCCACTACTTTAACTCTCACCTATCATCATCAATAGCCCATGTTTTTTTAAACTTTATTCACACTTAAAATACTTTTTTTTTTCTCTCTCATATTTTTAAAAATTTTAAATATAACTTCTTAATTTATATATCCTTTCCAAAACAAATAAATTAATTTTTTATTTCTTTAACTTCAACAATAAGCAAAAATAAACTTTTTACTACGAATACAAGTTCTCTTAATAATAAATTCCCTTACAAGAGTTTGCACTTTAAGGTTTAGACCCTGCTCATGCTGTAAGTCAAAATTATCATAATAATACATTAAAAAAAATTAAGATGATTGACCACAATTAGTGATAGAAGTAAGTGAGTGCTCGTTCTTGCTTATTTATGAAGTCTTGGATATTTAAAAAATAATAAAAATATGTCTATGCTTTTTATTTTCATAAAAAATAAAACGTAAGTTTAAAACATAAATTTAAATACAAATAAGTTTATTCAAAACATGTTTAGTTATTTTTGTAATGAACCAATTAGCATATATTATAATAGTAATTTTTATCACATGATTAATAATAGTAGCTGACATAGTAAAATTATGCATATACTTAATATATTTATGCTTTTCTAAGAATTTGTTTTAAATATATTTTAGAAAAAAAATATAATTATTCTATATTTATAGGAAGTATTATCATATATAATATATACACATATATAAATATTTGAATCTAACACTCTAAACGTTGATTTTGTTTTTATTTCTCTTATCATCTACATGTTATGTAAGATATGATCATCATAAGTGAAAATCACAAATACAGATAAAAAAGTAAGTTATAAATAATGCATATGTAAATTCTATTTTTATTGAATATGCATAATCATTCTTTAAACAAGTTATATTTCTCATTATTTATCACACTCTCCTCATTTTTATCTTAAACATGGTTAATTAATCAAAATTGTATCACAAATATGATTCATCATCTAATTTGAAGTTAATAATTAATAACAAGAAATTCATTATCTCTCATAATACAACTCTAAGCCCCAATCATCACAACATAGTCTCACAAGTTAACTCTTATGGACTAACTACGACACAATAGACAACGAGATAATCTAGTGTAGTTAACCAAACATGTAATTTATATTATATCACATTAGATGAATTTTAATCCAAATCAATTCAACCACCATAGACTCTCAACAACAATAAAAAATGTCTACCAAAAATATGCCAATATCGGCACAAGGATAACCACAACCCTCATGGCCCACAACACTTACACATTTGATTTTATTTCCATATGCACCTGTCATACTCACTCATGCCTCTCAAAATAATCTTATAATCTTAAATCATCACATCATGTCATACATGGGTGTCTTACTTCAATCCAAAATAATCAAATAGCATCAATCACATATTATTCATTTTAATTTAAATGTTAATAACTCATCCTCTATTTTCTTTTGCATTAGCATAATATTCAGATATAGTATTTTCAATAATTGAGTCACAACAAAAATAATTTCTATAACTAAAGACCTCAAATCAAAGGTCCTTATGGTCAAATTAAAGATTCATATGTCTAGGACCAATTGTCAAAATTTCAACCTAATCTAACGACTAATGCAGTGAGAAACATGATTTTACCAAGACAACTTAATGCCCAAAACTCACACCAGTGCTAGAATCAATGGAGCTCACTAACTTGTGAGCGCCCAATGATCTTAGAGTGGTGTTCGACGCTCTAGAACACTAGAATAACTAACTTTCTAGAGCTCACTTATTTGAGCTCTCCGTTGAGGCCTAGCGATTTTTTGATATCGTGCATTGCTATAACAGATATATAAATGTTTTAGTGTTTTTAAAAATGATTCATTGGGTATATCAAAATTATTTTAAGGTTCTCTTACGCCATATAGGCTCATTCATTTTCAAAATTATTTCAATACACCAATGAACCAATTTGAAACACGTTAAACATAAACCATTTATTTTATCCAATCTCATTTTTGCATAAAAGCTACATTACAAATACTTTCATCAACACAAGAAAGAAAATAGCTTAATAGTACAACTCAAAAATCATGTCAGCAAAACCAATCAAGACAATTCAAGTGACCATGCTTATATATTATAAAGCAATTTACTTAGATTATGTAGCTCAAAACAACAAAAACCAAACAAATTGCATCATTTTAATAAACTAAATTCATCATCTCACCAATTCCACCCTTTTGCACAACAAGTAAAGAGATCAAAATAATCATAACACAATCAACCCATTACACCACAAGGTTCAATATCACAACATTATTACTACCAAAATTTAATAAATAGTATGTATCAATTTTTTACTAACTTCTCTTACCTTAGATTCACTCTTTCTCAAAACTAATATCTCATAGTTTAAAAATATTATTACTTAACTACAGACTTAAAACAAGATTATCCAAATAAAGCAAAAAATATAGAATAGATTGAGATAATAAGTTCTCTCAATTATCTTCACTAAAATTAATTAATGATTAAAGCATCACAAAATTAAGATAAAAAGGATTTTATAGAATAGATGAAAACTTATACTATTTAAAAATCTAATTGGTTCTAAATGTTCTTTAACATCAAATTTCTTAGTGGTCCGATTATATTTTGAAAAAAAATAAATAAAATGAAAAAGATAACTTAGTAAAAAAGGCCGGAGAGGAAGGGTTATCATGTTTCTATTTTTTTCTATTTGCTCTCTTATTACCTATTATATTACTATTTTTTTCTTTTTTAATTTACGACATTAAATATGTTTTTTAAACAAAAAAAATTACCATAGAGGTAAAAAGAAAAGAAAAAAGTCTCTAATTTTACACAATTGGTGTACTTTATTCATTCTTCTTATAATCATATTAATTTTTCTTTAACTCAAGACATAGGACATGCAAAAAAGAAAGTCATCTTTTTTTTAAACTAAAAGCGTTCGCCTTTTAAAGTAAAGAGTTTCGAAACATATATATAAGGATCCCTTATTTTTACTAGATCAAGAAACTTTGACCTTTTGACATTTTTTTATTACACAATATTCTTTATGAAGTACATTAACAACGTACATAAAAAAAATAAATATGAAAAAATAAACTCAACCACCTCATTTGCTTTCATAAATCACTTTAAAGAAATTGTAATAGTCAATGTATATTTTTTTTCCCTTAAAAAAGCTTGTTCTCTCAATTTTTATTTATTTCTCTCCCTACTCCTCTTTAACTTTTTATCAACATATAAGAAATAAATATTCCTTTCTCATCTTTAGTTCAGTCTTTCTTCTTCGTTTTTGCATCTTGTATCATACTTTAGCTTGTTATTTATCTATAATAATAATATACAATAGAAACTCTTCTATTTGAAGTTGACAACCTATTTTATTTAAAAATATATAAAATTAAAACTAATACGAATATTCATTTTATTCCTCATTAAAAATAAAATAACATTCTATAAAATACAAAAATAAGGTTTTGACCGTGTACACGTTACCTTTCAATTTATATTTTTTTATATTTTGAAATTAATTTATATAAATGATGGTTTTCTGTTTGTTTGGGAGAAAGTAATAACAGGAGAGTGAGAGAAAACGTATAGTGTAACTTTACAGACATTTAATTTAATTTTAAATTTCCTTTTATTAAAAATTTGCTGAACATTTCTATCAATGAAGTTATTATATAATATTTTATTTTAATTTTTATGAGTTCCATTTTTACACTACTTTCAAGATTTTTTTTAATTTTTAATTTAATATAAAGGTTTTATAAAACTCACACTTTTAGTAATATTTCATTTAATTGCTGGCCAAAATATACATTTTTAAGATACAAGAATAATTTTTTATGTGATGTTAAAATATTCTAATAAAAAGACGTATTAAACTCATATCTTAATTTTCATAATTTATTATATACATATATATATAATCTTGTAATGAAAATACTTTGGAAAGAATTATTGTGAAGGTGTGGAAAATAATGTGGTCGGTAGTAAGTTTTGTAATTGAAAGGATCTTATTTTGCAGGTGTGATTGTGAAAGAGAAGGACAAGACGAGTTGTGTGGTGTGGAAGATATGATGTTGTTGTTCATGGATGCTGTGAATGATGAATAACAACGTGGGGATAATCATTGGGATCCTAATATAATGCTCTTACAATAATAAAAAAATAAGTCATAAGTTCTTAATATTTAAAAAAGATATAAGAATTTAAGTATAACATATTACAGTATTTACGGGATATATTTGGTTCAACAAATATATTAAAATATCGTTCAATTAGATTTATTAAGTTTTAATGATATAAAGTGATTAAAAAATATTCTGGGATATATTTATGGCTTAAACCCTCCGTTAGTCTTCATATTTGTGTGCAAATTTCAGTTTGGTCCTCAAGTTTTGAACTGTCTCAATTGAGTCATAATTTAGGTCTAGTGATTTGGACTTAAATCGTTGATAAGCTAAATTAACAGTATGAATCACATTACTTTAATCTTTTCAAATTAAGAATCTAATTAAGATAAAAAAAATTGAGAGTCAGATATGAGATTTCGAATAAAAATAAATAAAAAATTAAATATATAAAAAAATACATTCAAGAATATATATATATATATATATATATATATATATATATATATATATATATATATATATGATGGTTTAGTTGCATAGATAGTGATAGTGGTTGGGGCAACATGATTGGTGGAGAAAGTTGGTGATATGAGTTATATGTTTGTTTGTGTCTGAACATTATCTGTTTTGAGCCTCACATTCCTTGAATTCCTTTGGTGCACTGAAAGGGCAGCAGTCTAATATTTTAGTGCCAATAATTCCTTGACCTTTCATGTCTAGGAAAGTCCCTCTCACATATTAACGTCGTAAAAAGCCCTGCATTTTTTATTTTATTATTAGAATAACATATTTTTGACGATATTTTTTATAACATTTTAATATCATTTTCATTTATATGTTATTTTTTATTAGCCTAAAATTATTTTATAGTTAATAATAATAATAATCAAACAATAATATATAAATGTTAAAATATTAAAAAATAAATAGTGTAAAAGTATCATTTTCCTTATTATTATTTGTATTATTTGGTGACATGAATCATGTGGACCTTACTTGGTTTTGTCATTCCGCAATTACCTAAAAAGGGAATCTATCTTATTCTGAACTCAGTTGTTTATCTCTAACACTTTAAACTAATTTCATCCATCTATTTGAAAATAAGTGAATTTAATTAGTCCTGAGAATAAGAAAGTGTTAAAATTTTGGTTAATCCTTTTCCATATAAAAAAACCAAAACACATTGATCATACGATTCCATCTCTATCTTCAATCACAGTTTTAACTATCACAACTTCCCCTTCCCTCATGGGAACGACATCATAATCCTCTATCTGCAGAACAACAGTAACTCACATATCTGACCAATCATCCTCCACACAAAACAGATTCTCCATCTTCGTTACCAAAAATCACAATGAAACCAAAGAAAAAAAAATACCACCAATTGTAGATTAATTTAAAATTAATTGAGAAAAGAGGAAAGGAAGTTTTAATAGTAATGAAGGAGATGTAACACTAGATAGTGTTCTTAGTGCAGTACTTAGTATACAACAGTTATGCAGAACAATATAATGCAGAGAGTGAGGGGTAATTGAAAAGTGAAATGTAATCTCATTAATTAGAAAAGTAAGTACAAACAGGAGTATATAAACTGAAAAGAAAGAACTAACTATTAAGAGTTAGTTAATACAATTGAGAAGAAAACTCATATTAACAACAACACACCCTCCTTAATCTGAGTTTTCTATCAACCTAACACCAAGCAATTCTCGCAGCTTTTCAAATCTGGTTTGCATCAGGGGTTTAGTGAAAACGTCAGCCACTTGATCTTCTGTGCAACAATGAATTAACTCCAGTCTTCCCTTATTAACTTGATCCCTCAAAAAGTGATACTTGGTCTCGATATGTTTACTTCTTCCATGAAAGACAGGATTTCTAGACAGACTTATGGCATATTTGTTGTCAACTAGCAACTGTACTGGTTTCTTGCAATCAAGTTTCAACTCATCAAGTATGGTTTCAATCCAAACACACTGACAGACTGTTTCTGCTGCTGAAATATATTCAGCTTCACACGAAGATAAAACAACTACATTTTGTTTTTTGGAGCACCATGAAATTGTTGATCCCATGTATTTGAACAAGTAACCGAATGTGCTTCTTCTATCATCCTTGTCCCCACTCCAATTAGAATCACACCAAACTTCCAAAGCTTCCTTAGTACTGTCGGATTTCTTTGGAAAGAATAAGCCAAAATTAATCGTCTCTTTCAGATAGCGCAAGATGTGCTTGGCAGCAGCTAGGTGTGACTGCCTGGGATCATTCATAAATCTACTCACCAGCCCAACTCCATAGTTAACATCTGGCCTGCTATTACAAATGTATCTTAGAGAACCTACAATTTGCTTATAGAGGGTAGCATCCACCTTCTTCTCATCAGCTTGACTGGATAGCTTCAAATTTGCCATTATTGGGACTGCAGCACCGTTACATTCTGACATGTTAAACCTCTTTAGAACTTCGAATATATATTTTCTCTGGTGGAGAAACATTCCATTTTTCTTCTACACAAATTCCAGCCCCAGGAAATAGTTCAAACTGCTAAGATCGGTCATCTCATATTCCTCTTTCATCCTCTTCTTAAATTTCTCAATTTCATCCACTGAATCACCCGTTATGAGCAGGTCATCAACATATAAGCAAATTAGAATCATACCTTGCTGTCCAATGACTTTCACATAAATGCCGAATTCAACACTGCATTTTTGAAAACCAAGTTTGATGAGTAGTGCATCAATATGACTGTTCCAGGTTCTAGGTGCCTGCCTGAGACCGTATAGAGCTTTGTTTAGCCTATACACTTTCTGTTCTTGACCTTCTTTTTCAAATCCTGGAGGTTGTCTCACATAGACCTCTTCTTCCAATGGCCTATTTAGAAACGCTGATTTAACATCCATTTGCCAAATTCTCCATTTTCGAAAGTTGGCAATAACAACCACTAATCTTACAGTTTCAAGTCGTGCAACTGGAGCAAAGACATCTGTGAAATCAACTCCCAGTTTCTGCAAGAAACCCTTTGCAACTAGCCTAGCTTTAAGCTTTGCAATATCACCATTTGGCTTATATTTGGTCTTGAACACCCACTTTACCTCAATAGGTTGCTTGTGCTGAGGTGGCTCAACCATTTCCCATGTCCTATTTTTCTCGATAGCCTTCAGCTCCTCAACCATAGCTTCTTTCCACTCTTTTATATCAATAGCCTGTCTCCAGCTAATAGGCTCAGCATCAGCTAAAAACGCCTGATGAACCAAGCCTCCAGAATCTGTTATGTCATTGTCTGCAAATACCTCATGATCAGCCAATCTTGTGGAGGGAAACCTTACTCTTTGAGACCTTCTATTGCTACTTTCATCATTAACAACAGTCTGTTGCATAGAAGTGCTACCATCTTCTAGCCAACCATAAACAACTTCTGGTTTATCATCTGCCTTCTGCCAATCATAAACGACCTCTTCATCAACAACCACATCTCTACTGATGATTACTTGTTTCTTCTCTGGGCTGAACAATCTATATGCTCCTGTTGAATGATACCCCACAAGGATGAAGATTTCACTTCTGTCATCAAGCTTTTTCCTCTTTTCTTCTGGAACATGTTTGTGGCACACGGATCCGAAGACACGCAGGTGATTAACTGTTGGTTTATCACCTGACCAAGCTTCCTCTGGAGTGCAATCAGACAATGATCTTGTTGGGCACCTATTCAGTAGATATGTTGATGTAGATACAGCTTCACCCCATAAGCAGTGTGGCAGTTTCTTTGCTTTGAGTAGGCATCTGGTCATATCTAACAGCATCCTGTTCCTCCTTTCAGCCATGCCATTATGTTGTGGTGTATACGGGGCTATCACCTCATGTATGATGCCATTCTCTGTGCAGAATTTGTCCATCTCGTGAGAGTTAAATTCTCCACCACCGTCTGTCCTGAGAATCTTGATCTGCAAACCAGATTGCCTCTCCACCATAGCAAAAAATTTCACAAAACATGAATATACATCTTTCTTTTCTTTAATCAGGTAAGTCCAAATTTTTCTAGTCAGCTCGTCTACAAAGATTAAGAAATATTTGTTACCTCCGATTGATTCCACATTGAAAGGTCTACACACATCTGAGTAGATGACAACAAGAGGTTGTTTGGCTCTCTTGAATGTGGTTTTCTTGAATTCAGTTCTGGTCTGCTTCCCAACAACACACCCTTCACATACTCTGTCAGGCATTTGTATCGCTGGAATTCCTTTCACGAGATTCTTGGTTTTCAACAAGTTTAGACTTCTAAAATTCAGATGGCCGAAACGGTAGTGCCATAGCCAAGCTTCCTCTTTCGTATCAATAGCAGTTAAACATTGTACAACAACAACATCAAGTTTTACCTTAAACGTTCTGTTCTTGGCAAGTGGGGCCTTGAGAACGAGTCGATGCTTCTCATCGAACACCTCTATGTGTCTCTGATGCATCTTCATCGTATAATCTTTTTCGAGAAGCTGTCCCAGACTCAGCAAATTACTCTTCATGTTTGGGACATACAGAACGTTGTTCATGTACGCTGGCCTCCCATCTTTGCGGCTGACCATGATCTTGCTAGCACCTTCCGCCATGATTACGCTATTATCTGCAAACCGCACGCTACTTCTGATTTTCGGATCAAGGTCTAACAACCATTCTCTTCTCCCCGTCATGTGGTTGGAGCATCCTGTGTCTAAATACCAACAAGTTTCATCTCCTGCATGACACAATTCATTTGCCATCGACACGTGTTCAGCCTTTCGCCACCTATTGCATGCAAGATTATTATTCTTGCATCTGTCCAGTTCTGGATTTTCAACTATACACCTGTTATGAGTAAAGCTCGAGTGCAATTCCTTTTTACTTTCTCCAATCATACTCATCAATAAAACATGATCAGAGTCGGAATCACCCGTGTCCTGTGCAAGATTGGCTTCATCACTTTTGCTTTTCTTCGAATCTTCATTGTGCCAACATTCTGATGAATAATGGCCGTATTTGTTGCAGGTGTAACATTGGATATTTCGTTTATCATGGTTCTTTCTTCCTCTTCCTCTCGATTGACCTCCTCCTCTCTTGTTTCCATCTTTATTCTCGCTGCTATTTTCTTCAACATTTTGGTCAGAGCCGTTTGTATTTCTGCCTCCAGACCGTCCACCTCGTGATCGACCTCTACCCCTTCCACGGCCTCTGGGTTTCTGATCATTTCTTGCCTGTAATGCTTGACTCACGCCTTGATTTACACCTTTTTCAGCATTTCTCCTTTCAACTAATCTTTGCTCATACGCCTCTAAAGAATTTTGCAGTTCCTCCACCCTCATCTTCTCGAGATCTTTAGTTTCTTCTATGGTCAAAGTTATATGATCAAACTGAGGAGTTAATGTTCTGAGTATTTTCTCTACAATTTTCTTGTCTTTGACGACCTTATCACACGCTCTCATTGCGTTCACGATCAATTGAATTCTCCCAATGTATTCAACCACTGTTTCTTGCTCCCCCATGGCGAGAAGTTCATACTGCCTCTGTAATGACTGCAATCTGATCTTCTTGACCTTTCCAGAATTGCCATAGCCATCTTGCAAGATATCCCAAATCTCCTTCGCTGTAGTAGCCTTTGAAACTTTCTGAAAAATTGTCGCGGATATGCACTGATGCAGCAACATTCGTGCTTTGCAATCCAATTTCCTGTTTTCCTTGTACTGCTTCTTGACTGCCTCTGAGTCATCCTTGGAAGGTTCTTTGAAACCTTTTCTTACAATCTCATCTACCTCTTGAAAACTGAGGATCGCATCCATCTTGATACACCAGTCATCGAATCCTTTGCCATCGAATACAGGTAGGTTGTTGTGCATCATCCCAGCCATTACTCACGAACACCTTTCTTCTTGAGACGTCTTGATTTGTTCTCGCTGAGGTTTCGAACCTGGCTCTGGATACCACTCTTAGTGCAGTACTTAGTATGCAACAGTTATGCAGAACAATATAATGCAGAGAGTGAGGGGTAATTGAAAAGTGAAATGTAATCTCATTAATTAGAAAAGTAAGTACAAACATGGGTATATAAACTGAAAAGAAAGAACTGACTATTAAGAGTTAGTTAATACAGTTGAGAAGAAAACTCATATTAACAACAACAAGTGTGACAAAAAGTTCGTGAGGGATCAACCACCTCCGATTTGCCCTGGGCGACGTGTCTTGGTTACGCGTCTCCCAATGTAGTTAAGATGAATGATGTTGTGGTGCAAAACACGCATTAGTCTCGAAAGAGAGAAATCCTCATTCGACGAAGAAGAAGAGCGGCAGCAGTTGCGTTGGTGACGGTTCCAATCGCAAGTTGCAGCGACGCCGACGGTGGTTTGGGCTATAGTTGTGGCGTGGTGTTTGAATACAGTAGACGAAGAAAAGAAGATAAATAGATACAATACAATTGTGAAATTAGTTCATAATATAACATTTAGTCTTGGATTGAATTAAAAATAAAAATAAAAATCCGTAGGATAAAAGAAATATTTCATTAAAAAAAAACCTTTTAAGATTAAATATTCATAAAGTTTTATTTATAGACTAAAATGACTGAATTTTCTTTTTAACATCTTAATTATTTTATTTTTAATAATTTTTAATTGTTTTTATGAAGTTAAAATATTAGTTTAATTGTAATTTAATTATATTATTTTTAATTTTATAAAATAATTATGTTATATTAACATTGTTTTATAAAAATAGTAACATATTAGTTTAATTAATATTATAACTTAATTATATTATTTTTTAATTTTATAAAATATTTATGTTATATTAATATTGTTTTATTTTTTTGATATTTTTAAATGATTTTTTGAAAAAAAAAATTATTATTTTTAAATTAAAATGTGCTTATTAAATTTTAGATGTTAAAACTAAAAATAAGTTAAAATATTTTTGTATATAATATTTTTTAAATAGTTTGTCAAAAAAATTTATAGAGACTTTCAAAAATTAAAAAAAATGTGCTTTTATAACTATATTTAAATATAACTAATTTCTATATTTATAACAAATGATTTATATAAAACATTTTTTCTTTTAAAATTATTTTATTTTTAAGCTTAAACAAATTCAACCTATACTATATTTTTATTTTTCAAAATAATGAAATTATGTATTTAAAATATGATAATAATTAAAAATTAAAAATTGTTTTGAATAACTTTTTATAAAACCAATATTTATATCATATGTATCATATGTAATTAATGGGGTGGGTGATGCTTTTGATGTTACTTTCGCAGTTTCATGTTACATGGTTGTTTGTGAATGCACGTTTGCTTAGGGCTTGGTGTTGGGATAAACTTTTTCCTTTTGCTTCAGAAATCGGAAAGGGAAGTGATAAAGAAGTTATCATATGTGTATAAGGGTTTTTGGATTGTTATGTTTTGTAGCATATTGTGCTAGATGTTGTTATTGTTAACGTACGTTGCTTGAGAGAAAGAGTGTTGGTTGTGATGTCTCTGTGATGGTTATTTTTATGCTTCCAGAATGATCATATTAGTTGTTGGTTTTGAGTGTGATGCAATGATATGTTGCTGTGTGTACTGTGTTGAGTTTATTTGAGTGATATAGCTGCTTGGAATCATGAATTTTATGGTCTGCATAAATACTGTTAAAGTAATCATATGCTGTGAGTCTGATTGGGTCTTTGTATGTGCTTAAATTGGAAAAGAATAAAGAAATGAGAGAGATAAAATGAGAGTAGGAAAGGAAATTTATGTTTCTGCATAGATTAGGCTAGCATGCAATGAGTATATATATAAATGTATGCGAGTTTGAAAATAAAAATTGTGGTTTCATCGAGTTATGTAATTGGTGTGAGAAGAGTAATATATTAAATGCATGAAACTATCATTATTTGTTATTATCCTTCTCGTTAGTCTATTTCAATCAATAAATGACTAAGGTTGCAACTTTAACTTTTCTTTCTTTTAGCATGCAGTACAAATTGTTTTATGCCAATTAATCACCCTATTTTCATTTAATATGATTTCCGTTTTATAAATATGGTGCAGAAGTTTGTTTCAATTAATGGCTTAAAGTTTATAATTTATTTTTAAAACTTGGATTATTAAATGTGATATAGTATATAATCATGTGATGTCGGACACCGACAAGGACGAGGAGTGCGGCTTTTGATAGGCTTTGAGTGGAAGGGGCACATGGACGAATCGAACATATACCGAAAGAAGAGGGATCTGGAGACTGTATAGGTATGAGACTATACAGTTGAAGGATAACATAAAAGAATTGATTTGGTTACTCATATCAACAAAAGCATTTGTTTTTCGGTAGCCTAACCCATAAGAACTCCATGGTTAAGCGTGCTGATCTGTGCGGGCTGGAAAGCCTCATGTTGATGTGTGAGGACAGTCAACAGTCCCTGTAAATTGCCGGGGCGTTACAAATATAAATTAACTTTATTTTTCAAACTTTGCATAAAATAATTATTACACTAATTTCTGTCAAAACTACTTTTTTATTAATTAATAAAAAACTACCCTTTGCATTAAATTTTTTAAACTATAAATTTTCTCGGATATTCAGCATTTCAGAAAGATATTTGGAGTAAAAAGAAAAATATTAGTAAATTATTATGTGGAAATGTATAACATCCCATTTTTATAGTATAAAACTACTAAAATGTTATGTTACATATATGATAATATAGTTATTTAGATGAAAATAAACCTACAACAAGACAATAGATCTACCTTTGTAGATCCATCTACCACTCATCTACTTCGTCGTTGTCTCTCGCTAAAACAACTAAAAGGATTGTCTCTCTAAGCTCACACTATTTAGGTGATCATTGCAAAAGAAAAAACAACATACAACAGATAACACAAAAGCAAGGATAAGCTAGATACAAGAAAAACATTAGATAATAATTTGCTTTAACAATTAACAACATTCAAGAACAAATAATTCATACAACCACAAGACCACTATACTCACTTATCCGGATATAATGTTGATATAGACTACTGTAGGCATGCACTCATGGTAGTATTTATACTCTGTAGAGTTATAAACAAGGGTAACTCAACCTACTCATCACGAGGTAAATCTTCTAATCCTAAAATCCAAAGGGTTTGGGTGAAGACCTCATGCCATTCTCTCCACCACCCCATTCAACTCTACATGAGTTAAATGGTTGGTAGAATATCAGGATACCTGGGTACCGCAGTCTCTCTATCAAGCATTCTCTTACAACTTACTATAATATAAAATATCTCCTTGAGATTCTTCTCATGGCACACTTTTCTCATATTACATTACATGCCACTTTCATTCTCATATAAACCATATATTTATATATACATTGCATACAATACATGGATCCATTTGAAACCATATACATATAACCTTTCGCTTTTACCTTGCATACAAACATATATAACATTGATTATACTTCAAAGCACCATAAAGAACCCCAACAAGTCATCACAAATCACATGGAACCATTCCATGTACATTAATACACAAGAACAACCTAAGAAGAATCACTAAACAACAATAAACTCCTTTAAACTCAAACTTAGGCAAGGGAAACAACTTTGAAACCCTCACCAATAGCTTCGGAAGGGTCCAAAACCCCAAAAATGACTTAAAGAATGTCATAAACGGACACCCAAAACCCTAAAAACCATCCAAAGCTGTTGTAGTGTCGCCTAGTAGCGCCCAAAAATAGCACCCAACATTGGAACATCAATGCCCAACGCTGGAACATCAATGCCCAACGCTGGTTTTCAACACCCTGAGCGCAACTTTTGCATTTTCATGCGCTGAATGCAAATTTGGGCGCTCAACGCTATCAGTAAAATACTCTTCTTCTAGTTTCGACCTGGATACTTTCCTTCTACCTTCTAATGACCCTTAGGACCTTCTATACCTATAGTAACCTTGAAAAATACCTTCCCAACTCAGATTTGTCATCTCATACCTATTTAACCACTTAAGATAACTCAAACTCCATTCTATACTTTTGCTTACCAATTTTCTGCATCTACAACTTAAACAAGTCTAAAGAGACTTAACAACAGTCCCTAAACCATCACATATAGTCTAGACCCTGTAATTCAGAATTTCACTATTGAAAACCTCTAAAATGAGGTAAAATCATACTAAAACACACCCAAATGGTGACCAACCAATTCTACTTCAGAACTTTGCTATCCTAGAACTCAAAAAGTCCTAAATAACCCTTATACCAATCTCAAAGTACAATTTCTACCATATAACTAATTCAGAATTTCACTATTGAAAACCTCTAAAATGAGGTAAAATCATACTAAAACACACCCAAATGGTGACCAACCAATTCTACTTCAGAACTTTGCTATCCTAGAACTCAAAAAGTCCTAAATAACCCTTATACCAATCTCAAAGTACAATTTCTACCATATAACTAATTCAGAATTTCACTATTGAAAACCTCTAAAATGAGGTAAAATCATACTAAAACACACCCAAATGGTGACCAACCAATTCTACTTCAGAACTTTGTTGTCCTAGAACTCAAAACAGTCCTAAATAACCCTTATACCAATCTCAAAGTACAGTTTCTACCATATAACTCGTATATTAGGTTTTCACCTATTAACACCTCTCATTTTAGTACAAAAACCTCTTATTCTTACATCTATATATAAAATTGGGATGTATGACAATGTGATAGTCTCTAAAACACCCAATTTACCATTTCAATTTCACCATACACAAACTTTACATCAAATTACACTTCACCTCCTTTATCATACATTTGCAAACATAAATCAACATTTCAACAACCACTCAACATGCTAGAATTTACAATTCATTTCAATTTCACAGTTAAATCAATTTCACATCATACCAACATCAATTATAACATGTCTATCAAATAAAACTACTCAAAACTAGCTTCCCTTACCTTTTAAGAATACCAACTATTTTAGAATTTCCTATACCGCTTTCACAACTCAAAGAGCTCTATCTACACATATAGACCACAAAAACATGATCAGGGTACACTGTTAGAACCACTGATCAACAAAGAACCTAAAATAAGACTCAGACCATACATGCAACATAGAAAATCCCACATGCATTTAAGAAAATGAAATTAGAGAAAAAGAGCATAAAATTAGGTTACTCTTTTTGAGAAACTGTTCGGTTAGACTTGAAGATCTCACTGCGAGGATCACACAGACAGTCTCCGATATTCAAATAGATGTACAAGGTGCAAGAACCCTTAGAGAGAAAGCAGAAAACTCTAGAAAAGTGGTTTCTAGAGAAATGATGTGCTTTAAAATAATGAAACTCATTTATAACAATTCCTTTTATATTAAAATCTTTTAATATTAAAATAATAAAATCTCATTATTTTTAACTCACTACCACTTCTAAAATACCATTTTCTAGGCCTTTACAAAACACATAATTGAAAATGCATTAAAAATGAATTAATTTAATTTTGATTAGGATTAATGTTATCCTAATCCATTCTATGTGGGGTTTTGAGATTGAGCTTTTAAAATTTCCCTATTAAACGGGTAAAAAAAATAAGACCTGATTTTAAAAAGAAAAAAAATCAATCCATAAACTAAAGCTTAATTAACCGTTCTAAAGGAAACTGAAGGTTTTAAAACAAAGAAAAAAGAAAGTAAGAAAAGAGAAGAAATTCACTCGAAAAGAAAGTGACACGTGCATATGTCCAAACATAATACTTCATGGATTGTTCTTATACAATTTAATAAAATTTTAACTTCATTCATTTTAAAGACTAAATTCACTTATTTATAAAATTAAGAAATTAAATTAGGTTAAAATTTTGAAAAAATAATTTCAATTTTATATAAAATTTAGGAAATAAAAAACGTATTAAACTTTTTAAATTTAAAAAAAAATAGAAAAAATAATTTGATAGATATAATAATTTACAAAAACTTATAAACTGATATATTTATAAAATGATAAAACTGTTTTGTTATATTATATCAACATCATTATATTACATATATAACAATCAATTATTCTAACTTTTGTCATTCATTAATTTTCACACAATTAATTATAAACGTAATCGATTATTTGTTTCTTATACCGTATAAATCTCTTCACGAGATAAGAAAAGAAGAGGTTGAGAGTAATTCCGTGAATGTTATGTGTGTTTATGGTTCTTTCATTTCTATATATGAAGGCAATGAGAATAATACATTTACGTCTTTCTCTCCTAACACATCCTCTCAGATAATTTATTATTTGTGGGTATTACGAGGATTTGACTTGAAATTTAACAATTTTTTTACTTTTTTTTTATAATAAAACACTTATCACTATTTTATTGGTCTACTTAAAGTTAATTAAAAAAAAATATTTAAAACAAATTAATTATAAATAATAGTTTGTCAAAAAAATTGTTAATTTTTTTTTCATAATTGTCTTTATTTGGTTTAACTTGTTTTCTATAATTTGTAGGAAAAAGATTTAGAACAGGATGACATTAAAATTTGTGTTAATGTGTAGGAAAAGATTTAACAAAGAAAATTAAGTATGAAATTATGAGAAATTCGTGGATATAGGAATTGTTTGAGAAATTATTAATTTATTCTTATATTCATGATTTTATTATTTTAAATAGTTTTTTTTAATTTTATTTTATAATTATTATAAACAATCAATTAACAATATTTTTAAATAGTTAGTATTTCTTAAGAAAAAAAATTATTTTCATTTTCTTAACTAATTCTTTAACAAAAAATGTTTATATTTTAAAAAATACAGCTAAGGATAATTTTACATTACATTTTAAAACAACTTATCAATCTTTATTAATTCAATTGAATCAATAACAAATACCAATAGATTTTAATTCAAATTCACAATCTTTTCATAAAGAAAACTGTTGTCTTTCTTTTCACTTTGCCTCCAAATCACTCCATTAAAGAGAGAAGAGAAAAGAGAAACAAAAAGAGAAACAGAAAGAGGAAGTGATTTGATAAAATAAAAAAACAAGACAAAAGAAGAAAAAAAAATGAAATCCATGAATAGTTTGTTTAACTTTATAAAAAAGTTAAAGAAAAAAAATTGATCTTTATTGTAATGTAATTAATTATGTCGTATAACATAATTATTTAATGTCATCAAATATAACTATTTTTTATTATTTTTTGAATGACGTAGTCCATTATACTGTCACTTTTTACTCTTTTTATTATTTTGTAAATTATATAATCGATTATGCATTATAGAATAATAATCTTCCTTCTCTTTCGTATTTTCTACTTTTGTTCTTGTTAAATGCTAATACTAATAAATAAAGTAATATTATTAATAAATAATTATAACAGTATATCAATAGTATGAATCAATAATAAAATTTAATGTTAAAAATAAAAAATATCATTTTTAAAATTAAATAACTCTAAAAATGAATTTTTATTTTATTTATCTTTTCTTTCGAACAATATTTCTTTCTATTATGCAATTTTTTAACATTCCAAAAATTATATCAAAATTTTCGAATGACTAAATGTTATAATATGATAGAACAGTTTAAGAATAAAAATAAAGTTATAAGTTTACAGTCATCCAAAATTGACCATAAATTTAAAACTTTACTTACAAAGGATGTACTTCAAAATAGATAAGTCAACTAAGAATGATTCTAAGCACTAGGCGGCTGCACCTTTTTCATTCTCCAGTGTTTGCTCCAAGGGCACATCATCAGCTACTGTTCACATCCAAAGGATTGGATGATCATCGCAAGGGGGAAGGCAAGCACATACAACACACACAATGCAAGGGTAAGCTAGGTTGAAAAACATGCAAGATAAGTCCAAATTCAAACTAACATATACTTAACAGTATGCACACAAGCAAACAAATAAACATTCTATCAGATTATACATTAAATGGAACTAACTATCATGTTATACAATCACACACACAACATGCCAAGACCATAACACAATAAAGACTAAGACCGAACGCATTTTGTTGACACCAATGACTGACCACGTGATTTGACCATCCGGACTAGTATGAAATGTCAAGTTCCAGGGGTTTGTGCACTTGTGGTGGCCTCTACTGCTTTGCAAAGCCATTGCCATGGGTTTCACCCTTACCACACACACAAGTGTAAGTCTGTCATCACTCACCTTGGGCCATACTGGAAACACCCAAGACTAGGACCTCCTGCTATTCTCACAACATGACTCATCACTCTCTACTTGAGCATGGATGGTCATTAGAATGTCAGGATAAACCCCATAAGGACACTCCGACCATTCATACGGTCAATCACAATAAACTATAGGGCACCACCATGTAACCTCCCTTGAGGATCATGGAATTACATCCAATAACCATACTTTTCACTTTTACATTGCATACAACATATATATAATATTAATTACACTTCAAAAGACCACAAACAACCCAACAAGTCATCAAAAATTGTATGAACTCATTCCATGTACACTACCAGACAATAATAGTTCTAAAAGGACCACTAAACAACACAAAACCCAGTGAACTCATACTTAGACAAGGAAAATGACTTTGAAACCATCACCAACAATTCCGGAAGGGTAAAAAACCCCCAGAACGACGTAAAGAACGTTCAAAACGGACATCCGAAACTCCACAAACTATCAAAAACAAAAGCAACAGCAGAAAAGGGCGTCCGACCCCCTTTAGTGGCGCCCAAGCGTCATATTTAAGATGGAAACAACAGAAAAGGGCGCCCAGGCGTGGCGTCTGCAGTGAAATTCACGAATTTTCTGCAGATTTTGCAGAACTCACCCACTCTCATTTCGTTTTAGGCACTTCTAGGAATTTCTAAGACTCTTAACTTCACCTAGGTGATGATTTAAACTAGTATCATCAATTCTAACACAACCTAAACAAATTCTCTAGAGATTTAACTTCAATCTACACTTAAATTCTTCAATTCCATCAACTTATCTACCCAAATCTAATTGTACCAGTTAGACATTGTTTTTACCACTTTTAAAGCTTCTAACAAGTCACAATTGACTTGTCTAAATGGTCTTGAATGACCAAAACCACCTGGGATACCAATTTCTAAATATGCCTACCTCAGTTCCTTAAATTTCTTTTAAAAATTAACCCCATCGAGCAAAATTTCAACTTCTACCACATATAACAGATTTCCTATACCTAAAAACCATGTGCAGAACCTCAATCAATATTCCATTACCCACATCCTCCAAGATCATACTTCTTTTCAACAGAACATATACACCTTTTTCCATTAAAACCCCAATTCAAACTCTAATTACAGCAACATGCATAACAAAGTTCTCACAAACATCATTCAATGGTTTTAAACATAAAGCAAATTCATGCACAATCAAAATCCACTGAAATAAGAATGAAATCCGAGCTTCCCTTATCTTTGTTCAACAGTGCAGTATAAATATAATTTAGCCCACTCTTTTGGAATTCGAAGATAACACTAGAACCACCTATAAATCATTAAATTTGGAATGGAAACAAGTTTTAGAGTCTAAGTGAGGTTAGAATTCGAAGAAAAGCAAGGTGGGTTACATGCAACAAGATTTGTTGCCTGAGTACAGCCCTAAAATTGAATGGGTTAGGGAGAAATGACTTACCGAAGTAAAACTGAAAACTGATCGGTGATGATCGGAGCTCTCGACTCCGGGAACGCATAATCACCACCCAAATGACAATGCACCAGTTCAGTTTCAAGATTTGGCAGAGAAAGTTATGACTGAAGTTTTAGAGAGAGGATATGGCTTTGAAGAAAATGTGGAGAGTTTGGTAAAGTTGATCTGGTTTATACGTTAATAAAATAAAGGAAAAGCCTTTCCCCTTAATTTAATTTCTTTTCTTTCTTATTTAATATATGCCTATATATTTATATATAATTACAGGTCCTTACAATTTTGCATTTGGCTAAGGATTCTTTATATTGTGAATGAGAATGTCCTTTTCTATTTTTTTGGGTTAAGTTTTATTTTATGTGTTGACAGAGTTTCTGCTTTAAAGTAACATTTTAAAAATTTACAATATTAACTATACTATAAATTCATTACAAGATTAATATAAAGCTTATACCAATATAAAATATAATTTAGATATTTAAAATTAAAATCTCCATTTTGTCCAAATGTTAATCTTGCACATTTTATATCTATACATGTTTGTGTACATATAATAACACATGTGACACTATAACAACATAAAGATAAGGTATTGAAATAACATTTTATTTAGGAAAATATGTATAAAGAAAATATTGTAATTAGATAACAAAAAAAATTCAATTTCATCAAAATAAAAATATTAAAAAATCATAAAAATCACATGTGGATCTTACTCGTCAAAGATATTCTACAAGTGAAGTATCGACATATACCTTCTTAAAGACTCATATGAATTAGTTATACTGCTTTGCCTGATGAAGTCCTATTAGCTTTGACTACTGTGAAAGGCATATTTCTTGAATCTTGGTTGACATTGTTAACTATTTTGTTGTTTCTTTTATTTCTCTCTCCTTTAAATTTGGGAGAGCTAAGTTGAAAAGTAAGGTAAAATATTATGTGGATGAACCATTCTAATGGTGCATTGGCAGCGACCAAGTCATAAAGAGGTGTGTTCAAGTCATTGAGACACCTTATGTACTTGAGTTTTGGCATTCATCACCCTTTGGTGGACACTATGACACACAAAAAACGTATAGGAAGATGTTGGATTGTGGATTGAATTGGCCTACCATCTTTAAAGATGCACAAAGGGTGTATGAAAATTGTGATCAATGTCAAAGAGCAGTTAGACCCATCACAAGAAGAGATGATTTGCCTCAGCAAGGTATTTGATATTTGGGGTATTGATTTTATGGGTCATTTTCCTCTTTCTTTTAGGTTTTCTTATTTTACTTGTTATAGACTATGTCTTTAAGTGGGTGGAAATCATAGTTACAAGGACTAACGATGTTTGGGTTGTTATGAGTTTTGTCAAGTCTAACATTTTTGTAGGTTTGAGATGCCACGAGCCATCGTCAGTGAATACGAGACCTATTTTTGCAATATGCTACTAAAGAATATGTTGAAAAACATATGGGATGACACATCACATTGTTACCCCATATCATTCCCAAACTAATTGATAAGCTAAGGTCTCTAACAGGGAAATTAAGAAGATCCAGCAAAAGTTGGTAAAGCCAAATATGAAAGATTGGGCCACACAATTGGATGATCAACTTTTGACACATACAACAACTTACAAAGCACCTATATGTATGTCACGTTTTATGGTTGTTTTTGGTAGGTTTGTCATCTACCTATGGAGATTGAGCATAGGGCCTATTGGGTCGTGAAATCTTGCAACTTGGACTCAATAAAAGTGGGGAAAGAGTGGCAACTCTAGTTGCAAAAAACTAGACGAAATTAGGCTCATAGCCTATTAAAAGTCAAAATTCTATAGGGAGAAAACGAAGAAATTCTATGACCAAAAGCTTGTGCCTAAAAAGGATTTCCAAGTAGGGAAAAATATGTTATTGTACAAATCCAAGCTAGGTCACATAAGTGGTAAGTTGCACTCCACATGGAAAGAACCATGCATTGTTACATAAGAATTTCCTTGTTGAGCAGTGGAGATCAAGGAAGAGTCTTCAAAAAGAATCTTCAGAGTTAATGGACATCATCTTCAGATATTCAATGAAAATCAAGACATGCTGAATAAGATGATGGATGAGATGAATTTGACTTCTCCAACATATCTTCCACCTTAAGGACGTAAGTATCTTTCATACCTTTTCTTTGCATTCTATATATTGAATACATTGAGAACAAAGCATAGATTAAGTGTAAGAGTGTGGGGAAACAATTTATTTTATTCCCTATTCCGATTTTGTTTTTATCTTTTCGTTAGTTTGTTTTTTCTTAATTTTCATTTTAATTTATTTTTGAAAAAAAAAATCTTTTCAATAAAAATGTATTTTCAATGGGTTTTAGTATTTGATACAGTATCTAGGACGATTATAACTCTAGTAAAATAGGAGTCATGTTTATATGAGTGGATTGTTTATAGAATTTTCTAATTGAGTTAATCTGATAATTACTTGATTAAATATTTGGTGAAAGAGTTTAGACCTTATGAGTTTTGAATCTTAATGAAAAGGATGGACCATCATTTTTTATTCCTATTTTTCTTGAGTGACTTGCTTATGTTTTGTTTATACTATAATATTTAGCTTGATTCTCTATTTTGCAACTTAGTTATATGTGCATGATTTGATATGATTGGAGAATTTCTTGTTTCTAGCTACCTAGTTATATAAATCTACCTTAATATTGATTCATTAGTAGTCCATTTTGAGCCTTAAACATCTTTTTCTTATTTTAAGTCCATTGCAAAAGCAAAAGAAAAAGATGATGCTTTCTCTTATCTTATGAAGATAAAAGAAGCTAATGAATTGTGCTAGGAATTGCTAAGGAATAAAGTGTGTAAATGAGTACCTCATTTAAAAAATAATAAAAAATACAAAAGGAAAAAGAAATGACAATGAAAGAGTTTTGAAAAAAAAAAAGGAAAATTAATCGCTTTTTCAAAAAGAACAAGAGAGGATAAAAAAAAATAGTTGTTTCTGAAAATCCTATTAAAATATTTCTACCTATGCCTTGATCTTATTATAACCTTTAAAAAGTACTCATTGTTTTTTATTGCATGTTTTCTGAAATTGTATTAATATATATATATATATATATATATATATATATATATAATATGTACTATATATAGTTATTTTAAACAATGTATTATGATTGTTATAAAAAATAAAAAATAAAAATATAATTTTAAATGAAATATTAATCATATTGTTCTGGTGTGGGGTCGAGTCAACTAATCCCTTTACAATTTCTCCTCCAGTCTGTCGGTCAGCCTTCCTTACGTCTGCCTCTACTCCTGCTCTTCTGTTATCGATCGTCTTTTCCTTCGTCTCCCAGTCTGAGTCCGTCCGGGAGGGCACCTGTCAAAGATTCTCTGATGCTAAAGTCATTAGGATATCCGTCTGGTAATTCGCGTGCTGTATTCATTGTGTAATTAATGAACTCACATGCCTCTTACCTTTGACCTGTATATATAGAGTTGGTCATAGGCCTTGGATATGGGAAACCTTAATCAGGGCCCAATCACAGCTCAATAACCCTTAATCCCTGCTTACCTTAATCATGTTTGCTAACCTCTATCATGATCGTGTTGGCAATCACCACCGTTCGATCCTCTCGTTGTTGAGGGAACTCCCGTCCTCACCATCCGGGCATCCCAATACACATATGATATACAAAATTATAAAGAGTAGACTTTCTAAGAATAAAAAAGATCATCGATGCAGAAATTGTTAAATAGACTCTCTAAAAATACAAAGATTAGACGTTGTAATAAAATATGAATAATATAATGTCTAAAGCTTCAAATGATAGACTGTGAAAAAAGTCTAAAGGGTAGGCTTTGTAACAATACAAATGTTAAATGATGCACAAAAATGTAAATAGTAGAGGAAGTAAAATTATAAAGGATATAGACCATGCAAAAATTGTAAAGAGTAAATTGTGTAAAATTACTTTAAACAATGCATAAGAAAATAAAATTAAAGGATCTAAAAAATAAAAGGATTGATCTAAAAATAAAAAAGGATAGATCAATGTAGAAAAATGTAAAGCAGTGATTCTTTATAATTTTGTGTTTGAAATAAAAAATATATATCCTTAGTTTATGAGTAAGTGAAATTTTAAGAATGTGAGTTTTTATTTTGAAAAAACAAATATAAGAAAGTGATTTTTCTAGAAATATAAGTGGTTTAAATAAAAATGTACTTCTCCTCTAGTTGAAAAACAATATTAAATAATAAGTATTATGATCACCAACCTAAATGGGAGAATCCAGTTTAAGGTTGTTTGAAAAATAGTAAACTCCAAATGAATGGTCAAAAGTGAGTTTGAAAATGAACTATCGCATTACGAAAGAATAAGCAAAGTTAAACACTATGACACATTTCAACTCGATTGTACAAAACTAAACTTATCAATTCATTCGCTCACCTTGTAGAGCTTCGAGCTTGGAAACTTATATACTTCCCCTCTATTGGAACTAGAAAATAATATTAAATAAATATAAATATTCTAACAAGGAGTACTCTCAGTTTAAATAAATATAAATGTCCATCTTTACCTATAAATATAACACATTCTTAAGGATCAATTTATCTTTACTCATTTTATATATTCATATATTTTATGTTTTTAATGATTTGAACGTTGACAGCTCTCTATTGGCAATTCAATAAGGATATAATTTTTCTAACAAGTGTATTAGATCAATTATAGTACAAGGTCGTATCCACACAAATTTGGTTTGATAAAACAATGACTTCTGCTCACAATTTGCTTAATAATAAAAGTAAGTGATGCTTATAAAGATGTTGTGACTGAAGTTGACTGCTCTTCCTTTATTATATTGCTATTGACTATTTATAAGTTATGTTTATTACTTTAGTATTCCTAAAAGTACTCTTTACGATAATCCTAAACTCATTATTGGCATTTAGGACTTAAGTTTATCAGACTCAGTGTTATTCTCCACCCTTGGTTGAATGACTCCTTTCATTAATCAACAAGAATCTATATTCAACTAAAGCCTTATATTTATTCATAGCATCTAACAAGCATTAAAAAATTTGATTGGATCTAAATTTAAACCAATTCCCACTCAATTTAAGTTGATGAAGTAAGATGAATGACCATGTCATCGAAGCAATAAACACAAATCAAATAACCAACATGTAAAGCAAGAACATAAAATATATTGAATCAAACGTAGTACAAAGGGTTAAAGAAGTTACCTCCAATTTAAATAAGGAAGAGTTTAGTTGCTTATAATAATGATTCCTAGAAGAAACATAAGGAGTTGTTGTCCTCCTTCAATTGTTCTCTCTAAATATATTACAATGAGTATCTAAGAACTCCTAAAATTGAGCTACTAAATCAGCATATAAATAACATAACAAGGCCTTATTTTTATAGAAATAAAACATGTTGCTTCAACTCCAAAGGTGTTGATCAACTATGGACATTTCTTCCTAGATGGGTTTCCTCTAAGTTTGAGCTCGTGGTTTGGTGGTCAACAGTGAGTTGTCCTTCCGAGAAGGGTTTTCTATAAAGCTTAACTGTCAATTCTAGTGCTTGAGATTTTTTGTAGTGAACATTTTTTCATTTATGGTTCAACGCCAATATCACTCTTCAGTTGCAGGGTTCACATTTGAATCTTCAGTAAACCGGCGGTGCTTAGCTTTAGCTTTGGGACTTAGTGTTATTCTCTTCATTTCCTTGAATTTATCTGCAAAACATCACAAACTCATCAAATTTCATATTTTCTAATTTCTCTACTCTTTATTCTATAATCTAAAGTGAAATGAGTTGTTTCATTTATATTTATATCAAATTTGTACAAGATAAGTGTCAAAATGATATGCAATATTAAGTAAACTAAACACTTATTACTATAGGAGGACCCTTGTTCGGTCCATGATCAATATTTTCATGTCATATAGGAGGACCACGCTCTTTATGGTAACAACAAAAGATAAATATAATTATTTAATTGTTTAAGTTAAAGAAAGTACAAAATAAAAAAAATAATTATTGAAATGTCATTTTGTTTATCTTTTTAAGATTTGAATTTATATTATGATGGTAGTAAAGAGTATAAGTTATTTTCTTTGTATTTATTTTTCTTCTGTTTACATATGTAAAATTGTGTATGTACGTGTGATTTGATAAAAAAAATGAATATAAATTAATATAAGATAACAATAACAACCATAATTTGATAATTAAATTTTTTATAAGTATATTTGAGTTTCTAATATCAAAACAAACTAGTGGGAGCTTTGATTAGAATGGTTGTAAATTTTAGGTAATTAATGTTGGACTTGATGTGTTGAGTTTTAGTGAAGATCTTTTGATGATATTGTTAGAAGATGAAGATGAAGATGTTAAAGATATTTCAAGAGTTTTTAGCTTTCATTGTATTTTGTTAAATATTTCATACAATGTATTTATAAGGTTTTTAATTTAGCATACAATCTTTATTAAAATCATTTAAAAAATTATTTTTGTAAAGATAAAAATGTGAAAAAAATATTTTATGACTTTTCAATTGATTAAGCTTTTAAGTAATCAATTTAAACTATTCGTGAGAAATTTCAGGATAATCAACTATCTATTTAATTAATCAAATAAACTAGAAAGTAGATTTAAGTGTTTTCTATGTTTTCATAAATTAATCAATTAAAATATTGTATAATTATTAACTTAATTTTCTCTATTAAACGTAAAAGAGGTTTAATTGATTAATACGTGTCATAATTGATTAAAACATAAAACATTATATGTGTTTTTTCAAATTTCAGCCAGAAAAAAATCAATTAAATACTTGAAATAATTGATTAAATACATTTGATTTTTTTTAAAAATTAGCGTTTTCTGGATTCTTTAAATAATTAATGTCATATTCTCACTCTTTTATACTACAATTACTATCGAAAAAACAAATTCAAATGGTACCGATTGAGTTATTTTCAAACTTTCAAAGAGATTTTAAGATATAAAACCAAAGGTGTGTTTTGTGATGGACCTTATACATTACTTTTGATATGAAAAACTAAATAGATTTAAACTATATAAACTTTAATTGTGTATTTAAGTTACTTTGATAAAATAAATACATTCCATTTTCATGTATAATGATACAAACTAATATACACTTTAATAAACAATAAAACATATAATTCTTAGCATGCATGACATTTTTGGATAAACGTACATTAATGAAAATAAATTATCTATATTATTAATTATAAGGAATTATTCACCTTTAGATAATTCACATAAATCTTAAAATTATCTTAATCAATTCAAACAATTAAATTTACAACATCATCATTCAAATTCATCGTAATCACTTTGGTGATTAAAATTTCTTTTATACATAAAATATATAATTTTAAATTAATCTAGTTCTTACAACTTTCTATAATTCCTGGACTATATTCAATCTCTCTTTTTTCTTTCATAAAATAAATTAGGTTAATTTTTTATTTTTTTTTCGAAATCAAATTAAATATTTACTCTTTCCTTGTTAAAAAAATATTATAAACTGTAAACAAAAAATTGTTTATGTGTGTGAAAAAAAACTCTGAAAGGCAATCTCGAAACTACACGTTTAATTAATTTCACAATAACCTTCTGTTATTAATCTATTTGTTGAAGCAAAGTTGATTAAGGCACACCAAAACAGATATAAATAATTAAATATATTATTCTAATAAATATGATACTAATAGGTTTCTTTATAGAGATGATTCAATATGTAACATAATACTAATTGAAATATAATTCTAATTTATATAAATGATAAACACAATTTTCAATCTTTAAGATAATGAATGTTTAGAACATATATTCATTTTATTAATTCGTCAAAACTCAGGTTTCGAATGAATGCTTTAGTTTAAAATTCATTTTATTTCATTTAATCAAATCTCAGGTAAAACGATATATTTGAATACAATCATTATTCATAAAACTAAAATTAATTGAGTGTATAAAAATATACTAATCAATATTTGATCACAACTGTAACATCCCAGAAATTATAGTATAATACTATAGTAGGAGTTATCATATAATAATATTGAAGGACAATAATTGGAATTAAAGAATATTTACAAAAGTCTAAAAAGAAATTTCTAATTTTGCAATAAACATAAGTCTATCAGCAAAGCTTATGAGCCATACCGAACGATTATATTATGAAGCTGTATAAACTGAACGAGTTACAAAATACCATTCTTAACTACTAACCAGACGGTTCTAAACTAAGTTTTCGGGATTATCATCGTCCAACGCTTACTCCAATGAACATTCTTCAATTTCTGCTCATACCCAAGGGATGATCATTGCAAGAGAAATGATGACCGAACGACAACAAGAGACAAAATAGAAAGAATGCAGGGTAAGCTAGTGTAATTTAATTAATCAAACATACAATCAAATCAACATAACATATAATCATCAAACATTCTTTTCTAGCAAAAACCGAACACAAAATATATACAATGATTTACTACTTGACTCGACCATCCGGATTGTATGAATATGTAGCTTGTGGCCGTTCGTGCACCCGGGTGGTGTAGTAACTGGAAACCCATCAGCTGCCACCCGAGGTTAGCCCGTCATACCTCACCTAAGGACCCCCCCCCCCCTTAGACTAGGGCCTCCTGCCATTCTCACCACATGACTTACCCGTCTCTACTTAAGAACTGATAATCATTAGAATTTCAGGATGAACGCCGTGAATTTCACTATCCATATTCATACTTTACCAATTCAATAACCAATTACTGAGACATTCCTCCTTGGAATTCTCTTCCATGCCACTTGAAATATACACATACTATCTCATCCAATATACAAATATACATAAAATTAAACCAAACAACAATTCAACATCATCATCGAATACATCCAAATGAAAGAACTTAACTTATTCTATAGACAAGACCGAATGAAAGCTCACTCCCTATATATATGAACATGACCGAGCGGTCATGTGAAAAGTAACAACTCAAGCATAAACTTAACATCCCTGAAAAACCCAACGTTCGAATAATCAAATTCTAAGACTAGACCAAACACTTTGAATATTAGACCGAACACTTCCGACCTAAAAACAACACTATTGTATTAGACTGATCTCCATTGATTGAATTTGAACAATAAGAACTTAGACCGAATACTAATAATATATTCGAACGTCTTATGCCTAAACATTTACTCGTTATAATCGAACACGTTAAGAAACCGAATGCTAGTACCGAACCGAGTACCCTAAGAAACCGAGCGTTAATATAAGGCCGAGCACTACTGAAAACTAAGTACTGGCACAAGACCGAGCAATATCTGCACAGTATATGACCGAGCGATCATAACATACAATGCCTAGAACAACACAACGTAATTGAGGCCAAAGACTATTACTTAAATGAACGTTATATTCAACAGAATATTAGCGCAATACCGATTGGTCATGAACTGAGAGTCTACAATAGCAGAACTCAGTTAAGACTGATTATCCAATAAAACCGAACGGTCATTAACAGGTAAGGTCTTAGAGACCAAACACAATTAAGACCGAATAAAAGGGAAAAGACGTTCGGTCCACGAAGGACCTACAACTAACTGCATAATTCTGTAGAGTGACAGGAAAACTCAAGACTCAATTCTATTCATTTACAATACTTGACAATTTATCAAACTTCAAGGCATACAATCAAACATACAACATTCCAATATCAATCAATTCATCAACATTCAAGCATACAATCATTCATACCAAAGAATTGTAATTAAATTACAAGCTTCCCTTACTTTTTTAGTCGAACGGTGATTTGAGTTACAACACAATTCGCTCCCTCAAATATTGATTCCTTCTATAACACCTATAACCCATCGAATATGAAAGAAAGACCAAGACATGATCAGGATTTTGTATAGATGAGATATATGAACACATGCAACTAAAAATTTAGCTTGCATGTGCTCGAAGACAGTTTTTTCAAGAAGGAGAGGAACTTACCTACTTAGAACCAAAGTCTGATCGGTGCAAATGGAAGAGCTTGACAACGGGAATGCTTAAGTGTTGTCTGGAAGATCGAAACAGTGAAAGGTTGAGAATTCGTAGAGAGAAGAAGAACAGAATCTAGAGAGAAGATGGAGAAAAATGGAAATTCAGAAGCTTAGAGAAGAAGGTGTATGCAGAAAGTGGTAGGAATTTTAAAATCTCAGTTTATATACTACCGTCAAAACCGAACGGTCCACTCCATGACAGCCACCTGGATCCCACTAAACTACTGAATTTAATGGTTCTGACAACAATCATTAAGAAACATTATTTTTTAATATTAAGAGTTAACTATATTTTTAATTTGTTAATTTTAATGTAAAAGTAAAATTCGTTCATATTCATAAATTTAATATATTTTAATTTTTAAATTTAATATAAATATAATTTTTTTTAATTTAATTATATTAAAATTATTGAAGTATTAAACACATTTCATATTTTAATGTTAGTTAGAGAATATATGCATGTTAATATAATTAAATTAAAAATAATTATATTTATTTATTTTAAAAATTAAAATATATTAAAATTTTGAATAAAAATAAATTTTATTTTTATATTAAAATTTGAAAATTTAAAAGATATTTAACTTTTTATTAACGATAAAACTACCAGTGGATATGAATATACTAAGTAAAAGGGTTTTTATTTTATTTTATTTTTAGTTCTACAGGAATATATCCGTCTAAAAAAATTGAAAAAGTAAAAATAACTTTATTCTGAATTGATACACTTTTTTTTATAAGTAATGGAATAAAAAGAAGAGTTGTTGGGTGTAGGTTTTGTTTTTTGGTTTCACAATGGTCACATCAGCTAAAGCGGATGCTACGGAAGACATTGTTTACAGTTTTTATTGGTTCATATTTATGCTGTGTTCACTCTGCTGATTTACACAGTATCTTTTTCAGCATATTAAACTGTACACACAATATTTTATGTTTGATAATAATATCACATTATCTTTATTATATTGACAAATATTTTATATATTATTTTTTCAAATTAAACAATTTTTAAAATATTTCTTAAACGGGCCTCAATATATTTACAAAATACTAAAATCCAAAATATAGAAAGAAACAAGTACTCCATTAAATAAGTAGTCATTTCCTCATTCAATAATGTATAAAATCTTACATAAGTTATTCGTATGACATAAAATAAATGAGAAATGATAGTTTGACACCGTATGAGTGACAAATTTTTGACACCCATGACGTGTCAGTTTTTCATAGGTTGAGCAATTATAAAAAAAAAATTTTTTTACTGACGTGGAAATTGGAAGCAAGGAGAAGGAAAGGGTTTTCATTTGAATTTCATTTTCAGAAACGTAGAGAGAGAAGGAGAACGAAAGCTCTGAACCACCGAAGCCCACTTCCCGACTCCACCGTGTTTCCCCGTTCGACGGCCACCGGAGGTCCACCGCCGATCATCATCCGCTCGCCGCTGGCGTGTCTTCCCACCGATCAACTCCACCGTCGCTTTGTCTTGCCGCCGTCCCAGTCGTCCCGTTTCCAACGTTCTCTCGCCGTTGAACGTCGACCGGAAGACCACCGTCAGTCGCCGTTGAAACGCAACCCGAGGACCACCGGAACACTGCCGTTACTCACCGTTCAACCGCCACCGGAAGAACGCCGCCGCCGTCACTCACCGTTCAACCGCCACCGGAAGACCACCACCGGAGCACGTTCAGGCACAGTTCCAGTCTCATACCGTGCCTTCTCCTTCCCGCCGGCTTGGGTTGGTTCTCATTCCGCCGTCTTACCGTGCGTTTCGCGAGGTAGGTATAATTTCGATTTTTAATTTTAATTGAATTGGGAAAATTGAAATGGCATGCTTGCTTTAGTTCAGTTGTTACTCTGCCATCATGGACTGTTTGGTTGTAATGGCTTGTATTATTATAAATTTTTTTTTGCAATCTACAATCTCCATGTATCAAATTTGAAAGCAATGTTGATGTTGGTGTCGGCACCGGCACATGGAAGAAGTACATATAGTTTTGCTTTTGGAAATAACAATTGGGAATGATAACTTGTAGATACATTATGTGTTATTGTTCCCTTTTATCAGTTTGAATCATTTATTTTGGTATGATCATTTTAGGTGCCTATATTTAACAGTGATGGAATTCACTACAGCAAAAGGTGGTACCAATGTAAGTAAACCTGTTGCATTGTAAATGTAATTGTTGGTTTCAATAGTGTAGGTTATTGATTGTTTTTGTTGCAAATACTATGCAGCTTCGATTGCGGTCATGGTGTGATACCAAAGTCATTGTGGAAATTAATTCAAAACTCAGAGAAGTTGACCGGATTCGAATTCAACAAACACCATTCAAGTGGTGTGTCGATATGGACAAGCCAATAGACTTATGCACTCCATTGTTGTATGAAATGGTGAAGCGATGGATCGGCCGCAACGAATGCTTTATTGTGAAGCAAACAATGGTACCCTTTACAGTTAGTGATGTGTGCATGGGTCTAGGTCTAGGTGTTGGGGGATTACATGTTAATTTTGATGATAATGTTGTCGGTGTTGTTTGTCAACAATTTGAAAGAAACTCATTTACTCCCAAAGACGTTGTAAATAGGATAAAATTCTTACTAGAAAATGATGACTCTGATGTGGATTGCGTATGTCGATTGTATATATTAGTTTGTTTTATATTTTTTTACTTTCCTAGGAAATCGAAGGTAGTTAGTAAGATGCCTTTTACAGTTTTAGATAACATTGATAGTTTGAACCAATATGATTGGGCAAAAGCTGTCCATACATATTTAATTAATAGTTTATCAAAGGAGGCAATGATGCTAAGGCAGCGTGACATTAAGCACTCTATAGGCATTAGTGGGAATGCTGCAGTGTTACAGGTAAGAATTAAATAATAATTTACCTTTTCTTTAAAGAAATTGTATTTTATTTGTTCTTAATTTTGAGTTATTTTTGTTTTGTAGCTTTGGGCTGTTGAACGTTTGGGCTTAATTGATGGTGAACATGAAATCGTGTTCCCAAGAATAATGAATTGGCCTGCGGTTAAGTTAAGGTCCAAAAAAATAGAAGAAGTTTTTAAGAGAAACAATGTAAGTTATTATTTTTTGTGTGTGTATAATTATTGTTGACTTTTACATGGTTTTGTTTATTGATTATGATTGATTATTTATATTTGGATGTTCATAGATATGTTGGCAGTGGTTGTTGCGCGAGGAGGACCATGACAACCCAATGATTCGTGCAGCCCTAAATTTGGATGAAGGGCCAGTACCAGAAAATGGTGCACATGAAAGTGGTTTGAGTTGGGAAGAACTGATGCAGAAAGTACAACAGAACCAAAGCAGAATGATTGAAATGAATAAGGACATAACTGATTTGGCTGCTATGGTTGTTGATGGTAGGAATAAAAGACAACAACGTTCAGTTTTTGGTGGTGATGTTCAGGGTGATGTGCATTGTGATGCAGATGTTGGTGATGTTCGTGGTGAAGCCGATGTTGGTGGTGAAACACATGTTGCTGGTGTTGGTGGTGAAACAGATGTTCATGATGTTGATTGTGTAGGAGATGAGGCTGGCCCATCTTTTGTTGGGGAAGGTTGTTTGGATGAAGACAAAGATGATGTGCAGGGTGTTGAGGACGTTGACGACATTGACGACGTTGAGGACGTTGAGGACGTTGACGATGTTAAGGATGTTGGACCTCTTATAGCCGTCCTTCCAGCAGTGCACCCTCATCAGGATGTCCATTTATTGGAAGTCAATCCCAAATATTTGTACAACTTGGTTACTCCGTTTAGGGCTCCTTGGTGGTAATGTCTTTTAATGGTTGTTATAAATTCCTTATAAATTTGTTTAATTTATTTGAGTTAGATCCTGAGACATGATTACATTTTCCATGTCTGTTGGAAGGGTTGTGTCTGAGATATGCGGTCAAGTGTTTGGGACCCGCGAGTGTTACTTCTTAGGACCTCAGAGCAAAGTGGACAACATGGTAAAAATGAGATTTGTTGTGGTTAAATTTTGAATACTTTATTTTTATGAATGTTTTATAACTGATGTATAATTATGAATTTAATTTTTTGTAGGGGATGCTGTTTGCAACAAGTGTATTCATGTACTTTGAAAAGAGGTCCACAGGAGTAGTGAAAAGGATATGTTTTAGTCCTTTATATGCGGTTGGTTGAAATCTTCCTCCTTTTCATGTTGTAATTATTGTATATAGATTACATATCAAAGTTAAATAATTGTTTTTCTTGCAGTGCCAAGTTGTAGAAGACTCAAAAAAGAGAAAGATGCATCGTAAAGTTTGGACGTTGAATGACTACGTCAACTTCTTCCAACCCAATATCATTGGGTTTGATGACATTGTTAATGCTGAATTTGTTAGTTTTCTTAAATGTCATACAATGAAGTTGCACTAATGAGTGATTATCTGTTGAACAAGTTTTGACGTAATTGTTTGTTTTTAGTTGTTTGTCCCTATAATCCATGACGGCCATTGGTGGTGCTACGCCGTGAAGATTCCGACGATGGAAATGTTTGCATTGGACTCAGTTGGCCACAATCGGAAAGAGCGAAAAAGGATTGACACTGTTATGGTAACTGTTGTAATTGATTTGTACTATTTATTCCTAAAACGTTTATTTGTTTTTCAATTAAAAGTTAAGTTTGTTGTTTTGCAGGCCCATAATCTTGAAATATTTTTTGGGCATTTGTTCAATCGTTATGAAGGAAACAAACCGTCCTTATTTGTCCAACACGTGCATACTCCAATACAACCAAACTCGTAAGTATTAAATGTTCTTGAGTTTAATTATAATATTTGTTACTTTCAAAGAACTACAATTTGATGTTTTTAATACTGGACTTTGTTTACTATAGATATGATTGTGGAGTATATGTTTTGAAATTCATGGAGTTGTGGGACGGTGTGGAGAGATTTGAAGGCAACACAATGCCCAATTACACTAGTGTAAGTTACGTAAATTATTAGTTCTTTATAATTTATATTCAATTATTATTTAAAGGAAAATGATTTACATTTTTGTATTTGCAGGAGGAACTGCAAGAGTTTAGGGAGAAGTACGTTTCTGATTGGATATTGGATCCTGACAATGTGCGGCGAAATGAAGTCCTGCGATTTTTACGTTTAATTTATTAGACTTGATGAAAGAGATGTATCGTTAACATTTAGTAGTAATGTAATTTCAACATAACAATGATTACTGTCTTAAATGTCGTAAGCATTTCGACATGGTTGAATTCAACTGTGAGCATTATTTGTGTACTATGTTTCTTGCGCAATGTCCAGGATTTGTATTTCATATTATTTGTTTAACGGGGTAATTACAGGGTATTATTTTATCACGGCAAATATGCATTTCAAAATGAAGTGCCACATTCAAACATGACATCTTTGTGCAGAAACTTATGTTAAACTACCCACTTATAACGCCCTTGCTACCACTTTCGTTCCAGCAAAATAATTTTTCAAAAAAACGTTGCCTCTGCATACAATTGGATATAAATTTGTTATTCAATGATACTTTGTGATTTTTAATCATTATATTTCGTTTACAAGGAAGTTTGGATTTCAAAACAAATGAAAGATTGATAGTTGCCCTCTTCGTGCAGAAACTTATGTTAAACTACCCACTTATAACGCCCTTGCTACCACTTTCGTTCCAGCAAAATAATTTTTCAAAAATACGTTGCCTCTGCATACAA
The DNA here is from genome assembly GCA_027742785.1 of Vigna reflexopilosa. Taxonomy (NCBI): domain Eukaryota; kingdom Viridiplantae; phylum Streptophyta; class Magnoliopsida; order Fabales; family Fabaceae; genus Vigna; species Vigna reflexopilosa. Next base: position 11,129,218 of record CM050918.1, read on the forward strand.
TTGGATATAAATTTATTATTCAATGATACTCTGTGAATTTTAATCATTATATTTCGATTTACAAGGAAGTTTGGATTTCAAAACAAATGAAAGATTGATAGTTGCCCTCTTCGTGCAGAAACTTATGTTAAACTACCCACTTATAACGCCCTTGCTACCACTTTCGTTCCAGCAAAATAATTTTTCAAAAAACGTTGCCTCTGCATACAATTGGATATAAATTTGTTATTCAATGATACTCTGTGAATTTTAATCATTATATTTCGTTTACAAGGAAGTTTGGATTTCAAAACAAATGAAAGATTGGTAGTTGCCCTCTTCGTGCAGAAACTTATGTTAAACTACCCACTTATAACGCCCTTGCTACCACTTTAGTTCCAGCAAAATAATTTTTCAAAAAACGTTGCCTCTTCATACAATTGGATATAAATTTATTATTCAATGATACTTTGTGATTTTTAATCATTATATTTCGTTTACAAGGAAGTTTGGATTTCAAAACAAATGAAAGATTGATAGTTGCCCTCTTCGTGCAGAAACTTATGTTAAACTACCCACTTATAACGCCCTTGCTACCACTTTATTTCCAGCAAAATAATTTTTCAAAAAAACGTTGCCTCTGCATACAATTGGATATAAATTTGTTATTCAATGATACTCTGTGAATTTTAATCATTATATTTCGTTTACAAGGAAGTTTGGATTTCAAAACAAATGAAAGATTGATAGTTGCCCTCTTCGTGCAGAAACTTATGTTAAACTACCCACTTATAACGCCCTTGCTACCACTTTATTTCCAGCAAAATAATTTTTCAAAAATACGTTGCCTCTGCATACAATTGGATATAAATTTGTTATTCAATGATACTTTGTGATTTTTAATCATTATATTTCGTTTACAAGGAAGTTTGGATTTCGAAACAAATGAAAGATTGATAGTTGCCCTCTTCGTGCAGAAACTTATGTTAAACTACCCACTTATAACGCCCTTGCTACCACTTTCGTTCGAGCAAAATAATTTTTCAAAAAAACGTTGCCTCTGCATACAATTGGATATAAATTTGTTATTCAATGATACTCTGTGAATTTTAATCATTATATTTCGTTTACAAGGAAGTTTGGATTTCAAAACAAATGAAAGATTGGTAGTTGCCCTCTTCGTGCAGAAACTTATGTTAAACTACCCACTTATAACGCCCTTGCTACCACTTTCGTTCCAGCAAAATAATTTTTCAAAAAAACGTTGCCTCTGCATACAATTGGATATAAATTTGTTATTCAATGATACTTTGTGATTTTTAATCATTATATTTCGTTTACAAGGAAGTTTGGATTTCAAAACAAATGAAAGATTGGTAGTTGCCCTCTTCGTGCAGAAACTTATTTTAAACTACCCACTTATAACACCCTTGCTACCACTTTATTTCCAGCAAAATAATTTTTCAAAAAAACGTTGCCTCTGCATACAATTGGATATAAATTTATTATTCAATGATACTCTGTGAATTTTAATCATTATATTTCGCTTACATGGAAGTTTGGATTTCAAAACAAATGAAAGATTGGTAGTTGCCCTCTTCGTGCAGAAACTTATCCTAAACTACCCACTTATAACGCCCTTGCTACCACTTTCGTTCCAGCATAATAATTTATAAAAAATATTTTTCCTTCTATATAATAAGAAAGTAAAATATAGGATAACAAATTACATAAATATATTAATGGACTAAAGAAAAGAAAATTGTAATAGGAGGTGTTGCACAATACTAGATGAACAAAAAAATAACATTACTTCGTCTCGTTGTCTTTTGAAAATTCTTTGACGTCAATATCCTTCAAAGCAACTTTGTTCGAAGGGCGAACAAGTTTGTGAAGTATTTCCTGGATTTTTTTGTTGTCTACCGCTGGCTTTGCTGTAACGAAGATTTTGGTGGAGCACGTATTCTGTTCATCTATTTTTTCCATTGCATTCCATCGATCTAAACATGCTTTTACTTCAGTGTCGTTGAGAAAAAGTTGCTCCCATGGATCCATTCGTCGATGTTTAAAACCAATGACTACAACTTTGTACTGTGTATTACACAAACAACTATTTTATAGTGAACAATGGCACTAGATGGACTTAAATTTTATGGTTGTGGTCCACCAATAAAGTATATAACTTTATTGTGTAATTAATGTTGTTTGGTTGGCAGTATCATCCACCCAAAATTATAAAGTTAGTCACCACCATTAATTCATTGTTTTTGGTCCAACAATTTAGTGCAATACCATGAGAGACGTAATGAAGCTATATGGAATGGTTTGCTGAATAAAGAAACATAGCACTGATATTCAAAATACGAATTTAAATACATGATTAAATATTAATACTAATAATGGTAACTAATGAAGCTAATAAATAAGTAAATAAGCATTTTGTTCAACCCTTCATTAATCTTCCTTTGGGGTTGTCGTTGCATTGTTGAAGGCAGAAGTAGTTGGCTTTTCGGATGGACCAACATCTTTGTTGTCCTTGTTGGAATGGTCACATGGATCGCATGCAACGTGAGGTTTGGAGAAAGCCCTGACTAGGTGGTCAGTTGGAGGTCCAATGTCTGCTTTGAATACCTGCATATTGGTGTACACTGATTTCCTGTTAACGTCGGACGTAAGTTAAACACGTTAACATGAAGTTGGTGATTGCTTTGAAACCTATTACCTTGACCATATTGCGGACAGTTATGTTCAAATAGTAAGTTCTTCGAAAAGGACTGAATGTAACAACCTATGGAGACAAACATGAATAACATATTAATGAAGGTATACATTAAGGTCATCCAGTGTGGGTAAGATTTTTATAATTAAAATTAAAATTTTATTTACACTTTGCAATAACAACACAGCACCAACTCCTATATCCGGACCAAACTCGGGATGCAAAAGGACTTTTTTGTGCAAAGAAGCACACACTGTCGCACTAGGGTCCTGGCCATATTGAAAATGGAAAAGTTTAGAGGTGAAAATGTTATGGATTATATGATGGAGTAAACTTGTACCTTAACAGATATTTTCATGTCACCCAATCCATTTGGGTTACACTCTTTAACAATGCATGCCACAAATGGGAGTCGAACCATTGACTTTCCGCATTCGAGCTTTGTCACGTTTTCCATGTTGCCATGTTCTACAAGTCCTGCATACAATAAACGTGGTGTTATTATTCACGACCTTTATTAATTGGAGTTTAAACATTTCAAAAGCAAACTGAAAACCAACCATGGTGCTTAATGAACATTTCTGCCCAAATCCAGGGATTTGATTTAAAATCCCGATCATATGTTGCCTTTGCTATTTGGTTAACAAACTCCTGCGTACTTTGGGGTTCATCCGTCTGCCTGTTAAGCATTGCGGCTTGAACATTTCCAGCAGGTCCTGGAATCAACGTTTCATCAGAGTTGCATCTTTGTAAGAAAGCTTCAAGATCAATGTGGTCTACATCAAGTCCCTGCCATGCGTCCATGTTTCCAAACTTCGTCATTTGCAGAAAATTGAAATAAAAAAACAAATTAGTTGAAACTGCGGACAATAACAAACGTGGAAAAAAATTCAGTATAAAGTCAAAGAAGTCAACACCAAGTTATTGTAGTTGACGTTTAATTCAATTTCAATGTGAATGGTTCAGTGACCGTGAGTTAGAATTTATAGAGCAATTTATTAATAAAAATTTCTTTTAAATAAGTAAATGGTCATAAAAAGGTGATACCTTGTCTTTATGACACTGTAACGTGTAAAAGACTCCAAAGAAATAATTGAATATTATATTACAATATAATATTGTTGTCTAATCAAACTGAATCACTTTATTGCCTTTGCCATGCATTGAATGCTATTCCATGTCTAATGAACCGCCTAACCCAATGACAATCATTTACTCCCATTTAATGCGGGCAAATGCAAAACCAAAAGCAGGGCTAGGTATTTCATCCCAGTAATGAAGTACCTTCCACCTCTCATTCTAGAGAAAGAAAGGAAGTTGGAGGTTCGTCGTTGGGAAGTTAATGAAGTGCATTGAATAGGCAACAAGTTGGCAGTTCGAACTTCCTACCATGTGATACAACATTTATTTCAGGTACGCTTAAAACTCCTTTCTTCTTCGTAAGGTATTTGAACATTCATTTATTAGTTTTTAATTTTTTATTTTTGTGGGATAAAAAATTTTTTGTATTCCACATATTAAGATGATTATCTACTGAGGAACATTTGCATAAAGAGTGAGGAGAAACTCTTGCAATAATATGTTAATTTGAGATTTGTGATTTTCCATAAAGATTATATATTGTAAAATAGTTTTAGAAATGTTGTAATTATTTGTCATTTTATTTTAATTCTTTCATTGTTCAAGTAAGATGTTTTCTGATTTTTATTAATCTTGTCGATTAAACAATTGTGTTCATATATGACAATATTAAATTAAAACGTTCACATTTTTTTTGTATGTAGAGATGAAAAATTCAGTAACTTACATATACATGACATTATGCAGTAGGATATTACGATTTTCATGTCCATGTTACAAAATATGGAAGCAGTGGACTTGGAAGCAGTTCCTTCTTCTGAGGTCAACAGTGATTACATGGATAATATTGACAATAATGTTCCGAAATTGCAGATGTCTTTCGATACAATAGAACAGGTGAAAAGTTTTTATAGAACGTATGCCGTCAGTTGTGGTTTTGCTGTTCGGATAAGGAGCTCAAAAAAAAATAACAACAATGAATTGACGTTTATGAAATTAGTGTGTTCTCGGCAGGGGAAGTACATTTCTTCCATTTCTCCAGAGTTCAAAACCCAGCCCAGCCAAAGAAACGAATGCCCTGCTGGAATAACAGTTTCTCTTAAAGCAGGAATATGGTATGTAGGGACAGTTGTAACCGAACACAACCATGACATGTGTCCAAAGAACTCAAACCTTATCCGTGGTAATCGAAAACTTAATATGCATGCGAAGCACACTCTTACCATGAATGATGATGCTGGTGTGCGCATTAACAAAAGTTTCATATCTTTGGTTAATGATGCTGGTGGATATGAAAACATACAGTTCATGCAACGTGATGCAAGAAATTATATTGGGCACCAACGAAGGAGTTTTTGTAAGGATGGAGATGGGCAGACACTTTTAAAATACTTTTCAACAATGAGAGAATTAAACAACGAATTCTTCTTTGAAATGGAAATGGATGACCAAAACCGCATTTGTAGTGTGTTTTGGGCTGATGCACGCAGTCGTGCAGCTTGTGTAGATTTTGGTGATGTCGTCTCATTCGACACAACCTACCTAACAAACAAATATGACATGCCGTTTGCACCATTCGTTGGGGTTAATCATCATGGTCATTCGATATTACTTGGTTGTGCTTTGATTTCCGCTGAGGACACATCAACATTCACATGGCTGTTTACATGTTGGCTAAGATGTATGTCTAACAACCCTCCAATTGGTATCGTCACAGACCAATGTAAGGCAATGTCCAATGCCATAAAAGTTGTGTTTCCAAACACAAGTCATCGTTGGTGTTTGTGGCACATAATGAAGAAAATACCAGAAAAATTGCAATCGTACAAAAATTATGGAGTCATAAAAAATGAACTAAAGACTCTTGTGTATGAGTCAGTAACTCCGGAGGACTTTGAGTTAGGATGGGGAAATTTAATCACATGCCACGGGTTAGAGAAGAACGAATGGCTAAGTTCATTGTTTGAAGAAAGAGGGAGATGGGTTCCGTGTTATATGAAACATCAATTTTGGGCAGGAATGTCAACAACCCAAAGAAGTGAGGGCATGAATGCCTTCTTCGATGGATTTATAAATTCAACCACAACACTTCAACAATTTGTCCTTCAGTACGAAAATGCCCTACGACAAAAGGCCCAAAAAGAAACTGAAGCTGATTTTGCCTCATTGAATTCCACACTACCATGTGGATCTCAATCTCTTATTGAAAGACAATATCAAATGGAGTACACACACGCCAAATTTATGGAAGTTCAAAAGGAATTCCGGTCAAGGATGAATTGTTTTATTAAGAATATGTCTAAACAGGGTTGTAGGACTACGTACAATGTGAAAGAAGAGTTTATATGGGAGGGGCAATGTGGATCAAAATTTTTTGTTGTCGATTATTATCCTCTCACAACCAACATTCATTGCAGTTGTCAACTTTTTGAGTTTAGAGGAATCTTGTGTCGACATTGCTTATTGGTCCTAGGTCAGGAGGATGTGCGTAATGTACCAACAAAATATGTTTTACGACGGTGGAGCAGAAATGTACGTAGAAGACACACTTTGATTAAAGCATCTTACAACAACCACACTCAAGAACCTAAGATGCAAAGGTACCAAACTTTGTGTAAGTGTTTCTATGACATCGCGGAGGAGGCATGTCATTCTGAGACTGCTTCCAAGAAGTTGCTTTGTGATTTGAACTCAATAGGGAGAAGTTTAGGGGTTAGAACATCGGCCTCATTGACGTTGTCCAACGATGATGGATCTGACATGCATGCACATCCCCCTTCTAGTCAAGAAGGTCGACCAGCTTGTGAAGTTGATGGCTTAATTGTTCGCAGTCCTGTCTCTGTGAAACGCAAAGGGCGACCACGAACAAAAAGATTGCAATCAACGGTTGAAAAAATAACAAAAAAGAAAAACTCCCAACGTGCTAAAAATAAACATACAACGAATCATAGTGTGAGTGGTACACATAGCTGTCATTTAATGTCTTTTACTATTACTATATGGTTATGAAATCCTTTACTAATACTTTTATTACAGGAAAGAACTACTTGTCATGATACAGACATCCATAATGTTGACGACCTTGGAAGTCAGCAGATAGTTGAATCTCAAGTTTCACAATCGGGATTCATGTCCTTATTGACATCTGCACACTACAATAATGATAATGAGGACTTGTCACAATGCACTTTTACACACCTTTAGGTGATGGACTTTTGGAAATTAACCAAAATTAGGGTATGTCCCTTCATGTCGTCATTGTTTCATTAAAATCAAGTTTGATTTTTAATTATTTTTGTATAGCCATGAATGATACGGAAGGTAATATGATGTTTGATTTAAGATGTAATTTTGTATAACAAGGGAAATCAATACAAAGGGAAATCAATGCCCAATTACAATAGTATGCAATAGAAATATTTACTTATTTATATCTTGTATTGAACTTGGTCGTATGATTAATTTTGTGTGCTTTTTTTTTTGTTTTTAGGAGGAACTGCAACAAATTACGGAGAAATATGTTCCTGATCTTGATAATGTGGTGCGGAAATAAGTCTTGCAATATATATAGTTCAAGTATTACATTGTTTTGAAAGAAACATATTGTTAACATTTCTTACTAAAGCAATTTGAACATTACAATGATGAGTGTCTTACGATTGTGTACGAATTTTTTTGCACAATTTGCAGTATTATTTGTGTACCATCTTTGTTGCTTAATGTCCAGGATTTTTATTTCATAATTCGTTAACAATTAGGTGGGGAGTTCAAAACAAGTGCTCCATTGCAAGTTGCCCTCTGCGTCCCAAAAGTCTAACTAAACTACCCACTTACTGGGCCATTGCTCCCACTGTTTTTCCAGCACCCTTAAGTTTAAACCACAATGTTTTCTTGGACATGGACTTCCATATAAATGTCTTGTTAAATGATAATTAATGATTTTCATTCAATATAATTCGTTAACAATTAGGTGGGGAGTTCAAAACAAGTGCTCCATTGCAAGTTGCCCTCTGCGTCCCAAAAGTCTAACTGAACTACCCACTTACTGGCCCATTGTTCCCACTGTTTTTCCAGCACCCTGAAGTTTAAACCACAATGTTTTCTTGGACATGGACTTCCATATAAATGTCTTGTTAAATGATAATTAATGATTTTCATTCCATATAATTCGTTAACAATTAGGTGGGGAGTTCAAAACAAGTGCTCCAATTCAAGTTGCCCTCTGCGTCCCAAAAGTCTAACTAAACTACCCACTTACTGGGCCATTGCTCCCACTGTTTTTCCAGCACCATCAATTTAAACCACAATGTTTTCTTGGACATGGACTTCGATATAAATGTCTTGTTAAATGATAATTAATGATTTTCATTCCATATAATTCGTTAACAATTAGGTGGGGAGTTCAAAACAAGTGCTCCATTGCGAGTTGCCCTCTGCGTCCCAAAAGTCTAACTAAACTACCCACTTACTGGGCCATTGCTCCCACTGTTTTTCCAGCACCCTGAAGTTTAAACCACAATGTTTTCTTGGACATGGACTTCCATATAAATGTCTTGTTAAATGATAATTAATGATTTTCATTCCATATAATTCGTTAACAATTAGGTGGGGAGTTCAAAACAAGTGCTCCATTGCAAGTTGCCCTCTGCGTCCCAAAAGTCTAACTAAACTACCCACTTACTGGGCCATTGCTCCCACTGTTTTTCCAACACCCTGAAGTTTAAACCACAATGTTTTCTTGGACATGGACTTCCATATAAATGTCTTGTTAAATGATAATTAATGATTTTCATTCCATTTAATTCGTTAACAATTAGGTGGGGAGTTCAAAACAAGTGCTCCAATTCAAGTTGCCCTCTGCGTCCCAAAAGTCTAACTAAACTACCCACTTACTGGGCCATTGCTCCCACTGTTTTTCCAGCACCATCAATTTAAACCACAATGTTTTCTTGGACATGGACTTCGATATAAATGTCTTGTTAAATGATAATTAATGATTTTCATTCCATATAATTCGTTAACAATTAGGTGGGGAGTTCAAAACAAGTGCTCCATTGCAAGTTGCCCTCTGCGTCCCAAAAGTCTAACTAAACTACCCACTTACTGGGCCATTGCTCCCACTGTTTTTCCAGCACCCTGAAGTTTAAAAAAAACAACTTGCAGAATGAAAAATGCCCTCTACGCGCAATAACTCAGCCTAATTCCTGCCCACTGTTTATCCAAGGTCTGATACTACACATTGAGTGCTAACAATAAATCTCCCTTAGGCATGTACATCCATATACTAGGCAAATTTCAAGGTCATTGCCAAACTTATCCAATAAGTTCAATAAATTAAACAGAAATTATACATAATAGGCAAATTTTAAGATCATTGCCAAACAAAATTCACAAACCTGCCAAACACTTTTTTATGCAGAAATCAATGTAAATAAAGCACTTGCATCCAACATAATGAAGTTTGTACATCAACATCTTAGCATACAACATAATGAAGTTTGTACATGAACACCATGTAGTTCTGCAACATATTTCTAGGGTTGTTAACATAAAAGTTTAACTACAACATAATGAACTACTCATTTTTTTCTTCTACCCTCTCCTGTAAATGGAGTTTTATTCGCCCTACTCTTCATCCTTCTTCGGGGTGCCGCCTTCATTCTATCGTACATTGTGCTTGGCTTTACTTCATCCTGACCTTCACACCCCGGGGTTTTTTCGTGATGTTGAAACGGTGTGCTTTGAATTGGATCTTCACTTGCAGTAAAGGGCTTATCATCAAAGTCTTCAACGTTATCATCATTTTTCTCTTCCACTAAAATACTCTTGAAATGAGCAATACTACTTTGCATGTCACCAATAACACGCGATTGTTCTTCTATAATGCGAGTTAATTTTTCCTTATCTACTCTATTTTGGTGGTTGACTGGCACATGATATTTTTCAACAGCTTCTTTGACTATAGCATAAGAAAGCTCTTCTTTCGAAATCCCAACATCAATAACAACCTGAATAAGTTAACAATTTTCTTTATATCAATCACAAAATATAAAAAACATTAAACCAACAGATTGCTTAAATGACAAAGTACTCACCGATTCCTTATTCAAAGCATTTTTTATGAACTTGTCACCGATATTGATATCAATCCAATTCAACAACCTTGGAAACTTTGATATCCTTGTACTGTACATTGACTTGGATGTCACAAAATGATGACAAAACCATACCTGGAAAGGGTAAATACAACAACATTCACATAATAAGTCATCACATAACTTAACTTATCAGTCTATTTCATTAATGATTACACACATAACATATACCTGCAAAAGGTATGCACATCCAGAAACATGAAAATGGCTTCTGCTTCTTTCGTTCTTCATTGTTGTAGAAGCATTAGACAAACTTTCTATAAAGTACTCATAAACTACACTACCCCACTTGTATTTACCCACACAGCCCAAATCAGAAACAAGGTCCAAAATAATTGGAAAGACTACTCCACTACGATTGGGAAACAAAAACTCACTTATCCCAACCAATAAATATAAGCTACAAAAGTGTTCTAATGGAAAATTATGATTTTCCTCTAACAAAAAGTCATACACCATCTTAACATCTACATTCCCATTAGGAAAGTACTCCCTACAAACACTTTGATGACCAACTTTTTTTAAATCAATAGCTTCACCTACAATAGGCAACCCTAAAGACAAACAAACATCAAGTTCAGAAAATTCTATAATTTTGTGGCCAAAATAAAACCCTCCCATGTGATCAACCCACCTATCACATAAATCACCCAACACATTCCTACCTATCTTAATAGAATTGGGCAACAACAAAAACCAGGAAAAAATAGTCTTCTCAATAAAAGCCTTTTGTTCAGGATTCAGTCTTTCGTTCAAAGCACCAACCAATTGTGTCTTGCATGAGTGTTTAAAAACAAACTGCAAACAAAAACATGGGATTTATTCAAATACATAACAACGACAGATGTATGCAAATGTAATACAACCACACATACCTTCTTCCTGGTATCAGAACATTCAGTCTTTTCACCAACTTCCTCCATAACACTACACCAAAAAAGGTGAACAAATATATTATGAACAATATGCCATAAATTTAATTCCAGCCAAGTTTAAACATATATATGTTACATGCATCATATAATGTTATCTCTCAGCCTGCATCACACCGCTTATCTCAGCAGGTTTGTCATCCATACATTTCAATGGCTTTTAAAATACCACTAATGTGCTCTTGAGCTAATAACTATCATGGTGTTATGCATACATGAATACATATTAATGAATCTGAGTGATGGTGTTATGCAAACTTTCTTTTTCGAAACAACTATCAATATCTGGTAGGTTTTTGTTAAAAACGAAAACAGTAATATGGTTATACTTATGGCCGGAAGAGCATCAAGGCTAAAGAACCAGGATGCAATTGATGGTGCTATAGTTTTAATTGGTGCTGCTATATGTACTTCTTCCATGTGCCGGTGCCGACACCAACATCAACATTGCTTTCAAATTTGATACATGGAGATTGTAGATTGCAAAAAAAAATTTATAATAATACAAGCCATTACAACCAAACAGTCCATGATGGCAGAGTAACAACTGAACTAAAGCAAGCATGCCATTTCAATTTTCCCAATTCAATTAAAATTAAAAATCGAAATTATACCTACCTCGCGAAACGCACGGTAAGACGGCGGAATGAGAACCAACCCAAGCCGGCGGGAAGGAGAAGGCACGGTATGAGACTGGAACTGTGCCTGAACGTGCTCCGGTGGTGGTCTTCCGGTGGCGGTTGAACGGTGAGTGACGGCGGCGGCGTTCTTCCGGTGGCGGTTGAACGGTGAGTAACGGCAGTGTTCCGGTGGTCCTCGGGTTGCGGTTCAACGGCAACTGACGGTGGTCTTCCGGTCGACGTTCAATGGCGAGAGAACGTTGGAAACGGGACGACTGGGACGGCGGCAAGACAAAGCGACGGTGGAGTTGATCGGTGGGAAGACACGCCAGCGGCGAGCGGATGATGATCGGCGGTGGACCTCCGGTGGCCGTCGAACGGGGAAACACGGTGGAGTCGGGAAGTGGGCTTCGGTGGTTCAGAGCTTTCGTTCTCCTTCTCTCTCTACGTTTCTGAAAATGAAATTCAAATGAAAACCCTTTCCTTCTCCTTGCTTCCAATTTCCACGTCAGTAAAAAATTTTTTTTTTTTTATAATTGCTCAACCTATGAAAAACTGACACGTCATGGGTGTCAAAAATTTGTCACTCATACGGTGTCAAACTATCATTTCCCAAAATAAATAGATAAACTCTTATACGAGTGGTTGTAAGAGTTTAGATATCTTGAAACTTCTGTCGTGTTCTAATGTATGAATAAATGTGTATCATCATTATTATGGACAATATCTTTCAACTTCTGTTGTTCTTATCATCGAGTAATATAATATTCTTTTATATTGAAGTTTTAATAATTTATTAGAAAAGGATTATATTTTATATTTTAAAGGTGTAAAAGAGATTTAATATTTTATAAAGTTAAGAACAACGAGAAACTTTAAGATTATATTGTAAAAAACACAATTATTAAAATGTAGAATATGATATGAAAATGATAGTCATCGTCATGAATAATAATAACTATAATAATTTTAAATTATTCAATTATTCATTTAAAACTTTTACCATCTTTTTAAGTTTATTTTCTTAAATTTTCTTTCCTTCTATTTAAGGCCATAAGACCATTTTTTATTTTTTTTTAACATCCCAAATTATATAGATAAGTTATATAAAATAGTAGTCATCATTATAATATTATAGAACAGTTAAACACTTGTAATAAAGAATTAATCTTACATAATGATTATAAAATTTAAAACTTTATATATATATATATATATATATATATATAACTAAAACTAGGTACAAAGTTATACTAATATTAACTACTCAGCAACATCAGCTCCATCCAGTGCTTGCTCCACAGAAACCTCATCTCCATTTGCTCACATCCAAAGGATGATCATTGCAAAAGAAAGCACCACATATACAAAACACACAAGCAAACAGAAAGGTGAGCTAGTATACAAGGATCATACAATTTTAATAGCATACAACATAAAGGTTCAACTCAAGCAAAGTAGACTAAATCACACATCCAAACATGTTATATTCTAGACTTGACTCGTCCGGACTTAGAATGATTGTCGAGCTATGGCGGGTCATGCACTCATGGTGGCCTCTACTGCTTTGTAAAGTCATTGCCAATGGGTTTCACCCTACCACACTCACGAGATTAGTCTGTCCCGGGCCTTGAGGCATACTAGAAGCCCCCAAGACTAAGACCTCCTACTACTCCTCACGACATGGTTCAATCCTCTCTACTTGATAATGAAAGACCATTGGAGTTTCAAGATAACCCCCAAGACTGAGCTCCTGCATTCATTCTAAACAACCTGAAATCTCACCAAGAGATTCTACTTTGAAACATATATTCCATTACTTTATAATCACATACTTTTTATCTGTAATTAACATCCATGTTTATCCTCTATTATATAATACAATACACTTTGAAATATACTTTACAAACCAAGCAACACCCAACATAGTACAACACAAGACAATAGAAGAAGATAGTAAACTAAACTCAGAACTTTCGCACAACGCACCCCATTCGTAGATCGAGACTAGGAGTTTCTTGCACAACGACACAACTCGCCGTGCGAATTAACTCGCAGAGGTACCTGACCTCAAGCTCCTCGCATATCGCACCCAGGTCGCTATGCGAAAGCCTAGACAGAGACCAACCCCCCCCAAACACTCATTGTTCGCACCAATTTGCCATTCGAATTAAACTAGCAGTGATCCCAGACCACCACCAGTCGCACAACGTCCAGGTTCGCTATGCGAATCAAGAGATAGAGAGCAACCCTCTTAAATCACTCGCACAACGCACATACTCGTTGTGCGAATGACCAGACAGAGAGCAACTCTCTCAGCCATTCGCACAACACACCAATTCGTTGTGCGAATGCCCTGGCAGAGAGCATCTAGCCAGGATGACTTGTTGTACGAATGGATTCGCACAGCGAGTCTGCGTAATCTGCAGAACAAAGTTGTGCAGAATTATTCAACTCAACTACCAATTACCAATTCTAACTATTTTTCCCAACTTCTAACCCTCCTAAATTGTGTTATATACCTAATTAGACTTGTCTAAGTGATTCTAAACCTTCATACCATCAATCTAAAGTGTTTATTACTCAATTCCTATTTTAAAACACTAAATTCATCAACTTAGGGACCCAAATTCAATTCTACCACTTTGAACCTGTTTTTAACCATTTGGATGACTCTAACAAGTCACAATAAACTTACTAAAACTGTCCCAACAACCTAATTGAGTCCTTAACCCCTAACTCTAAATTTCACTACTCAACTTCCTTTAAAACTACTCAAAACCTGCACAATTTACTTCCCTTTCTTATCTACTCGTTAATATAACAGAATTCACACATCATATGGGTTCAATTACAGATGCACACACCATCCAATTCAGTTTTCAATCAACAGTTCACACTTTTATCAATTGGTAATCAAAGAACACATGATTTAAGCTACAAAAAACTAGATTTCCAACTCCAACAGTACCAAAACATAAAATATATTACACACACATAGCATACTACAAATTCAACAGAAATCTAGTTCCCCTTACCTCAGAGACAAACTGCCTAGCTCACGAGATTACTCAAACAGTACCTTGCACCGCAAGGAAAGTCGACAAAACCCTACAACCACCAATTGGTGATAAAGAACGGCTCTTAGAGCTAGAATTGAATAAAGAATTAAAGAGGAAAAACACAAGACACATGCAACCAGCAGACATTGCATGATCACAACTCAAGAACATGCGGAGAAAAGGAAGGACAGCTAACCGGCTAGAATCAAGAAATTGATCAGTCAATTGTGGAACCCTCTACGCCATGAACATTTGGGCACCTCCTGATCGTCAATCAGACAACTTAGTAGAGAGAAATCCTAGAGAGAAGCGAGAGAAAGGGTAGAGAACGGAGGTTTTAGAGAGATAAAGTGTTTAAGATAATGAACCGAGCTTTAGAAAGATCTAATTATATTATAAGATTGTTTTTAAAGTAAAATGCTCGTCTCATTATTTTAATACACCTATCTACTCTATTACTCTATTTTCTAGCTTCTTACATTCTTCTCTTATAACATGAGTTAAATAAATCAATCTTTATTAACTTAGGACTATACTAATATATTTTATTCATGAATTAAGATCTCTAATGTTGAAAATAGAATGACTTAGTTTCAACACCAAGAGGGGGGTGGGGGTGAATTGGTGAAAATAAAAAATCAGAGTCTTTTCAAAATCTGTTTCGTAAAGTATAAAACTTTCAAAAGTTTCTTAAATCTCAAGGAAAAAGATAAATCAAGTGCAGTGGAAAATAGTTGACTGTGCATAATATAAAGTCGACTTGAAATTTAAAGAGTTCAGGGATAAAAGATTCAAACGCAGTTTTTATACTGGTTCGGCCAAACTGCCTACATCCAGTGTCCTTCCTGTACCCGAAAGCAAATGCACTATAATGGTCAAGGTTTTTACAACAAGGTTTCTATAGAGACCTCCACGTCAAAATATAAAACACCTCTTTAACTCTCTAACCAAAATATAGGCATAATACACAAAAAGAACAACAGCAAGATATCCCTTCTTCTGCAGTCTTTATCAACTTTGAACAATCCTCAAAGTTCCCAGAACGCAGCACGTCCTATTCCTGTAATCACAACAGGGCAGCCATAATCTTCACAAGATTGAGAGAAGTATCTGATCACGTATGAACACCTTCAGTGTAGAATGATCAAGCAGTCTTAAGCGCACACCAATACTTGCTCTTCAAGCAACTCTTCAAAGAATGATCACCTTAGTTTTCTTGATGAGTTCTTGTCGTTTTTCACTTTCTAGCAGCGATGAAGATCTGAAACAAATCAATGAAAATGTTAGAATTACCAAAAGTCTCTACAGAATTCAGAATCACGTTTATATATAGATTTCTGTCAAAACAAACGCTCCCAAAGTTGACTAAGCTACTAATACAGTTGACTATAGTCAGATAGTTATGACAGTTAAAATATTTAGTAGCAGTCAGACCAACTAAATTGATTTCACATTTAATTCAGTTGACTGACAATTAATGCTTGGTCAAAGAAACAAAATATAGTCGTTACAGTTCACAATATCAACATAAATTCAAAACATAACTAACTAAGTCGAGTAACTTGCTCATACAGTCAACTTTGTCACTTCAATGCATTTTTGAAAATCTTTCTTTGCAAAAGTACTCACAACACTGTTTTAGAAAATCTGTGTAAGGCTACGAGTTTTAATCGACTTGCTTCATAATGATGTCGACTTAAAACTTGCAGTTTTTCCACACAATATAAGTTCAACCAAAGTGCATGTGGTTTTCTTTTCTAAATCATATGTTATGCAATCACAAATGATATCTGATGTAGAAAGCAATGAGTATGCACACATAAACATAATTAACACAAACATGTTCTCAAGAAATCATACACATGAAAGTAATGAACATGTAACACATATGAAATGTAACAATACATGTTGTTATTAATAATGTGTTATCATAATCAAAAACCAGAAGCTATATAAGATTGTAAGGTTTAGCTAAATCAGTACTTCCCTTATCAACAATCTCAACATTTAAGCATAAGTTAGAACTTTTTAACTTTATTTGATTATGTGAACTAAAGTTTTAAAGCACTAATTTAGTGTTGATTGTCAATTTAAACTTGTTAAAAATAGTTAAATTGGTAAGGAAAATATTTTAGTAAGTTATGGAAAGGTTAGAAGATGATGTATAATTTAGCTTTTGGTGTGTCTTGGTATAAACAAGGATTTTCGTTCAAGACAAAGAAAAAGATATTTTTTATTATTGTTTTCTTGTACAAGTGACACTTTTATAGGTGTATGAAAATATGTAATTATTGTTCAAGATAAAACAAAGATATTTTTTATATAATTAAATTCGATATTTACTATATTCATATATGATATGTATGAAAATATGTAATGATATTATTTAATATAAGTTGCTTGTGTGACCTTTTATAGGTGTTGTGACCCTTGATGGGTTTTGTGGGGGAGAGGTGGAAGGTATATATGAGACTCATCAAGAAAAATGAATATATATAAAAGATTTAATCATTTCGGACATCCTATTTATGTAGGATTGTCTCAAATGGGTCATCGTATTGTAAATGCTCTTAATTAGGTCCCTTATTGTGAAAATTGAATCAATTTAGACATCGTTGTTAGTTTCGTACTAACACCGTAAAGGAGGTGACACTCAGTTCGTGGTTTTTTTGAATATTTTAATTATTTTTATTTTTTATTTTTTTTTAATTTTTTTTTAAATTCCACGTGTCAAACTGATATTGTGCCACTTGATAATGACAGTGTGACATGGTAGTGACAGTTACACGTGTCATTGTCAGGTCACGTGTCATTGCATTAGTTTCAATTTATTTCGTGTATTTTTATTGTGTCTCAATTTAATTCCTGTATTTTTATTTTGTCTCAGTTTATTCTTAATTTTCAAAATTAAACAATTTTTTCACTCCTCAAATTCAAACAAAATTTAAATTGTATATAAATCTTAACAAACTTTTTTATTAAAATTGATATTTTTATTAAATATTTTTAACAAGATTAAGTTTAATTCTATTTATATTTACTTAATCAAATAAATGTTAATTATGTTATTTAAATATACCTATAAGGGTTTAAAAAAAGAGTGACATAACATGCTGGTGTGAATTTTCGTAGTGAAAGTTTCCATGAAAAATCATTAAAGAAGAAATTACCTTTAATTACCATTTTCACGAAAACTTTCTCCAATTTTTATTTTAAAAAAGTGAAATTTCACATTAATAATTTGTTCAATGAGCTAAATCATTTGGAAAATTCACACCACCATGTGTTATTTAATATAAATTGCTTATATGACCTTTTATAGGTGTTAATGAATGATGGGTTTTATGGAGGAGAAGTGGAAGGTATATATGAGACTCATTAAGAAAAAGGAATATAAATAAAAAGACACACACATGCCCACACAGCCCCCCCACCCCACACGCACACACACACACGCGCCTACACCCCCCCCCACACACACACACAAACATGCCCACACCCCCCGACACACACGCCCACACACACACGTTCACACACACACGCACACACCCACACACATACACGCCCCCCCCACACACACAGACACACTCACGCACACACACACACGCCCACACCCCTCCCCCACACACACACGACCACACACACGCACGCGCGCACACACACACACACACGCCCCCCCACCCCCCCACACACACACTCGCACACACCCACACACACGCCCCCCCCACACAGACAGACAGACAAACACATACATACGCCCACACACACAGTCTCATTAGCAAACGACTTATTCAATATATGTACATATTAATCGCGAATATCGATTAAGGATATCTATTTAGTATTCTTATATATTTTACCGTGGATATCCATGGTTATGATTTTTTTGTCATCCCTAGACATACATATAAAAAATAAAATGTCTATCACACAACTCAACCATTTTGGCACAACCTTGATCGCCCACTCACATTATAGACATGTGATTCTACTTCCAGAAGACTCGAGTATTGAATAAATTTAGAGACCATGGACATGTCATGCCTCACTACTAACTCTTAAGAGTTATAGTTATAAATTTAAATTAGGGCTAAAGTCCATCTCAACCGTGATTGGATTCAATTTCTGGTATTTATAAGACATGATTCCTTTTTGCATTACACATCAGATATATAAGTTTCCTTCGAATCTCACAAGTAGATATTTTCTTTTATGTGAGATCAACACTACTAGAGTCAAGATAGTTTCAAAATATAATCACTTTTCAATACATTAGCTAACATCATCTCAATACAATACTTCTTCACTAAAAGTCACTACAATAACACCATCCATACAATCAAATATCTCATCTCAAAACAATACCTTAGTTGTGGTGATTAACCCTAGCAATGCTATCTCAATGGACCTAGGGTTGGAACATTGACACTATTGAATATAGTAAACTTAAGGCAATGAGCTAACGGTTCTTCATCCTTATATGGTGCTTTACTTTCTCCTTTCTATCCACTGTGGGACTTAGACTCACACTTGGAATTCTAACAATTTCTCCCTTCAAGGGTGAGGCCATTCTACATCGGTACACTTTCCCTCTATCAAAAACATTCCCAACCATGAGTACCCTTTTTTGTACCATCATTCATCTTAACCGGACATGCTTACCTAGAACCCTTGTCAGGAAGACTCTCGATACAAGGACTATTGTACTCATCTAAGCCTAACCTGACTTGATACCATGTTAAGAAGTGGACTTTAATTCTAACTCAACCTCATAAAACCAACTTATAAAATAAAGTTTGCATCCACTTATATACTTTCCTACTTCCCATTCCTTTTTCTATTATCCATTTTCATACTTTTGCCTACATTAATATACTTCTAAAACATCAACCATATCCACCTAAAGACAATTTTGTTCTTATGGTTCCAAATAACTCATGTTACTCGCATTCATGTACATTTCCAACCTAAACTATGTTCGTCATTTAATTCTAGTAGTCTAAATTGTTTGAATTGTTTTTGTACTGAATTGTGACATACATTGCAAACTCCAACTCATCTTTCACCCAAATTTCACACATGGCAAGCTATCTTACAACTTAAGAATAGGTAGTTAATTGTTTCATATTCTACTCTACACATCAAATGTACCACCTCCAATCCCCCTACAATTCTAATTATTCTTAACTGCATCTCTATTCTTTAAAATCCTCCCAGCAAAATATTGAGTTGATGATAACGCTTTTACCTCTCATAACCTATTTTATAAATCATCATCCTCCAAAAAACAAAATCATTTTGTGGTATAAAATTCAAACTCTTTATCTTTACATACCCATTTGTCCTCTCTTTCCTTGTCTAACATTACATTTACAATCTTTTGTTGCAAAGACTGCACCTGATAAGTCTCCCAATCAAACCAATCATTTCTCCATGTCAACTTCCATTCCCAAGTATTGTTATTCCAACTTTCCACATTTGCAATTGTTACCTTATTATTAGTTGAAACAACAGATATTATTGGATAAATCCCCTAAATATATAATTTCCTATCTACTTATCCTCCCAAAAATTGATTTTGCCTCCTAGTCCTACCTTCTAGGCAATACTGTCCTCAAATTAATTACATTTTTTTCCCTTTCCTAGTTGATTTTTTTTATATCTCCAAGACTTATTTATTATAGGTTTAAAGCTAATTAATAGAATACATCTTTCCATAAATCTTCTTTCTCCACTTTTAACTTCCATATCCATTTCTTTACCCATAAGAAAATAATTTTTTATTAAAAATATAATGTAATAGCCGAATAAATAATATTATGATGAAATTTACCAAAAAAAATGAAAGAGAAATTAAGCATAAACCTGCTTATATTTAATTTAAACTAGAATTACTCTTTACAAATAGTTAATGACGGTCCAATTGCCATGGCATGTTTAAAAACATGAATATGACATGGATGAAAATGACTACTAACCACTGAATGTGACCCTTTGATTTGGATAGATTTAACTGTTCACTTGTGTTAAATTTTGTAGAACCTTATCACGTAAAGTTTTCAAATCTAGACTTGTTTATATTATTCATATGAACAAGACTTGTTTCTTTTTGTGAGGAATATTGAAGTGTATGTTCATACGAAAAATATTGCGAGACATTGAACAATATTTGATTGCGCATATGGCTTTTCTAATTCCTAACTTCTTTATATCATGACGGTAGTGATTAATAATCTTGGAATCAAAATATTATATTTAAATTATAAATATATTTTTAGTGATTAATTTTTATTTGAATAGAGTTTTTGTTTTTGTTTTATATTATATTATTTTTCACTAGTGCAAAAAGGACTTTAGACGTATGTTATTTTGAGCTTTTAACGTTAGATTCAGAACCGATGTCTTTGTAGGTGACGTTAATCAGACGTCGGACTGGATATACCCGACGTCTATTTACACGTCGGATGTGGGTACACCAGACGTCTATATACACATCGGATGTGGGTACACCAGACGTCTATATAGACGTCGGATGTATCCAAATCCGACGTCTATATAGACGTCGGATGTATCCAAATCCGACGTCTATAGGCGCTGGACGTTTTACTCATTGGACGTTGATTTGTGCATTGACTGGCGTATATAGATGTTGGGCATTGCATTAACTGACGTCTACTAGGTATTTTTTTTAAAATTAATTTATTTTTACAATAAAACCACACCTGAAAAATAGAAAATTGTACTAGAACAGTCAACTAAAAAAAGTTTTACTTAATCCAAAAAACAATCCAATACAAAAACTATCAAAATATAAACTTAAAGTAAACCTAAATAATGTTCAACAACAAATGTAATTGTTCCTAGCTCCATTTTTGCAGAAGATAAGTTGTCCACTCCTGCCTTATCTGTCTAATTGCGTCCTCTGGTATAGGAGATGTACTCTTGAAGCACTACAAAATGAAGAAAGATTATGGTTTCATATATGTTCAAAGATGAATTTGATTTGTAATGTATTGAAGGTAAGCATTATTACCTCTTTCCAGTCATCTGTAATGCAAGCACAAATGATGGTCTTAATCCAAGACATCACATAGAAGCCACATTCCCGTGAATCTAGCTGTTTGTTATACTAAAATGACAAACTAAATAGTCAAGAATTTAGATCATTTAATAACATAGAAAATGAATTAGAATTATAAATGACTAACTACCTTTGGATACAAAACTTGAACTAGTTGACCTCGGGATTTACCCATAACTCTATTTAGATTGAAAACACAAAGTATAATTATATTTATCATAAAAATTTAAGGTCAACATGAAATTCAAAGTCATTTTTGGAGAAACACTTACCCTTGAAGCATGCTTCTCAAGTCATTTTTCCTCTTCCTGTGCGGTGAACAAAACCATATAATTTTACATTGTTTGGGAATGATGGCCATCAGTTGCCAGTGAGACCTATCATGAATCATAAATAGTTAGTAAACTAATTAAGTAAAGTTTAATGAACTTTTACATAAAACAATACATACCCATCAATGTATGGCACAAAATATACGTCTTTTTTTTACTCAGTCATCCATGTTTGCAAATAATATTGTTTGCTTTCAAGTGTGTTACCAGAAGGTTGAATGGTCTGAGGTTCAACAAATCCGTACATGGAAGACCGACCTTAGTCTACAAGGAATGTGTTCATGTATCTAAGACAACAGAGTTAAGTTGTTAGAAACTAGGAATCTAAATAAAACTAATATGGAAGACAAAATTAACTATCTTACATGCACCATAGTTGAAGGATGGAAATATTCAACATCATGTCTCCAAATTTGTTTACCATCTTCTGCAACGTATTGCTCTATGATTGAAGCTTCTGGTCGATACCGATTCATGACATATCCCTTTAAGATCTTCATGTATCTTTCAATAGGGTACATCCACCTTAAGAAAACCGACCCTCATATTCAAATTTCTCGGACTAGATGAACAATCAAATGAACCATGATATAAAAAAGAAGAAGGTGAAAATACATCTCCAATTCACATAATAGTCTTATTCCTTCATTTTTCAATTGATCTAAACCTCGAGGGTCAACAACTTTCTTGCAAATAGCATTAAAGAACAAACTTAGACGTGTCAGAATACCCCTAACAGAAGGAGGTAATATGCCTCGAATAACAACTGGTAACAATTGTTGCATCAATACATGACAATCGTGAGATTTTAAACCAACTAACTTTAGCTCTCGCATAGAAACAAGGTTACTAATATTTGAAGAATAACCTTGTGGAACCTTCACACTTTTTAAAGAGTTACAAAAACTTTGTTTTTCTTTTTTAGAAAGAGTGTGACAGGATGGGGGCAGATAAATGCGTCTTCCTATTTTCTATGGATGTAACTCAGATCGGATTCCCATTTCAGCCAAATCTTGTCGTGCTTTTATTCCGTCTTTGCTCTTCCCTTTCACGTTTAATAAAGTTCCGATAACACTATCACAAACATATTTTTTTCAACATGCATCACATCAATACAATGTCTAACATTAAGTTTACACCAGTATGGAAGATTAAAAAATATTGATCGTTTCTTCCAAATGTTTTTTTCAAAGGTACTTTTATGATGTTTTCCAAACACAATATCAATGTTTTTAACTTTGTTGTACACCTTTTCACCATTCTGGGGTCTGAACACAACCTCATCCTCAACATTTCCATTAAATGCTTTTTTCAATCTACGATAAGGGTGATTACGAGGAAGGAATTTCCGATGTCTTATATATATTGTCTTCTGACCATGCTTCAATTGAAGGTAACTAGTGTTTTCTTCACAAATTGGACATGCAAAATGACCTTTAACACTATAACCGCTCAAGTTTCCATAGGCTGGGAAATCATTTATAATGCAAAACAACATTGCACGCAAACATAAATTTTCTTGAACATGTGAATCGAACACTTCGACCCCTTCCCACAACAATTTCAAATCATCAATTAAAGGTTTTAAGTAAACATCAATGTCATTGCCAGGTTGTCTAGGACTCGATATCATCATGGACAACATCACATATTTTCTCTTCATGCACAACAAAGGAGAAAGATTGTATATCATCAACATAACTGGCCATGAACTGTGTTTGCTACTTAAGTTCCCATAAGGATTCATATCATCAGTTGCAAGTGCAAGTCTTAAGTTTCTTGGATTTGCACCAAATTCTGGAAATGTTTCATCGATCTTCTTCCATTGTGGTGAGTCAGCTAGGTGTCGAAGAAGATTATCGCACTTTCTTCCGACAACGTGCCATTTAAGGTTCTTTGCATCTTCTTTAACAGAGAACATACATTTCAACCTAGGTATTATAGGCAAATACCACATCACCTTAGTAGGTGCACCATCATTACCTTCATCACCAGTGTTTCTGTCAGATTTCTTTTTAAAACGGGATAAACCACATGTTGGACAATACTTTAGCGAAGCAAACTCCTTTATGTACAAAACATGGGACAAGCATGTATGTTTTGATATTCAATACCCATTGGACATAAAAAATTTTGGCCTCGTAATTACGAATAGGTAGAGTATTATTTTCTGGAAGCATTTCCTTCAACAACTCCAACAACTCTGTGAAACTTTTATCGGTTCATCTATTCCTTGCTTTTAAAATAAACAACTTCAAAGTTGCAGACAGACGTATAAAGTTCGAGCATTCTTGGTATAGTGGTTGCTCTGAATCATTTATAAGAGAATCATACAAATTAGGTCTTCCAAAATTATCTTCACCAACATCACTTATCATGTCCTCTAAATGATCACTCATCCATTCTTCCACATAATATGTTCCTCGTGACGTGGTAGGCTGGTCCAGTACTTCTCCATGCCAAGTCCAAATGGTATAAGTTCTCAATATGCCAAACATGAATAGATGGTCACACATATTGCCTAAGTCTTGCCGTATTTGATTAAGACAATGAACACAAGGACAAAAATATGTCTCGTTCACAGACTTTTCATTTTCTTGAACATATTGCAAGAACACCGAAACACCCTTCTCATATTCTTCACTGATGCGACATTCATTCATCCAGCTTCGATCCATACTATGTTCGTAACATACTTCATCAGTTTCAATTTTTTAACTCTCACAAGGTTAGGCCCTACCCATTCAGAAAAATTATATTTCATAAATTTCTATGACACATGCAAAGAAGTCTACATCATAAATTTGATAAGATTTTGGCAGCATTTCGCATTGGTCTCTGAAATACACGAAATGAGAGTAGTCAAGGATGGCCACAACCAAATATGCATCCGAAGAACAACACAAATACTGAACTGAAATTTTATCAATCTTATGCATAAACTCTAATGTACATGTTATAGCAAATTTATGAAAATTAATTTTCCCAAACTGTCCAATCGGATAATTCAAAATTTAATACAAACGATTAAAAGATTAATCGTTTGTGTTAAATTTTAAACGGGAACTAAGTTTCACTCAATGATTTTATACTTATAATCTAACATGCCAATTATAACAACACAACTAAACTTTATCACCTGCATATTCAAAAGTCAATAACACATGCATACCTAAAAGCCAAAAACATGCAAACGCAATCATCAATAACATGCATACACAAAAGACAATAACATGCATACAATAAAAGTTTTCAACAAAGAAGCTAACCTTTTTAGCATATTAAAAAAGAAATGTAGGGAAATTGAGTATTGCACGCCAAATAACGTAGGCCAAAAATGGTCAAAAACGTCGCCCAAGAACATGCCACAAACTGCACCAAAACGTAACGAAAACGAATTTTAATCGGTTCAAATCATATTTCTTCAAAGAGTAATTTAATTGGAGTAAAATTAAATTTAAACAATCCAAAAGAGAGAAAATGTACCTGGAAATGCAATGTCGAAGAGAAAAAACACGAGGAGGAAGACGAAGAACAGTGAGCGTAATTGCTCGCAGCGTTTTCCTGTATAAGAGCCTATAGAAGTCGGTTGCTGGGGGACTGATGTCTATAATAGTATAGACGTCAGGGTCCTGACTAATATGACATCTTTATGATTTAAAAATTAATATTCGCGAGGATTATAGACATCGGTTATTAGGAGCACTAACGTCTAATTGAACTTTTCACCTACATGTCAAACCTATAAACGTCTGTTACAGAAGGACCGACGTCTGTAATTATATATAGACGTTGAGGTGGCGGGATCAGACCGCTTAACCGATTAAAGAGTAACGTCAAAAGTTAATTTTACACTAATATTTATCTTGCACATAGAAAAAACACATTCCATTTAATGATCAATAATACTGATTTATGTATCTGATTTCGAAATGAAAAATATATGTACAACGTCTTTTTTTTATAAAATATACAGAGTGGTAAGTTTGAATATTTTTAATTTAAAAAAAATATAATTTAATTAACATTTTCTTTATCAAACCCTAAACAAAATTTATATAAGAATATATTAAAACATATACATTACTAAAAATATAATCTAATTAGGAAAATGTCTTTTTCCATTATTGTTTTCGTAGAAAACTATGCATGGCTTTCAAAGATCAAATGCCATGTTGCTTTTATGGTATCTTGCCTGAAAGGTTATTATCACCTACCAATTAATACGATGGCGATTGATGAACGGGTATTGATAACGATGTAAGCACTCATATATGAAGATAAAATTTATAGTGGTCAGAAAGTAAATACGGTTTAAATGAGTATTTAAGGAAACTTAAGTAAAGGAAAATGATATATGAAAAACAGTTTTGAACAACATTTAGACACGGTACACGTGTCTAAACGTGATTGGTTAGCGGAAATTCGATTTTTAAATTAAACGCTGACGTGGTGGCAGAGAGAGAAACTCGTAAATGTTGAATTTTGAATCTGAAATTCAATCTGAAACTTTCGAGAGAGAGCTCAAAGGAGAGAGCCCATCTGAACTTTCGAGACTGTCGCTCGCTAACGTCGTGCCAGCACCATCGCTGGAGAGTCACCGTTCATCGGAAGAGGTGTCTTCTCTCCACCCAGTCCCGACGTAGTGCCGCTCGCGATCGTGCCACCACCGTCACGTAGTTGTCGTGCTAACGACCCACCACCGTCGCCGGAGAGCCACCGTCCATTGGAAGAGGTGTCTTCCCTCCACCCACCCACCCACCCAGTCCCGCCGCAGTCGCGCCTCATTGCCGGCGTAAAAGGGCAAACCCTAGACGCCGTTGGTCCGCCGTGGTGTTCTCTCCTCCCAGCCCACCATGTCGCCGCCGTTGGAGGACAAAATATACACATTTTCTTCGGTCCTCCCAACCTCCCAGTACCATCCTAGTGTCGCCGGAGTACCGTCGCAGTGCCGCCGGATTACCTTGATAAAAAGGTATTTTCTTCACTTTTTTCCTCAGGTTTGCATGAGTACCTTGATTGTGTTTTCAAGCACTGTTGTGGTTGTGCACTGTTGTGGTTGTTGTATGGTTAGAAGCAAAGCTTGATCTGTTGCAATAAAAATAGTTTTTGTATCTTTTAGCAATGAACTGATTGCAGGTGCTTGGCCTGTTTTAATAGATGATTTTGTCGAGCATATGTACAAGTTTGGATTCTTTACGACCAAATAAAGCATCTTAAATAGACGGGGAGCTGAAGCTGTAATGGTTATGGGTATATGTATGTGTTTTAATGTTTTCTACCGAAGCTCTCTTTTTGATCTAGCAACTTCTATCTCCAAAACTATCAAATATGTCCAATGTCTTTCAATTCAAATTTAGCTGCGAGGAACCTCTTTCAATCTTTCTATCTTGACTTAATTATTTGCAGTGAGGACTATGTCAGTGACATATACCTGATGATTGTTGAAGAAAATGGTACCTAGCTGACCTCGTTAGTAATACCCTAGACGCTTGAAAACATTTGCAAATCTATAACAGCATGCTCTTGGTGACTGTTTGAAACCATATGAAGGTTTTTAGTGTTTGGCTAGTTCATTTTTTTCAATCTTCTGGTATTGTCATAGACACTTCAATTTCTCCATCCAAGGATTCTTTCTTAATGTCAAACTGTTCATTTGACCAATTCAGATTGGCTGCTAAAGATAGGAGTACCTTACTTGTATTCACTTTTCCAACTTTTTTTTTCAGATATGGGTGTCCAAGCATGGAAGAGCTTGAATGCTACAATAAAAAATACAAAGAAAGATTAGATGAAGTTGGATCACTTGGAGAGATACCCGATGATTTGGCTTTAGAGGTATCAAGGAGCCATGTCCTATACTCATGTTCCAGTGGGATTTTATTTCGTAAACGGTTGTTCCTTTGAAGTGTATTTGTTACTTAAAGCATAATTTTTTCTTTGAAGGTTTCAACCCCAGGTGCTGAGAGGCTACTGAAAGTGCCAGATGATATTGGTAGATTCAAAGACATGCCTATGAGAGTCTGTTACACAGAAAATCTAGAGTCCAATTGCTCAGAAAGGGAGGGGGTTTTCTTGTTAGATTTTATAGAAAAAGACTCAGAGATGTGTGTGTGGAAGTTGGCAGACGTTAAAGAGAATAGAGACCCCCTTAGAAAAGGCAGAACTTTAAATCGTAAACAGAAGGACTGAAGATTGAAACTTCCATTCAACTTGCATAGAATGGTTAGTCTGTACCTTGCATAATTATAAAGTATAAATTTGTTCTGATTCAAAAACAGGGAATTGTTTTCTCTCCCTCCTCCATTCCCTTTTTGTCTATCTATATTTTCCTTGCATATGGTATGCAGAAGTATTTTGACAAAAGAAAAGTTCTTTTTAGTTTTAGTAGTGGGCTCGGTACCATGTGTAATATCGAGAAGTTTTATGTTTGCTGTTGAAGACTAGTGCAACCCACTTCCGTTATCTGGCTTTATTTAGATGTTCATTCCTTCATTATGATTTTTCATTTTAATTTTTAATTATATCATTCTATTCTTAAAATATTTTGTTTTAATTTTTGCTTGATTTGAAGTCTGGGACTAGGATGTGCATCCTTTTCGTGTCAGTATTTCTCAAGCATTTCTAATAAAATTCATAATTGTGGCTTGCTATGCTTAGGCTTGACTAGAATTCATCTCTTCTTATCTCTTTGTGTGGAAAGGCCCGCAACAACTTTATGAGTTAGGACTATTAGTTGGGTCAGTTATGATACTTAGCAGAAGGGGTTAGCTGGACATAATAGTTAGTTGAATTGTGTTAAGTATACTGGATTAGAAGAGCTTTAACCCCTTCTACCAACTATTATAAAGTATACTGGACATAATTAGTAAGTAACAAACGAGAAAGCTGAATATCCCATATCCCATGTCTGTTCCAAAAAATCTTAGCCCTCACCCTGCTTTTAAGCAATCCTTTTACAACTGACACAGTAATATCCATTTAAGAGATGTTCTGTGTTGTCTGCTTCCTCCCTTGATTTTCTCCCAAACAAAGGATCTCTGTACTGTGACAGCTGAAAAATTATTAGTAGTTGAGAGTTGTTGATGACATAAGTCAGGCACTTATTATTGCACTTTTACATTAACTTCAATTCAATCTATGCTCTTTCATTAAAACCACCTTTAATGCACCGAGGACTTTGTCTCCTTAGTATGTTTGACTACCTTACACCTCATCCTCACAAACAGATATAGTACATGGTGAAAAATGATCTGCTTAACCAAATACTGAATCCAACAACAAAAAGAGAATTGTTGTGGTACTACATCTTCTTTTGGTACAATAGTTGAATGACTTTGAACAAGGAAAGGAGGAGAGAATGAGGGAAACAAATTTCTCAACAACTGTACCAAAATTCTTAAATTTTTTTAGGGTTTCATAGAATTAAAACAAAAAGCTCACAGGAAAAGTAAATGAACTTTGCCTAAAATACATATTTCTTCCCTTTTCAATTTCTAATATCTGATTTCATTCTCCTATTCTTGTGTTATTTTAGTTGTTACGTGTTAAAAAAATTGTAATTTAAGTAAAAATTTCAATTTTACATATATCTTTGTTTTAATTAATGGAATTATTTTTTTACGGTACCTTAAATAAATATATTAAATATAGGTTTAACTGAACCAAATATATAAGGCCATGGCTTAGCTACTACTCTGTTTGACCCTTACATAATCATAACGTCAGGTTCCATAGTCTAACCACATTCTTTGATAGAATTGAATTCTATCTTATTTATAATAATTTACTTGGAACATATTTGAGGTAATCCTTGCTAATAATTAAATGCAACATTGATGGCCACGACAGCGTAATGGAAGATTGACTTCAATGTAAAGTCCTCTTCTTTCCTTTTTCAAATGTTTTAGGAAATAATTTTACCTTTAAAATTTAAGAAAATATTAATTATTGTATTTTTTGTTTATAATTTTGTAATCTTTAAGTCCATTTATGTGCTTGTTTAGCCTCTAAATGTGGTGTCTATTTTTGTAGATTGTATTGATTAGTTTTATTTCCAATAACTAGCAATCCAAGTCTACTATAGTTATCTCATTTCTTATCCCCTCCCTTTGTTTTCAGATTCCGTCAAGCTTGAAGAAGGTCTTCCACCCAATAATTTTTTGTGCAGCATTTGTAGAGTTAGCAGCAATTGTTTCAGAGTTTCTTTCTCAATAGAGCTTGATTCTATTTTAGATGTAAATTATAGTTTAGTTAATATTCAACTCTATATTATACAAGGGTTGGTTTTTTTTGAACTCTATTTATAGAGTCTTTCAATAAAATTTTTATGTTTTAATTATTTGTTTTAAGCATTATTATATATTATAAATTGTTTAAATTTGTTGAAAGTTGAAACTAATACCAATAACCTTATATAATATTGTATTTGAAAGTTTTAAAGCTTTCTAGCTTTAGAAGTCAAGGAATCTCTGTGTCCAAAACTTATAACACAAGTACTCACTTATTCGAACTAAAGTCCCACTTAATTTTTTAAAGTTACTTATGTTGTTTAATTTGTTAATTTGGTGGCTTAGGTTGAATGTTACCATGAGGACAATGCATCCTTGTCTTAAGAAAATGTTATTGGACATGATAATCAATTTTTGTGAGGTTGAAAGATGAATTTAGAAGTCAAAGAATGTCTCTGTGCAAAACTTATAACATAAGTACCTGCTTATTGGAACTAAAGTCCCACTTAATTTTTTAAAGTTACTTATGTTATTTAATTTGATAATTTGGTGGGGCTTAGGTTGAATGTTACCATGAGGACAATTCATCCTTGTCTTAAGAAAACGTTATTGTACATGATGATAATAAATTTTTGTGAGGTGGAAAGATGAATTTAGAAGTCAAGGAACCCCTGTGTGCAAAATTTATAACATAAGTACCCACTTATTCGAACTAAAGTCCCACTTAATTTTTTAAAGTTACTTATGTTGTTTAACTTGAAACTTTGGTGGCTTAAGTTGAATGTTACCATGAGGACAATGCATCATTGTCTTAAGAAAATGTTCGTTGACATGATAATAAATTTTTGTGAGGTTGAAAGATGAATTTAGAAGTCAAGGAACCCCTGTGTGCAAAATTTATAACACAAGTACCCACTTATTCGAATTAAAGTCCCACTTAATTTTTTAACGTTACTTATGTTGTTTAACTTGATAATTTGGCTGTTTAGGTTGAATGTTACCATGACGACAATGCATCCTTGTCTTAACAAAATGTTATTGGACATGATAATAAATTTTTGTGAGGTCGAAAGATGAATTTAGAAGTCAAGGAACCCCTGTGTGTAAAATTTATAACACAAGTACCCACTTATTCGAACTAAAGTCCCACTTAATTTTTTAACGTTACTTATGTTGTTTAACTTGATAATTTGGCTGGTTAGGATGAATGTTACCATGACGACAATGCATCCTTGTCTTAACAAAATGTTATTGGACATGATAATAAATTTTGTGAGGTCGAAAGATGAATTTAGAAGTCAAGGAACCCCTGTGTGCAAAATTTATAACACAAGTACCCACTTATTCGAACTAAAGTCCCACTTAATTTTTTAACGTTACTTATGTTGATTAACTTGATAATTTGGCTGTTTAGGTTGAATGTTACCATGAGGACAATGCATCCTTGTCTTAAAAAAATGTTATTGGACATGATAATAAATTTTTTTGAGGTTGAAAGATGAATTTAGAAGTCAAGGAACCCCTGTGTGCAAAATTTATAACACAAGTACCCACTTATTCGAACTAAAGTCCCACTTAATTTTTTAACGTTACTTATGTTGTTTAACTTGATAATTTGGCTGTTTAGGTTGAATGTTACCATGACGACAATGCATCCTTGTCTTAAGAAAATGTTATTGGACATGATAATCAATTTTTGTGAGGTTGAAAGATGAATTTAGAAGTCAAAGAATGTCTCTGTGCAAAACTTATAACATAAGTACCTGCTTATTGGAACTAAAGTCCCACTTAATTTTTTAAAGTTACTTATGTTATTTAATTTGATAATTTCGTGGGGCTTAGGTTGAATGTTACCATGAGGACAATGCATCCTTGTCTTAAGAAAACGTTATTGTACATGATGATAATAAATTTTTGTGAAGTGGAAAGATGAATTTAGAAGTCAAGGAACCCCTGTGTGTAAAATTTATAACACAAGTACCCACTTATTCGAACTAAAGTCCCACTTAATTTTTTAACGTTACTTATGTTGATTAACTTGATAATTTGGCTGTTTAGGTTGAATGTTACCATGAGGACAATGCATCCTTGTCTTAAAAAAATGTTATTGGACATGATAATAAATTTTTCTGAGGTTGAAAGATGAATTTAGAAGTCAAGGAACCCCTGTGTGCAAAATTTATAACACAAGTACCCACTTATTCGAACTAAAGTCCCACTAAATTTTTTAACGTTACTTATGTTGATTAACTTGATAATTTGGCTGTTTAGGTTGAATGTTACCATGAGGACAATGCATCCTTGTCTTAAAAAAATGTTTTTGGACATGATAATAAATTTTTGTGAGGTTGAAAGATGAATTTAAAAGTCAAGGAACCCCTGTGTGCAAAATTTATAACACAAGTACCCACTTATTCGATCTAAAGTCCCACTTAATTTTTTAAATTTACTTATGTTGTTTAACTTGATAAATTGGTGGCTTAGGTTGAATGTTACCATGAGGACAATGCACCGTTCTCTTAAGAAAATGTTATTGGACTTGATACTCAATTTTTATGACGTTGAAAGATGAATTTAGAAGTCAAGGAATCCATGTGTGCCAAACTTATAACACAAGTACCCACTAAATCGAACTAAAGTCCCAATTAATTTTTTAAAGTTACTTATGTTGTTTAACTTAATAAATTGGTGGCTTAGGTTTAATGTTACCATGAGGACAATGCATCTTTGTCTTAAAAAATGTTATTGTACATGATAATTAATTTTTGTGAGGTTGAAAGATGAATTTAGAAGTGAAGGAACCCCTGTGTGCAAAACTTATAACACAAGTACCCACTTATTCAAACTAAAGTCCCACTTAATTTTTTAAAATTACTTATGTTGTTTAACTTGATAAATTGGTGGCTTAGGTTGAATGTTACCATGAGGACAATGCACCGTTCTCTTAACAAAATGTTATTGGACATGATACTCAGTTTTTGTGATGTTGAAAGATGAATTTAGAAGTCAAAGAATCCATGTGTGCAAAACTTATAACACAAGTACCCACTTATTAGAACTAAAGTCCCAGTTAATTTTTTAAAGTTACTTATGTTGTTTAACTTGATAATTTTGTGGCTTTGGTTGAATGTTACCATGAGGACAATGCATCTTTTTCTTAAGAAAATGTTATTGTACATGATAATCAATTTTTCTGAGGTTGAGAGATAAATTTAGAAGTGAAGGAACCCCTGTGTGCAAAACTTATAACACAAGTACCCACTTATTAGAACTAAAGTCCCACTTAATTTTTTAAAGTTACTTATGTTGTTTAACTTGATAATTTTGTGGCTTAGGTTGAATGTTACCATGAGGACAATGCATCTTTTTGTTAAGAAAATGTTATTGTACATGATAATCAATTTTTGTGAGGTTGAAAGATGAATTTAGAAGTCAAGGAACCCCTGTGTGCAAAATTTATAACACAAGTACCCACTTATTCGAACTAAAGTCCCACTTAATTTTTTAACGTTACTTATGTTGTTTAACTTGATAATTTGGCTGTTTAGGTTGAATGTTACCATGACGACAATGCATCCTTGTCTTAAAAAAACTTTATTGGACATGATAATAAATTTTTGTGAGGTCGAAAGATGAATTTAGAAGTCAAGGAACCCCTGTGTGCAAAATTTATAACACAAGTACCCACTTATTCGAACTAAAGTCCCACTTAATTTTTTAACGTTACTTATGTTGATTAACTTGATAATTTGGCTGTTTAGGTTGAATGTTACCATGAGGACAATGCATCCTTGTCTTAAAAAAACTTTATTGGACATGATAATAAATTTTTGTGAGGTTGAAAGATGAATTTAGAAGTCAAGGAACCCCTGTGTGCAAAATTTATAACACAAGTACCCACTTATTCGAACTAAAGTCCCACTTAATTTTTTAAAGTTACTTATGTTGTTTAACTTGATAAATTGGTGGCTTAGGTTGAATGTTACCATGAGGACAATGCATCGTTCTCTTAAGAAAATGTTATTGGACTTGATACTCAATTTTTATGACG
Organism: Vigna reflexopilosa; assembly: GCA_027742785.1. Taxonomy (NCBI): domain Eukaryota; kingdom Viridiplantae; phylum Streptophyta; class Magnoliopsida; order Fabales; family Fabaceae; genus Vigna; species Vigna reflexopilosa. The sequence goes on from CM050918.1 coordinate 11,163,460, forward strand.
TTGAAAGATGAATTTAGAAGTCAAGGAATCCATGTGTGCCAAACTTATAACATAAGTACCCACTTAATCAAACTAAAGTCCCAATTAATTTTTTAAAGTTACTTATGTTGTTTAACTTAATAAATTGGTGGCTTAGGTTGAATGTTACCATGAGGACAATGCATCTTTATCTTAAGAAAATGTTATTGTACATGATAATTAATTTTTGTGAGGTTGAAAGATGAATTTAGAAGTGAAGGAACCCCTGTGTGCAAAACTTATAACACAAGTACCCACTTATTCAAACTAAAGTCCCACTTAATTTTTTAAAATTACTTATGTTGTTTAACTTGATAAATTGGTGGCTTAGGTTGAATGTTACCATGAGGAAAATGCACCGTTCTCTTAACAAAATGTTATTGGACATGATACTCAATTTTTGTGAGGTTGAAAGATGAATTTAGAAGTCAAGGAATCCATGTGTGCAAAACTTATAACACAAGTACCCACTTATTAGAACTAAAGTCCCACTTAATTTTTTAAAGTTACTTATGTTGTTTAACTTAATAAATTGGTGGCTTAGGTTGAATGTTACCATGAGGACAATGCATCTTTATCTTAAGAAAATGTTATTGTACATGATAATTAATTTTTGTGAGGTTGAAAGATGAATTTAGAAGTGAAGGAACCCCTGTGTGCAAAACTTATAACACAAGTACCCACTTATTCAAACTAAAGTCCCACTTAATTTTTTAAAATTACTTATGTTGTTTAACTTGATAAATTGGTGGCTTAGGTTGAATGTTACCATGAGGAAAATGCACCGTTCTCTTAACAAAATGTTATTGGACATGATACTCAATTTTTGTGAGGTTGAAAGATGAATTTAGAAGTCAAGGAATCCATGTGTGCAAAACTTATAACACAAGTACCCACTTATTAGAACTAAAGTCCCACTTAATTTTTTAAAGTTACTTATGTTGTTTAACTTGATAATTTTGTGGCTTAGGTTGAATGTTACCATGAGGACAATGCATCTTTTTCTTAAGATGTTATTGTACATGATAATCAATTTTTGTGAGGTTGAGAGATGAATTTAGAAGTGAAGGAACCCCTGTGTGCAAAACTTAGAACACAAGTACTCACTTATTAGAACTAAAGTCCCACTTAATTTTTTAAAGTTAGTTATGTTGTTTAACTTGATAATTTTGTGGCTTAGGTTGAATGTTACCATGAGGACAATGCATCTTTTTCTTAAGAAAATGTTATTGTACATGATAATCAATTTTTGTGAGGTTGGAAGATGAATTTAGAAGTGAAGGAACCCCTGTGTGCAAAACTTATAACACAAATACCCACTTATTCAAACTAATGTCCCACTTAATTTTTTAAAATTACTTATGTTGTTTAACTTGATAAATTGGTGGCTTAGGTTAAATGTTACCATAAGGACAATCCATTTTTGTCTTAAGAAAATGTTATTGGACATGATACTCAATTTTTGTGACGTTGAAAGATGAATTTAGAAGTCAAGGAACCCCTGTGTGCAAAACTTATAACACAAGTACCCACTTATTCGAACTAAAGTCCCACTTTAAAATATACAACTTATATGTCATATTTTGAAGACAAATTGTAGACTTAAGACGTCTTATTTCATCATTATGCTCCATTGTTGGTGTAAAAAAATTTGTTATTACTTCAAAAGTAATTATTTTTTTATCACTTTAAAAGAATAAAAGAAATTAAGAACGTAATGATTAAATATTTAATTAATTTAAATTACATTTTTTTTCTTGTAAGTTTAATTTATTTAAAAGGTCAACAAAAATTTGCCATTTCATTTTATTCATATTTTCAATTTATTACAACATTTTAATACATGTTCGAGATAAATTATTGTTCAATATTATAACAAATGTGATATTGGAAGGCTTTTAATTAAATTTTTTTATTTAAACATACCAAATAAAATTAAGTTAAAAATAATTTAGTTGAAGTAAAACAATAGTATAAATACCTACTTAATTGAGACAAAGAAGTGATAATTTGATTTTCATTCAAACATAAATATTGAAATACATGAGCATAAATTGATGATGTAGTTTGTGATTTAGACTGAGATTGGATCTATAACATTACATTGATCAAATTCCCAAATGCACTTTGCTCTTGATCAAATTCCCAAATGCACTTTGCAAGTCCTGTGCAATAACAAATATCAAGTAAATTAAAATGTAATTTAATTGAGTCAACTTACGATATATGACAACCTAATGTATCTTTTAATGTGTTGAGGATAGATAACCAAAAGCTTCTTTTTACACCAAATATATTTTAAACTTATTGCAACAGTATTGTCTCCGATACAGCAAGCAAGAATGTAAACTTATCAGAAAACCCGTATTTGACAGTAAAAAATAAGGTGGACATGAATACAACTTGTCTCATTAGCTAAAATCAACTTAATGACCTAAATCTTTGGAGAAGCTAGACGAGAGAGCTTAAAAGTAGAGGTGAACAAGTTAATTTTAACTTGTAGGAGAGGTTTTATTCATTGTACCACCATACTCCTTCTAAAAGTTCTTCTTCATAAATTTATCTAAAATAACTCATAAAAGAGGGACATTGTACCTTCAAACCGGGGAAAGTAACAATCAATATAGTTATATATATACGAGAAGCCCACCTGAACAGTATCCAGAATTGATTTTTTGACATCTTCAAGCCCACCAACATCTTCCTATTTCACGTTTGGAACCTGCAAAAGAAAAATCCACACTTCAAAATTTTTGTGCATTGAGGAACGTTTTTTCACCGGAACACATGTTTTCTTATGTATACATTTGTTGGCATCAGTACAACAGAAAACTGTTCTGCTTAAATACAGTCAAGAAAACCACATGAAAGCCCAATCACTAAATTTACCTTTGGAGTACCCAATGCTGACTCATTTCTTTTCTTTGATCGCTCCAAAGCATTCAACAAGTCTTCTTTCACAGGAATCTGATGAGAAACTTTCTCGTGATTGGTGTCCTCTGCCAGCTTGGAATTAAATAAACTATCTACATCATCATCAGACACGTCTTTGTCTACTTTAGCATTATTTCTCGGAAATAAGTTGGCACCGGCATCAGCAATTAAAGCTCGAATATCCCTGGGCATGTAACCAGATGTCTGTCCAACTATTTCTTTTACTAAAGCTTCTGAATCAGTCTGCAAGAGGCCACAATGTAATCAGTCAACTCTAACACACCTCAGCAATGATCTAACCAGGGATTCAAGAACACAAATCATAGCATTTCTTAATAATTTGAACAAATTTGGATGTATAATCTACATTAAGGTGATGTATAGGACTTGCAGAGCACTAACAGCGGCCAAGAGAAAATACTCTCCTACTGTGTAGAAAAGAACACGCTTCTGAGTGCTCTCGTTCGCTACAAACAAAGAGGATTGAGTCAGTGAAAGTTACCATCATGTTCGTAACTATTTTTTCTTAATAGGACACAGAGGAGATAAGATATATCCACGAGTGACAAGACTAGGATATACAAGCATTAGATATAACATTAGTGTTCTAAGCCAATAACACACAACAATATGTTGTTCAAACAAGCCGGTTCTTATATTCATCAATGTCTGAATTGTTTTTATCCTCAGAAAATATTCAGATCGTTTATAAAATATGAAATAAACGCCAAGAATATAACGCTACATCTTATCAGAACTGTAATAGACAGGAATAACCCTAAAAATATCCCTTTCTAGCAGAAGTAATGGTACTTATAACAGAAGTCTGCAATGGCAGCTTGTTACTACACTACTTTAAGGTATGGTTTGTCATACTTTCAGAATATGAAAACAATCTGAACATTTCATTGGCCAAAAAGTTTCAGGAACTTCACAAACACACCAATAGGATCTGGCACAAGTAGGTCTCATTTTGGCTGAAACATCTAGCACTTTACAAATAAAATGACCGAATGAGTACCAGGATAACTTAAAAGAGATGTTCTTCATTTGCAGCATTTGTTTAATCTCAAAATCGATAAAAGGTAAAGATACTGAACGTCTGGGAATCATCCCTGCTATGAAGAGGCTTATGAAAAAAATATTTCCGCACTGCATAAATTCTACAAATGCTCGTATATCATTGCAAATATAATATCACAACACAATTACTAGATCAAAATTCCCTAACTAGAATAATGGCTTGCATCATACCAACTCATAAACAAAGGAAAAAAAATACTTACTATGACAATGCCTTGCATCACGATCTTTCAAGTACTTTTGTTCAACAATAACAGACTCTAGTGCTTCTCTGAGTTCAGCAATTTTAACATTAATTGGGTCCAAATGCTCTGCAAGCCATTAGAGTCAAATGGAATTTTGATAATCAACAAATTGAACACATAAAGGACAATTGGACCATTCTCCATAAACATCGAGAAGTACCTCATGTATATACTATATATTAAAAGTTGTGTGATTAACACCAAAACTTGTAATTTATGAAGTAGGATAGTAGAATCTACTAAAAAAACCCTCTTACAAAGTACGTACCATCTTTGGCAAGGTCATGCTCAGAGGGAATATGACCAACATGGATGTAGAAAGACACAGTCTCAGGTGTTGAGTATGGGTTATGGAAACAAAATTTATACATTCCATGTGCTGGGGCTTTGAAATCAAACTTGTCACCAGAGGTTCCCTTTATACCAATGACATAATCATACCATCACCTGCAGTTCCAATTTTAAATCATATACCTCATTTAATGTAACTTGAAAACAATTTACATAACCAAGAAGCAGAACCAAAAATTACCACTTTGGCAACATCCTTCCTCATATAAGCAACCTAAATGTCGTAAATGAAAACATATAGTTATTCATCATATAAGCAACCATTGATTACAGTATAAACATATAGTTATTCATCATATGAACATCCTTCCTCATATAAGCAACCATTGATTACAGTAGCTAGCAACAACATCACCATACAGAAAGCAAGAAACAGTTATTCATCATCAAGCTGAGGAAAAAAGTGAAGACTCACTTGGCTTTGGGTTTAGGGTTCTGTCCTCGAGCAAATGGAACCGCGATTCTGGGTGGATAGAAGATAGCGGACGAGCGGCGGGTCTCCGGCGGCGGCAGTGGTGACCGGTGGGCACGAGATGGTCACAGGCGGTGGTGGTTGGTTCTCGAACGCGCCGTCGACCAAATGGAACTGCGATTCTGAGTGGAGGGAAGAGCGCGGAAGGGCGGCGGGTCTCCGGCGGCGGCAGTCCGACGACAGTGATGGCCGGTCGGAAGGAAATGGTCATAGGCGATGGTGGATGGTTCTCGAACTCGGTTCGCTTCTCCCTCTCTCTCAAAAGTGTCGAATGCCCAAAATTTGAGAATCACATTTCAGATTCAAAATCTCATCTCTCTCTGTCACGTCATCATTTCATTTTAAATTTAGTTTTCACGTGGACGAATCACATTTGAACACGTGTACCGTGTTCAAATGTTGTCAAAATTTGTTGTCTGAATATTATTTTCCATATTCTGCATATAAAGAGGGAGTAGAGGTAGGTATGATAGTACTTCCTAATAAAATTATTTAAATGTTCTTGTATAGAAATTTATTATTTTAATTTGTTGATCTTTTTTTGGAAACGTTATTGACATATTGTATTTTATTATTTTCTTAGTTATAAGATTAATTATTTTAATTTATGAACTTTCGTTTGAATGTGTAGGATTAAAGTATTTTTAATATTTAAAATTAATTTCTGGATTAAGTAACTGGATTAATGTAATTGTATAAAACATGAAAATAATTTTAGTTTTGATAATTAAACTATCAAATAAATAAATAAATTGTTTATTAAAATCACTTTTTCACAAATATTTATTTACATTAAAAAAAATTGTTGGTGTGAAGTTACTGGACGCTGTCTTTGGTAAAGGGACAAACATGAAACAAAGATTTATTGAGTCTGACAACACTGTGTGGTTATGTCATAGTTGTTAGAGCTGTCAAAATGTTACAACTTGCAAGCTAACATCGTCCACCATCAGTTTGGAGTTGAAAAAGTTGAAAAAATATGTATTTTATTTTATGTAGGTTAATTTTTAATTTAAATTTGTGATGAGTTGGGTTGGTTATAATCTACTTAATTTTATTTTTATTAATTTATTATTTTATAAAATTTTAAAAAATACCATTTGATTTATGTGAATTATATTATATTTTTTTTATTTTAAATTGTCTTGAGTTTAATATAATAAAATTTATTTATATTTAAATTATAAAAAGTTTGTAATTTTTTTATTTTAAAAACATTGTAAGTGAGTCAATCCGTTTAACTTATCAACTCATGGTATAATCCAGATTTGAAATTTTTTGGTTCACTGATAAATGAATCGGATTAGGTTGACTCACTAATCAAACGAATGACCATTTTGATAATAATAATAATTTTCATGCCAGATATAAATTAACATTTATTGAATGAGATCCAAATTTTCAATAAATAGTTTTAATTTTATGTTGAAAGGTTTTATAATTTTTTAATACGATTTTAAGAATTTAAAGTTGATTTGGCTAATTATCCAAACATTAATAAACTACAATTCAACACCAGGTTTTCGTTAAAATTATATGGCTTTTTGGTACCATGTTTTTCAAGGGTCAATTTTGTTTAATAATTTTTTGACAATAAATTATATGTTACTATTTTATTGGTTTGTATATTTGAAAAGAACTAATTATTAAAGTGTTTTAGTTGTTTCTGTTAAGACATTTATTATTATGTTTGTAGTTACTGTTCATATGAACAATATTTTTGCTTCTAGGGTTTTCTTTTTTTGGACTTTTTCGTTGGCCGTTACCGAAACCCTATATAAGGGCTTCCAGTGTCAGAGATATGGTAGATGTGTAGAAAGACAGTAAATAATAGCATTTCATTTTCTCTTAAACTTAGAATACATACATTTATACTGCGCGCCTTCTTTCTTCCGTTCTCTTTCCGATCAGCCACCACCGTTGGCCACCACGCTGGAGACTCCTTCATCGTTGACGGACAAGCCGGAACGCTCCATGAACAGTCTTCGCTTCCTCTCGCCCTCACAGAACACTCGGGCACCGAAGCTATCTCCAATCTCACATAACTTCTGACTTGGTGGATTCTTCGAGAGAGACTTTAGTCTCTCGTTTCTGGACCATCTGTTTTGGGCCCTCCTTTCTTTTATTTTGGACCGACGCTTTTCTTTACTAATCACAAACTGTTACATAAACAATTGTAAAAAAAATATCAAATAAAGTTATTAAAAAAATATTTTCCTTTTAGGTCAAAGTAAATGGTGGATCCAATTAAAAGTAATTTGCAATGAGTTTGTTTATGTGTATGATATTCTTCATTTAATTGATACAAAACATTTTTTTGGTGTCTGACTCAGACTATCATAACTTGTTTCATATTTTATGTGTTTGGGATGAGAATCTTTCTACTTTCATGGATTCCTTTCTCGGAAAAAGACGACACTCTTTCCTCCCTGAAGCCTATCAGTAAACGTTTACCATACAAATAACTTTTGCTACTTTTTTCGGTTAACACCGGCCACAAGCATGACTAAGTGAAATACACAAATAATCTGAATATGAAAAAAAACATAGACTTATTAGATGTCAGCTATTGCATAACCGATCACAATTTGTGATGAATAACTAATATTTAAGAATATTATTATTTTTAATTAATAAATATTTTAATATATATTTATAAACAAGACTGATATAGTATCATATATTATTTGTATTAACAAATACATATTTTTCACGAAATATTAAAATTAAAATTTAATTTATATTTTATTATATTAAATTTAATTAAAATAATTAAAATTAATTTATATTTTATTGGTTAAATTTAATTAAACTTAAATTTATATTTATATTTTATTTAATTTTGATCATATTTTATCTTTTTCTTAATTTTATTTATATTATATTTTAAAAATTTATAAAATATCTTTTATTAATTATTCTCATGCAGATTTTAAAATACTTGTAAATATATTTTAAATAAGTATCTTGCAAAGTAATGATACGAGTAACATTTTTTTATTACAAAAATTGAATATTGTATAAATATTATTTATCCCGACTCGACCCATTGTTACTATTCACTTCATTAATTAATTATACTATAAATTGTAACTTAAAGTTTCCAAACTGTTTTCAATGTGTACATAATGAAACCATTAACAAATTTAAAAAAATCTTTTCAATTCTTCTAGTACTGTCTGAATTTATTTACTCTTGAATCAAGTATACTTATTATAAATACAGGTAAAAATATATGAGTAAACTAATTAAAATCTCATTACATCAATATATATAAAACAAATAAAACTCTCACCCACATGAACATATTTAATAGTATTTTGATAAAATCACGTAAATTGTCACACTCAACCTGTTTTAAAAAAATTATATTAGATATATTCTAATAAACGAAAATTTGAGTAGTTAAAAACTGCAATGATAAAAAAAAATATTGGTTATGTTACTGTTATAAAAAAAAATGATACAAGAATCTAACCTAACTTCTCACCATATGAAGCTCATTTGGGATTAAATTAACAATGAAACATAATATCTCAGTTTGTTAATGCTACAATCATTGTACAATAGTTAATGCTACCATTATTATACCATAGTATCATCTTATATATCCTCATCATCTCACCATCAAATTAGTATTATTTGAGTAACCTTTCTGAAATTGAATAGAAGATTTTTTGCTGCCTCACCTTCTTTGAATTAGTGGAAGCTATAACCTTTAAAAAATAACAAAAAAGTTAACAAGTTAATACTGATCAATTGTCAAAAACTAAAGAAAAAATTGGTTTTGTTTCATCCTTATTTAAATTCTCATTGGATGATCCAGTACCGGTTGTCCCATCTCATTATGCCAATGTCAATTTACCGAAAACATTGTTACAAAGGGTTGAAGACCTGTGGCATAGAAGAAGTCCTCGAGGCAAGAGACAGCGGAGGAGTTGATCGATGATCGCCAATGCCGACGACTCTTAGAGTTTTATCATCGATGGGATCCAAGAAGTTAGTCTCTTGGAAGCTTAAGTCCAGTAATATTAGAAAAATAAAGACAGGGGCTGAAATGTAAAAACCCTCTTCAGATAATATCTTCTGATACAAAAAAGACAAGGCACGTGACACTGAGAGAAAGAGTTAGAATGATGATAGAGACGGAGAGCAGAGTGCTCTGCTAGGGTTTCACCCTTCGACCACCACACACATACACCGATCTGCTGAGGACAAGGCACACACACGGATCAACAGCCAGTTCTCACACAGAGGCACTCAGGTATATGAATAATACTTCTGAAATTTTTTATATCTTGCAAATGTAGAGATTACAAGCTTTTATAGAACAATATCTGAATGTAACTAACAAAAATATTGTTTTCTGTTTATTTTAACACTCTTCCTAAACAAAAACAGTAAAAGAACAAATTTTTATGAAAAATCCCTTTTTTCACCGATTGAACGGTGAAAACACCATCTCCGGCGAACCACCGCCACTTCCACCGATTAACAATCGGTAAAAAACTCCTCCTTTAGCTTTGAACAAGTTTTCCACCGATTAAAAGTGTGAAAACTTCTTCCTCTGCGTTGATCTTCACTTCTTGACGAAAACCCTAAGTTTTCGTTACTCCTTTCTTCGGATCTGCTCCGATCTCCAACTTTTCCACTCCGATCTGCTTTCTAAGTGTTAGAAAGCGTTCTCCTTTCAATGCTTTAGTAAGTATGTCTGCAATCTGGTCTTCAGATATGCAGTACACCACCTCTAGCTTCCCTTTGTTAACCTGCTCTCTGATGAAGTGAAAACGTGTCTCAATGTGCTTGCTCCTATCGTGTGTTGTAGGATGCTTGGTCAGGTCGATGGCTGACTTGTTGTCAACAAGCAGTCTGACCTTCCCTTCAACTCCAATCTTCAGTTCCTTCATCAATGAATCAAGCTAGGCTGCCTGACAAGTGGCTTCACATGAAGACAGAACTACAACTGGTTCCTTCGTAGAGCTCCAAGAAATTTGTGGTCCTTCCAGAAAAAATACGTAAGCAGCTGTACTCTTCCTATCACCCTTGTCTCCACACCAATCCGAGTCTGAATAAGCAGTTACACGCACCTCTCCTTCTGAATCATTTTTAGGCAACACAATTCCATAATTTGTAGTACCTTTTAGATACCTTAGAATCCTTTTTATAGCATTTAGATGAGAGAGTCTGGGATTCTGCATGAACCTGCTGACCAAGCACACACTGAAGCTAATATCAGGTCTTGTATTGCACAAATACCTTAGGCTTCCAACCATTCTTCTATACTCAGTAGGATCAACAACCTCCTCCTCAGGATCTTTCTCCAGCTTCAATCCCACTTCTGCTGGAGTAGCAGCAGAATTGCAATGAAGCATGTTAAACTTGGTTAACATGTCCAATGCATACCTAGACTGATGTATCACCATGCCTCTGTCAGTCCTAGTGAACTCAATTCCTAGGAAATAGCTTAGCTGTCCCAAATCACTCATTTCAAATTCCTGCAACATATGGTCTTTGAAATCAGTAATTCTCTCCACACTGCTTCCAGTAACAAGCAGGTCATCCACACACTGGCAAACTATTATCATTTCTTCTCTTCCATTCTGCTGGTAACACTGAACATATACTCCATGTTCAGAGATACACTTTTCAAACCCAACACTTCTCATGAAACCATCTATCCTTTGATTCCAAGCCCTTGGAGCCTGCTTGAGCCCATACAGAGCCTTTCTCAACCTGTACACCTAGTTTAGATGCCCCTTTACTTCAAAACCTTGAGGCTGAACAACATACACTTCTTCCTCCAAGTCTCCATTCAAAAATGCAGACTTTACATCTAATTGATGTAAGGTCCAGTTGTTCTGTACAACAACTAAAACCACCAGCCTTACTATCTCCATTCTGGCCACAAGTGCAAACACCTCCCCATAATCGATTCCAGCTTGCTGCAAAAATCCTTTAGCCAACAGCCTGGCCTTGTATCTTGTCACCACCCCTTGAGGATTTATCTTGGACTTATAAATCCACTTCAGTGCTATGGGTCTCTTGTTAGGAGGTAACTCTGTCAGCTCCCAGGTCTGGTTCTTCACAATTGAACCAATTTCTTCCACCATGGCCTTGTACCACCTCTCATCCTTCACTGCCTGCTCAAAATCAACTGGTTCAGCTTCTGCTATCAATGCAAAGTGAACAAAATTACCTTCTAATGAAATGGTTGCATCATAGGCTAGGTCATAGTCTCTCAAATGGGTTGGCAATTGAGTAACCCAAGAAGACCTCCTAACACTCTCCTCCCTCCTGCATGCTTCTCACTCTGCTACAGGTTCACTTTCCAACTCAATGGTTGGTACTTGATGGGTGTCGCACCCCATACAAATTTAATGTGCAATTAGAAATGCAGTATAGCTAGGAAATGACTCATAGGTCGTCTCTCAAGGACCAATTTTGCGGTTCTAGAATTAAGTCAGACATGAAGTGGGGGGGTTGTGAAAACGTTGTGGTGAATGCGAAAAAATTAAATGAAAACACTTACGCAAATAGATAATTAAACACAAAATTAAAAACAGTTTCAAAGACAGAATAAAAACAGTCGGTCATTAACTTAATTACAATATTTCCAATCACAGATCAACAAAATAAAGTTGCGACTCAAACCTATAATCCAACAAAGTTAACCAACTAAGCGAAGGTTAACCCTGTTTTCATAAAAGCGAACTAAGCGGACGCAGTGTTAATGTCAAATCTATTTTACACCATGCAGTTACATCAACTAATCGAAGATGTAACACCAATTGGGCAACTAAGTGAATACCCAATTGTAAGTGCAAATACATGTTTCACATTAACCAAGATCAGAGTAGCAACCACAGTTACAGTTCAGAAATCTCAAGGAAACATCACAATATAGCTAATGACCAACTCGATTAACTCAAGCTAGCATGACAGTTAAATTATCACTACCAAACATACTAGATAACATTAAAGTAAATGAAATGCTCAAACCAACACTGTTACAAAAGAATTATCTAACACAGTTAAAATTATTTAAATGCAACACTAAATTAAAGAAATGAAAAACAACTAAACCTACTATGTAAACTAATTTTAAAAAAAAGAAATAAATAAATTACTTTTCTTCTACCAATCACGTGATGGCCTCCCAAAGCTTCAAGGTGAAAGAAAATAAATTCCTCTCTCCTCCCAAAAATTAACGTGGAAATGCACCTCCCAAGTGATGAAGTCAACGTTGCTAAATGTCTTTGTCGTGATGTATCTTGCACCAAATCTCATTTCATTTTCTTCAATTGAAAATTCCAAATAAGAAAGTTGGAATAGCTTCCAGCCGTGACACTCTTCCTCCACGTGAATTCTCACTTGCTCCAAGGAAATTGAATGTTCTTCCAAAAGTCTCCATCACAATAGACCATCATATCCTTACCTACTCACTTTGCCAAAAGGAAAATTCGGTTCTCTCTCTTTAATAAGCTGCAACCGCTACATCTCTTTACCCAAAGCTAAATGAAAGTGTTCCTCATCAAAGTAAATGAATCAGCACATCTAAATTGAAACCCACGTCTCCCAATGTTCAAAGAAAAGTGAAGGTCAACCATACACCTATGGACATGACAACACATCTTGCTTTTCTAATCAAAGATAAATAAAAATGAAAACACCACCTCATTTCTTCACTCAAAGTACCGTAACAGCTACCCTTCTACCTAATCACCACTTCAATCGGTACAACTTAAAAGATAAAGAAGTGTTTCAGCCCTTCATCAAACGTTCCAAGCACAAGCCAAGATACATGATACGGCTGGACATCATTTCAACTTTCCACGTTAAAAAAACGTTTTTCTCAAAATAAGTTGAATGGCAGCCAAGAAAAAGAATGTCCGTGAATGAAATTGTAAAGTGAAATGAATCTTGTTCCAGCGGCGTGTGCACAACAATAAAAGAAAATGAAAATTGCTTCTTCCATTCAAACCTTAAAACCGTGAGCAACCTTCATGAGTTCTTACATCTCCCCCCAAAATATTCAAATTCAAAATAAAGATAAAAAATGAGAGGGGGCCGACTGCTGCTAATTCAAGGCCAAGAGTCTCCTTTTTTGGGTGGGGTCCACACAAAATAAAACCCTAGGGTTAGGCCATGTGTCCCACAAAATTGGGCCTTTACATTTTTGCCACAAAAGGGCCCACAATGTAAAAGTTTGTCTAAAAAGTTTTAAACAACTAAATTACAATACAATTAATTTTAAAATGTCCATGTAGAGAGTCTTTAATTATTTGACAGCACTCCGAATGTCCCAAATATATCTCCAAAATTTTTCCTGCAATTAAAAATGCAAATAATCAGCTCAGAAAATTCAAATTAACTAAAATAAGAATTTCCGATCAAATTAAGCATAATTAGGAAAAATGAGAAAATACCGGACAATTAAGCACAATTCCCTGATTAAATTCAGCACAATAAGCTAAGTGAAATCAATAAAATATCGACTCATCAAAATAGACCACACTTAGTCTTTTGCACTCCTGGGCAAAATCAAGACGCAAATCAGGGAACAGTTCAACAGACATCAGGGAATTGACACAGACTCAATACACAGAAAACAAAGACTGACAAGGAAAGAAACAGAATTACACAGTTCTCAAGAAATCTGGACAAGGAAAAGTAGTAGACAGTATCCAACACAGAATCAAAGAAAGCAGATACTCATGAAGTCATCCAAGCAGTTCAAGACATGGCAAAATGAACAGTCAGCTCAAGAGAAGAATCAAAAGTAACAGATCCTCACCGATGCACATTATCAGTGTTTCTCTCAAGTGTCTAGGGTAAACAGTGTCAACTCAATGCACCCAAGAAAGCAAACACAAATAGACTTGGCAAGCCTCTAATATCAACACTCAAAACATATGCATGTTCAAATCAAAAGGTCTTTTCATGGTTGTAATGGGGCCAAGGACAAGGGAGGATACATCTGGATAAGAAGCTACAAACCATAAGGAACAGAGGAGCAATGGGGAACAAGTGTAAACACATTCAAACACACCCACAACCTCTAATTCCATCCTCGTCTTGACTCTCTTATTAACAAATTTTTTTAATTTTCTCATTTTTCTGTATTTTTTTTTTCTTTTTTTTTCATCTTGTCTCTTTTCTTTTTTCTCTTTTCAGAACACAACTCTAAGAGACAAGATACACAATATATTTACAAAACTAAACAAGAAGAGGAGCCAACTAACCAATTCATCTGAATATCCTAAGAGACCACACTTATTCCTAAAACAATTCAAAAGCTCCAAAATTCCCTAAGGTTAAGGTAATCATGGTTTTTCACTTAGGGCTAGTGTATGAGCTTCAAAACAAAGAAATGGGGAAAGTAAAGGCTCAAAAGGGCTATCAAAGGATCACAACAAGGTAGGCTCATCTGGCTAGAGAGGCTCAACAACAAAATTGTCTTTATCACTTCCAAACATGTATATCAATCAAGAATCATCAACAAGAGTCAAGCCAAGGCATATGTGCAAGCAATCAAGAGACATATCACACAAGAAAGAACATAAAGTGGCTCAAATCTCACACAGGGTATTTCTGTCACAATCAATTCAACCCTCAAACATCATAATCATCTTCCCAAGAAAAGACAAGCAAGGATTTCAGACTAATCAGAGTATCAATGGAGTGAAGGAAACATCTACAACCTAAACAAAGTCCATAAATCAAGAGAAACATGCAAAATTGTACACAAGACACAACAAAAACTACCTAGAAAACAAAAAAAAAATTAACGCAGAAAACATAAACTAATCAAAGAAAAATCAGAGTCTCCCCCAATAGACCACACTTAAACTACACAGTGTCCTCAATGTGTCACAAGCATAAGATCAATAATCATAACAGTCAACAGATCAAGGACAAGTGCAATAGAAGTGAAGAAAGGAGGAGAAGGGAAACGAAAACTCCCCTGGTCATGGTGGCAATTGCCAATTTTGGACTTTCAGGGAGAGGTCTTCCACCAATGGATTCAACAAGGAAGTTTTGAGGAAGAACTGCTTCATCCTCCAAATTTGATCAAGCAGGGAGATGTCCTCCACAGCTGGATCTAAGAAGCAGTGATTGTTGATGAGTGGGTTCAGCTGATGCCTATTGATCTTCAAACTGTTGTGTATACTGGCACCCTTGTCTTCCACCATGGGTGTGTTGGTCAAATTCATGTGTACCTCCTGCAACATGATTAGTACAATGTGGCTCCACAGAAATAACATGCAGAGGTATAACACCCAATCCCAGTGTAACAGGCTGAACCCCAAATATACCCTCAGAACATGAATCAATTTCAGAAATAGAAACAATATCAATCACAGGTTCATATTCATGTTCAGTGCATGGAGAACAAACATTCAGATGTGATAACATAAAGTGGTTCTCATCATGCAAAGAGGGGGAATGAAAATCATGCTCATCAACAATACAATCATCAATAACATACCTATCAACAAAATGATCATCAACAACAGAATCAATCTTAGGTATGCTTACCTCCACTTCCCTGGATCTGGTTAAAGTGGTGGAAGATGACAGTGGTCTACCTATCTCAAAGGTGTTGCTCATATCTGCTTGTTCCTCCAATTCTTCATCAATCTCCTCAAGTGCAAGAGTGAGGGTATAGGAGGGTGGGAAAGTAGATGGCGCAGTAGTAAGCTCATGACTATGCTCCCCATCTCCTATGTGGATGGCACCAACATCATCTGGAAGCTGAACAACATGAAACGGTGATTCCTCTGAAATATAAGACTGTTCCTCAGTGAGCTGAGTGGCCATCTGCCCCATCTGAGCAGTCAAACTCTGAATAGAGGCTCTAGTCTCTTGCTGGAACTGAATGTTCTGCATGGCTATCTACCTCAGTAACTCCTTCAATGTAAGCTCAGAAGTAGTGGGAGGATGAGGAGTTGCTTGGGCAGGCTCATGAAACTGCAGCTGCTGTGGTTCCTGGACATGGGGAGGCATACAAGCATTCTGGAATGGTGGTTCTTGATATTGAAGCTGTGAAGTGCGAAATCTTTCCAAAAACAGACGCTTGAGATCTTCCCAATTGGCTTTGAATTCTGGAGGAAGGTAATAAAGCCATCCCCATGTTGCTTCTTCTACTGAATGTAGGAATGCCTTTAAGAAAATGCGCTCATCTGGGACATGTGGAGGTTTCGTTTCAGAGCAAATGCGTTGGAACCTCTCCAAATGTCTATGTGGGCATTCACCTGCAGAACCATAAAACCTAGGCAACAAATCTATCAGTCCAGATGTGAGAACGCAATGAACATCATCCTCACTATGTGAAACTGGCTCCCAAAGAGCACTCTCAAGAATTGGAGGATGAGTTATATTGTTCTCAACATAGAAATCAGTTGAATATGCATGAGAAGCAACATTAGAGTTAGATGCAGAAGGAGAATCAAAGTCATGGACATAGGCAGAAGAAATAGTATTCACAAAATCAAAGTAGGTAGACATGTAGAAAGAAGGGGGAAAAGAAGAATGCAAAGAAAATATGCAACTAAAGCTACCTAAATGCAACAACACATGACACCACACAAACAGAACGACACACTCACAACACAAGACAAAACACAACACACACTAACACAACAAAGACCTAAAACTGAACCGTTGGTCCCCGGCAACGGCGCCAAAATTTGATGGGCTGTCGCACCCCATACAAATTTAATGTGCAATTAGAAATGCAGTATAGCTAGGAAATGACTCATAGGTCGTCTCTCAAGGACCAATTTTGCGGTTCTAGAATTAAGTCAGACATGAAGTGGGGGGGTTGTGAAAACGTTGTGGTGAATGCGAAAAAATTAAATGAAAACACTTACGCAAATAGATAATTAAACACAAAATTAAAAACAGTTTCAAAGACAGAATAAAAACAGTCGGTCATTAACTTAATTACAATATTTCCAATCACAGATCAACAAAATAAAGTTGCGACTCAAACCTATAATCCAACAAAGTTAACCAACTAAGCGAAGGTTAACCCTGTTTTCATAAAAGCGAACTAAGCGGACGCAGTGTTAATGTCAAATCTATTTTACACCATGCAGTTACATCAACTAATCGAAGATGTAACACCAATTGGGCAACTAAGTGAATACCCAATTGTAAGTGCAAATACATGTTTCACATTAACCAAGATCAGAGTAGCAACCACAGTTACAGTTCAGAAATCTCAAGGAAACATCACAATATAGCTAATGACCAACTCGATTAACTCAAGCTAGCATGACAGTTAAATTATCACTACCAAACATACTAGATAACATTAAAGTAAATGAAATGCTCAAACCAACACTGTTACAAAAGAATTATCTAACACAGTTAAAATTATTTAAATGCAACACTAAATTAAAGAAATGAAAAACAACTAAACCTACTATGTAAACTAATTTTAAAAAAAAGAAATAAATAAATTACTTTTCTTCTACCAATCACGTGATGGCCTCCCAAAGCTTCAAGGTGAAAGAAAATAAATTCCTCTCTCCTCCCAAAAATTAACGTGGAAATGCACCTCCCAAGTGATGAAGTCAACGTTGCTAAATGTCTTTGTCGTGATGTATCTTGCACCAAATCTCATTTCATTTTCTTCAATTGAAAATTCCAAATAAGAAAGTTGGAATAGCTTCCAGCCGTGACACTCTTCCTCCACGTGAATTCTCACTTGCTCCAAGGAAATTGAATGTTCTTCCAAAAGTCTCCATCACAATAGACCATCATATCCTTACCTACTCACTTTGCCAAAAGGAAAATTCGGTTCTCTCTCTTTAATAAGCTGCAACCGCTACATCTCTTTACCCAAAGCTAAATGAAAGTGTTCCTCATCAAAGTAAATGAATCAGCACATCTAAATTGAAACCCATGTCTCCCAATGTTCAAAGAAAAGTGAAGGTCAACCATACACCTATGGACATGACAACACATCTTGCTTTTCTAATCAAAGATAAATAAAAATGAAAACACCACCTCATTTCTTCACTCAAAGTACCGTAACAGCTACCCTTCTACCTAATCACCACTTCAATCGGTACAACTTAAAAGATAAAGAAGTGTTTCAGCCCTTCATCAAACGTTCCAAGCACAAGCCAAGATACATGATACGGCTGGACATCATTTCAACTTTCCACGTTAAAAAAAACGATTTTCTCAAAATAAGTTGAATGGCAGCCAAGAAAAAGAATGTCCGTGAATGAAATTGTAAAGTGAAATGAATCTTGTTCCAGCGGCGTGTGCACAACAATAAAAGAAAATGAAAATTGCTTCTTCCATTCAAACCTTAAAACCGTGAGCAACCTTCATGAGTTCTTACATCTCCCCCCAAAATATTCAAAGCCAAAATAAAGATAAAAAATGAGAGGGGGCCGGTTGCTGCTAATTCAAGGCCAAGAGTCTCCTTTTTTGGGTGGGGTCCACACAAAATAAAACCCTAGGGTTAGGCCATGTGTCCCACAAAATTGGGCCTTTACATTTTTGCCACAAAATGGCCCACAATGTAAAAGTTTGTCTAAAAAGTTTTAAGCAACTAAATTACAATACAATTAATTTTAAAATGTCCATGTAGAGAGTCTTTAATTATTTGACAGCACTCCGAATGTCCCAAATATATCTCCAAAATTTTCCCTGCAATTAAAAATGCAATTCATCAGCTCAGAAAATTCAAATTAACTAAAATAAGAATTTCCGATCAAATTAAGCATAATTAGGAAAAATGGGAAAATACCGGACAATTAAGCACAATTCCCTGATTAAATTCAGTACTATAAGCTAAGTGAAATCAATAAAATATCGAGTCATCAATACTTCTTTTTCTTTAACTTCCCACTGCCATTCTTCAGTTTCATCAATCTTCACATCTCTGTTGATTGAAGCAGTACCTATTATAGGGTCATATAGCTTGTACCCTCCTGTAACATGATATCCAATCATAATTAATGGAATTCCCCTATCATCCAGCTTCTTTCTCCATTGTTCTGGGACATGTTTATAGCATAGGGACCCAAACACTTTCAGATGCTTCACATCTGGCTTCACTCCTGTCCAAGCCTCCTCTGGTGTGATTTCATTAAGTCTCTTTGTTGGAGACAAATTTAACACATAAGTGGCTGTCAACACAACCTCACCCATAAGAAACTAGGCAGCCCCTTACTCTTCAACATGCACCTTACCTTGTTCAGAATTGTTCTATTTTTCCTCTCTGCTGCCCCATTGTGTTGAGGCGTGTAGGGAGGAGTCACTTCATGAACAATCCATTCATTCTCACAATATTCTCTAAAATTTGTGGAGATATACTCTCCTCCTCCATCTGTTCTTAGTATTTTCAGCTTCTTTTCACTCTGCCTTTCTACCATATTCTTGAATTTCTGAAACTGTTGCAACACCTCCCCTTTTCTCTTTAAAAGATAGACCCAACATTTTCTGGTCCAATCATCTAAGAATAGTAGAAAATACCTGCTGCCACCAGGTTTTTCTACCTGCATAGGGCCACAAACATCTGAATATACCACTCCCAACTTCTCTGCAGATTTCTGGGGTAAGAACCTTTGAAAACTGTCACGGGTCTGCTTGCATTGAACACATTCTTTGCAGACAGTCCCTGGAATATCTACCTTTGGTAAGCCAATCACCATTTTCCTCTGGCTTAACATTGATAGATCCTGGAAATTCAGATGCCCAAACCTGAGATGCCACAACCATTCTTCTTCTCTTTCTGTTGCAGTAAAACAGTGATGATTTACTGCCTCCATCACTACTTTGAATGTTCTATTCTGTGACAACTGTGCTTGCACAACTATCTTTCCATTCTGATTAAAAATACTTAGGCAATTATCCTCCATCTTCATCATTTACTTCTTCTGCAACAGTTGTCCAAGACTAAGCAAATTAGTCTTCAACCCAGGTACATACAATACCTCTTCTATGATAACTTCTCTGCCATCTACCCCTCTTAACACCACTCTGCTAGAGCCCTCTACCTCCAGACTGCTGTTATCAGCGAATCTGATTTTTCCCTGCTCAACTTCCTTCATTTTTACAAACCAGTCTTTTCTTCCGGTCATGTGGGTGGAGCACCCAGAATCAAGGTACCAAACAGTACTTTCTGGTGGTTTTTCATCAACCTGTGCCATTAATATCACTGCCTCTGAGTCAGATTCTTCCTCCTGGGCCAGATTTGCCCTCTTCTTGGGTTTATTTTTGGCCCCTTCTCCATCCCAGCACTCCTAAGCATAGTGGCCATACTTCTGGCAGTTGAAACATTTAACCTTTTTCTTGTCAAATTTCCATTCTCTTTCTCCCTTCTTTGGTTTCTTGCCTTTTCCAGACTCACTGGACTCTTCTCCTTGTTGGTCCTGAGAGTCTTTCCATTTCTTATCTCCTTTACCCCCCCTTTCTTGAAACCGTTTTTCCCTTTCCACTGAGATCTAGCCTGCAGAGCCTGTTCCTGGCACTGTCTACGTTCACTGAGGCGTAACTCATGAGCCTCTAGTGAATGCAGCAGCTCCTCACTGTCAATGTCTTCCTTTCTTCGGGTTTCTTCAATTGCAGCAACCACATAATCATATCTAGGGGTTAAGGCTCTGAGAATTTTGTCCACTATGTATTCATCTGCCATTTTATCACCACACGCCCTCATCTTGTTCACCAACTCCTGTATTTTGTCAAAGTACTCAGCTACAGTCTCACTCTCCTCCATAATGAGAGTTTCAAACTGCCTCCTTAAAGCTTGCAGTTTCACCTTTGCATTTTTGTCTCCATCACCATAGGTTTTCACCAAAATACCCCAAATCTCCTTTGTTGTGGCAGCATTAGAAATCTTGTTGAAAATCTTTTGACTCACACACTGATACATTAGAAATCAGGCCTTACTGTCCAGTTTTTCTAGCATCTTGTGCTCCTTCTTCTGTTCTTGGGTTGCCTTTTCACTCAACTCAGGCACTCCTTCTTCAATGACTTCCAACACATCTTGAAAACCAAACACAGCCCACATCTTGATCCTCCAGTCAGCAAATTGCTTGCCATCAAACATAGGTAGTGGCCCCTGAATTCCTCTGACTCCAGTCATCTCTTCTTGCACCGATCTTGATGAATCTTTGATCTATTTACAGCCAAAGAACCCCTTCTTTCTACACTTCTGGATTCACACACCTCCAGATATCAACACAACACCCACTGCACGTACACCCCCAGGAAAACGCCTATGCTCTGATACCATATTAGAAAAATAAAGACAGGGGCTGAAATGTAAAAAACCCTCTTCAGATAATATCTTCTGATACAAAAAAGACAAGGCACGTGACACTGAGAGAAAGAGTCAGAATGATGAGAGAGACTAAGAATTGTAGAGAGAGATGGAGAGCAGAGTGCTCTGCTAGGGTTTCACCCTCCGACCACCACACACATACACCGATCTGCTGAGGACAAGGCACACACATGGATCAACAGCCAGTTCTCACACAGAGGCACTCAGGTATATGAATAATACTTCTAAAATTTTTTATATCTTGCAAATGTAGAGATTACAAGCTTTTATAGAACAATATATGAATGTAACTAACAAAAATATTGTTTTCTGTTTATTTTAACAAGTAAGAGGAAATTTAGGTTGATCGTCAACATAAAAAAGGTAGGGTCGACCAACGTCTTTTATTTCAACTTTGAAATATCCCGTCTTAAACTCTTGGTATGAGGCACTTACAAAGAGAATAGTCACTTCTCCTTTCTCGATATTAAAGACACCCAAGTCGGAACAGTGGAGGCATATGAGTTAGATCTAAGGCCAAGCATAGCACTCTAAATGCCAGCACTCACGCCCAACTGTTTGGATGTAGGTGATTGAACCCAAACGAGCAACTTGTTGAATAAGGGTACATGTAAACAAAAGTGTACAGGTTAACCCTCCCTCCCATGATAAACTTATTCCCTTTACATGCATGCAAGTTGATTGGGTTGCGGCTCATGCCATTCACATAAGTCTTGACCGCAGCAGAAGCGAGTTACATATTCAAAAACTTTGAAGGACGCCAAATCAATATACATTATTACCTTGAATATGAAAACGATTGGTTGAGCTAGAAGCGAATTAAGGAAAAGGTGAATATGATAGGTCAACTCACCCTTATTTATAGGAGCATGCATCTCAACCATCTCCAATCCTCCACTGTCAGATCTACTCACATCTAACAATCAAGAAAGTTCAAACTTTTCAAATTCTGACAAGCGCAAAGATCAAGGCGTCACATCTCTCCCTCCAACGGTCACAAATTGAAACAAATGGCTAACAAGGGTAGGTGACATAGAGGGGGCAAAATATAAAACTTTTCATAAATTATTTAATTCTCAAGATTAAGGGCTTGTATACGCGCTGATTAACTGTAAATCGAGCAATCAACCCTATCAAACCAAATGGTCTAAACATTACGAAGATCGATTGATCGAGCTAAGGCAGAGTAATTCCAAAATAATTCTACTTAAAGTTTAGATCATCATTAGTCATGTTTGGGTCATAATTAGACTGGTCTTAATCAAAAGCCTGTCACAAAGTCTTCAAATAGTTATTTGAGGTAGGGAGGTAGATTACGTATTAATTACTCATTTATTGTCTTATAATATGAATCTAATTTTGACATCAGATTACCTTTGACAAATTCCTTAACTAGTATGTGTCTTGGGTATGAGGTTAATATCAATAGTTTAGGTTGTGTTGTGTCGTTTAAGGTCTAAATGTTATTCTCAAGTCCAAATGATAGGTCAAATTGTTCGTCTAAAATGTTTAGATGATATCTACAAAAGACATTTTGATGTCAAAGTCAGCTTAACGTTTGATAGTTAGTAATCAATGCAGCATCGAATGCACGTAACCTACCTCCTTACCTCAAATCTCTATTTATAGGTTTTGGAGTGGACTTTTAATTAATGTTAACCTAATTATGACCCAATTGTGGATAATTATATTTTACTCTTAAGTTAATCAGCATTAAGGTTAATGTACTCAGTCTCATTAATGACCAATCAATTTGCTTGGTGGTTAGTTGGGTTCATTGGTTGCTCTTTAGATTATTTGAGTTATGGCTGACCATTCAGTTTGTGGATGATTAGACAATCATACGGTGCATAGATCCCAAAACTCTAGCCTTAAATGATTGGCGGAGGGGTTTGAAGTTTGTCAAATAGCTCCCATCGTTCTTGTGGCTCAAGTGTGACTTTTTGGAACGAATTTACTCATAAGGTAGGTTATTACTTCAACCAGGGTTGTGTGGTCGATACCGATCGATGAATGTGTTGGAGTTGTGTTTGCTGATTTTTCAACTGACCGTTTGGAAAACATAATGGGTTTCCCTGACCGTTCGGTGCCACCTAACTTTGGAACTTGTGTTTGAAATTGTTATCGTTGGGAGAGGAACATAACATCTTGAATTATGCACCAATCAGAATATTAGAGTTGGGATCCTCGAAGTTATTGGATGCACCTTGATCTAACTATTGAGGATGAATGACAAGGTAGGTCCACACGGCTATACATAGAGGTGGGCCTGATCCATTAGTTTCACATCTTTTCCTCTACTGTTCATTAAAACTGATCGTTCATCATACTAAAAGGTAATTGTGTCAATTGTGTGTCTTTCTTCGTTTAACGTTCGTCTTCATCGGTGACAGTATCGATAGCTTCTTCAGTCTTAAGATTAATCGAGCAAAGTTTGGACTCGTTAGGTAGTGCGAATACAACTATAAATACGAATAATAAAGCAAACAATTTCGATACTATTGAACTCGTTGTTGAGATTGACATTAACATCGCCAAAGAAGGGGATGAATATAATCTCCCGATCGTCCTTGGCTATGATTGGGGATGATGCTACTTGTTCGAGTACGTAACTCATTTTTTATGGGGGCGAGAGTTGATTGAATGGTCCGAGTAGACATACCTTATTGAAACTGGTCAAAGCACCAACATGATCAACTTATTTGTCTACAAAGGTAACAAGCGGAGCTATCATGGGAAGGAGGATTTCCCGGAAGATTTCTTCTACATGTACGCTTGCCTCTTCAATGATTTGCTCGTTCATAGCCCTTTCAACGAGTTCCAAATGAGCGTGCTACGAGAGCTGAATGTAACACCCACTCAATTGCACCCAAACAATTGGGCTTGGGTGCAAGTTTTTAGTACTCAGCCTTTGACATAACGTTTACTCCTCCTATCTTCTCTATTACTTTTGTACCCGCCCAAACGCCAAGAAGGATTGGGTGTCCCTAGTATCCAAGAATGGGAGGTGGTTGTTCTCTTTTTATGCCGTCTCCTTTAAAGGATTGAAAAGTGGATATTTTAATGTAAGTATAACAGAGGTTGGTCGGCTAAGCTTTTGGTATGAGATGGATCAACCTAAGTTTTCGTTGTATTAGACCTAGAGTCCTAGGAGAAAAACCTCATGTGACAAATTGAAGATGACACCGGACGAAGTGGTAGTTTTGGAGATCATCGAGCAACTGCCTCAGTGCCTCTCCTCATGAAAACTCGTATTGTGCCATACGTCTTCTTGAAATATGACTTTATTACATTCTTTGGGAAAAATTTTACACCAAGATTTATTACAATTATTCAGCTGAAACAAATTTTAAGTGAGACGTTCTAAGTATTAAAGACTCCATTTCCATTTGAATGTTCTGGACGATATGCTTCATTTTTTCATATCTCCTACAATTTTGAACAATCATTCCCAATTTGGTGCGAACTTTTCTTATACTTACTTTTTTTTGAACTTCGCAAGTCTTTCTCCAAAAAATTTCTCATTAATATTGTAATTTATATTATATTATATTATAGTATAATATATTATATTATATTAGATTATATATTCTCATTTGTTAAATAGTCAATTATTTTCTTACAATTATTTATATTTTTGTTATGATTATATTTTATATATGAAATATCATATGTTCCTAAGATAACCTATAAATAAAAACATGACATGTATTCAATAATTATGAAGTTGACATCTTTAAAAGAATAGTTTGATCCTATCCACTAGATAACTTTCATCTCCATTTTTTTCTTTAAAATGTCTTTAAGCCATCATTGTGACTTCTTTGATTGAACCACTCTACAAGAAAAAGGAAGTGGAATTTGTAGTGGAAGCCCATAATCAATGAAGGAATCTTTGCTTTCACATTCATTATTTCTTGGACTGCCACTGTTCAGTTCAATTCTCTACTACAGTCCTTTTCTTGCACATATAAATAATTGCAATGCTTATAAGATTATTTTCCTAAAATAAATTTATAGACTTCTCAGTCTTTTCATCTTCTGCTGTTGAGATTATAGGTATATGAAACAACTTCCATATAACAGTTGTTTTTGTTTCTTATTATGTTATTTGTATTAAGGAAAAAGCAAAACAAGTTCAAATGATTTTATATGATAATTTCTGAATTTTTATTTTTAATCAGAAAATGTTTTAAATGTTATTAATTTTTTATATTGAACATTGATTTTTAAACTAATATTTTATTTATCTATAATTCTGGATTAATTTTAATAGTTTGAAAGTAAATTGTAATTGTTCAGTAATAAATAATGAATCATAAAAAGATTAAATTAATTTATAAACAATATTTTAAAGATTTTTAATTTCATTTACATATTATCAAATTTGTTCAAATTAGAGTTCTCATCTTAATTCATGATTTATGGGTCCTAACCCATTTTTGAAAAAATTTCCTTTTTAGGAAACATTTTATGTGGGGTCAAAAAACGCTCCAATTCTAAGAATCTTTCTAAGTGAGTTAGAATTAAGATTAAGGTTAATTATTAGCTCTATTATAAAATTTTAATTAACTTTTAAAATTAAAAGTTTTTCATATAAAACAAAAATTAAAAATGAAAAAAAGAAGATAAGTTTTTATAAATCTTGCACAATTTGACATTTAAAACTGAAAGTTAAACTTTTTTATATGAAAAAAGTTGAACAATAAATAAAAATAATAAAATAAATTAAAATAACCAAATATATGACTTAAAATTTATTTTATTTATTCAAATTGATAATATATCATTTATACGTCAAAGGAAATCTATAATAAAAATTATTATAAGAACAAAAATACTTTCAAAATATTTATGAATTTTATAAATATAAAATAAATCAAGCAATTAAAAAGGGAAAAAAAGACAATTATATATATATATATATATATATATATATATATATTTATTTATTACGTTACCCAATAAATAAATAAACTATGGTACTTTATTACTTTAGCAATTTCTGGTTATAAAACCTGTGGATGTTAAATGTCTCTGAACAGACTTTGTGCTTGTAGCTTAACTACATGAGAGTTATAACAGGAGAGAGTAAGTATTTTATATTTTTTTTTTCTAAGTAGGATGGTAAAACATATAGTGAATCAATCAACATAAAAAATAATTAAAATATACATGTGTGATTAAAAAAATTATAAGAGTAGAAAATTGAGAAACTAATAAGCTAAATGCATGTTGAACAATTGAATTAATAACAACTAGTATAGAAAATGGATATAATCTTTCAATATTGAATGTAATAATAATAAGGATTAAATATATTTTTAGTCCCTAAACTATCAAATGATTTTGTTTTTAGTCCTTCTTTGAAGCTAAGGTACTTTTTGGTCCTTCTCATTTAGGAAACCATAATTTTCCATCCTAAAAAACCAACGGTGTTAAAAAGAAACTGAGCTGGCTAACGGTAGAGTGTCACGTCATTTTTATTTTATTCTGACACTGAGTCAATTTGTCTGTCACCATTTAGTCAACATCATCATTCAGTCACATCACCGTTCAGTCACCATCCAGTCATCCTAAACGTTCGACAATTACCAATATCGTCCGGTCACCATCACCATTAAGACATAATTATCGTTCGGCCATTACGAATACGATACGGTGAGGGACAAATTGACTCAGTGTCAGAAAAAAAAAAGTAACATGGCACTCCACCGTTAGCCAACTCAGCTTTTTCTTAATGTTATTGGTTTTTGAGATGAAAAATTATGGTTTCCTAAAAGAGAACGACCAAAAAGTACCTTAGTTCGAAAAGAGACTAAAAACAAAATCGTTTAGTAAATATTAATAAACCACTTAATATTGTAAATAATTTATTGTTAATTTTAATAAATATTCATTAAAAAAGTAAGAAATTACTTAAATATGTTTATATGAGAAATGGTATATATATATATATATATATATATATATATATATATATTTATTTATTTATTTCTGATATATATATTTTATATAAAAAATATTTTATAAGAAATTAAAACAAATTACGAGTTAATTATATTTTTTATTGTATTTAAAATGAATTTTTTTCTAAAAAAAAATTCATGGATTGGCTCTAGCCTATAAGATTTTTGTAGATATTTTGGCTCGATAAACTTTTTTTATAAGAGACTTTTTGGTTTTGTGGACTTTTCTGATCTCAACTCACATAGATTAGAGTTAAACCACTTAAGAGGGGGCAAATTGACAAGACTATCAACAAGTATGACTATCCTACCTTGACCGTGAAGTTTAACATTTGTTTTAGAGATGTTAGAGTCAGAGTTGTGCAGTGATTGCAGATATTCTAGGATCACTCTTATCTTTATGCATAGGTAGTATCACTCATAACACTTCCGAGTTATGAAAAAATAATTAATTAATTGAATTAATCTCATGTGCAACTTAATCAAAATTTTAAAAATAATTCAAAAAGTTACATTAAATAATATAACAATTTAAATGAATTTAATGTTATTATTATTAAGTAGGTTAAAATTTTGAAATAAATATATCACATAGAGAATTATCATATAATTATAAATATTTAAATTTATTGAATTAATTTGTAGATATTTTCTTGTATATATGTTAGTAGGTAAGCTTAAGTCTAACGCAATCTTACAAAATCAGTTTGTAAGATGAGATTTATATTTACTTATATATTTTAAACTGATTTTATTTCTAGTTGATATAAAATTTTCACATATTTTCTCACACTAAGATATATACATCTTAAGTGTAAAATAAAACATTAATGAGTGATCCGATAGCGAGTAAAACCATATATCTAACAAAACAAGAAATATCCTGATAACGAGTGGCATAATATATCGAATAAACAATAATTCTATAATTTAAAAAAATATATAAATATAAAAATTTAATTTTGATATTTTCATAATTCTTCCATTATATAATTAAAGATATTAGATGTGAATTATAAGAAAAGAAGAACATAAAATTACTTATTCTTTTATATATATATATATATATATATATATATATATATATATATATATATATATATATATAAAAGGAAAAGTTGTTGTTAGCTTTTGCAAATGTGTAAAAGAAAGAGTTGGGGTAGGAGAAGTACTTACATATTCTAGAAATACTAAGATTTATGAAAGTTATAAAGTATCAAAGAATATAAAATGTCTGAAGTATTTCAAATACCCTATTTAAAAAGGGTTAGCCAGGATAAAAGGCTGCGTTTTATAAACTTTTGGTGAAAGTTTATTTGCGTAGTTGTTCCTAACATATTCAGATTTATGTTTACCCATCTAAGCACTTAATAATATTTTTTATATTTATTTAATATTATTTTTTATAATTTTTTATATGGGTTATCTATTCCCATCTTTAATCATATATTTTTTTTAAAGAAAAGAAAAATACACCAACCATACAACACAAATTATGGACACACACAACTTCCAACCATATATTTCAGACAGAATGGGTGTCTTTCTTTCTGTTGACAAACCCAAACCAACCTATTTGGACTCTACAGAGTATTAATTGGGTAGTTTCTTTCTGCACTTCCGTATAAAAACTTTCTATTTTTTATGTAATTTGAATTTTTTTTTCAGGATTACATAATACAGAAGTAAAATAACTTTCAAAACTTGGAATTGATTAAGATAAAAATTAATTTTAAAAGTTACTTTTAACTTTTAGATTATAAAATCTAATTTTTTTTTAAATAACTTTTAATTTAAACAATGTAACATTCCAATTTTTTCATTACATTCAATTACTATAGGATCGTTATACTTCAATAATATAAAGCAGTTAACTCAAAGAAATAATTTAAAATGCTATTACAAATAATTCAAAAATAACTTATAGTAGTATAATATATACTAAAACTTGGATTACTACGAAATATTACACCAAATCAAAAGTGTTATAAGGTAATTACATTAACAAGTGAAATCTGAAATCAAACATTCTACTCTACGTCTCAGCTTTACCTTTTCCTAGCAGTTACTCTTTAGAGACATCATTTAAGCTCACACCTTTTAGGTAATCATTTCAAAAGAGAAGAAGCAAAGCAAACAAACAACACATAGAAGAAATGGTAAGTTAATGTACTAAAAACAATCATAAATCATGTTTATAGAATTAGACATATATTAGAGGTGAAATAATCAATCCTAAGTCATAAAATGTTTCCCTATAGACTTAACCATCCGAATACATGTATTGATATCGAATTATAGGGGCTTTGCCTTTGACGTGGAACAACATCTTCCCCAACAACAATCACCACACTCAAAGGTTAATCCGTCAAACATCTATGACCAAAATAATTGACCATCAAATTAAGGACCTCCTGCTACTCTCCACCACATAACTATCATTCTCTTCTTGAGATTTGAAAGCAATTGAGAGTGTTAGAATAACTCCTAATTACTAGCTTCCTATATTAATACATACACTTACACACATAACAATTTAAAAAAATTCTCATTGAACTCCTTATAATCATCATTCACATGCCACCATACTTTTCAACCATATCGCAGAATATAAGATAAACCATCCTACCATTTACAACTAACCACAATAGAGGAAGTCAAATAAAATAACCAAAGAATCCAGACTAGCTCGCCCAGCGAGGTGTCTTCACCTACCCAACAAGCAGTCTTCACTCGCCCAACGAGAACACAACCAATGAGCTCCAGCAGCCCAGCGAGCGGGTTCGCCTAGCCCTTGAAACCAAAGCTAAAACACCCTTCAAACTCTCCCAGCAAACCAAACCACTCACCCAGCAAGAGTGGAAACAATGAGTTCCACTAGTCCAGCGAGCTGGCTCGCCTAGCCAGTGAAACCCACTACCTAAGCACTTTCAACACTCGCCCAATGACAATGCATAATTCTACAAAACACCAATTATGCATAATTTGAACCCTTCAACCCCTCATGACCTACCTTAGGTACTATTACCAATTTTTACCACTTAGATTTGGTGTCCTAAGACACAATTGACATTGGCAAGTGTATAGGATTCAACTTAAACTAAGTCTAAATCTATTTTACAATGGTTTATCAATTCAAACTAATTAAACCCCCACTTTAGAGACCAAAATTCAATTCTACACAATTCATGTCATAATTGAGCAACTTAGGAGTCTGAACAAGTCCAAAGTGACTCAATAACAAACCCAAAACCCTCTACTTTACCTCAGACCTTCTAATTCTAAAATTCACTACTCAAAACCTCAAAAATACATCTAAAAGTCACTAAAGCACAATCCTATTGTCTAACATGCATATCTATACCATTCTCATATTCACTCACCACCCAAACAAATCTCAAATGACACTATCATAGATCCCTAACACCTATTTCTCCCTTTTTACCATTGCTTCTAAAATTCACTTATCAACACCTCTCCTTTTGACCAATATGATCCATAATTCTGTTAATCAATATCTCCTTAACATTTCAACCAAAATAACATCACTAACTTTACAACAACAACATTCACAAGGTTACACCCAATCTAAAACAGAATCATACCAGAATTCCAAGCAATCATATTGTAAATTAAATCATTAAACACAATGAGCACTAGAATAGATATCTCAATTATGACTAAATCATCTTATCATCCACAATACCACAAATCATATTTGCAAATTAAATTATAAGAATGAACACTAGTTTCCTTTACCTGACAAAAGATCAAACCACTCTAGAAAGCCTAAAACAGTTTCAACACACAAGAAGTTCTATCTGCTCTACGAACAACAGAAAGATGATCAGGATATACCATTAAAACCACTAATCAGCAAGGACTTAAATTGGAAACTCAAAGGACACATGTAAGTCGACAGGACCCACATGCAACAAATAAAGAAAGGACCAGAGAAAATGGAACGAAACTTAACTTACTCAAATGGGAAAATAGATCGGTCTGAATTAAAGAGTTTACCGCCAAGATCACTCCTACGGTCTCAATTCTTTAATCAGATGAACAAAGAAGAAGAACTCCTAGAAAAAAGTCTAAGAACTCTGGAAAATTGGTTTCTAGAAAGATTGTGTATTTTAAAATTATGAAACTCATTTATAATTAAATTATTTATAATAAAACCATTTAATATTAAAATAATCAAGTCTTACTATTTTTAAACCACTACCATCTCTAAAACACTATTTTCTAGGTCTTTACAAACAATCCAAAAATCAATTTTGATTTGATTATATAATTTAGAAATTATTTTTAACTTTTTATATTACACTATTTAAAAAATATGAAATAAGATTTTTTTATATGGATGAAGGAGAAATATAGGTAGGATGCCACATGCTAACTGGCCACAAACCATAAATTGAGAAAACTGAAAATGAAAAATGACAGTTCAGGAAGAGAAAAAAAAATTACCTTTTTTATTTTTTTTTCTAAATTTAAATAAGTTCAATTCATTTTTAATGGCTTATATGTTAGAAATGATTTTAGTTTTTTTTTTCTTAAAATAAAAGCTCAATAATTTAATGGAAGTTCAACTACATAAGGTTATATACAGTGATTCTAAATAATATTTTCTTATAAAAGTTTATGAAAAAAAGTTTTTGAAACATGTTCTATCTTAATTATACTTCTTTTATACCTGTCATGACTAACTCCTCCCAACGTCTAAAAGAAACTACATCATTTGTCATAAACCTATTCACACTGTAATTTGATTGACTTTTAA
This sequence comes from Vigna reflexopilosa, assembly GCA_027742785.1. Lineage (NCBI taxonomy): Eukaryota > Viridiplantae > Streptophyta > Magnoliopsida > Fabales > Fabaceae > Vigna > Vigna reflexopilosa. The sequence goes on from CM050918.1 coordinate 11,195,624, forward strand.
TCATAATAATTATTTGAAACCCGTATTAGCAATAATTTTATTGATCAATATTGTTTAAGTTTTACACTAATATAAATATTTTTAATATCAAATTTTACTTATTTAAAAGTTTTCTGTGACCTTAATTTTTTTAAGACTAGCCTACAATAAGGAGTACAGATAAGCCAACATTAAATAAAAAAAAGCCTCTAAATAGGCTACTAATTAACTTGAATGTCCAAATAAATCAATAGATTAGTATAATTATAAATGAAACTAAAAAGAAAACATGTGTAGAAAGCCTCGTTCATATATCCAATGATAAAGAAAATTAGAAAAAAAAAGAAACTTCAATTCGATATTGCATTTGCAGAAGTGAGTTTTTAGCATTTGATAACCATAATTAATTTCTTTCTCAAATATTGATTATAAAATTATCTATAAATATTAAATATTTTTTTCAATAAATTTATGTTTTATCATTTCTAACAATTGCATAATCAACCTTATATACCTACATTTATATATTTTTGTGTGCACTTATCTTTTTGTATCTATTTTATGTTTGGGCTTTGTTATTTATCCAAAGGCCCAAGTCCAAAAAGAAGAACAAATAGGGCCTCAAGCACTACTACAATTCTGCATAATAGGTTTGTAATTTAAAAGGATCATTTTAATGTACAGATATAGTGTAAATAAACTTATAAAAATAGTCTGAAAAAAAATATTGTTTATTTTAAAAATTACATTTATCATTTTTTATTAACAGTAGTAACATTTGTGTGTAACATAAATTAAATTATTTTAACAATATGGTTGAAATTCACGCTGCTGGTATTTTTGAATAAAAATATAAATTTTGATATTTTTTTATTGGAAAGGGTTTTATAAAAAATTAATATAATTCCAAAAATAATTGTTTCAAAAGTTAATATTTTAAAATTATATAAGTTAATAAAATTGGTAATGCATTTTAACATTTGATATAAATAAACTTTTTAAAAGTTCAAATTGTTAGAACAGTTTCAAAATATTTAAATAATATTTAATGATTAGATAAATTCCTCAATAAAATACATATTTTTAAAAAATTGAATAATAACAAAATATAGAAAATATTTAAATAATAACTTATAAAAGTGTTATAGAAATTGCTTTTTAAAACTTGAGCAATGTATCTAGAAGCCTTTATAGAACATAATTTGTTTATTAAAATTACTACAACCATGGAATTGCTTGTCACATGTCAGTTTCAGGCTTCATATAAAATGGACCCGCCATAAATTTTGGGGCGCCTGGCCTACGTCGATACGACTTCGTTTAGATGTGTTCTTCTGTTCTGCAATTGTCACCCAACCACGTTCCCTTTTTTGGTCTTTCTTCTCTATTTGCCTGAGAAATTCGCCAAGGAACCTGGCTCTGCTGCCACATTCATCCATGGCTTCTGGTTCTGGTACACTTGGATTTTCTCTTCCCACACAATTAATTATTCCTATTTATCAATTTTGTAATATCCATTGTTGTCGTGTATTTTCTTAATTTTGGTATGTGTTTTCAAAATTTTGGTCAATTGAGAATTAAGGATTGTCTATTCAGCTGAACAATGAAGTTCATTTCCTGTGACGAGATTGGTTCTTTTATGATCAAACTCTGAGTGTTTATTTGTGTTTTCCTTCTTGTACAGATTTTGCGTTGGCGGTTTCCTCTGAACTCGAGTCAGTTCTGAGGATGAAGACAGTTGACTATTTTATTACGAGGAGGCCATGGCTTGGTATGTTCCAGGCTGTTACAATGTTGACATTTGTTTGTTCTGTATAATAACTGGGTGGTCTAATTCACTTCTTTTTGTTGTTATGCATTTTGTTCCAGATCTTTATGGAGTTAATGTTAGACCTGTTGCGCCATTTGGGAGTGCAAGTAGGAGGGCTTACGTGGATCCTGCACTTATACATCGCTCATTACCTGATGAGCTGCTTTTTGAAGTATTTCACTTCAACTTTTATATTTTTTTATCACTGATTTAATGGTGGTTCTTGATGGTGGAAGTTTTTTTTATGTGAAAGTGGCAATGGGACTAGTTACTATCTGATGTATGCTACTACTTCAGATCAGTCGTGTCGGGTCTAAATGTTTGATGTGGAATAGTTTGGTCATGTTTTCGAACTCATTGTTTGCTCACTTTCTTTCTCTCTCACGCGCACACTCTCTCTCTCAAAAATACCACTTTTGAAAACTAACTTGATAGTAGATTTGCCTTGTCGATGGTCAGCTTTGAGCTCAGGAACTGTACTTAAAATAAGAACTAGAATATCAGTAACGTAATTCTTTCACTTGTTTGAAACATCTATGAAAACTGTTTGCCTTTCTCTCCGATTTTTGAATAAATTATACGCATGGAAATTCATATTCTAAAAAGTCTATCGTTGTCTACAAGAAAAGCTGAGATTTTTACTGAATATATTTTATAGGTCTTTACTCGAATGACTCCATATGACTTGGGGAGGGCAGCTTGTGTGTGTCGAAAATGGAAGTACACAATTCGTAATCCTGTATTTTGGCGCAATGCATGCTTGAAGGCTTGGCAGGTAAACTCAAAAGAAGGTTTTTGACTATAGAACTCCCATTGCTTAAAAATCACATTTCTGATTATGGAGTCCCTTTCATGAAGCTATCTGGGATTGTGGAAAACTATAAGATACTTCAATCAAAATATTATGGGTCATGGCGGAAAATGTGGCTGTTACGACCAAGGTTGCGGACTGATGGTAAGAAAAACTGTTTTTTATTGCATAACTTTATTTTCTGCTCCTCATATTGACTGACAATGGTGTGTGATGGTTATAGTTTTTTATTCTCATTATTAGAAAGGGACTTAGCCTAACTTAGCCCTAAAGCTATTCTAGAAAGGAAGGATTGTCCTAGCCCTTTTAGGAGCATTTTGGCCGTATTCTTTTTCCCTAATCAATGTTTGACATCTTAACTCTCCTTCCTTTCCTAATACGAAGATTCGAAGCATAAAGTTCACACTAGTACATTTTGCAAGTAACCCAACATTTAGACTTGATAGACTATGGTTTTATATTGGAAATGGACTGGAAACCCAAAAGCTAAGTCGGGGTAGAGGATTACTCTAACCTTATCAGGACTATCCTGACATATTCCTGACCAATGTGGGACATCTTAGCATTCACATTTATTACCCTCCCCTCCTGCACAACCAAAGGTCAAAAAATAGAAGAAGAAAAATAAGAAAGTGAACTTTAAATTCAAGCTATAACAAAACTTACTCTATTTTCCTATCCCTTTTATGTTACATTTTAAATTAGGTCCGTTGTCTTACTATGCTTTCATGACTCAGGTCTTTATGTGAGTAGAAATACCTATATTCGGGCTGGAGTTGCTGAGTGGAAAATCACTAATCCCGTACATGTGGTATGCATCAATATCTACTTGTATTGCCGAGCAATAGACATTTTTTATCTTTTTCTTTTTAAAATATTTGTTACTGTGTCATTAAATAGCATGTTGTTAACTGGGTTTTTGTCAACTTTTTTTCAATATCTTATTTTGGGTAATAAGATGCTTGTAGTAGACTGTTATTTTGCAAGTATCAGAAGGTATTTATTTTCTTTTTTAATTCTCAGTTCATACATTTTCATTAATAACTACAGAAGTGTTACTATGTTTCCATTCCATATCCTGTTTTCAAGTTTTTTGACTAAGACTTGAAGACAATAAAGAAAAGGAATACAAGATGACATTTTTTTCCATTATAAATGAAAACTTATTAACTGAAAATAAAGACAGAAACCAAACCGAACCAAACAGCTAGCCCTTACCTTAGTATTCCTCACTTAGAAATCCAGCATCATCAGTTTATAGTGTTCAGTGATTTTTAAGAGTTAGAAACCCTTGTTACTCGTAACCGTAAAATTGTATCTGAATTTATAAATCCTATAAGATCTTTACGGTAATATACTTGATAAGTCTATGAACCTGCAAATCACACCTTTTGATCTCCTGTCCGGGTAACCTCAAATACTAGATGGATAGCTGCTAGCCCTTCTTGTTGTCCCTCTAGATTTAAATCTTTAAGAAAGATATTTGTCTTGGTCACAAATTCAAGCCTCAAGTAAATCACTTTTCTAATTTCAGTTTCTATTGGTGATTGACATATGATAATTCCCATTGATGAAATTGTATTGTTGTAACCCACAACGTTTCAGTCAGAGCCTCTTGAGAGTGTGAAAAACCTGAGTGTAGGGGTGGCCCCTTTGGGTATTATTTCTAGTCTCCTTGGTACTATGGCCGTTTAGCACTGTAGTATATAATAGGATATTTCTACTTATAAACCATTATAATTGTTGGAGAAGGCTGGTGAGTGTATTGTTATCCTTGGTTGGTATGATGGAATGCTTTTGAAGTTTGTATTGTCCTTTTAGTTTCATCCAGAGTACAGGAGGGTTTTAATGTAAAATTTGATTACCTTCCCCCGGTAGATGTGTTCTATGCATTTATTTTATGCAATGGTGGTTTCTTGATCTGAATATACAGGATATTCCTTGATACTTCTTTTTCACTTGAAAAATTTAATTTAGAAAGAATAAATAATTGTTTTTTTGGCAGCAAACCATTGCATCTAGGATGATTCCCTGAACCATTTAAAAGTGTATAAGAATGTGGGTTCTATATATATTGATCCTCAAGTTTCGGTGTATGAGAGACATTGTAAAAGCAAATTGCGCAAAAATCTTGTTTAGTTTTTCATTTATTTACCTATTTAATTTTTGCATGTAAATTTTCATTATGTTCTGCAGGTCTGCTATTTTCGGTACATGAGATTTTTTCCATCTGGGCGATTCCTTTACAAGGTTATATAATTCAGTAATGACTGAATCCATTTAATGTATATATTTTCTTCTATCTGATTGTTGGGAAAGTTTTTTTATTTTTTATTTTTTTTTATGTAGAATTCATCAATGAAGATCAAGGATGTGGTGAAGTGTATGAATTTTCGATCATCTAAAGCAGACTGTGTTTTTGGTGGCCACTACACATTGTCAGATGACAAGGTTATATTCTTATGTTTGTTAAATTATATAATTGATTTTTTCCTTATACATCTGCCTCTCCTTTAATCTTCATTGCTTAAAGATCTGAGTAGACATTCTCTTTTTGGAAATTTATTGCATAAATTAGTATTTGTTTCTTTTTATGGATTTTGAGGCATTGGCAATTGGTATTATCATGGCAGGTTGAAGCTGCAGTCTTATATCCAGGCATGCGGCCTACTGTTTTGAGGATACGCTTAAGGTATTTGATGAGTTTGCCTGATTAGCATACATGTCTTGTTGAACAGTAAAGCTAACATCAAGAACCAGAAATTAAATCTTTCCCGTTCCCTATGTTGTTAGGTTGGGATTTGATGAGCCATTTATACTCTGGCAATTTTAGAAAATAGATCAAATATTCGTCTAGATTATCTTCAACCAGTGTAATAAGTTAAAGTTAAAGGTTGTTTTGATTTGGAGTTCACTGATCCAATGGATGCCTCAAGAAATTTCTCTTCCTTCTCCCATGCCAAGGAAGCAGAATATCCTTTTCAGCATGGATCATAGAATAAGGAGGCATAGTTGTTTATCTTGTGAAACAGGGAAGGATATTTTATACATGGGTTCTAGTAAGCCCAAATCTCAACCATTCTATTTGTCACCTGTGTCTTAAGTAAATTTAACTTGGTTCACTAACATATGACGTGCTAATCATTGGTCAGTGTTATTGACTTTTGAGCAACATAATGGACAATAAAATGCGATACTAGAAAAGAGGCAATAGAGAAAACCTAGTCATACAATTGATTAATAATTAAATATTGGCTGATGTTAATCCAAAATTGGAGTTAATTGAACGTTGCTTTTAGCAAGGAAATTAGATTCCCCTTCACAATGGTATTGTAGTCTTAGTCCTTTGTTGGGCCACCTTTATGTATTTGCCGCACTCCAGTTAGTAGCCCTATGCGTGTTGAAAGACCACCTTAATTAACTAGTCTTAGTTGTGGCCTTTCTAGGCTTGCATTAATTGTAGCCTCAAGAGTGATGGTTCAGTTTCACATCAACTAGAGATATGATTTAAATAGAGCTTATAAAACTTGGATAGTTCTCATTTTACAAGTTGATGTTGTGGGATTATGTTAAATTCTAAACTCAGTTTTTGAGTTCTTATCTCACTTGGTGAGGATGGCTACATCGATCCCCGAGAAACAAAAAGGAATGTGTTTTTATCACTACCAATAAAATAGAAGAGATAATGTAACATCAAGTGAGTGGGGATCTAGTTGCTCCAAGAGTAAGTGATACCACGTAATTTTTATTGGACGATGAATTTCATTATTCTCCAAATAGATTAAATGTTTCCATTAAGTACATTATGTTTGCAAAGTACCATGCAATGTAAAAGTTACCTTCTAATTCATCTTACGAATATATTTTAGCATATAATATATTTTTAAAATAAAAGTCATTGTTAACTATGAAATTACATGGTGAAGTATTTATCTAAAATTTGGTATTATTTGTCATCAAAAAATGATATCACGATTTAGTAATTAGATTTTGGAGAAGTTATAAAATGGTACAAGTGCCTTCATACTTCTACAATAGGTGAATTCTTTCCGATGTAAGATAATTAATCCTCAACTTATTTAAACCATATGAGAGTTGGAATAAAATCATCAATCCAAAATATAATTAGAATTGGTCTTTATGTTACATCACTTTGAAATGTCCCCCAGGCTCTTGAAAGTTGTTGAAGATCGTTGGTTTTAACCGTTCTATACTGAAAAGCAGAATATAGAAACGGAAAAGAAGTTTTGTAACATGTAAAACTTGCTTGGATTTTGATAAAGAGGAATTATGCTAATTTCTTTATTCTTATTCTTTTGAAATTAATCTTTACTGAAAGTATGAATTGTACTTTCCTTTTGCAATATGCTTCTGTTGCGTACGGTATAGGATAAGGGGAACTACAGCAGGGGCTAACAATCGGATGGATTTGATGTCACTCGTTACTAGTGGTGTAAACAGTAGTGAGGCAAGTGTACCTGAGGAAGACATTCTTGGAGTTGTTGAAGGATGGCAGGATGACGAAACACACAACCCAGATGTACCAGCTGTCTCACATAAGAGGGGCATGACTCCCTTTGTCTTTGTTCCGTTTGAAGAGGTACATTTTTCTCTCACGTCATCCTCTTTACTTATAGGCTTGCAGATACTAAATTGATTAATAAACATTTTAATGATCCCTGGATTTAGTGACAATTACATATTGATTTTTGTTGCTTCTAATATTGCCGCAAACGTTGTAAAGTAATAAAATCCCCTAAATTCTAAGTTAGATTATGATATATTTTTAATAAAGCGATAAAGTTCAAAGTTCATTCATTTTGTATTTTAGTCAATCGAGTAGGAAGTTACTGTAATGGAAGTTTCGTAGCTTAACATTGTTGAGAAAGATGAAAATGTGGTCAGGAGCCTCTATTAGCTACTAGCATATATGTAGGTGGCATTGGATGGCATTAATATTACTCATACTTGTTTCTCATATTTTTCAAATTATTTTTGTCTCTTGTTTATCGAGGAGCATGTTGACACTATGGCTTATTGTATCACAAGAAAAGCCAAATATTAATTATCAAAAGAGATTATTTGGCTTATTGTTTCACATGCTCGAATCACACATCTTTCTGAAATTTGAATACTCCTTAATTTTCCCCCCTTTTATGCAGGTGGAGACATCTGTTTTGAATCTTCCGGTGGAGAAAATGGATTATTTTGTGCCTGGTTGAATTGTTAGGATGTCTCAGAATAGAATTGGCTCATTTGTATATAATACACAACTTGAAGTCACTAAATTTGTATATTTGTATCTATGTGTAGCAGTGTCGTGATGAGATTGATTTGGTTCGTTTTGCAGAATCATCCCTTTATTTATGCACCTTCATAAGGGGAATAATTTTTGTTTTTAGCAAATCATGGATTCGGTTGTTGAAAATATGTTGTTATAAAGCTATAAATAAATTGTGTAAGACGTGTTGGTAGAGGAATTGGTGATAAATTGAAAGTGTAAAGCCCCGTCAGTACTGCTTGTCTGGGTTTGGGAAGACTTGCTGCCATGGGAACATGAAGCGCAAAGGAAATACACATAACAGTGACAAGGCAGCTACTTCAAAAGGTTAAATGCACGACCCTCTCTAATTCCTGCTATTTATTATTTTTAGGGTTCCTATATGAAAACTCTTTAGCTTAACCTAAATTCAAAATAGGAACAAGTTAATGAAGAAAAGAAAAACATTCATACTAACAGATAAATAATGCCTTCAGGATCACACTTTTGTATTAGACCCCTTGGTCCCTTTACAAGAGAATCTACTTGGTATCCAATTTTGATATTAGAATAAATGCATTAAAAACACTTTATAAAAAATGTTTACATAATTTTTATTTAGGAGAAACATAATTGAGCACCCAAAAGTCTTTGATAGAATCGAATAAATAGAGATAGTGGAAATAAGTAGACGAGAAAAGAAAGTAAAATAACAAATGACTAAAACAATTTAATAGTTCAATAAACCAAATCACTTTATTCACCTCTTTCTCCTTTCTGTTTCTTTTTATATTATGAATGTAACAAAATGATAAAGTGCGATATGATAGAAAGAAATAACAGATAATTGATTAATATGATTGATGCTCTAGAGTAACAGGGTGAGAAAAGTAAATTGAAAAAACAAGTTTAAAAGTGCTTTAATTTAAGGTAGTGCTCGTAATTTGAAACTTGTCAGGGCATATATGACTCGTGTGTTAAAGGGGTAAGTTCTCATTGCTCAAATTGGAAAAGTGGAACAGACAAAGGTATCTCTTTAAACAATGATTGAGTCCAATTAGTTCATATATAGCTCAGACAACAATAGTGATGTAAAAGCTAACAAGAATAGTGCTGTTCGGACAATGCTCTGTTTAGTGTTAGAAATTTAGATTAAATTAACCAACTAACTGTTGAGATATTGAAGTATTGAGTATTTTGTTTTCCTATACTTCATTAATTAAATTGATTATGGCTGGTGCATTTTCGGCATATTGAGCTTTTGAAAAGGCAAATGCTTTCTTCACTTTTAATAAAGTAAAAAAAAAAGAGAGGAGAGGATGGAAAGAAACATGCTTTAATACCCTTGCTTACAAAGCAAGTATCCACAACTTTTCTTTCCACATATCATGTTTCATAAGAAATAATGGAAAGCAACTAACTCTTTTATGAATAAAATTTTAATATTTTTAGTTATGGAATAATTTTTATGCAAATTTTATTAAAGACTTTGAATTTATTATGTATTTAATGAAACTTATATATAATTAATTAAATAATAAAATGTGTAAAAGACGTGACTGAACTTTCTTATGACGTGTCAGAGTATTTTCCCATGAGATTCAAGAGCAAACTTAACTTTATAATATATATTTATATAATATACATTTTTGTATTTTTTTAATACTATATATGGTCATCATGAAAAAGAGAAAAAGTAAGACGAAAAATAGAAAAAATGAGAGATGTGATAATAATGAAATTTAAGAGTAGCGTAATGTAAGAAAGAAGTATAAGAATATATCAATTATTCAAATAATTTTAGGTTGATGCACGAAGGTAAAATGATGTATGTATTTTTAAAATTTGAACAGATCAATAAAATTCACTATATTTTGGATTATCGCTCTTTTCATGCATATAAACTAGCTTTTCCGTCCATCCAGTATAAGATTTTGTAACCATTTTTTTTATTGTACATTTGTATCAAAATTAGCGTCATAAAGTTAACTTTTCTATATCTGTCATAAGTTTCACATGAATATAACATATCAATAAGTGTGTCATGTCTACTATAATAGTCTATCAACTCTTCTTCAACCAAAATCACTTCTATATAAGGCCAACTTATCCATCAAATATACATTTAGTCTTCATTTTTACCATTTTCATAGTCTCGTCTTATTTATGAATGATTATGTTAGGTAAGACATTAGTGAACAACAACAAATTGTTCAAAATATAAAATAAATAAGCATGTAAGTAATGCAATTTATGAATTACTGAAATTAAACAAAAATAATACTAAATAAAAATGATATTTACTCTTTGTTAAGTATACAACTATATCTAATAGTAAAATAAAATGTATTAAGAAAATGTTAAAAGCATATAACTACTATTATATTAGTAAGACATGCATAAAATAATAATAATATATAGAAAGACGAAAATTAAGTAATTGTGCAGGTAACTTTGGATAAAGTTACTCTTTTTAATATATTTTATATTAAATTTGATTGATTATATATATTGGAGAAATTTTAAAATATCAATTTACATGTAATTATTCCAACAATATTCAATATTTTTTACATGTGTAATGCGGTCTAAACGAATTATTTGGCCTGACTTACTATGGATTGGTTAATTATTGAGTCAATTTAACTTAGTTTATTATTAGTGAGTTCAAAAAATTCGAACATGATTCAATCCATCACGGTTAGTGTGTTAATGTTAATTAACTAAAACACTTAATTACAATTTTTTTTCTTCAATCCTAAAAAACATAACAATTTTTTTATAATTAGAATATAAATAAAGTTGAATCCAAATACAATTCAAAATGATGATAAACTCCATGTACAATCCAAAATAAAAATAAAAAATGCAATAAAATCCAAAATCATGTTCACTATAAGAAAATCATTGTTATCTACGGCTAAAATCCGTATGTAAGTTCAAAAATCCGTATGTAAAATATTGTTACATACGGATCAAAATCCATATGTAAAATGGTCATAGGTGATGTTGCATACAAATTTTTTCATATGTAATTACATATTGATTTATCCTTCTATTCGAGTTTGTTTAAACTCCAAATTAATCTGATGGAAAACTCCAAGCCAAGGGTCCAATCACTATAAGTATGTCCAAGATCTTACAAAAATAACCATCTTTAAAGGGTGAAGCAAAGTTTTTCTTCACTTGGACCATCATGGAAGATGAAGAGTAGTGCAGGATGTTTAGGTCATGTATTTGGCCAAGTAAGGTAGGTTTTGGTTTTAGACTTGTATTAAGCCCTAATTAGTGTAGGATTTTCCTTTGGTTGGATTTCTAATCCATGTGAAAAATGTGTTATGTCATGCTTCTATTGGAACAAATTTTGTTTTATGAGTGGCCATGTTTCCTCCTTCATTGGAGAGGATTTGTTAACACTTGTCCATTCCTTAGAAGACCTCATTTTCGGCCAAGGTTTGTTAGGTAGGATTCACATGCAAAGTTTATGCTTTTAGAATTTTAAAGAGACAGCCTTAACCTATAAATGGAGGTATCTCTTTCCTTATATTCATATTTGATTTAGAGTAATGTTAAGCTACTTATTTATGGTCATACTACTCTTCTTAAGATCAATTTGATCTTTTTCTGGTTAATGTCTAATTTAAATAATTAACAAACAGATTATCATATATCAAATTATGATTTTTTTTTTGGCTTTTTATTTTATTTAAAAATAAATAAATAAATGTTTATATGTCATTTAAACATTGTATGATGTTATAATCATATTTTATATTTAATTTGTTTTTTATATTCTTATTTAATTTTAATTTAGTTTCAAATTAATTAATTTGTACTTTTTTAAATTAAAATTTAATTTAATTTTTATATAATTGTTTTACTGATGCTTTTATTAAAATTCATATTTTTATTAAATATTTTTAAATTAAGATAAAAGTTAGTCTAAAATTAGAATGAAAATTTAAAATATAAAATCTAATAAAACTTTAAGATTTTTAGATTTTATCTTTAAAGTTTTAAATGTTAGTCTTCATTTTTAAGCAAAATTATTTAATAAAAATATATAAAAATTAAATTTAGTCATAATTTAAAAAGGAATAAAATTACTTTATTTTTTAAAAAAATTAGATTAGATTAAACAAAAATAATAAATATAAAAATTAAATTAAATATAAAACAATTTAATGCAGAGACATTTTTTTTAAATTAAGAAAGATTTTAAAAATATATAAAAGAATACAAATTAACACGTAACATATAAATTGATGAAAATTAAGATCAAATTAAAGAAAATATTAAAATTAAATTGAATAAACTCAACGAAAATATGAATCAAGTATTTAAGTCAAAATTAAATTTTAAATATTTAATTAAAAAATATAAAAATTTAAATACAAAATAAATATTTAGTAGAATAAATATTTGTAATAAATATTTAATAAATAAATTAATTAATTAAACTTAATTAATTTGTTCTTATGCGAGTAGTATTTCCCGTTTTAATCAACACCTATTCTTGTTTACATGGAATAAATCGTTTTTGTTTTATTTTTAATAAAAATCATAAATTTAGAACTTGCATCGCGGATAAGTTTTGCCGAAAGTATACCAACAATCAAATTTTACTTACTTTATTTCTAAATTAAATTATTCATTTATTCCATCAGATATTATTAAAATAAAACCCAGTAGTTTAATCTGTGAATTAAATTGTTATTTAACTCATTATAATAATGATAATAATAAAATATTCCATAGAACATTCAATATATTTTAATGAAATATTACTCAAAATAAGTGCATTCATTAATAAAACTTAATTTCTAGCAAAGACATTCAATGCGACCAGAAAAAGTATTTGATCTTTTCATTTTTGAAGACTTTTTCAGAAGATGTTACGTTACCTGAGAGTTTGTATATGTGAGATTCGTTGGGAAGTCAAAATGTCTAGACCGAGTCCAACTTTGTTCTAATTGTAGGTTAGGTGTTTGTGAAATTGTGATACCATCCATAAGCTAAATAAGAAGAGGAAGAAGAAGAAAGAAAGACATGGGCGATAAGGTGGAGACGCTTGGGAGATTAGCCCAGTGGAAAATCGACAACTTTGGACTTTGTTCCTACAAAAAATCTGACCCTTTCAAGGTTGGAATCTGGAACTGGTGAGTCTGTGTGTGCGTGTGTTTTTGTGTATTTGAACTGAATGAGTTTGGGTTGAGATTTTCACTTCGAACTTCACCAGGTACTTTTCAATTGTGAGGAATAAGTACTTCTTCATACATCTTTTTCCAGAACCGTCTACGGTTTCTAAGAATCAACCACCGTTTGCTCGATTCATTCTTCGAGTCTCCAATGCTGGCTCATCTCGCAGCTTTCATATTTCCCCTGGTATCAATACTATGCATTAACATCTTTTATGTTCATTGCCTCTTAGCAAACCTTACTTTTTCATTGTAAGTGTTGCGTTTGGCCATTGGTGAAGAATTGGCTAATGTTGTATGAAATTAGGAAAATAAGTTTCATTCACTACTATGTGACTGTAATTGGGGAATGCTTCCCAAAAGAGAGGGGCGAGTGGTAATAAGTGGTTAATGGGTTCATTGTCCTCTGGTTACTTTTACAAAGATAAATTGCTTAAGTTGTTCGGCAAATTCTCTGATTCTCCCATCAGGGCCAGATTAGTTTAGTAAGGAAGTAGAGTAATTGAGTGATTAACAATTACTACACCACAGTCTTGGGGCTTCAAGGTTATAGGTTATAACTAGGTACAGGATCAACAAGAGATAGTTGTTAGTTTTGATTTTCCAAATTTAAGAAGTTTCAACAAAATTGTGTTTTTCTTTTCACAAATTTAACACTAAAAGAAAATTTATGCCCATCCTGTCATGCCCCTTAAATTCAACTCAACCAGAGTTTTCAAATCTCTGTTTATTTATCAGTAAGGCGTTGTTTTCATTTATACCTGAAGTTCTGAGCCTTATGACACGACCTCCTTGTCTTCACCTCTTTATTTGCCAAGAAGAAATGGAGATGATTTCATATTTTGATTTGCATTTTGCAACTCAATTTGGAAATACGAAGCTTAAATTGCAATTACCTTTAGCAGTTTTAAATTTAATATTATATAATGGAATGCTGCAGTTCAAGAAAAGCTGCTCAGGTCACATGATGACTTTGTCTGGTCTGTGGAAACTACTTTTGTTGGTCGCTACATCATTGATGTTGAGTTTCTAGACCTGAAGATAAATGTGAGTTTCTATACATGATTATATTTTATTTTTATATGATATGGAGGTGCTAAATATTATGTATTTTCTTTAGGATATATAATTTCCCATTAACTATTTACCTGTTTAACTTTCTGACATTCTTTTAAACACTTTTTTTCGTGGTTAAGATTTTGTTTGACACAAATCCCTCTTCACACATAACAATGAGGATCAAACAACATTAGAGAATAGAATATAGCGATAGAACACAAGAATAGCTTGTTTTGACACCTCATACGTGAATCCACGAAACTTTTCATATTTGTTCATGATTTCAAATAACATTACAAGATTTTTGGACTGACCTGAAAAATCCAGTTATGAGTTTTCTAGACTAACTTATGAAACCTTCGATTACCAGTTTTTCTTGACAAATTTGTTAAAACCTTCCCTAGGCTGCTAGTTCTTCTCATATCAAGAACCATATCTTTGAATACAAACATCTCAAGTATTTGAAATCGAATATTTGAATTTTTATCCTGGAAGTTAAATTTTTTTTAACTAACAATTGAGAGTATATCAGAAGAATAATAATTGTATGGTTAGCACATCTCTATAAATATAACCTGTGACATGAATTTGGTTTGAGTTACTTGCTCAACCAAATTGCACTACCAATGGATTGAATTGTCCCCTGATCATTCTAAAGTAGTTTCAGAATGTTGCTGCTTAACCTCTGATCTTTTCTTTCGAACATAGGGAGAAGAAACTAGTTCTGTGTGGCCACCTGATGAAAATGTGCAATCCATCGCATCCCAAAATAGCAGTATTCGTGGCCTCTCTCGCATGCTTGACGAGGCTATACATGTAGACCTAACCATCATCACTGCTGATGGCTCATTGAGAGCTCATAAGGCAGTTCTCTCAGCAAGTTCTCCAGTGTTCCAGAGCATGTTTCATCACAACCTTAAGGAAAAAGAGTCTTCTACAATCCATATAGAAGACATGTCACTTGAATCCTGCACGGCTCTTCTTAGTTTCTTGTATGGAACAATCAAGAAAAAAGATTTCTTGAAACACCTGCTTGCATTACTCGGAGCTGCTAATAAATATGACATTGGTGGTCTCAAAGACATCTGTGAGGAAAGCCTTCTGGAAGGTCTTCACTCAAGAAATGTTCTTGAGATGCTAAATGAGGCTTGGTTATATCAATTGCTCAAGTTAAAGAAAGGGTGTTTTGTGTTATTATTTGAATTTGGTAAGGTACATGATATGAAGGATGAAATGAATAACTTTTTACAACATGCAGATAGGGAGCTAATGGTTGAGATGTTTCAGGAGTTGCTTTCAGTTTCGAACCCATGTATAAGTTAACTCATGGATCGTGTAAATTCTATATGGATGGCCATAATCATTGTTTGCTCTTTCTACTTCTTATTATACAATGGTAACTTTTCATAAAGCTTAACTGCCTCTGCCTGAAGGCCCAGTGGTTAAAATGGTTAAATGAAAGTATATTTGAGTCAGCATTTACTAGGTAAGTTATTTAGTATGAATTAGAATGAGTATTTATAATGTTAATTTTGGATGATTTTAGTTTTGCAATCTTCTAACATACATGAAAACTTTCCAATGATATTATTACTCATTGACTCCTACTTATAATTTTGACACCTATTCTTTCCTTGAATTTTTTTATCATTTCGTATCTCAACAACTATTTTATTTACTAAAATATTCTTACCACTTTTCTTGATAGACAAAAATGTTACTAATAAATACCTCCATTACATTTCACAATTTACAAAAACACTACTCAGATTATTATTATATTATACACTATGTTATTAGTATAAACACAATATGGAAATTGTGTATATATTTTTAAATATTTAAAAATTATTTAAATTTTAAAAGTAATAATTAAAAGGATAAAATTAGAAAAACAAAATGTCTATATATTTATAGGTATAGCTATAGATGAAATAAATTTTAGTTATTGAAATAAAAAGTATTATAAATAATATTATATAAATATTTTTTTATTATGAATAATTATTTAAATTTGAAAAGTGATTGATAAAAGAGTAAATAATTAGTTTATAACGACTGATTATTTGGAATTAAAAAGTAGTCACTAAAATGATGAAATTAAAAATTAGTTTTTTATTATGAATTATTATTTAAATTTAAAAACTAGTAATTAACAGGAAAAAATTAGAAAGAAAAAAAAAAGACAAAAAAAAAGTATATCCTCTTTATAGATATAGTTATAAAATATTATATATTATTAATATTACTATTATTATATATCATTACTATTATCATATATTATTATAATTATATACTATTATTATAATATTACATATTATTATTACTACTATTATTAATAATGTTATTAGAATTAATATTATTGGTACTATTATTTGTATTGCTCTATATTATTATTATTATTATTATAATAATATATTATTACTATTATCATATGTTATTATAATTATATATTATTATTATTATATATTATTATTACTATTATTAGTAGTATTATTTGTGTTCTTATATGTTATTATTACTATTATTATATATTCTATAATATTACTATTATAATTATATATTATTATTATTGTTAAGAAAATTATTAGTATTATTGTAATTAGTATTATTACATTTATTAATATTATATATTATTATTATAATGATACTATTATTATATACTTGAGATAAGTATTATTCAAATGTAAACATGCATCCATGACCTGCTGATCCTAAACTCTTTGAGTAATTTGAGAGTTGAAAAGTCTTTTTCAGGTGAATCTTTCTCTTTTGAGAAGTAAGGAATCTCATTTCAACCATTAAGAACATTTGAGGCACCGTTAAGATCTTGCCATTTGTTCATAAATTCATACTCAAGATCCCGATAAGATCATTTAGTGCTCACCGATTAGGGATGACCAGTCATTCCCCTTAGACCTTGACTAGGGGCCTTATGTTTCTATCACACCCAATAGTCCAACATCACTTAGGAGTCGAAGCCTAAGACAGTTTAAATGTTCTTTCCTCCTTCCACTCTTATAAGCTCTTTTTAAGATTAAAACTATAACAGGTAAGACTCCAAAACGAACATTCCTCGGATGTATGGTGATTAACCTTAATGATGTCACGACGGACTTCAGATCAAAATAGTTGTAGTTAGTACTTTCATCCCTTTTATAAATTCTAATTAGTGCTAAATCAATTATAAAGTGTATCATTAGAAGCCAATTACTCAAACTCAAATATTAACCTTCAAACATTCCACAATTTTAAACAACAACTTTACACATCCATTTTAACATATTTCTCATCCAACATAATTCTTTACAAATTAATCAATCAAGCAACTCAAACCAAATCAATCATACAATCTAATCGAGTATGAACCTACAATCTATCAACAAGTACAACAATAAATAATTGATAATAGTTTCATTTTCCTTAGCTTTAACTCAAAGTTGTTTCTTAGAACTCTATTTTTCACAAATGATCTAACTATACAAACAAACCCGAATTAGAAATCTAAGCATATTTTATGATTATAGAAGACAGAAATTTATTTAAAAAAAATGATTTGTTGGCACACCTAAAATTTTTACATTCATTTGACACTATTCTTTCTTATTTTTTATTCTCTTCTTTCTTGAAAAAATATAAAAATTTATACTTTTATGATCATTTTACCTTTGTATTTTGTCACAAATAAATTAAAAGTGTGTTATGGTACTATTACTCTTTAAGTTATTTTGAATCACAATCCACATACAACTCAACACGTAAATTAACCTAAAAAATGAGTAAAAAATAATTTTACTTTAGTCTTTATTCTTATTGGATGAATGTGCAGAGTTCTTTTTTATGATTAATTATATATTTTTTGATCTTTAAAAGATAAAAAATAAAACTAAAATTCTATAAAGAAGATAGAAAATAATTTTAGAAAAAATTATTAAAAAGTGATAGTTTATAAAATAAAAATTACTTAATAAAAATTTTACTTATAGTTTTGAAATTTTATTAATAGCACAATAGAGTGTTATATTTAAAAATCATCATTACTCATATACTAATTTCTATATCTTTACTATATCAACCTTCCATAAGATGTTTTACGTCACAATCACCACAAATATAAACATTTCAAAGTCATCACTTAAGAAAGAAGAATCAACGTAGCACTTAAATTTTATAAAATAAAGTAACACACCATAATTTGTTGTCTCAACAAGTTCTCAAATTACAATTAAATAACGTAAAGGAATGTAATGATAAGAAAAGGTGGGTCTGGATAAGATATTACAGTATTTGTTTTCATACTTGTATTTCAAAAATATATTTGTAGTTGTCCTATAATTATGGATAAACTTGATCATTAAATTAATAATTAATAAAGTTATATATATATATATATATATATATATATATATATTTGCTAACGCGTACGCTTTTTTTTTACTTGGTACATTTTAACAATGTGTATCGGGTTTTAGTAGACAAAAATATCCTCATATTATGGTTTCTAAGTTTAAGGTCAAGCGTATTTAAATAATTTTCTTTCTCAAAACTAAAAAAAAAAACAAGAAATCCCCAAACTCTTACATACCTTTCTCATTCCTCTCAATCATTTCTCCTTCATCTCTCTAACTCCAACATTTTCTATGTCATCCCTGTAACATCCCAATAATTATAGGATTAAACTATAATATAGTTATTACATTCTTGATATGATAGAGCAGTCATAAAAACGAGGAATAAAAGTTTTCCTCAATATACAGACCATCACTCAAATTTTAAACTTAATACAATCCAAACTTAAAATGATTAAAACAAGAATCTCGTCCATAAGAGCTAAACACTAGTCGATCCTCCATCTAACGCCTGTTCCACCAGCGTCTCACCACTTTCTGCTCACACCCACTAGATGATCTTCGCCGAGAGAAAACACACAACACAACACAACAGTAGCCACCAACAATAGAAAAAGCAAGGGTGAGCTATTGTAACAAAATAACATGATATATTTAAATTAATAACATAATTTCTAACTTATAAGTCAAATCTCTTAATAATAGAATAAACACACCATGATCATCATAAACTCAACTCAATCAAATAATCGTACAAATATCGAACTCTAAATAGGTCTACGCTTGCAGTGGTACTTTACTCAGATACATCATATCCTACTCTGTCCCCCAAAGTGGATCTTCGGATATGGATGCACTTACTTCCTAGCTCAATTATCATATCCTACTCTGTCCCCCAAACTGGATCTTCGGATATGGATGCACCTACTTACTAGCTCAATTATCATATCCTACTTTGTCCCCCAAAGTGGATCTTCGGATATAAATACAACCACTGAAGCTACATTCTTCCTACTCTGTCCAACTTCTCAATATGGATCTTCGGAAGGATTTTCCACTCTCCACCAAACTCTTACTATGTTCAAATACATAAATTTCACATCCAACATAATATAATACATTCAACACAAAAAGTAAGGGTACGCTACCTAAAAAATAGTTTTAATATAAACGTTCTGGGAAACCAAGAAGTTGAATCTGGCAAAGCCGGTTAGACATCTTCTTATCCTTCCAGATAAACGTAATAGAAAAAGGATATACACTCAATAATTCATACAAACATCATAAAGTTCATCCATCCCCAAAAATCATACAAATTGAATATATCACAAAAACAATTTAACTGCACATAATCTGTTTGATAAGAATTAGTTAAAAACACATCGAGTAGACTTCTAGGAAAGAGAGGTGCGTCACAATGGACAACTTAAGTATCAGGTCTTTCCTTAGCCAAAGTGTTCCTCAACGTGTTATTAACAAATTTTTTATTCACAAATTCAAAACAACAGCATATAATATTATCACAGAAATTCAAATAGTTATACAACAAGTACGTAGGTTTTTCATTAACAGTAATTGCACAAAATCTCAAGACATAAATAGTTATAAAAAAATATTTTATAATACAAAAACTTAGAAAGGTTAGCTCTCCTTACCTCTTCTCTAGACTTAGTGTCCTACTCAGAAGTTGTTCTCCCGAAAATCCTTCAGAACCTCTACTCTTTTAAAATTTTCTTCCCAACTCTTTTCTTCTCAATTTTTTTTTTAAGATTTCTCACTTGATTCTTCCTCTCTTTGTGCAGAATAAGCTCCCCTCTCATGGCTATTTATAGTCCAAAAATTTTATTATTCAAATTATTTTTTTTAATATTATTTATTATTTTAATATTATTTTATTAATATTTTAATCACCACTTGTAAAACCACTTGCAAATCTTATCCTTCCTTAATCATGCAACTCAGAGATTCTTATCCTCTCATTATTTTTTTATTTTTATTATTTTTTTTTTCGTTTTTACTATTCACTTTTTGCTATTCATTTTTTTTTAACAAAACCTTCTAAAATAGGTTCTCAAAATTTTAAACCCCTCCTTCTGAAATTATTAAAATTTTCTATCATAAATTTAAATTTTTCTAACCTTAATTATATTTTCTATTCATTAAAATTATTATAATAGTGCTAAAATTTACTACTATTTATTAAAATAGATATTTTTCATGGGTCTTACAATCCCACTGTAGCCCCAATTGAAAAAATTAGAAACAATTGCCTAACTCTAATCCACCTTCCTCACTTATCTAATTTGTTTCTCTCTCATCTTCATACTCTCTCTCACCCACACACAACAACCCGCAACACTGCAATTTGTTGCTCTTGCTTTGTTCGTTCATTTGTTTTTCACTTTAATAACAAAATAATTGATGATGTTGATGTTGATTTTTCATTGAAGGGTTGTATTATATATTTTCCCTCTTATTATTATTAAATTTCATTTTTAAATAAAATCACGGTAAATAAAATCTTCACAAATCACAGAATTTTCATGCATCATTTCCGCATCTACACGATATTTCATTATATTTTTATCACAATATACATTGAGTCTATTTATTGATGTGTATACATGACTTTTTTTAATGATAAAGATTAAAATTAAAAAAAATTGATATAAATTTTATGCATAGTTAAACACACATAGCAAAATCTTCTTCTTATTGGAAGCAGCAAAACATGGCTACCACTGGTGCCACTCTAGATGGATTATTCTGGTCAGTGTATGAAAGGTGCATTTTTGACTATGATAACTGCGTTGAATGGTGTTCGTTTTTTTTTATCATTTAGTGTGAGTAGTTTACATGAAATTGAAATAAATAATTTCATGTAATACAAAATTAATAATAATAAATAAACATATTAAGATACAATGAATAATCTTACAACGTTCCTTTTGATTATTTTGTTATTAAAGTGGAAAACAAATGAATGAACATATCAAAAGCAACCAATTGTGGTTTCGCGGGTTGCTATGTGTGGGTGAAAGAGAGTATGGAGATGAGAGAGAAACAAATTGGATAAGTGAGGAAGGTGGATTAGGATTAGGCGAGTGTTTCTGATTTTTTCAATTGGGGCTAGAGTAGGGATGATAGAGAAAAGGTTGGAGTGAGAGAGATGAAAGAGAAAGGGTTGAAAGGAATGAGAGAGGTGAGTAAAGGTTTTGAGGGTTTTTTTTTTATTTTGAGAATGAAAATTATTAAAATATTTTTAACCTTAAAACTTAGAATCCATAATATATAAGGATATTTTTGTCTACTAAAACCCGATACACATTACTAAAATGTACCAACTGAAAAAACAACATATCCACGCTAGCAAACCCCATATATATTTACATATATATATATATATATATATATATATATATATATATATATGTAAATATATATATATATATATATATATATGTAAATATATATATATATATATATTTACATATATATATATATATATATATATATATATTTACATATATATATATATATATATTTACATATATATATATATATATTTACATATATATATTTACATATATATATATATATATATATATATATATATATATTTACATATATATATATATATATATATATATATATATAAAACTTTTAGTGTGACATTTTACTCCACAAATTAAAGTGAATTTCTTAAATTAGTGCACAATTATTTGATTGTTTGGTTAACGCATATCATAGTACAAACCCGAAATATTAAGAATGTACCTTACTAATATCATCTAGAACAACTATTGGCCTCCAAGTTGAGGAGGTCATGCAACATAGAGTTTATGAAAAAAAATCATTTTTTTAGTGAAGAGTACTCAAAATATTATTTTTATATTTATCGATATAATTTTAAAAAAATTGTGAAAATAGAAATTTCACATCAATATGGATTTTATTTTGATGCCATTAAAACATATATTTTATTATATTTTAATTAAAGTTATATTTTCATCTTTATTATATATACTAAGTAAAAAGATATGTGAAAATGTGTGTCTTCCATATTTTTATTATAAGTAATTAATACAATTTAACAAAATAATTAAATTTAAATAAACAATCATTTAAAAGAATAAAACATAAAAAAAATTAAATACGATAATTTAAAAGTTAAAATTGAAAAAAATTATATACAACAAAAGAAATTTCATATATATATATATATATATATATATATATATATATATATATATATTGATATGTAATGATTTTCTAAGATAGGTTTTTGTTTATCAGAAATGGTCTATTTAGCGCATTTGTGATATGCATAGATTGGGTGTACGTATCTCTTGGATCTCTTTAAATTTTTGTATCATTTTCATAATAAATGGTTTTGGTTTCTGCAACCTATGGATAGAAAGATATATGTCATGATTTTTTCCACATCAATTAAAATTGTTTCAATTGAATTCAATAAAATAAGGTATTGATTCGTTTAATTCCGTAATAACTAGAAAGACCATTTTTTTGGTTCTCCTTTACACTGAACGATTTATTTTTATTATTAGAGAAAATTTGAAGGGAAAGTGGAGTATATAGCTGATAGAAAAAGAAAATAAATATATTAATTTTTACATATTGTTTAGTGAAAAAAAATAGTATTATTAAATAATTAAACAGATCTATCTGGTTTTCCATTTTTCACAAATCAAACGGAATATTTCTTCCCTTTTTCCTTTTTGTCAAATTTATGATTCGTAGTTCAGATAAAGATCAGAGCAGAAATTTTGATCATTAACGCAAGCCAAAGAAAATAAAGTTGTTATTTTCGTAAAGCAACAGAGAAACCAAAAAAGAAATTCTTGCGGGGATCAAATACTCCCCTACTCATCGGAATCTATCCAATGTTTAAATTATTTTTTCCAGAAATTCTTATCAAAGAGGAAAATAAAAAGAAAATTGATATAAACTAAAACTAATTATTGTGTATAAGTTAAAAATTAGATTTTAAAAATATATCAAATAGTTTTATATACAACTTAATTTTAATTTATTGTGTTTTTTTTACAAATGTTTTTGATAAAATTTTCTAAAGATGCTATTAGCCTGATGTCACATTTTCTCCTTATCTTCATACAAACTTGATTTGACTTAATTTGACGTGGATATGACTCTACTTGACTAAATATGGACACACCTTTATTTAATTCAACATGACACTAATGCAAAATAGGTATATTAGATCAATTCTGGAGCACATATTAGATCGATTTCGTAACCGATCTAATATACATTTATGCAATATGTAGAAGACATATTAGATCAGTTCTAGAACAATTGATCTAATATTCAAAAAAGCATTTTCAAAACATCAGTAGTAATTACCGATGTCTGTTTCCAAATATTGATTGCTCTCGTCTTCGATCATGGATCCCAAATACACATAGATTTGTTAAGAGAAGGAATGTGTAAAGAATAATAATGACGTCATTAGGAAGAAGACTCTACTGACGAGAGAGATGTGCAAAAGAAGTAAGAAGAAGGGAACGAGAATAGTTTCTAGAAGAAAAGAAGAACAATGGAGGGCACAAAGAAAGAAGAACATGAAAAAAAAAGGTATTCGCGCAATAATTTTAGATCATTTTTCCCTATAACTGATCTAATATACTTTCTTTTATTTATAAAATTGTCACCACGTTTCTAATATGTCAATTTTGCACTAATGTGGGTCTGACTTTACTCAACTTGATATGGGTCTGAACCCACTTGACTTAACACAACTTAACCGAACATCAATTTAACCCATTTGACCTAATATGAGCTTGACTCAACTTTGCGTGTTTCAAACCTAACTTGACTCGTCCTAACTTGAGCTCGACTCGACTAAGCCTGACATAGATTTGATGAACTTAATCTTACCTAGTATGATTTGACATGTCTTAAACTCAACTCGATTCAATTTGGACCTAACTTATTCATTTAGAAATAAAATTGGCAAACTACAAGTGAACCAACAAAATCGATCTCCTTTGTACAAATATAAATGATCATGTTAGAATTTTAAGAGAAAAGTATTATTTTGTATTAATTTATTTGTGTATGAAAGTAGAATGCAAATGCAAAGGCTTGGTGACTATTATAAAGGGTGTGTGAAAATATGTAAAGTCACTGGATACAAATTTGAATAAGTATTTGTTTTAATAAGTAATTAGTTTTCGGGTTACTTTGTGTTATTAGAAAGTGGGATTTAAGCCTAACTTAATCCCACAAAATTGGCTTGTAAGGTGAGGTTTGCACTCACTTATATATATATATTATAAATTGGCATTATCTCTAGTCAATGTGGAACTTCCAACGCACCCCCTTCACGTAGAGGTATAGACATCTCGAGAGTGATAGTAGAATTAATGGGTGGTGATTGTGGTCCAACAATGGATGGAACATAAATGTCCAAAAAACAAGAAATATCGTTAGGATAGACTCTAATCATGGCTTTCATACCATATCAAAAGGTTTAAAGTATAATTTTTCATCTATCAAAAGAATGACATGTATACAAATTATAATAATATCTAAATTATAACTAACACAATATTTGATTATCTAATATCCATAGAATATGTAACCTATCTTAACATGTATCACTATCACTGCATAGATGCAAAATTTAAGAATTTAATATTTGTTCAGCAGCGAATATAATTTATTTGTCCCATTGTGACTTTTTAGTTGAATGAGATAATCCTTTGATATGTATATTTTTTTAGAGTTTCAAAAATATACACATTAAAATTGTTATATAAGCAGCTTATAATTAAAAAACAACTAATTTTGAGGTTAGATATATTATTACCAATTCTACTTGTTTGTCCTGTTGTACAATGCGCAGAAAAATGTTGCATTGCTTTTTGATATAATGAATTAATATCCTTATCAGATTGCCTTTTCTGGTACAATTAATAGAAATTGTGAATTAATATTGTACTGAAAACAAAGTTATTTATTCACAATAACTAACAACTTTTTCTGATAACAGCTAAGCTGCAAACTAATGATTATTCAATCACCGTTCTTTCTGTAACGGGAAAGAACACCAAAATCTGACAACAAAAAGTTGTATTTCACCTTAAAAATATTCTTTTAGTTGTACATTAAAAAAAAAGAAAAGATAGTCACATGTAATGCCACATGCATAAATCCTATGATGCAGGAATATTACAACTTTAACGAAAATAACCATTTGTATGCTGTTCTTTTATTCATTCACGATTTTTTCTTAGACACTGTCATACAGAGATTAATTTTGACTTTGGTTTAATTCAAAGTAATTAGTAATTAACCACGTTTTCTATTTAAAAATTCGAGAAAAAAATGATTCAGTGTTATATTAATCAATTGAAATGCATTGAAAAGAATCCCGAAATTGGTTTCTTATACGTTAAACCATGTCATGTGGACCTGTGAGGTAAATTAATTATATACATTATTTAAATCTTTTCAATTTGTTAATAATATTTATATTAACTCCATGTATTATATATGAACCACTTTCACTTCTAACAAAACCATGTTAATATAAATAGAGATCACCATCACACAAACACATATATATTACACTCAGAGCGGAAAAAAAGCCTAAAGGCAAACTCTTCCTCACCAAAAGCTGAAAAGGTTACAACCACAGTGAAATGGTGAAGGTGTGGTGGTGGAGACGGTGTTTTCCGTTGGCTTTCATTTTAACGGCGTTTATTGGTGGCGCCTATGGTGGCAATGTCACCTACGACGGAAGATCCTTAATCATTGATGGAGAGCATAGAATCCTCTTCTCCGGTTCAATTCATTATCCTCGCAGCACTCCTCAGGTACGTAACCCTCACTCTTTGTTTTTAAATTTTTCACAGTTACGATTTTCTTTCTATTCTGTACTATAGAGTTCGTATATGGTGCATTTGTATTATGTTTCTGGGTTAAGGACAAAGAGATAAGAGGAAGAAGAACCGTTTTGGTTTTGGTTGTAGTATTGTTAGGTAAGAAATATCAAACAGTGTTCCATCGTTGGAATACTCTCAGCAAATTAGCGTTGATACGGTTTATTCTTGCAACGCTATGGTTGGTTCACGTTATTCTTGTTTTACACTTCTTTATCGATGTGGTTGAAAACGGTAATAAAAAAATAATGAAAATATTGTTGGACACCCCAACAACCTACACAAATATACAGATATAATAAGTAATATAATATGCTAGGAAACGAAAAATAAGATCAGTGATTAAATTTAAACATCACTCCTAAAAAATTTATATATAAAAGAATGGAAGATTGACATAAATAATCTGACAATAAGACAAGCTGTTTGTTTTATTATAATGGAAAGCAAGTTCCAGGAGGGTCTTCTAATTCTATTATATATATATATATATATAAAGTCTTGGTGCTTTATTTAAGAATGTAATTGTTTTTTTTATCTTTTTGTACTGTAATGGCATCTAGTGTTTGTGATGCATGTGTAGCAGTGTAATGAAGGTTTGAGTTCACATGGATACCATTGACTCATGGTTCTCATCTCCCCTTTTGGTTTAAACTTTAGAGCTGACTATTTTAGTGTTGGGATTTATACTATTTTTTAAGGAAATTTCCATTTTTCACTCTTCATTTTTGCTTCATCCATCTATAGCTTTGACTGGATCTCCTTAATTTATTTTTTAATCAATGATCGGATCTCAGAAGAGTCAAAAGAGGATTGAATTCAGTTTATGTTCCTCCCTGAATCTAGCTATAATTAAGTTTTCAACTAATTGTGTTTAATAATTGTTTAGTGCATTACTCAGGACAAAACTTTCTTACTAGGGATTAAAGACTATAATTAAGAGAGAACACCACATGAAATGGTCAGAGTAATTAATTTGTAGAAAATCTACTTGTATAATATCATGAATAATAAAAGCAACTCATATATATCATCGTTGATGACAATCAGGATCTGTATTTGTAGGGAGTATTTCTTCAAACCTAAATCTTCAAAATATGATCAGTGTCTTACATAATGTTTTTGAGAAGACTGATGATATATGAACACTTCAATTTTTACTCTACACTTACTTAACACCTATAGAACTATATTTTTATTTTAAAATATAAAATAATTACGAAGAATTAAATAAAAAATAAAAATGTTAACTTGTTAAATTAGTGTAGTAATGTTTAAAGATGTTCGTGTAACATATTTTTTTTTAGAAAATGTCAGATGGAAATTGATTATTTAGGATAGTACTTATCTGTTGACACAATGATATATCATTTTTATTAAATTATTCTCATACTTGTGTCCCAAAAAGAAAAAAGATATTGATTATGCTTAATAGATAAAAATATAATGATGTTATATCTGTTATATACTTTTTTTTTTCTATATCTTTTTTCTTATCAAATCTGTTCACTAATTGTATATTAAAGTGTTAGTGTAATTTTTTGGTATTTATGAATCATTTTTTGCAGGTTCAGAACATACATAAACCAATTTAAAAGAAACCGCCTTAGCCGCAATTTGTTTAAAAATAAACAAATAAAACTGTTCTCTCAGGCAATTTAAGATTTCAAGTTTTTACAAGTATTCGTTCCTAGCATAATGCTAGAACTTTTTATGGCATTTAATTTAGGGTTCGGCCTTTATTAATTGTCTCTGTTTTTGGAGAGGAAAAGAAAAGTTGAATGAAAGTTTAAGACAAGGGATAATTTTGCTAATTGTTCGTTGCTTTAAACTTCAAGAACCTCCTACGTAAAAAAATATATATTATATAGAGATTTGTCTGAAAAAATACACGCTTCAATTTTTTTTCTAGAATATTAATTCATGACACCTAATTTGTAGCAAACTTGTATGTATATTCTCAAGTTCTCTTATTAGGTCCAATATTAATGGCAACGAAATTAGTATTATTATGAAAATAAGAACACGGTAGAATCTCTCTATATTTTTTACATTTTATTATATGGTAAAATAAGTATTCATAAAATCACATTATTAGCGTATGATACTGTTCTAAGCCAACCAATTTGAACGTGAAAAAAAAAACGTGCTCATTATTGAGCCATTATTCGCCCATGTAAAGCTTGTAATCAAATTTGGTGGGTTACGTCTTCCGGGGGTTTGCAAACATTGAATGCAGGTTGAATTAAACTATCAAAATGATTTAAGGGCCAAAATTAGCTACATGCATTGAAGGATCAAACAATGGGAATTGAATTCCAAACATCAAATGTAAATCTAGTAGGCATCATAAACGACTTCAATTTAACTTTTTTTGTCAACGGAAGAAATTTGTCTACGTTTAAGTTAAAACAGATTACATTAATATTAATGCAGACGGGGGCTCACGTAGTAATTTAGTAAAATTTAAATGAAATGAAGCCAGGAATTAATGTGGGTATAGAAAAGTTGCGTGTTGGAATAATGGAATAGGTAAATAAGAATAACATAAAAAATAAGCATCTCTAAATTGTGAATTGTAATTTGCTGATGATCTGAACAGATGTGGCCTAATTTAATTGCGAAAGCTAAGGAAGGTGGATTAGATGTCATACAAACTTACGTGTTTTGGAACCTTCACGAACCTCAACAAGGCCAGGTGACCAAACTCAAACTCGTCTACATTATTCTTCTATTTTTTTTAATTTTTTTTTCACATGTGTTTTCTTAAAGCTCGTTAATTACGAGAAGCATGATGTTCTTCATCATTTACTTGGTCTGTAGTATAACTTTAGAGGAAGGCGTAATATAGTGAGATTCATTAAGGAAATTCAAGCACAGGGTTTATATGTAACCCTCAGAATTGGACCATACATTGAGAGTGAATGCACATACGGGTAAGTTCCCCGAATTGAACCATACTATTGAGCTGACAAATTTCCAGCACAAACGAATTTGTACCATGCTATGAATTAAAGCATAGTTTGTTCTCAGTGAAGCTACTTTGGGAATTTGATGATAATGAAAAATATGATAATGATTCCGTAGTAGAAGAAACTGAGTTGTGGTTTTGTTGGTGCAGGGGTCTACCAATTTGGTTACATGATATTCCGGGTATCGTATTCAGATCTGACAATGAGCAATTCAAGGTATTCCATTCTAGTTTCTGAATTGTGATCCTCAGACTATCACTGTAATTTGAACTACACGAGCGTGGTAATCCATCTGTCAATTGTTACTTTATAAAAAATATTATTTAGTATTTGGGTCATGTCTCCTTAGACATTAACACAAATTACTCTTTACTGTACACTGTTCACTCTAGTCTGGTATTAACAGAGCATTCATTAATGACAGTTTCACATGCAAAGGTTCGCTACCAAAATAGTCAACGTGATGAAATCGGCTAATCTTTATGTTTCACAAGGAGGACCTATCATACTATCACAGGTTTATTTAAACTTCCAAGCAACAACACTTGTCAATTTTTTTCTCTCTTTTTTTTTCTCTTTTTAGTATTTATAAATGATTTATGGTGAATGTAGATTGAGAACGAATATGGGAACGTTGAAGGGGCGTTTCACGAGAAAGGACTATCTTATATTCGTTGGGCCGCCCAGATGGCTGTGGGACTCCAAACTGGTGTGCCTTGGGTGATGTGCAAGCAAGATAATGCTCCTGATCCCGTGGTTAGTCTCTACTAATTATTTTACTTTCCCTGGATTCTTGACAAATTCAGTATTCAATAAAACAAGAAATGAAGAATTCGGACTATACTACACTAAGCTCATGCATTATTTACTTCAGAGAAAAGGACAATAATTATACCTATCATTGGATCATTATCTAATAATACTGTACAGGGATATGAATGTTTGCGCAAAAAATGGATTCTTGAATCGGGAAAAATAAGCAAGAACTTCCAATCAAAATGCAATCAATAAATGTATTAGTAATTCTTATTACTTCTTATCAAGCCCAGCCTTCGATTCACCACAAGTAATTAGTTATACTATCTATATTACAACATCTGTAAATGAAGTCATGTAATCTGCAGATCAACACATGCAATGGCATGCAGTGCGGGACAACTTTTAAGGGGCCTAACTCACCTAACAAGCCTTCACTCTGGACAGAGAACTGGACAAGTTTGTAAGTTCTTGCGAAATTCTGCATTACAATTTACAAACCTTTTGAGTGAGAAAGTGCTACTTTAAAGCGTTTGAGAAATCTAATTCCATTCATTTCACGTTAAAATTTAAAGTTACCAAGTGTTTGGTGGAGTACCATATATAAGATCGGCTGAAGACATTGCGTACAATGTTGCTCTGTTCATTGCAAAGAGAGGAAGCTATGTAAATTACTACATGGTATGATACCTTGTAACGGTTTCTCTTTTCTTTATCCCCAGCATGCAAGCAGACATGCCATTATTTGTCTTTTAAGTGGCGTGATATGATTTGATGCAGTACCATGGAGGAACCAATTTCGACAGGATAGCCTCCGCTTTCGTAACGACATCCTATTATGACGAAGCTCCACTGGATGAATATGGTATGTTTCCTTCCTTTCTCCATTTTAGTAAAAAATAGATATTGAATCACTGCGTGATTGACTACGCTAAGGTAAGCAGGTTTGGTTAGACAACCAAAATGGGGCCATCTTAAGGAGCTACATGCAGCAATCAAGTCATGTTCAAAATCTTTACTTTATGGTACTCAAACTAGCTTCAGCTTGGGCTCACGACAAAACGTAAGAAAACTAGACAGCACGCTGGGGCTAATTTACTAAATTGTTTAGCTTCTTAACTAGAATAAAAAAGGGAACCGAGCGTGTTTGAGTACTGGTATTTGAGTCATGATTCATAAAGTACTCTCTAAAAGAAGATATTTTAAACAAAATCAATAATTTTCCATCATTCTCCAGGCTTATGTTTTCAAAAGTAGCTCAACAGAATGTGCTGCCTTCCTGGAAAATAATGAAGATCGAACTGTCACAGTTCAATTGCAAAATATTTCATACCAGCTACCACCCAAATCAATCAGTATTCTACCAGACTGCAAGAATGTGGCCTTTAACACTGCCAAGGTAAAAATCAAACGCTCAATATATAGTGTCATTTATTTAAAAGACAAGACATCTGCTGGATAGTTTCCTTGTGCTTTGTTAACTTAACGACAAACATCTTAATGCTAGTAAAAGGCAATTCATATTTTCTGCTCTTGTAGGTACGCACACAAAATGACAGATCAATGAAGTCATATTTACGGTTCAATTCAGCAGAAAAATGGAAACTGTACAAAGAAGCCATCCCGAGCTTTGACGATACTTCATTAAGAGCAAATACATTGTTGGATCAAATCAGCACAGCAAAAGATACATCTGACTATATGTGGTACACATTCAGGTAAAATAGCAACATACGATCTTGATGCCAGCAACACGATCACAACGTCCATATATATCCCACTAATTCTTGTTGACATCGCAGGTTTAATGACAATTCTCCTAATGCTCAATCCATTCTAAGTGCATACAGCCAAGGACATGTTTTGCATACCTTCATCAACGGAAATTTAGTAGGTAAACCTCAACCATGACGGTCCCATTTTTTAAGATAAAAGAGAGCATCTTTTTTCGGGATAGAACTAACTGATCCATTTGGTTACAGACTTGGTTATCACATGAGTATTTCTTTAGATTATAATGCAGATTTTTCTTTTATCTGCAATTCGGGATAGAACTAACTTTATCATTCATGCTACAATTTGAGTTGCTAACATTGGGATCTATACATGCTTCTAACTCTAGGTTCTGCTCACGGAAGTCACAGAAATGCTTCTTTTGTCATGGAAAACAAACTCAATCTCATAAAAGGGATGAACAATATTTCTTTCCTCAGTGCAACAGTTGGACTGCCGGTATCTATCTTAATTGTTAAGACTTGTTTTATGTTCAGAATCAATTAAATGAAGCCTCTTAAAGAAGAATAAATTAAAAACTAACCTTCGGCGTAAGTAAATAAAAAACTAACCTTCCAGGTAGTATGATGGTTATTTCATCTCGCAAGTTTCTTTTCTACCAAGATTTAAGCATCCTTTACTATTAAACAAATATCTGCCAGGCATGCGCTTGCAGATACAGACACGCTTTGCTTAAAAGCATACAAAATAACTATTTGACAGTATGGTAGCAAGAGAAAGATAATTGATTACGTGAAATTTATGTTTATTTCTACATGAAGAACTCAGGAGCATATCTAGAGCACAAAGTCGCCGGTTTAAATAGAGTGAAAGTTCAAGGCCAAGATTTCACTAATCAAGCATGGGGATATCAGGTAACTATCTCTAAATAGTGAGACGCCCACTTAGAATCTCTAGATACCAATGAAACTTCATATGTCAATCATGCTACCTCAATCGTATATTATCTTGACATACTATTTACAAGAGTAATGGTAGGTTGACACACCTACACTCATTTAACATGATTTTTATAACAAGAAAGTGAGAAATAATGTGTCAATGAGTGTAGATGTGTGTCAAAGAATATTTACTCTATTTATAAAGTATTTCCTTGTTCAAACGTATATTGCACATTGCATAATATTTCAAATTATAAGAAATAGGTGTGCATGAGCCCTCTGCTTTGATTGCTAATCATTAAACTAAATATTGCACATTGCATGCTGACCTTGCATTTGTTGCATTAAGGTTGGTTTGTTGGGAGAAAAATTGCAAATCTACACAGCTAGTGGATCAAGTAAAGTTCAATGGGAAAGGTTTCAAAGCTCAACGAAGCCACTCACATGGTATAAGGTATATCATCAATAATCATCATAAATTTGACACTTCTTTTTTTCCTTAACCAAGAATGGATATTGAGGAGAGTTCAACTAAACATGTTAAAAGGCCTTTGTGCTGGTTTTTGTCACTATCCCTTATTTACGGAATGAAAACTGCTCTCCATTTACATCACAGCTGCTTATCATTTTTCTACAATATTGTTTGAACAGTTTACCAATATTTTATTTCGATGATTATTGGCAGACCACATTTGATGCACCAGAGGGAAACGATCCGATAGTGCTCAACCTTGAGTCCATGGGAAAGGGTTATACTTGGATTAATGGCCAAGGTATAGGCCGATATTGGGTATCGTTCCAAACGCCACGGGGAACACCTTCACAGAAATGGTATAATCCTATGCATAATTATTTTAAAACTTCTTATTTCCCTAAATAATGTCACAAAACATGCCGGATGCCAATTTCAAGGAAGCTCCTCCCCCAATGATTATAATACATAGTAATGTAATTATTTTAAAATAAGAGTAAAAGATACAGAATATTTTTATGAACCCTCGAAATTGGTTTTGTAACCCAATTCAATTCCACAAACAAACATGTTAAAATTGAGGATGGTCGCTATATATTTACTTGAGGAGAAAGTAAACCATCACTCTTCAGGTTGCAATTAAGGTAACCCTCAAAGAGACCACGAGCTGTCTCCGATTGACCACAACTAAGACAGCTTTCCAAAACAATAACTTCTTCAATTAAATAAAATAAAATGCACATAAATAAAATATTATAACTTCTTCAATCGTGTAGCCATTTTTAAAATGGGTAACCCTATTTGTGAGAAATAAAAGATAATTCTTTTTATTATAAATTCTTTTCGTGTTTTTCATTTTTTTTCTTTTCCCCTGTAGTTATTCTAAATGGTCATATAGAGTAATAAATTTTCTATTTATTCACACTTCAAAATTTTGATTTTACTCTGCTTTGACACCTAATGATATAATAAGTCTCCTACCTGCATGTCAGGCATTTATTCACTTACAATTTAACATTTTTTATTCAGGTATCACATACCCCGATCCCTCCTAAAATCTACAGGGAACCTACTAGTTCTGCTAGAAGAAGAAACTGGGAACCCACTTGAAATCACTCTGGACACAGTTTACATCACATCACAGTAAAAGATACACATTATGTGCAAACAGGAATGATCTATCTTCTTAACATGGATGCAGAGAGACCAGGTGTATAGATAAAGGAAATATATACGACAGCATGGCCCTGTATCTCTCTTTCTCCCTGCAGATGCATATTTAGACACCTCCAAAATATAAGCAAGGGAGGGTTTAGAGAAAGAATCTGTCATTAGTTGTGAGGAATTTTCAACAAGTTCATTGATTGTCCTTTGTCAGCAAGAATTCATTCTCTTGACAGATGATGCTTGTCATCAGTAAACTGATAATATAAATTACACAATAAAATATAAACAAGAGCAATCAAATAAACTTAAGGTTTTACATAACTCTCAGGCGTTTTAAAATTATCATTTGCTTATAGTATTGAGCTTTTTCAAACAAAAATAACAGACTTTTATTTCCTATGCTTGAATAATTAATTATCTATTTCCTTCCTGCTTTCAAATTTAAATCTACACTGCCTATGTAGCTAATAATTTATTTCGTATACTACATGCATGTCAAGAATTATATACTAACAACTGAACATGTTTATTCAGGCATATCATACCCCAAAAGCATGTAGCAATCAAGTACTCAACAAATCACATTATCTTTCAATACCAAACTTAGTCGTTGGGGCCTTACACAATATATGTAGTATTACATCATCAGGGAAATATAATCAAATAGAAGTGCACAGTGACACAAAGTTATAGCATACATATAAAGAAAGTTGCAAGAACTAAGAAAACCGTACAAGTTTAAATACCAATGTCTGTGTGAATATCACCCTTTTCAAAGTACCAACATAGCTCTTCAAAATAACAAAATAAGAAACAGTTTGATGCAATTTAATACCGTGCACGCAACAATTCAGAGTAAAAACATCATGGAAAGCGTTAGAAACTAACTCTTATGTAACCATGTCACTAGAGGAAGTGCTTATGTACATATCAACATTCATTAAACAAAAGAACATGTGCAAACAAACGTGTTTATTACAAATACAAGTATCAAATGAGCGAAAGGGAGGTAAAAAGTGGATAATCAATTGGGCATATTAATTATTTACAGGGAAAGTAAAATTCCAAGTCAAATAACATCAAAATAAATATTTCGTTTATGTTCTTTTCTAATGAAGAAGAAAGATGTAAGCTATCGGTTACAGCAGATCAAAAAACCTAATAAAATGCAGAGAACAAAAATTAAAGCCAGACGAAAAAACACCCAACAGTATGTATAACAGAATAACCAGTGTGGTATCAGCATATTCTACCTAATGAATTCTTGACAGCAGCATGTCACACCTAAGTCTCGTACATTTATGTCCTCAGAGTCATATGTAGATCTCACTCTAGTTGAAAAAACAAAACGTAGTAAATATTTGCCAGAAAGTTAAACGTCTAATATGCAAATTTAAAAGGTGAAGAACAAAAGATTAAACGTGTTTCTCTTACCAACTTCTTCTTCGCCATCTTCTACCTTTGCAGGATTCCGTTGTTTGATAGTCCTCAAATGTGAAGGTATGATGGCCTTCTGTGAAGGTAATTCAGCTATGAACAATAGAGTCTGCGCCCACCCAGCATATTTACCATACTTGGTAACAAATGCCTCTGCAACACGATTACAGAGCTTTGGTGTCAACTGCGAACCTGCAAGCTCAGGTAAGAGATACTTGGTGGCAATCTTACCCAAGTGTAAAAGAGACACATCCAAATAAACTCTCTATGCTAAACTCTTTGAATCGCAACATTCTACAACAGATGCAATAGTCAATCAGTAACCATAAATAAGAACTTAGTGTAAGCTTACCCGCCAAACGTGAGTGTCAACAGGAACGGCATGGTGTTGATCAAGCGAGAAGAGAGCAATGCAAGCAGCCACTTTAGGGCCCACACCAGGTAACGTAGAAAGTGCAGATATAACATCTGGAAGATCCAGCTTACGCAGAGAACGAAGCCACTCTTCGCCTCCACCAGGTTTTGATCGCAAAGCATTAACCGTTCCGATTATATATTTAGCTCTAGCAACACGACAATAACAGTCACAAAAATAGTTGCAATTGAATGCGTGCATAAGAGTAGTTAGGGTTAGTAACTGATGAACCTGTAACCGAAACCCGCGTCTCGGAGTTGTTGCTCTGAGACGGAGGAAAGTTGCTCCAAAGAAGGGAAAACGTGAAACTGAAACCCTCCAACGTCTCCCACGTGCACTCCCAGGGACGACACGTGGTCAACCATCTTCGTGATTCGTGCAATGTTGTTATTGGAAGAGCACAGAAACTGAATCAAACACTCGAAAGGGTCTTGCCGGAGCACCCTCGCACCGCTCAAGTGGCGCGCTAGCGCCGCGAACCTCGCATCGGAAGCGGAAAACGCTTTCCATAAGCCGGCGAGAGAAACGGCGGCGTTAAGGAAATCTAGCAAGGCGGTTTCGGCTTTTTCGGGGTGAGAGTGGGAGTGGAGGCAGTAGCAAACGTCGCCGTTTTGGAGGTGTTTGAGGGTTACGAGGTGGGGCCCAACGACGCCTGTGTATTCTAGAGGGGCGGTGTTTTTCCAGCGGAAGGTTTGGCCCGTGGGAAAGGTGAGTGGCAGAGAGAGTTCGGCCTGGGTCAAGTTGAGAGGGGCCCAGGCCCGGGCTTTTGCGGTGTTGAGAGAATGACGGGCCTGGGTTTGGGGAGTTGGGGGCGTTGAGGGAGTGGGTGGGATCAGTTTCGGGGATCTTTTTCTCTTCTTCGTGGTCATGGCCGCAAGAGAGACGTTGATGGGTCTCAGATGCAACGGCTGCATCTCCCTATCTCAGGTTACGAGGGACAACGTAACGGGAAAATAAGGACCGGTCGGGTCGGGTGGGTCGGATGATGCTGAGTAGTGGCTCGTGACTCTTGAAGTTTAATTAAAGAAATTTTAAAATATCAACTTAAATTAGTTAGTTAACGGATTTAAATTTTAACTAGTTCTAAATACTATTTTCTTTTTCTACAGAACATTTTGCTTTTAGCTTTTGTTCAAGAAATTCTATAATTAAACGAATGCGTTTTCAAGAATCATATTTTTAGAAATATTATTTTCAAATAATTAGTAAAACTTATTGCAAACAAATATATTAATCAACATGATTATCAATATTATTAAATCTCGATATTTTGATATATTATAAATATTATTTTATATCTATGTTAACGAAATATATTATTAAATGATATATTATTATTTTATTATTATTTATATAATAAGTTTTTATTATTTTATAATAAGTTTTTATTATTTGTTGATATTTTTAATATTTTTGATTTTATACTAGATTTAATAGGTTTAGAAAACCTATGAATACGTAATATTTTCTCATCGCATAATATGATAAGATTCATATATTTATTATTTTACTCATTCATATTAAAAAGAGTTTTTTATATTGGATTTTTTTTAGGACCGTGATATGTTAACAACTTTTTGATAATAGACTACGTATCACTACTTTATTGGTTCGCTTATTTGAAACGGACAAATCACAAACTATCATGTATATATTGTAAAGAAGTTATTAAAAAAACATTTTCCTTTTCTAAATTACAACCATCAAGAGTATTCAAGTTATCCCTTAGATCCTATCCATTATCCAAAGTTCCACACTTGGGATTATGATAAAAACATTCACTAACCAATCATGGGGCTAATGAAACTACTCTCGGTCTCATTATTTCATTGTCACCACTAGAAGCCAAGTGTAGGCGTCTGAGTCCTCTACTTCACTAAACAAAATGGAATTCAACCTGATGGCATCCATGTAAAGTCATTCCAAGTGTTGCTCTAACATAACGAGGAGCTCCACCAACAACGTCACAAGGATCTGGAGGTCATGTGGATCCATAATGAGGCCCTAATGCAATAACTCCGCCAACAGCATCACGAGGACTTGTAGGTGTTGAACAAAAAACTGGACAACCTAGACAAAGAGAAATTGGTCTAACCGTCCAGCCCTTGAGAAAGGTCACATTCGGTCTAAGTCAAGACGTACCGTACTTCGGTAAGTGAAGAAACCCGACAACGAAAACGTAGGAGCAAAAGTCGCTCACCCAAGCGGCGGGGAAATTGTCGAGAAGAACCCCTATGTAGCTCTAGAGGGGACTGTAGTCCACCTCACCGATGCAATTCTAGGGGGTCGTAGTCCACCCGAGCACCTAATAAGTGTTTACCAAATCAAGAAGGAGATCATCATGCTTCTAAGATTTTCCCTCAATCCATAAACCTCCAAGATATGTCCATGCAATTGTTTCCTCTCGGATGATGAAGATTTCCACCCTTTCACGCCAAACATAATTGAAGTTGGCATCCCAAAAGGGATTATTATCAACATTCGCAGGTATGATGACACGATTGATCCTACACCCATTTGAAGACCTACTTGACCTAAGTTCAAATCCACACCGAGGACAATAATGTATATTGTTGGTTTTTCTCTACTACGCTAAATGGTTGGATTGTATTATGTGTTGCCTCCCAACTCGATAATCTATTTTATTACTATTAGCACCATGTTCAAAGCTCAATTCGACCGCAAGGTGGTACCTACTACCTCGACCTCCTTGAAGTATGTAAAGCAAGATAAAAGTGGGACCCTTAGACTCTTCATGGAGAGGTTCATTATCATCACTGTTAGCATCCTAAACCTTATTCCATCGGTGATCGTGCATTTCTTGATATGCGGTCTCTAACCCGAACCTTTTTTTGATTCATTATTCAAGAAAAAATCAATCAACATGGATGACCTTAAAGAGTGGGCAACAAAATACATCACCATCAAGGAGAATAGGTTCAAAAAGCTCCACACACCAACACTTGGCAAGGTCAATAAGGGGAACGGTATCAAGCGGTCGCTACTCAATATAGCCATCACACTTCTTTGAATGTTAGTAGGGATGTCATACACCAAGATATGTGTAACTTGGAACTCATTCAACTTCCATAGCCTCGGCCACCACACCCCTTTGCGAACCTATCGAAATAATGATTTTATCATCAAAGTATTAATCACAATACAAAAGAGTACCAATACCTGAAGGGTCTCACCGAAGAACTAATCCACTCTGTTGTGATGTGTTGGGAATTCAAGTGATTCAAAGTCCCACATTAGATAGAAATGAGAAAGTAGAGCCCTATATAAAGATGAAAGACCCATTAACCCATTGCCTTAAGGTTTTGGGTAGAGAGTGGTGTTAATCCTTTATATAGTTAAGGAAAAGGCCAAGGAGATCGGTCAAGAGTGGAGTGTTTTAAGTGTGGCAAGTACTTGAGCTTGAGGAGCTGAAGAAGACAACTCTTGAAAAGGAAGAGAAAGTATCTAGCGCTCTTGAACTAGATAAAAATAAGGAAGAAGAAGATGAAAAAAAGATTTCTACCAATGATATCTAGATACTAGGGCAAGCAATCATATGTGTGGAAACGAGAACTTTTATAATTGAAAAAGGTAATTCAGTTTTTATGAAAAATCAGGTACTGTATTTAAAGGATAAGCATGGTCGTCTAACAACCCAGGTAAAAGCAAAGAAGAACCGGTTGTATGAACTTGAGCTACAAATATTGGAGAGAAGATGTTTGAAACAAGATATGATTAGCAAGAGCTTGAATAACTCTAACTCAAATGTGATTGAAAGAAGCAAACTCGGTGTGGGATGATGCACATGGAAAGTCGAATGAAGGAAGGAAGAATTTAAGTTTATGAGGGAGTTTGTTGGGATAAACTTAAATTTTAGAGTTTTATTAATAATTTTGTTTATATCTTATTTCATTAGTTTTGGGTCTAGTAATATTTAGTTTGATTTGATAGAGATAAAATAGGGATAGGTAGTTATGATTTTTAGTTTATCTATGTACAATATTATTTTATGATAGATTAAGCAAATTTTATTTTTAAGATAGTTGATATTTTATTTTCAGATTTTATTTTTATTCCCGTAATATTGTAAGTTTCACGACTATTTAAAGCCCTTCAATTATCAATGAACAACATACACAATTTTAGGAAAATATCAGAGTGTGTATAATGTGACATTTTCCTATCATGATGAGCCACCTTGTACAATAAGACAATGGAGGTCGAAATTAAGGACAAGGAGATCGAGGTTGTGGTAGAGGTCAACTTGGAAGTTTTACGAACCGGATTGGGGACAAGCAGAACAACCAAACATGGTGCTCCAAATCCCTTATCCTGATTCACAACCTCAAAAGCTCGATCAACCTCACAAGCACATTCAATCTCAAATGTTTGTGTTTAATCACAACAAACCTTGCTTAGGTTCGAGGAAGTGCCAACACTACTTAAGGAAGAGGTTACCTGCCTAAATAAGGTTGTTAAGGAGCTATAAGCTAAGAAGTTCCATAGGGCTTGCCACTTATGTCGAAGGTTTTGAGAGGGCTAACAGGCAAACGACACTTTTCACACCTTGCTTGCACTTGGAACACTTTGATACAGATAAGGATTTAGTTAACAAGGACCTCGTAGATGAAGTCTGAGGTGAAAAATTATGCTTTATGTACATATAATGAACTTACAATTTTTTTGTACTTTGAATTTGTAATGAACTTGTATTTCTATAATGAATGTACAATCAATTTCGCATGTATACATTATATGTATGACCCATATATGTATGATTATATATATATATATATATATATATATATATATATATATATATATATATATATATATATGGGGTTTGCTAACATGTGTACCAGGTTTTAGTAGACAAATATACCCTTATATATCATGGATTCTAAGTTTTAACTCAACCCTTTCTCTGTCATCTCTGTCACTCCAACATTTTCTCTCATTCTCAAAACTAAAAAAAACGGAAGAAACCCCCCAAACCTTTACTCACCTCTCTCATTCCTCTCGACCCTTTCTCTTTCATCTTTCTCACTCTAACCTTCTCTCTCACTGTAGCCCCAATTGAAAAAATCAGAAACACTTGCCTAACCCTAATCAACTTCCTCACTTATATAATTTGTTTCTCTCTCATCTTCATATTCTCCCTCACCCACACACAACAACCCGCAACACCGCAATTTGTTGTTCTTGCTCTGTTCGTTCATTTGTTTTTCACTTTAATAACAAAATAATTGATGATGTTGATGTTGATTTTTGATTGGAGGGTTGTGTTATATATTTTCCCTTTTTATTATTATTAAATTTCATTTTTAAATTTTAGAATTAGTAGTTTATTTTGAGGAGATTTGATATTTTGACTTAGAATTCATGATATATAAGGATATTTTTGTCTATTAAAATCCGGTACACAATAATAAAATGTACACACCTTAACAAACCCATATATATATATATATATATATATATATATATATATATATATTACACGAAAAATCATCTAATTAGTTGGTCGGACTAAAATTGTCATAAGTAAACTGTTTACTTGTGGTAACTATGAAAAATGACTAAATTTAATAATATATCTAAAAACTAAAATGAAAAACTGAAGAAAAATATACATAATAGTGTTATCAATAATATCCATCAAACATATTTACAATTTCAACATTTTATAGTTTTAGAAAAAGAAAAATGATAATAATATGGAGAAAGGTAGGTATTATATAATTATATATAATTAAATTCAATTCTAAAATTTAAAATGAGGAAAAAAAATGTAAAACTTAATTATTATTTGGAAAAAAAGAAGAAAAACAATACGATAATAAGCATCCAACAATAATCTTAATTTCTCAAATCTCTAATTTGAGACATTCAAGGAAAATTTGTCAAAACAAAATGTGTTAATGTTTCTTAACCTATAGACATTTGACAAATTTCAATTGTTTTTTATCAATTTTACAAACATAACATAAAATTGTTTTTTTAAATAACTTTAAATTATCATATTTTTTTAATCAAATATGTTTCTAAAAAATAATTTAAAAATTCGTTTGGAAAAGCAAAAAGCTATAAAACGAAATGAACTATTTTTTGACTAAAAAAACAAAAACAAAATTATTAAGATTACTTTACTGTTGTTATCAATGTAAAAAACAGGTCAAAAATAAACTAATCACCTTCTATATATGGTTGAAAAATGTGAATGTCATTTATGGTGAACATGAACTTTAAACGAAAAAGAAAATATTCTGAAATCAATTAACGATGAAACAAACTATACTTTTAATATCTTATTAAATTCGTAGAAAGTTATTTAAAATTTATAAAAAAAGGCAAATGCTAACTAATCCACTAAAAGTATTTGTTTATTGACAAAAATCATTAAAAGTTATATTAACATTGTGCGTGATAAAATTTATAGGTTACTAAATTTTTTGTTAATTGATAGAAATAGTTAAAAATTATATTAACATTTTAACAATTTGGTAAAATATAGGTGTCATTTTTATCAGTATAAAATATTTAATTAGATATTTTAGAATAAATTATTTAATTAAGTTATTATTGTAAAAGTTTAGAAAAAAATATTTT
This sequence comes from Vigna reflexopilosa, assembly GCA_027742785.1. NCBI lineage: Eukaryota > Viridiplantae > Streptophyta > Magnoliopsida > Fabales > Fabaceae > Vigna > Vigna reflexopilosa. Next base: position 11,238,521 of record CM050918.1, read on the forward strand.
TGGAACGATAATTCTTTATAAAATATGATATTTAATTATTTTAATATTAATAAGTTTTAATATAAATAATTTTGTTACGAATTATTTCAATACACATAATTTCTTTAGAAACTATTTTTCTATAATTTTTTTAATTTGTTTCTAAGGTTCACTTGTTTGATTGAACAACCAATACCGTATGATTAATTATTGTGACGAATTCTTCAATTTTGACTTATTATTTTTTTAGTTCGTGTAAGTTGAGTTTTTGTTCTTTTTTATCTGTTTGTTCTTTTCTTGCATATGGTTCACATTTAGTATTTAAGATTTCAATACAAGTCTTTACTGATTAGTAATTCTAATGGTGTTTCCAGATGATGTTTGTGTTTTTCCTAGGTATAGATATGACATCTTGTTAGCTGAAATGTTTTGGAATTCCTTAGAGCAAGTTCATCTCTCTCTTAAGTAATTTAAGCTAGTTGCATTGTTTTTAATGTTATAAATACCTTGAAACTTCTAATTGTATGATTGAATGGTAAACTGATTAGATCATTATTTGTGTGGTGAGTATATCGTATTAAATTGTGATTGGATTCTTAAATTGCATGTATAATGAAATTTAATGAATTGGAATTTGTGGTATGAATGTTTGATTAATAAATTTGTTGGTTTAGATTTGGTTTGTGTATTTAAAAGAGTTATAATCTGAGTAATTCGTCAAGTAGTACAAATTTTCATATTTAAATTTTCTTTGAACTAATTCATTAATAAAAAAAAGTACACATTTGATCAATTGAACAAATATAAATTCTCTTAAAAAGTAAAAAACATAGGTCTGATATCAGGTATAACCTTAAATAGTGTCAGGGTGACACTAAACATCCTATTGAGCGATGTCAGGGTAACATTGAGCACCCAATTTTGAGAATCGTATGGTTTTGAGTAGCATTAGGGTGCCCGGGCCTAAAACATTTTGACTGACATTAAGGGTCAAAAAGTGTCGTTGAACATCATCTTTTGCAAGAGGTCTGCCGTTTAGAGCCACTTCTAAGTGCCAATGTTTATATTTGAATTTTATTTTTCTTTGACTGTTTGAAAGGAATTCACAATGGACTCTATGCACGTTTAAGATTATTATGTTGTTTATTTAATGATTTTGTGAAGGTTAAAATAATTGTTGATTTATGAAGTTATTTTGAGAATAATTGATAGATCGATAAATACGCATGTAGATCATGAATGAAATAGTGATGATGATGTAGTGATTTTCAGGAAGGAAATCCTATTTCATGTGTAATTTAGTATGTGCATTGAGATAATGATTATTTCATCATGTTAAGTTATCCTGAACTCTACTAATCCTTCATGCTCATATAGAGGAGAATGGTTAATTGGTGATAGTGACACAAGGTACTATCATTAGGATGAGCCCAAAGTTCTTGTAGATGCTAACCTTATGTGTTTCAACTCGGTAGAAGAATATTTCTTTTATCATCACAAGTGCATGACTTTATTAATATGACTCAATGACATGTATTCAGATAGATTAAGTTTAAAAGAGTCTGAATTCAATGATAAATGTGTGAAAGCTGTGTGATGAAATTTAACATGTTAATTATTAGGCGTTTTGACATTACTTATATTTTTCAGCTACTTTATCTTATGTGTACTTAGATGATTTAATTGTTTATTTTGTGTGTTTGTTTGTTTATTTTGTAATAATAATTTTATTGGTGAAAACAAATGATAACTAGGTGTTGAAACATATTTGGTGAACGATAATAATATTACAAAGTATTTATCTTCTAATAATTTTTCTTAATTATATTACAATTATTTATTTATTTTAATATATATTTATATGTCGATAATCCATCTTATTTTATCAATTTTATAATATTTTATATTATGAATTGTAAGCTGATAAAAGGTGGGATATTACATTATTTATTGTTATATGTTATTAAATTTTGTTTTGTTGTTTGATTAATTTGTATTTCAAGATATAGAATATTAAATATTCATTTTAGTTTTTTTACTTTTTTAATAATTATTTTTTAAATTTAAATAATTACTCATAAAAAACTATTTATAAAATAACAAATTATTTATAAAAAAATTATATTTTTTTATAAAAATTTATTTAATATTAATTTTTATTTGAATTCTTATTCTAATAATAATGTTTTTATTATAATAAAAAAGATGAACGCACATATTTGTACATGTATTTTTACTAATTATTTTAATATTTATTAATTTATGAAAAACTTAAAATTTAATTTATTTAATACTCATCAAAGTAATTACATAATTTATTCATAAAAACATATACATTTGTTTTAAATAATAATAAACAGAAGTACTACAAATTTTAATTAAAAATTAATTAAGTTTTGAAATTATAAAATTATGATTATGTAATAATATTATTTGCTAAAAACATAATTTATTTATACAATAAAAGTTATATAAACCAAACAACTGTTGAAATAATACATCCTTCATATTTGGTGCAACTGTGGGATGATGTCTAAACCAATGGTAAGGACCAAGGAGATGGTAAAAACTTATGTTCATTTTATCTTTCTGAAATTAACAACTTTTTTTTCTTGTTTCTGGTTCACTTCTATCTTTTATTTGATGAAAATCTTGAAGTATTTGGAAAAATCAATCAATTTAAAAAAAACTAACAGTTAAAAATAGTACTGTATCATAAAACTTAAGTAATTTATCATAAATATAAATTATATTTCAAACATAATATTAGTTTAAGTAAAATTTAAGTGTCTGAAAGAAAAACTCCATTAAATGTCATCAATAAATTTTCATTATAAATATTAAATATTAATAAAGTTTATAAATATATTCCACTTATTGGACACAAAAAGATCTAAATACATTTAAGAACATTGATCTATCATGAATTCATATAATATAGATGTTTTTTCAAAGATGTTAACATAATAGTTAATTAATTAACATCTTTAAAATACTTGTTAGTACTTAACAGAATAATTAAAGGATAACAAAAATAAGGGATAAAAAAGACATATGTGAAGCATCTAAGCCTTTCGTGCCAAGCACAGCCTAATAAGAAAGCAGCGTTTGAAGCACGCGCGATAGAAGTAAAGCAGCTACATTTGTGGTTCCGGTAACAGCCACAAAAACTCACATCAACACTGTGTTTTGCCCCAAATGCATATCACACATCATCCAGCTTAGAGAAAGAGAGATCGATCCTCCAAATCAAAGATATTTCTTCCAACGACAATCTCAATCCTTTGCGCCAATCAACGACCCCACACTCAAATCTTTCCCACAATTTTCTCTCTCTCTCTCTCTCCCTTAAACCCCTCTCTTCTCCTCTTGCCATGCCAGCTTCTCCTTCAGGTATTCATTCACTCCTTTAAACCCTCACTCTCCCAATGCCAACCTTGCCCTTCCAATTCTCCCAATTTCGTTTTTCTTCTCAATTTCCTAATCACTGTTCTCAATTTTGTTTTTATTTGAATTTTCGTTTTTGCAGAAAACCGAACCAGATGGAGGAAGCGCAAGAGAGATTCTCAAGTCTCTCGGCGCCACCCCAAGCACGAGGAGGAAGAGGAAGACGACGAAGAAAACCCCAATGCAGAGGATGACCATGCGGAACGTGAATACGATTCCGAAGAACAAACGCATCAACACCAAAACCATCCTAATTCGCAACCACACGTGGAGACGGAGGTTCTCTCAGACCACGGTGTTACCATTTCTCAGTTTCCGGTGGTGATAAAGCGTTCCGTGAACCGTCCTCACTCCTCCGTCACTGCAATTGTGGCTCTGGAGCGAGCCCTTGAGTCTGGAGACAGCAAGGCTCAGAGTGCTCTTGCTCCTCTTGTTATTGAAAACGTGTCTCACGGTCAGCTTCAAGCGCTGTCGGCTGTGCCATCTGATAATTTGGCTTTTGAGGGTGATTCCTCTTTTGTTATAAGTCCGCCTGCCATATTGGAAGGTCGTGGGGTTGTTAAGCGCTTTGGAACTAAGGTTCTTGTAGTTCCTATGCATTCAGGTGAACTGAATTTTGGTCGTGTTTGTTTGACTTCTGTTTTGTTTTCTGAGTTTTGGATTGATGTTGGTTTGATTTGGGTTTGTGTGAGCAGATTGGTTTTCGCCTGCCACGGTGCATAGGTTAGAGAGGCAAGCAGTGCCACATTTCTTTTCAGGGAAGTCACCCGATCATACTCCCCAGAAGTACATGGAGTGTAGGAACTGCATTGTTGCAATGCATTTGGAGGAGCCTGGGAAGAGAATTACGATTTCTGATTGCCATGGTTTGTTGACAGGAGTTGATTTTGAAGATTTGACTCGGATTGTGAGGTTCCTTGATCATTGGGGAATTATTAATTACTGTGTTCAGACATCGAGTCTTGAGTCTCCCAATGTTATGTCTTGCCTGAGGGAGGAATCGAGTGGAGAGGTCCGTGTGCCGGCTGAGGCTTTGAAATCTATTGATAGTTTGATCAAATTTGATAATCCGAGTTGTAAGCTGAAAGCTGACGAAATTTATTCGTCATTGACTGCACGTAATGTGGATGTCTTTGAATTGGAGGACAGAATAAGAGAACATCTTTCCGAGAATCATTGCAATTATTGTTGTCGTCCTCTTCCTGTTGTATACTACCAGTCTCAGAAAGAGGTACTCTGGATTATTTTTTTCAAATTTAATATTATATTATGGGTAATGATGGTCTGAATGAAAGTTTGACTAGAAAGGGCTTCCCTTGTTAATAACACCATATGACCAACTTGCATGAGTACACAGCAATGCATATAGGTGCAGGAGATGATTATGCCCCTTTAGTTTAAAGATTATTTATAGCACCAAGTCTAGTTGATTGAATCAAGAAATAACTAAAACCTCCATTCCCTTTAGATGGGTTATGTGTGCATGACAGTCAATACTTGTTATATTTCACCTGCCATTCTGAATATTTTCTCCCTTTACTCAACCTCGTTACACAAACAAAGCAAAAGATAAAACTAACAAGTGAGATTTGGTTTGGCATATATGAATGCATCTACTGTTGTATTGCAGGTATGTCATGTAGAGGGAAACATACAATTTTTGATGATTTGTTTCTACCTCTAGAATCTGAATGTTTGATTATCATGCTGGTTTAGTATTATGAAAGTGAACCCTACAGTAGCTAGTTAACAAATTGTAAATTGCTTAGAGTGTTGTCATTGTAATTATGTGCAAGTTTATTAAAAAATTTACAGAGAGAAAAATTCTGATGTAAACTATTAATTGTGATATGATCAATGCACCACACAGACTTGTTAGAATACTAGAGTTTTTATTCTCTTAGGAAACTTGTTATGATAATAGTATATTAGGTTATCTGGTTGAGTTATTATATTTGTTAGGTGTGTTTATGTGTAACAAGTATGTGCTTACTAACCAAACATGAACTTGATGGAATGTTAAAATATTAATATTCCTACTATTTTAGAAGTCTTAGGGCTGTACAGTTTGAAAAAGTGTTTTTTGCTTTCATTTTCCTTTTTCACTTTTAACTACTTTGTTTTATTTTCTCTTTGTTTCTTCTTTTGGTTAGTTTGTTTATGAAACAGAAAAAGCAATCTTGCTATACAACAATGAAAACAAGGTGATATTTTGGTAATTAAAAGTAAAAATGGAAAATAAAAATAAAAAACACTTTCTCACCATGCCCTTAATTTTATTGTGTTTTATGCTAGGCTTGTACTGGTGGTACCACACTAGTGCTTTACCCATTACTAATAAAATTGGAGTCTTAGATCTGTGTTTAGACCTCTCATTTCATTACTACTTTTTTCTCTCTTCTCCATCTTTTCTCTCATAGTTTCCAATGGGAATTTTTATATGAAAGGTTCTTTTTAATTGACTTTAAAAATTATCAAATAGATTTAACTTATTTTAAAGCTCTTAAATTTTAAATTCAACTTTAAAGTACCTTTTAGGTGAGTAAAAGCCTCAAACATAGTAATTTCTCCCATCTATTCATAAATTGGTGGAGGAGTTTATGGAATCATTTGAATTGTACTCATCACAAGTCAATTGTTTACCTGAAGAAAAACATTTGGGTTATTTTCTTGATAGCTTGCTACTTGAAATTAAGCTTCATTTACAAAGTTTTGTACCCAGAACAAGAATTCTAGCTATGTAGTATGCATCTGCAGTACCGCCGAGGCAGAAAGAAATGCACTTGTGTGTGTTTCCCTGTGAAAATGGGATCTTCCGGCATTGTTTAAAGCCCATCAAAGCAGTTGTATTGTATGGTTCAGAAGGTGATGCAGGATCAATAATTACTACAAGATGACTGCAGGGTGGAATGGAAGCCAAAGTCATTTCAGTCCAGGTTTAAACTCAAAAATCATTCAATATGGACAAAACAAAGGAACTTCATCTATGGCATTCATAGGTTTAAGCAAAATTCAGCCAAGTTCAACCAAGGCCTGCACCATTTACATATCAAGAATTGATGGAAAGGAAAAGCAAGGTTTTGTGTCTCAGTTGTGCAGAAAAGTTCAGTTCCCTATATATACAGAGAAACAATTAAGATTGTTAATTTTGGTCACTAATGAAACCCTGAAAAAAGATGAAGTAGTTGTTATTTGTTAGAATATTTATCCTATTTATCATCATTATATTGTGTCTAGAGTTACCCTATTTATCATGATTATATTGTGTCTAGGATTACCTTATTTATCATAATTATATTGTGTCTAGAGTTACTCTATTTATCATGATTATATTGTGTCTAGAGTTACTCTATTTATCATGATTATATTGTGTTTAGGATTACTTTATTTATCATGTATTTTGTATTACAATTTTCTTATATATAGAATGAGAGTGAGAGGGATCTTTCAAGCCCTCTAGAATTATTTTACAGTGTAATTCTCAAGATGGTATCAGAGTCATGATTAGAGCCTATCCTAGTGAGTTCTAAGTGGGCATTTCTGTTTCCACCCGTTGTTGGGCCGCTATTAGACCACCCAATTTCTACTATCACTCACAAGATGTCTATACCTCGACGTGAAGGGGGTGTGTTGTCTCGACTAGAGATAAGGCCAATTTATAATATATAAGTGAGGTGCAAACTTCACCTTACAAGCTAGTTTGTGAGGTTGAGTTAGGCTTAAAACCCACTTTCTAAGATGGTATCAGAGCAGGTTTTTTGATCTTTTTCTACCTTGTCTTTGTTGTCGCCCGTGGCTTGTGGTTTGTGGTCACCGCCACCGGCGGCCCCCTAAAAGTTTCTTTTTCAATATGTGTCTTTATACTTGAATGGGTGATCCTTAGTTTCTCTCTCACCAATGCCGCTATCCACCATCGTTCGCTGTCGTCCTCCGTTCACCGTCTTCGGCCACCGTCTCCGACCACCGTCTCCGGCCACCGTCTCCGCCCACCATCTCCGGCCACCGTCTCTGACCGTCGTCTCCACCACTTGTGCCACCAATGCACCAACACCTAGTCCTACCTCTATTGCTTCCGCTATCTTCTTCTCTATTCTGAAAGATCTCCAAGGACAGTCGGTGGTTAACACCAAGGAATTCCAACACCAAAATTATGGGTTGAAACAATTTCACCAACCCTTTGTCAAATCTGTCATATTTGTTTTTGGGTGCTTTGATGAATAAGAGCTCATTATGATCTTCCAGTTTCACGGTTTGTCATCGGCGCACCGTCATTTCCACCGTTTGCCGGGAGGGGGAGAATGTTTTCAGCTAGGTTTTTCAGCCACAACAGGCCTCATCACCCCATTAGTCAGTGATGGCAGTCCCTGCAGTTTTGTCGCTTTCAGCCACTACAGGCCTCATCACCCTATCAGTCAGTGATGATAGTCCCTGCAGTTTTGTGGCTTTCAGCCACTACATACTCCACTAGTCAAAGATGGCAGTCCCTGCAGTTTTTTCGTTTTCAGCCACTACAGGCCCCTCACCCCATCTGTCAGTGATGGCAGTCCCTGCAGTTTTCTCGCTTTCAGCCACTGCAAGCCCCATCCTTACTTGATGGCAATCTAGTCCCTGGAGTTTGTCATTGTCTTCCTTTGTCAAAGCCATCCTACTTGAAGTTTCATGGTGCTAGTTGAAGTTTCGCAGTTGTTCACCACTGTCCATAAACTGCTGTAGTTCGTCGACCTGTGATTGAGCATTTGTTTGCCGCACACTCTTGAAGACAAATTATATATTTCAAATTGAGTTTATTTATTCCAAGCTTGGTTCATACAATCTATATGCTTCAGCTTGAGGGGGAGTGTTAGAATATTTATCCTATTTATCATCATTATATTGTGTCTAGAGTTACCCTATTTATCATGATTATATTGTATCTAGGATTACCTTATTTATCATAATTATATTGTGTCTAGAGTTACTCTATTTATCATGATTATATTGTATCTAGAGTTACTCTATTTATCATGATTATATTGTGTTTAGAATTACTTTATTTATCATGTATTTTGTATTACAATTTTCTTATATATAGAATGAGAGTGAGAGAGATCTTTTAAGCCCTCTAGAATTATTTTACAGTTTAATTCTCAAGATTATTGAAGTAGATAAAGATAATTTGGAGAACTAGTTTCTATATTTCAGCCTTAATGATATGACTGATTTTCCAGCAGGCCATAGTGATGGGAGCTGCTATATGGCAGTTAAGTGTTGACAATAAAGACTAGAACTAGTTTTGCATCACAAACTGCAGGATGACAGATATGTGTAGAAAATAACTGCTGGTAGTTATGTATTATGCTTAGGAGTATACAGCTGATATTAGGTTGTGTAGTTATTTTCAGTATGCGGACTGAGATTACTCTCTGTAGGATACTTCTTACTCTGTGGACAGCAAGAGAGTTGTTTTATTTGTGTAATGCTCTTTTTTGTCCCTTGGACAACAAATTTATTGCTGTATTGTGTGATTTTATTGTTCAATATTATCTTTTGTCACTTTTATCCACTGGTGTTCTATCAGCCTGCACTTTGCATTTTACTTTAGTTCTCAATCACCCCTTGAACTACCTAAAGAGAAGCTCCTTTGACATCTCCAATAGATGCTCCACCAAAATTTCGTATTCTCAATATAATCATCAGCCAAGGTGGTTTGTCAAAGTGGTTAACCTGTCATATATACTAAAATTTGTAAACTATGGGCTGATTAGTTGACCCTTGTTACTAAGTAAGCTGCAGATTAACTTTGAACACCTCTTCCATCATATGTAATTATCATCTCTTGTTACAGGTTGATATTATACTTTGCACTGATTGCTTTCATGATGGGAGATTTGTCATTGGTCATTCAAGTCTAGATTTTCTAAGGGTGGATTCGACAAGGGATTATGGTGAACTAGACGGGGATAATTGGACTGATCAAGAAACTTTACTGCTTCTTGAAGCAATGGAGATTTACAATGAGAATTGGAACGAAATTGCTGAGCATGTTGGTACCAAATCAAAAGCACAATGCATTCTTCATTTTCTCCGTCTACCCATGGAAGATGGAAAGTTGGAAAATATTAATGTTCCCAGCATGCCTTTGTCATCCAATGCAATGGATAGAGATGGTAGTGGAAGACTGCATTGTTACTCAAACGGAGATACTGCAGGTCTATCTAATACTTTTAATTCAACTTTCTTGTTATATGGTTTTGATTTGGTATCTATGCTGTTACCAGGACCTGTCCATCAAGTGAGAGATTCTGACAGCCGGCTTCCTTTTGCAAATTCTGGAAATCCTGTCATGGCTTTGGTGGGTGACTGCTAAGGATATGCTTAAATTATTATTCAACTAAGGCAATTGAAAACATGTTAGTCAGCATAGGATGTGGTTATAATACGACATTTAATATCATGTCCTAAACTATTTTATTCATGTTTATTTGTAAAAGTTATAAACAAAACTTGTTCCTTCAAGTTACTTGCTTCTCTTTGATGGAACCACCAATTTGTCTGTTACCGCACATACAAATGCATTAAAGGGTGATGTGATGGCTAAGATATTGTATTTAGACTCTATAAGTTTCACAACAAATTAAAATGCCTCTTATATTTTGGAGTTCTTATATATTTTGTTTTGGTTGGTGCATTCCAAAGGTTGCCTTTTTAGCCTCTGCAGTTGGACCAAGAGTAGCTGCTTCTTGTGCTCATGCAGCATTAGCAGTATTGTCAGTGGATAATTCTGGCAGCACTTCACAGATGGAAGCACCTGGACATGATAATAGGTGAGTATGCCTGTCATAGCAAGTGCAGTTTGTTGGATGAAGTGTTTTCTTTGGGGTTATTACTCATTTTTGTGCATTTTATCTTCTGCTTTTGGCCTTTTTATCTTATTTTATTTAAAAAATCTTATAAGTGGAAGTGAACCTTATGTAAAACTCCCACAAAAGAAAAAAATAAAATAGAAAAGACAATATTTGTGTCTGTATCCTGTTCCTATTTTAGAATAGTATGGTGGGTGGAGTGGGAAAGTTAAGCTCAACTTGTCCAGTTCTTTTTGTGAACTTGGTAGTTTAAGAATTTTGTATTAAAAATTAATATTTTTCACATGTAGGACAAATTCTGAAAGCATACGATGTCGAGATGGTGGGTCTCATGGAGAAACAGCGGTATCAAATAATAATAATAATGGTCAGTTATGGTTGCTGTTTTTATATGTTGCTTATATACAACCTTACCCCAGCCTTCTAATAAAACCCATTATGTAATTCTCTTCTTGGGAATACTTCTTTTTTGTTTCAGCGGATAAGGCTAAGGTACATGGTTCATGGGGACTAAATGATGGTAGGACAACCCCACTATCTGCTGAGAAAGTTAAAGATGCTGCTAAAGCAGGCCTCTCTGCAGCAGCAATGAAAGCAAAATTATTTGCCGATCATGAAGAGCGAGAAATTCAGAGGTTGTGTGCTAACATAGTTAATCATCAGGTATCACTGTTGTTTTCTGACTTTAATTCCAGTATTAAACTAAAATGTTAGATATAGTTAATTTCTATTTTGTCCATTTCTGTCTGGATGGTGTGCATCAATGTGTGAAAACAAGTGAACAATTTTTTAGAATAAAGTAAATTAAGCAATTGGAGATTACTAAAAATCAGGTGCAGAGCTAGTATTTTGATGTTTTTAACTTTTGTTTGTGGCTTGCTGTTATTATTGCCAGCTGAAAAGATTAGAGTTGAAGCTGAAACAGTTTGCGGAAATCGAAACATTGTTAATGAAAGAATGCGAACAACTGGAGAGAACAAAGCAAAGGTTTGCTGCTGAACGGTCTCGTGTAATATCAGCACGTCTTGGAACTGCAGGAGCCACACCCACAATGGCTGCATCGGGTGTTGGTCCTTCAATGGCTAGTAATGGCAACAACAGGCAACAAATGATCTCTGCTTCACCCTCACAGCCCAGCATCTCAGGGTATGGCAGCAATCAAGCACTTCATCCACATATGTCCTTTGCCCCACGACCTTCGATGTTTGGGTTGGGGCAAAGATTACCGCTATCTATGATACAACAATCACAATCACCTTCTTCAACAGCCATGTTCAATGCCCCAAGTAATGTGCAGCCCACGTCCAATCATCCATTGTTGAGGCCTGTATCAGGAACAAACTCTGGTTTAGGTTAAATAGGGGAGTAGATTTTGAGTTTTGGAACTTAAAAGGTGTAATTTTCATTGGTAATCATCTATTTAAGAAAGTGAAGAGGAGGTTAGGTGGATGTGGCAAAAAAGTTATTTAGTCTGTAGATCCTGTATTTCGTTGAAGTTGATTGTGAAACTGTGCTTAAAGGAAAAATAAGTATCATGTGATGTTCCAAAGTTGTTGTTTATTTTCTTCTGGCCTTTAGGTACCTTGAAATCTTGTCAAGCCCCACAGATCTTCTATAGTTAGATTACATTAAAACTACTTGGATGAATAAGGACCACGCAATGGTGACTGTTGTCTTTAGTGCTCGTGATATGTTATGTAGTCCACGGTTCTTGGTTTTGTTCTTAGTGTTGTGTCTCATGGAGACCGTCTTCTGGATTTACCTAGTGTTAAAAATTTTAAAAAGTCGCTAGTTGAAAGAAAAAAAAGGTGTAGCTCTACTTGGAGGGAGAAATTTAGATGAAATTAATATGTTTGTACTGAAATTGATTACAATGAGTACAGCAACATAATTTGATATTCTTATATAAGTTGTACCTTTGATGCTGATAAAGTGGCACAATTAATCATTCATTAGTTTTATTATTAAAACTCTAAAACTTCAAACGAATAGAAAATTTTGAGATAACTTTTGTGTTTTTGTTTTAGAATAAATTATTGGTAATTTTTTTTTTCTTCTTATTAAAAAAGTTTTTGAGCATTTATGATTTGACAGGGTGGCGTAAACTAGATTTCTTCCAAAGGCAATTATACCGCAACACAAATGGTTACACCCTTTTTCAACAATAAGTGAGAATCAGCCATCACCTCTCTAATATGAACTGAGTTTAGGCTGTGTTTTTTTTTATAAGATTTGAGGGGAGATGATTTGAATGGATTTGGGTGGATTTGAGGGTAATTTTGTTATTTTTTTGAATGAATTTGTGGGTAATTGAGAGTGGATTTGAAAGTAAAGTTTGTGAGAATTAGTGTAGGATTTCATTGATGTGACAGATTTAAAAATTAATTTAATTGGTAGAAATTAAAGATTACCAAAATGTCCCTAGTTATTAAAGTAATATAAAATGTTATTTTTTAATGTTATATTTAAATGTAAAAATGTTTATAAAAAGACCAAAATTATTAATAATTATTAAAATTAATTTTTAAATATTAAAAAAGTTATAATATAATAAAATGAATTTATTTTTAAATGTAGTATTTGTTTGTAATATAATTTACATCAAGTAGTAAATTAATATAAATTAAAAATAGTTATATCTAATTTTTTTTAAAATTAAAAATTAAAGTATATCAAAATTTGAAAAAGTATAAATTATAATTTTACATTTAAATTTAAGAATTAAAAATAAATTTAATCTAAATATCATCCAAAAATTGCACCGAAAAAGTGTGTGTGCAAGTTTGAGTATGGAATTTTATTCTACACTTGTGATAGTGCTTTCTCTTAGGGCAGTAAAAAAACACATTTGTGGCCAACCTTGTTACTCTCGGGCTCCTCCTGCATGTACAGGTTCATGGAACCCATTTGCGGCCAACCCTACGGCGGAAAACATTGGAAAATGTTGCCCTAAAACTTCCACAGAACCATCGTCGTTCTCCTATCCACCTCCATCCCCATCAACCTCTCCTCCACCGCACAAACCTTTGTCTTCTTCTCTATGGCAGACATCTCCCTCCTCTCCCTCCTTCCCTTCTTCATCTGATAGCTACGTCTCTGTCTGCATCCAATGGTAGTGGTATGAACCAACCTCCATCATCTGCGACCTTCTCGTCAACACCAAAGGCACCATCGCTTCCATGCACGAAGGTTAGCACGTTGTAGTTAACCAATGAATGCGAGGGACGAAGGAACACAACTATGTAAGTCCAAATAACTCATAGACCACAACGAACTGGATACGATGCTTGCAGAACCGAATAAACACGCGCACACCTTGGCTGGAACCGGATACGGGAATGTGTAACCGAATACGCCTCCTTGGAAGTTGCTGGAGAAGCTCAAACCGGATACGGGACTATGTAACCGAATACGTCTCCCATGGAAGTTGTTGGAGAAGTTGGAACCAGATACGCCAACCTTGTAACAGGATACGCCTGCTTTGCAACTCCTTGAAAAGCTGGAATCGGATACCCTCTTCTTCGAACCGAATACACAGCCATCAACATCACTTCTTCAACCCCTGCTTCCATGTTTGGTCATCTTCATCCACTCGGTCATTATCATCAACAGCGTTCTTGCTCCTCCATTAACGACTGTCTTCCTCTTCAACTAAATCACATGGGCAGCCACAATGCAAACTCGTGAAAGCACAACTCATGGCTTCTTTCTCGTGAAAGCAAAGTGCATGGGTTTTTATTTTTATGATTCATATGGTTGGAATCAGTTATTAAACATCAGAATATTATAACGTTATTTCAGTTCAAGTATGGAAGCTTTGTTTTGGAATTTTAATATTCGTACAAGGTATATGAGTCTTTCTCTACTAAATCAGCGCAAATCTTCTCAAATTAGCGAGATGAGTTCAACAGTGAAATCTCGCAAATCAGCGGTTTTTTATCTTCGCAAATCATCACATGAGAACAACGCCCATCTTGCAAATCCATCGTCGCTTATCTTGCAAGTTCTTAGCATGGTGGATGACTTCTTATTCATTTATTTTAGATTAGGTAAAAAGACAACAAAAAAAAATATAAAATTTCAAATTTTTTGTTTCACTTTGTTACAAATTTTTTTATGCATAAATGATATCTCTCGGTTGATGACTAATTACTTTCCACATAAAAGAGTTCTAAAGTAGATTTTATTGCTTTCAATTAACTTTTTTTTATTCAATCATATTAAATTTCTGAACTTTCAAGAATTCAATACTTTACTAATATTAGTGAGACATTTTATAACTCACATTTTGTTTTAAAACTCAAACTCTCTTTTACTTCTATTTTTGATTTCTCACACACTTACATATACTTCTATTTTTTTTTTTACTTCACAACCATGTTATATCTCCATAACTCCTTGCATCCTTTTATAATACTAGAATTGGTTGCTATTCCAACATCCTTCACTTCCTATTACAACTACCACTTCCTATTTCAACAACCATTTGCTATTACAACAACCAAAACCATTTTCTATTACAACAACCAATCATTGGAGGCACTAAAGTTTATTCATTGCACTTGATTTACTGTCTAACATTGCTTCATTTAAATAAAGTTTTTACCTGTTCAACCATTTTCTTCAACTTGTAAAATAACTCATCTTTCAAAGACTTTGTAAAAATATGAGCGACTTGTTCTTCAATGCGACAATACTCAATTACTACTTCTTTCTCGGTTATCAATTCTCGGATTTTGTGAAACCAAATATCTGTGTTTTGACTGTCTATGAAATATTGGATTTTTGCATAATGCAATTGTTGACTTGTTATCACAAAATATCACTATGGGATATCTTGTTTCTGATGCATCATTTCAAGAATTCTTCTTAGCCATATTGTCTGAGATGCACAACTAGTTGCTGCCATGTATTTTGCTTCGGTTGTTGAAAGAGTAACATGTTTTTTTGAAGACCACAATGTTGCTCATGTTCCTAGATGAAATGCATACCCTGATGTGCTTTTTCTTGTTTCAACATCTCCTGCCTAATCACTACATGTATATCCGACAAACTTCATACCATTAGTGTTAGCATAAAAGATTCCCTCAGTCAGAGTACCTTTGATATATATGAGAATTCTCTTTGCTCCTTGTAAATGACATGCACATGATTCTTCCATGAATCTGCTCAACAATCCTACTCTAAAGATAAAGTCTTGTCTAGTAGTAATCAAATATTTAAGATGTCTAATCAAGCTCTTGTAGTATGTTGAATTAATTCTTCTTTCATCATTATCATTTTTTAGTTTCAACTTCTCTTCAACTAATGTTGAGCTTGACTTTGAATTTTTCATCTTGACTTTATTCAAAACATCAATAGCATACCTTTTTTGAGATATGGAAATTCCATCATCCTGCTGAATGACTTTAATGCCAAGAAAATATGACATAAGGCCTAAATCTCTCATCTCAAAACATTTAATCATGGCCTCCTGAATTTTATAATCATCTTTAGACTATTGCAGTAAAAATAAGATCATCAACATAAAGGCATACAATAAGAATATTATCAAGATCAACAAATTTGGTATACAAAGTATGTTCAAATGGGCATATCTAAAAACCATTTTGCACAAAGTAGGAATCAATCTTCTTATACCACGCTCTAAGCGCCTGTTTTAAGCCATATAATGACTTCTTTAATATGTAGACTTTATCTTTGTCTTCAATCTCATATCTCGCGAGTTGTTCAACATAAACTTCTTCCAAAGTACCATTTAGGAAAACAACCTTAACATCTATTTGATGAATTTTCCAATTATTTTGAGCTAAGAGATAATTATACGAATTGTGTCTAATCTCGCCACATGAGCAAATACCTTAAAATAAGCAATACCTGATTTTTGTTACCAAACTTGTTTTGAAGCAATTAATTTTTTATTGGGTTTGTACTTAATTTTGTACACCCACTTTACTCCAATTGGCTTTTTGATTGCGGGTAAGTCTGTCAGTTCCTATGTTTGATTCTTCTTAGTGATATGAATTTCTTCATTCATTGCTTTCCTCCAATGTTGATTATTTGAAGCTTTTTTCAAATGTTACAGGTTCACTACAAATAAAGTAAAACTGATAGTTTCTTCATCAGATGAATCATTGTCATTTCCCAGGACATAATCCCCAATCTGACTGGTAGTTTTCGCTGTCTCTGTAGTATGTTTGATATTTATGACTCATCAAGTATTGGATCTATATATCCCTTCTCCTCTTCATAACTAGAATTTATGACAAAATTTATCCTGATTTTTAATAAATCATCTTTAATTGCTATCATACATATCATTTTCCTTAATTTTAAATTAAATATAGCGTAATTCACATAATAAAACATATGTGCCATCAATAAAATTTAACCTTTCATTTCAATTTACGTAAAAGGGTATTGATTTTCCAAAGCATGACCCTTTTAATTTGCAATTTAAATTATAGAATACCTAATTCAATGTTCATAATGCAATAAAGCCACCAACTAAAACAATTAAAATCTTGAAATTGCAATAGACAAAAACATCATTCCATTAATTCTAATCAAAAGTTCATACACTTGAGAGAAAAACATATCGTGCATTCCATTCAACCATGCACTATTCAATGGCTTTTCCAATTTCATTTAGTTCACGCAGCAACAATCATTCAATTCCCATTCGAATTAACATTCAACAGTGACAATCTCGACTATAATGCTTATCGATCAATCAATTCATTCATTCAAAGGGAATTTCAGATTTCACTTGTAGCGGAAGGCAATTAAAATCCCTCAAATCTTACAATTAGGATTCTTTAAAATTGATAAAAACAAAAATTGAGGTTGATCATGCCAATTTTACAAAGAAATCCCTAAATTCATAATTAGGGTTAATAATTTCATAAATTTCTTAAATTCATAATTAGGGTTTGCAAATAGATTTGAAAAAAACATAAAATTTAAAATAATAATAATAATAAGAGAATCTATGTCTTGATATCACAAGTAAAAAATTTTGTAATTTTTCTATGTTTCTAATTTGTTTTAGAAAAATATTATAAAAATTTTAAAATTTATGATTTTCACATGTTAACACACATATTAACATTAATTCATGAAAAATTTAATGAAAATGCAATTTTTAATATCTATTTTTGAACCTTACTTTTTCAGTCTATTTCTTTATTTTTTTTAGGGAGATACCTTATAATTAGAAACAAAATCCTAATGATTTTCATAACTTTATAAACCAATAGTCTATCAACTTGGTTTTATTCTATTTTTATTATAACTTAAACTTATCATAATAATTCATATTTCTTTATATTTTATTAAAATACATTTAAGATGTCATAATATTTTAAATGAGTCATATAATAAAATTTATTTTTTAATTAAATTTAACAAAAAATATTATTATTATTACTAGCATAAGCATAGTAACATGTGTACCCATTTTTTAAATATTTATAAATTATTTAAATTTTAAAGATAGTAATTAAAAGAGTAAAATTGAAAAACTAAACGTATATATAATTATAGATATAGTTATAGATAAAATAAATTTAGTTATTTAAATAAAAAATATTATAAATGATATTGTGTAAATAATATTATGAGTAATTATTTTTAAATTTAAAAAAAATCACTAAAATGATAAAAGAGTAAAGAATTCTTTTTATAATGAATAATTATTTGAATTCAAAAGTGTATCATCCTATTTTTAATAGTAAAATAATACTAAAATGAATATCACATATATGATAAGTTAACTATTATAAGAAACAAACTTAAGAAAGATAATATCTATATGTAGATTCGTCCGACATCTCTACTGAATCCCTTCGATCACCTTTTGTAGAAACAACTGAAACAAATGTCTTCCTAAACTCACACCAATCAGGTGATCATCGCAAAAGAGAAAACATACAAGGACAAACAACAAAAAAGCAAGGGTAAGTTAGATATCAAAGAGTTCACGTTATCATATGGCATATAAATATACATATGAGCATTTATATAAAACAATCAATCCACTCATCCTATCATGTTATAACCTAGACTTGACTCGTCCGAACTTAGAATGAATACCGAGCTATGGCGGGTTGTGCACTTGTGGTGGCCTCTACTACTTTGCAAAGCTGTTGTCAATAGGTTTCACCCTACCACACACAAGGTTAGTCCGTTACTGCGCAATAGGTCTCCAAGTAGCGCCTACACTAGGACCTCCTACTACTCTCACCAAATGCATCAATCTTCTCTAAGTGAGAATGCAAGATCATTAGAGTGTTAGGATAACCCCAAGACTGAACTCCCTGTATTCATTCTAAACAACACCGAAAATCATACCAAAGGAGTTCCTCCGTGGAACCCATGTTACCAACCGTGAAACCATTTGAAACCATACTTATAACCATATACTATCACCTTGAATCCAAACATATAACCTTACTGATCATACAATATCATAGATACTTCTACACCATTCTAATAATTCAAACATAGTTCAAGGTTATCAGAAAACAAGAATAAAAAGAATAAAAATAGGTTCTGGACTAGTCGCTCAACGCACCAAACTCGCTGTGTGAAAACAAAAATAGTTGGTGTTACTCACTCACATTCGCTCAACGCATCAAGTTTGTGTTCTTAGCTAAAGCCCATTCGTTCAGCGCACCAAGTCTGTGCGCTCAGCTAAACTAAAAATTCTCTTACACAGTATCAGACCCTAACCCCTCGCATAACGCCCCAAATCGCTATGCGAGAGCCCCAAACAGTGGCTTGAAATCCCCAAACACTCGCAAAGAGTCCACGTTCGCTATTCGAATTGATTTAGCATTAATCCCAAGTCACTACCAGTCGCACAACGACAAGATTCGCAAAGCGAATCACCAGACAGAGGGCAACCCTCTTCAGTCTCTCGCACAGCGCACCAACTCATTGTGCGAATGACCAAACAGAGAATACCCTTGCAGTGAGGACTCGTTGTGCAAAATCTTTCGCTCAGCGAGTCTGCATAATCTGCAGAACGAAAATTCTACAGAATTATGCAACTCACACACCATTTACCATTTCTAACTATTTTCCTCAACTTTTAACACCTCCAGATCTTGTTTTATACCTAATTAGACTTATCTAGGAGATTCTAAACCTTCCTAACATCAATAGAAAGTGTTTATGCATCGATTTCTATTTCAAAATTGCAAATCTCTCAACCTAAGGACCCAAATCCAATTCTACCATTTTTCTCAATTTCTTGAACCTTTTATGGACCCAATTAGGTCACAAATAACTTGTTTAAGCTATCCCAACTGACCAAGAAAGCCTATAACCCTTAGTTCTCAATTTGACTACCTCACTTCCTCTAAGTTCACTTAAACCAACATAAACCAGCTAAATTGTAGATTTATCATACTATAACAGATTCATATACTCAAATCACCCACAATACATCAGTGAACATCTAATTAAACACATCATTCATCACCATTCAAGTTCATGCATCATATTCAACATAACAAAAAAACAAAATCCTATTTCACTATAAACCTGATTTCAGTTCAATTTAACACAATCAATCAAAACTTAATAGAACTACTATCACAGTAACACAATTAAGACGATAGTCCAGCTTCCCTTACCTTGAATACACATTGCCCAACTCACACAAGGGTTCCAACCGTGCCTTGCACTGCAAGGAAACTCTAGAAACACCTACAGATCACCAATTGGTGATAGAAGACAGTTCTTAGAACCTAAATGAAGCTAGAAATTGAAGGGAAAGTGGACTAGGTGCATGCAACCAGAGTCCGTTACATGATCTCAGCCCCAAAATGCACGAAGAAAAGGAAGAACGACTTACCGACTGAAGAACAAGAAACCGATCAGTGATAAACGTAGCTCTCAACGCCAGGATCGCCTAGGCACCTCCTGATCGTTAAACATACAGCTCGAATGGTAGAAATCCTAGAGAGAAGGCAGAGAACTCTAGGTGAATAATGTTCTAGAGAGATAGAGATGTTTTAATAATGAATCAAACTTTAGAAAGTTCTATTTATATTATAAGATTATTTTAAAGTAACTTACTCGTCTTATTATTTTAATACACCTATCTACTCTAATACTCTATTTTTTTGGGTTCTTACAAAAAGAATAATTATTAAATTAAAAAAATGAAATTTAATTTTTTATAGATAATTATTTAAATTTATAAATAATAATTAGAAAGTATATATTTTTTTTATATATAGTTATAGATTATTAGTATAATTTTATTTATTATTACTATTATTAGTATAAAATAATGAAAAAAAAACATTTTTTACTATGACTCACAAACTATAACAGCTTGTTTGGTTTCATATATTTTTAAACTTTAAAAATTAAAATATAATTAGTGGGGTTTAAAAATTTTGACCTTTAATTTTGATTTTTAAAATAGGCCCAAAGTTGGTGCAAAGAGTAAGACAGAAGTTGCACATTTTCTCCTATTTCTTCTCTCTCTCAACAGGAACAAAGAAAACCTCGCCTCTCCGCTCCGTCGGCATTACAGGCGGCGATCCTCTCCTTTGAAGCCGATTCTCTAAAGTAGTTCTTTGAGATAACGGTAACGACTGTGAGACTCTTTTGATTAGTGTGAGTGTGACTTATCAGCGCAGATGTCAATGAATATGGAAAGCTCCACTTCTCAATTTCCAGTGTCTCAACTCAATTTCTCTCGGGAAATCAATGTATGCATGCGCGAGTGTCCGTTTCCTGCAACTCTTAGTAGCCAGAAACTAATTTTTACCTCCTTTCCATTGATTTTATAATTATAGAAGATGCAATGAAATTTTAAACACAAATATTCATTTCATGTTCTAAATTCCAAAAGCCAATGTTAGAGATTCCAATTTAGCTGTTCAATATATGTTTTTTAATGTTGATAATTAATACTAATGCTGAAATGTTGGACTAATGTTGAGAAGTTACTTGCTTGCTTGCAGGGGAATGAAACGGAGATTATTATTTCGAGATACGAAGATCATTTTCTGGTGAGTGCTGATGGAGTTGTTTTCTATGTTTTTATGGTGATTGTGCTTACTTTTCTGACTGCTTATCAGGTTATTGCTACCCAAATAGGAACCATGGGGACAATAGTGTATGCCAGGTCTGCATGTGACTTCTGTGAAATATCATTGATTTTATTTATATTTCTTGACCAGTAAAATCATAAGCAACTAATACTGAGAATAAATATATCACTACTGATACTAAAGAGAATTCCACATCAAGACCTTGTTATATAGAGGTTTATGAGATATCATTGCCTTTGTTAGACTCAGTCACTTAGGTCACCTTTGATTAGTCCCCTGATGTGCAATAGACATGTAGAGATCTCTAATTTACTTTTTTGAACCTGTGGCTTCTAACTATGCCACCCCTAAAAGTTCGATCCACTCCTCCCAACCTAAACAAGTCAATCTCCTTCAGGATCATTTAAAGAAACCAATAACTTCGACTTTTGACAGCACCCTCGGGGAAATTTTTTGTTCTATCCCATAATCTACTCCTAATGTAGTTGTCGGGAATACATTATATCCCAATTACTTTACTAACTCCCAAGCACTGAAGTATGACTTGCCCCGCAATCTATCAGGACTTGATGATGCTTTATAGTTCTCAGTTTTGTAATTTCCCCTGCTGAAAAGACAGATAATTTGAGCATCTAACATGTAAATACAATTGGTGCACCTTCGCACAGAGTTTCTCCTTCCTGAGAATTGGTGTTTTCAGTCACTTGTCTTCCTCCAATTTTTCATCTTCTGCCAAAATAGTAACCTTGATACTTTTTTTGGACATCTGTGTCTTCAGCTAAATGGCTGACCTGAAAGTGGAAACAATTGCCCTCATTGCTTCTTCTTCATTCATAATATGGCCAGTACTAACGCTTCTGTTTCATTGTGGATAAGCACTAATAGTATAAGACTTCGTAGTTGAGTGTCCTGCTGCTATATTTCCTCCACACTGTCTTTTCCTGAGTGAATGATTGATTGGGTCAGTAGCATTCTTGAAAAGGCGTGATAAATGCATTCCTTGAATCAGGCTTGGTAAGCCATTATAGCTGCCCTAATGGATCCCAGTTTGAGTTGCAATTCCTCCTTCACTTGAGTTATGTTGAAGATTTGACACCAAAACCAAGGTTGTCAAAAACTGAACAGTCACTGAACTGGTGAAGGCAATAGTTTAAGGTTCAAATTCAGAGTTTCAACCGAGGTTCAACTGGGTCCATCATAGTAAATATTATTGTTATAATATTTTCAGTATAATAGTACTATATATAAAGTAGTATTAATTATAACGGATAAATAAATTTATAAAATTTAAATTTGAACTTCACTTAAAAGTTTCGTAAGACAACATATTATACAAGTAAGTTATATATGAAAGCAAACAAATCTAATACATCATATTTAATTTTGAAAAATAACATAAAATACATAAGAAACTTCAAGTCTCTTAAGAAAAAACAAATACAACAAAAAAACATGTTTTTAGAGCCAACTGTTTGAATCTCTCAACTTGCTGGTTTTCCCTATTTTTTCTGGTTCTTGGCCTGTTCAACCAGTTTTATCTTGGTTAAAATGAAATTCAGTTTTTAGGAAACTTTGGACTGGAGCCTGGTCTGGTTCCCAGCTCAACTCGTTGAACCAGCTGGTCTGGTCCGGTTTTGACAACAATGATCAAAACATTGTATTGAGATTTGGTGGCACACAACTTCTCTTTGATATATTAGGCTAGTTGTATAGACTTTGTAATATTATTAAGATTGTGTTCATACTTGGCATTGCATTTGTGCTCTTCATCCTCCCAGGAAATATCTCAGTTTTTCCTTCTGGACATCTAATATCTGCACCCGCAATATTTTGAAATCTTTGTATATACATCATTGGCTGATCTTGATTGTTGCTAAGTCGGTTGCCTTTCATACATGCAGCTAAAATGTCCTTTCCCAAATTAATGCATCCTTGATCCTTGCCTCTAAATGCAACCTACCCTACTCTTTTGGCTTCTGCTGTCACACCTCAAACAAATTTCTCTGTACTAGCAATCCAAATCATAAGGTTGCCCACCATTGAGATTGGGCAATTTGATTTTTCTCTCAGCTCTATCCTTATTCAGCCACAAGTTCAGTGTCTTAGGAGTGAGTTGTTCATCAACCTTCTCCTCGTCCAATATTCATTCTGTTGCCATTCACAGACTTCCAAGTCTCCCAACAAAGAGAATGTGATTGGAACCCATGCTCGCTGGGTTGTCCACAAGATTTTCCAAAGCCTTTGTCCTCAGGTCCATGTTCTGGTAGGTCAGATGATCTGCTTCACTATGATTAATCACCTGCAGCAGTAGGAATATAGAGGGAGTAGGGGAAGAAACACAACAGAATAGAGAGGGAAGAGAATTAGAAGAGAGAGATAAAATCTTTCATTCCTCTCCTCCTCTATGCAAAAGGAGATCTATTAGATGTAGTTTGTTGCGGCTAACCAATAATAAGGAAAAAGACAAATTTGCATAGATCAGTGCTCCCTATTTGCTATCCATTTTATCCTTACGTTTATCCTCATAAGTAACATAATCTCCCATCCAAATGGGCTTTTTCTTCTTTCTATTGGGCTTCTCATAGCCTTGTTTGTTATGGTATTGTTCCTCTTCGAATCCATGCCTTCTTGAATCTCTTCATCATAAATAATTTCATCCCTTTTCTACTGGACAAATACCTTGTCTACGAGGTATAGATGGGGATAATCTCGCAACAAGTTACCGAAAAGTAGACTTGTCAATTTGGTCCTTCTCACATGGTTTGACTCTGACCCACATAGGCTAGAGCTAGAAAAACTCACAGGCCAGAAAAAGCCCACGGGACAAAATACCCAAAAAAAATATTCATTTTGAATACAATAAAAAATGAAATTAATTCCTAATATGTCGGGTTTGGAACTTTATCATAATGTACAATGTCTGCTTTATTAAATGTTATAAGTTTTCTTCTCTAAAAAATTGATAAAATTAGTAAATAGATTTTATTATATATTTTATAACTATACTAAACTATATATTATATATTTTATTTAATAACATAATAATAAGTATGATATAAAAATATTGACTTAAATATAATAAAATTACAACATATTAGACTATCAATTAAAATATATAATTTTATATGTGTATATAAATGATATTATTTCTAAGAGTTAATTAAAGTCTTGTAGTAGGGTCAAATCCATCTTAATTTTGATCCTAACCCACTTCAGAGAGAGCTTTGGGGGCTAAAGCTTTTTTTTAGCCCCCTACTTAAGGGGACCTCCTAAAAGGAGTTTTTTCAAGGGTGAGTTAAGATTGGTTTATGGACCATGGGTCAAGTTGACAACTCTACCCAAAAACTCTCCGGTAGAGTGTGTTCAGGAAAGAGGCCTTGCCACTGAACCAAAACATACTCTCTTGGTGGGTTACCTTCAGCTTTGGAAGACACTACAGCTGTAGGTACCACTTTAGGTTGGTTATCGAGAGAGAGAGAGAGAGAGAGGGTAGCTGCAGCTCTTGAAGATCACCATCTCCACAGAAGGCCGAAGCTTATGAGAATTTATTACACAAGTGATCCAAACTCATGAGCAACAATACTACCTGTCAAAACTCTTTGGCTATAACAATGACATTCAGTACAAAGCTGGGGTTTCCAGTAAAGTTGTAACTTGTAAATGCACTCTCAACGAAAGCATCAAATGATGTGCTTGACTGATAATCACCTGCAGCAGTAGGAAAATAAGAGGGAGTAGAGGAAGAAACACAACAGAATAGAGATGGAAGAGAATCAGAAGAGATAAAATCTTTGATTCCTCTCCTTTGTAAAAGGAGATCTATTATAGATATAGTTTCTGGTGCCTAACAAAATGACAAATTTGCATAGGTCGGTGCTTCCTATTTGCTACCCGTTTTATCCTTACGCTTATCTTCATAAGTAACATAATCTCCCATCCTGATGGGCTTTTTCTTCTTTCTATTGGGCTTCTCATAGCCTTTTTGTTATGGTATTGTTCCTCTTCATGGA
This sequence comes from Vigna reflexopilosa, assembly GCA_027742785.1. Classification (NCBI taxonomy): domain Eukaryota; kingdom Viridiplantae; phylum Streptophyta; class Magnoliopsida; order Fabales; family Fabaceae; genus Vigna; species Vigna reflexopilosa. The sequence continues at coordinate 11,263,874 of CM050918.1, forward strand.
TTGAATTCATGCCTTCTTGGGTCTCCTCATCATGAATCATATCGTCAGACCTATCTTGTTATAAACCCAAGATAAAGTTCTTAAATCTTAGCAAAAAAATTAAGAGATGAAGAAGAGAGAAAGAGAAGAAACTACCGTGTAATGGTTTATTGAATCACAAAGATCTCCAACTCATTGGACACCCCTTTTGACAACTAACAAACTAAAGTTGTTAAAATAACTAGGACTTTAGATAAATCCTTGTTTATTTGTCAGCTTAAAATTATGTATCATCATGTACATTCAAATCAGTGATATGTTTCAATAAGAAAGGATTACTCACACAGTTGCATATATGACTTTTCAACGCCAGAAAGGAAGAAGGGGTGTCCATCAATCCAACATTCAACGTTTCTGTTATATTTGGCAAACGGGATGAGGTATGCTTACCTATGTCGGAAAGTATTTGTTATCCTTGATCTTTTCTGTCATATTGTGCTTCTTATTCACAGAATGTATTGATGCAGCCAATGTTAGTAGCATGTGCACGTCAGCTGATTGAGCAAATGAGGTAGGTATTCTTTTGTTCCTTAAGAGAAAAGGTCCAACTTTTTTAGATTTTATTACGCATCTAAAAAAGTATTCCACTTTTCCTCAGAAATTAAGTTGGGTTTCATATATCTTAAAAGAGATATTTCAAATTGTTAATATATGAGCCTTTTATTGTTCATGTATAATTTAATAATTATATTTCGGAAATCATGTTGACTCTCCAATTCTTGCTTTGCAGTTTGTCTGGCTCCTCCAGGCCATTGGTCCTCTCGCTTGGTCTTAAAGACCATTCGGTGGTATGCTTTACTGCTTTGCTCTTCCTCACGCAAAAAGGAAAAAGAATAAACAAACAAATAACCATACATATTTCAATAAATATGCAGGAGACGTTGAAAGGCATTGTTTCTGCTGTGACGGACAATAGCATGTGGTAAGAAATTGCTGATGAAAACATATCAAGTGGCATTCTACAAAAAAGAAAAGGTGATTGGATTTTAATGTCAAGTTTTAAAATTTATAATATTTTTTATTACGAATATTGCAGATACTATAAGTGTAGAGAGACAATGTTGAACTAATGACCGGAGTAGGAAACGGGAGAGGAAAAGCAGAATTTTTAAGATCACAATTTTCATATTGTTGTCATGTTTTCAAATTAAAAACGTTTAATTGCCTCCCCATTAAATGTGTCATTAAATTGCATGTCATTGTTAAAATGGGAGAAAAAAGGATGCTGATTTGAATAGTGTTTTGTTTGAATTAAGTAGAAAACGCCGGGAGATTGAGAGAAATTCAAATGTTTATTCTTCTATAAATTTGATCTTATCTGTTTTAAAATTGGACAGTTATCTGAAACACTGAGTCAAGTTTCAGTGGTTGAACTAAGGTAAATAGATGTTAGTAAAATTATTATAATATTATCAATATTTTTATTCTTTTATATACTATTTTTGAATAAATGAGAAAGAGGATGAAAGTTGTTTGGTTTTATATATTCATGTTGATAGAAAGGAGGGGAATGATGATTTTATTCATTCCACCCACGAGCAGAAAAATATTGAAAATTTGGTCATTTACCATTTTATCCTGCCAATTGCTGTAAATAGTGGTGCAATATCATTGTCAGTACAATACAAATATTTAGCTCTCGTCTTCTTTAAATTTCAGGATATATAATATTTTTCCAATGATAATCTTAATTTAATGGGTTAAATATGTTTTTAGTCCCTATACTTTGGGGTGATTTTGAGTTTAGTCCCTCTTTTAAACTAAGGTACAATTTAGTCCTTCAACTTTAGAAAACTTTGGTTTTAGTCTTTTTTACCAATTTTTTTTAACTTTATTTGCTGTTTCAAGCACGTTTTATTATAGCATTTGGATTGTTTATATTATTTGACACATTTTTGCTTTAATGCTAACTGAGAAACACGTTTGAAACAACAAATAAAGTTAAAAAAATTTGGTAAAAATGACTGAAACTAAAATTTTCTAAAGTTGAAAGACTAAATTGTACCTTAGTTTGAAAGATGGACTAAACTCAAAATCGCCCCAAGTATAGGAACTAAAAACATATTTAACCTTAATTTAATAAATATGAAAGGAGAAAAATATTTTGTAATAATGATAAAAAGTAAAGTAACTCTCTTAAAATTGCATTCAAAATAGAAAAAAGTAGTTTTTTTTTTCCTTGGCTTAAACGACCATTATAAAGGAACATAAAGAATATTTTTAATTTGTAATAATATATTTGTAGAAATAAATATATTTTAATTATATAATTCATAACTTGTGTTTTTAATTTTGTTGTAATAATTAAATTAATAAATTTTGTACCGAATATGGAATTGTTAAAATTAAACAATATTGGATTTTTTCCACTTCGATCTTCGTTTTATTAGAATCCTCAATTTAGTCATAAAAAATGCTAATTTGAATCAATTGGGTAAATTGGCTTAACGGGTTAAGTTTTTGATGAACTGAGATGTTAACGTGGTCAGTTTTTGTTCCATCACTTCTGTCACATCATTGTCATCTTCCCTAACAGTAGAAACCCTAATAGGGATTTCGAAATGGGATTTAGGGTGACTGTGCGATTTAGTGATAGTGGCACTGGAGCATTTTGTGTGGAGGAATCTCGCAATGGAAGAGGAACTCGTGTCTTAGGGTGGTTATGCGATTTGGTGATAGCGACACTGGGTGGTTGTTCGTTGCGGGGTGTGTTTCTGGATGAGGGGATAACTCGCGGTGGATGTTGAACGCCGTAGAGGGGATTACAATTAGGGTTCTTGGCATCTGGTTCGCAAGAGGATTGATTGTTTTTAGGTTCCTGGATCGTGGTGGTGCGAGAACACTCATAGTGGCTGCTTGAACGTTTGCTGGCTTGGTGGTGTTTGAACGACGACGAGGGAGGTTGTGTGATTCTGGATTTCTTGGCTGATTGATTTTCTGACTTGCGGTGGTAGATGGTTTCACGGTGGTGAAATTGTTTCAAAGAAGAAACAATGGTGGAAGGAGATGGAGGCGTTGTGACGGTCCAGGGATGGTGCGAATCACGACCATGAATCTAGGTTCTCTCTAGTTGTTGAAGGTGGTGGTGGATGATGGGTTTCTGCGTTGTGCAACGACGACATTGAGGTGCGACGAGATGGTGGATGCACAAAGAAGGTGGCAGTGCAGCGAAGGCATTACTGGTGTTCTCACGGTTGCGGCGTAACAAGGTGGTGACAGCGAGATTGAAGGCTTCGCAATGGCGCCATTAGGGTTTGCACATGGCGGTTAGGGTTTCACTCTTGAGAGATTAGAGTTTCTGCTATTGGAGAAAATGACGCTGACGTGACAAGAGTGATGTGACAAAAACTGGTTACATCAATGTTCCAACTCATCAAAAACTTAATCTCATTAAGCCAATTTAATGGCAGAGACATAATTAACTCAAATTAAAATTTTTTAGGACTAAAATAAAAATTGTAATAAAAGAAAGATCAAACTGAGAAAAACAAAAAAAATAAGGATTTTCACATATTTTAACCTTAAATATTTACCTTTTTATACTTAATTAATACAAAGAGACTGTTTTGTCTTTAATTTGATGGCGGTAGATTTAATGTCACCATGTCGTGTACTTATATAAAACAATCGTGAAGTTCTGTAAAATTTAAATATGATATATAACTCGCATATTTTAATCAAGTTTTAAAAAAATTCTTAAAGGAGATAGAACAACGCTTTATATAAAAATAGTGAAATTAAAAAATTATTATGCGATTCATGCATTATTATTTTTGGCAACCGCCTAAATCTTTTCAAGAGGAAAAAAATTAATGTATTATATATATATATATAATATACTCATTAAAATAAGTTGAAAATTTTTCCTAAAGAAAACATAATAGGACGAATAATGTTAAAAGTATAAAAATAAAAATAGTCATAAATTTATAGATTTATTGTCTTCCAGTTTTAAATATCTCCTCTCGAAAAACGTACTTATCCCTGAGAACCCATGATAGTCTTCTCTACAACAAATACATAAGGTAAGATCTGACCTTGAGTCATGGCTTTTACAAAGTGGAAGAAAATGGAAAGGCTATACTTCCTTTGGAGGGTTTATTATTCTAAAATTTTGGACACCACTTGATCACAGGATTTACACAGCAATGGTTTTTCATATAAATTGCCTTTCCTATAACATAAAAAGCACAAAGCTTACGGAACTATGTGGTAAAAACAAGAAACACATGGGTGACAGAAAACTGGAGAGGAGAAATCTCATTCATTTCCAAATTTCAATCAATGATTGTGAGAGACAGCCATGAACAGTTATAGATAAAAACCCCTTTTGGTGATGGTGATGCATTTTATTCCCTTATGGTGGTAAGGGGATATCAGCCAAGTCTTCTCTGTAAGGAATTTCATTCAACTCTAATTGACCATCAACCATAAACCCCTTTTCCATTGCTGCTTCATTCTTTGTCTCACTATATGTCTTAACAGTGTCTTTTCTGAATGTTAGGTATATTACTGACCCAACATAAAGGGCCATTAGAGGAAACACTACGATCCCAATCAACACATTTGCCACTTTTGGTAGACTGCTATGAATTAACCAACCCACGAATGCAGTAGAAAGGTAGTATACATTGATGCCAATGATTCCCAAGCCCAGAATCCATGAGATCACAATTATCTGCACCAAAATTATGTCACTCTTTTTATTTTCAATCTAAAATCTTCAATCTTGCTCCAAGACATAATGGTCAGTGGATACTGCTATATCATAATGGATACAAATCTATCATTCTTTTAGGAGAAGAATACAACTCACAATTATAGAATTCTTGTGAGGTCCCATCTTTGTACTGCTGCTGCTGAACTTAAGCAGAGGAATCAAAGCGAATGGAAGCTCAAATGAAAGTATCATCTGCAAAACGATTTAGAATGATTTTCAAACACTTTTTTAAATGGTGTAATTTAGAATGATTTAGAATGAAAGTATCAAATGGTGTAATTTACTCAAACACTTTTTTAGAAAGAATATATATATATATATATATATATATATATATATATATATATATATTTATTTTTAAAATTTGAATACTTAAATGTATCAAAGTTGAGTTAATCAATGCTCTTAGAACATTTATTAGCAGTATATACAAACCGATGCAATGATGATAAGCCGACCAGCTCCTTGAGAACCTCCAATGATTGAAACAATAAGACTAGGTGTTATGGCAATGCATCTAGTAATAAAGTTTCTAATCCATGTTTTCATCCTCATGTCCAAGAAACCCTATTGCATCAAACCAGCAACTTGAGCATACCCTTCATCAAATTATAAAAAAATACAGTGTTCAATGATATTCCTAAGTAACCTGCATGATGTATTGCCCTGCATAGGTTCCAGTGATGGCTGAACTTTGTCCTGAGGCTAGCAGTGCTATAGCATAAATGGTAGAGCTCGACCGTCCCAACACGTTCTACAAGCAAAGGACAACAATTTTTCGTGTCAGATAAATTGGAACTGAAATAGAATTAAACTTAACATCATGATTTCACTATGGCAACTTCTGTAGTGAACTGAGTAATTAACCTTGAGAAGGAAAGAAGCAGAGTTAAGGGTAAGATCGCTGCACTGATCAGCACTTGCTGCAGAAAGATTGTCAGCAGCGCAAACAGTTCCCGACACAGAAACCATTGCAACGTTGATTAGGAATGCCACAAACAATGCAAATCCACTTTCTATGAGAAAGTATCTACATGCATCCTGCGCAATCAAGCAAATATGTCATATTGAGCTTGTTTTAAAGTTTGTCACTTATTAAAAGCTTTCTTTATTTTCAGAGTGCCTTACATTGATGCCACGCACTGAACTGGGTACTTTTCTAGACAGGACCAGAGCAGAGTGGAGGAAAAGGTTGTGCCTGCATTTTGTCAACAGCTAAACTTTACACAGTAAATCTTGTTAAAGAAATGGATTTTAAACTTAACTTAATTCTATAAAATCGTAAAATTTGTATCCATTTATATATTATATAAATTGGTTCTATCTTTATTTAGTATCAAACTTTCAACAAATCCTTGAAGATCAGTTTATAAACTTAGTTAGGTGGGTGTATTGTGCTAATCAACTATAGCAAAATTAAAACATGCTATCATTATACCTTATATATGATCAATTTTCCCATTTTATCCTAGTAAAGAAAATTCCAACAGATTCATCCTTATGTGGTGTTTATGGGAGAAAATGAAAAAAAAAAGTAGTAGTTAAATAGAAGGAAAAGAGGAAGTGTACGGCATGACAAGGGCACCCAAAAGAGCAATAGCATCCCCTGTAGCTCCCTGACCACTGAGTTTTGGCACAAACATTCCTTTCAATACACCAGAAGCAGGTGGTTTTACGTAGCTCATTTCCCCAAAGAAACATCCAGCCATTACAAAAACTAGCACTGATATCAGCAGTTCCAACTTCCTTACCTGCGCAAACAGTAACACTTAGGAAATTGTAATTGAAAGTATATGTATGATCAAATAAAATTAACCAATATCATGAAATTTTAGTATCTTAATGAGTTAGGATAATGATTCTTAATTATTACAACAACAACAATAAAAAGAAGCAAAATTACCCCAAATCTCTGCAGACCAAGAAATAAGAGGGTGCTGCAGCCAGTTATGAGAACTCCTGCCCATACAGGGATGTGGAATAGTATGTTCAACGCGAAGGCTGTGCCAATCACTGTCATCATCAAGTTTGGATCAAATTAATCAGCGCCAATTTGTATAATAGATGCCAACTCTCTGAAAAGCTTTTTGAAAAAATGTAATTATTTTTTAAAATCAAGAAACCAATAGAAATTATTTTTTTCTTATGAAAATTAGGATTTCCAACCTGAATCAAATGTCAGGTTGGATTAAGAGGGATGCCTCATTTGAATATATTCTACTGTTTGAACTAACTTCTTTCATATTTTTATTACAGGATGATATAAGTACATTGACTAAAAAAATGTTTATAGGAATACAACAATTTCAATGAACATTAATATATTATGAAAATATAGTAATTAAAAATTAAAATAATAACTTATATAATTAGATAAATAAATAAATTAAGTTAAATCATTCAAATATTATTAAATAACAATTTGTTTTTAAGAATATCAAAATATGTACATGCATAATTAAAAATAGTAATAATTGTAATGATATTTTTAAATTCTTATTGTTAATAGACAAGGTGTCAAATGTATTTCTGTTTAACTTTTGAATTAAATAAATTGAGTTTAATTTAACTAACATTCAAAAATTATATTCTTTTTCAACTACCTTTACTCGAATCCAGATTGATCAATAGATTTGAAGTCATTATTGACCAACTAATTAAAACCACCCTTTATAGATGTTTCGATATTTTTTGTTGTCTATATATAACATCCTGTTGGAAATCTTACTTCAATTTAAAATATATAAATATATATAAATCATTGATATTGTAAAATTAAATTAGCTTTAAAGTGTATTTCATGATATATCTAATATTCCTTCCTCCCTTAATTTTTTTTTTCCATACAATATGTCTCTCAATTTTAAAAATAGCCGACAGAGTGATGTTTTTAGGACATTATAAGATTTCGATTGAAAGTTGAAAGGGAAAAAAAGAAGGAAAACCTTCAGGTATGTCTGCAGCTATGACAGCGAGCTCAGCTAATAACCACAAGCAGTACTTTACCAATAATGGATATTCGGCTTTACATAATTCTGAAAGGTGTTTTCCTGCAAAATTCAAAGCCACAACAATAAAACTATCGATCTTATGCAATTGCTCATCGATATTCCACTTTCTGTTTTCGATCTTACCAGTGGTTACGCCCAGATTCGCAGCCAAGGATTGAATTATAAGCGCAAACACCAGTCCAATCAGTATTACCCACAGCAGCTAACACAACACAATACAAAATTTCAATTCTAGAGCTTTTACAAACAAAAACTTGAGAGGATTCAACTTCTCTACCAACACTTAGAAATTACAACATTGATTTGATAGGTTTGAAAGAAATTGTGGGTTGAACTCTACTGTCAAAATACTATAATGACAACTAGCATTTGCTGATATAGAAAAAACTTGAATATCTATAATTTTTGGCATGTATATACCGACGTTTGTTCATTCAGAGTTAGAGTAATCTTGTTGTTTAATTCATATACCTCGTATTTGTGATCAGCTCCAGCTTGCAGATCAGTTTCCACTGCATGTGTAAATGGCAAAGAACAACTAAGCTCACAGAGAAACAAGTAAACGTGACAAAGGGTATGAACAATTTAGAGTGAAAGAATTACTGTTTCCAGGATCAAGGTAAGCCAAGGAAACCAGAAAGCCAGGACCCACATATGACATGAACTTTTTCCACCCAGGCTTCTGTGATCGACACATGAATGTTAAAATATCTTATATACATGTATCAGATGGATGAAGCTAATTCACCACACATCAATGTTAAAATATATATGCTACGCATAAATGCACTTCCTTTATTCTCTGATCGAGCTCGTATGAAAGACGTTTAACACATGTTATGCAAAATACACGAAGAACTGTATAAAAGTTTGAGAAATCTTAAGAAGAAAGGCAGAATGACAGAGAAAGAAGGAACCTCATGATTTGAAGAGGCATCGTGCTGAGATGGTGTAGGAAAGTTGTTAGTGGGAGAGACATTGACTGCGACTATGCGGTTACTACCTCCATTAACTCCCTTTGGTTGCTGTTGCATCAAGCTAGCCATCTATCAGTCTTTTTGTTTTTGTGTGTGCATGCAAGATGAAGGGTGGTTGAGTGAATAAAAAGTAGTTGTATAAGTGTTTATATTTATACTCAATACTCCATAGTTATCACTGGTTTTGTGTTGAGACAACTTAGACTTCCATTTTCATGCCTCTTAGTCTCAGCTAGCTGACACCACGTAGCATATTGTTTTATTGCAGATGGCATGAATCACAGTACATACGTTTTAATCTTCTTCACCTTATAATTATATCACACTTAGCCTTTTATTATTTATGTTTTCTGTAACTTTCCATTGTTCAAGGAAAAATATCCTTAAAAAACTAATGCAAGAAGTATTTCCCCATCTAAAATATGCTAAGAAAAACTCGAATTAATTATCACATCTTATTTTAGAGTCTGCAATTTCTACACGATCTTACCAAATTGAAAATTAAAGAATGACAGTCTATTTAAATTATTAATAATATCGACTTATGTGAAACTAATAAATTCTACAACTTTTTAAGGTATATTAGTAATGGGGTCTTAGAAAATTTAATTTATTTATGTTAATTAATGGAGTGGTCAAGATTCAAGTCTGTTTTTTTTATTTATTTGTAGAAAAAAGGTGTCGACATAGTTAACATTTATTTAGTTAATATAAGTTTATCGCATGAATAAGATATGTGCCAACGAACAAAAGTTGCTATCATTTTTCATTGATCCATTCAACTGATTTTATAATTGATATTTAATTTTTTATGACATCATTTTACCTTACTCTTTTTTTCTCGCTTGAAAGAAAAAAGTGGCGAATACAACTTTTTAATTTAATCATATTGTGTGCCTTGACAAGATGATTTATATTGAATGGATTTATCTTCTTCCACATCATACAAAATAGTGGTTGTAAATTAGTTTTTGAAAGACAGAGCTTTGGATATCTTCATTTGTCAAAGAGTTAAAGAATAGAAATGAATAATCGTTATAACTCATGAATTATCATTAGTGAAATATTTTTACGGGCAAAAATTACTTCAATATTACGGATTTAGGCATTTTTTTATTTACGTAAATAGGTAAATCGAATAGTCTTTACACGATTTCAAATGAAAAAATAGTGTAAGGGATGAACGACTTCTACTCTGACATGATAAAAAAACTGAAGTCGTGCATCCTTACACGTTTTTAGACACTGATAATCGATTACGAACACCTGTAATCGATTACACACTATTAAAGTCATGTAGGGGACCACAACTTTACTGGTAATCGAATACATTACTATCGTAATCGATTATCAGTGTTGAAATTCGAATAAAAGGGTCTCATAATTGATTACAACGTTGATGTAATCGATTATAAGAGGAGAAAAAAAGCTTAAAACTAAGTTAAAATATGAATTACATTCATGGAAAGAGTATTGACACCTCATGCTATGTTATGGAAAGAGTTTTTTGGTCGTTCGGTCCATGCATAGAAGGGTTTGTAAACCCATTCTCCAAGTAGATGAAGCTTTTCTAACGTGTAAATATTATGAAACTTTGCTCACCGCTATTGCTCAAGATGGCAATAGAAATCATTTTCCATTGGCATTTGGTACAAAGGAGGCATTGATATGGGTTTTTCAATTACTTCGAGAGCATGTTACCCTTCAACAAAATCTTTGCATCATCACTGACAAAGGGAAGGGTATCTTACCAACCTTAAGATCAGAAGAAGTTGGTTAGGAAGAGGATGGTATAAACTTCGTAAACTTGGGTACTAATTAACTAATTTTTACTATCAATTCACTTTTTAATTTTCATACACTAAAGTCTTACAATTTGAATTTTATTATATTCTTACAACTTACAAGATAAAGCAACCTATTGTGATGACAAAACTTACTGCAATGAGAGGCCAATTCTCCCAACAAGTAGCTTGAATAGATAAAATTCAATTAAAGAAATGATCTCAGGATTTTGATAGAGGCAGAAGATATGGACATATGACCACAAATCTTGCTGAGTATATGAACTTAGTGCTAAAGGGAGCACATTTATTACCAATTTGTGCTTTAATCAAAACAACATTTGAGAAGACACAATCATGGTTTGTTGAACGAGGCTTAAAAGCATAGTACATGTTACTGATATTATTCGAAAAAATCATCAACAATTCGTATTTTGTCATGTTCATCGCTATGATCGAGAAAATTTTGAATTTGATGTTTAGGAAATCTCAACACCCCACCAATATGGTCCAAATCCAATTTCATATAACGTTAGGCTAAATGAATAATGGTGTGATTATGGTCACTTCCAAGTTAATTGTCTCTCGTGTCATCATGTTATTGCTGTTTGTGATATTCACATATACCACTAACCTAATATATCGATTTGGTTTACACTTTTCACAATATTTACAAGGCATGAAGTACAATTTCACCCCTCTGAAATAAAGATTATTGGTCTGCGTATATTGGTCCAAACTTCATACCAGATTTTCAAATGTGACACAAGGCATCGGGAAGACCAACTACTACTAGAGTCCATAATGAGATGGATCAGTTGACCTTTGGATAAACACAAAAAATGTTCTTACTAACACAACAACGATAACCATAGGAGGACATGTCCATATTCCCAATAATTATTACATCTTTGTATTAATAATTTATTAACATTAATAAACTACTCTTTTGCTTTATATTATATCTTATTTTTTACTTTAACAGACAATTGATCCAATTTATGATGACTATAAAGGAAACATGACAAATTTTTTATGCACAAATCCCTTTGATAATTCAAATTTCTATGAATGTAATTCATATTTTAAGTTAGTTTTAAGCATTTTTTTCTCTAGTAATCGATTACAACAACACTATAATCGATTACCATGCTCTTTTATTCGAATTTCATCACTAGTAATCAATTACAGTAGTGGTGTAATTAATTACTAGTGAAGTCGTGATCCCCTGCACGACTTTAACACTATATAATCAATTACAGATGTTCATAATCGATTAACGATGCCCAAAAATGTGTGGGGTTGCACGACTTGAGCTTTTTTATTGTTTTAGTGTAGAAGTTGTACACCTCTGTGCGACTTCTTCATTTGAAGTCATGTGAGGACTACACAACTTACCCATTTACATAAATAAAAAAAAATTGTCTACATCCATAAAACCATGTCATTTTTTCCTATATCTATGAAAAAACTCATTAGTGTAAATGTGAGAATTTCTAATTATACTAACCAAAACATGAACATTCTATCAAATAATTTAGTGAATTAAACTCAATATTTTTATTAATTCCAATTTTATATAATTTTAAATAAAATACGCGTGTGTTGCAACTTTTGCACGCCGCTCATTTACATCATACTTCATATATTTTGAAAAATAACTTTTACCTAAAGCTTCAAAATCTTAGTCTCCTTGATTTTGTAGTATTTAATTTTTAAGTTCTACGTGTAATTATTTTAAAAAAAGTAAGTAGGTTGGTAATTAATTTTAAAGTAAAAGATAATTGCTCAAATTTACATTCCATAATTACAACTAATTGTATTACTTTTTTATTTCATAATCTAACACTAATGGAAAATAGACTTTTCATAACGACATATTATATAGGTTCTAATTCATTAGGTATAAAAAGTGATGCAATAGAAATTTTGTAAATAATGAGAGATATTCTATACCGGTTGAACTAAAAACCGGTATAGAAAGTGGTACAATGAAAAATTTGTGATACATTACAAATTTTTTCTATACTAGTTAGATTTAAAACCAATATACAAACTTGAATATTCAATTATTTTCATTTGAAAATGCATATACTATACCAGTTATTCACTATAACTATTATAATATGTTCAATTTTCATATTCTCTTTAGCATCCTCTCTGAGTTTCTTCCTCGTGCTCTCTCCTAGAACTCAATCTCTTTGTGAGTTTGCATTCCTTTGTGTTCGTTTTCGCTTTCCTCCATTGTCACTAACTTCAGTGTTTGTTCTTCATCCTTATTACATTTGTGGTGATCTTATTATCTCTGCATTTGCGCTCTCGCTGACACTGCATTAGTGTTGGTCACACCATCGCTACATTGGCATTGCTCTCCTTGGTCATCATTACTCATCCCTTTTCTGATGTTGTTGTTTGCTTTGCATTCGCAGTTGCGTTCACTCTCATGTTGTGAAATGGTGTTAATAATGCTCTGATAGTGCATTCCCTTCTTCCTCTTATGCTCTCACCCTATGTTGTGGTGGTCGCCTAATGCTAGTAAAAGTCATTTTCCTCGTTTAGGTTTTTGGTGTAGCATAATCCAGGTAAGCTTTAAGCCTCATTATCTATTTTTCGTGTTTTTCTTAAAGCATAGCCCCTTCACGCTTCAATGTATGCTACCCTTTTGAAACCTCCCATTCCACTTTGATTTTTTTCTTCAAAATTTAGCTTATATGTTGTGAAATTTGTTTAATATAATATTTTTGTGTGTTTATTTACTTGAATAACACTAGTGTAGAAAGGACTTTAGACGTCTGTTATTTTTGCCTTTTAACGTCACATCAGACCCGACGTCTATATGGGTGACGTTAATTGGATGTCGGTTATTTACAGGTATGACGTTGTTATAGACGTCGGTTCACTAACATGACCAACGTTTATAAAGACATCGACCATGACACTAACTGACGTCGACGGGTTGTTATAGACGCAGACACGGAACTACCAGACGTCTAAGGGCACTATAAAGACGTCAGATGTGGCACTAACCGACGTCTAAGGGCACTATAGACGTCGAACATGACATTAACCGACATCTACGAAGTGTTCGTTGTGTTTTAGTGCAATTCTGTTCGTGTCTTTGGGTAGCATAGTAGCACCTCCTTCCTTTGCTAGTTTCTTCGTAAGAAAAAATTGTGTCTTTTGCATCTCTCATGGCATTTCAACCCAAAGACGAACCTGGGTCGTTTCCTAGGTCCATTCCGACCGCCAAAGAAAAGGAATATGGTGGGTGTCACTGTATTCTTTTTCTTTGGCGGTGGGAATGGAACTAGGCAAGGACCCAGGTTCGGCTTTCAGGTTGAAATTCCACAAGAGATCCAAAAGAACCTAAGTTTTTCTTGTGAGGAAACTAGAAAAGGGAGAAGGTGCATTACGCTACCCAAAGACACAAGAAAAAATGCACCAAAACACAACAAAAACTCATTTTAATTGGTTCAAATGAAACATAATACATCAAAGATTACTTTAATCGGATTGAAAGCAAGTTTAAACGGTTCAAAAGAGATCAAACGCACCTGAAAATGCAATGTAGCGGAGAGAAAACGCAAAGACGATGAAGTGCGCGAAACTGTTGGCTCGCAATCACTGATTTAACAAGAAATGAGACGTCAGTTGCATAGGAGACCGACGTCTATAATGGAATATACGTCGGGGACCTCACTAATATGATGTCCATTCGATTTAAAAAATAATATTCGTGGTACATATAGACACCAGATGTAGTGGGGACCGACGTCTATAATCAACTATAGATGTCGGTGTGGTGCGTTAGATGTCTAGATGGCGGAAAGAAATGACTTTTGAAATACCTGTCAAACTATAGACGTCGATCGGGAGGGACACTTACGTCTATAATCGAATATAGACGGTAGGTGGCGGGATCATACGTCTAGATGGCAGAAAAAAATTAACTTTTCATCTACCTGTCAGACTATAGACGTCGGTCGGAGGGACACTAACATCTACATGGTGGAAAGGAATGACTTTTCACGTACCTGCCAAACATATAGACGTTAGTTGCTAGGGGGCCCGACGTCTATATATTATGATGTTCTCCCTATTTGTATAAGCACAAAGGGGAGTTGTGATGTTCTCCCTCAAGAGGCTTCTCTCACTAATGATGCAGACTACGAGTTGTCCAGTGATGATCCCCTCGAGTGTTTGATGGTTTTAGGTGATTTGTATAATTATATTGTTTGGCATGTACTTGTTTAATTTATTTTACTAATATTATTTGGTTATCTTAGGTAAAATGTATGCATTGGGGTCAACCATACACCATGAAACCACTACAGCTTATATGATAATGATGGTTATTGTATACGTTCGACAATAGGACCAGACCCTGGATATTTTATCTTTTAGCCAATTAGAGAAGAAAAAACAATTTTAAAGGAGATAATTGTTTAAATTAGCTTTTTCATTTCCTATTAGTGTATACTAATGTTATTTAAGTCTTTGAATATGTATAGTAGGTTGGAGCGCAATGGAAGGAAGATGTGAAGAAATTCCAATGCACTCACCACGGTTGATAATTCTAGAATAACTTAGTGCAATGGCTATATAAATATTAGAACTTTGGATGAAAATATATGTTGGTGGATTGTTTTGGATTGATAAATATATGTTGTCTAACTTTTCTGGAATGAAAATATATGTATATATGCAAGTTTTTGTAAGTGATAAGGAGCATAAAAGATGGCTATTTTTTTTTTTTAAAACAGAACTCACATTCTATAGCAATTAAAGCCAATATAAAAAAATACATATTCTATATTGATTATTGTCTTAATAAAATAGAATTTGGATTTTGTTTTAATAAAAATATGCAGATTTAAACTATAATCGATATAAAAAATAATTTTTATATATGTGAAACTGTACTTTCCAAGTAGACATTTTATTCTTATTTTAAAATTAAAAAAAAAAATATAATCAATATAAAAGATTAATAATTTTTATATTTTTTTTACATTGATTTTAAAATCAATAAAAAAACATTTTTAACTTATTATAAAAAAAATTAGTTATATAATTTATATTTAAATTAAATAACTTTATTTGATATTTATTAGTATTAGAAAATTGTTAAAGGGTTGTAAAGTAAAAAGTGGTTTGTGTAGATAATTTATATATATATATATATATATATATGGTTTGTTAAGACGCATATTCTTGTTTTTATTTAAATAATTTTCATTCTCAAAACTGAAAAAAAAAAACTTTCAAACTTTTGTTTACTTTTCTCATTTTTTTTCATCTTTTCTTTTTCATCTCTTTCACTCCAACATTTCTTCTGTCATCTCTACTGTAGTCCCGATTAAAAAAAATCAGAAACACTAGCTGTTAAGCAATTTTTTACAAAAAAAAATGATTTTATAATGAGTTTTCATTTTATAATTTTTTTCTTATTTAATTTTATCTAATTTTCACAAGCATAATGACATATGAAGGAATTGGTAATTTGCTTGGAAAAAATCAGAAACACTCGCTATTAAATAATTTCTTACAAAAAATGATTTTATAATGAGTTTTCATTTTATAATTTTTGTCTTATCTAATTTTATCTAATTTTCACAAGTATAATGACATAAGAAGGAATTGGTAATTGACCTGAAGGTTTTTTAAGAGATGATGATTCAACATCGGCAGATGATGAAATTAGAGAGGTTAGTGAAGATGATGAAATTGAAGAGGTCTTGGATGAACCTTTGCCTGAAAGCGAATATGCCAATGACTCAACTCTTTACAAAGGTAAATTGTTTAACAACGAGTATTTCTAATTTTTTTTTTCAGTTGGATCTATTACAGGATGATAGAGAAAAGGTTGGAGTGAGAGAGATGAAAGAGAAAGGACTGAGAGGAATGAGCGGGTTTGGGTTTTTTTTTTTTTTAGTTTTGAGAATGAAAATTATTTAAATATCTCTGACTTTAAACTTAGAATCCATAATATATTAGGGTATTTTTGTCTACTATAATCTGATACACATTGTTAAAATGTACCAACTGAAAAACAGGCGTACACGTATCAACAAACCCATATATATATATATATATATATATATATATATATAAAGATTTTGTGATATTTATAGATATAAATGTTTTCAAACATATTGATATATTGTTAATGAAAAGTACGTTGGCAATAATATAATACACACATAATTAGTTTAGTGTCCGAAATGGTAGTTTATCATATTAAATTCATTAAATGAGATATTGACACAGGATTAAATGATAAGAAAATTATGCATACATTAATACATAAAATAGAAATTGGGAATTGTATAAACTCGCTGTGACAGCGTTAAGTTGAAAGGATGAGTAGAAATTATGAATTATATATGTATTTTTTTTTACATTTAATATTCAATAATATTATATACTTTTTAAAAAAAATTATTTAATTAATATTTAAATTAGTAAAAAGTTAGTATAAATGTGGATACACATATACTTACTTTTTATGAAGATGAGAACGAGACAAAAAGAAAATATCATGTGATTAGGACAAATCAGTGGCCATGATCAGTTATATAGAGAAAGTTTAATAAGATATATTTATGGATCAATATGCAAATGTTCTTAGTAGTTGTCTTAAATTGGAAATTGGTTAATGAAGTTGTTTAATTAGCACATTAGCAATTTGTCTCTTTCTAATTTGCCGTGAACTCCAATCCATAAAGATCCTGTTTGAGCATCATCAGACTGTTAAATAGCAGTGAATTTCAATATTTTATAAGGATCAATGATTCTATGTCTTGAAGACAATCTGTTGAGAGTCATTTTCATGAACAAAACAAAATAAATCGATTCTCTCCACTCCATTGCAAAGTTGGTTTTATATAATACATATTAATTAATTAATTAATTAATTAACATGGCTTATAAGTTATATTTAATCATAATTGTGTCATGAATCCACCCATTTGTCTGGAATAGATGCTTCTATTAGCATTATATGAAAGCAGACAAAAGCAATTAGAGGAATTAGTAGTTGAAAACTCTCTTAATAAAATTTATGAGTGGTGTGGCCTGCAAAATGCATGTTTCTATAGTTAAATGATCATATACATATATGCAAGTTGCAGAAGCTGACATATTCATCTTTAACATTGTGCAGCACAACATAGAATATATGTTATGTTCTTCTGATATGTGTTGCATGATTCATTCAGATTCTTAAAATATAACAACACAACTGAAATGGACGTATTGTAAATTCATAGAAAAAAATAACCATAAAAACATAAATTTTTATATTTTTGAAAAAAAATAAAAAAATTAGTATCAAACAAAAATATTATTTCTTCGTCATCAAAAATTATGATAAAAAAAAAAACATAACAAAACGTGTTGGTTTGAGGGTTTTATGAAGTTAAATTCAACTATTTATTTATTCCGCTACAAGTTGACTTCTTAGTGAAAAGATAAATGGATTGGGAAGTTATAATATTTTTTAATGATATAAAATTTTAAATGTATTTTTAAAAATTAAATAGCACTGTAAAAAATTTGAAGATGGTGGAAAATATGAAAATGAATAGTGATGTATATTTTAATAAAAATTTATAATTCAAAGTATATAGTTTAAAAATATTTTAATTAAAAAATAAATTATTAATGTAAAGATTAGAATTTTTTTTAACAATCATTACCAATTATAGTTTATAATATAACTAATTTTAATTAATTTTAAGAATTTGAAAAATGAGTAAGTTTTTACGAAAAATTGAAATGATTATTTAAATTTTAATATAAGTGAAGATAAAAATAAATATGATGATAGTTCGATCTTAGAGTAGTCCATCGTAAAAATTATTAGATAAATCATCACTAAAATTATTCAAAATTCATAGATATTAAAAATTATAATCCTTGATAACATTGTTTCTTTAGATTGAGATGGCACATAGGATGAGATGGGTTGAGAGAAAGTAAGTAATGTAATTAAATATGTGAGGATAATTCAAACAATATCACATTATTATTTTACCCAAACACCACTTAATTTAATGTTTTAGTTCAATTCAAGACTAGCATTGATTCAAAGTTGACAATTTAAATAATACTTGATAAGTTACACAATAAAAAAATATGTTCTAAATGTCGATTTTTTTTTATCCATTAATAGATGACATTTATTCTGTAATGGGTTAAGCTTATCATCGTAAGTATCAAAAATCATTCTTGAATCAAGACGTTGATTTCCAAGTGTAGAATCAAAATCAAAACTCGCATTTTTAGAATATCACCTGTTTACGAGGATGTTTTATTTTAGTTTTTGCTTGTAGAAAATATATTTGAATTTTTTAATGAAATGTTAATGATGCAAATATCAAAGTCAAATAAAAAAATAAAAGGAAAGCTATCTGTTATTCAATATTATGTCGTGATGAATTGTAATAATATAAATTTACTATATACAGATATATAAATGTATTTATAACTTCATTATTTTATATTGAAAATAATATAAAACTAATTAAAAACCATGCAATAGTAATTAAGTTTTTAATTTTTATTATCATAAAAAAAAGTTAAACTCATTCGGAGATTCTTATTTTTGTGTTTTTGTTCCATTTAAGTCTTCGTCTTTTATTTTTTGCCAATTAAATCCCTAAAATTGAAAAATTGAAAGAAATCGACCTATGCCGTTAAATCAAGTTAACGGGGTTAACTTTCAGCTTACCTGTGCGAATGAGGTGGACAAATATCTTTACGTGGCGTGCACATAACCTTTGACCTGGGTTTTATTATGTATACCCTTGCACGTGTCAATATTTTAAACAATGAATTTAAAAATTAGGGTTTTTGTGAAAGATTTTAAAATTAGGATTAATTTATAATTGAATTGGGAGTTTGGCCTCCGGTGAACGGCTGATGAACACATGCTCACAGTGACACTGCTTTCTGCTTTTGTTCTACTATCGAGTAGTCTCTCCTTTGTATCTCAATCACTCTCTCTGCAATGCAACACACACTGTTTATGTCTTTCTATCTTCTCTTTTTGCAGTAGAGGCCCAAATGCTGTAATGGGGGATTCTCATGAACATTGTTTGCCATGGATTCTGGATTCCATGAACAAGTCTTTTAGGGCTTTCTTTCTATTCTATTATGTTCTGTTCGTCTTTAATTTCATTTTCATTTTCTTGAATTCCATTTTCTTTTCCCCCTTTTTCGAATGAACTGATTTTTGAGGAATGGATGAAATGCAAAAGCCACTCGCCCCTCTCTTCGCCTTTTCCCAATAATGGTTCAATTCAACCCAAAGACCAAACCTTCAAAGTCGCTTTAGAACATCGTTCCTTCAAAACTCATCCCAGGTTAGCAATGTTTCCTTTTTCACCTTAAATTGCGAAGAAGAAAAGTCAGATGCTTCTATGTAGAACAATTTGAAAAGGAAGAAAGGATGATGAAAAAGAGAAAATGCACATTTAGATCAAGGCCAACATGTCTGAGGGCTAGACCAATTTTCAACCACAGACAGAATGCGCAAGGAAAATTTTGCATAATCCACAACAACCCATTAGTATTATTCTGAACCATTTTAATATCCAAAAAATAAACAGAAATATAGATCTGAGTTCACCACCATAAATCCAATGAAAACTCATAATTCGTGGATATATAGATCTCAATTATGCAAGTCTGCGTTCACCACCATAAATCTCACCAGCTGTAATATAGATCTGAGTCTCCCTACCAAAACCTAAGGCTCGCAGAACTAAGGCTGCCTCCTTTGGTGTCAGAGGACATAAGCCCTGTGATATCCTCTTATACTGTTAGGCCTGGCGACCAAAATCGGAGGAATAGTGGAGGCATTTGTGTTGGTGCTCCTGTTACTGCTGGCGTTGCTGGAGAAAGAAGAAAGAGATGCAGGAGGCGCAGCGCTGAACTGGAAATCGAGATCGTCGTCATCTTCACCGTTGTTGACGATGGCGTTCTAAGACGCCATGACACGAGCGAGGCGCTGCGCGGCGGATTTGGTGGCCACGTTTTGCATGCGCTTGGCGGTGGACAGACCGGTAGAAGTTGCATTGAGACGCGACTGAGGATGAGCCGGAGACATTGCCGATGACGACGAGCCGGTGCTGCTGGAACCACCACTCCACTGCTGAAAGAGATTTAATCCCAATTGTATCTTAAAATAACCCTAATTTTAAAATGTTTAACAAAAATCCCAATTTTTTAAGTTTAATGCCACGTACATAATAAAACCCTTCTGTGCACGCCACGTGACCATATTTATCCACCTCACCCATACATGCAATTAACTTGATTTAACGACAAGGGTCAAATTCTTTCAATTTTTCAATCTTAGGGACCTAATTGGCAAAAAATAAAAGACGAGGATGTAATTGGAACAAAAACACGAAAATAAGGACCTCCGAATGGGTTTAACCTAAAAAAATTGACGGAGATCCACTGGTCATTCATATGATCTTTTTAATATTTATTTATAACTTATATTTATATTTACATGACATGACGTAACTATCTTTCAGTCTAAGAAAAAAAAAAGTTTTTCTCCCTCCACCTCCACCAATACTCCCTGTATCTCCCCGCAATTTTTTTAATTACAAAAATATTCTTTAAATTTTAAATTTTTTACTTTAACCTTCTTTATTTACTTTTTTCTGAAATTCTAAATCGTATCTCATTTTCAGTTTAGCGCTCTCCCACCCCCTCAATTCTCACTCTTTTCTCTCTTTTGCTTTCCTTATATCCATTTCTTCCCATCCCAAGTGTCATTTTGCTCTTTTTCTCATTCATCCACTCCACATCTGTTTGGTGCATCCCATTTTCTCCATATCTCATTCATCCACCCCAGATCCTAATAAAAGTTCCTTTAATTTTTATTAGGCTTGCATTTTCTAACTCCTTTAGCTTCGTTCGTCTAATTTTAGTCAACAGTAAACAATTTTAATTTTTTTCTATAGTTTAATATAAAAACAATATTTTAAAATATTTTAAATGAAGTAAGTTGTCTTAAACTCCCTTTCACAGGATGTATCTACATCAATAACTAAATAGTAACTAAATATTTTTCCACAACTAATTTAACCAGTGCTTGTGATTTTCACCATTAAAAATTGCAGCAACAATAATGAAGAAGAAGCAAAGAGAAAAAATGAGTACACTCTTTCTCTTCAACCTCCTTTTAACGCTCACTGTAAGCATAAATGTATAATACTTCTCCTTCTTTCTCACAGCTTCATCCAATCATCATCATCGTCTTTAGATCTATTATCGCAAATGCAGGTTGCTTACGGTGGGAGGAACTCACAAGATCAAAACCCCTTCACCCCAAAGGCTTACATCTCACGTTATTGGGACAGACACGTCCACAACGTCTTCCCAAAGCCATCCTTCCTTCTTTCCAAAGCCTCTCCACTCTTTGTTTCATTATACAAAAGCGCAGAGAATCAATCAGAACACCCCTGTTAAGAAACGGATGTAGACATCCGTTTATCTTTTAACGGATTATGATACTTGTCAATGAATTTTCACATTCGTAAAAAGATGAAAATTTACTATAATGATTAAATAATATGGAAGGATAAATTAGGTATAGAGAGGTGCAGGACTATTTGGTGGAGGTGGAGGGAGCAACAGTCGCAAAAACAACCTCTTCAATTCTGTTTCGCACACACGAAAGCCCACCCCAAAAAAAGCTAAAGTCCAAAAATAGCCCAGTATTACTCTTTCAGAAAAGCCCAAATCCGGCCCATTCAGCATCGCTAATGGGCCTGGGCGATGACGCTACAGAAGACGACGCCGTGGAAGCCCGGAAGGGCGAGAGCGATTTCGTCGACGACAAGGACCACCGACCAATGGTCTCTAGCTCCGACGTATAGTCCTCTTCAACCACTCGCTTCTGAACCATCTTCCTCCGCTGCAGCCGCCTCAAAAACGGCGAAAAGAAACAGCCCGACGACACGCTCTCGGCTCGGGTGAGGAGGGGCCGCTCGAACCGCCACCGGTCGGACCGGCCCCTCGCGGTGGACCGGAAGGAGCGTGTCCGCGGCTCCTCCGAAGAAAGGAGGTAGGAGCCCGCCGCCGGCGGCGGCCTCAGCTTCATTGACGGCGAATCCAGCTTCTGGTGTTGGTGCTTTTGCTGCACAATGGGAAGCCCGGGCTTTACCTCCCATTTGAAAGGAACTGCTCCTGGTTTCTTAAACGAATCATGATCGTCATACTCTACACTTGCACCCATTGTGTTCGATTTTATTAATACTGTTACTATTTCAAACAAATTTCAAAACGAAAGCAGCAATGGTTTGTGAATTGCGAGTGTGTTTCTAGTGCAGACGTTGGTGTATTTATATGGTGATGTGATGAGCAGTGATTATGTTCTGAGCTTGCGAAATCAAAGGCATGGATTAGTGGGGACTCTAGGTTTGGCCCACACGAGGTGGGACTTACGTGTCCATTTTGACATGAGTATCTGACTTTGTCATCGTCTTGAGTAACTCCATTGGAGAAAAGGGAGACACACACCATGTGACTGAGCTTTGTGTAATGGACTTTCTGGAGTAACATTTTAAAATTGAAACGTCTTTTGAGAATTCATATTATGGCCCTACCTTTTTTGCTGCATTTCTTCCGAGGATTTGAAAATAACAACCACTAACTTCTCCTGTTTCAGCGGACATAAATTTCTCCATTTTTTAGTTACTGGTTTTGTCTTTTACGAGCTCTAGAGTCCCCACTCAGTACAACAACTGAACGTTCAAGCAGCCTCAATGAAGTATAGTCAACTGGTAATATCATGAGCACTGGGATTCAAATATAGTAAAAGGGGTTATTCCTCACACAATATGATGATGCTGAAGAGGCTGTAGCTGTTGGAAAAATATATCAGGTAAAAAAAAAGGTTCAAATTGATAGGTAAAAGAATAGTATGTATGGTGCATTTTCAGTGGGACAAGTTGGGGCATGTGTAATCATTTAGATGAAGTTGACAGTAGCATTTGAAAGGGGAGGAGTTGTTTTTGGCGCTAGTAGAGTAAGACAAGGTGAGGTGGTAGGCCAACAATGGCCTTAATTGTAGGTTATGAGTAGTAGGCGTAATGACTCATGATGACACTACCATTCAACACCAACGTTAATAAATCTCATTTTCTTCAAAAAAAAATAACTGATGAATGTCCTTTTGAGCAATTACAGCTTCCAGAAGGTAATAATACTGAGCATGCTGACCCTTCATTTAATTGGTAGCTTCATAGGTTTTTATCGTTTTATTCAGTCAACTTATTTTGTAGTCAATGTTTTTCATTATTGTTCTTCCTCTTTGGTTTGTCTCCCTTACTTGTCTAATGGCATAATATGCTCCTTGTTCCGAATGTACAGCATTGATTTAAGTTGCATTGTTCTTCTCTTGTTTTCTCTCGATAAATATTTTTTTTCATGCTGTTCATGTTTGGATTTTGTGTTGGTGTTTGAATTGTGAAGGGCGGGAGGATGCAAGTAACTGTTAAGAGGGCTGTCATGAATTATTCCATGGTTTTTTCCAGTGGATGAGTTCCGAGTTTAAATTATATGCTTTATAATTTTTGATGCATGCATTGTGATTGTGCTTTATGCACTCAGCTCCACCTTATATATGGCTTATCTATCTATCTATCTCTGTTTAGTTTGTTTGATATTTACTATTTTCTGACCATGGCTACAACTCTGGCCTTCTCTCCTTTCCGCTACCCTCTCTCCTTAGTATTTTGCTTTCCTTCTTCCAACCCCATGCCCTCCTTTATGTTCCTTTTGAAAAAAGCATAGAGTTTGTTCTGTTCTTCTTCAATAGCGTGCTTGTTCTTCTTTTTGTTCTTGCTGCTATTCTTCTCCGAAACTTGCTTTGTCTCCGATCCTGCTTCATGCTCTGTTCTCCGTCTTCTGCAATGTCGACGTTATTGTTCATGTTCTTCAGTCAGGGTAATTTGGTCAGATGAATTTCTACAATGCTTTTCAATGAACCTCTTATTCAATGGAGGTCTAATTTTGATTGTTGGGTATGCTAAATAAACTTAAATCAAGAAAAGAGATTTATTTGTTTATTTTGCAGTAAAGAAGACGGTTTTTTATTTTGTAGGTTAGGTTGCACTACTAACCAGGTAGCAAACTTATTATTTTAAAAGTTTGATTATTATTTTAAAAGTTCGATTAGTAAGGAGATATTTTAGTTTTTTTTGTTTAGGAGCTGATTTTTAATTTTTTATTTGATGTTGTGTATGTGGTTATTTAATAGCATTTATCTCAATCAATGAAGCAGTACATATTTTACAGAGAAAATATATTTTTGTATGTGAGGTTATTTTAACAAAGTGGTATCAGAGCTTTATGCTCTGAGTACCGAAAGAGAAAAAAAAGAGAAGGGGAGACTCAAACAACGTAAGGGAAAAGCGAGTGTTTGTTTTTTTTAGAGATGACAAAGGTAGTCAACGGAATGAGTGTGCTACAATTGTCGAAAAAGACCAATTACGACAATTGGTCTTTGCAGATGAAGATTCTTCTTAGATCCCAAGATGTATGGGACATAGTGGAGGACGGGTACAATGAACCCACAGATGATGAGAATCAGACATTGAGCCAGACTGCTGCGTTGAAAAAGATATGAGTGAAAGACAGATCAACATTGTACTTTCTGTATAATGCAGTGGATGAATCTGGATTTGAGAAAATAGCTAATGCAAAGTCCGCAAAAGAAACATGGGAAATTTTGAAGGTGGCATACAAAGGAGATACCCGCGTGAAGCAGGTCCGAGTTCAAGCCCTCAGAAGAGTGTTTGAACAAATGAAGATGGATGAAAAAGAGGGAGTTGCCGAGTTTATAGCTCGAGTGCAGAAGATGGCCAACCAACTCGGAATGAATGGAGAAGAGGTTTCTCCTGATCGGGTTGCAGAAAATGAGAAATCTAACAAATGATTTTGAAAGTATCGTGGTCACTATTGAAGAGACAAAAGATTTGTCAACTCTCACTGTGGAGGAGTTAGCTGGGTTATTAAAGGCCCACAGATTTAGGAAAAAGAAGAAAATGAGGAAACCCAATGATCAAGCACTACAAGCAAAGTTTGACTCAAACGGAACTCGGAATACTCAGAGTGAAGGTCCTGGAGGTAGAGGACAATGAGGCCGAGGACGAGGATGAGGTGGACGTGGTAGAGGCAATAAAGAGAGAACCAGTCAGCAGTATTGGCATGACCGAAGACAAGAGAAAGGCCGAGGAGGTCGGTCAGAAGTGGAATGTTTTAAGTGTGGCAAGCATGGCCACTATGCAAATGAATGTAGATCAATGAAGTGCTACAATTGTGGTAAACTCGGTCACATTGTTAAATATTATCGAGCCAAGAAGAAAAGTGGGAGAAACCTTCTTACAAAAGAAGATGAAGAAGAGATGGGAATTTTGTTGATGTCAAAGATCTCAAAGTCGAAGGTGGAGAATTGGGATGTTGGACATACTTGAAATCAAAGGCTGAGGAGATTTCTACCAACTCAGTATAATATTTAGATACTTGAGCAAGTAATCACATGTGTGGAAACGAGAGTTTCTTTGATAAACTCACCAAGGTGGAGGCCGAATTTGTGTCTTTCGGAGATGACTCCAAGGTGGTCGTGAAGAAACGTGGAACAATCTGGCATATGCAAAAGGATGGACGAGTTGGAGATATTAGGGACGTTTACTATGTTTCCGAGTTAGAAAGCAATATTTTAAGCATGGGTCATGTCAACACCCAATTTCGTCCGGGTGACTAAATAATAGAACTTGTTTTTTTTGTCTTATTTTATTTTATTTTATTTTTTTTATTTTGTTTTACTATTATTTAATTTTTGACTTTACTATTAGTATTTGATTTAGTTTTTTTTTTATTATTTGATTTGATTCTTTTTGAAAAAAAAAGAAAAAAAAAGAAAAAGAAAGGAAAAAGAAAACAGAAAAAAAAGAAGAAAAGCAAAACGAAAAAAGAAGAAAAAAGAAAAAAAAAGAAAAGAAAAATTTGGTTGAGGAGGCATGCTTTTGGATGCAGCGAGAGAAACGGTTAAGGAAAATTGATCCCATCATTTGACACACACAAGAATAATAGATTCTTTCAGGATACAGAGACACACCAGAGAATCACTTTTGCTCATCACACGTCTGCTCCTCTCATGCGTTAACAACCCCAACAAACATCACTAATACGATACCTGATAACTTTTTGGCAAGTATACCAAATCGTTACAAGTAATACAGTGGATAAGTAAAGTATCGTTCTCCCAAGGGAATTTGAGTTAAGTTGTTCAATTAAAATTATTTATCAAAATCACTTCAACAACAAAGGACAAATTGATTCAGTGAACTGAAAGTAAGAAATTAACAGAATATCAAAATTTGAAATTAAAGTTGAAAGAAGGCTTCGTTGGAATTGAGTTCATGACTAACATTATAGTAACTTATCTAAACAATATAATTTGCATTCAAACATTATCATCACTGTATCTTGGTTTAATCCCTTAAAACAAGTTCTAAAGAATTATGTTCAATTATTAATTCCTTAAGTAATTAAACATAAACTTAGCATTAAGATCTGATGTTTACAAATGACCAGAAGAATTGAAACTATTCCTAGCTTCGTTCCTTCAGATTACTTTTCTTGAGTTCATACTCAAATTTACTTCCCAGTACAATTTGAATATATTAATTATATTATACTTCCGTATAATGACAAACAAATCAAGAAAAAACATATGAACACAACTTATATTGAACAGGAAAAATTACATCACTTGTCAGCCATTACAATCAATTCCAACGAACAGAAATTTAGCCTATCCTAGACATCATAAACATACTCATTTCAGCAATTTCTTGCATAATGTGAAGTCTTGATGTCTTGAGAGGTCTCCTGATGTTCTCCTGAACTTCTCCAGAGTAGTTCTCTAATTTCTTTTATGTCAGACCCCCTTTCTGCCTCTTTGTCACACCTTTTAAGAGCCACTTAACTTCCATAATTCGCTTAGCGCACGAGTATGTGTGCGCTATGCGAATTTCTTTTAACTGCTGCTCTAAAACTGTTGTTATTCGCTCAGCGCATAAGTATGTGTTCGCTGTGCGAATTTCCAAATTGTTGGCACTTTGATTTTCCTGATTCGCTCAGCGCACAAAACTGGTGCGTTCTGCGAAAATCATTTTCTGGTCCTGCGAATTTTCTTGCGCTTTGCGAGAACTGGCTGACATATTCCCATTTATACAAATTTTTCCTGTACATTAATTTACATAACAATCTACTTCCTATTACAACTTTTCACTGAGTAATAACATGAATAATTACAAAATTGAGATCATTTATAAGTGTAAAAATAACTCTTTTTCACACTTATCAATACCTTATCACACGGCACGCACACTTCACCTCTCTGCTCTGCCCAACCCTTAACCACCTCTCTTCTCTCTTCAGAAATCCATCCCAGAATCATGCACAATCCCACGGCTCACTCAACAGAATCATCCCCCTGAAATCAATTCTTCCATCACGCACAAGAAATAATCCTTTTTGGGCTCGCCACTACCTCATTACCCCATCCTAACCACTGTCCCTGCTCAGAGATACCTTGATCACCCATCCTAACCGCTTACTCGCTAGACAACCTCCACCCATTTCCTCTCCATTTTTCTATCAACACCGACAACCCCTATTCATCTACAACAGACAACACACATTTACTCATCACCATAGCCGTATATCCCACATCATCAACCCTTTCTTCAAAAAATTTTCAGCTCAACATTATAACATAGGCTCAGAGTATCCTTCTCACTCAATAAAAGCAACCATAATTCGTCCCCCATTATTCCCCGTTCACGCGCACACCATTTTCAGAATAAGAAACAAAACAGTAAAACTCAATCAGGCCTCACCTCCTTCTTCCATTTTCATCACCCAACAACATCTTGGCGTCACCTGCAAATCGAACAGAACAACACAATACTTCGTCTTATACTGGAGCCATCACCAATCATCAGCAAAAAATGGAATCCTCAAGCAGGAAACACAATATCTTCAGCCACTGCGTCGTGGTCTAGTATTGGTAATCAACAGTAACGGCATGGATCCGCATCTCATGGTGGTGGATCGGTTAGAAGGTAGGCCCAACTCGAAAGAGAAAAGAAGGTGCTAGCGTCAGTGTTGGCATCCGAAGTTGTTGGTGACGGAATCGGGGCGGTTGCCGGTATCAGCCACGGTTACCAACGCCGAGATTGAGCCATGCGTGACGAACAGAAGAAGAAAAAGGGGAAACCCCTGTCTTTGAGCCGCGCTGAATCGATAGTTGATGAGAGAAATCATTCGGCCTGAAGTTGTTTTCAGAATAGACGATGGTTTGGTTCGATGGGGAAGAAGGCTTGTCTTTGGTGGCTTTAACAAGCGGCGGCCGGCGGTGTTCATGACAGTGATGGCATGTCGTGAAACCAGAGGGTTTCTCCATCGCCTGCAGGAAGGAAAGCGGAGGGAGGAACTACGCCGGCTGGTGCTGGCCCCAGCGGCGAGTGGCGTCGCCGACGATGTCGCGGACTGCGACAGGCGACAGCCGATTGGACGGGGGTGGTGTTGTGTCTGCGTGACCGGAATCTTTCCTTTGGTTGCTTCATTTGGAAGAGAGACCCTAGGTCTCTGGTGGGTGTCAAGCACGAATGAGGGAAATGGGGTGGAGCTTCTGGAACCCCAACTTTCTGAACAAAGGGTTATGGGTCTTGCTATTAGGCCCTATTCTCTCCTCCTGCCACCACACACAACGCTATTCACACTCATTCTACATATGTTGAAGCCCATATTGTTTCTGCAAATAAAAACTAGGTTGGGCCAAAGAACTATTCCGAGCTGCACCTCCACCGTTAGTCTTGCACCCCGGAAGATTATAAAGTTGAAGAAAAAGGGTTTTGACTCAAACAAGAAGGGTCTCAATTTTGCTCGGCACCCCTGGTTTTTAATCTCTGTACCCTATTCTTGTTGGGCTTCAACTATGATGTTTTTTTTATTGTCTTTGCTCTTTATTTTGTTTTATTATTGTGTGTTGTTATATTCATTTGTTAATAAAAATAAAAGATAAAAATCATAAAAATATTATATTATAAAATAAAAAACATTATTTTGATTTGCTGGCTTTTTTATATAGATTTCAAAATAAAAAAAAATCAAAAAATATGTTTTAAAGGTTTAAAGCACATGTGCGACTGTTCGTGTAAGTCTTGTGCTAAAAGCCTTTTCCTTTTCTTCTAAAAATAATAAAAATATGTTTTAAAGGTTTAAAGCACACGTGCGACCGTTCACATAGGCCTTGTGCTAAAAGCCTTTTCCTTTTCTTCTAAAAATAATAAAAATATGTTTTAAAGGTTTAAAGCACACGTGTGACCGTTCACGTAGGCCTTGTGCTAAAAAAAAACCTTTTTCCATTCTTTTACAAAAAATAATAAAAATGTTTTAAAGGTTTAAAGCACACGTGCGACCGTTCACGTAGGCCTTGTGCTAAAAACCTTTTTCCCTTCTTTTAAAAAAATAATAAAAATGTTTTAAAGGTGCACACCTACGACTGTTCGTGTAGGCCTTGTGCTAAAAACCTTTTCCCCTTCTTTTACAAAAATAATAAAAATATGTTTTAAAGGTTTAAGCACATGTGTGATCGCACGCATCGTCCTTATGCTAGAAAATATTTTCTTTTATAAAAATAATTAAAAATGTTTTAAAGATTTAAGCACATGTGTGATCGCATGCATCGTCCTTGTGCTAGAAAACCTTTCCTTTTATAAAAATAATTAAAAATGTTTTAAAGGTTTAAACACATGTGTGATCGCACGCATTGTCCTTATCCTAGAAAACCTTTTCTTTTATAAAAATAATTAAAAATGTTTTAAAGGTTTAAGCACATGTGTGATCGCACGCATCATTCTTGTGCTAGAAAACCTTTTCTTCTTTCTTTTTTTATAAAAATTTCAAAAATATAAAACATTCACATTTTCAAACAACAAACAACCTTTCAGCTAGAACTATGTGATCCTTGATTCTTCATCAAGAATGGAGATACGTAGGAGCAAGGCTAGTCCTTGTCAGGTTCACTTTCCAAAAATCCAAAAATTCAAATCTTTTGCAAACAAATTTTCCCAACGATTTCTCAAACAAAATTTTCAACAATTTAAAAGAACTACGTAACCCTGATTTCTCATTCTGGATGAGAATACGTAGGAGCGAGGTCAATCCTTGTCGGGCTCAAAAAACTAAAAAACATATTTTGTTTCTTTATAGTGTCTATTTTTGGGGATAATTAAACATTTTTGTAAACCACATCACATTTGCACATTTAATTAAAGGTACTGCCTTAGGGCAGGCGTTGTAAGGTACTAACACCTTCCCTACACATAACCGACTCCCGAACCCAGAATCTGGTTTTCGTGGACCGTGTCTTACTTTATGGTTTTTCCGTAGTTTTCCAGAATAAACTATGGTGGCGACTCTTTCACCTTTTTCAAAACTCGTTTTCTTTTTTGGATTGTCGTCCCGTCGCAATTTTCGATTGCGACAGGTCAGATAATTGAAAAAGGTAATTCTATTTTTATGAAATATTGGGTATTGTATTTAAAGGATAGGCATGGTTGTCTAGCAGCCAAAGAAAGCGAAGAAAAACCGGTTATATGAACTGCACTGAAGATCTTGTAGAAAAGGTGTTTGAAGCAAGATATGACTAGCAAAAACTCGGATAACTCCACTGATAAGGTAAATATAGCATGTTTAATAAGGTAAATAATGCAGAAGGAGAGGTGGAGCGATATAAAGCCTGACTTGTGGTGAAGGGCTACAAACAATAGAAAGGGATTAACTATGATGAAGTATTTTCTCCAATGACAAGGATGGAAACAATCCGACTACTATTTTCACTAGCCACTCAACAAGGATAGAAGATTCAGCAGATGGACGTGAAGTCTGCATTTTTAAATGGTTTTCTTGAAGATGAGGTATATGTAGAGCAACCTCTCGGTTACATGAGAAGGGGTGAAGAAAAGAAGGTGTTGAAGCTGAAGAAGGCGTTGTATGGTCTGAAGCAAGATCCTCGAGCATGGAATGGAAGAATTGATACATATTTTAAGAAGAATGGTTATGAGCAATGTCCGCATGAACATGCTCTATACCTAAAGAAGCACAAAACATGTATGTTGATTGTTGTTCTCTATGTAAATGATTTGATTTTCATGGGAAGTAAAACCGAGCTAGTTGAAGAATTTAAAGAAGTGATGAAGAGGGAGTTCGAAATGACCGATCTAGGCATGATGAAATATTTTGTGTCTGGAGGTCAATCAATGCTCAGTGGGGATTTTTGTGTCTTAAAAAGGTATGCTGAAGATATACTGAAAAGGGCAAAGATGATCAAGTGCAATCCGGTTTCTACTCCAATGGAACCTGGCACTAAGTTATCACAAAATTGAGAAGGGGATTGTGTTGATAAAAGTAGATATCGAAGCTTGACTGGGAGTCTTAGGTACTTAACAACCACAAGGCTAGACCTTATGCTGAGTGTGGGAGTCACAAGTCGTTTTATGGAAGAGCCAAGATATTCTCACTGGAAAGCATTGAAGCGGATATTAAGGTACGTAAAGGGAACCGTGTCTTTCAGATTATGGTATACTAAGTCAGATACTTACCAACTTAGTGGGTATTCAAAAAGGCACTGGTGTGGAGATGTGGATAACCGAAAGAGTACAGCTGGTTATGTCTTCTTTATGGGAGATACAACATTTACTTGGCCTTCAAAGAAACAACCTATTTTTGCACTATCAACGTTTGAGGCTGAATATGTTGCAGCATCTTGGAGTGTATGGCATGCAATCTGGTTGAGAAACCTGTTGAAACATTTGGAGGTAATGCAAGAAGAGTAGGTGTTGATCCGAGTAGATAATAGATCGGAAATTGAATTGGAAAGAACCCAATCAATCACGAGAGGAGCAAACATATTGATGTTCGTTTTCATTTCATCCGGGAAAAGGTGAAGGAAGGGAGTGTGGAACTTGAACACGTTGAAAGCAAAAAGCAAATAGCTGATATATTCACAAAGTCATCACCTACATCATCGTTTCAGGAATTAAGAAAGTTGATCGGAATGGAAGAAGAAAAAAATTTAAGTTTATGGGGGAGTTTTGTTAAATAAACTTAAATTAAGAAAAGAGATTTATTTGTTTATTTTGTTCAACGTTGCTGCAAAGTAGGCGGTTTTTTATTTTTTAGATTCGGTTGCAGTAGCTTTTCTGTTTAGGGGCTGGTTTTTAATTTTTTATTTGACGTTGTGTAAGTGACTATTTAATAGCATTTATCTCAATCAATGAAGCAACACATATTTTGCAGAGAAAATATATTTTTGTGCGTGAGGTTATTTTAACAGGGTATATAGCGACATAATTAGAGAAAGGAAATGTCGAAGTTTTGTTTTTATCCCCCGTTGACTAACCTTCTTGAGATGCAAAATGATATATATCATCTAACATCACCCTTCCACATCTAGAGAATATTTATTGACTATGTTGTACACCATATACCATATGATATTTTGACATATTCAAGCCTGATGTGTGCTTCAATGAAAACTTTGTCGGTAAAAGATGTGTTTATATGAGTTATATAGTAGAAAACTAACAAAAGATAATAAAAACTACCAATAAAGATTTTGCAAAATGTATAGATCCATTATTTTTAAGAATTTATCTGCACTCAAGCCTCCTAGGATATAACACTAACTTTCTAAAAAATTCTAAAGATATCAGAACTGGCAAAACATTTTATAAAGAATAAAATAATAAATCCATAATAATATAAGAAAGAAGAGAGGGGAGGAAGAAAATAAGATAAAAAAGAGAATGAGAGAAGTGTTGTGTATTTTAGAGGTGAGTAAGCCTCTATTTATAAAGTTTGTGAGCCAGCCCCAAAGCCCAAAAATTGTGACGAATCCCGCACATTTTGGTCAAAATAGTTTTAACAAAGAAAACAGAACGTTGAAGCAAATATGTGCCTTGACTTACGAAAGAATGCAGTTTTGAATGAAACTGTGACTGACAAAGCCTTGTGGTTTTGACCAGTTGAAAAAGCAACATTCATAAAATAACGTTCATCACTACTTTCGCTGGCATACTTTTGTAATAATAGTTTTTAGATTTTTATAACAATCCCCAACAAATTACAAAAGTCGAAAAAGAAAGATAAAAAGAAAAGAAAGAAAAAATTATCATAGGTTTCATAGGATGTAATGCATCAGAGCTGGTATAGAAGTTATATGAACCAGTCCTAGATCGAGAAACTTAACACACAATATAATTGGTATAGCAAGCCATATAAACCAAGTACACTTGACATGTGTTAGAGGTTTATCAATCACAATACATTCATACAATCCTTTTTGTTTCTTTTGCGTTGCACTTACTATGCCATGCACGTGCCCAGTATTCATGAGTACTCAAGAGATCATGCCAAGATCTCATGTAAGAGGCTCCATTTGACACTTACATAAATTATTTCGTCAAGTATGTGCTACAAATTATACATTATACATAAGGGATATGAAAATCATTAAAAACTTTGTTTAAATTAAAATTCTTTCACCACATAGAATTTTAATTACAAAGTTTAATTTCTCAATAATGTAATCTCTAGCACTTTCACACACACCATAAAAATGGACATATTTGATTTAAAATCAAGTTAGTGATATCAAAACTAACAAATGATTTGTTTTTACCCATATGAACTTTATTCACAGGATCTCTAATCACAAAAGTTGAGTTACCATCACTTGTTTGTTTGCAAGTGGCTTAAGACTCATTCCCTTTGAGGTTTCTAAGATCATATTTCTTTTCATTGGTTTAATAAGAGGATCTGCTAGATTTCATTCTGATTTCACATAATCACTGGAAATAGTTCCACTCTTTAGCATTTGCTTAACCAAATTGTGTCTTAATTGTATATGTCTGTTCTTTCCATTATAATTATCGTTTCTAGCTATAGCTATTGCAGATTGGCAATCACAGTGTATTAACATCGATTAGGTTGGTTTCTTTCCTGTGGAATGTTCTCTAAGAAGTTTTTCGACCACTCAGCCTCACTACTAGCCATCTCAAGAGAAACAAATTCAGATTCCATTGTTGATCTTGCAACAATTGTTTGTCTGGTTGATCTCCATGTAATCGCACCAACCCCAAGTGTGGATACATAACCACTAATGGATTTTGTTTCATCTAAATCAGAGATCTAGTTATCAACATTGTACCCTTCTAGTTAAGTAGGAAATCCACTATATTCAATGGCATAATCCATTAAACCTCTTAAGTATCTCATAAGTCTTGCAAGTGCATATCAATGTTCTTGATTTGGACATTAAGTGTACCTACTCAGTCTACCTATTGTATATGCAATCTAAAAAATTTCATCAAATGTAGTAAGCTCCCAATTATCTAGGCATATTGAGGCTAAGATATATATTATCCTTTATTTTTCATTAATTTAGAGTTAGCATCATAAGAGGTACTCACGGGTTTGAAGTCATAATACCCAAATTTCTTAAGAAGTTTTTCATGTTATTGTTCTTGGGATAATAATATATTATCTCCCTTCCTTATGATTCTGACACCTAAAATTACATTGGCTTCACCCATATCTTTCATTTCAAAGTTCGATCTTAGAAACAATTTAGTTGTAGCGACAATCTCATTACATGTACGAAAAATTTACTTGTCATCCACATACAAGCATATAATGACACAATCACCATTTTCAGATTTAGAGTACACATATTTATTAGCATCATTAGATGAAAAACCATCACATAGCAATACATAGTCAAGCTTTTCATGCCATTGCTTTGGTGCTTGTTTCAACCCATATAAGGAATTTAAAAGTTTGCACATTTTTTTCTCTTAACCAGGTACAACATACTCTTCAGGTTGAGTCATAAATTTCCTCCTTCAAATCACCATTCAAAAATATAGTTTTAACCTTCATTTTGTGTATTACTAACTTATGGATAGCTGCTAAGGCTAACAACACTTGAATGGAGGAAATCTTAGTCATGGAGGCAAAGGTGTCAAAATAATCTAGGTTGGGTTTTTGAGTAAAGTCTTTGGCTACTAACCTTGCCTTATACTTCTCTATAGATCCATCAAGGCTAGAGTCTTTCTAGATGTGAGTTTGGGAAGAACTTTTTCTTTTTCCAGAACAAGAGTTGTCTTGGAATCATCGAGGTAAACGTGTTCTTCTCCATCCCCTACACTAGCGTAGGAGATAAAGGCAATTTTTTTGTTTGCACATATATGCCTGGTAGCACCAAAGTCTACCATCCATTTGCTCAAATTGGTCATAAAAAATTTACTTATGAAACGAACGCAGTAATAATATCATCTCCTTCAATTATATTTGTCTTAAGAGGATTGTCGTTTCTTGGTTTGTGCTTGCACTGTGGTGCTTGATAGTCCGATTTTCCACACACGAAGCAATTTCCTTTCTTCTTAAAAGTGGGGTTAGATCCGTTTGGACGAGATTTTTAAAAATTATTTTTCCTATTATGATCAGGTTTTTGCTCGTACCTTTTTGTAGCAGGTTTGTCTTCTACCATATTTATTTTTACAAACAAAGCTTTGGCCCTTGCAGTAGCACACTCTTTCTTGTTAGTATCTTCAATAATTATGTGTGTGATGAGCTTTGAAAGTGACATCTGATTGTGTCTATGTTTCAGTTGTTGTTTGTAATCAGTCTAGGATGGTGGCAATTTCTCCATCAGATGTTCTGAAACAAATTCATCCAGTAGAAGAATGTTCTCTGCTTTGATATCTTCAAGCAGTTTTTGGTACTCATTGATTTGAGACTTTATGTTCTTATCTTCAATCATTTCCCAACGATAGTAATTCCCAATAATTAACCTTTGTTTGATGACATCTTTAGCCGTGTATTTGAGAACTAACGAATCCCAAATATCGTTTGCTTCCTTATAGGAACAATACACATCGAACAAATCATTAGATAATGCATTAAGTAAAGTATGTTGTCATATCTTGTTTGTATGAATTCAATCTTCAACTTGTTTTGAATTTGAAAGGAGACTAGAGTCAAGTTTCAGAGATGAAAGAGCAAAAACAACTTTGTACATGTGTAAAAGAGTGGACACATTCTTGCCATCATCGAAAATTCTGACCATAGAAGACCTCAATTTTCAATACATCCGAG
Organism: Vigna reflexopilosa; assembly: GCA_027742785.1. Taxonomy (NCBI): domain Eukaryota; kingdom Viridiplantae; phylum Streptophyta; class Magnoliopsida; order Fabales; family Fabaceae; genus Vigna; species Vigna reflexopilosa. The sequence continues at coordinate 11,300,667 of CM050918.1, forward strand.
AAAGGTTTTGCAAAGATCGTCTAAGTTCTAGAAATAATGTTCTGATTCTTTGGGATTGAGTTATTGATGTTACACATAAGTCCTTAAGATTGTTGTAGAAAAAGATGACAAAAGATAATAAAAACCACGAACAAAGATTTCCCGAGACGTTTAGATCCACTATTCTTAAGGACTCATCCGCGGTGTATTGCGCAAGTCCTTAGATACAACAGAAACTTTCTTAAAATTTATGAGAATATCAAAACTAGCAAAGAACTCTATAAAGAGTAAAATAATAAACTCAGGATGCTATAACAAAGAAGAGAGAGAAGGAAGAACTTAAGAGAAAAAGGATAATGAAAGGAATGTTGTGTATTTTGGAGGTGAGAATAAACCTCTATTTATAAAGTTGGTGAACCAAATTATGTGTGACCGGAGAACATGAACATATAGACCCATATTTTGGGATCCGACAACAAATATAAATAATGTTGCGAATAAGTTGGTATTGCAAAAGATAAAAAAAAAAAGTCTCACGTGATTTAGATTACATATCCATAAAGGATTTATACAACAAGGCATTCTATACACCTTTAAAGTGGATGGCAAAAGAGATGAGTGATGCGCATAATGTTGTGGGTTTCAATTGTTATTTTGGCACAACTCAGTTCAAATCCCACTAAGTCTTGAGTTATTTTAAGGTTTAAACCCTCCCTTGGTCCTTATATTTGTGGATCAATCTCAAGTGGGTCATCGTTTTTTTTTTTCTCAATTGGGTCCGTAAACTTGTAAAATTGAGCCAATTAAGCCCTCCCCGTTAAGTTTTCAATAACACCGTCTAACTATGATGATGTGGTGCACATCTTATTGTTGATGCAACAAATTTATATTAGGTGGAATTTTTTTTAAGATGAACAGTTTAATTAGAAATGTCAGGAATTCAGAGTGTTCATCATCCTACACCTCTTCATCTTTCCTTTCGAGCATTTCAATAGAAACTCTCTGTATAAATCTGAAAAATTGAGCATAATCATCAAATCAAGGAAGAAATAGTTTATACATAAGGAAATGAATTTGGGAATGGTTCCGTTGAGTTGGTTGGAGCTCAGATCCATGTGAAGTAGGCTGGGGAGGGCTGAAATGGAATCGGGGATGGAGTCGGAAGAAGGAGTTGGAAGCGAGGGAGATGTTTGTGAGGGAAATTAGGTCTCCGATTGAGGAAGGGATTTCGCCGGCGAGGGCGTTGGAGGAGAGGTTGAGAAGTTGGAGGGAGTCAAGCATGGTGATAGAAGGGGGATGTTGCCTTTGAGGCAGTGAGGTCGAGGCGGCGGGGTCGAGGGGGCGAGGTCGAGGCAGCGATCAAAGGTTATCAGGGTTCGTGTTTTTTCTATTGTTCATACTGGCTTTGGCGTTGATCAAAGGAACAGGAAAAAGAGCGGGTCCTGATATTTTTAATCCCTTTGAAGATTAGGATGTATTGTTTTGTTGTGAACTTGTGAAAAAAGCTTTGCGTTGAGCCTGGGCAATCAGGGTTCATTTTTTATTCAACTTGTAAGAGAGTCCCTATGAGGTGTTTGTCAAATTGTTTCAGACAGATTTGGTGGTTAGTTTACAAAGGAAGGGAAAGGGGGTTGCAGAACTGCATACCCGCAATCAAGGTAAAGAGGTTGAATTCCAGATCCTTGACAAGTTGTGCATGTGAGTGAACCAACACCATCACAGTTTATGCATCTAGACACCTCCTTCTCACCCCCCCCCCCTCCCCACCAAGTTCAACTGTCACATTGCCAGATCCTAAGCAAAATCTACATTTCTCTGCCCACAGTATAACAAGATTGGTAAAAAAACCTACATAGACCATATTAGTAAAAACAATAATTTCTGATTGATTGAGAAATTAAACTCGTTTCAGTTTCTGATCGAATAATGCATCATATAGAAAATAAAACTTATGAGCACCAGATCCAGTACATGGGAAGCAGGGTTGTGTGTTTTCTCCCTTAGTCTACAACAAAGAGACACTGTAATCAAAACCCAAAACATCAGACGAAAAATAGAACATACAAAAGGGTACAGTGCAAAGTAATAACACTTTACAGCATTATCGATTTGGGTTTCATAGAACACTGGAATGCCTTCCTTTGTAAAATCAGGACGTCGTCACCATTGCCGGAGATGGAGAAGGAGAATTCGGTGGAGAAGGTGGTAGTGGCGTCAACGAAGAACCTTTGAAGGAAGCTTTAACAGACCTAGAACTATAGGTCTTGGGTGTTGTAGTATGGAATGGATTGGGGCTGGTGGAACACTTCGTCGGCGATATCCAGTCGAGAAATCTTTCTGACAATCGAGGTCAGCGGGAACCGGAGGATCTTTTGGGTAAGGACAAATATAAAAATTTTACACATGAAATTGTTGATTGTACATCAGATCACTCTTCAATCTAATACATAATGCCACATCATGTAAAAAAAAATACATCTCAACATCTATTTAACATCATAAGTGAAAACTTAACGGAGAAGGCTTAATTGGCTCAATTTTATAAGTTTATGGACCCAATTGAAACAAAAAAAAAAACGATGACCCACTTGAGATTGACCCACAAATATGAAGACCAAGGGAGGGTTTAAACCTTATTTTAATTGGTGTATTTATTTATTTTATTTTTTTCCTCGGTTAATATAAATGTTGAAGTCTTATATTGAATTTTCTATATTTGGGTCTTGTGAACATTTAGGATTCTTGGACCCCACGTTACACAAACGTTGCTTCCCCTTTCTCCGCAACATTCAACCCTTTATTCTGTAATCTAAGGAATCGTGGGAACATATGACCGTGTCATATGTAGATCAAGTCTCGTCTTATATATAGGTGCATCTTCCCTATTCTAAAATACACTTTCACTCCCTCTATTCTCTTGTATACTGAATTTTTTGTTCTTAAAAGCCTATTTACTAGTTCTGTAATTCTCAGTATCATCCAAAATGTTTCTATCATATCCTTAAAAGCTTACGTGTTCATCCACGTTTCAAAAAACAATCATAGTCATGTTCTCAATTAACTTATATTACAAACACAACCCTTAGCCAAATGCCCATGCAATTAACAAGATTCATAGACACGAATGCGTACTAATTTACATCAGATTTTATACTGAATAAAACAAATGAGTAAGATGTCAAAGAAATGAGTTCCCGCTGATCTTTAATTCAACAATTGCATTGAATTCGTTCTGGGATGAGACGGAAATGAAGTGCTTTAACTGCTTTAAATATTTAAGTGCAAAAGCAGAAAATTGATTATGTATTCGCTTTATCTGCCGCCGCGTCAATTTTGTACTCAAGAATGTCTAGCAAGTGTCGAATTATCCACGCTGGATTCGCAGTCCAATTCCACATAAAAGTTAACAACAATCTTGTTTTCTGATACAGAGAACTAAACGTGATTCTTTTTCTTTACAGAAGAAAAATTTATCCTTCCGATACGCTGACTATCTAATATCTAACACTCGTAAGCAAATTCTTCTGGCATGTTGCTAAAAGCCTTCATTGTATTGCTGACCACATCAAGAAGTTGCAAGTATTCATCAGCACCATCAACTAGACACTGCAATTCCATAAGCAACAAGTGAGACGTGAAGCAAAAATAGGCAATTGCACTTCACTGAAATTTAGAAGCTCCTAAAAGTTAAAAGCACCAAGAAAATGTTGTAAAATCATGTCCAGGAATAGTAAATAGGAAAGGGGGTAAGTAGTGTGTGTAATTATGTCATAAGTAACCTTATCAGCTTCACCCAGCTTCTTGGATATTCTTGCTTTCTGTTCATCTGACAGATCATTTTCTTCAACAATGGCTTCAAATAACTGGAAAAATAAAACTCAAATAAATACCAGGAGAAATCTTAATGAAACTGACCCAATAAAACAGAAACAAACAAATAAAGACCTGAGTAAGCATTTGAGAAGCTGGATATCCCTCTGCAATGAAATTGTTGACTTCCTTGTTGGCGAAATCAAAATTACCACTCCTGCAAGCTTGAAGAACTGCCTCCACAACTTTTTCTGGAACAACCTGATATATTGATTGAGATTTTAAAAAGTCCAGACAAACAGGAACGGAGATAAAGAGGTGATCTAGTACATAGTTACCAGAAACGATGTCACAACAACAAATTGGATTGAAAACTAGTTAATGATACAAAAAAGTGTCACACAGCTTGAAGAGAAGACCCCAAATAGGAGGCCTCATCAAGGAATATATGCAATGCTGACTTCCAATGCTTCAAAAAATGGCATCTAGATGGCAAATTTTGTGAACTTATATACCAAGACACCACACTATCAGGACAAATTAAAAATCCTTTATCTATATTCTTAAAAAAGCTAGAGGGAAAATCACACGATAAAGTAAATCCAAAACTTTAAGTCAAAATCCTGGTCCTTCAGCCAATAATTGTCATTTAATCCTCAAGCCCAATGTGAATCATGATACATACAAACAACATACAAAATAATGTTATAAACAACTTTAATCTATTACATAGAAACAGAAAAAGCCATAGGATGGTGGTGCCACAACCTACCCCAGACACAGAAATCAGATTCTCTGAAGATATTGAAGATCCAAATAAGCGAGCTGCAGACTGCAATGTTATATACCAAGTTAGCTCAAAAAATGAAAAAGGACACACAATTCCTCTATGTTCAGTAGGATTGCCTTGATTAAAACAATTTACATTTCCTGGTGATAGCATTATGTGTATTAAATCATAGCACACAAGATAATTTAATTTTATAGTTTATGCTAATAAATTGGTTATGCATTAAGTGAAAAAAAAAATCTACATGCAAACCAACAGGAAGGAGAGCCCTATAAAAATATTTTTAAAAGGATAGAACAGGTCGAAAATAATACCCAAATCATAACACGTCTATGTTCTACCAAGTTTCAATAGAAAGGCTTAACCAGAGACCCTCATCTCTTATCAGCCTGGTGTTTGTAGACTATTGAATTTTATTCTTATGCCATTACTAGTAAAGCATGAAGATGAAAGCATACATTCCTACAATCAAACAAATTTTATTCATAATACAGGCTCCCCTCTCATATCAGCAATAAACTTTTGACCTCATCACCGCATCAACTTTCCATTGATGTTAATAGTTGATTCAGCACCAAATATAAATAAATAAATAAATAAATGAAATCATGTCCTAAAAATCAGGCAACATGCAATAGCAAAACAATCGTTTTAAGAAAAATAACCATAAATAACAGTTTTTCATGTAACAATTATTTCCTAAGAAACAGAACGCAATTAACACACGTGGAATTTTATTCATTATTCTTGTGGAGTCAATCAGAGTATGTTTGAAGCATCGCATTCATAGATTACACACAAATTATTTAATGTAAAGAGGTTCAGTTAAATTACCTATGAAAACTATAAGATATTAGAAATCAGAACTTAAATGTTCAAAAATTGAGTGTGTTGATCAGGAAATCTCACCTGCAAGTATGTGATTGCCCGGCGAAGATCTCCATGAGAAATAGAACTAAGGGTTGAAAGAGCCTGTGGAAGCAATGGTATGTAAAATAATCCATTATGATGTAACAAAACCTTTAAAGGACTGAAAACTTTAGGAATAACACTACATTCTGTGAGCACTGACAAGGCATTTGGTTGGAGAGAAATGGAAAGGGGAGTTGAAGGGGTCGGTTTAAATAAAATTTCTTGTTTGATTCAATTTCTAAGAGGGGATGGATTGAGAATGGAGGGGAGCAAAATCCCTGGTTCAATTTTTGCTCCCCTTCAATTTCTAAAAGCCGTTTAAAACATTTCAAATGTATTGACAAAAATAATCCTATTTACACGCTGGAACCCAAAATAACAAGGAAATGAAAGTAAATTAATTTTAAAAATCTGTCCCCTCCCCTTATGAGCCAAAAAAGAAAAGAGTTGCTTATCCTCTCCATTCATATCCCTCCCCTCCCTCCCTCTCCAAACGGGGTATCTCTAATAAAAACCCCCTCCTCTTCCTTCCCTTCCCAACCATTGAACTAAATAGTCCATCAGGTTCTCACCTCAGCATCAAGACAGAGTCCCTCTTCTTTGCATATGTACAATATCCGGCTGCTCATGATTTCTTCTGACAATGGCTTGAACCTGAATTTTGCACACCTTGAAGCAAGTGGTTCTATAATCCTATGAAAAAAATGACAGCCATATATGAGGTTATGTGTTCTATCCTTGGAAAGTACAAGAATAACAAAAGGAAAAGGCCTATCAATATATCACACTAACATGGCATTTGACACCAAAGAAAATTTGCATACACAGGAACCATGATTCCTGAGAAATATGAACCCTGAGAACTATGATTCACATGAATGATGAGTTTCACTTGATTGGTCAAATATAATACCATGAAATTTATACAAGTTTCCTATAATTCAAAGAGTAATGTCACTTTTACTAAAACGATTTAATAACAATAACATAAATTAAAAACTTTCCATTTAACTAAAGAAAGTTAGATTTTATTCTCCCTATAAGAATGTTTGTGGAAAACATGGTAAATATCTATTCCCAGAAAACAGTGTTGCCCAAAAAATTATTTTTTAAAATGTAACCGAATATAGAAAACATACTTTCTCATTGAAAAGGTAACCAGAAAACTATTTTTTAAAAAGTAACCAAATATAGAAAACATTATTTTTTTAAAAGCCATACCGTTTTTGGAGCAAGCCATTCCATGGATTATATGGATTAATTACTATTATCAAGTTAACTATAATACTCATTAGCTCTTGAAAGATATGAGGATAACAAAATAAACAGTACATATTAGCATGGAAGAAAGATACCTGCTCACATAGTTGCATATAAAAAAGAACCTTGTAACTTTAGAGTACGTTTCCATTGTACGCCTCAGGGCATTCTGTACAGCAATTAAAGGTGGTGTGAAACCAAAACACTTTGAGACAAGCAACTTTAGAAATGAAAAACATAGAAAACCTGCCTGAGCATCTTCTGTCATTGAGTCAGCCTCATCTAGAACAATAATCTTGAATGGTGGACAAAGATAACCACTGAAATATAAAAACACCATAACAAAGAGGAAATCATACAGATCTTACAAGCGGATAAAGAAGGAGGAAAGAATCTTAAGAGAATTAGATTTCACATACTTCTTACGCTTAACAGTACCAACAGCCACAGCAGCAAAATCTTTTATCTTTGTACGAACAACATTAATCCCTCTATCATCACTTGCATTCAGCTCCAGCACCCTAGACTTATAGAGCTCAGGCCTGCAATATATAGCTGTTACAAATTACATTACATGTGCCATTGTACCCATTAGCACAACAGGTTAGCTTAAGGAAGAAAATGGCATCAGTTTTTACTGCCTATGAATCCCAACTCATAAAACAAACAAAATTGACATTTTGATAAATTCAATCTTCAAAAATGATCCTCTATAGCATTACAGTATTCTTTCATTTCTAATAGTTGATAAAAATATATTCCTGGTAAATTTATTACCATAAGTTGCTATTAAAGTGATGCACAATTTGCATAGTCTGTGGATCTCTATGACTCAACATGTCAAGAATTCAAAAGTAGTGTACACAACATATAACATTCAGAAACTGGGTCATATAACTTTTGTGAAAATATTTGAACTTAAGGTATTCCTTAAATCATATTTCATTTCCTTTTTTTCTCAGTCAATGATTTCATGGTGTAACTGAACTAGCAAAGATTTATAGAAATACTTTTAAGAGTGACAAAGCATATATTAAGAGAAAGTTTTAACAGAGAGTTCGTATCACCTTGGTTTCTACTACGTAAGTAGTCAATCTTGGATTCTTGATTAGTTATTATTTAGTAGCTCTGTTTACTTTTATTTACAGAGAAAAAGTGACATGACAGAATTAAGGTCTCACAAGTCACACAACAGAATTAAGAAATTGACATGACAGCCAGAAATAAGCAAGCTCTCTTATAATTGCGAAAATAAAACCAAAGAGGGATACCCGAAAAGCTGACGGGCAATTGCAAGGGCAGTAGTTGTTTTCCCAGTGCCGGGAGGACCATAGAAGAGCATGTGGGGGCACTGCAATACAACAATATTGACTTGATTCAGTGAGGAAGAAGAGGAGGACGTAAGGGAGAAGTAGGCGTTCAGAAAGGGTAATTACACTTCCAGTTTCAAGTGTATTTGTTAGAACTCGAACAACTTCTTCTTGGTAGGCAACATCTTTCACTTGCCTTGGTCGGCTGGGTTACAGCATGCAAAATTAGATTTGTACAGAATAAGATATAGAAATAATTGAAAGAAAATTTATCTTACTATTTCTCGACCCATTGCTGAGAGCTCTGCATGATTGGCACCGTCTATTTTCAGGCACTATTAAAAAAAAGTAAAAGTTTAGAAACAGCAAATATCAAGGCAATAACATATCAAGACAGTATCATATAAGACTATAAATAATACAAAATAACAATATAAATAGCTACTAGGAGGTTGCATATCACAATATAGGAAAATGAGGTGTTTTAATGCCAGATTCATAACAGTTACTATCTTCATTTGGTGCATAATAACTTAAAACCAGGCCCAGTTGTGAGAAACCTGCTGCTAAGCCAGGAAACTTAAGTTGTTTTGTAACAAAAATGGAAGCAATAGAATATGGATATATAAGATAGTGCATAATCGAATTTGTGACTTCTATTGCTTCTTAAAATATCTTACAAAATTTTGAGTGTATCTGATCACTAAGAGGGCAATCATACATGCAGCAAGTACAAACATCTGAACTTTAAACTATTTAAAGAAAAACATGGCGCAAAGGGCAGTATGAAAGATGGACTAGAGAAAAATAGCCACGACAAAGTTTCATTACCTTGCATTGTACATCCTGAAATACATGTCCAAACAAACAAACATATCTTGGAACATAGCAACAGTACAGAAAAATATCACCGACAGTGACCACCACACACCAACCACAGACGAAAACGATGGGGTCAAATAACAAAAAGGAGGACCCCTGATTCAAGTAGTCTTGCTACAGAACAAATAAAATTGCAGTCAACCCAGGGAAACAAAACAAATTACTCCATAACACTTCAGATTGAAAATAATCCCAGCACAAAACACCAGTAACTAAATGTTGTTCAAACCCCTTATTTCAAACAGCCCAAAGTACGAAAATTCTTACAAAAAGGCTGTTGTTTTATTAAGCCGATCATCGTGTTTTGTTTCCCTATGGGTAGCTAGCTAACTTCAACTCGAATTCCATACCGGTGAGAGCAAACTTACTAATTAGCATAAATGTACCATGTACTAACAAATATACGAACAATATGCAACTATGTAGCCTTTCAAAAGGCAAACATTAACATGTTTCAAACAAAATCATTACTTGGAGTCTTCTCATAAATGCTGGGTACTACTAAACATGTGCGGAACATTTGTTTCCAATTCTGTACGTGCCAATGCACCAAACAATTACGAAGGCAAGCACTGAGACGATGAATGAAAAGCAAAAAAACAAACACTGATAATAACATTCACATAGGAATATTGAGAATGAGAGAGAATAATAAAATACCAGATTATATGACTAAAATAGAACACTTCAGTGGAACGACGAGAACCTCCGAGCGAGCACGCAACGAGTCAAAAGGAACGAAAAAAATATCACAATCGCGAGTCTGAGATGGAAGGGTGAAATAAATTGGGAATTGAGATCGTAAATAGAGGAAGAGGGTTTAGGGGGTGAGGGTTTTCTGTTCTTATTTTGAAATTAGGGTCCCAATTATTTGGCTAAGGAGTGAACATATTGCGAGTGTACTTTTCCCGCGGGAAAATTTCATCTAATTTTACTAAAATGCCATTGCGTAAAAAACAAACAAAAAATACATTTTTAAAATATAAATTAATAAGTTTAATTTTATTTTTAGTTCTTAAATTTCAAAATAAATTATGTTTGAAATTTTGAAATTTTTTAAAATACGTTTAAATTTCTTGATTCAAAAAATATAGGGTTTGAGTCCATCGCATTAGATTTGAGAACAGTATCAAAGTAAATTATTTTATAAATGATTATAAATTAAAATCATATCTTTTATATTAGAATAATTAAAATATTTATTTAAAATACAAAAACTAAAATCACATTTATATTAAATTTTAGGAACCAAATATAATTAAATGAGTCCATGGCATCGCATGGTATTTTAGAAAATGTGTGTGCTTTGAAGTTGTAACTTCGTAATTTAGTGCCTTGTAATTCTATGATTATAGGTTTTAATGTTATTTGTTAATTTCTTATTTTATTATGAATTATTTTTTCTTTCTTATTTTTTTTTTTTTGCATGTTTGTATGTTGGGATGTTGTTGAGTGGACTATGTTGTTATCTTTTCCTTTTCTTAAAAAAAATATCTACTCAAACCCAGAATTATTACACTTCATGAATTTGAATTTAAATGGTTTTTATTCAACCAAATAGTTTTTGTATTTTATAATATTATAAGACTAAATTTCTTAAATCCACAACTTAATAAGTATAATTACTCAAAACCAAATACCTATAACAAATTATTAAAATATGAAAAAAAAAATTAATAATAATAAAATAAGTCGAGAGTATAACTTTTCTCCACTTGTCCTATTAAGATTGATGATTAAACAATAAAAAGATAAGATATGAATAATTATATAAAGTAAATAGAATTTTATTTTATTTATAAATCTGATCCATTCAGAACACTCGTCAACTAAACTATTGTAAGGTGTGATTAGATTAAAATAATAAAAAATTAATGAAAATAAAGAGAGAGAATGATTGATGAGGAAAGGAGACAAAAGATGAAAATGAGAGTGAAGTTTTTTATTTTTTCTTCAATTCTCTTTTTAATTAGTCTGCATTACTAGTTAATTGTTTTTTTTTATTAGTAATTTTCTAGTTATGTAAAATACAACTTTATTAATTTTGATTTACATTCTTCTAATTAATCTCAATAAACATGTATTTTTCAAATGCAATTTAAACTCGGATGAACAACTTTTATAAACATTATCTTCCAATAATAATAATAAAAGTAATTCGTTTGACAATTTCATTTAATAAATCTCTTGCAATTCTACTAAAAGACAATGTTGCAATTATATTGATTAGTACAAAAGACAATTATAATTATATTTCCATGATAATTACATCATTAAAATAATGATTACATTATACCTTCATTTGTCTTATAGTTGTTAAATATAGAATAATAATTAACCAAATTTTGTATGAAAAAATTATTTTTGTATGTTTTAAATTCAATAATCAATTAGATTAAAATCACAAATAATCTACCATTTTAAAAAGTTGATTATATTATACAATTTAAAAATTATATTTTGACAAATAATTATTTATGTATAATAATCATTATTAATATTGTTTCAAAATAATGAGTTGAGTTAAGTGAAAAACATAATAATTACTTATGTGTTTAATTGTAGTCAATTATTTCAAGTCACTATAAAATAAGGATGACAATAGAATTAGACATGGAAATTTCCACCAGAATATATCCGGGATACATTTTTTCAATATAATATCAATTAATTAATTTTGATGAAAATATAAAAATCACATCAAAGAAAGTATAATATTATTAAATATTTAATATAAAAAAAGTAAATTATCATTTCTTTAATATCAAATATTTTAAAAAATATATAATTATTTACAATTTTAATTTGAGTAATTTATTAATTATGCAAATATTGATTAAACAAAGGTAATAAAATAAATAAAATTTTTAAAAGCTATAAAAAAGCAAATATTCAACATTAAAAATATTTTGAATGGTATTTTACTTTCTTTTCCAAATTTTAATGAAATATTTTATTTTATAAATTGATAAAAATTACAAACACACCACTTGAATCAACATGCACAAATAATAAAATTTAAATTAATAATAATTAAAATTTAACATAAATTTTTCATCCTTCAAACTTCAATTTATATTAAATGGTTATAAACAAGATTAAATGATTACAAATATTGGTGGTAATAATACTAAATTATTATATTATAATAAATAAAATGTTTTTACATAATTAAAGTGATAGAATTACACTTATCATGAGTTAAAAATATAAAAAAAAAAATCATTATTCATCTTACCACCAAGATAGACCGTTAAAAAATAAACAATCCCTTTTATTTATATATATATATATATATATATATATATGGGTTTGTTAACGCGTGTACGCCTATTTTAACAATGTGTACTAGATTTTAGTAGACAAAAATAACCTCATATATTATGTATTCTAAGTTTTAAAGTCAAGAGTATTTGAATAATTTTCATTCTCAAAACTAAAAAAAAAAACAAGAAATCCACAAACCCTTATTCACCTCCTTCATTCCTCTCAACCATTTCTCTTTCATCTCTCTCACTCCAACATTTTCTCTATCATCCTATGATAGATCCAACTGAAAAAAAATAAAATACTCGTCGTTAAACAATTTACCTTTGTAAAGAGTTGAGTCATTGACATATTCGCCTTCACGCAAGGTTCGTTCAAGATCTTTTTAATTTCATCATCTTCACTAACCTCTCTAATTTCTTCATCTGCAGATGTTGAATCATCATTTCTTAAAAAACCTCCAAGCCAATTACCAATTGCTTCTGATGTCATTATGCTTGTGAAAATTAGATAAAATTAGATAAGACAAAAATTATAAAATGAAAACTCATTATAAAATCACTTTTTTTAAGAAATTGTTTAATAACAAGTGTTTCTGATAATTAGATAAAGTTAGATAAGACAAAATTTATAAAATGAAAACTAATTATAAAATCATTTTTTGTAAGAAATTGTTTAAAAGCGAGTGTTTCTGATTTTTTTTTCAGGCGAATTACCAATTTTTTCATATGTCATTATGCAAATAAAATTAGATAAGACAAAAATTATAAAATGAAAACTCATTATAAAATCTTTTTTTTGTAAGAAATTGTTTCACCGCTAGTGTTTCTGATTTTTTCAATTGGGGCTGCAACAGATATGACCGAGAAAAAGGTTGGAGTGAAAGAGATGAAAGAGAAAGGGTTGAGAAGAATGAGAGAGGTGAATAAGGGTTTGAGGGTTCTTGTGGGTTGAGAAGAATGAGAGAGGTGAGTAAGGGTTTGGGGGTTCTTGTTTTTTTTTTTAGTTTTGAGAATGAAAATTATTCAAATACCCTTAACTTTAAAACTTAGAATCCATAATATATGAGGTTATTTATGTTTCTAAAACCCAGTACATATTGTTAAAATGTACCAACTAAAAAATAGGCGTACACGCGTTAACAAATCCATATATATATATATATATATATATATATATATATATATATATATATATATATATATATATATATATATATATATTCTTTTAATTATTTTTTATCAAATTGAATATAATTGAATCAAAGCAATATATGTCTTCGTTTTTCATTTTGATTATATTATTTTATTTCTTTTATTCTAACTAATTGAAGTTACATTATTTTTACCCTCTTCAATAGTAGTATTAAGAAAAAAAATTCTAAATATAAAATTATCTTTTCTTTAACCAATTCATCTTGTTTAATTGTGTTTTCAATCATATTTTACTTTACGCTATCAAATTTTATAAATATAAAGTAGAATTTGAAGTCAATTTTTTAAATTTTGTAAAAAAAATTGTAAAGTAAGAAAAAAGTTGAAATAATAGTTTCAATCTTTCATGTAATTTATTTTTAATATTTAAACTGTTTATTTCTCTAAAGTCTCACATGTGAAACAAATACTTGAATTGCATATTTGAATCTATAAGAATCGGATAAAAAATTTACAATGTATTTTTCCTTCTTAGGTTATGTTTGTTTGAATAGATTGTACAGATCAAGCATAATTGCAAACGCGAATTATAAATAAATTTGGTGTTCTGTTTAAGTGATTTGAAGGCAAGGGGGATACAAGGTTTTTTTATCATCCTCTTAAGTAGAGATTTGAAGGAAAAAAACTAAAATGACATATTTAATCTCATGTTATTTTACCATTCCTAAGCTGCAAAATTCTTTTCCAAACCTCTTTAATTAATTTTAGATTTCATTGTGAAACATCCCAACAAGAGGCTAAAAAATAAAAAATAATAACACTTTCTTAAGTAGTTTAATATAAAATTGTTCTCTTTAATATTCAAAGACTTTATTCTAATAGTATCATAAAAACAAAAAGACTACATAATGTTGTCCTTACAAAACTAAAAAAAAATTCAAACATTCCAGTACCATCTGCAATACTATCTACTCTCGTACAAGTACGATCATTGTAGGTGGAAACCACAACCACACACGCAAGGGTGAGCAACCAGAAATGACATCATTTTATATAGCATAATAGAACAACATTAACTATAAACCATAAAAGTTCTAACAACATATCTCCACAGAAAATAATATCACAACTGATACATTCACAAACCAACGTCATTTCCTCGCACTTTATCGTCCCAACCTGTTTCGTAAAACAAGGCGATTCGAGTTGTCCTCCATCGCAACTTCAAACCTATCTCCTTAACTCATCAAGGACTAACGAGTAAAAACTTCGGTTAGGCACACCCACCGAGTACTATACTCAGCACGAGCATAAGTCTTTGGACGAGACATCCAACCCTTTCTTTCCTCTCGCAAGAGGAATGGTGATACTCGAATCTTTATTCTCTAAGCGAGACCCAACCATCTTCTCGTATCACAATACGAAAAGCTCTCACATCCGACAAAAATACAAGGAAAATACATAGGTTCTATTTAAATCTTAACTCCGTACTCATTCTCCATAATATACATTAACTGAACACTCATTAAAATTAATTGCCAAAACAAGTATACAATTATGCGTAATTCAATACATGCATGATACTAAGATTTCACTAATTTACAACTCCCAGTACCACTGTCTATTTTATTATTATTATTATTATATTATTTTAATAAATAAAGCAAATCATACTAAGTAAAGATAGCTTTCTAAACTACGTGCACAACTTTCTAAATTACGCGCACAATATACTATAATGAAACTAACATTAACAGGAAACCATAAATACCACAAAAAAATATGAATCCGCATCACAACCCATTTTATATAACTTTTCACTTTCTCTCATACTCTTTCAAGTAACTAAAGTACTTCCCCTCACTTTTTCTCTTTCTCACACTACTTACGTAGTTCTCATGTAAAGTTTCTCTCTGTCTCTCCATTTAATATTAAGTGCACACCATATTTCACACAACCAATTCCTCTCACCTTAGCCTAATCAACCCTTTTCACTCTTTTCCTCCCTATTCCCTTCTTTTCAAACAAACCCATCTTAACACCATCACCCACTCATAAAATCTCTACCACTGAGACTCAACCTCACTCATGCACACTTCTCTATCACCAATACCTAAACCCGAAACCTATTTAGATTCAACCCTCTTCTTCTACTCCTTTTTCCTCCTCTCTTTGAAACTCAATAACTCACTCACTCTTTTATTTTTAACTTACAGTACCAAAACCGAAACTAATTCCTTGCTTCATTTCTCCTTTTACCTATTCCCTTTCCTTTCTCCTATTAATTATAAACCACCCAACCTAAAGCTACAGAGCGAGACATCCATGCCAAACCTTCCTCCCTTTCATCATTTAGTGTCACGAAAATACTAACCTTCCATCCCAAAACCCCTCCTTATTTTCTTTTTCTCTTCCCCACCAACATTTTCATATGATCCCCCACTGTTCCTAGTCATAATGAAAGAATACAAGGAAGAGAGAAAAAGAATCCATCATACAAAATTATCAACACCCACTCACACCGCATGCATACAAGGTTTCCCCCTTCCCATAACGTTCTCAAAAAAACGTTAAAAACATCACATATCATCATAAAACATTCATCCACCATTAAAACACAGTTCAAACCACATGCACATAAGGAGTTTTCGGTTTCTCCCCTTACCTGGTTTTCCAGTGAATTTCTAAAGATCCTTTGCTTCCCAACGAGCTCCAAACACGTTCCTCCCACAAGGTTGGTCTCCTTTATTCCCACTTACATCACGTTCACGGCCTGGCACAAAAAAGATTTGATCTCACAGTCTCTAGCCAACTCTCACTCTAGCGGATGCCAAAAGAAGATTTAGGGTTTTTTCCTTTACTCACACGGTCACAACGCATATCCCTGGCCTAAGCTTACCCTAAAGCAATTTAAAACCCTCTCCTAACACTTTCCATTCTGGTCCAAAAATCTCTCCGTAATCCACTCAAAGTATCCCCACTAAGACAGACTCACGATTTCCACTCTTAACCTTCTTTTTCTACAAAAAATTCCAATCTTAACAGTTATAACCTGAGTGTTAAGAAGTATTAGTTGTGCCCATAATATCCTTTACTTTAAACCAAGAAAAAAGATAAAAATCCTTACTGGAAGTATATGAGACCCTAATCTCCGACCACCCTCACTCTCAAATTTATTTATTTATTTATTTTTAAAGGAACAAACAATTACATACCCCAAAATTTACATCTTCTATGTTACTGGACAAACCCACTTCATGATAAACCTTTCTCTCTCAACAAAAATCCACATACAAAGACCAAGGATACAAAGTCACATGTTTCTCTCGCTTCTAAAACCATGCAGAAAACAAATAAAAAGAAAAGCTAAATAAACAAAAAAAAAACTACCACTTTAACTCTAAGCCAATCACCTCCTCTCCTAACAAAACCCACTCATTCTCTCTCATCCAAAAGCCATAAAAAAACAATTAATAATTAATGGCAATATCAATGAGGAATACTCACTCTCTCTGCAGTAATACAATCTTCTCTCTCTCACGTCAGTGGGGCCTACCCTCCTCCAATCAAAAAAATTATACATTGAAACTAAGAAAACATCTACACATGAATTGAACCAAAAGCCTCAGGCATCCCTCCAATGCACACACCACTACACCATTTCCTTTCAATTGAGATAATACTGCAAACATTAACATTTAATTACTTCTTCATGCATTTTCAAAAGTCTTAACTAAAATATAATATTAATTAATTTCTATTCACCTTTTAACACTTTCTTCAAATCAAAACACACCATGGTTAATTATTTCGTACACTAAAATATAATAATAAAAATAAAGAGATATATTTATTTTATATGGGTCCTACACATTGTCTACATTTATTAATATTAATATTAAAATATAATATTTATAGTTAGAATTATTGACTGAGTTGTTCTGTTGAACTTTTGTTATGCTTTATGCTGCAGGATTCTTGATGTACATCTCATCAACAATGTTTTATGTAAATTAAATAACACATAGTGATTTATTATCTTCCATAAGTAAATAATTTTAATAAAAACGAGAAATTTAAATTTATTATAAAAATACAAATATATTATCACTTATAAGTTTATTATATATTTATAAAATTATTGTATTAATTATTTTTTTTCAATATATGTAATAAATTTTGTTAAAAAATACATAATTCTAAAATATTATTTTATATTATTTTTACCATGACATTTTAGTAATCTTAATTTTCTATCAATTAAAATATTTTTTTTTTATCTATCACATCAATCAAACCTTTTTTATCACTTATCTTTAAATCTTTAAAAAAAAACAAATCTTAATTTATTCTCAAAATCTCCAAATTCATCTATTCGATCTCTCTCAAATCCAACCATCAAAATAAAGTCTTTATTTCTTTCCTAAGAGCATTCCCAATTGAGATTAGGGTTGTCAACAAATTTCGTACACGCGAGTAAAATTCGCTTTGGGTATTTAGTACCTACGGATACCTCATACCCGTGGGTAGCGGGTATTTTAATACTCGTTTGTTAACGGGTCGGGTTCGGATATCATACTATTCGTATCGCTGGTACCCGTTACCCGTTTGAAAAATAAAATTACAATTTTGTATCAGTTTTCTTACTTATTCTCTTTCTGCGGTCAAAGAAAAAGCAAACCCTAAATCTCATTATTTTTTTTCTCATTCACTCTCCCTTCCGTCACAGAATTAGAGTTTTCTTTAGCTAGTCGCAAGATCCACCCGTTTGTTGAAAAAGTGATGTGGTTATAATTCAAAGTAAGATCTCTAGGTGAGATCATTATAATGTTTAGAATGAATGTAAGAGGCTTCTTTATGGGGGGTTATCCTAACACTCTAACAGTCTTTCATTCTCACTTAGAGAGGATTGACGCATGTGGTGAGAGTAGTAGGACGTCCTAGTGTAGGCGCTTCTTGGAGGCCTATTGCGCGGTAACAGACTAACCTTGTGTGTGGTAGGGTAAAACCCATTGGCAATGGCTTTGCAAAGTAGTAGAGGCCACCACAAGTGCACAACCCGCCCTAGATAGACATTCATTCTAAGTCCGGGCGAGTCTAGAGAGTCATGACATGATAAAATGTTTTATTTTATTACTTGTATGAATATGATTTCTATGTTATGTTATATGATAACTTGTATGCTCTTGAAACCTAGCTTACCCTTACTTTTGTGTGTGTTGTGCCCTTTTTTCTTTGCGATGATCATCCATTTGGATGTGAGCAGAGGGGATGAGGCTTCCCTAGAACAGACGTTGGAGGAGACCGATGATGCCCCTAGCTCATAGGACTTTCTTTTAGATACATCTTGTATTTTGAAATACTCTTAAACTTGTAAAGTTTTAAGTTTTGCGTATATTTTGGGATGACTGTATACTTAATACTGTCTTCTATTAACTCCTAATTGTTCTCTCATATTAAAATTGTTGACTTCTATTATATTATATGCTTAGTATAATATTTGGGATGTCACATTATGGTATCAGAGCAGTTTGTTCCTAGGATAACCTACGGGTTGTGGGTTTGTCGTGACTTTCCTGTGGAAAGTTGAGTCTGAATGGTATGTTGTACCATTTCCTCCAAGTCTAGATCGTGAAATTGTGTATCTAATTGGAAGCTTTGAGAACAGAAAATGTCTCTATAGAAGGAATGAGGGTGCACACTCATGACTTTTACTAGAGATAATTTTCCTTTCTTAATTCTGAAGGTTTGGGGAAAAGAAGGGTAGTGATTCAAGTTTTACTGTCAATAGAAATTATTGTCTTGTTCTTGCCTTTGTAGTAGTGTGTTGTGCTCTGTAGTAGTAGAGGAATGCAAATTCAAGGACAACTTGACATGTATACGTTCTTTAGAATTGGTTTAAGCTTTTGAGACAAATTCTTGCCTCGAAGATAAAGAGCTAGAAGACCAGAGTTTAGGTTTCAAGGAATGTGTAGAGATATTGGACATTATAAGTAATATTTTTGGATGGATAAGTTTTCAAGGGCAAAGTGAAGAGCTCAGATATTGTACGTTCCACAAGAAAAGTTGAGTTCAAAAGACTAGAATAACAGAAGCTTTGGGTAAGTATTGGGTAGTAGGTTTGAGAAATCAGCTTGGTTCAAGGTATCAGTAGTGTGGAAGGCCAAAAGAAAGGAAAATGTTGATGAGCTATGGAGTAGCTTTGGGTGCGATTGGCAATATGGTTCGGTATATCAAGGATGTACGAGATTGGAAGAAGAGAAGTGGTAAACAGTTTGAAGCTTAAGTTAAGAAGGAATTAAGTAAACCAAGGGGAAATCGTTATTTGCAAATGAAGTAGAAGGATAAGAGTTTGAGAAGCAGTTGTGTAAGACATAAAGCATATTTAAGGAGTGTGTAATGCAAGGTGGAATTTCCAAGATGAAGAGAACATGAAGTCTATGAGGAGAATTGAAGTATTATAGGATTGTGAGTTGAATAATAATCAGAGGGAGTGGTTAAGCACAAATCGCAAATGGATATTGTATAGTCAAGTTTAGAAGGGTGTTTCAAGATCAAGGGTTCATATAGAAGAAAGCTTTGAGCATTGGCTGAGATGAGAGATTTCTAGTGTTGAAGGAAGGAGTACATCAAAATGTCAGTTTGGTAGGAAAGTATAAGGTTAAAGAATTAAGAGCACAATGAATGAGGAAAGGAGAAGAAAGGTTTTAGAACAAATGGCAAAGGGTGGTTACAATATACGTTGTGAAAGAGGGTATTGCGAATAATCAAAGAGTCTGGGTTGGTTGAGACGTTCAAAGTTATGAAGCTATATGTTGTGGTAAAGTCAGTTTTCATTGGATGAGGTTTTATTGTGATGTTCAATATTCGGTTGAGTTTGATCAAGAGAGAAGTGGATGATGAATGATTATTGCAGAAGGCAGTGAGTTGGTAAGTTCAGGTAAGGTCAGAGGATTGGTGTTGCTGGTTAAAGGCATCTTGAGGTTTAGAGGATTAAAGATAGGGTCTGTATTTTCTAAAGATTCTAAGTTGAAAAGGGCAATTCTTGAAGAAAAAGGTTTTAAGTTAATTTGGTCGGAATTAGTGCTTGAAGAATTCTAAGTGATGCTACGTTTATGGAGTTAGTCTAAGGGCTCAGGTTTAAAGTTTATATGAAGTGGTTTCTTGGCAGGGAAGGAAAGCGAAGGTGGTGCATCAAGTACAGTTGAGTGAAGGGTGAAAGCAAGTGTTATGGGAATTTTATACCTTGGAGAAGTAGTGCTCACTTTGGATTGATGTCTAAGAAGAACCGGTGTCAGTAATGTCTTAATGGATGGTTCCTGTTGAAGTTGTGTAGTACAAGAAGAAGGTAGAAGTTGGGTTAGAGCAGCAGTATTTGGACTCAGTGTAATCATAGGGAGAACTACAAGGTTGAAGAATCTCATAGGAGAAATAGAAGACAGGTTGGAATAGTCTGGTATAAGTCTTATCAATCGGGAGTGATTTCGGGCATGTTCGTTTTTTGAAATAGAAACAATGTTGAGGAAATGGAATGACAAGGTTAGTATACAAGAAAAGAGTTATCAGGGTTTTGTTAAGTCATGGAAGTTTTGAAGAAGGTTCTTCAAGGGTGATCATTTTCGAGTTCAGTTGTAAAAAAAAGTGTTCTTTGAGTCAACTAGTGAGCAAGGAAGTTAAGGATCAGAGTAGCGTAGCGGATGATGGTGAGCATGTTATTGTCAGTAATAGGTATGCATGAAGATCTTTCATAATTGTGGATTGGTGGTTTGTGAGGGATGAGTTCTTTGAAACAATATTGGTGTTGTTATATAAGAATAAGTTGAGAGTGTTTGATAATCTTCAAGGGTCAGAAGTGAGTTTAGGTATGGAAGAAATAAGTATCAGTCAGAGAAGATAGGTGAGCCTACAGTTTCAAGCTACAGGGTCAACTTTAAAGTGATGAAGTATTAATGGACTTGGAATAGGAAGAGTGGATCAGTGGACGAAGGAGATGACTCGAGCTATGGGTTCGAGTTGTAGTGTTAATCTTGAGGTAAGGAAGTGTTAACAGATGGTTTGAATTAAAGAGAAGATTCATGTTCTTGATTTGATAAGGATTGAGTAAGAGTTGGTTGAAGAATATGAAGTTTGGGATCTCTAGTGAAGTTATAAAGTGATTTCATTAGTATAGTTGAAATACTATAATTAGTGGGTTTCTTAAAATGGTTGAGAAAGCGCAGTTTGAACAATCCTAGTTTGAGATGTATCATAAGTTGGCTTGATACTGATCAAGCTAGTGATCTCAAGTCGAAGAGGTTACAGATCTAATATTGTTGCAGGCTAGTGAGTCAAGGATTGCATATGGTTCAAGTTAGCGAGATAAAGAAGTGAAGATAGAGTGCTGAAATTGGTTTTGTCGCTACAACGGAGTAAAGATTTAATTTGGTAATAGGGTAGTATAGTTGGAAACTACACTACTCAATAGTGGAGATCAGTAAGGCAATGTGAAGTCCTCAGAATGAGTGTGGTGGTAGGTGATCAAAAGCATAACAATTGGTAGTTAAATCAGAAATGGTAATGATCAAGTCAGTGGTATGGTGGCTCTTAGAAGAAACAAGAGGAGGTAAAAAGGTATCAGTCAAGGGTTGATATGAAGTGAAGACTAGTGAGAGTTTTAGAAGAGATTTACAAGAAGGAGCAGAAGATAGATGAGGGGTTGGCGGTGTGGCAGACATCATAGGGCTGGTTATTTAAAAGAAAGGTTATTAAGAATTGAGGTTAGGGGTTCAGATTTGTTTTGAGATTAATGGCTAAATCAATCTACACTATTGAACACTAGAACATTTTAACACAAAGGCAAGGTCATTGGGGAGTAGTATCTTAGTCAAAATAGGTGATTGTACTAGAGAATGTGACCAGAGTAGGCTGTTTTTTCTCTCTGGTAAGTTTAATTTTTGAGGACGAAAATTTTTGTTGTTAGGGAGAATGTAAGGACCCTTAAATTCAGAAGAAAAAGAGTCAGCTTGGAAGAGTGCACACGTGTCACAGAAGATGAGTTTGGACAAATAATAATAAAGTAAAGAAGAACTTAAAACGTTGATTTCAAGTCATCCTCATTTTCTGAGAACAGGATTGTGTCACTCAACAAGCATCACTCTACTTTCCTCTACCTTCTTCTTCTTTGCCTTCTCACCAGAAATTCTACCTCACTGAACCACTTGTTCCATAATCAGGAGACGCTTAGGAAATCCTAGAGCTGTGGGTTTCAATTTAACCAATCATTTGGGCTGTTCTTCATCTGGTAAGTTTTTCCCCAAATCTCTCAGCATTTTCTGTGAGTTGTGATCATGCAAGTTTCTGCCCTTGCATGTGTTTAACAGTTCTTTTCCCAAATTCTTGACTCAATTGAAGTTTAAGAACTATCTTCCATCACCAAATGGTGACCTGTAGGTGGGTCTAGCAATTTTCTTGAGTAGCAAGAGAGTTGTCGGGGTGTCTGTGGTACTATGCCGCTTGATCAGAGGTAAGGGAAGCTAGGTCTTGATTTCTATTATGTAAATTAGAAAATATATGTGATAAATTGTTGTTTGAAGTGGTGATATAGTGCATGCGTGAACTGTGTGTATGAATGTTAATTGTACTGAACTTTGGGAATTTTGGTATGTTATCTTGATTGATAATTTCTTGATAAATAAGGAGATTGTGGAATTGTGTTTATGAACCAGTATGGGTAGAGTTTGATGATGATATTGAGTAGTTGGATGTAGTGATTTCTGTTAAACAAGCCACTAGATAGTAATTAGGTATATTATTTGAGTTGAGGTCATATTAGAGGAACTAATATAGTCATATGGAGAGTTAGGTATTACACGAAGCTCTAGTTAGTTTAAGTGATCATGGTAAGTCAATTGGGACCTAATTGGATCCCTAAAATGGTCAAAAACAGTTTTAATGTGGTAAATCTATAATTGAACCTCTAGGTTGAGGAAATTGAAGATTTAGAATCTAAATCAATGCATAACCACTAGATAATGAGAATAGAAAGTGTTAGAACCAATTAGACAAGTTTTATTTTGTATATACTATGAGTCAGGAGGATTAGAAGTTCATCAAAGTGTCTAGAACGAAATTTGGGTGTGTGAGTTGTGCAAATCTGTAGAATTTCATTCTGCAGATTCTACAGACTCGCTGTGCGAGAAAATTCGCACAACGAGCTACCCTGGAGAGTTGCTCTCTGCCAGGGCATTCGCATAGCGCCTCTAGTGCGCTATGCGAATCATCTTAGAGGATTCCCCTCTGTTTGGTGAATTGCATTGTGAATTGGGTCGTTGTTTCACTGGTGTTGGATTGGAAATTAACTAGATAATTTGAAACGCGTGAGAGATGCGCTCTGCGAGAGCGTGAGGCCTGGAGCCTTGGTGAGTTAATTCATAAGGCGAGATTTCTTGTTATGCGAATGCGTATAAATGGGTTGCCTCTGACTGAGGACTCGCTATGCGAACCAAATTCGCTGCGCGAATGTTACCTGGTTTCACATAGCGAGCTTGTACGCTAAGTGATTTCTTTCGCTATGATCTACTCCTTTCTTCTTTCTTTGCGAGTAATAGTTGATGTATGACTTGTATATGGTTTTGTATGTTTGTGAATGGTATGTTATAAATGATGAGAGGATGTTTATGACTAAGATAAGAGGAAACTTTGTTAAAATGTGATGTGGTTACAATTCAAAGTAAGATCTCTAGGTGAGATCATTATAGTGTTTAGAATGAATGTAAGAGGCTTCTTTATGGGGGTTATCCTAACACTCTAACGGTCTTTCATTCTCACTTAGAGAGGATTGACGCGTGTGGTGAGAGTAGTAGGAGGTCCTAGTGTAGGCGCTTCTTGGAGGCCTATTGCGTGGTAACGGACTAACCTTGTGTATGGTAGGGTGAAACCCATTGGCAATGACTTTGCAAAACAGTAAAGGCCACCACAAGTGCACAACCCGACCCAGATCGACATTCATTCTAAGTCCAGACGAGTTTAGAGAGTCATGACATGATAAAATGTTTTATTTTATTACTTGTATGAATACGATTTCTATGTTATGTTATATGATAACTTGTATGCTCTTGAAACCTAGCTTACCCTTACTTTTGTGTGTGTTGTATGTGCTGTGCCCTGTTCTCTTTGCGATGATCATCCATTTGGATGTGAGCAGAAGGGGATGAGACTTCCCTAGAACAGACGTTGGAGGAGACCGATGTTGCCCCTAGCTCGTAGGACTTTCTTTTAGATACATCCTGTATTTTGAAATACTCTTAAACTTGTAAAGTTTTAAGTTTTGCGTATATTTTAGGATGATTGTATACTTAATATTGTCTTCTATTAATTCCTAACTGTTCTCTCATATTAAAATTGTTGACTTCTATTATATTATATGCTTAGTATAATATTTGGAATGTTACAACAATAATCATGATTCCTTGCCATTAATATTTTATTTGCATTTTATTACATTACCAAAATATATATATATATATATATATATATATATATATATATATATATTCGACATTTTTATGTTTTTATCTTGAAAAAAGAAAGTTCTACTTATGTTGTGGTATGTTTTATTTTTTTGGTGAAAAAAGCACCATCAGTCTCTCCTTAAATAATGGAGATTTAAACTTGGGTAGCCTATCCCAAGTATAGATTCGAAATTTGCTCAAATTAAATTTGAAAACGGATACTTCTTTAATCAGAAATTTGAAATTTGAGCAATTAAATTAGCAATTTTTTGAAGAGCATGTGATTGATTTTCAAACACAATCCTCGAAATCCTGAACCCTGTCATTAGTTTTATTTTTGTTTGCGTGTGATTAAGTCGCCAAATGCACTAAAACGCTGAGCAACAACAACTGTATAGTGCAAGAAAATACAAATATTTTCTTACCTTAAAAGAGACAAGTTTAAAATTACGTAACATTCCATTTCCAAGTACAAATTTGAAATTCGCACAAATAAATCGACAGTTATTTTTCAAGAGGCATCATGGAAATTGATTTTCTAGCACATTCCTCCAAATCACGAATATCAGTACTAATTCGTGGTACTCGTTAGCATTACTTACCAAATTCAATAGCTGTGATTCAACATTTTACGTCCAAAAAATGGCATTATTATCGTGTTAAAAATAGTATTTGTTCCATTGAATAAGGTAAGTTTTAAATGGTGTTTTGAAGAAGAATTTTGAAATGTGGAGCAGAATTGGAAAATTTTTCATTAACAATTTGCACGATCATGGTTGGGAATTGGGACTGGTTTGGGTCCGCTACTTGCAAACGACAGATCCAGTGACCGTTTGAATTCAAATTCAAACCCAAAGCTCCAATTCTCTGCTTCTCTCCATGCTTACGTGG
Source organism: Vigna reflexopilosa (assembly GCA_027742785.1). Classification (NCBI taxonomy): domain Eukaryota; kingdom Viridiplantae; phylum Streptophyta; class Magnoliopsida; order Fabales; family Fabaceae; genus Vigna; species Vigna reflexopilosa. The sequence continues at coordinate 11,326,411 of CM050918.1, forward strand.
CCATGGCAGCCAATCAGATCACAGAACGGCAGAGCGCTGTTAAAACGAATTTGAAAACATAGGCAGAAGCGGGGCCCGCATGTGCGCCCCCCGCTCCTCATCAAACCCTCATCTACGGTCCAGATGCTTCCCCATTTCAAACCTTCTTCCTCCCCGCCTCATTATTAAATTGTATAAATAAATTCAATCTATTTATTTCACTCACATTCGCGCACACCCTCTCTCTCTCTCTCTCTCTTTTCGCTGCTAAAGTCTCTCGAAAACAAAGAAGCATTCGAAGCTTAAAGCACAAAAGACAGTAACGTTCTCTTTCTTGCCTCCTTCTTGAATCTTGTACACAGCAAGAGGCAGGGAAGCCAAAGTTCAAAATGACCACACAGAATCGTCGTTCGTCGTTTTCCTCCTCGACGACGTCGTCTTTGGCGAAGCGCCATGCATCCACCACCTCTTCCTCCTCTTTAGCGGCTCCTACAAACGTGCCAAAGAAGCGTCCACCTCTCTCTAACCTCACCAACACCGTCGCTCACCGCAACTCTTCCTCTTCGGTACTAATTCCTCTTTCAACTAATTCCGCAAAATTAATATTCCGCAAACATCGTTAACTGTTTCTTCTTGCGAATTTCGCATTGCTAGGTCCCGTGCGCAGCTAAACTCGCGAAGACGAAGAAAGAGGTTGTTCCGCCCTTTTCAGGCAACAAAAGGCCCACGCTGGCGAATGTCAAACCTACTAATGCAGTTGTTTTTCCCAAGGCTAATTCTCTCCTTCCGAGGAATGAAGCTCCTCCTCCTCCTCCACTTGTTGTCACTGTTACTGTTCCCCCTCCGGTGCTCGATGTTTCACCTTGTAAATCAGATGCAATGTCGGTTTCTATGGATGAGTCGATGTCTTCCTCTGACTCGTTCAAGAGTCCTGACATTGAATATGTGGACAATAGTGATGTGGCGGCTGTTGATTCAATTGAGAGGAAGACTTTCAGCAATCTCAACATATCTGATTCTACCGAATCAGGTTTCATTTTGTTCACTTCTACTAGAAATATAACTATTTAGTCTGTTTTTTTAATTAAATATATGGCTTATGATTTGTTGATATTGATTGTTGTGTTTGCAGGCAACATTTGTAGTAGAGACATACTTGTAGAGTTGGAAAAAGGGGACAAGTTTGTCAATGTTGATAACAATTACGCTGATCCTCAGCTCTGTGCATCCTTTGCTTGTGACATCTACAAGCACCTTCGTGCATCTGAGGTAAAGTTAAGCTACATTTGAAAAATATATGCAGTGAGCTCTGTTTTTTTGGTTTTATGATCAGAATAAGCACGTCCAGTGTGTCTATTAAAATTTTTATTTTAGTATCTGGTATTGGTCTAATCTTTTCCAGTTTTTGAAATATTAGGCAAAGAAAAGGCCTTCCACAGACTTCATGGAGAGAATTCAGAAGGACATAAACCCCAGTATGCGTGCAATATTGATTGACTGGCTTGTGGAGGTAATTGATGTTTGTTGATAGCTAACAAATGTTAAATTCAAACATTATTATATTGCAAATAGGAATATTTTGTTAATGTTTTATTCTTGGTGGAATGTTGCTATTCTTTCCGATAACAGTTCATTACCACACCTGATTGTGTATATGGCTTCATGCTAAACTAATTTTCTAATTGCAGGTGGCTGAAGAGTATAGACTAGTACCCGATACATTGTATTTGACGGTAAACTACATTGATCGTTATCTTTCAGGAAATGTGATGAACAGACAAAGGCTACAATTACTTGGTGTTGCCTCCATGATGATTGCCTCGTAAGGAGTCATACAAGTCTCTCTAATTTTTCTCATTAATGGGTTTCTAGTATTGTTGCTTATAGCTTTGAAACAAAGGTAGTAATGCAGTAATATGTTGGTTTTGGGTATTTGTTCGCAGTAAATATGAGGAGATTTGTGCACCTCAGGTGGAGGAATTTTGTTACATTACTGATAACACGTACTTCAAAGAAGAGGTTTGGTTTGAATTCTTTTGGGGCTTCGAGTTGTTTATGTATATGTAGTTGAGGAGCACACATCTCAATCAGAATCATTGCAGGTTTTGCAGATGGAATCTGCTGTCTTAAATTTTCTCAAGTTCGAAATGACAGCCCCAACGGTAAAATGTTTCTTAAGGTACTGTAGTTTATAAGGGATGAATATGAGATTGATGTTTGAAGTTATTTGAAGCCGTTCTAATATAAAACTATTGTCATTCTCGGTATTATTTACAGAAGATTTGTACGTGCAGCTCAAGGAGTCGACGAGGTAGGTACCTTTATCTTCTTTGCTTAGTTTGGACGTTTAAATAATTTGGTTCTTATAACGTTGATTTTGAATATAAGAATTTGGATAAAAACATGTGTGAAGTAATTAAGGGAGATGATACGTTGTCAAACTATAATTTTTCGTAATGAAAACTACCAAACAAAAGAAAAACCGGTATATGTGCTGGGTCTAACACGTGTAATCAGCGTTCAGCATAAATTTGGAAAACAAATTGTTTATTTTCAAAACAGCAGAGATAATTTCTTTTAAAAAGAGGAAGAGGCAGTTTCTTAAAAATAAGCTGACCCAAACACGCATTCAACCAAAAACGTAAGCTACTAATTGTAAATTTGTCGATCAACTAACACTTTTGTGTAGTTTTCGCACACTGCATTTATTTATTTCTAGACATCAGTAAATTTTGAGACACTGACCAAAACCATACCTGTGGGCTTGTATATGCATACATGCCACACACCCGCTATGTATATTTCTTTTAAATTTAATTGATTGCAAACAATAAAGATACTATTTTATAAATTTAATAATAATTTTTATTAATCAGTATTATGAAATTATAAAATTTATTTTTAATTTTTTTATCACAAGGAAAGAAACTGCGCTCATGTCTAGGTACCACGCTATAGTAACTATGATGATTAATATGAAATCCAATTCTGAAGTGTTTCATTTGTTTTTCTTTTTTCAGGTCGCTTCGCTGCAACTTGAGTGCTTGACAAACTACATTGCGGAATTGTCTCTCTTGGAGTACAGTATGCTTTGTTATGCTCCATCACTTATAGCCGCTTCTGCAATTTTTCTGGCCAAATTTATACTTTTCCCTTCAACGAAACCATGGGTAAGCTGCTATATCAAACAGTTTCTGTTTCTGTTTAGTAACAACGAAAACGTGGCACTCCATCGATTAGTAATTTTAACTTTTGTAAACTTGCTGTTTCTGTTTTCTGCACCAGAATTCTACGTTGCAGCATTACACGCTCTACCAGGCTTCTGATCTGTGTGTTTGCGTGAAGGATCTCCACCGCCTATGTGGTAACAGCTCTAACTCAAATTTGCCAGCAATCAGGGAGAAATATAGCCAGCATAAGGTAAACAACTTCTGCTAAATTTGTTGTTCCTATCTGTGATATGTTTTGAGTGATTTCTCACAACTTATTTGTGTTTCAGTACAAATATGTGGCCAAGAAGTACTGCCCTCCTTCAATACCCCCAGAATTTTTCCTGAGTTGAGCAGGGATGACCGCCTGATTTCCGGTTGGTATATAGGCTTAGATTGACATAACTTCTGGTCTCCAGAAAAGAGGTTCTCTTACACTGTACAATGTAGTTGCCAACCCTTCCATCTTAATTAGAATTCTTGTATCCGCTTTTATTGAGGTGCACACTCTGTACCCTCAAATTTACAAAAAAAAAAATCAGAAGCTTCAAGAAGCAACTTGTATTATTAGCTACAGCTTCAGTAGCATCATTAATGGCTAAGTGAGCCGATGCTTAAATTTTGTCCAATTTACTAAGTGTGTCACAACAGGTAGGAGAGTATGCATATTGAGTCATCCTCTAGATATTTAGTAACATAAACTATGACCATTTAGTAACATAAATTATGAGCATCTCCGTACTCATCATCGCCACCAACAAAGTATTGACATGTAAATATGTAATAATCCTTCTTGATGAATCTAAAATATGGATTACCATAAAATTACTAAGTCAAATTATATCATACACTTCGAGAATATTTCTGAAAACAAATGAATTTTCATTTGGATACAGTGCTACCGGTATTATTCCTTCAGCGAGATTATTCTGTCAGCAAATATCTCGGCCCAGGTTCAACAAGTGTTCGACTGAAATTCTTTCGGACAAAGTCTTAACCAGCCAATCTACGCAGAGTTACCAATCACACAGTTGGTAACATTATGTACAAAACAAAGCCAAAATTATTATTAGAAATGCTAAACCACATTTCCTAGAACACAAATTCCTTTTCCAAATTTGAGTGTCAGAATATCATTATTAAGAATCTTGTCGAAACCAAAAATTTGGTAAGAATGCTAAACCATATTAGTGATTTAATAGGTCCAACCGATCTTGAAATAACAGTAATTGTCTTTTATTACATGATCTATTGTGTAAAATACAGCCTGCTGCATAATCCAAGCACAACGAAGTAAATTTTTTTTTTTTTTGTGTTTTTGTTAATGTCATACAATGTTACAGAGTAGAGTGAGACTCAGACACACTCATGTCGTGTGGACATTTAGTTTAACCAATAAAAATGATTGTGGGCCTCTCAACATTCTCCGGGTGAATATAAAAAACTTAGGAGTTACAAGTGAGCATTTTGATTTCAACCTATGGCAGATCGTTATCCAATGGAGATTGCTCATTTGGATGCTATAATATTCCCCATCTTGCAGATCAATTTCACAGAGAAAATGCTGTTTGGGGAGAGAAGATTAAACATGAAAATAAAAATGGAAAAAGGAAATGAAAGGTACAAGAGTAAATGACAAGACAGAGAAATGACAAAAGTTTGAATTTCAAATACATCTTAATCTTTCACTTTTTCCCAAATCTCGTTCTTCAAACTCGAATGTCCTCTTTCTTGGCTCATTACAACTTCTTATCCCAATATTTTCTTTGATATAAGAATAAATTATATTCTTTGAAACCAGCAAAATTGGATGAAAATTAAAACTTTACAGTTGCTTATTCTCAATAAAATAATAAAATTAAAACATTATTTTATGTATGCGTAAGTTAGAGAAAAACCGTGATAATTCAGTTTATATATAAATCGAAAACAATACATTATTAAATACTAACGTGGTTGTTATTTTTTTTATAATATTATTGTAATACCCATTTTAATAAATCAAGTGAATGATATAGAATATTTGAATAAATATATGATTAAAGATATATTATAAACAAAAAATAAAATAATCAAAAGATAATTAAGAATATCTAATTAAAAATATTTAACAATTAACTAGATTTTTAGGTAAGTTTATTTATATTTTATTCTGTTTATATTTTATTGTGCTTATATCATTTTAAAGTCTATGAGCAACTTATAAATAGAAAGACATGGCCAAAAGCCAAGTACGCTTTACTCACACTCCATAACTCATATTCTCAAATATTCAAATAGTGATAACTATTCACTAAATATTCAATCAAGAGTCGAGGCTCTTCAATACACGCCTAACTTGGACGTTGGAGTACCTTTTGCAGGTACCTCCCCTCTCCACCAAGAAGGCGATCGAACGGTCAAAACCTGAAGATCACCGAACGACCAAGATTGCAGGCAATCGAACAGCCCAGGCGGAAAGAAGATAATCGAAGACCCTAGTTCAAGCATAGGAAAGCGACAAAGTCATGTCAAAACAAGTTAGTCTCTCAGTCCCACAAAAATTATACCGAAACATTTTGGCGCCTACTGTGGGGCCGAGAGCAAGTAGAAGATGCCCAGATGGTGACCACGAGGAGCATGGACGAACAACAGAACACCAGAGATTTGATGGTGCAGATGCAAGCATAGGCAAGAACCATACAAGCGCAGGCGCAAGCACAACAAGAGATGCAATGGAAGCATGCAGAGGAGGTTGCAACACTAAGGGCGGAACGACTCCATACCGAGCGGTCTGCCTCAAACTGAGAGAATGAAAATGATGGAAGTCGTAATCGGCGGCCATCCCAGCACACCAACCCGAACGATAGAAGGAGAGAACCGTCGCCCCTCCAAACTATTCGGCCAACCAATTTACTTCCTTTTACGACAACAACATGCAAACTTCAATGCCAAAGAAGAATCCTCTGGTATTAGAGAAGTATGATGGCTCGAAAAATCCCAACAATCATCTTAGGATCTTCACCAATGCAATGACGTTCTACACGGATAGTGATCCGGTCATATGCAGAGCCTTCTCCTTATCACTCAAGGACGAGGCATTGGAGTGGTATAACACTCTTCCCCCAAACACAGTGAATTGCTTCGCCATAGTAGAAACCCTCTTTAGAAGGCAATACGCCTCCAATCGGAAACAGGAGATAACTCCGGCGGAATTGGTAAATACTAAACAGGAAAAAAGGGAAACTTTGAAGGCCTTTATGAAAAGGTATACTGGAACCGTGCGACGGGTCAAAGAGGTTAATCACTCTTTTATTATCAACAATTTTCCTTCATGCCTAAGGCCAGGATATTTTGCTGAAAAATTATATGTGCGACCACCAAAAACTATGGAAGAACTCCAAGAAAGAGTAGCTGAATTCATCCACATGGAGGAAATGCGAATCTCACAAAGAAAGCGACATCAAGAAGATGATGTAGGCGGAAGTAGAAAGAACAGAAAGCGATCGTTCGACAACGATGATAAGAGTGGGGAGCTTCCACAAAAATTTAAGTTCAACCATTATACAACCCTCAACACACCTAGAGCAAAAGTTCTCAAAGAAGCCATAAACGCTGAACTTCTCACACTCCGAAGGAAACCATCTCCAAAAAATGCAGTGAAAGGAAGAGTTGCCATTTCCATCAGAACCATAGGCATACTACAGAAGAATGCATTACGCTAAAAAATGAAATAGAAGGTCTCATCCAAGAAGGACATCTCCGCAGGTATGTAAAAGAAGCAAGAAAAAGCCTCCCCAGGGAAGGATATTAGCGAAGAAGCCCTGAACGGACGTATCAGAAGGACAAATGAAGGCGGAGCTATAGTCGTAGTCCCAATCGTTGTCGTGAACGATCGGTCCGTGGAGTTATCAACTAAAGAGAGAAATCCAAAACTCTAATAATGTCATGTTTAAATTCAATATTCCTTTAATTTAAACTTTTGTTATTTTCTTATGCTGTCATTATGGAATAAATAAAGCCGAGCAATTCATGCTCAATCACTAGTTACCAATTTCATTAAAGAAGTTCATAGTCAACCAGGAAGAATCTGATGTCAAAGACTGAGCGGTAAATCCCTCTCGATGTTGAAGGCTGAGAGGTAAATCCCTCTCGGTTCGTGTTGAAGGCCGAGAGGTAAATCCCTCTCGAAGGCACATGGAAAGCAAGCTCCTTAATACAACGAGAACAACCTCCCTTAAACTTATAAGTCCTTTAGTTAATCATGGCTAAAGCCGAACGATTAACTCGGACTTGGGGGCATATGTATGGTATAGAATATCTGAATGAATATCTTATTAAAGATATTGATAAGCAGAAGATAAAATAATCAAATGATAATCAAGAATATCTAATTAAAGATATTTAGCAACTAACCAGATTTTTAGGTAAGTCTGTTTATATTTTATTTTGTTTAAATTTTATTGGGCTTATGTCAGTTTAAGGTCCATGAGACAACTTATAAATAGAAAGCCAGAGCCAAAATAATAAAAAACTCTTTTAACTCTATTATTTGGGTACAACATTGATATTGAATCTCAAGAGCTTTTTACACATGACAAATACCTTCTATTAGATATATTGCACTTTATATTAAATAGGGAAACATATTCCATATGTTAATTGTGTTATTTTTACATATTCATTTGTATTTGAGCTTAATCTACATTCTCATTATTATAAAGACACTCTATGTTTACTTTCTATATAAGGGAGTGTTTCGGTTGAATTTGTTCGAAGATCAGTCGTCCTTCCTTCCTCTGCTTTATGCTTCGATCGTCCAATCCTCTTCAAGAACACAATCCACTCTGATGGGTTGTTGACCTGCAGAAGACACTCTGATGCTCAAGTCATATATGTTTCATAAAGAGGTCACTATTTTATTATGATAGAAAATGATATCTTTACCTGAACAACGATTGTATATTTATAGGGCTTGATGCAGACAAACACATTGATTAACCATTAACGTAGTATATTTTTAGGCAATCAAACCCAATAATACCTGTAAATTTACCTGCTAACTGCCCATAAATGACCATTAACTCCGATAGGTATATTTCATATAGTACATAAGTCTCCCAAGCCCAAGCAATCTCTTTATTGGAAGAAGTGTGCATGGATTATTATGAGCTTAAGAGAGGTTGCTCACGTTGTGTTAGGGAGTCTATTTTCGATGCGCTTTAATTCTTCATTCCTTTTTGTACCAAGCGGCGAACTCTAGGAGTTCTCTTTGGAACTATTCCCTAAACTGAGTAGAAAATGCTAGGAGTTCGCTTTGGAACTTTCTCCTAGGTTAAGTAGTAGACGCTAGGAGTTCTCTTTAGAACTTTTTCCTGTGCAAGAAATTTTCACTCCAAAAAATATGCGTTAAACAAAATAAAGTAAATGCTTCAACATTTTATAATCTATTTTTATAATGGAAAGGCATTGGGTCCTGATGAAGCTGAATGTAGGTGGTTCGAGCGACAATTATATGAGTTCTTTTTCGAACTTTTTCCTATGTTGATTGAAAGCACCAGAAGTTCTTTTTTGAACTTTTTCTTTAGGCCGAGTGGAGACTGATAGGAGTTCTTTTTCGAACTTTTTCCTATGTTGAGAGAAAGCACCGGAAGTTCTCTTTTGAACTTTTTCTCTAGGTCGAGCGATGACTGATAGGAGTTCTTTTTTGAACTTCCTACGTTGAGCGGAGGCGCTGAAAGTTCTTTTTTGAACTTTTGCTTTAGACCGTGCGGCAACTGATAAGAGTTATTTTTTGAACATCTACATTGAGCGGAGGCGCTGAAATTTCTTTTTTGAACTTTTGCTTTAGACCGTGCGACGACTGATAGGAGTTCCTTTTTGAACATCCTGCGTTGAGCGGAGGTGCTGAAAGTTCTTTTTTGAACTTAGACCATGCAACGACTGATAGGAGTTCTTTTTTGAACATCCTACGTTGAGTGGAGGTGCTGAAATTTCTTTTTTGAAGTTTTCCTCTAGACTGAGCTGTGACTGATGGGAACTCTTTTTTGAACTTTTGCCTGATAAGGTTGAATGTTGGTGGTCCAATCGACCAAGCAGTAAGGGATTGAACCTTCCTTTGCAGGATAATTTTACCCACAAAAATATGCATTAAATAAAATATTCAACATTTTATTTTTATAATGAGATGACATTAGAACTTGATAAGGTTGAACGTTGGTGGTCCAATTGACCAAGCGGGAAGGGACTGAACCTTCCTCGTGAGATAGTTTTACTCACAAGAATATGCGTTAAGTAAACGCTTCAATATTTTATAATTTATAATAAAAAGTCATTAGAACCTGACAAGGTTGAATGTACGTTTGAACCCTCCTGCACATGATATTTTTACTCACAAGAATATGCGTTAAGTAAACGCTTCAATATTTTATAATTTATAAATTATAATAAAAAGCCATTGGAACCCGATAAGGTTGACGTAGGACTGAACCTTCCTGTGCAGGATATTTTTACTTACAAAATTATGAGTTAAATAAAATAAAGTAAACACTTCAATATATTATAATTTATAAATTATAACAAAAAGTCATTAGAACCTGATAAGGTTGAACATAGGACTATGCAGAATATTTTTACTCACTAAAATATGAGTTAAACAAAATAAAGTAAACACTTCAATAAATTATAAGAAAAAGCCATTGAAACCTGATAAGGTTGGACGTAGGTCTGAACCTTCCTACACATGAAATTTTTACTCACAAAAATATGCGTTAAGTAAACACTTCAATATTTTATAATTTATAATAAAATGCCATTAGAACCTGATAAGGTTGAACATAGGTCTGAACCCTCTGCACATGATATTTTTACTCACAAAAATATGTGTTAAGTAAACAGATAGGTCAATGTCCTTCCTTGCTCTGCTTTATGCTTGGATCGTCCAATCCTTTTCAAGAACGCAATCCACTCCGATGAGTTGTTGACCTGCATAAGTCACTTCGATTCTCAAGTCAGATATGTTTCATAAAGATGACACTATTTTATTATGATAGAAAATGATATCTTTACTTGAACATCAATTATATATTTATAGGGCTTGTGGCAACCAAGCACATTGATTAACCATTAATGCAGTATATTTTTAGGCAATCAAACCCAATAATACCTGCTAACTGCTCATAAATGAACATTAACTCCGATAGGTATAATTCATATAGTACATGAAAATTAATCCTATATGTAGTTTTACTGTATTCAATATGGTATCTAGAGCCTAAGCTTTTTGTTAGTCAATATTTAAATTTTGAATTCATTGGGAAAGAATGTTCTTAGTTATTGTCATCAAACATGGGTTCTTATCAAAGATTGAGATCTTTGTGGCAAATCTTCATTGACTCATCAATATGCTAGATTCTGATTTTCTTTGTTTATGCTAGATAAGGAAGTAAATTCAAAAATAATCGTACAATTTTCTGGATAGGATCGTATCATCGGGTAGTGATCAACTACACTGAGGTAATCTCCTTTTCCTTTTTTAGTATTTGTGTTTGTTCTCTCTATCTCTACACAACAAATGGAATTTCCTATGAAATATGTTTCTCCAAGACCAACTACACTTTACTTCATCCTTATTAACCATTATCTCATACAAAAACCTATTAATCTATACAACAATTAACTTAACAGATTTTAGACATTTCTAGCATCTATAAACAAACCTCTATACTTATATACACATCAAGCAAACCATGATGAAGTTTAGAAAATATTTTTAAAGTCACCCAACCACCATCTAATGTCACTTAATGTTTTCTAATGCAACTCAAATAGAGGAGTCTCTAGAAGAATAACGCTCAACGCCAACTAAGTGACGCCCAATGCCAAGCTAGGTGCCTAAAGATAGCCTAGGCGCCCAACGAGTCCAATGGTCACCCAACGAGAGAACCCCTGGAACTACCAAGATTTTATTGATTTTTTGGTGCAAACGACTCTGATTGGCGCTTAGCGACACCAAGTCAGTTAGCTTTTTGACTTTGGTGTCACCTAGCAAGAAGAAACCTCGCCCAATGACAACCAACTCACAAAAGTCACTATCTCAATGGTGCCCAACGCTATCAGTAACGTCCAACGGTATCATAAAATTGTCACTTCCCATTTTGATTTTGATTCGTTTAATTTAACACCCCTTGAGTCAATTCTTAGTGTTTAAACCCTTCAATGATCTCAAAGCTCGCTTATCTTGGCTCAACCAATGTCAAATTACCCGAAAAGAGGCATTCTCAACAATACATTGATCTTAAAAAATTGTAGTGTGTTAAATGTCGTGCCACGTGGTAGAGGCAATGTGATGTGGCAGTGATAGTGTCATGTTTCGTTGTAGCGCCAAGTCTCATGTGAAAAATCTCAATTTAGTTCGTATATTTGTTACTTTGATTTAATTCATTCTTATTTTTTTTAAAATTGAACAATTTCACCCTTCTTCAAATTAAGACCAAATTTAATTTTTATACAAATGTTATACTGATATTTTTATTAAATATTTTTAACAAGATTAAATTTATTTAAATTTATTTTACATTAAACTTTATTTTAACACTTCAACCTTTGTGGCTTTCTGCCTTTCTTCTTCCAACTAACACTTCTTTTGAGCAATCGATCAAGCTTGTTTGAATATTGTCAACTTGTGAAAAATTACTCCAAGATGAATTCCCAACATATCAGTTGTTGTCCATGCAAAGAAGTCTTGATTTTCTTTCAACGCATTGTAAGATGTCTTGGCCTCAACCAAGAGATTCCTAATGAAATCACTACTAAACTCTAGAAACAGGGGATGGGGGGGGGGTCACAAGGGGTGTATAGAGTTTAAAAATCTTTTCGCAAATTTAGTGTTAAACATTGCTTGCAGAGGTTAGACGATCTACAGACAATGTTAAACACTTAAAGATCTTCAAAAAACGTTTAGAAAGCAAGTAAAAAGATAACATAGAGAAGACTTGTTTTTATATTGGTTCACTCCAATTGAGCTACGTTCAATTCTCTTTTAAAAACTCTTAAAGGGTTCCACTATCTTTGAAAAGATACAACGAGTTTCACTACTTATGGTTTACAACGAGTTTCACAACTTCTGGTTTACAACGCATATAACCACTCATGGTATAAAATAGTCCAATTGACATGTGGGTGGTCTTCATGTGGTCGTTTTGATATAGGCAACTTCAAGAAAGATTTGTTACTCAAAAGCATTGACTTTGATGTACCCCACAATGTATGGTCCTTGCTACGACTTCTACTTTGGCTTTATCGACGAGATGATTCTCTATGCCAATAGGTTTTGGATGTTCATCAGAGGCTACGATACAAGCTATGCCTATAGGGTGAATTTCTCTATGAGGGTTAAGTTTTGATAAACTTCATTAGGTCTCCCACCCGGATAAGTTCTTCAATCATGTCTTGTAAGGTAGCACATTCCTCAGTGGTGTGACTAAAGTTCTGTTGATACAATAGTGCCTATTTCCATCCGCACGGAGGGCTTCCTTCAAAATCTTTGCTTGGGGGGCATTTAAAGGGGTTTATTGATGAAAATTGGGGCCCTTGGTCTTTTCTTTAGGTCTTGATTCACATAGGAAACCCCTTTAAATGGGGTTAATAGGAAACTGCACAATGGGAGCCCCTCATACAAGCATATTAACCCCTTTTTGTCACCTTATGAGGGTTTTACTCGCATATGCTTCATGAAGTCCCTCATTTCTTTCACATCCATGAACTTGGCGCCCTTTGTCTAAGTTCGTCCAGTTTTTTGCAAGTTGCATGCATAGGCTATCTGCGAAGGGTCCCAACCGTAAGGCTGTGATCATATGGTGCATAGCTACCTTTGGGCTAAGGTTCCATTTTTGTTGGCCACTTTTCCAAACTGCTCCATGAACGCTCATAGGGACTTATCTTTCTCTTACCTAACATTAATCAGAGCAATCGAAGTCAAGTGGTTAGGTCAACTTGTAACAAATTGTGCTCAAAACTTTGTCTGGATGGTGGCGAAACAGTAAATAGAGTTCGACGGTAATAGGGAGAACCAAGTTAGGGCCTCCCCTTTTAACGAGGTGGAGAATTTCCTGCACTAGATAACATTACTTGTCGTATATAACGTCATTTGACTCACGAACATTATGAGATGTTTGTCTGGTAAAGGGTCTCTACAATGCCTGTAGTGAACGAGAGCATCCCGATCATATCCACTGCTGCCATGGATTAATTATGGTCCTTGCTAGCTCCGTTGCTTTCCTAAATTGTAGGGTCAGGTTCGCCACGTGGTTGTTTGCTCAGTCTAGGTAGCGTTAGGGTGGAAGACACTTGATTCTTATGACCCCGACCTTGTCGCATGGCTATGGTCTCTGTGTATAAGGCTTTTGAATCTTCCTCATATCTACTATGCATTTCATCCATTCTCTTATGCAGGTTCCTCATCATCTCTCTTGGGTTCAATTGGTCGTTTGAGGATTCCTCCAGGACAACTTTCCTTGTCGTGTTCCTTGTGTTCACCATGTAAGTTTATAAAGTCTTTGTTTGATCCCATGATAGATGTCAAAATGCTTCAGCATGTAAGGTCGACAATCTCTTTTTAAGGGTGATCGTCTAATACTCCTTACTTCCAACTATTTCATGTTTATCAACATCAATCAATAAGTACTTATCAAAAGTTTTCTTATATTAAACTTAGTTTAACGTGAAAGTTAGGATAATAAATATATAATTAAGGTATAACTTATCATTTTACTTTGAATCTCTATTTATATAGTTTTTATGATGAATTTAAATTTATATTTTAAGTCTATCCACCTTAAACACTCGATCTATATGTAAAAATGTCATTTAACCTGCTTGATTAATATTGGTAAAAATCTGACTTTTGGTTGAGTAACGATTAGTCTTCCAGTCAACTTGATCGACACACTTTTTAGTTATTATTTTGTATTGGTGTTGGTTCTCTGTAGTAGCTGATGCAATGGAGAAAGAGAAGAGCAAGAATGAAGTAACGAGTTATTTATTTATTGCCTTCCAAGTTTGATGAAAACTGAACCTAGATCTAAAGTGGTGTGGTACATAGTGTTATATTAGAAAGTGCACTAGAGAGCAGCAGCGAAAGCTGAGGAGGAATTGGGGATAATGTTGAGCCAATGACAATCTTCGAAGGAACAGTAGGGTCCACCCTTTGCCATCTCAACATTCATTGGCCGTATATACTTGGGTGACCAAGCGGGTGTTCCATCCTCGTACGAGTTATGGGTCAGTCTCTCTATACCCGACCCATCCAATCTAACCCTGAATATTTCACCATAGGGCTGGTAGTGATGCGGGTTCGAGATTGGCTCCGCGGATATACCCGCATAGTCCGAAGTAAACGTTATGCTCTTCCCATCGGGGCTAAAATACGGGTGGTTCGTCCTCCCGCGCGACCCGCTCTCAATCACCTTCCGCAGCCCGCTTCCATCCGGGTGGATCAGGTACAACTCGAAACTCCCGGTTCCCGGGGCATGCCGGTCCGACGCGAAAGCGATCCATTTCCCATCCGGTGACCAGCTGCACATGGTGTCAGTCCACGGACCCTCCGTCAATCTTTGAAGCCCCTTACTCTCTCCATCAACAGCATCCATTATGTAAAGATTCTTATGACCCGACCGACCCGACCGAAACACGATCCATTTCCCGTCAGGCGAGGGTGACGGAAAGGCGTTGTTCTTTCCGTCCAAGGTCAACCTCTTCACACTGTTCTCGTTATCAACGTCAATGGACACGATATCAACCTGCGAGCTTTCAGAGGCAAAGGTTTCCCCAATCGCAGTGTATATCACACCGGGTCGAACCCGGTCCCAAGCCGTGGAAAACGCCAACGCGTTGGAAATCTTACGCAGGTTCGAGCCGTCCCGGTTCACCACATAAATCCCTGGAAGGTTAAGATACGCGATGCGGTCTCCGGGGGGTGAGAAAACCGGGAAAGAACCGACGAACCGGAATAGAGATAGACCGGGGACGGGGCTCCGAACATTTTCGAGTGAAAACTGGGGGCTGCTGTCAGCGTTGGGTTCTCCTCTGCACTTGTGGTAGCCTACACGGGATGCATCCGGTGAGATGAAGGGGTTGAGGTGGTGAGAACGAGGTGAGACCAATCGAGTCAGCTCCGTGAATTCGTTATTCACCAGGTTGAATAATTCGATGTGACGAAAGCTTGAGCCCGGTCTTCTCGTTGCGACGGCGATGAAATTGTGGTTGTCTGGGGAGGTGGCGGGTGTGAAGGCATGGAGACCTGGTGGAGTGACTCGCTCGATGGTAACAGAGTCAACGGAAACGGGACCGTTGGAGGGGATAATCGCTTTGTAAATGCTCCACCACTGGTCGTCACCTCGGCGGTGGAAGTATAGAGTCCGATCGTCGACCCAGGAGGGCCAGCCTCCGTGCTCGACGATTTTGACTCGGTGAGTACCGTCGCGAGTGAGGAAGATGTAGATGTCTGTGGTAAGATCCTCCACTTCGCCGGCCCAACCATCTGGGCCGTAGGAAGCGACAGCGGTCCAGAGACCGGAAGGGGAGAGGGCTGGGCTGAAATCAGCGACAGCGTAGGGGGTGAGTCTCTTGGTGAGGCCCGATTGGAGGTGGGTGGAGTAAACCGCGGCCCAACTGGCTCGTGGTACACCAGGATCCTCGTGGGTGG
Organism: Vigna reflexopilosa; assembly: GCA_027742785.1. NCBI lineage: Eukaryota > Viridiplantae > Streptophyta > Magnoliopsida > Fabales > Fabaceae > Vigna > Vigna reflexopilosa. The sequence goes on from CM050918.1 coordinate 11,342,281, forward strand.
AAACGTATATTAAAAATTCGCCATCGGGGGTGACACTGGGTTTGTCTTTGATGGAGACTGGATAAGTGTCGGTGGGCTTGTTCGGTAACAGAGGTATTTGGATTCTTTCTGCGGTATGAGTGGAACTGGTTGTGGTGGTGGAAGTATAAACGGCGTCGTAGTATATGGAGGGGGAGCCGTTTCTCTCCGTTATGTATACGAGTTGGAGAGGAGGAGAGTGTGCAGGGAGTTGGATAGCGGAAGCATTGGAAATGAAATGGCCGTTGAAATTAACGGAGCGGCCATCGGTGAGCTGAAGTTCTTGGCTAGGGGTTAGAGATTGTTGGTGAAGTGGAAGAGAGTAGATGTCGAAAGCGTAGAAGGATCTGCCGAGGGTGGTGAAGATGATGGTGGTGGGAGCCTCCTCCTCCGCCGCACAGCTTAGCGTTAACAGTAGCACTGCTACAATCGGAAAAGGTGAGGGGGTTGTCTTCTTCATCATGAGAGTGTGTTTGAGCTGCACTAACATGGCAGGGTGTTGTGTAGAAACTTTGAAGAGGATATCAGTGGGCCCACCTTATCCTTTCAAATTTTCCTCATCACTTAAATTATTATGATTTATTTATTTATAAAGTAATAGCAACACAGGTTTTTCTTTCTTCTCTCAAGCGCTGTTTTATTTAGTTATTTATTTATTTATTCAATCATTGTAGTTAAGTTAATTTTTAAGCTCATGCTTTTCGTCTGCAGTGACGTCATCTGAAGATATTAATAAACATAATATCAATTTTTACCTTTTTAAATTAAAGTGGAGATTAATTACTTTGTCTTATAATAAAGTAAAAGGAGAGAATATTTGTTGAGGATTTGTCTTATAAAAAAGTGAAAGGAGAATCCAAGAGTATGGGTGATTGGTTTATTGTTGGATAATAGATAAAAGGAAAGGCCCAATGTTACGATGGAATGCTTCTACATAAATTTAAAAATCAAGGTAATAAAACTAACCACGACAGTGCTTTTATATTAGACCATCAAAAAATAACAACGACTCTATTGTATTCAAATTTTAAATTTAATACATACACAAAAAATTTAATTAAATTAATTTATAATAGTAGTAGGTATTGTTTCAATTAATTTTAACAATGTGTCTTCTGATTTTCATTCCATCCATTTTTATTTTTTATTCTTTATTATTAAAATCAATGTTGCTTCAGTAATTACTTGTAAAAAATAATACATAAAATAATTAGAATTTATTTTTCAAGTCTTTTGATATGTGTACTATATATTCGTAAGGGCAATTAAGAGATTACCGACTAGAGTAAGATGGATGAACAATCCTATATCTTGTATAATTTTAACCACAACTTCTAGTAAGTTTTATTGGACCATGATTATAGTTCTGGAAATCATAAACTAATCTTAAAACTTATAAATATAAATATAAGTGAAGATAAAAAAATTAGTAATTATATTTATTACATATTTAAAATTTTATTATGATTTTCAATCAGTTAAATTATTAATTTTAGCGTTAAAATATTTTTGATAGAAAAATTTAAAAATCTATAAACACAAATTTAAGATAAAAAAATAAATAATTATATTTATTATAAATTTAAAATTTTACTGTAACTCTAATCTATTATATTACCGCGTTAGAGTGCTTTAATACATACTCAAGAAAACAAAAGCTATCAAGAGAAGAAATGAGTGTTTGACCATAATAAATATATAACAATTTCAATTTATAAGCAAATAATACATACAGAAATAACAATATTTTATAAGGAAAAAAAAAGTTCTTTTAAATCCACATTTTATTAACTAACACGAGAAAGGATACAAAAGCAACTTTAATATAAGAAAAAATCATTTAAAATTAAGGTCATGATGACATATATAATACTGATAATTTATTTGATATTAATCTTTTTTATTTTATATTTTTTTTCTTTTATCAAATATAATTATGTATCATGCTATTATTATTCTATATATTTTTTGTGTAAGAAAACACTTTTTGAATTCTTTACTTTTTTTTTCATTTAAATACGAAAACAATTTTTCTTCATTAATATCAAATTTTCATTATTAGATATATATTCCAAACATCACAAGCTCACTTTAATCATTATTAACTTCATTATTCATAACTTCAATTTCAATATTTTCATTTAATCAATCTAAATTTTCAAAGAGTAATAACTTCTCCTTATAATTTTACTAGTTATTTTTTTCTTTTTTATTTTCAGTTAATATTTTTAGAGAGCATATTACTATAAAAGATAAATCAACTAATCGATAAACAGAAAAAAAAAAAAAGAATTGACACATGAAAATAGGAGTTGAAATTTGATATCTAATCATAGTCTTATCACTTTCAAATGTTTATCTCTAACGATGTAAACATGAGTATTAATTAAAAAACTATAACTTTTTAAACATCAAAGTTAATATTGATGGACCTGTGAGGACACTTGCAGAATCTGAGGAGAGTATAATGTCGATAAGGTATGTTAGTTACTATTTCAGACACATTCAGTTAGGAATCAATGTTGGAATTTGAGTTTCCTAGAATCCGAGCAAGGGATCATGGCTCCATTTTTCTTCTAAGACATTAAAGTTTTTATCACAGCTAAAATTTAAAATTATATTTAATTATTTTCTCAAATAGGTAATATTAACTATTCTTATTATATTGCATGAAAAAAATTTGTAATTAAAATCGTAACTTGCAAAACTACTATCACAAAACAGATTAAATACTCTTTTAATAATTAATATTGAAATAACCTTTTAAAATATTCTGATTAAAGAAATAATCATTTATAACCTTTGAAAAATAGAAAAATAAATCTTTAATAACTTTTTATAGAATAGTTTATGATTGGTTTATTTTAAATATATAAACTAATAAAATAATGATACAAAATAAATTATTAAAAAAAGTTGTTAAAATAAAATGATACAAAAGAAAACAAAATTAAAAGACTGAGAGAGTGATTCCATGTTAGAATATTTTGTTTGTTTTGGTAGTACATAATCGGTTTTTGGTTGAAAGATAAGGATAAATTATTATTATTAAAAGAAAGCGCGTTTGAACGTAGAAACTTAGTCCCTAAGAATCAACTGTTATTCCATTCCGCCATATATACAAAAGCTGAGGCTTCTTTCACAGAGATCACAGCACCATTTACTCGTCACTCTGCTATTACTCCTCTGTAGTGGAAACTCATTTCACACTCTTACACCTCTTTCATCTTCTGGTTTTTCCGACCTTCATCTTCGTTTTCAATTTACTTCAATTGAATGACGAATTTGATTCTTCCTTCCTTCATTTATTTTTGTGCTATATGGATGTAGGTTGCATCATGAGCTTATTGAGGCCTTCTGCAATATACAACTTCGTAACAAGTTATCCTGCGCTGCGATGGATGCCGTGTCAGAGTTGGGGCTTCCTTCGATGGCCGGGTCTTGACGGATTCCTTAGGCTTATGGTTGTTGGACTTCTCTGGTCCACGTTTTCTGAGCTTCGCTTCATACCTTCCTCTTCTATGTTCCCCACCCTTCGTGTTGGTGATCGAATTATTGTCGAAAAGGTGAACAATATTCTGCTTTTCCATTTGCTCCTTTTCTGAACTTTCTTTCTTTTCTTGGTTCGCGATCTACCTTTATAGACTAGGATCTGGAACGCCGTCACTGTTTTGGTTTTGTCAAATTTAATTTACTACATCCAGATTCCTATCGAATGGGAAGATCCAAAATGGATTCCTACCTCAGTTGCTACTTTTTTCTTTTGCTTCTCCCCGTTCTCCATTATTTGTTGTCCATATTTCTGGAATTTATAAAACTATTGCTTCCTTCCTTGGACATTTCTGTATATGTCACCGTGTTTTTTCGATCATTTCATCTTGATTCTTGAATTAATACAACTATTGCTTCCTTTCCCTTCCCAATGTTACTGTGATTGTGTTTGTAGAATTAGTACAACTTTTGCTTTCAGTTGTACATCTTGATTCTTGAATGTTTTGTAAAATCAGCCTTGCGTGTTGCCTTATTTATGACATTGAGGTTAATCTCTAACACGGTTTTTACTGTTTAGAAAGTTCGCGGGAATATAATTGTGTTAAATATATACATTTGACTGTTGTAGTCCTAATTTAATGTATGAAAGTTTTTGCATTACCTTTCATTAATATATATGTCTATTTCTGTTTGTCGCAACATTCCAAGGCATTGTGCTCCATAAAATAAACTATCGTCTTTAGCTGGAATATGCAGGATTCTCTTTTCTTATGGAACAAATTATAAGAATGGATAGTTTGTCATGGTTTGTCGTGTTTTATTTTTGCATATATTAGCATCTGTAGAATGCGGATATTCCAGATTTGGGATATTCCGTGGAAAATAAATTTGGAAGATGTTGAATTTAGGAAATCTGTTTCTTATTCGAATATAATCAATTGCATCCTGTCAAGTGAAGAGAAGACCAGCAGGGCCAGAGAAGTATGACCCATTTGAGCTTGTATATTTTGAAGTGACCCAACTGCAGTCTAATATCTTAAAACAGTTAAATGGATAATTTTTCCTTGGCTTCTTGTTTAAAATAGCATATGTTATGTTATTGAAGCTTTTAATGTTAGTTTGGTGGTTGATACTTATCATATTGAGAAGGAAAAAGCATTCAAGTTATTTTACATTAAGTGTCCTAGTGAGTTGTACTTTTTCATTATCCATTTATTTAACATCTTTAGTTTGCACTCCCATCTCTGAGTACAAATGATTGACGCTGCATTGGCTAGCCTTGTCCTTAGTTATCTTCCTTTCTCATATTATTCTTCACTTTTAATTTAGTGCACAAGATTGAAGGAAAAGATCTTGAAATTGACTGAGACGTTTATCAAAATTAAGCTGTTTCGATCGACAAACTTTCCTCATAAGATGTTATTATCTTCCAAAATCGCTTTCTTAGGTTAAATTTCCTTTGAATCATTTTACTCACTAAACTTTCAGAAATGGGATAAATTCTTATCTCTAATTTTCTACCTTTTCCCTCATTTCTGATTTTCGAATTTTAATTATCTTTTATTGTAAGTTTCTCCAGGCTTCATATTATATCAAGAATCCTTCTATACGTGATATTATAACATTTAAGGATCCAACACAGGTATGTTGCAATGGTATAGAATCTGTGTAGCCTACTTTCAGATCTCCAATTCAATTACATGATTGGTTTTCTGTTATGTAGTTATATGGAGAAAACACAGAAACTGTTTTTATTAAGAGAATTGTAGCAAAAGCAGGAGACGCTGTCGAGGTATAACTCTTCTACAAACTTCCTTTCTTTTTGCATTATACTGGCGTTGTGTATCTACTTTGGAAGTCCATGCCAAAATTACGAGAGCAAAAAAACTTGATTTCTAAATATACTATCTTTGAAACTGAGGCTTTGTTTTGTTTCTTACTATTTGTGTTAGTGATCTAGTCTACCGTGCAGACTAGCCACAATTTCATGTCTTATGACAACCATTGGTAATAAACTAGTTCAAATTATATGTTTATGTCCTGACAATTAGTAATACTATGTTGTATGAGCGTAGGAAAATAACATTACGTCTTTTTCACTTGAATCTTCCATCACCTTTCAGGTTCATCATGGGGTACTCTACGTCAATGGTGTTGCTCAGCAGGAAGATTTCATAGCACAACCACCGGCATACACAATTCCTTTAACCGTGAGATCCCTGTTCGTTGTTACGGTCCTTTTTCATTTTATTTTACATTCAACAATTATGAATTGATCACTGATTAAATTAATGAACATGATAGTGTAGAAATTGGCAATAAGACATAAATGAATTAATTTATTCGAGCTCAATTCATTAAACTTAGGCTGGACAATTTAAACGAATGAAGTTCATGATATGCTTCACTTTAATAGTTTACAAACGCAGCTTGATTACGAATGTTTTACTAAGATCGTTGTTATTTTATTTAAATTTTTATTTGAAAAATTCTAATTTTATTTATTATTATTATTTTATGCATGCCATTTATCTTATTTGTACTTTCAAGAGTCATTGAAATAGACAATTGTGAGCATAAAAGCTTTCTGGGTTAACTTAAAAGGTCCGTAATATCTGATTAACGGTGACCCCTGTACCTCTTTCATCCGTTCTGCTCATCTTTTTTTTGTTCTGTGAACTCAAATGATTGATTTAGTTCTGTATTTATTTGTTCATTGATTCATATTTTTCTTTTCCTCGTACGACTTGCAGACTGTGCCCAATGACCATGTTTATGTGCTAGGCGATAATCGTAATAACAGTTATGATTCTCATGTGTGGTAAGTTACTACTGCCAGATGTTGCTGATTTTTTATTCTTTCCGTTTCTATTAATTTTAAACCTTGTGGGACAGGTCTGATTATCTGAATGTTTTAGTGTACAATATGTTTAATCTGCTTTCTAGATGAATTTTACGTCAGTTCTTCTCTTTGGTTTTGAAGAAATACGAATGGTGAAAGAAAATATGGTTTTATGGCAGCACCTGATGTATACATAAATGTGAAACATTCTTTTTGCCTTTTATTAAAAAATCTTCGTTCTATTTAAATTATCTTGACATGAACTTAGTATTATATCTAACCTCCTGTTAATCTTGAATCTTACCGTCTGTGATGATGAATAGGGGACCACTTCCTATGAAGAACATAATTGGAAGATATGTCACTTGTTATCATAGACCAACAAACATTTGACCCAAATATCATCGAGATGTAATGAAGGAACTGATGCCCTTTTCTATGGTCTGACCAATGGGGACAGCATACTAGGACATCTGATTTCCATGAAGAGTTCCTTCCAGCTGTTCCATAAATGACGCACACGCCCTTTGGCCACTCTTTATGTGATTGGATTCTAATATGCACGTAGCATGCTTCCCACGTTCAGAGGATGGAATTCGTCTTCAGAAAAAATAAAGACATGTGATTTCTGCAGGGTTCACTGTTAGTCGAGTCACATTGCATAATATCTGGTATGAGTTGCGGTTAGAGAAATGGGTAATAAATGAAAAGCAAATCTTCTTGTTGCTTTAGTCATTCCTAAGCCCTGTTTGTCTTGTGGCAAAAACAGGAGGAAGAGTCCTAGTTGTTTTCTCTCCATGATGGATTTTACCATGTTTTAGCTCACTGAACTTTATATCTTCCCTACCATGCCTTTTGGCAATATACCTCCATTTATTACACCTGAAAATACTATACAACTTAAAATGAAAGGTATTGTTAGATACTTGTGTTGTTCTGCACCTTCCTGTGTTCACATGATCCCATACTTTCAAAGATATATTTGACTCTGATGAGTCAAAAGGATCTTTTTGATCTTAGTTTTTTGTAGTAATTATTTTAAAAATAAAAATTGTTCTAATGTCCCATTGATTGTTCCTGTATTTTCTTTTATTATCACAGTGCATCGATTTTAAATCAACAATTTAAGTTCAAAACATTTTTACATCCACTCTAGAATTTTCATGAAAATACTCGTGCTTGATTCTTTGAGGTGTGAAAAAGCTCATTCACTCGCTCTCTTTGGTTTTCCATTCTTTCATAAAATGTATTCGGAGTTTGAACATCAAAGCAAGACAGGGCCAATCGGTGAAGAACATTCTTTCTTACGATAGAAGATGGCTTTCTAACATTACAATGTCTCGAAAACGAACAGCCACCCAACCTATGAAAATTGGTATCTGTAAGAGTATTAGTAGATTCCCGTTCCCAGATTACATTATTGGAACAGATAGTGGTGATAAGCCATGCTTTCAATTCATTCACGTAATTGTGTTTCCAATTCAATTTAAAATCATTTATAACAATTAAACTTAAAGGCTTTAAAACGTAATTGAAGCACAGCGGAACAATTCCAAAGTCAATTGGAATTGAAAAAGATCAATCAAGTACGTAACAGAGCCAAATGTTTTTCCATTTGCAATTGGAAAATGATACTTTTGGTTATTTTTTTTATTTTTTCAAACGTCGACCAATAAAAACGTGACACGTGTCTGGTGTAAAAAATTTGTCATCTTGGTGTTAAAGTATCATTTTCCTTTGCAATTGAACCACGCAGAAAAACTTTTCATTAAATTTCGATTCCACTGAATTTCAATTCAGTTGCATATTTCATTTCACCTACTTGGAAATAAACATAAAATCCTCATAATCAAATCTTATAATTAGGATTAGTAAATAAATTTTGAAAAAAACATAAATTAGGACTCCTGTCGATGCATAGAAGAATTCCTAAATAATTATTTTAGTTGACTTTCAGTGACATTTATAGGTTTATTTTATTTCTTTAGTAATTTTTGATCAAAATTATTTATATAATTATCATCATATGTTGAAACATAGTCAGTTATATGATAATTGTCGTAAAAATCACGCTAATTTCTCAATATTATAGTTTTAAAGTTCTTTCTCAATTCCATTATGTTGTCGCTGTTGCTGCACATCTGCGAGAAGAAGAGTTATGTTGTTGTGCTGCCACCATTTGTCGTTAATCTGCCACCAAGTTAGGATATATATCTTAAAACAAAAAATTATTATTATTATCATTGAAATAACAACATTTCCTCTTATAATCATCGTCCTCGCATATCAATGAAACAAAGAAGTGTAGTCGTTTACTTTGAAAGATGGATGAATCAATGCATGACAATTTTAAAATCATTGTTACGAGTCACTTTCTGTAATCGTTAAAAAATCTTTTTTTAATGAGTCATTAAGATCTTAATGCTAAAATGACTAAAATGTTAAATATTGTGTGTATTGAAATTTTCCTTGTTGTTCAACCTTGATATATTGTTTTCGTAAACCCTAGTATTAGATCGGATAATGATATTTTAACAATTTTTTTTAATAATTTTTTGACAATAATATTTGTCTTCATCATGATACATAAGCCTAACAATGAGGATACTAAGAAATTATTGTATGATAATTTCATTTATTATCTCTATTTTTATAATTAATAGCCTTGTTTCAATAACAAGTTTAATTTTGATTTTTTTTTATTCATTTTCAGTCAAAGCTTAAGAATGTAATTGTTTCTCCTGTGATATAGAATAAAGAAAAACCCAACCTGACATATATATTCTCAAGTGTTTGGAAAAGATCACACGACTATGTGTGTGCATATGGAAAATGGTTGTAGCAACAAGTTTATCGGGAAATAACTCTCAAGTTGAAATACACAAATTAATTGGTGAAGTTAAAAGAAATACTCAAGTTAAACTACAAAGTATGACAAAAAAGAATGCAAGAGGAAATGGATACAAAGTTAAAAGAGTAAGAGAAGCCAAGCTAAAAGAGCAAGTTAAAGCCATGAAAGTTGAGCTTTTAAACAACTTCAAATTTGATTTTACTCAAATGTAAAGCTGTTAATGGTTTATATAAAGTTGAATTAGATATTACATGTTACATTTTTTTTATATAAAAACAAAGTAAAACGAGAGAACAAAAACAGAAAGTTAAGTAAGAGGTGATTTATGTAACATATCTTTTCATTATTTTGTTTTTATATTATTTAGAATTGTTAAGATTAATTTTTATCTACTTAATTTTTCATGCATTCACAAATATCATAATTCTAATGTCAAGTCAAAATCAATATTCTAAATGACTTTGAATATAACTCCTTAAGTATCAATTCATTGAATTCTCAAAAAGTAATAATGCGAAGAATCTTAAGATTATTAATGAATTAATGTTTTATCTTTAAATATAATCTCCATTAGATATTTCATTTCATATCTAGATAAAGACATTAAACATTAAATACATAAGTTAAAGACTAACTTGAACTCAAAAAACATATATATATATATATATATATATATATATATATTAACAACACAAAATTATACAAGAATTTAGTTTATTACATTTAATATTAATAAATAGGGTTAGTTTTTCATGATGAAAAACTTAGGGTTTACAAAATGAAAGATAAAGAAGAAATGTAAACTCCACACTCCAATTGTGTCTCTCATTCGTGTCTTCATCTCCAAATCGTAACCTCTCCTGCTCTTCAATCCAAAAATGGAAAAAACCATCATAGATGAAAGAGATCCAAGAAGGACTCAGGAAGATTCCCAACACCCTTCCAAAAAGCTCTTCCAAGCATCTAAAAGTGATTTTTATTCGTGCAAATGAGGAATTTTTTCAACCATGGAATATGGTTGGATGCTCCACCCAATTCAGCCCTACTCAATATCAATAATGTTAGTGTAACACTATCAAATAAAGAAAAAAAAACACCAACTTATGCATTTTTACTATACTCTCCCCAAAATATTCAATCATCAATTCAAAAACTTTTAAAAAATATATTAAAAATTAATTATCAATTAGATATAAATTATCCATTACAAAAATATCACATACCACCTAAGCAAATTAGGAAAATAAACAATTTAATTTCACTTCCACGCTTTTTCAGTTCTTACCCTCTAAAAAATTTAACATTAATTTTCATTTGGTATATAGTATCCGGTAATTAAGATGTGACTAAATTCCAGAGAGTTACTTTATAACAATTCACTTACTTTTGTTTTCATTATGTATAAATCATCCCAACGCAATTATATATAATAGCATGTTATCTTACAAAAGAACATCTTAGACGGTGTTGTTTTAAAGGAAGAGAGATGCGTTTTGTCTCATACCTATACCTATATATGTCCTTCCAAGTTTCCAAAGGTTTTCTAACTTTTTTCTATTCAATTAAATTATTTCGATACCATTCGTTTCACTTTTCCCCCACCGGAATTAAGTAAAGTTATTTCCAAATGCAGTTGTATTTTATTTTATTTTTCATTTTGAAAAATATCCATAAAAAATTATATTGTATTTTATTTATGATTTCTAATGAACTCCGAACACTTCGAACATATGTAAAATATCATGTTTTTTTTTTCTTTATAAAGATATTTAATAAATATTTAAATAGATATGAATACATATTCTTAAATATAGAGACAAAGATAAAACATAAATTTGATGTTGTTAATATAGAAAAAACAAGAATATATACGAGTTTTTACTTTTAAATACGGTCAAAAGTGTCTTAGATTCAGTAATGGCAATTGACTTTGGGCAAAGTTGGTAGATTCTAGACGCATAACATCTTAAGAATGATTGTATATGATGAAAACAAAGCGAAAGCTAAGTTACTTTATTGTAGTTAATTGTCCCACAGTCATGGTTTGATCACGAACCCTTCTTCCATTTCTTTTTCTTCTTTTCGTAACCACATATGTTCTTTCTTTTACTTAGATAAGACAAAAACAAATTCTAAAACTCAGAAAATTTTAACACACCATCGTAAATTTGATCAACAAAAAATGTTAGATAAATAAAATTAAGCAGAAGGAATAATTATGAACGAGTTTGAATAACACATTATATTAGAATTTTATAGAAATCCACTTCAACTCAATTTTATATTTTAATATTTATAAATTTGTAAATATGTTTTAAATTTTAATTTTTGTATGATATTTTTAAAATTACACAAAATTGTAGTTTATTATATCTAGGAGGATCTAGAAAATAATTAGGAGTAGTAGTGGTTTTTAGAATATGAATCTTGATTATCTTATTATTTAAAAAGTCAAATTATAAATATCATTTTTTATTAATTGAACTTTCATTTTATAAGAATGATAATTTTTTTGAAATTTTTTTTAAACTTTTTCCTTTGACTTCATCTTTCATGTATTTGAATATTAACATCATATGATTTACAGCGTTAAGGACTACAATCCTATACTATATGAATCTTGAACAAAGTGTGTTTTTTTTTTGTTTTTTTTTTTTGTCTTTTTAAAAATCTGTAAGGTAGAGCTTGTGCAGATAACCTTTTGAGTTAGGATGTTTATTCAAAGGAAACTAGTTGATTATATGAATTGATTTTTGTTTGATGAATTGATTGTGATGATGAATTAAAATTTTGTATGTTAAATTAAATTGGTTGAATGGAAATATATGTTTGTGGAATATATTGGTTATGGTAATATTGTCCAATTTGTTTTATCTGGGATTTATTTTGAACTAAACTACGATATTTTAAACTAAAGAAGAAATATAATTGTCTAGATAAGCAAATTAGGTAACCTATTGTAGTTAATTAGGGTATGAATATTAGTATGGCATTGAACGATATCATAGAACCGTCGAACACAAAGTTGAAAACTAAAGTCAGTGAGCTCTAATGGTATAGGGCATTGGGTGCGACCTAGGGACCATTGGGTGCTTACTTGTCAATGAGCTCCAAAAAAGTTAGTGTTAGGTGCCCAATAGACCCTGTTCAACACTTTACAATAACGCTTGGTGTCAGGAGCTTTATGTTGGCGCTAATTGGAATTAAATTCTAGGGAGTTCCAAGACTCAGGGTGTTGGATGTCAAGTAGTTATCGTTGAGTGTTACCATCTATATTTGTTAATTTTCATGCTTTTGCCTACATAACATATGTGCTGCTTTATGGATAATAACGAATGGTTTATTGTTAAATATATGATGTTTGGTTTGTATGCATGATGAAGATGTAGTGACTTCTAAGGAGGATTACATTGATTTTGAGTTTAGGATGTATTCAATGTTGATTTTGTAAAGGAATTATCCTTACTTTGCTAGTATCCTACTCACAGAGAAATATATTTAGTTTTGAGAGTCGAAGGAGGTTCTATAGTAAGATTTGGTGATGAGGACATATGTCTTGATATATTGTTAGTTGAGTAGAGTCTGAGTGGTATTACCAAAATCTATTGAGTCCTCACATGACAAGTGCACAATCTCTGAATTTACTCAATACATGTGTGTTGGCTGCAAAACCAACGGTAAGTGCACTGATCACAACGTATCAAATGATAAATATTGTACTCTTCCAAGGAACTTGTACAACATTCGACAATTCTTCATTTTAAGTCAATTAGACCACAAAGTTCACAAAAACACAATAAACTTTTTTTTATATTTTCATTAAACAGTTGGTATGCAAGGAAATGTAATATAGAGTATTTACAATTTATTAAAACTAGAGTTCATTCACTTTACTCTCATGCATTAACAAAGATATCAATTTCATATTCATGTCAAATTAACTCACCAAAATACTCAATCTCATCCTAGTAACTTTGAGCCTATGATAATTTATCAAGTTCCAATTTCTTGAATACTCAATAAATAAATAATAATACATTAAGTTCAAAAGTCTTAAAATTATTAATGAATCAAATTCTATTTTATAGATAAAAGCATTCATTAAAAATTCAATTTCAAGTATAAATTCTAAAAATATTTCTCTAACACTTCAAAAATCACAGGTATGGAATTTAAATAATGTATATAAATTAACTTAAATCAAACAATTCATATCTAACTGATTCGATAAATTAAATAATTGAATAAAAAATAAAAAATATTAAAAATAAAATTATAGTGAACTGAGGATGTTGAATACGAATTGGCCTACTTTTACTTTTATGCAATTTCAATATTAATTTTTTATCACATAAATTCCGATAAAAAGTGACGAAGAGAATGTGTTTATTTATTTTAATAATAGGAGGGACACAAAATCTAAAAATGATTGAGATGCAACTTGTCTGCCCAAAACTTGAAGTATCTGAATATTAATCCATTGGTAATGTAGGAGAATTATTAGTGCCATGTTCTGGAATTGGGTTATTGGGTATTCAGTTATTATTAATTAATAATTGAGGGAACCTAATTCTGTTTCAAGATGAATGGATGAGAGGAATAATGAATATAATTTTTTGTTGTACGGTGGTCTTTTAAAGAGGTAGATTTAGATTATGATATTCCAGGAAATAAAAATCTTAGTATGTCTTCCCCTATATATATACATTACATAATCTCAACAAATTAGTACAGACCAAACACCTACTCATTATACCTTCTACTTCTCTTTCTTTCTTTCTTTCACACTCTTCCTCTTTTCCTATTCTTTCTACCAGAGGTTCTGCACCAACCATAGGTAATATTTTCTTTCAAACTAATTTATTTTATTAACTTCTTTAATCTTATATTCATATTATTAAAGTCAAAGTGACAAATAAAAAATAAAAATTACCTACTAAATTGTTGTTCATAGACTTTGACATTTGGAATCTTAACACTTACTACCAAGCATAACTTGGGTTGTTGTTCATTGTGTGATAACAAAGATGGTTGGCATGGATGGCCATGGCAGCAAGCATGATCAGCAAACATTTAACGTCTCCCTTGACATGCATCAACAAGGAGACTCTAAGTGTGTCGACGATGATGGTCGCCCTAAACGAACAGGTACGTAGCAAAACCATGATGGTTCATACTATGCTACACCCTTTGTGTTTCTACCTTTTATATGTTGTATGGTTTGTATGACAAGCACAGGAACAGTGTGGACAGCGAGCGCACACATAATAACCGCAGTGATAGGATCTGGAGTTCTCTCTTTGGCTTGGGCTATAGCTCAGCTTGGATGGATTGCTGGTCCTGCTGTTATGCTTCTTTTTTCTGCCATCACTTACTTCACTTCCCTTCTTCTAACTGATTGTTATCGTACCGGTGACCCTCTCACTGGCAAGAGAAACTACACTTACATGGATGCTATTCGTTCTAATTTTGGTATAACTGACCAACCTAACTTACGTCATTAATAACTTCTCTTTCGTTTTCACAGTTTTAGCTTAGAATCATTGCTCTGTGTCTCTGTGTTTGATCAGGTGGCAACGGCTTTAAGGTCAAGATGTGTGGACTGGTTCAGTATGTTAACCTTTTTGGAATCTCCATTGGTTACACTATAGCGTCTTCCATTAGCATGATGTAAGTTTGAGATTTTAGTGATAGTGAAATGTCTAATTGACTACCTTATATCCAAGAAAAATTATATAGTATAAGTGGGCTGGTTTTGGTTTGTGTCTTCTCAAACAGGGCAATCGAAAGATCTAATTGTTTCCACAAGAGCGGAGGGAAGAATCCATGTCATATGAACAGCAACGTGTACATGATTTCGTTTGGAATATTGGAGATTATTTTCTCTCAAATTCCAGGCTTCGATCAATTATGGTGGCTGTCCTTTGTAGCTGCCGTCATGTCATTCACATACTCCACCATTGGGCTAGGCCTTGGTATTGGAAAGGTCATTGGTATGAATTGATTCTATTCCCTTATTCTTCATGATCGTTTCTTCTGCTTCTTCTTGAAACACTGTCAGAAATCTGACGAATTGACCTTGTAATAGAGAACAGAAAAGTGGGGGGAAGCTTAACCGGGATAACCGTTGGTTATGTGACTCAAACTAATAAAGTTTGGAGAACCATGCAAGCGCTTGGTGACATAGCATTTGCCTATTCATACTCCTTCGTACTTATAGAAATTCAGGTATAGTTCATTCAGTTAAATTATATGAGATTCAACTAAGGTCTGAAATAACAAGAAGGCTATGTAAAATGTGATGAAACAGGACACGGTGAAATCACCTCCATCGGCATCAAAAACAATGAAGAAGGCCTCTTTCGTCGGTGTTGCAGTCACCACCTTTTTCTACATGCTTTGTGGCTGCTTTGGTTATGCTGCTTTTGGAGACTCAAGCCCGGGAAACCTTCTCACTGGTTTTGGCTTCTACAACCCATACTGGCTCCTTGACATTGCCAATGCTGCCATTGTGATCCACCTTGTTGGTTCATACCAAGTCTACAGCCAGCCCCTCTTTGCTTTCATTGAGAAAAACGTAGCACACAGATTCCCAGATAGCGATTTTGTGAACAAAGACATTGAAATCTCAGTCCCTGGTTTCCATTCCTACAAGCTCAACCTCTTCCGATTGGTTTGGAGGACAACATATGTTGTGGTAAGCACTTTAATAGCAATGCTGCTCCCATTCTTCAATGACGTAGGAGCGCTTATTGGAGCATTTGGATTTTGGCCCCTTACTGTGTATTTCCCAGTGGAAATGTATATTACTCAGAAGAGAATACCAAAGTGGAGCTCTAAATGGATCTGCCTCCAAACACTCAGCATTGCTTGCCTTTTGATGACCATAGGAGCTGGAGTTGGCTCTATTGCTGGGATTCTGATTGATCTTAAGACTTACAAGCCTTTCAAGACAAACTATTGATTCAACTATGGTTGCCATTCATAGAGATTTCAGAAAGAACATTCCATGTCTTGGACATGTTCATATAAAGTCCAGGATGGTGATGTGTTTGTTCATGGCCTAACATCTCTGTGTTCCACTTCTTTCTACTGTTTCTGTTAGTCTAACTTGTTCTGCAACACAATTCAGAATGAAAGAAGTGACGTAAAAGCATATAAATCTAGAGTAATTATAATCACATATTCAGCTTCTCTGCTTCTTACTTTCATATTTTTAATTATACCATTTATTACATAGGTTATTCTCTTTCTCTACCTATATTTCTCCTTTTACATTATCATATTATTACAGGACTAGACAACATTTTTTTACTATTTTTTTAGTCCTCCACCGCTAACCGCTTTCACTGTGTTATGAAACTTGAAAGCGATGGATCCTTAGTCATTTATGGAAGTACGACAAGGAAAGATCAAAAGCTTTATATATATATATAATTATGTTATATATATATATAACATAATTATATACACCTTCATGTTAAGTTAAGCAACTTATCTGACCAATTTGTTCATTAAAAGCTGCAACCCCACCACTTCTGAATTTTTCAACACAGAGTTCAGTCATATTTATTAATCTGGAATAATAATTATCTTAACTATACATGATGCATGTTCATACTTTTGAAAAGTGAAAGAAAATTTTCAGCATAAGGTACAATAATCTTTTGAAGCAAAACATTTAATATGCACTATTACAAACATTAAATAGTCATAATTCACTTCTAAAAACTTTAAAATAATGAAAGCCGGTAACAGCACGCCAAAAAGTTTCTCCCTTATAACATACTTTGTCATGTTAGTAGTCCCTTTATAAAGTATTTGCTAAGATCTTTATTGATTTAGTTTGCCTATTTATTCTATAATTTATTGCGCATATGTTAAGAAATTAATTTGATCAAATCCCATTTGTATGTTAATGAATTTTGATGATGCTTTATCAAAATTTAAATGAATAATTCTATTAAGATTCTATGTTAAATTATAATAAAAATTATATATGTTAGTAGTTTTTTTCACAAGAAACAAATTACTGCAGTTTAAAAGAAAAACATATATATCACCCCATATAAATAAATTAATTGTTAATTTCTTTATACTTTTTGGACTTTTTTAATGTACCTATATTATAACTATATTATAATAGTGTATAGATATCACTAGTACAAAAAGGGTTTTACACGTCAGTTATTTTAGGTTTTTAACGTTATTTCTCTAACCGACGTCTTTGTAGGTGAGGTTAATGGGACGTCGGATTTCTGCAGTTGCGACGTCGCTATAGACGTATATTCAGTGAAATGCACGACGTCTATAAAGACATCAGAGAGTGCACTAACCGACGTCTATAGTGCCCGTAGACGTCGGTTCACTGACATGTAAGACGTCTTTAAAGTCGTCAGATATTGCATTAACCGACGTCTATGAAATGTTCGTTGTGTTTTGATGCAGTTTTTCTCGTGTCTTTGGGTAACGTAGTAGCATCTCCTTCCCTTGCTAGTTTTCTCGTAAGAAAAAATTGCGTCTTTTGCATCTCCTATGGCATTTCAACCCAAAGACAAACCTGGGTTGTTGCTTAGGTCCACTCCGACCGCCAATGAAAAAGAATACGGTGAGAATACGGTGACACCATATTCTCACCATTTTCTTTTTCATTGGCGGTGGGAATGACACTATGCAATGACCCATGTTCGACTTCAGGTTGAAATGCCATAAGAAATCCAAAAAATGTAACTTTCTCTTAGGAGGAAACTAACAAAGGGAGAAGGTGCACTACGCTACCCAAAGACACAAGAAAAACCGCACCAAAACACAACGAAAACTCATTTTAATCAGTTCAAATTAAAGATAATACATCAAAGATTACTTTAAACGGAGTAAAAATAACTTTAAATGGTTCACGGGACATCAAACGTACCTGGAAATGCAGTGAAACAGAGAGAAAAGGCGAATGAAGACGATCAAAGGACTGGTTCGCAAACTGCTGCTTCACACCATTTAACAAGAAATTAGACGTCAGTTGCCAACAAAACTGACGTCTATAATCGCATAGACGTCGGGCTCCCTACTAATATGACGTTCATTCTATTTAAAAATTAATATTTTTGTTATATATAGACGTCAGCTTGGCGGGATGAGATGTCTAGTTGGCGGAAACGAATGACTTTTCATATATCTGCTCAGACTATAGACGTCGGGTATGAGGGGCCCTGACGTCTATAATCGCATATAGATGTCAGGTGGTGGGGATCAAACGTCTAGATGGCGTAAAAAATTAGATTTCACTTACCTTTCAGAATATAAACGTCGGGTAGACGGGACACCGATGTCTATAATCAAATATAGACGTCAGGTGGCGGGATCCGACGTCTAGATGGCGCAAAAACTTAAATTTTTACCTACTTTTCAGACTATAGACATCAGGTAGGCGGGACATAAACATCTATATGACGGAAAGAAATGACTTTTCACTTACCTGTCAGACATATAGACGTTAGTTTTTAGGGGCACCAACGTTTATACTATTATAGACGTCGGCCCCCTGCCTAGCAGACGTCTATAGGCTTCACTTATTTATGCAATTGCCACCGGTCAATAATTTACGTCGCTTCCCCCTCTAATTGGCGTCTAATGTGTGACGTTGTAAGTCGATTCTGCACTTTTATATATATATATATATATATATATATATATATATATATATATTTTATGAAAGCTGATTAAGAAATAGAAAAAATATAGTTGTTCTGTTTTTTTCAGCTCACTTTCATTTTGGACTTGTTGTCCTTACTTATTTTTAGTATTTATCATTACAATTATTATTATTAATTACAATATATTATTTTCACTCTTTTCATTTTTTTTATATAATAACAACAACCTCATTATTATTAATATGACATTTTTAGCATCATCTGTATCAATCATACACCTCCAATACTCCTTAACTATGTGAGATTGAGTTAATGTTTTTCTCTATGCTAAATAATATCTATTGTCCAAAAGTGATTAATATCAGAACAGGATGAATTGGATGCACTTAAAGAAAAATTATTAAACAGTTTAAACTGTTTGTGAGATATTAATGCCAGACGTATACTCAAACTTTTTAATATAAAAAATTAAGAACCGTATGCATTATATGAAGATGAATGTAGTGATTCAGAACACACTTTCCCAGGAACGACATGTTCAGGAAGTCAATGTGTTATGGACAGAGCAGGTTTATCTTGTTCAGTAGCACCTCATGTTATTGTCTCATCACATAACATCATGGAAGATACCTATTACAACACTACTAAATGGTAAGAACATATTTTCTTTCATTTTATAACAGACTGGAACATCAATGTTTGTTTGGTGATATTTGCTTTGCCTGCAAGAAAACTGATTACACTAAAATAAATAAATAAATAAATAATGTTAAATTATATTAATAATTAACATTGGTTCATGCAATGTAAAGTATAACTTTGATGTAAAGATTCTAATGTGATGATTATTAGAATATGAAGTATTAAAGTTATTGGGATTATTTTAGAGTTATTAAAATTAATCCCTCTCTTCTCATTCCAAAAGGGCATTTTGGTATTTTATTAAAGTTAATTAAAATATCATTAAAAGAGGAAAAAGTTTTACTTGTGTAAAAGATAAGTTTCTGAAAAGTGAAGAGAATAATAGTATTGTTCTCAGAAAAGAAAAGAAACTGTGACTGACAGAGAAAAACTTTCTGCAACTTCTATATCATCAAAAAGACGTTAAAGAGGAGTAAGAGGAGGGAGAAATAATTGACAGGAAGAAACTGCACAATGGATCCAGGTTAGTTCTCCTTTACTGTGAATCTGGGAATAGTGAGTATCATGTAAATTCAAGATCTTGTATGTTAATTTCATTTAATTGAAAAATCAAAGTTTTGCTTACAAGTGGTATCAGAGCCAGGTTCTGAATTTTATGATACTCCATGAATGATAATTTTTCCCAATTTTAAAACCCTAATTTTTGAATTATAAAATTTATGGATTTTAAATTTTCAGATGTTAATTGTTTTTGTTGGAATGAAAGAATACTTCAATTCACTGTTACGTGAATTTATCAAGGAAGCCACAAGTTTATTCCATTAAAGCAACTTTAATTCCTAAGTGAATCAAACTCACTGGAACGTGAATTTCTGCCGCCGCGGGAATTAAGTTTGGACATAAAACAATTTTTTTTTTATTGTTGCATGAATACGTGAATTTCATTCATCTGGAAGCCGCATTTTTTTTTTATTTGTTTATCGCATGAATGTGTGTTTTGATTTGTGCACAACAGTAAAGTTCATTAAAGTTGTTTTATGCCAAAATTGAAAATTCCGTGCAACAGTAACAAAACTTTTTGCCAAAAGTTAAAACGTTGATGAAAGAAAGAACATTCACTGTAACGTGAATTTCTTTTGGAAGCCGCAGGAATTTTTTTTGTTAAAAAGCAACTCTATGGTTGTGCCCATGTTCTCACAATAAAGAAATTTTACTGTTGCGTGTTAATTTTTTTTTTTTTTAAACATTGTTCTGCATTGTTTGGAAATTCAAATGTGAATTAAAAGTTGAAAGGTTTCATATACTTTTAATTTGAAAAGTGTATTTACTGACATGCATGATATAATTTTGTTTTATGAATTATATGTATTTGAAAGAAGGAAATTCAATTAAGTTGAATTTCGGAGAGTAATTAGTCATTGATGAAAGGATGTTATGGATTACCCAAAGGTGAACCATGGTTTATAATTGATGACATTAAAGTGAGACATTTCATGTACTTAGTATATGTTTGTATATCCAAAGATAGCATACATATAGACTTAAAGTATGATTGATTGTTATTAAAGTATATATGCAATTTGTGAGTTTAAGAATCACCCAAAGGTGAACTTAAATGAATGACTTTATTGACTACCTATCAGTTTAAGTGTCACCCAAAGGTGAACTTGAATGTATGACTAGTGTAGTAATTTGTTTGAATCCATAAATTTTAATCAAAGCATTAATGTATGAGCTTGTGTATTATTTCCAGCTTACATGAATTTAGCAGGTTTGAGCAACAATGTCGTCAAGTTTAATGGGCTAAATTATGCCGATTGGTCAGAACAAATCCAGTTCCAACTGGGTGTTCTAGACTTGGATATGGCTATTGTGATGGATGAAATGCCCGCAGCCATTACAGAGACCAGTACAAATGATGAGAAGTCTCTTTATGAGGCTTGGCATAGGTCTAACAGGCTGTCATTAAACTTGATGCGTATGTCTATGGCAGAGAACGTAAAGCCTTCCATGCCCAGAACAGAAAACGCAAAGGAATTTATGAAAATGATCAAGGAGTACTCACAATCAGACATAACTGACAAGTCTATTGTGGGAACCCTTATGAGTGAGCTGACTACCAAAAAGTTTGATTGGTCGCAGCCCATACATGAACATGTAACAGGAATGGCTAATATAGCAGCAAGGTTGAAGTCAATGGGAATGGAGGTGAATGAGTCCTTTCTAGTACAGTTCATCATGAACTCTCTTCCTCCTGAATTTGGCCAGTTCCAAGTGAATTACAACACTATTAAGGACAAGTGGAACTTTCAAGAAATCAAAGTCATGTTGGTACAAGAGGAAGGGAGATTAAAGAAAATGAGAGATCATTCTGTCCATCTCACAACTCATGAAAGTACTAGCTTCAGTAAAGGTAAATCAGGAAAGAAGAACAAGAAGGACAAAGCCCCAATGAAAGTGAATAAGGGCAGTATCCAGAAGGACCAGAAATGTTTCTTTTGCAAAAAAGTAGGTCACTTCAAGAAAGATTGTCCGAAAAGAAAATCTTGGTTCGAAAGGAAAGGTACTTTTTATGTTTCTGTAAGTTTTGAAGCAAATATTATTGAAGTACCTAATTATACCTGGTGGTTGGATTCTGGAGCTACCACTCATGTTTCTAATATTATGCAGGGATTCCTTTCAATCCAGCCCATAAAAGGAACTGAAAAGTATTTATATATGGGGAACAGAATGAAGGCACGGATAGAAGGAATTGGGACTTACAGATTGATTCTTGACACTGGCTATTGTCTGAATCTTGAAAAGTGTCTCTATGTTCCTGGTTGTGCTAGGAATTTGATTTCTCTTGCAAAGTTGGATTGTTTAGGTTTTAACTTTAGGATTGAAAATGGTATTTTTCATTTGTATAAACTTTCGTACTATTATGGTTCTGGTACATTATTGGATGGTTTATACCGTTTAAATCTTGATGTTAATTTTTCTGAATCCCTGTTTAATGTTGAACATGTTGTTGATAGAAATTCTAGTGCAGGAAATGAATGTTCTGCTTTCTTATGGCATAAAAGATTGGGTCACATATCCAAAGAAAGGATGTTGAGGTTAGTGAAAAATGAAATTTTACCTCAAATGCATTTTGACGACTGGGATGTATGTATTGATTGTATTAAGGGTAAACAAACAAAACACATATCAAAGCATCCTGCCACAAGAAGCAGTCAACTTCTTGAGTTAATACACACTGATATTTGTGGTCCTTTTGACACTAAATCTTGGAATGGTGAAAAATATTTTATCTCTTTTATTGATGATTTCTCACGTTATTGTTATATATATCTATTGCATGAAAAATCTCAATCAGTGAACGCTCTTGAGGTGTTCATAAATGAGGTGGAAAGGCAATTAGATAGAAAAGTAAAAGTGGTGAGATCTGATAGAGGTGGTGAATATTATGGAAAAACTGATGAGAGTGGACAATGTCCAGGTCCATTTGCAAAGTATCTTGAAAGTCGGGGTATTTGTGCACAGTATACAATGCCCGGTACACCACAACAAAATGGTGTAGCAGAAAGGCGGAATCGTACTCTTATGGATATGGTTAGGAGTATGTTAAGTCATAGTAATATCCCTTTATCTTTGTGGATGTATTCATTAAAGACTGTTGTATATCTGGTTAACAGGGTTCCTAGCAAAGCAGTTTCTAAAACTCCTTATGAACTATGGACTGGAAGGAAACCTAGTTTAAGACATCTTCATGTTTGGGGATGTCCAGCAGAAGTAAGGTTATATAATCCACATGAAAAGAAGCTTGATGCAAGAACCATTAGTGGTTACTTCATCGGTTATCCTGAAAAGTCAAAGGGATATAGATTTTATTGCCCTAACCATAGTACAAGAATAGTTGAGTCTGGAAATGCTCAGTTCATTGAAAATGGTCAATTTAGTGGGAGTGAGAAATCACGAATAGTGGACATTCAAGAGAATACTGATAGTGTTTCTACACTTAATGTCTCTTCTGAAGTTGTTATCCCTCTTGTTGTATCACAGTCACACAACAAGCAGAGACAACAAGTTAATGTTCCAATCCCACAAAATGAACATATAAATGTTGAGCCAGTTGACAATGAGCAAGTCACAAATGAGCAACTCATAAATGAGCAATTGATAGAGGAACCACAAGAAGCAGCATTAAGAAGGTCTGTAAGGCAGAAAAGACTTGCTATTTCGAATGATTATGTGGTTTACTCTGTTGAACATGAATGTGACTTAAGCATTGATGAGGATCCAGTCTCTTTTAGACAAGCCATGGAAAGTAAAAATTCAGAGAATTGGTTGAATGCTATGAAAGAAGAATTGAAATCAATGGATGACAATAAAGTATGGGATCTAGTTGAATTGCCTAAAGGTTCAAAAAGAGTCGGTTGTAAATGGGTCTTTAAGACTAAACATGATTCAAAAGGCAATATTGAAAGGTATAAAGCTAGATTAGTCGCCAAAGGTTTCACTCAAAAGGATGGCATTGACTATAAAGAGACCTTCTCTCCTGTTTCTAAGAAGGACTCTTTGAGAATTGTTTTGGCTTTGGTGGCTCATTATGATTTAGAGCTTCACCAAATGGATGTAAAGACCGCCTTTCTAAATGGTGACTTAGAAGAGGAAGTTTATATGGACCAACCAGAAGGTTTCACCATATCAGAAAAAAAAATCTGGTGTGTAAATTAAAGAAATCAATATATGGACTAAAACAAGCTTCCCGACAATGGTATCTAAAATTTAATGATACCATAACTTCGTATGGTTTTGAAGAGAACACTGTTGATCGGTGTATATACATAAAGGTCAGTGGGAGTAAGTTTGTTATTTTGGTCCTATATGTTGATGATATTCTTCTTGCTGCTAATGATATTGGTATGTTACATGATGTAAAGAAGTTTCTCTCTAACAACTTTGAAATGAAAGATATGAATGAGGCATCTTATGTGATAGGAATAGAAATATTCCGTGATAGATCACAAGGATTGTTAAGTTTGTCTCAAAAAGGATATATTAACAAAGTGTTAGAGAGATTCAGAATGGAAAAATGTTCTCCTGGAATAGTTCCAATTCAAAAAGGGGACAAGTTTAGTCAAATGCAATGTCCCAAGAATGATTTGGAACGAAAGGCCATGGAGTCCATTCCTTATGCGTCAGTGGTTGGGAGTTTGATGTATGCTCAAACCTGTACTCGGCCAGATATCAGTTTTGCTGTTGGAATGTTAGGCCGATATCAAAGTAATCCCGGAATGGATCACTGGAAAGCTGCAAAGAAAGTTCTTAGGTACTTACAAGGTACCAAAGATTACATGCTCACTTATAGAAAGTCAGATCATCTCGAAGTGATTGGCTATTCGGATTCAGACTATGCTGGGTGTGTGGATTCAAGAAAATCCACATTTGGGTATGTCTATCTTTTGGCTGGAGGAGCAATTTCTTGGAAAAGTGCAAAACAATCAGTCATTGCTACTTCCACCATGGAGGCTGAATTCGTGGCATGCTTTGAGGCCACAGTTCATGCTTTGTGGTTGCAGAACTTTGTATCGAGGCTTGGCATTATTGATAGTATAGCTAGGCCGATAAGGAATTATTGTGATAATTCCGCAGCCGTCTTCTTCTCTAAAAATGACAAGTACTCAAAGGGTGCTAAACACATGGATTTGAAGTACTTGTCGGTCAAAGAAGAAGTGCAGAAACATAGAGTGTTGATTGAGCATATTGGTACAGATTTGATGATAGCAGATCCGTTAACTAAAGGACTACCGCCCAAAACTTTTATTGGCCATGTTGAAAGTATGGGCATTATGGATAAGTCATTGTTAACATGATGATGTTATCTATCTATATGGATATGTATAGTTATATGCTTGTACTGTCATGACACTTGTGAATTCAATTAAAGTTATGTTTCTCTTATTCTATTGTTATCTACATTAAGTTCTATACATGTATTATTGATTGTGGTGACATGATAGGTCTCCTTTAGAGACATGAAAGTTATAAGATTGATTAAAGTTATGTTGAGTTGTTTTGATTATGTGATACATGGAAGGAATCTTGTCGATCATGACTTTTGCCCGCCATGATCTGATCATTTCAATTCATATAAGGATGATGACTTGATAATTCTAATGAATGGTGCGCACTTAAAGTTTAGTTTTAGATCTTCAAGTCATCACATGAACCAAGTGGGAGAATGTTAAATTATATTAATAATTAACATTGGTTCATGTAATGTAAAGTATAACTTTGATGTAAAGATTCTAATGTGATGATTATTAGAATATGAGGTATTAAAGTTATTGGGATTATTTTAGAGTTATTAAAATTAATCCCTCTCTTCTCACTCCAAAAGGGCATTTTGGTATTTTATTAAACTTAATTAAAATATCATTAAAAGAGGAAAAAGTTTTACTTGTGTAAAAGATAAGTTTCTGAAAAGTGAAGAGAATTGTATCGTTCTCAGAAAAGAAAAGAAACTGTGACTGACAGAGAAAAACTTCCTGCAACTTCTATATCATCAAGAAGACGTTAAAGAGGAGTAAGAGGAGGGAGAAATAATTGACAGGAAGAAACTGCACAATGGATCCAAGTTAGTTCTCCTTTACTGTGAATCTGGGAATAATGAGTATCATGTAAATTCAAGATCTTGTGTGTTAATTTCATTTAATTGAAAAATCAAAGTTTTGCTTACAAATAATTCATAATATATATATATATATATATATATATATTATGAATTATTTTTGCTGTGAATTTCTAAAAATTTATAAGAGATGAATTTTTAGAACATTTTTGTAGATTTAATAAGTCCCATAAATTTTTTGTAGAAAAAGTGTGCACAGTTTAAAGATAACATAATGGGAGCCACTTTGGTTAACCTTTAATGGTGATGCCAATAGAAAAATAAAATAAAATAGAAATCTTTAACTCCAAAGACATGTTCATGTTGTTGAGACACTGTCCATGCTTCTAAATAAAAAGGCAAACATAATGTTTTGTTGAATGTTTTCTTCATTAAGCTCTTGTCCTTAACTTTGAAAAATCCCAACCATTGATGGATGCAAGTGTTTTTTTTTTTATTTGAGCTGATAAAATGGATCAAACAATTACAATGTACAATTTTTTTTTTGTTGATTTTTTTTTCTGTCTTATATAACTGATAATTTAAAAATCATTTTGACATATTTTAAAATATTAAAATAAATATATATCAATATATTTTGAAAACCTAAGGGATGAACAATACATAGGGTGTGTTCACTTGGGAGTGATTGGGGGAGATGATTTGGGGGAGTGATTGAGTGGAATTGAAAGAATTTGAGGGTGATTTTTTTTGTGTTTACCTGAGTAGATTTGAAGGTAATTGAGAGTGAATTTAGAGGTAAAGTTTGTGAGAATTAGTGTAGGATTTGATTGATGTGAGAGTTAAAAAAAAAATTAATTGGTAGAAAATGAAGATTACCAAAATGTCCTTAGTTATTAAAGTAATATAAAATGATAATTGTTAATATTATATTTAAGGGTTAAATATGGTTTTAGTCCCCCAACTATGAAGCCATTTTGTTTTTCATACCTCTTCCAAACTTTGATACTCTTTTGTCCCTCACCTTAAGGAAACTATAAGTTTTAGTCCCCCAAACCAAACGGCGTTAAAAATCTGGTGAGGTGGCTAACGGCTAGCCACGTGGATGACATGTATCCTTTTTATTCTTTGCCACATGTTTTTAAATTTTAATTGATGTGTGTATTGATGAAATCAGATGATGGATGACATTGGTAAAGTTTGCTTTATTAGGTGGTTCATTGCAAAGTTTGGTCTGAAGGTTTTGAGCAAAGACGAGATCATCGAGCACGAAAGAAGATTGAAATTGAATCGCAGAAGCTTATATATCATCTTGTTGAGCATTGGTGTAGTTGGACACGTAAGTTCATTTTCCTCTTTGTTTTCGTGTTTTAATCTATTCGAACTTGAGCATTGGGATTTAGGGTTTTGTTGGGACTACTCAAACTTGATTTGCTTTCGAAATCACTGTTGAAGGGAAATGAAAGCTGATAGAGGAGAAAATGGTTGCACACGAAGGAGCATAGGTTCTGGAATGTCCCAAACATGTGGAGCGTCCTCTCATTTAGCTTCAAAAAACTATGGTTGTGGGGAAAGATTGTTGTTGTTGAAGGCAACAACAATAAAGAACAAAGGGAGACTATTTTATAGATGTAGAAATTGGGCAGTAAGTGAGAATAAATGCTTTATTTATTGTGATGAAGTTTGTATTCGTGATTTGTAATTTTTTTTTGCAGAGTAATTCAAGCTGTAACTTCTTTGAATGGGTTGATGAAGGAGATTTTGAAATTGAAGGAAGCTTACAAAGGAAGAGTGAACAAGTTGAAGGGTGTATTGAAAATGTTGTGTTGGATCTAAGGAAGAAGAAGGAGAAGTTGAAGAAGAAATTAGAGCAAGAGAGAAAAAATTTCAAAATGCTATTGGTTTTTTTTTGTATTGTCATGGGCATTAACAGTGATGTTTTGTATTTTATTTGTGTTGAAGATAAATTTTAATTAGATAGGTAATGTTGTCTTGTGGATGTACTTTGAAGTTTTAAGTTCAATATAATGTGGAAGTTAAGTTTTATTCTGCCCAGTTTAATTCTGCCCTCAGTTTTAAGTTCAATATAATGTTTGTGTTCTGACTGTTCTGATGCACATCATTTGGTGCCAAGGACATTGCAATGATATCATATGATAGAAGATAGCCTCCAAAACTTGCAACACCGCAGCCAACATCAAGCACTGTCCACAATCTTCCTTCATTGTTTAGATTATTGTTTGAAAAGTTAAGCATCTGCAGGGTTTTTGTTGGCACTGTGAGTGAATTTTGTTGGAAGCATGCTGAATGCCCTGTGATTACTATCAAACGCCACCAATCTGAACCTTATCCTGTGTGTTATTATGATTTTGAAAATGGATATGATAAACTAAAGATCTGTACAAGTTCTTTCCAATCCACTTTGTGTAACTTTTGTTATGTGATTGCAATAATAGGTGTACTCTGCTTATTCAATACACCGGCACAGTTTATTGAATATACTTAGTTTCTGGCCTCAGGTAAACATGGAAACAAATTATAGTTGAATTATTAGACACGGCTTTTCCTAAATCAGTTATTTGGAAAGAGTTCAGGTTGTGTTATGACGAGAACATGGCAAAAGGGCAATAGAAAAAACATATCTTGTTCTTTAGTCTATCTAATTCTCAGTAGAATAACCTTTTTATAAGAACAACTTTAAAGCACAATATCGGTAATAGTAATTTAAAGCACAATTACTAAAGTGGGCAGTGATGAATAAGTGGTCCCTGACCACTTTAATTAACATTGAATTCAGTCAACAATACGAAGTGGTCCAACATCACTGCAAATAACATAACAATTCAGTCTACAAAAGCAAGTGATCCCTGACTACTTTAGTTGAATGTGCTACACTACATGCCAAACAAGTTGTCCAAAAAATATTGTTCCCACTAGTACTGGTCTCCCTAAGTGGGTCACATTCAGTACAAAAAGTCATATTCCACTACCAAATCAATTGCAACTTGCTTGAGATCCGACAATTTGTCCAGACAGTCTTCCAGCCCTTGTCATATCCTCTGCTCTATACTTTGGAAACTTCCTCCTATCCTCATCACTATCATCATTTGAAGACAACTCATCTGTATTGTAATCTTCAATTATCTCATGCTCATGATCTCCAACATCTTCATTAATCATAAATGACCCTTCACCACCACTCTTTCTTCTCCTGACAGTTTTCCTCAAACTTTTCTTCCTCTTTTTCATTGTACTCCACCTTTCCAAAACAGGATTAATATTTCTTCTTTGTACCTCCACTCTCTCATCCTCTATCCCAAACCCATCATCATCATTTGCCATTCTTTCCTCTTCATTATCATCCACATTTTCCATCACTTCACCGTCAACATCATTGCCCTCTTCCTCTTCCTCTTCCTCTTCAACATAAGCCTCATCCTCCCCCATCTCTACATATTCACCCCCAACATTCCCATCTTCCTCTTGGTAATCCATTTGGACATCTTCTACTTCCACATTCCCCTCCACCACACCAACATAACCAACTTCTTCATCCACAATAAAATTTTCTTCAACAACATACGCATGTTGTTCATCCACAATAACCTCCTCTTCGTCACCAATATTCAACTCTTCCTCCATATTTACCTCTTCGTCCATCTCCTCTACGTGTACTGCCTCTTCACCAAAAGTAAGAAAGGTAATTTCTTCTAGCTGACTAGGTTGCAGATGTTGGACATAGATTTCAACCTCATCATTATTTTCCTCTGCATAGTTACTCAAGAACATTGCTTCCCTGTCATCACTGAGTATTCTCAGGTTGTTTATCGCCTTTTGTTTTGACCCCTTCCACCACAACTTGAACTCTCCATCATACTTGAACTCTCGAACAATTCCCACTGCTTCAAAGTAAGACCACCTGTCCGGATCAATCCCTTTTATAACATGTATTTCTCCTCCCACATATTCTACTCCCTTATTATTCATGAACTTCCCCATGTGGTGCAGAGAAATGTCAAAAGCCATTGCGAACCCTACATTGTGAAATGAAAATTTTACACACACAATGCACAAAAAGCAATGGAGCCACACTAAAACAAAACGAAAGGAACAAACTTACCTTCTTCGAAATGCCTTTCTTTCACACACAATGCACAGAAAGCAATGGAGCCACACTAACCCAGAACGAAAACAACAAAATTTCGAGTAGCCTTTCTTTCTTTCACACACAATGCACAAGCTTTTCTTTGATGGAACACGAACACGAACCCTAATCGCGTTTTCAAGATAAAACACAGTTTTCCCTTCCAATTGATTCGCAAAAAAAAAATCTCCAATACTTACTAAGTATAAAAACCCTCTCCATAATCTGATTTCATCAATACACACGTCAATTAAAATTTAAAAACACGTAGCAAAGAATAAAAAGGATACATGTCATCCATGTGGCTAGCCGTTAGCCACCTCACCAGATTTTTAACGCTGTTTGGATGGGGGGACTAAAACTTATAGTTTCCTTAAGGTGAGGGACGAAAGAGTATCAAAGTTTGGAAGAGGGACGAAAAATAAAATGGCTTCATAGTTGGGGGACTAAAACCATATTTAACCCTATATTTAATTGTAAGAAACTTTATAATGAGTAAAAATTTAATATTAATTATTAAAATTAATTTTAAAAATGTAAAAAAAAATTAGTGAAATGAAATTATTTTTAAATTTAATATTTTGTAATATAATTTACGAAAAAGTAGTATGATTTGATAATTGTTAATATTATATATAATTATAAAAATTATTGTAAAAAAAATGAAAAAAAAATTAATTTTTAAGATGAAAATAAATTATATTTTTATTATTATTATTGTCATTGTTATTATTATTATATGTTTATTATTATTATTATTATTATTATTATTATTATTATTATTATTATTATTATGTTTGTTATTATTACTATTGTTATTATTCCTCCCAACGCTTCAATTGAACCCCTTTTCTTTCATTTTTCTGAATCAACCCGTGTCCTCTTCTTATCATGACCAAGGGGCTTGTAAACTAAAAAATCAATGGGTGCTCCTTTTCTAGACATATGGCCAGAGCTCCCCAACTGCATTCCAAAATTTAACAAAAATATCTTCACCGTTCCATCCATTCATCAATCACGTCAAATATAAAAGAATCGCAATAGGCACCTTTGACTTCCTTCTTCTACCAGAGGTTGTCCACCACGACAAACTCATATCCATGAGCCTTCAAATGTTGAAAAACTATTTCAGCATTTTGTAAGAATTCATTTTCAGGAATTCTCCAGTAAAAAGAATCATAAGAATTCTAACCTCATAGTGGGAGGCTAGCTTGTTGTTCGCCATTCTCAAGTATATATTGAGATGACACACATAGAAAACAGAGAGGACGGAGAACCCAAAAAAAAAAACTAAGCATAGAGAGAAGTACTTCGTCATTGCGATCTCCTCCTTCAACGCTCCAATTGCCCTCGTTACGCTTCCACCAACACCAAATTTTGTTACTACAACAACTACAGCTTCTCGCAGCCCTGCTATTTCTACAAAGCCTGCAGACGCTACTGGACCAAAGGCGACTCTCTCTGCAACGTCCCCGTCGGATGCGCGCTGCATCGTCCACCACCACGGAGAGCTTCCTTTGGACGAAACGCATGCCTCTGCAACCACCACCTTGCATGGGTACTGCACTGTCGACCTTCTTCAACCATGAAGCGCCAACAACTTGTAAGGACGAAGCAAAACGCAGGAGTTGCAGGGAACCGAATAGGGCCTGTGGAACCGGATCCGCGCTGCAACATCCCCAACACAGCACCTCGTAACCGAATACAGGTTGTGCTACCCGAATATACTTGAGAGTGGAACCGGATACACAAACGTGTAATCGAATACGGTTTGGCTTGGTTTTTTTCAGAGGCCTGTAACCGGATACGCCATCTTCGAACCGAATACGCTTTTACTGTTTTTCGTCTTCTCCAGCTATGCGCAGTCATCTTCTTCGTCAACCACTTTCTTCTTCATCACCTCCATTGATCCACCTTATGTTCTTCAAGTACCTCCATGGCCTGCAACGTGGAAGTGTAAATTTGAAATTGTAGAAGGGTACATGAGACATTTACACTAAGATCTCTCTAAATCCCCTCAAGACAGCGGAGCGGGTGACGAAAAAGCAGCGTATCCCGTCATTCAATCGCATTCCTTTCTCATAATTCTCTTCAAACGAATACGACTTTCACTTATTTTCACTGCTCGCGGTTACACGTAAACACTATAATACCCTAAATGAACACAGCATAAGGACGAATAGAAAATTCAAATTCTGATGTTACTAAAAAAATGGGAATTCGAAAAGTGTCCTCCTTCTTTTCATGAAGCCAATTTGTCGGAGAGTCAACATGAGAACAGTTAAAAAAAAAAGCCTAATTAGGACACATGTCCTTTAACGCAGAATGTGTAATTTCAATTTCTTGTAAAATAGGAAGTAGAAATCGGTCTTATTTATATATTATTATTTTATTTATTTTGAATGAGTACGAAATCTTTAACGCATTTATTATACTGAAGCACTACATTTTATTTGTGAAATTAAATATTAATAAATTATACTATAGATAAAACAAATTTTATTAAGAAAAATTCTTATATCTTATTAAAAAATAGATTTAAAATTAATTTATTTTTACAAAACTGAATGTATAGAATTAGATGTGAATTTGATTTTATTTCTAATTATTATAAGATCTCCTTTCTACAAACAATTATGAAGTTATTGGCACCATTGATAGAGATTGAACCTAAGCAATCCGCATCACAAGAGAGAATCCTTACCGGTGTACCAAAACTTAAACAAATATTTAATTATTAATATAAAAGTAGTATTATAATTAAATAATTTAATATTATAATATATAAAACTAAACACTTTCTAAATTTTAACTATCTTATAAATGTTTTACTTTTAATTTTGTCTTGATTATGGGCAGAATGGCCTTTTACTATTTATTATCCTGGAATATTTTTGTTTTCTTTAATTTGTTGGTTGAAAATTTGTTCTAAGATGAAAAAATATATTTTTATTCTTATGATTGAGAGTTTTAAATTTTATGTTATCTCAACATGTTTATTTATGGGAGACCTTATAAAATGTACATCTTAAACTTAAAAATCAAAGGATGGTTAACACTGGCAAGAAAGGTTATTGGAATGATACAGAAGTTAAATGCATAGGAAAAGTGTAAATGGTCTTCTATGTTTTCGGATCGCATAGTTTAACGGGTTTTGTATATCGAAAACATTACCTTCAAATGTTGTTTGCACACTGCTCATTATTTCAGTCTTAACATGCTATCACTTTCTCTCTTAAATGAGCACACAGCATGTTCCAATCTCTGATCGTGGTTCTTGATTGCATTCTCGTTGGATTGTTAGTCATATTGTAATAAATAAATGATTATTCTTAAATGGTATCACTTTCTCTCTTAAATGATTATTCTTAAATGGCATCAGTCGATTTTCTCGAATGATAATCAACTGGGTCATAAATAAACAAACCTCAATGATAATGCTTCGGATTTATACAACTATTAACATTTCAATAAGAGAAACAAAAAATCAGAAACCATCTCATTGATTCAGATGAAAAAAAGAATATATGAATCGAAACTTTTCTATTCGTACAAAAGAAAGGATACAAGTATATAATTGAATTATCACTCATTCCCACAGAATATTACGCGTGCAATTGTGCATATCTAATAACCTAAATATAAGATATATATACCCTTCTCATCACAATCTGGGCAAGGTGGCTGAATTTTAGGGAAGCTTGAGCATTTAAAATTTGTACATTGATCTGAATCCATCAACATTATTATTACTTACAACAAAGATGTCATAAATCACAGTAGAGCGTTCAACGTCATGAGAGAAAATGAATCTGCTGCCAAATGATGTCACACTATTCATGCAGTTATCTTCAACGGCATAAAAACAAATATATCAGACACCAGCCAGGCAAGCCAACAGGCTGATACCGGAACAGTGCGGGTGCTAACAGATCTATTGATTTTTGCAAAAACATTTGCAGATGAGATCTAAGAAAGCTCTTCCGCGTTGAACTTGGTCCAACATTCCTGTTTTCAAGTCCAGAAGAATAAATTTAAGAAAAAGTATCACTGCTATTATTTTTCAGTAAAAACATATGTTTAATTTTCATACAACCGTCAACGTAAAAATGTTTATGATATCAACTAATTAAAAATCACTACAAATGTCACTTCTCAATTATTTATTATTAAAAATAATAATTGTTCAAACATGATATCTATTATTGGATTACAATGTCAGTACATTCTAATTAGGTTATAAAAAATTTAGAAAAATAGATTTGATCAGATATTAATTATTTTATATTGTTAAGGTTTTCAAGATTTCTGGTAGATACGTATAGTTATATTATATCAGGTAGAACTAGCAATTAGATATGATAAAATCACAATCATGACATTTAGGAGGGGAAAAATGGGTATAGAATTGAAGGTAAAGAATATGATTTCTTCATAACTATTCAACAGCGTACCTTAAGAATGTCAAAAACCTTCTCTGCTATGTATTTCTGCTCCAGGGTAGCACCTTTCTGTTGGACTTTATCTGGGTGAATAGATAAAGTTGCTTTTCTATACACCTTTTTAACAGCAGCGGAAGTTATCATATCTGTCAGAGACACTGGCTGCCAACCACATTCTGGCCAAAGAACCTGCATATAAACTCAAAGGTAAGATGGAATCATGCAATAAAACAAATGTCGTGAGTTTGAAGTGAGGGGGGAAGTAATATATTAATTTATTACACTAAAATAAGACCTAGCAGGGCCTTCACTTAACCAAAGGTCAAATAGTTATTTATATATCTCGTGAAGTTTAATTTTGAAATATGTATTTAAATTTAATTCAAATAGCGCAAGTTTCTAGCCTCCTTACTAAGAATTTTTTATAAACAGGTCAGAACAACACATGACCCAAGTTCCGTTTTACGTTGTTCGTTTTAATGATACAAAAGAATTAGACATGAAGTTAGAAAAGAAGAAAAATTGTTCCACCAGTGAGAACGGAAAAAATATTTTGTTCCATTCTGTTTCATATAGTATTTAATCGCTGTGTAATGGTGGTGTTGTGCCCCTGAATAGTGCTATTTAAAGATTTTGGGGAGGGGACGAGGATTGAGCAACTATTGGAAATCTGAAGGGTCATTTACATGACTCCTTTCCCTTCACATTCATTCAGTCCCAATGTGGAATCCTAGCCTCTGCTTCTATGCAAAGACCCACTACTCCAACATCCTTCCCAACATTCAAATACGTTGCACAGCTGTTACACTTCCAATTTCTGGTGTCCCATCTCTGTTCTCACTGGATTTTAGCAGCAGTCTTCATCTCTAATTAAGAGCCATTGATAGATGAAAACCCATATCTTTTTTTTTGGCCAATTTCCAGTGATTTAATTACTATTCTGGCCTACCCACTACCATTTTGACCTTGTTAATTTCTTTCTTCCAGGACTGTCTTCAACCTCTCTACAAGTCTGTAGCATTAATGGCTTCATCTACTCGCCCCACGTGAAACACCAGGAATCATTGCTTCCAACTTTGCATCACCCCACAGGAAATAACTTCAATATAGACTGGTAATGGAATAGTTTAAAAGGCATAGACGGCATAAAGGTTGACATCAACAATAGAAAGGTTTTTACTTGTGGCTTCTATGGAAAGACCATAATTGGTGGTATTATTTGAGCAAAGAGACAAAAAGGGAGTAAGGAAGATTCCTTCCAACTCATAAAATGATGATGAGGATGGCGTAGAGGCATATTGGAAGTGGGAAAATACCTGCAAAATCATGCGACCCTGTAGCCACTGCCAACAAAGCCAAAAATATATAGCCATGGATTTATTGCTGTTTAAAATCTAAACCACCAAATTAGAAAGACTAAGGGAAACCAGCAGAATTGATGCTTGTGACAAGGAAGCAAGAGCAACAACAATTTTAAACATAGTGATTCCTTTGAAAAATGAAAGTTTGTTTTTACGTTGCACACTCAAAAAGCTTCAAGTGAACAGTTGATACTATAGGAAATATGGCTCAAACCTAAAGGTTCCAATCTATCACAAGTGTAGATTTTTTCTCCTTACAAAGGGTATGAGTACATGAAGGTTCTATAGAAAAATCAGGATATAGAAAGAGAAAAGCGTAGTAGTTCAACTATGTCTGATGCATGGTGTTTTTACATATCCAGGCAAATTTGGTGCAGTAATTACAGAAATAGGCAAATTTTATAAAATTTTGGTTAAGAGTGGTTGGTAACTGGAAGAGTACTTAGGTTAAGCTAGAAGTGGTTTGTAAAAGAATACTGCCAAGAGTGGTTCATTAAAAGAGTACTCAAGGGACTAATCAAGAGTGATTGGAACCTAAAGAATACTCCCATTACTCCACAACATTAATATGCTTAGTGAAACCCAATTAGTTGATTGAGAATTGGACATAATTTGAATTTGCATGGTTAGATGAACCAATATAAAAATATAACGTGTATTCTCTCTTCTCCCTTATTTATTTAGGTTGCATATTATTTTTATCTATGCTAACTTAGAAAGAGTCTTTTAAAGAACACATAAAATCGTGAAGTTTTCAATTAAGTAAGTTTGTCAATTCTTAAAGCTTCATCGATTGACTAGTTGCTTAATATATAAAACCATCGTCTGAATATTCTCTATCAAACAATATTTGCAAAAAGTGCCTAAAAGATTTTAAAAACACAATTAAACCCCTTCTTGTATTTTTTCCCTGCTTTCACAAGATTGTGTGGCACTAATAGATGAAAAGATGACAGAAAGTATATTAAGGTGGTTCTGAAGATGTCAAGAGAAGGGCAAGGAAGGCAACCTTTCGAACATAAGATGGTTTTTTACCGCAGTGAAGAAGAGCACAAAAAGACAAGAAAAACATAAAAAGAATTGGTCAAGATGGATTGCATTGAATCTTTAGTCTTTTACCAAGCAAAATGGTTGTGATTCATGTAACCCACCTCACCTAATGAGATAAAATTGTTGCTGTTGATAAATTCTTAGAGAATTATCTAACTAATGTTTGTGAAGAGTGTTTGATGCATCTATTTATGGGAAGACCACGGAAAAGTTATTTAAGCTAGTATTTGGTAGTCTTGTTGAGGAAATTGGAGGACACAAGGCTGTGCAAGTGCATACCAAAAATGGAAATAACTGTTTTAATTGATAAAATTATTCTAAAGTAGTTTCATTTTAACAGGTTTTATTCTTAATTACTTGTAAGTCGTTCCTCTCTTTTTTATGAAATTTAATCTTAGATAAACTATTCCATGCCAAGAAACGACATTTGTTTGGACTCCACATGTCCACTGTGTTGATTTGATGTTAGAAGAGGGATTAATTTTATAAGCCTTATTTATAACAATTCATAGGACTTGAACAATACGTGAAAGTTCACAGACAAGTTTGAATTGGTTAGAATAGATATGGAATGCAAAATTTGGCACAACCTTCCATACATTACAAAGGGTAGCATATTAAAAGAATTTAAAAGAAAAACACTTTCGCTTTCAATCAATTAGTTACAAAGTCCAAAATAGCAAAGATGCTAAAGGAAAAAGAACAATCAGCACTGTATTGATGCCTACCTTTTGGAGCAATGTTTTTTATACTCTTACGGCTAAGAGGCTCCTTGTGCAAGTTTTAAGGTTTGATAATGAGAAAAAGGCTATAACAGATTATATATCAAGCGATAGATGGAGCCAAAGAAGCTATTCAAGATGCATTCAAAGGAAAGGAAGACAAGTATCAGAGGTCTTCACTATTACTTCATCGTCCATAGCATGCAACAAGCTTTTATCTTAATTCCCAATTCTTGAACACCAATCCAATAATAAAAATTGATCCAAAAACTATCAGAGGGTTTTGTATAAATGCATTGGACGGCTGGATGCAAAGAAGATGCAGATAAGATATCAAATGGAGAGCAAGTGGCTTGATTCTCCCTGCTCAGCAACTAACCTTTTAGGGTTCCTCAATTGCTTGGGTACTTAACAAATGGTTAGAGTTTACTAACAGTGTCCCAAAAGGAGCCACCTGCTGAGGATTGAGTTGAAAGACCAATTGATGTGTCATATAGTGCAGCTGTCAGGACATCAACTCTCAGTGCTATGACAAACACTTGATATTAAGAGTTTAGACTCACATAGAGAAGGATGAGATATTTAGTTGAGTACTTAAGTCGCAAGGTATTTCTCCCTTTAACAACTAACCTTTAAGGGAGAGTTCACCAAGTTCTTGGTTGGTTGAGTATGCTTATCAATGGGCAACCTTATAGATGATGATGATGCCTATAAATGCTTGTAATTAAATTTGAATATTTAGTTGTTCTATGACTTAGAGGTTTCAGGTTGTTCAATTCCTTCATTTGTTGTTATTGATGTGTATTTGTTAACTTTTGATCATTAACTATGAATAGTCTATAAATCAGGTTTTTTTTTTGTTTTTCAGCATATATGTGTATAAATTTATGTTTAGGATTTAGGGTTTCAAAATAACAGTCAACCCTCTATGTTTCTAGAGTATTTTTGGAGCTGGCTACTCCTCGCCACTTCCAACTTTTAAGACTGTGTACTGGCAGTACTTAATCACTCTGCTCAAGATATTTCTTCGCAGCACAAAACAGTTATACTGAAAAGCACAAAAGTAAAACGAATTATTATCAATTGATAGTAATGATTGTAAAAGAGCGTTACATATTGTAGAGTTGACAGCAATGCCCGCATATTGCCTTCTTTCCCTGCAGACCAGCGCCTTATCTGAACATCCGCACTTTCAGCAATTCTCTGACAAATTAAAATAAAAAGTCATGCAAAGAAAATTTGACAAAGATATACAGAATAAAATCAAAAGAATTATGGTATTATACAATGATTATCCTTGGAAATAAATAACAATCTAAACCAAAAACAACTTGCTTACCCGCCTCTCTTCTTGCTCCATCTTAGTTTGAATATCACGCTGGTTCATATCAGCCACTGCTTTTAACTGAAAATATGACAGTAATAAAAACAAATCCAATGAGAATTTATTTCAATAAAACCTATAGTGTTAATGTCATGAATGAACAAGGAAGACCCCGTATGTTCTTTTAAAGAAGCGTATGAAAATAATATCATACACTGGTCACTGTAGACATCATTAGGCTAAATATCTTCTTTTCTTTTTTTCGTTAGCTAAAGATTAGGCTAAAGATTTGACTATCAAACCATTATAAAAAATACAGTATCACCAAATATTAAGAAAGAAACTATAAGATGGTGTATAATTGGCATTGATGAGCTTCCCTTTCCTTATTAATGGAAATAGAGGTAGAATAATAATAACACACACCGCTCGTTCTTGTGTCCTCTGATGACGTCCTAATCTTGCTTTTCGTCTTTCCTCAGTTTCACCTTCAATCTCCTGGAATTCAGATGATGGGGAGCCTACAGAAACAAAAAATAAATAAATGATATGTTGACCACAAAATAACTTCACTGCAGTAGAAATCACTAAATTTAAAAAATCCGTACCACCAAAAATCAGTGATAGGTCATCAAAAGAGGTCATTGTGGGAGGTTTCATCTCACTGGCTGGGGATCCTGATGGAACTATTGGTGACACCTCAGGTTTCCCTTTGCTCTTCGTCTGCTTATTATACACGTGATCCTTAGCAACACATCAGCCATAAAAAATAAAGTGAATATGGTATGAGGGTATTGAAAATCATTCAAGCTCATTATATTCATATCTTTTACCATAGTTGGAGTCCTTGACTTTGGCACACTGCTTGATCGAGAGCCCATGCTGAAGATGGATTCAAGATCATCCACGGCATTTGACTGACTCACTTTCACATCTGGAACTCTTTTACCATTGTTTATCTTAACTGACGAGTTTGGCTTAGTCTCTGCAGCGTTAACATTGGCCTTTCTACTACTAGCATTAGTCCGTGCCCCACCCATGACAAAACTCTCAAACTCATCTATTGATGATATATTTGACCTATTAACTGCATCAAAAAAGTCACCTAATTCAGCCAGTGGTATATAATAAAAGGAAGGCTATACTGCTAGTCACGAGTGAAGCTCATGCATTTAGAAAGCACCTTTACTCATTGGCCTGGGAGGGGACTTCAGTATTGGGGAGCCTCCTTTTGGCCCTTTAGAATTATTCAACTTAGTTTTCTGCCCCAGCGAGTCCAGGAATGATTCTGAAGACGCCGAGCTTGAAGCGGTTTCAAATATCAAAAAGGGATCATCGTGGGACGCGGCAGCAGGTTTGTTCGGAGTAACACTTGGCTTATTCATCTCAACACTAAAGAATATAACAAATGACACACATTAAAAGTGAAATACAAAATAAAAGGATTGTATGTCTGAACAAAAAAAAAAGAAAAAAGCTCCGAAATTCAAGTATTAAGTATGAAAAAAGGCGGTTAGAAGGAAGACTACACTAAAGGTGGTCGATCAATCAGAGATTCTCCTATATATTTCAGTCATTGGCAAAGTCGACTTCATATCAATAACATCATGACAGAAGCAAAGCACCAGTTAAGGAATAAAAGTAAAAGTATATTTATTAGGATCCATAAAAGTACACTCCATTGTAATTTTATAAGATGTTTATGTGATTTCTAATAAAAAACAGTCCTTTCTTAATTTCCCAAACAAGAGATTGATTAGCAAAATTTTTAAACTATTAATGCTATAAATCTAGAAGGAATTAAAGACAAAGTTTCACTACCCATTATTGAAAACACCAAAGCCAGAGATGAAATCATCAGAATCGGGTGTTTTGTAGTTTCGATTGTTGGTGTTTGTATTTAATCCACCCATCTTATCTAGCAGATCATCAACGCCGACACTCTTCGCCTGCACCCCACCGAATATGTCATCCACATAAGACGACGTGGAAACCGGTTTATTAGATCCGGCGAATATGGAATCGTAGTCGAACGAAGCGCCGTTGGATTTGGCGTTACCGCCGAAGATATCATCGAAATGATGCGTTTTGCTATCGTTGCTGCTGCTGTTGCTGAAAACTCCGTAATTGAAATTGAAATCAAAAGAGGAACTTTGGGGAGATGGGGATCCGTTTGGGGTGGATTTGGAATTAGAGCGTGTTGGGGAATCCGAGACAATTGGAGGTCGCTTTGTCGATGCCCTGGCCATCGGAGCGGATTTTCCTTGTGGCTTGAGACCGAACCTTTCGGTCAAAACACCGAACTCATCCATTATTGAATTAGAAGAAGAAAAAGAATGAATGTGGCAATGGAATTGAATTTGGGGTTAGCTGAGAAGAGCTGAAACAGAACAGATTAGACTGGTTAATCGTTACTGTTTTGTTTTCTCTGAAGAAAGAAAACCCGCTCAGAGAATTTTTTGGAAAATAAATAAATAAATAAATAAAGGAAAAGGGTTGAGAGAAGAAAGAAGAAGAAAAATGTGAAGAAAATGAAAATGGGAGAGTGGAAGAGAAAGGAAGACAGAGAAGAAATGTATGAAAACAGGATGTAAGGTTGAGGATGTCGGTTGGATCCTTGTAATTTTGCATCAAAGTGATGACCACGCACAATTCCACGCGCTTGTTTCCGTGTCGTTTTGTCTTTTACCTTTTTTACTATTTTAATCATAGTGATGGATGGATCATGGATCCACTTCGATAGAGTATATATACTTTTTCATTTTAAAGTATTTGGTTAAATCAATAGTAGGTCTTAGTAATTATTTAATGTGTTAACTTTTACTTTTAGAAATAGTCAATATACTTTATATTTGTAAAACCTTTTAAATTGAATTTTTTTATATAAAATAAGATTAAATATGATTTTAATTTTTAATTTGAATGTTAAAATTGAAATTTAGATTAAATTTTTTTTTAAATTTTAAAAATAAATTAATATAATCTTTTTAATTTAATTATGTTAATTTTTTGACATATTAATCACATTTTATAATAATACTAAATTATTTACGTTTTTTGTTCATTTGAATTCGAATGTGAATTTGAAATGCTTCAAAAAAATAATATTATTAGATTAAAAAATTATTCATTTAGTTTTAAAATTTAAATATCAAAATATATTAAAATTTGAAATAAAAAAAAATTAATTTAATGTTTAAATTTAGAGACTGAAAAAGCGTAATTAATTTTATAAAATATTATCGATTGAATTTCTCAACATTTTGTTTTACCAACTCTTAATTTAATAGTATATTTTTTTGTTAATTCCAATATACGTAATATATTTTCAATTTAGTTTTTTATATCTGCAATACATTTGTAACTCCATTTTGTATATATAAGAACTCAATTAATAATGTTTTATAAACCCCATTAAGAAGACGTAAAGGGACTTCGGTTAGAAAGAACAAATCAACAATATTTAGTAAGATAAAAAAGTAATAGTTTGTGTGAAGAAGTATAAGAGAAAATTAATTTTAGTTTGATAAACCGTAAAACTAATATGTTTTAACTTTTCTTTCTTTTTCTATTCTTTCTTTTTCTTTTTCTTTTTTTTCTTCTAACCTTTTTTTGAAATCTCTTTTTTTTTATCACTATCAAACCAAATGCAAAGCAATATGAACTTAATAGCATAGAATTTGCTTTAAGTGAGGTTTTTTTTTTTTCTTTCCTTTTGACATTTTGTATAGACAGCTTCTGGAATTAATTTAAAATGTAATCACGAGAGTCGTGTTTCACATAGGTTTGCATGTATTTTATTTGTGCGTCAAAGTTTTTATGAGGAAACTAGTTTTAAATCTGAGCGTGGGTTAGTGTTTGTTTACGTGTTTATTAAAAAAGATTAGATGTTAAGAAAAAATAAAAGATATTTTTAAATTTATAATTATGTTTTAAGTATAATTAATTCAAAAAATGATTTATAAGTTTAAACAATCAATGTTTGTGAGAATATAAATATTAAGTCTTGTAAACATTATAAGATAAAACATTTGTAAAAATATAGTGTAGATTGTCTTAAAAATATAAAAGATGCGCAAAAACATGATGGTAAACTCATTAAAAAGTATAAACAAATATAATTTATATTGTTAAACTTATCTACATTTACAAACTCGTTTAGTATTTGTTGTTAGATTTGTCTAATTAGTATATGGATAAACTCATTTAATGTGTATTGTTATACTTATTTAATTGGTATATAAACAAACTAGTTTAATATATATTCTAAGACTGATTTAATCAAATAATGAATAAAATCATTTAATGTATATTAATAGATTTATCTAATATGTATATGAATAGACTCGTCTAATGTATATAGTTAGACTCATAATCACTGTATAGACAAACTCGTTTAATGTATATTGCAAGATTTGTTTGATTAGTGGATAGACATATTGGTCTAATGTGTATTCTTAAATTCATATTCAATGTATAGAATGACTCATTTATCTATTTAATATATAAATGATTCATTGAATTTTTTTTTCTATACTCAAGTAATAGGTGTATGGATACACATCTAATGTCTTTGTCACTAAAAAATAATATAATATAATAGAATTTTTTTAAACCCGTTAAATTTCTGATGGTTTTAGATAGATCGCAACTAATTTTTAAATTTTTATTTTTTTAAAGGCTTAATATCATTATTGATCCCAAATTTTTGGTTCAAAATGGTCCCAATTTTGTTGTTGTTCAATGTAGTCGCAAAGATGAACAATGGTGATTTCAAAATATCTGATGATGCAGGTGCGAAGATTGTGATTGCCCGTTAGCATGGCGACAATGGGTAAGGTTAGGTTAGGTGGTGGCTAAAGTTTCTGGAGAAATTAAGGTTTCTGTGTAGGGGAAAATTAGGATTTCTGGAGATAGGAGATGATGATGACGTGTCAATAGTGATGTGTCACTAATTACACATTTGAACATTTGGAAGTTAACGATTTAAATGACGTTTTGCAAAAAAGATTAAATTGAACACAATTTACTATCTTTAGGACTACGTTAAAGATCAAAAAAAATTACCACTACCACCATCACGACTACCACCGTCGTGACCACCACAACCACCACCACCAACGCCATCACCACTACCACTACCACCCCACCACCGTCACCACGATTGCCACCCCCACCACCACGGTAGTCACTGGTATTAAGCCTTTTTTAAATACGGGGTCTCTCAAATAAACCGTCCCCAAGTTTTTTAAATTTTTTTAATTCCCGCTAGCTTGGAACCCCGCTCGCTTTTTTTTTTCTTCCCTTCTCCTCATCTTATTCCTCTTCACTTTCTACTGTTCTTCACTTCTTCTTCTCTTCTCGCAATTTCATATTCGACCTGTCACCACGCCGCAGAATAAGAGCTCGTGCGGAAGGTTTTATTTTTTACCTGATGAAGCTTCTCTGAATAAGCGTCGCAGGAGTATCAGACCTGAGAAGTTCACTAAAGGGGAGGCGGAAGCTTGGCTGAATGTTCATCTCCAAAGTTTGGCTTCATTGCGCCTT
This sequence comes from Vigna reflexopilosa, assembly GCA_027742785.1. Taxonomy (NCBI): domain Eukaryota; kingdom Viridiplantae; phylum Streptophyta; class Magnoliopsida; order Fabales; family Fabaceae; genus Vigna; species Vigna reflexopilosa. Next base: position 11,386,982 of record CM050918.1, read on the forward strand.
TCTGACTGTTGCCCGTACATCACAGATAATTTTCATCTTTACTTTTTTAGCGGTTCATTGTGATGGAAATGGTGAAGAAATGACTGTGGAGGACTGCTTTGGAAGAGAAGTAAACACCATCAGCTTCAAAGACAATGCTATGGAGCGCTTCCTTCGCGTTTGGGAGGTTCCCATCTCTCTCTATCTCTCTGTTACTCTTTTTTTAGGGTTTCTTTTTTTTTCTTCTTCTTTCTCCACAGTCACATATCTCTTCTCTTCTTCTAAATTAGATTTTAAGAATTAGGTTGGAAGAAGATGCAAAGGCGGCGGTGAATTGAAGAAGTATGAAGAAGGAAGGAGGGAAATAAGCTGTGATCATCCCTGACCGAGCCATAGAGGTCAGATTACATGATGCACATTAATCATACTGTGTTTAGTTTTCTTTTCTTGCTAGGTGCTAATTCTCTCGGTGTAGGCCAAAGCTGCACATTAATCATGACTAAAGCTTCTTTTAGTGCTGAATATATATACACTTAATCATATACCTTGAATAAAATGATCTGTCAAATTACTTTGTATTGTACCTACTTCATTCTTTAGGCTTTATTTAATTGGTAAAATAATGAAGGCTATATATGGAATTGATGTATACCTTGGATTGGAATTCACGCATGGAATTAAGAACCTCCTTCATTAAAGTTGTGCAGTCACTTTTTCACTAATAAAATTGTTGCTGCAGTTTTATTTCCTTTACATTGGTGCAGACGCTGTTTTTAGTGTAGTATATGGTTATAGTGTAGGTTTCCTTGCCTATGGTACGGGCTAGTTTTCTTTCCATTCAAATAATTGGACTTTAACCTTATTTTTTTTGTCAATATATGCTTTTGTGGTGTAATCTATCTCTGCTAAGGCTTGCGATGCAAATTCAACACCACATAGAAATACTTGGCTGGATCTTCCTATACTTGGTACAGCCCTTCAAGTCCCTTCATTTTGCTATTGGTGCCTCTTCCATAGGTTCAGGAACTGTTCTCTCTTATTAAATTTTGTAGTGCTTGATCTATGCCCTGTCACATAGTGGGGTATTATATGTATATATATGAATTAGGCCTTTCTTTTGTTTAACATAGAACTAGTGCAGGCTGTGTCACTGGTTTCAACAGTGAAATGTTGCCAAATAAAGATCCCTGCACTTCAATCTGTTCTTTTCCTTGGTTGCTCGGTGAAAATGCAACCCTTGCCTTGTGTTATAATTGTTTTATCTAGTTTTTTTACAGAGTTACCTGTATCTCAAGAAGGGGAAAGCATATGGATAAGCAAAATCAATGTCACCAAACTAAAATTGAAGTCCTAATCCACCAACTTTCTTCTTGAAAACTGTTAAACTGTGTTATTGCTATTCATACTCATCTGTCTGTATACACAGTGGCAGGGTAGGAAGACTGCTATGGTCTGTCTGCTTCTTGCTTTCTAATTCCACAGGTACCCTTTCTTAATTTCCATCAATAAAATCTATATGATGTGTTTTAAATACTGAAATTTATTCCTCCTTCTGATGAATGGTACTATCCGTTGCAGTCCTAGTAAACTGATTTCAATCTGCAGCAGCAGATGATACGTGTTATAGAGTGATGCATGCATGTGATTGCAAAAAAAATTGTGAAAGAAGGCTTTAGTCCTTCCTCTTAAACGATATTTGTTAAAATTCAATCTTCTAAGAAAGTTTTTAACTTTTCCTTGTGCATGTCTCTGGTCCCAATGGTTTGTTATGTTTTTTCTGCTGTTGTCACTTGATCTATCTACTCGTATATTGGGCTACAATTTCAAACAAGTTGTCTTACAAAATATGCTGTGGATCCTCACTGGATACAGTGGATTTTGAGGCTGGTGATTCTCCCAGCTAAAGACAAATAAAGATATAAATGCTATCAAGAGAGTTAGTATTTGCAGTAGGAATTTCATTTCAATTTGATTTCTGGCTTGAGTCAACATATATCATGTTGGAAGAGCAAACGGCTTATCTATTCAATTTGAATGTGTAAAGAATCATCGAACAATTTTGTTGTTTTTCCTCTTGGTTTCCGGAGCATGTGATTTGAAAGAGTGTGTTTTTATTTTTATGTGGATCGGATTCTAGAATCTGCAGATTGCAGATAGAAGATCATAGTTTAAATGACATTTGTGGTTGAAAGTTGAAATTAGAGTTTGATTTTTATTCTATGAATGGCTTGCAGCTTGGCACAGTTCACCTTTGTCGTAGCGTGATAAGAAGCATTGAAACTGCACGTATATTTGATTTTGAGGAATTTCCCAAAAGAGACAAGGTTAGAAATGAATTAATTTGTATGAGTTTAATTTTTATGCTACCAACCGATTAAAAATTATTTTAGGTGCATAATTCAAAATAATTGTGTAAAACTCAAGTCAATAACTCTATCATGCACTGACAATCTATGATTGAATGACCTTGTAAAATTTTATACACTTAGTGCATTTTGATTAAATTCAATTTATTATACACATATTTTCTGGATTATCTATCTTTGTGATGTATTTCAGGTTACTTACATGTACTATATAGTTTGTCTCTAAGTATTCAATGAAAATTTTTCTGAGACGTGGTTCATTGATTCTTTTGAGGAATGGAGAAAAAAACCTGAGCAATTTTATACTACTAGGGCATTATTTTGGTGGTTATGTTGCTTCCAAATACGCACTTAAGGTGAGTTTCTTTCTTCATTGCATTAAAATGAGTTGTTTGGCTTTCTTTTTTAGATTGTTGTTCTGATATATATCTTATAACTTATATATAGTATCCCGAACATGTAAAACATATAGGGAGGTTCAACATACACATACACATTGGTCTCCATATTTGATAAGATATTGTCCGCTTTGGGTCAGGCTGAATTTGTTTTTGGTACCACTCCAAAAGGTCTCTTATCAATGGATGTATCTTATGTGTATATAAACTCATGTGCATCTCTTATTTTTTCTGATGTGGGACTTTTTTGTACCCAACATTATCCGCTTTGGGCCAGACTCTCACAAATTTGCTTTTGGTACCACTCCAAAAGGCCTCTTATCATTGGAGGTATCTTATGTGTATATAAACTCATGTCCATCTCTTATTTTTTGTGATGTGAGACTTTGTTTGTACCCAACAAAACACTTGATTTTGGTGGGACCTGCTCGATTTTCGTTTGAATCAGAGAGAATTACAAAGTTCTTATCTACATGGAAGGGATCAACCCTTAATCAAATACGGGAATCTAATTTTACGCCTCAGAAAATCATCAGGCAGAATTTACTAGGTCCTTATTTTTTTTCATCCTGTTTTGTTTATACTTTATTATTTTTATTAATCTATAGCTTGAAGGAAATATCATTTAGAAAATGTAAAGTATAGAGACAATAGAAATAAAAGCCACTCCTTTATTATTTCAGTTCTTTTGCGCCTTGGTGGTGTATTACATGCTTGTATATCATCTCTAAATGGTTGGGTTTCAAATGTTTGTTTAATTGCTGCTTCTGATATTCAATTCAATTATAATAATGTAGTGATCACTAGATGCACGAATGGACACCAAAATCTTTAAAATGTTTTCAAGTAAGTTGTTATTGAAATTAATTTTTTATCTGATGATAACAAGCACCATATATTTGTCCATATTTTCACGTCAGGACATATGATTCTTTGTTATCTTTTCTAATGGCACTGTTACTGAAGTAGGCAAATATATGTAGTTAAATTCACAGTTATAGAGAAAGTTGAGAATTGATCATAGGAATACAAATATAGAAAAGAATGTGATTTACAGTTTTTTCTTTTTTGGTTTTTCTTTTCATATCTTAACATTTGTTTGTATAGTGTTATTTCTGTTTAATATTTTCTTCTCATATTTTTTGGCAGAGGTTTAGGTCCTTGGGGTCATGATATGGTCGACAAGTATACCAGTGCCAGGTTTGTTACACATACAACTAGAGAAATGCTGACAAAATCTGAATCAAGATTACTGACACATATGTTGACATAGATACTCACCAGGGTCCATTATCTTCACAGTTTGCCATGTTTCAACTATCACCGGTAATAATTCGTTAAATTCATTTATATGATTTTTTTTATTAAATATATTACCGACTAAACAATGAAAGTGACGAAGAAAAACAAAATTAGACATTATTTCTTTTTTAGTAATGTAATGAACATCTTAGTCATATTTTTAGTATTTTAATTTAGTTTTGAACATCTGTCTTTTTAATATATGAACAATTAGTTGTATGAACATATTAATATGTTGAACAATGTAGTTTATTTTATATATAATATTCAATTTTAGTTCATATTATTTCATTGTCTGTTTGGTTAATAAAACTAATTTTATCATAATCTCATTTTATTACAATCAGAAACTAAAAAAAAAAATAATCTGTACACATTTCCGGCGGTTTTAGAACCTTAGTTAGGTAAACCCTACAAATAGGAGTGGTTTTAGAAACCTCCTCTAGTACCGACTGTTTAAACAAACCCCGGTTAGTTTCTACCAGCGGTTTTATCAAACCTCGGTTAGTTCTGGCGGTTCTAGCAAAACCCCGACCAACAGCTTTTCTCAGCGATTTTCCTAACTGCGGGTAATGTAATTTCTAGGGGTTAAAATCGTTGGAAACGAAAAAATAACCCCCTGGTAAAAATCTAAATTTTTGTAATGTGTTATACTCATCTAATCAATGTATAAACAAACTTGTTTAATGTGTATTGCAAAATCAATGCATAAAAAAACTCTTCCAACATGTATTAATAGAGTTGTCTAATTTGTGTGTGAAAAGAATTGTCTAATGTATATTACTATAGTCATGTAATCAATATATGAATGATTTGTTTAATATATATTGTTAGACTCAAATATTAAATACATCAATAAACTCGTCTAATGCTTTTTGCTTTACTCATATAATTCCTAAACTTGTTTAATAATTTTTGTTATACTCATTTAATCAAAATAGGGAATGATTTTTCTAATACCTTTTGTTATACTTATCTAATAAGTTTATGGACAATCTCATCTCCGTATTGTTAGACTTGTGTAATTTTTATGTTATATTTGTGTAATCAATATATGAAAAGATTCGTTTGATGTGTGTCGTTAGACTTGTCTATTTAATATATGGGTAATGATACTTTGACACCCAGAATGTAACAAATTTTTGATATCGCCATGTGTCACATTCTGGTTGGTTCACGTGTTTTAAAATATAAAATGACAGAATGACATGGATTCATTGTGGAGTTCAAAACAACTGACAAATTCAAAGATGTCTTCTTGGTGCTAAAAGTTAGCCTAAACTACCCAGTTATTTATACATTGCTACCATTTTCCTTTCTGCACCATCACTTAAAAAAAATGTTTCCTTCGGGATGAACTTCGATATAAATGTGTTCTTAAATGATAATTAATGAATTTTATTAAATAAAATTGGTTAAAAATAAATTGTGGAGTTCAAAACAAGTGACAGATTCAAAGATGTCCTCCTTGTGCTAAAAGTTAGCCTAAACTATCCACTTATTTGTACATTGATCCCAAGTTTGTTACTACACATTGAATCCACTTTATTCTGTCATTTTATTTTTTAAAACACATGGACCACCCAGAATGTGACACGTGACGATGTCAAAAATTTGTCACATTTTGGGTGTCAAAGTATCATTACCCTTAATATATATTGAGAAATTTGTCTAATATATATTGTTAGGCTTGTTTAATTGGTATATGAATACACTCGTATAACATGTATGATTATGATCAGACTTATTTAATTAGTAAGCAGACAAATTCATTTAATATGTATTAATAAACTCGTTTAATCTGTGTATAAAAACACTTATCTAATGTATACTAGACTTGTTTAATTAGTATATAAAAATACTCGTTTATAGTTTGTTGTTAGACTCATTTAATTACTGTATGGACATAGTCATCTTATCAATATATGTACAAACTTGTTTAACGTGTATTATAGGACTTGTTTAATCAGTGAATGGACAAACACGTCTAATGTGTATTAATAGACTTATATAATTTATGTATGGATAAACTTGTGCAATGTATATTGTTAGGTTCATTTTATTAGTGTACAAATAGACTCGTTTAATGTTTGTTGCTATACTTGTATAATTAGTGCATGAAAAGATTTGTCTAATGGTATTCGTAAACATGTTTAATCAGTGTGTGAAATAATTTGTCTATGCTTATCTAGTGATTGTATGGATATATTCATTTAATGTTTATTGTTAAATTTGTTTCATCAGTGCATCAACTAACAAGTTTTATATTTTATGTTATACTGATATAATTATATAATTATTGTATACTTAGATTTGTTAATCATTGTATAAAATGATTCAACTACTTTTTTATTATACTCATAATTAATATATAGAAACACCCATAAGCACACGTACATCCACACACTCTTTATTGTAAAGTAAAACTAATATAACTTGAAAAAGCACTCGTCAACTCCTACAAAATTCTTGACAAAATTAATTAAATATTAGTGATGACTTTTATAGAGAAAAACATATGATATTACACGCTACATCTCATCCCAACCACAGTTTCCACTTCAATATTAATTGTAAAACCAATATAACCTGAGAGACCATTCACCAACTTTGCGCAAAATCATGATGAATTAACTAAAAAGTCTATCAATAATACATAACATGGAATCATAAAAATAATGACACATTGTGCAATAAAAAATAAAAATACAACATAACGTCCATTATTCTGAATTTAGTCTTGAATAACAACAGTCTTGTAAATTATTATAATAATATCAACTAATCATCTTCCACTAGTTAGGAGAAAAAAATTCGGTTTAAAATATCATAGTCATAATGCACATGTCTCTTTTGTTAACACCATAAAAAATGCCCACTCGTACGAAACCACTTTACTTAAAAAGAAAAATAGGTGTGCGGAGTTTGTGCGGATCGAGTTATAATGAATAAAAATATTTTCAACAATGATTTTCTCCCCTTTCCTATCCATATTTTCATCTACACCGATTTGACATGTGAGCACAATTTTTTTTAATAAATTAGATTATGTTGTTTACCCCAAACATGCAAACCCGCCTATATTTACCTGAAAACTAACTTATTCAATCTGAATAAACAAACTTATATGAGTTTTAAATATTAAATTCAAATTATATTAAATTTGTGATGCTGAATCCGAAATTGACCCAAACTGTCCAATTTGCCCTACAAACAACTTTGAAAAACCCTATTTATCTTCAAGAACATAACACAATTTCAACTTTATTATAAAGTAAAACCAATATAACAAAAACACTCATCAACTTAGATTTTCATGAGCAACCCTTTAACAATTTAAAACTATCAAACAACTTTGACAAATCCTGTCTTCAAGAACATGACACAATTTTACATTAATTGTAAAGTAAAACCAATTTAACTTGAGAAAACATTCATCAACTCCTCATACAAAATTCTAGCCAATATTAGTGATAACTTTTATTGAGAAAAACATTTGAGATTCCTCGTTAATCCTGATGAATTAACTAAAAGGTCTATCAATACTACACAACATTTAATCATAAAAAATAAAAATACAACATACAATACATAACATCCACTACTCTAAATCTAGTCTTGGAATAATGACCATCTTGTGAATTATTATAATAATATCAGCTAATCATCTTCCACTAGTTAAGGAGGAGGACAATCGGTTTAAAATATCAGAGTCAGAATGCATGCTTCTTTTGTGAACACCATCAACACTAAAAGAAGATGGTGTTGCTTTGAGAAGAGTTTCAGTCTCCTCTGATGACAAGTTGACCTTTTCCCATTGGCGCTTCTCCACAATGTTGATTCCTTCAAGTTCCATTGCCACTTCTCTCATGGTGGGTCTTTCCTCCCCCTTCAACATTAAACAATGGCTTGCAATATTTGCAACATCCATTAGTTGCTCAACATTTGCCTCATCTATTATGCGGCCATCGACAATGTCAAGTAACTGACCCTCCTTCATTGAAGAATGGAAATGAATAGCTAGGTTTCTATGAGCCTCTGGCCTTTCAAAAGAGAGTGCCTTCTCTCCGGTTAATAGTTCAACTAGGACAACTCCAAAACTATAGACATCACTTTTCTCTGTTAACTGGCTTGAGTGGAAGTATTCTGGGTCAAGATACCCCAGTGTCCCCAACACCAAAGTTGTTAACTGAGTTCGATCAAGAGGAATAATCTTTGAAGCTCCAAAATCAGAAACCTTTGCAGTGAGATTGTGATCAAGTAGAATGTTTGAAGTTTTCACATCTCTATGTACGATTGGTGCATGGGTAGCAGAATGCAAGTATGACAAGGCACCAGCAGTTTCAACTGCTATTTGTAATCTTCTTTTCCATGTAAGTCTTAAAGATCTGCTTTGATCGTGGAGATGCTCGTAGACAGTTCCATTGGGAACAAATTCATAAACAAGCAATGGAACCTTTGTCTCTAAACAACATCCCAAGAGTTTCACCACATTTCTATGGTTGATTTGACAAAGCAGAATCACCTCATTGATGAAATGCTCAATTTGGTTTGGGTTACTAATTCTGGACTTTTTAATTGCTACAATTCTATTGTCAGCTAATATTCCTTTGTAAACTGTTCCCTCCCCACCTTCCCCTAAGACCATTTCTTCATTGAAATTGTTGGTAGCTTCTTTTAGTTCTTCCACAGTAAAGATTTTTGTCAATTGATTTGATCCACTGTATCTGCCTATCTGTTGTTGTAATAACAGGCCACCGTTTAGTTGAAAAAAATGTTCTTTAAGTCGGTTGAATTTTCTTTTCTTTAATGCGCAGTACCCGTATAAGGTTCCCCCCACAAGTGCGAATATACTTCCACACACACCTGAACATTGTTTATATTAAGATTGTTTTATATACCAGTGAAAATTATTTTAGGAATATTATATTGTAATAGTAAAGCCAATTAATGTTTTTCTGTAGTGCGGAATAGAATGTTTTGACAGAGAAAAGGATACTTACTGAAAGCAATTATTATTTTGCGGTTACTCCTTCTAACACATCCGCTTCCATTATTTTTTCCATCTCCTTCGTATCCCTTTAGACAAGAACAATTGTAGCTCCCTGGACTGTTGTTGCATGTTGAAATCGCCTTTAAACAGTCATGGGATTCCTCAACGCATTCATCAATGTCTGAAAGATAATTAGCGAGTTTTAAAGAAAAAAAAATGTTCAGAATTTGTATATAGTTTGTCTTTAATTTGTATACTTGTTAACAATAGCAGGTTGGAACAATAATTAACATACCGATTTCAAAATATGTGATGTTTTAACTCAAAACAAGTTTGGTATTAAAATTCATCGTAAAATTAATAATGAATGTAGTAGTGTTTTAATATTGTGTGCGTCAAATTTGAAGTAACTAATAAAGGTAGTTTTATAAAAATTGATTGCTACATTAAAAATGAGTTATGTTAAAAGAAGGAGAATATAGAGACCTAGACAACCATCAGATAGGTAAGGATTTCCCCGAAAACCAGTGGAGCATTTACAATGGTAACCATGTCCCTCCGTTGCATTCTGACATTCACTGTCCTTTGACTTACACGCATAGCTTGAAGAATTCTTTTGAGCATCTAGGCACGTGTTCCCCACTGCCCAATCCAAAACAACAGGAAACGTATTGCTTGTGTTAAAATTGATGAAATCTGTCATGGAGAAATTGTAGGCTCCTTCCTTAACCAGAAATGTGTAACCACATGGGTAGGACTGAAATTCCTTTCTGGTTAAGTTATAGTTGACGATATTTGCAGCACAAGAATAGTAGAATTCCGATAGCCTATGTTGAATTGGAGTCTCGCAACAGAAAGAGCCAGGGCATGACTCGTCATGTGTCTCGCTGTAAAGCCTGTTGTTGTAAATGCTGCTGTAGAAGGACACACAATAAGTGGGAGCGTATGTTTTCCAAAATATTTGGTCAGCTACTGTTCCTGCCGTGTAAGCGCCCAATACAGTTAACTTGTTTTGCTTGGGTGATAGGTGAAAAGGTGTGTATAACCCGATTGTAAAAAAATCGTTGTCTAATTCAGTAGCCTTGTTATCGATGCAACTTGTGACAACTGGCAATGAAACGTGAAGTTGGCCGTCGAGTGAGATGTCTAGCACCCGCACCTTTTCATTAGTAGTAGTATTCAAGAATGGAATAGGTGGTGAAAGGCTTTTGTTGCGAGTGATGAGAAACGAGGTGTTGAGAGAACAGAGCTTAGTGAGGCCAAAGGGAAAGGGAATGTTAACATTCCCACACTTTGTTGGGCATTTTGGCTTTGTCATTGGTTGGGCTTTAGCAGCTGCTGCTGCTGCTGCTGCAGTGAGGAGCACAACAAAGAGAAGCTGCTTTACCATCTGCACCTGTTTTTCTTTCAACTTGAATTAATCATCAGTGTGTGCTTCTATCATATATGGAATGAATGATTTAGAAAGACTTGGGGTCAATGATAAGTTCAGTTGCCCCTTCCAATGATCTTCCCAACAATGCATTGAAAGTAATATTTTTTATTTTTTTAAAATAATATGCAAGGGAAGGAAAGACTCGGGGTCAACTATTGGATATCATCGATCCAAGTGGTTGGGTTTGATTGATTATCATCTACCAACAAAGGAATGATGGGTACAGAGCAAGCAGCTTGTTGAAAGATCGATGAACGACTTTTTCTCTATGAATAATAAATACATTGAATAGGATATTGTGGAAGAAATAGAAGAAATAAATATTAGATGTCGGATGTTGATATGTGACTATATAATAATCTCATCTCAACTACTTGACTTCATACTTCATATTGCCAAAATCCTTCCGAATAGCTTTTATGAAAATGGTATAATTTAAGCAAATTTTTTTGATATAATTTAATATATTACAAAGGAAGAAGTTTTCCTTCTATGTATAATTATAAAGGATACTTTTTTCTAAAGTTGAGTGAATATATCATACATCAAAATATAATTTTACCTCCATAAATAAATGAAGTACATGTCTTGCCTATATCTGTTTTATTATGACCATTTCAGAAACAACTAAATCGTGTTTTGTTAAACGAGATTAAAACGTGCATGCATGAATCAGACTTATTGACATTTATAATTACTCACACTTTTCGAACTCATTTACAATATTTATGAAATTCAATTTCATCTACTTCCAAAATGATAATGATATCCGATTTCAAATTTTATTCTTGACTTTCACATACACACCGCGATGACACTAAGAATCACCAACTGTTACTCATGTTCATAAATAAAATAATGAATCAATCCCAAGTATTGGAACGAGAATCATAATTAAAAAAAAAAGTGTTCATATACATAATAAAAATTGTAGTTTCTAAGTAATATATTTCGGTTGAGTATTTAATGAGGCATCCTGCAATTCAATACTGATATCAGCAATAATTATGAAGATGTGCATCCAGTCATACAATTCAAATTTGTAACCAGGTTCATTATGCTCTTTCTTTATTGCCATATTATTTCATTTATTGCTTGTTTGGTTCTGTGATATGACAAAAAAAAAGGTTCCGTGTTTTATATGTGCATATTCAGTTGTTAAGATTAGTCTGCAAGCTACTCCAAATATTCATTGCATAAGAACAGTTTGAGCCATTTGGTTTTGTACTTGTCCAGTAGTTAAATTTAGTATGGTTATTTTTTGAAGATTAAAAATTAGAGTTTTTTTAAGATAAAAAATCAAAATAAAACAAAGTTTGAAAAAAAAGAATGAAACTAAAAAACATTTGATATTTAATAGACTAAAAAGTATTTAACCTTAAAATATAATATCACGAAAAAATAACACAAAATATTCGTTTAATCCTATAAGGTAAAACATCAAATATGTAATTTGACAATGCATGTAATATATCCACAAACTATGAAGGCGATTTTAATATTGAGTCAGAAACGATATTTGGAATGGTTTCTATAGTTTATTTCATAATATTAGTAATACGTTATAAATTGTCCAACTTAATATATAGGAAGTATGAAGGATATTTGTTGATGAATAGTAACTTATAAATGGTTTATCCACCTCATCATAGACCAATAAATGTTATGCTACTGCAAGACCAATCTTAGATTTGAATGCAAAATATTGAGTATTCCGTAAATACACGCCTAACACGCTAGGTAATTCGACAACCTTTAGATTGACCCATCCAACTCACCATAATTTTGGCAGAATGCAAACATGGATTCATTATCTAAGAAAGAAAAAAAGCTAACCATTGAAACCGAAGAAAACTTATCAAACCAATAAACCCTATTTGAAAATAGAAAGTAATGACTACACATGTCAAAGACTTTCATTTAACCTTTATTAGCTACTATAGAATATCTCAATATCTCAGAGAAACAAAATAATGAATGTCTAGAACACGACGCTTTATGCTTACATGGCTTCGAGGAAATATTAAAACCTATCAAATGGAGGTATCTTGTCGAGTTAGCTTTTAACACTGTATTCAGCTTAAGAAATCAGAGTAAGGTGAAGGGTTCTGCTACGTAGGAAGGCGAGTGAATAGTAGGGTTTGCTATCTGTTACACGAAGTGGGAACAGTGTCTCTGCGTTTTCTTTCCTCGAATGCATTTTTCCAGTATGTTTTGTATTGTTTTGTTTGATTTAATTTTATTAAAAAAAAATTAGGTGGGTTCAGTTCACCGACTATTACAGGTTCAATTTGAATGAGTTGGAGTTCTTAGTGAGTTGGATTCAAAATTGTTCCGTATCAAAATTTTACATTTTTTTCAATCCAACCTAGTCTAAACTCGTGATAGCTAGGTTGAGTTGGTTCATGAGTTTCAATCCATTTTGACCGTTCTAGTAAAGGTTATCACAAGTGCATAACTCGCCAAAGTTTGATATCAATACATGTATTCAGATGATCTAATATGAATTATTGTTGGAAGTCTCACATCAACTAGAGATAAAGTCAATTTATAATATATATGTGAGGTGCAAACCTCACCTTACACTAGTGGAAAAACTGCTTTTTATGACGGATAAAAATGATCTATTATAATGGATAACTTGATATCATAGTTCTGGGCATCATAATAGGTCCTGCGCATTTTATGACGGACAGAAAAGTCCATCATAATAGGTCCAATGTATTATGACAGGCTTTCTGTCACCTATCATAATAGGTCCAGTATATTATGACAAATTTTCACTTATCAGTCATAATATAGCGAATTTACCCATCATAATATGTAGCGTTTTATGACAATGATTCTTTCACCTATTATAATATGTAGAACATATTATGACAAATAATTGTTCACCTATCATAATATATACTTTTCAGAAAGGGTTAAATATGTTTTTAGTCCCTGAAGTTTCACTGATTTTTGGTTTTAGTCCCTGCATGAAACATTGATGGCATTTCATCCTCTTAGTATGGAAACATGTAGTTTTAGTCCCTAAAAATAGATGGCGTCAATTTTTTGGTGATGTGGCTAACAGCCCTTCCACGTATTCTTCCACCTTCATTGAGCATTGCCTTCCACTTTGGCGTTTTTTAACATTTGGAAGTAGATTAACATTGTAGCACGTGTGTTGGTGACTTAATCTTTTATAAACCATATCTTAAGACACCTTGGGGTTGTTGTTCGTGATCTGAGTTGGGGGTAAATTAGGTTGGAGGTCGTGTTGTTCAAGAGGGAGATAGGCCTGTTCAAGTGGGAGATAGTCTTCTTGAAGAGGTAAGGTAATAGTTGTTTTGCTGTTCTGCATTTGATTTTAAGGATTGGGGATTTAGGTATTTGCTTCTTGTAGTGAAATGAAAGGTGAGAGTGCAGGAAATGGTTGGACGCGAAAGATGATTGGTTCAGCAAAGTCTCAAAGTTGTGGATCATCTTCACGGTTACCATCTAAAATGTGTGGTTGTGGTGAGACATTGTTGCTTTTGAAGGCAACTACTGCGAAGAACAAAGGAAGACTATTCTATAGATGTAGAAATTGGGCAGTAAGTGACTAAATCTTTCAGTTCATGTCCTGAACTTTGTATTCATGGTGTGTTATTTTGATTGCAGAGTAATTCAACTTGTAATTACTTCGAATGGCATGAAGATGAAGTTTCTGAAATTCAAGGCAAACGTGAAGGAGTTGATCTGTGTTTGGAAAATGATATAGTTGTCCTGGATCAAAAGAAGAAGATAGAGAAGCTGAAAAGGAAATTACAAGAAGAGAAGAAATATGGGAAAATGATGTTGTACTTGTTTGTGTTGTCATGGGCATTAAACATTTTCTTTTGTATTATGTTTTTACTGAAGATGAATTGTAATTGAGATGATGATAGCATGAAGGATTAAGTGAAGGAGAAGTAATGTAAAAGACAAGTAATCTGAAAGTAAGGCAGAGCTTAGGTAGAAGGTTGTGTGTCTGAGGTTGGTTTGAAAAGGGGCTATTAATTATGCAGACTTTATGCAGTCAATGACATATTTTTCATGAGCACAAGTTATTTTTTTCTTTCCTTACTTTACAATTGATTATGGTAGAATAAAACATCATATGACCAGGTTTTGCTGCTAGCCAAATTGGATTTTAAAGAAAAATTTCATGAAAACAGATTTGTTTTGAACACTGCAGCAGAAATGAATCACTCCAAATTGGCTTCATTTTGGTGGTTTGAAACTCAACTTTGCATAGAAGTGGCTTAACTCGAAATGAATCACTCCAACAACTTTAATTAGTGATTTGAAACTTGTTCAAACTCTGAAATGAGTTAAAAACAGATTGGTACTAAAATTCACCTTGCCACTTCCTAATTTAACTCAAAATGTGATGGTTTCAAATGCAAATATGCATATAGGCTCAGTTTTGACCAAATGAACAGTGGAATAAAGTGGTTCCAAACACAATACTCACGTTAACAACAACTGAAGTAATTCAAATTTAAATTTGCAGCAGTGGTCCCATACAATATGCATTCAATATTAAAGTAAACATCAAGTGGTCCCTTCCCACTCACAAAAAAATATTGTGCATTCAATACAAGTGGTCTCTGCCACCTACATCCTGCCAACTAATGTTCCCTTAGTGGGTTTGTAATACAAAATACATTAAAAAGGGGTCTTCTTGCAGCTTGGTCAAGTGGTACTAGCTTGGGAACCGAGATGGTGTGCATCCAGTCCTGAGGCTGTTCTTCGTGCAGCTTGGCCTCTTGATGCAGCTGCTGCTCCACTGAATGATGGTCCAGTATGTGCTGCTGATGTTGCTCCAGCTGCAGCTCCTTGTGAAGTTGATGCTGGTGCTTCTGCTTCAGATCTGGGCCTGCTACCAGATCCTCCAGCACTTGAAGTGCCCCTTGTGTTCTACAAAAAGAGTAAGCAACATTAGAAGCCATGCTGTGTAAATAATTAGGTGAAGTTTTAATAGAGAAATTTTGTACCTTCTTTCTTCTACATGATCTAAGGCCAAACTGTTTGCAACTACTGCACTTCATAATAGCATTCTTCTTGGACAAGTTTGTATGGCTCACAGGTTCATCTGCCTCTCTTCTTCTTAATTTTTTTGGCCTCCCAGGAGGTGTTTTGTAAATTGGAGGAGGAGTAAGGGGGTGTTTTCAGAAGTTGGCCACATTTGTTGCCCATTTATTGGAACTATTTCAGGGGCATAACAAGTGACATAAGCTTGTTTCTTGTAATAAACATGGACATAATCTTCAGGGTTTTTCACTTTGTAACTAATGGCAGCAATAGCATGCCTACAGGGTATTCCTATTAAATCCCAACTGTAACAACTACAAGAATTGTTACTTAAGTCAACAACAAACTTATCCATTGTAAAGCCGTGTGTGACCTCAAATTTTTCAGCCCCGGCCCATGTGGGAATCCAATTACCACTCTTTTCTATTTCCTTATCAAGCCTTTTTCTAGGTCTAGGCATTACCACTCCTGGATATGTCATGGCTTTCTCCCTAAGTGTTGCAAACCGTTTCATAATGTAAGTTCGTATCCATTCCATCATAGTTATTATTGGTTTGTCTCTAGCTAGTAGTATAGTACTATTAAAGGACTCACTCAAGTTATTTATCAACATATCGCATCTACAATAGGTACTAAAGGCATGTTTACACCAACTCTTGGTAGGAATACCTAGCAACCAATTATATGCATCAATGTTAATAGCTTTCAACTCACCCATCTTTTTTTCCCATTCCTTCTCATATGTAGCCTTTGCTGCTCCCATCATGAGATCTCTAATGAGTACTCCTCCACCAAATCGCTTCTTGAAGTTGTTATATAAGTGCCTTAAGCACAATCTATGTTCGACTCCATCCATCATGTCATCAAAAACTGTCATAAGTCCCTATGAAACAAAAAATGTATTGATCATTACCAAATGATGACATTGTTAGAAAATAAAAAAACCAATATAGTCAAATTGAAATACCTTTTGCTGATAAGAAATAAACACCCAACGTTGACATTCAGTGCCACCTATATCATCCAAAAGCTGTGTTAAAAATCATCTCCATGTTTCCTTGCATTCATTCTCGACCACTGCAAAAGCCAGTGGGAAGTATTGATCATTGGGGTCTCGGCCAACCGCCACCAACAATTGGCCACCATATGTTGTCTTAAGATGACAACCATCCACCCCTATGAAGGGCCTGCAACTTCCTAAAAAACCTTGCTTACACCCCTCTAAACACATATAAAAAGAGCCAAATCTTGGTGGCAAACTTGGTTGGGGTTGATTGATTTTAATTTTAAAAGTTCCACACTTGACTCTTAGCAATTCCCCCACATAATCATATAGACGAGCGTATTGTCTATCCCCATCACCAACCAAAGAATCCAAGGCAATTTGTTTGGCCTTCCCAGCTTTCCAAGCAGTGATTCCCACACTGAATGACTTTTTAATGTCATCAATGATTTGGTTGACAGTCATGCTAGCCACATTTACAAACCTGTCAATTAAAACTTGGGCAATCCAATTCACACTTGCACTTTTGTTTCCAAAAACTCTTCCACACCTGTGTCGTCCAACTAAGGTTTTCACCCTAAATGTTTCCTTCCCTCCTACCTTGCTGGCCATAATAACAAAGCCACATTTTTTCTTACATTCTGCCCTTACTCTTGTGAGGTCATTCTTCACAAACTTAATCTCTTTTCCATTTAATACACTATGCTCCATTACTGCATTTTTAAACTCCTTCAAAGAACAAAATTTCATCCCCAATGAGAATCTGAAATCCTTGTTCATATCATCTTGTCTAAACTTTTTAAACTTGACCCTTTTCAAGCTACCATCCTCATCACTTTCTAAATCTGAATCCAATTCATCACTTATGTATTCCTCATTGATCTCATGCTCTCCAACTTCATCATCCATTACAAATGAACCTTCCCCAACATTGCCTCTTCTAGTCACGCGTTTTTTTTTTCTTTTCATTGCATTCCACCTTTCCAAAACTGGATTAATGTTTCTGCGAACATCATCCACCCTCTCATCCACTCTATCATTCTCAACACCAAACCCATCATCATCATTGTCCATTCTTTCTTCTTCACTCTCATCCACATAATCTTCAGCTGAAGCTTCTACTTCCCCCTCAACCACATTCCTCCATGTTTCCTCACCAATTTCAACCTCTTCCTCATCAACTTCAACCTCTTCCTCACCAATTTCTACCTCTTCCTCACCAATTTCTACCTCTTCCTCATCAACTTCAACCTCTTCCTCACCAATTTCTACCTCTTCGTGACCTATTTGAACATCTATATGTTCCTCAGCAGCATGACCTTCTTCCACATTCAATCTACCCTCTTCTACAATGTCAGCCACACCCTCCATGTTTCCATCATGTGTCTCTTCGCCACAACTAAGAAATAGAACTTCCACTAGCTCACTAGGAAAATGTTGAACATATATTTCTACCATGTCCCCAGTCCCCTCTGCATACTTAGACAAGTTCATTGCTTCCCTGTCATCACTCAGTAATCTCAGACTATTCATCAGCATTTCCCTGGACCCCTTCCACCATAGTTTAAAGTCTCCATCATAATTAAATTCTTTAACAATTCCAACTGCTTCAAAATAAGACCATCGATCTGGATCAAGCCCTACTATCACGTGTACCTCTTCGCCAACATATCGTAGCCCCCTATCACTAACAAACCTTCCCATGTGATGCAAACCAACTTCGAATACCATTTTTATACCTACATTCACACATTAACACTTAACTTACAATATCAACCCAACAATGATAAACGAAATACGATCACTTACCTTGATACAATGCTCAAACGAACCACCTTGAAACAATGCTTGGAGAAGAAGGTTTCAACGAGCACCCAATGCTTGTATCTTCTACCAACGTACTCAACGTACTTTTCCCCAATTGCAAAAATCCAATTTCCCCGTAATCCCTAATTGATCCCTAATTGATCTCATCACTCAAACACACGTGCAAATCAAATTTTGTTAATCCAAATGTTAAAAAACCTAAACGTGGCAAGCAGTGGCAGGCAGTGCACAAGGAATACGTGGAAGGGTCGTTAGCCACATCACCAAAAAATTGACGCCATCTATTTTTAGGGACTAAAACTACATGTTTCCATACTAAGAGGATGAAATGCCATCAATGTTTCATGCAGGGACTAAAACCAAAAATCAGTGAAACTTCAGGGACTAAAAACATATTTAACCCTTTCAGAAATAATCTTTTATTACATACATTGTTCACCTATCATAAAAACTTGTTTTATAAAAAAAAAATCATTATTACATTTGACATATTCATTCAATTTACAATTAATTTCCTGTATTATAATCTCATCAATCAATTTATAATCAATATAATATGAAATAAACATGTTCAATTAAACTAACATAATGTGAAATCCATTTCAAACATTAAATTGTGTAATAATATTTAATACATAATTTGTAAATCATATTAAATCCAAATATAACATTAATCTACACTACATTGTAGTCAAGTTTCTACAATTTACTAACACTTAAAATAAAAGTAGCTCACTTAGTTCTAATGTCTTCAATGTCTGGAGCTTCCATTGGAGATGAATCATTAAAGATCTACAAATAAATGAAGATCACCAAAACAACATATCGGTATCAGTTGAAGAAACCACCATAACTGTAGACAACAAGAATCTTTTGCCAAGTATGGAATAAATGAAGATCACGAATATGGAGTTATTATAATAATGAACAATCATACATCAGCTACTTGCAAGAATATATCATAAACAAACTTAGGCTGCTGAAATTTGAGGAATCCACCAGAATGTATACAGATATCTAGTAAAATAATAAAGGCAAGATCATAACTTTATGCTATTTGGTGCTGTGAAACTCTCAACCACACATGAAGAAACATGCCCCAGATCAACTTGCAAATCAAAATGACAAGCACCAAACTTCACTCTCCGTGTAGTTCCCAACAACACCCAACACCCCTTTTTTTTAAACCCATAATATATAGATAAACGAACAACACGCATTTACACCAGAATGGTAAACCAAGATCTTACACCAGAATCATAGTGTAGCGGTTTCTTTTTCCCATGTGTAACTCAAAGTACAGAAAATGCCAAAGTGTTAAGAAACAGAGATTGTGTTGTGTCTAGCAGCCTTGAACATTGCCTCTTTGTTACACCTAGAACATTGTATATTTGCATATCTATAGGAGATAATGTTTCCTTATCATAGCATAGCATTAAATAATTTATCTGTTATCAAAGAATCCAGCTTTTTTTCTTCAGAATAAATAAATATAATTGTTATTTTATGCACAAACACGCATAAAACAGCAAAGAACATTAAACAAAAAGGCCACCACAAGATTTCACAGGAGAGAAACTATTTATGTAATACATACATATACATAAAAATGAATCAACATTGACATGCAGGGCAAGAAAGGTGTTTGGATAAAATTACCTATTCATTTAGCCGGTCTGGTTGAAGCTTTAGTTAAGGTAACTAATATTATTGCTTACTTTAATCATAAAATAATGGTTGTGTTTAATAAGTTTAGTTGATGAAAGTTGGAGTTCCATTAAAGTTGTCAGGTATCAATTCTATTTATTAACTATTATTTCAACCCTAATCAGTATATATATGTATTCCACAGATACTGTATATTTTAAACAATTATATGATTAAATTAGTCAACAAATTTAATCTACATGTTATATGATTCAAAACAGTGGATTGATTCAAAACAATTAAATTGTAGAAAAGAAAAACTAAAATCTACATGTTATATGATTTAAAACAGTGGACATTGACCAACTTCAATTCTAACCTTTTAGAGGATGAGCCACCAGTACTCTACTTTGACGTTCACCACAAAAACTCTTCTATAATGTGAATGTTAGATGCTTCCTTATGAGCTGAATTCTACAGTATATGACTATCACAAGATTCTGAAGATGGTCACAAAAGTCCTGAAAAGTCAAACAGATAGAAAGAAGCATGATCAACATAATTTTCTTAACATGATAGAAAATTAAATTTATTAAAAATCTTATATTAACTAAAACTAAGATAAATTAAATTTTATTTTATAAGTTAATTTTATAAAATTTAAATTATATTAAAGTATTGCAGTGAAGATGCTTGATCATTTAATGAATTAATAAAAAAATTAATTAAAGATTATCACAAATCTCAAGACTGTGAAAAGGATTGAATTCACATAAAGATTTGATTTAGGAACAGACACAAAAGTACTGTCTCTTGATGGAATTGTTGGAACCTTTTGACTTTCTTTCTCAACCTTTGCAGAAGCAAGCTTCCATATTCACCTATGATTACCCTTTTCCATCACTGGAAAAAAAATTATTAAAGTTTTTCAAATATGACATTACTATGTACTTTCACAAATCAAAATGGTGGGGTTTACTCGAAAACTGTAAATGAACGTTCTAGAATGCAATATCTGATTTGTGCTTGAAAGATCCAAGACACAAAGATAGGAATAAAGTTAATCGAAAGGGAACTCTGCTAGAAACTGCATATGTTTTTGGCATGAAAGAAGTATTTACAAGAAAATCTGATATTTTATATTGAGTGGTTTCGGTAATTTGACACTCATTCCTTTGCCAACTTAACTTCATTATTGAGGCATGTGAACTACTAACATCGGTTCTGCCTAACATATATAAACCATTCATGACACATAAGTATTGAAAATTCTACCCTTGAAAGATGAAATAACAAACAAAATTAAGAATTTAACATGTGGGCCTTTCATAAGACAACCTTTTCTAGAGTGGCGTTGGTTCAATGACAATACAGGGAAGACACAACAAACTATCAAATTATTGAATAATGTTCATCCTGGTCAGATAATTTTAACTGCTCCCTTTGAAAACTATGAAGCAAACAAGAGTTCACTATGTAATTGGTTGATTATTATACATAAGAAGGTTTCACATGTGTGTATTACATGCAACTTCTAAACACCTTGCTAAGATATAGTGACTCCAAATTCAAAGATTGGAGACTCTCAAGGAGTATGCAGACAAATAATGCAGTTTCTTTCATTTTCTGTTCTGCCCCGGAAAATATCAGTCATCCAGTAAAGTTCTGTATAAATGCCACTAGCTGAAACATAAGAGGCATATCAATAAAGAAAAACAGAGACATAACCTCTGCACCATGGAAACAACCCTAAAATATGCCAGACTCCTTATGGCTGTTTTCTCTTCCTTATGGCAGCAAACAACCACAACAAGGCTCCAGACAGTCCCCAATTATATAATGAAAGACCTGCATATTGGTTCTAACCAAAAAAGCAACAAATAAGCATGAATTAGTCCAAAATTACAGAAACCAACATTATAAACAAATAAGTAATAAAATGCACAAAAGCTGGTGAGACAGCAAAGCAAGGGAAAGAAAGCAGTTTGAATTAGTTCTGAAGCAAGCTAGTGATGAGAAATTAACTTAGGAAGGAGTTTGAATTAGTTTAGTTTAATGTTGGAATTAAGGTAACTAATCTATTGAATTACTTAATGTCTTCTTTGTCATTGTAAAACAGTATTATCAACAAGAATCCGCAAAGCTGAGACAGCAAATACATATGCTGCAAAATTCAAACAGGTGATTTTTTATTATTACCATGGTGTTTGTTCCTCTTAAATTCTTCTTAGAAAAACTAATGGATTATGGCTTTTGCAGGCACTTGATGGGTGATGCTTTAAGCACACTAACTGTGAAGGAACTTAAGCAATTGGAGAATAGACTTGAAAGAGGAATCACTAGAATCAGATCTAAGAAAGTAAGATTATTGATGAACTAAATCTTATTTTTCCTCTAGAAATATTATTGTTTTGTTTCTTTAAATTCTTTTATCTAAAGAGTTTTATAACATCCAGATGAATAAAAGTAAACTGCATAAACATATAAACTCACCTTTTTTGCAATTTTCCTTCCTTGCATCATAGTGGTTATTATGCATACAGTGATCGAATCTTGTCTATTTGCTAATGATGTCTTGGTACTTTTTTTTCCTTTTTCTCTAACTACACAGCATGAGATGCTACTGGCAAAAATCGAATACTTTCAGAAAAGGGTAATTGATCATGAACTAATTTCTCAACCTTTATTTGCCAAAATTGTAGCTATTATTTTCTTTTGTCTAACTGGTAACTGATAGCATGCATTATTATCAATTAGGAGATTGAACTGGAAAATGAAAATCTTTGTTTTCGGACTAAGGTAAGTTAAGTTGATAGAATTTACTTTTCCTTTTTCCTCTTGGTCTTAATGAAAGAGATGAAAATGTTCTGACAAAAAAAGGATATAAAAAATTTATAGATAACTGACGTTGAGAGGATTCAGCAAGTAAACATGGTTTCTGGACCAGAGCTGAATGTTATTCAGGACCATCTTACCTTTAAAATTAAATGCGTTATTTGTTCAAGAGCTTTCTCTGCATCAACCAATTCTCTGTGTCGGACAAAACCCACAACGACTATGCGCTATCAACCAATTACAGGGTCAATATAATCAAAACAAAACAGTACCAAGGTGGACATCTCGAAACAAAATTACGAAACACGCAGAGTAATTACGAAACAAAAACCCTTACTTCGAAAGGGGAACGAACACACACACAGTTACACTTGTAGCATCAGCCACATCCTACCTAGGTTAGCTCCTACCTACACGGATAGAATCACTGCTTGACCGGAACAAAGACGGAGGAAACCAATTTCAATCGGTGAAAAATGAAGGAAAAAGCAAAAAAAATCGGTCAAAATGTGAGAAGATGAAGATACAAAGAAACCCTAGCAGTTGAGGGTAAAAGATGCAGGTGAGAGGCTGAGAGGTAAAGGAAAATGTACCGCTCGAACTGTGGCAAATGAGAACTGTGACGAGAGTCTTCGATGATGGAGACGAGAGAAACGTTCTCGTGAGGGTACGCAAATGGAGAACTGTGGTTGAATGAACGGCGAATGATAGAGAGTGAAGAAGAGAGAAAAAGAGGAAGAGAGTGAATGACGATGTCTTAGGTCGAACGAGAGTGAGAGGGAAATGGGAAATGAGAGTGAGAGGGATGAACGTGAGAAGGACCGAGAGGGAAATGAAAAAAAATGAAAAAGAGAGATACTACGACGGATTTCTAAAATTAGTCATAACACATTAAAAATTTTAAATTTTATGACAAGTGTCCAAAATGAGTAATAATAGGTTTTAAATTTATTTACAAATTTGTCATCCCATTTTATATTATAACTGACATACAAATTTACGTTATAATATGTCTTAAACTTATTTATAAGTTTGCCACCGTGTTTCATATTATGACGGATATATAAAACTGCGTTATAATATGTCTTACTTTTATTACGATTTTGTCACCAGTCAACCTATTATGATGGATAATTTTTATCCGTCATAATAAAACCGTCATAAAATGTTATTTTTCTACTAGTGTTACAAACCGGTTTTGTAAGATTTTGTGGGTTTTAAACCCACTTTCTAATAGTTATTGTTCTTTTTAGCAAATTAATTTATCTTTTCTTTTCTGTTTATGTCTATTTATTCTTCTTATTTGTAATGATCACCTTAATGACACAAATAGATAAATATGTTTTAGTTGATCTAGTATAAGGAGAAAGATGCAACAACATGTTTAATATTATATAAAATCCTGTTCTTTTTGAAAAATTATAATTATTTGTTAATGTGTATATATAATTTTCTATCCTCCACGGTTTATGGATCACTATAATATAGTAGTTATATATTGATTATCACTTATGTTAGTTTTATTTTGTATTTCTACATTATTAAATGTGATGCCACAATAATAATGAAATACAAAATAGGAATAATACAACATCTAAATAAAATATTAATAAAAATTTTAATCATAAAACTAATTAATTAATAATAATATTAATTTTTTTATAATTCAATATTTAATTAAAATTATTTTTAACCAGTCATATTTTATTTTAAATTAATTACACCTATTAATCTTTTTTTATATAAAAAAATCATCATGCTTTACTTTAAATTAATTTTAACTAATTACATTTCATTTTTCATAATTTTAAGACAAATATTTAATCTTACTGGTTAATCTATTAAAATATTTTTTATTTGTTACTCTGATAAAATCATTCAAAAACTTTTATAGTTTTTAACTTCAAATTTTTTCTATTTTCACGTCCAAATCCCTACGTGAACAAAAACTCTGTGAATCTCAAAGAAATATGAAATAAATTTTAACATACAATCTAGTTGGATTGGATAAATGAATAATGTTAGATAAATAAAATTGAGAAAAAATAAATAATTGCAGTTGGTTTCGGATAATAAGTTAAAATTTTATGGATACGAACTCCACACGAATTTATATTTTAATATTTATAAATTCATAAATATATTTAAAATTTAAAATTTGATTTTTGATATAACATTATTATATTAAAATTTAATAATAAATTATATAAAATATAGTCAATTATAATAATAATTATTAAAATTATACATGTATTCTTTTAGTTAAAGAATAATTGTATTTATATTATTTATTCAAAACAAAAATAATTTTTCATTAAAAACTTTAATCAAATATAAATATGCAATTTAGAAAACTCACAACTCAAATCCAATTATTGAATAGTTAGATATGAATTTTAAAATATTAAATTTAGACTAAATTTATTTAGGTTGATCTATGCTCAACTCTATTTTAAAAAACTCCACCACTTTATTTTATTTTTTATAATTTACCTAATCTCTTCCTCAAATTATCTTTCAAAAAAAAAAAGTAAAAGGAACAAATTTAAATAATATTTGCTTCTCTTCATGTGTGAGTAATAAATAATTTCAAACAACCTTATACTAAAGGTGTAACTAAAAAAATGTTATTTTAAAATTAAATGATAAAAATAACAACTTTTTTTACTAAAATTAAAAAAAACAAATGATAAAAAAGAACATCTTTTTACTAAAAAACTGACATTTAAAAAAATGAAATGAGTATGCTAAATAATTAATGTTATATAATTTATAATATTTTTAAACAATGAGATATAAGATTAAATATATTTTATATTTAAAAACATAAGAGCATTTTTTTTTAATAAATTAGTCTTCCATTATATGTTTCACATATATTGTCCAAAGATATCTTTTTTAAATTAGTCCTCAGTTATTTTTCTAGTCGTTTAAAGTTATTTTTGGAAAAAATATTAAATGTAATGATTTCTTCTACTTTAAAAATTATTTATAGGATTTTCTATTTCACCCTTTTCATTTCTATGTTACAAAAGAATAAATATAAATTAACTAACTAAGGATTAAGTATAGAATAAGAGTTTAAATAACAAATAAAATCTCAAACTTTGAAAATAAAAATTAAATATAAAAAAATCCTTTAAAAAAGGAAGAAAGAGAGTAGTTCAATAATTTTTCTCAACTAAAAACCTTTTAATTTTCTTTCGTGTATATAATATCTAAATCTAACTTACAAAAAATCCTCAAAATTTAAACATAAATATTAGAAACATAAATATTGGAAATATGCAACCACTCTCTTATATTTCTTAGATTTCAACAACTCTTAAATAAGTTTAAAAAGCGACCTACACAAATAATTTTACTTTTAAATCTATTGTGATTGATTTTCATATGACATAGATGTTGGGTTTATCAAGAAGGAGGTGTTAAAATGTTAGGATGATTTTCATTAAACCTTAGCAACCTTTAAATAAGTGCAAATCGGATCTTGAGCCAGGTACAAATAATAAAAACTAACAATAAAATATCAACTCACTTAAAAAGAAATTTTGTTTATTCTATCATAAAATAATATCCAGTAAATCATAAGTACCCATCCCTATTTTATCTCTATCAAATTAAACCAAATATTACTCTACCCAAAATTAATAAAGGTTTAAACCCTTAAATCGTCCCTATTTTTGGGGCTATTTCCCAATTTCGTCCCCCTTTTATTAAAACTCCCAATTTGGTCCTCAAAAGAGCCAATTTCAATCAAATTGACCCTTTCCGTTAAAAAAAGTTAACGCCGTGAAGTTTTTGGACAGCACAGTGGATGATGTGTTAATGTATGCACAGGTGGCCTTTTAGTGAGGAAACGTGTCAATGATATGATGAAACGTGGAATTTGATTAAAATAAACCATTTAGCTTAAAATAGATTGTTAAATCTGATTAGGGAATTAGGGTTACATATTAAACTGAAATTGGGATTCAATTTGGAGCGAAATTGTGAGAGGAGATTGCATCGGAAGGTTGCGCGAAGTCATTAGCAGAGAGGATACAGACTCCATTAGGGCTTTGAAGCTTCGTCATTGGTTTGCGTCAAGTGGTTCGAGTTGTTGGAGTTGTTCGAGTGGAAGGTTAGTACGAATTTAATATTGTGATGTTTATCTTGGTATGTGGGGATGGTTTGTACATTGTGGGGTTGGGGTTGTCTGAAGATATGTTGTTTTGATAATGCGTTGTGGTCCCCCATAGTTACATTTCTTTTGTTGTGTCATTATCAGTTTTATAAGCAGTGTCTTTTGTCTTTTTAGGCTTATTTGTAGGTGTAGAATATTGTTGTATGTGATGGGCGATATAGAGGTTGTTATTCATCATAGGGGTAAGTTCGTCAATGAGGGGTGCCTCAAGTATAAAGGAGAAAGTCATACAATGCTTTTTGATCCTGACGTGTGGTCATATTTTGTTGTAGTGAGTGTAGTAAAAAGTTTAGGGTACGATGGTTTTAAGGAATTGTGGTTTTCTGTTGGATGTGGTCCTGTTTTGGATGATAGGCTAGAACCATTGTCTGATGACGTAGGTGCCATGCACATGGTGAATTTAGCTCACTTAAATGGACAAGTTCATTTATATGTTGTGCACAATGTGTCTGAACCTGAAGTGATTCAAATGATTGAATACAACGTTGATGAAGGAGGTGACGAAGTTGCACCTAAGGTTAATGAGTGTGGTGAGGGTATGGATGATGGTGTGAGACAACAGTTGGATGAGGGTGACATGACAGGAGCATTTGAAAATGAGGGTGAGGAAGGTGAGGAAGTTGTGGTTGAGGAAGCAGCTGAAGTGCAGGTTGAGGAAGGTGATGGTGAGGAAGTTGTGGTTGAGGAAGCTACTGAAGTGCAGGTTGAGGAAGGTGATGGTGAGGAAGTTTTGGTTGAGGAAGCAACTGAAGTGCATGTTGAGGAAGGTGATGGTGAGGAAGTTGTGGTTGAGGAAGCAACTGAAGTGCAGGTTGAGGAAGGTGATGGTGAGGAAGTTTTGGTTGAGGAAGCAGTTGAAGTGCAGGTTGAGGAAGGTAATGCTGAAGTAGAAGACTTAGAAGTATAAGACTTAGAAGTAGAAGACTTGGAGGATATAGAAGTAGAAGTCCGTGATTGGAGTACATCACGTGATGCTGATGATGGTGAGATGAATAATGATGATGGACTAGTAGACATAAATGTGCAGTGTGATTTCCCTGATAATGAGTCTGAGATGGAGGTTAAGGTTGAACCTTTTTTACCTGGGTCTGAGTCAGATAGTGAAGAAGATGAGATTGATGATTCGAGTTGGTTTAATGATGAATGGGAATCTGAGGACTTGACTTCTCCTCAAATAAGTGATGAAGAAAGTGGAGATGAAGAGGGGTATGGTCATTTTTCTACCTTTACTATGCCAAAACAAATGGTTGATTTCAACTGGGAAGTGGGAACGTATTTCGCGGATAAAAATGACATTCTTGATGCTATCAAATCTTATGGAGTAGAGAATGGAAAAAATTTAATAATTGTTAAAAATGATAGAAAAAGAGTAAGGGTTAAATGTAAGGGATCAAAAGGAGAATGTCCGTGGGTGGCATATTTTGGTTTCATGGATGCAGTGAAGTCATGGCAACTAAGGACTATGGTTGACAGCCATACATGCAGTAGGGAACACAAGTTGCGACTATTCAATGCAAAATGACTTAGTAGAAAACTGGAAAAAACAATAAGAGAGAATCCTAATATAAAGGGAGTTGATATTAGAGATAAATTTACTAGGAAATGGAACATAGCAATATCTAAGAATATGGCATACAGGGCCAAAGCCCATGCATCAGATGAAGTGGCAGGGTCCTTCATTAAGCAATATAGTAGAATTTATGATTATGCTCATGAGTTATTAACAAGAAACCCTGGGTCCACAATCAAGGTCAAAGTTGATCCATATAATGGCAAACCAATCTTCAGGAGGTTTTATGCATGCCTAAAGGCATGTAAAGATAGCTTTGTCTCATGCAGGCCAATCGTTGGCCTTGATGGAGCCTTTTTGAAAGGCAGACATCGTGGTGAGCTACTAACTGCTGTGGGACGAGATGCAAACGACCAAATGTTGCCACTAGCCTATGCAATAGTAGAAGTTGAGAACAAGGACACTTGGACATGGTTTCTAGAGTTGTTGATTGAAGACTTAGGTGGTCCAGATGTGTGTTCTTCACTTACAATCATATCAGATCAACAGAAGGTACCTTCCATTAAATTTTTTGTCTATTCTTTTATATAAATGACTTCATCATCTAACTTTTGTTCACTGATTGACAGGGTCTAAGACAAGCTGTACAAGATGTTGTTCCTGGAGTTGCACAAAGGTTTTGTGTAAGGCATTTATATGCCAACTTCAGGAAGAAATTTCCTGGAAAGAATCTGAAAAAGCTTATGTGGAGGGCAGCTTTAGCAACTCACCCACAACAATGGGAGAATATCATGACAAGTATCAAAGAGGTGAATGAAGATGCTTTTCGACACCTCATGGCTCTTCCTCCAAGGTAAATGGTTCCCTTATTCCAGTGTTTGAACTTGTGTAGTGCATGTACATTATGTAACAGGATTTTAACTTGTGTAGTCCAATGAAATGAGTAAATAATATGTCATACCTGTTTATTGCAGGTTTTGGTCTAGATCAAGGTTCACAAGCACAGCTAAATGTGATACTTTGGTAAATAATATGTCAGAAGCATTCAACAATGTTCTGGTCAATACAAGGACAAAACCTATTATTACAATGTTGGAGGAAATCAGACTATACATGATGAAGAGATGGGCGACTAATAGGACAAGGGCAACCTCATTTAAGTCAACCATTTGCCCTAAAATACTGAGTAGACTACAGAAGGAGTCACTACTAACAAAGCATTGGATTCCCAGGTATCCAAGAATTAAGTGTATTTCTTTCGTTATGTGATACAAGCTATTATATAACTAATGTTGCCTTATCTTCACAGCTGGTCTGCACATAGACTGTTTGAAGTCCGACATGTGTCCCAAACTGTGGACAAATTTGTGGTGGATATAGATCAATATTCATGCTCCTGCAGGAAATGGAGCATCTTAGGAATACCTTGTGTACATGCATTGGCTGCAATGAAGTTACTCAACATAGATGCACAACAATACGTACCTGCATGCTTTACAAAGTCAGCCTATGAGGAAATTTATTCCTCTGTTATTTTTCCCATTAATGGAAACAATCTGTGGGAGGTAACCGAATATCCAGATGTCATGCCTCCATCAAAAAGACAGATGCCTGGTCGTCCAAAGAAGAAAAGGAGGTTAGAGAAATGGGAGTTGCAGAAAAGTAGCACCAGAATGTCAAAAGGAGGATTACTCAAGAGATGTGGCGTGTGTGGGGAACCTGGTCACAACAAGAAAAACTGTCCCCAGAGAAACCAAGCACAGCAAGATGGACAACAACCCAGTTCAGAGCTGAAGAATATTATATGTTTTAGTTGTAGTAAATGTTTATCATGTTACAAACATGTGCTTTAATTATCGGTTTATGTTTAAGTATGTAATAGACCAAAGTCTCCTATATAATGGTACTTTTGTGAACAATGGATCAGTGCTTTAATTATCGGTTTATGTTTCATTATGTAACAGACATGTGCTTTATTTATCAGTGCTTTATATACAAATGTTGATTTTGACATTCACACTTTCTTTATTGGAGTTGAGTTGTTTATTCAGGTCCCAAGAATGGGGAATGAAATTGGTCCTGCCTTCTGTATGTTTACAACTTATACGCACATGTTTTACAATTAAAGTCATGGTTTCAAAATAAATCATGTTATGCTATTCAGGTCCCACTCATGAAACCAAAAAAATTTAACTCTTGGTTTTCAAATAATCTTTAACAGACACAACAATTAAACTCATTTCTTCCAAACTATCATTTCATTAAACATAACATACATCTTCATACCAAACTGATACATTGCAAACTTAAAAAAAGGGATACAGGGCAAATTTTATACATCTTAATTAAACATCTGAAAATTATACAACTAAAACCAAAACACAACTAACTTATCAAGCCCTGCCCATCAACATTGCAATGATAACGATGTTCATTACACATACAACACTAACAACCCCAACCAAAATTTTCATCCAACTTTGAACACCCATCACAGCTGTCTGCACAGAAGCTATCTTCTTATCCCTTTCATTTTCAAAACTCTTCACCAACCTCTCATCATTTGCTTCCAACACCGAACAACTAACACTTTCTTCAATTCCCCAATCAGTGCACCATTTGAAGTAGTTGCATCCACCATTTTCACTTCCAACCTTATACCTAGGGCAACTCCAAAATTTTTTGCCTCGATTCTTAAGAGTTTTAGCAGTCCTCAGCACACAGTTTTCTCCACAATGGCATATGATCGAACCATCATTCCTGTTCCAGCCTCCATCTCCACGACAGGTCACAGAGCGCAAATGCTTTCTTCGACACTCATTGCAAGTGGATGAGGAACAAGAATGACCCATGGACATTTTTTCTTCTTCAGCTATCGCACTTCCCTCTTTCGAAAATTCACAAGCTTCCCAATCTTCAACAACAACGAACACAGAACAACCCACTCACATTTTTTGCTTCTTCAACTTTCGCACTTCCCCCTTTCGAAACCCCAATTCCTCTCAACTTAATCAAAATTCCAATATGAATCCCATATTTAACTTCATTTTAAGCTAAATGGAATATTTCAGATGCCAATATTATTTTTTTAATCAAATTCCACGTTTCATCATATCATTGACACGTTTCCTCACTAAAAGGCCACATGTGCATACATTAACACATCATCCACTGTGCTGTCCAAAAACTTCACGGCGTTAACTTTTTTTAACGGAAAGGGTCAATTTGATTGAAATTGGCTCTTTTGAGGACCAAATTGGGAGTTTTAATAAAATGGGAACGAAATTGGGAAATAGCCCCAAAAATAAGGACGATTTAAGGGTTTAAACCATTAATAAAATAATAAATTTCTAAAATTTAAATTTATTTCAACAATTACAACTCTATATTTTCAAGAACATAATATACATTTTAAATAAGGTCTCTTTTCCACTTAACAATCTATATTTAGAATAATGGTTATACATTTTGTTACATTTTTCCTTATTAATTATTTTACATAGTAAACACTAGAAAATGGTTTAAAATATTTTATAATTTCTTATATGATAATACACTTAATTTTATATAGAATATTATAAACTTTAAGAAGAAAAAAAATCCATTCTTGCATTTAGTATGGAGTTGTAAAAATGGTTTTGCTGACTAAGTTGTGTTTGTGAACAACTTCCATTCACCACTCCAATTCGAAAGGCGGTGTCACCACTATCAGCCACCATTGAACCATGGCGACCTGAAACTCGTTTCAGAGAAATACCAGTAGCTTTTCGGCATTCGCCACTTCAGATTTGAGCCATCACCATATCCCGTTAGGGTTTGCAGACTCTCCATCGTGGAGCTTGCTTCAGGTGAATAATTTGCAAGTCTAACTTTGTCCTCGCAATGATTAAGCTTTGTTCCCATAGAAAAAGTATATTATCCAAATGGGTATTGTTTGCAAAAATGCACAGCACAAGTGAGGCGATTCAGGAGGTTGGAGAAGCGAGCGAGAGAGTGAGCAAGGTTATGATGACGTGTCCCACACTGGCACTTGACACTGCTCTTAATCAAACTGGAGTTAGAGTTTCCCCTGATTTAGTTGAAGATGTTCTCAAACGATTTGAGAATGCGGGCATGTCAGCATTTCGGTTCTTTGAGTGGGCAGAGAAGCAGAGAGGCTACTCACACAGCATGAGGGCATATCACTTGATGATTGAATCTCTGGCTAAGATTAGACAGTACCAGATCGTGTGGGACCTTGTTAACGCCATGAGGAAAAAGGGCATGCTAAATGTGGAGACTTTTTGCATCATGATGAGAAAGTATGCTAGGGCTAACAAGGTCGACGAGGCTGTTTACACCTTTAATGTCATGGATAAGTACGATGTGGTCCCAAATCTTGCTGCATTTAATGGTTTGTTAAGTGCTTTGTGCAAGTCCAACAATGTGAGGAAGGCTCAGGAGATTTTTGATACTATGAAGGGTCGATTTGAGCCAGATGCGAAAACTTATAGCATTTTGCTGGAGGGGTGGGGAAAAGCTCCCAATCTTCCCCGGGCAAGGGAGGTTTTTGGAGAGATGGTTCGTGCTGGGTGTGATCCTGATGTTGTTACTTATGGTATAATGGTTGATGTTCTTTGCAAAGCAGGGAGGGTTGATGAAGCAGTTGAGGTTGTGAAGGAAATGGATGAGAGCAATTGCAGGCCTACATCTTTCATTTATAGTGTCCTGGTTCATACTTATGGAGTGGAGCACCGAACTGAAGATGCTATTGATACATTCCAGGAGATGGAGAGGAAGGGAATCAAGGCTGATGTTGTGGTTTATAATGCCTTGATTGGTGCCTTTTGTAAAGTAAATAAGTTTAAAAATGTGCACAGGGTCTTGCAGGAGATGGAGATCAACGGCGTTGCTCCGAATTCAAGGACCTGCAATGTTATCATAAGTAGTATGATTGGTCAGGGACATACTGACAGAGCTTTTAGAGTTTTCCGCCGGATGATCAAGTTATGTGAACCGGATGCTGACACTTACACAATGATGATAAAAATGTTTTGTGAGAAAAATGATCTGAAGATGGCTCTCAGAATATGGAAGTTTATGAAGTCAAAACAATTTGCTCCAAGCATGCACACCTTTTCTGCCCTTGTCAAGGGGCTGTGTGAAAAAGGTGATGCCGCAAAAGCTTGTGTTGTGCTTGAAGAAATGATAGAGAAGGGAATTCGACCATCACGTATTACGTTTGGGAGGTTGAGACAGTTGCTTTTAAAGGAAGGGAGAGAAGATGTGCTCAAATTTCTTCATGAGAAAATGAATCTTCTTGTCAAGGAGCCTTTACATGATTAAGAAAGGTGAATGCAGTTGGCAACTAGAAACATATAGCAAGCTTTGAATACTGTTTTGTTGTCAAAACAGTTTTGTAACCACAGTTTTGTATACTTGGGATCTGCCTATTATGTAATATAGAAATCAGACCGCCTAACTTACTGGTAGACTTTTTCCTTTACTTTCTCACTCTGATTTCTGTTATTATAATTTTTATGTTGCTTCTTTTCATAAGATTTTCCTTTTCCTTTGGCAGATATGCGGATATTGCCAAGTCCTTCCCAAATATGAAATGCATTGATGATCAAACATTGTATGCCATGTCATTGCTGATGAGATCATAAGACCATTATCCACTAGATTTTCGAATGTGACATAATGATGTCCTGCATGTTGTAGGAAAAACTTCGTCTAAAGTTAGAATATCTCTAAATTAGCATGGGTGTATTCACCCTTTGAATTTGAGTTAAGATTTGATGCTTCATGATTGATGAAGTTTTATTGGAAGTGAGCAGGGGTTAAAAGTATTTGCTTTGGATTTATCCATAGTGGATTGGAAAATATCCTGATTATCATTTAGTGAAGAAAAACCTTGCACTAGTGGCTGTTCATGATCGCTGACAAATCAGTGATGTCACTTACCTTGCTGGTAAAGCTCCCTTTAAAACTTACTTTTATTGATCTCAGACTTAGAATGATATGCTTAGATTTTCAGTATGTTGTTTCTTTTGGCCTAAATCTTCAGCTGTTAAAATGCCATTTGAGGTGGGTCTGCATTTCATGATGCCACTTTGTTACTAGCTTATGTTGTATATAATTTAATAATGTTCTACATGATACAAATGTGTTAATTTTCTGCAAAACCGGAATCAAATTAAGCATTGTTATTGGGACTAGAAAAATTATTATATTACTCTTAGTTGAATTGATTTTAATCCTTGATTAAGATAAAGGTTGGTTGGAAGAAAAACTCAGTCACTTGATGTTAGATGTGCGGAAGTCCCGGCTTTGCAGTGAGGCTAAAAGTTGGAGCCAATTAGAACCATTGAAAAATAGATTGAACCAAAATTACTTGCCTACTTCTGTCTTCTGTCGCACTAATTTCTCATACTCGTTTGTATTTTTGCTCAACAACTTTTACAGGCAGGAAACTTATAGTGGCTGGGCCATATTCCGTTTGATTTGCTGTAGTTAACCACTGCTATGTGCATCGGCTACTGGTTTAAATTTGCAATGAAGCCAATTACAAAAAAGGAAAATGAGGACAATATAGAGACAGCTAGAAATAGGTCACATGGCAGCTGAAATGATGAAAAAATAAGGAAAATGCTACAACCCAAAATAACCAACATACGGTTCAAGGACTATGTGTGATGAGACAAATATCGTAAAGGTCAAGCTGATGGTGGAGAGAAAAGGGGAGGAAAAAGGATTGGGCAGAACCTTCCTCTCCCGTGTGGTTCATTCTTGTTTTCCTATGTTCATCGTTGTTGCTATGTAATATACTCATAGTAGTGTTTGTTTTCTTATAAGAAACCCATTTCCAGGAAATAATACAATTACTCCTTTTTTCCATATAGCTCTCTCTTACTCATTTTTATCGGTATCTGAGAAGAAGTCTATGTAACAAACTGCTGAGCTGGCACATTAGGAGAGGAGAAATTCTGTTGTATGGGTACAAGGCGTGGAATGAGAGTGGAGGAAAGGGGGCTGGAATTGGCTGGGAATTGGGAGAGACTAGACACTCTCTAACTGTCTAGGAATACGTTTTTCTTGCTTACAGATCTATATTTCTCTTTCTGGGATATGCACTCTGTTTTTCTTTAATAATAAAGTGAATATTCAGCTGCTATAGTATCATTGTTAGATTTGCGCTTTCATTTATTATGGTGGAAAATATGCTCATGAAAGACCTTGTCTTCGAAGCGTTTGACGGACATGATGAAAGCTCGTGACAAGGGTTACTCTACTTGTTTCAAAACTATAAAATCAACAATGGTGGAGGATGCTGAAACGTGCTCTGTAGGTGGACTCTAGCTCTTCAAACCCACCCTTTCAAGTTTGCAATGTTAAACTGGATTTTTTCTCGTTTTGATGGATTTGATGTTCTCCAATGGATATTTAAGGCCGAGTAATATTTTTACTATTATCATCCACTTGATGCACAACAATTGACCATAGTGATGATACATTTCGATAAAGACTTGGTGGTTCCAGATGATTCACGATGGAATGCTTTTCAATCATACTTGTGTTCACTAGAGATCTAGAATCAGAGTTTGGACACTCTCCTTATGAAGTCTCTCGATCAAATTTGTTCAAACTTACTCAAATTAGTTTCGTACTAGATTATTATACTGAATTCATAACTTTTATTATCGCAACATTAATCTGGATTTTTCATGTTTTGATGGATTTGATGTTCTCCAATGGATCTTTAAGGTTGAACAATATTTTGATCTGGTAAATATTTTGATCATTACCAGAGAATGGGTTGTCTCACATGTGATGAAAATTTTTCTCCAACTTATAGGTGTGCAAATAAGCAATACTTGTTGTATTTGAAAGAGGATGATAATACTGACATTCAGCCTTAACTGCTTGACGTCTCAGAGAAATTGTTTGTATAGGGCCGGTCTTCTCGAATAAGTACTTTGAGGTTCCAAGGATCTATCAAGAGTACGTGGGTGCAAGTCTTACTTGATAGTGACAGCTTGGATAATTTGTTTATAAACCAAGATTGCTCAGTGTTTAAAATTGCTAGTTAAGCCCATACCTAATTTCCAATTATTAGTTGGGAATTACAATATTCTTGTAGTTAAAGGGCTGATTGAGGAGCTAGAAATTACTTTCGACGATGCACATTTAAGACTTCGACTAGCTATTTTTCTTCGGTCTTTGGTGATTATCAAGGGCAGTAAACATGTTCAAGAGCACTTAGGCTAATGGGAGGGATTGAATAACACTCAAACAGGATCACACTGCATTATAAATTGCATTTTCATAATTTAACCATGAGGACAAGATTGTTCTTAATGGAAATGGACATATAATGAAGTACAAAAGAGACAAATGAGGAGAATATGGGACAACTAGTCATAGTCACCTGACAGCTGATACAAATGATGAAAAAAATAAAAAACAGTCCACACTCCAAATAATCTACTTACGATTTAAATGAGTATATGTGATGAGTAAAATAGCACAAAGGTCAAATTGATTGTAAAGAGAAAAGAGAAAAAGTTATTCTTCCTCTCTCGGGTGGTTCATTCATGTTTTCCTCAGTTTGTTCATCTTTGTTGGTCTGTAATTATTGCCATACCTCAGTAGTATTTATTTTCTTGTAAGAAATTCATTTCCAATAAATAATAGAATTATAGAGTTTGTTCTTTTTTCCCGTATAGCTCACTCTTGTATTTATTGGTACCAGTGTTACAAAATCTTAAACCGTACACTTTTTAGAAGAGCAGGCCTGTGCTATATCATACAATCCGTGACAAATATTTCGACCAATTTGTCTGGTGTCTTGTGCATGCACAGGCTTGGATGCTCCCGATGTGCAGGTTTTCTTTGTGCAGATTAGAGAGGTTGCTAAACACGAGATCTAGATTTTTAAGATTTGTTAGAAAAAAAATAAATTGAAGACAGATATCTTACTAGAGAATTTCGGCTGTATGGTCTTTAGGATTGCATTTTGTGATGGTATGACAAAGTAGTGCCTAACGGAGTTTATTCCATAGATTTTGTTCATCA
Organism: Vigna reflexopilosa; assembly: GCA_027742785.1. Taxonomy (NCBI): domain Eukaryota; kingdom Viridiplantae; phylum Streptophyta; class Magnoliopsida; order Fabales; family Fabaceae; genus Vigna; species Vigna reflexopilosa. The sequence continues at coordinate 11,424,560 of CM050918.1, forward strand.
TTAGGGGGTATTCTGGTAGGTCCGGATCCATGTAAGAGCCACAATAATCCAATTTACGACTACTTGATATCGGATTTGTACGTTTTACTATATTCAGGAAAAAACGATTTTAGTGATTAATCTTTTCATTTTTACTTAGATTTCTCGAATTATAATCATATTGTTAAATTCCAATATTTCATTAACTTTTTCGCCATGTGGGGAAAGACAATCTTTTTCCATGCGAAAGTTTTTGCATTGTAAAATTTGTTTACTAATATCCAAACGAGAAATTCGGGATGGTTTCAATTTTTGAAGTTCAATTTCCTTAAGTTTTAATTCTTATTAAATCCAGAAATGACTCCTCTAAACACGAATATCTGGGGATACACACCACACCATCTGAGTGTAAACCCAGGCTATGCCACTTCAAAGGAGGTGGAGAGTTCTTTCCCGCTCGAGTTGCTAAGGGCTAAAAATATACATGAACTCAGACCAAAGTTCATCTTAGATAGAATTCCAAGATCCTGCCACAGTTAAGTAACACTGACTAATTTTGGAATTCCATTCTTGGCAATATCAGATAATAGTGTAAATGGCACACTTGTCAGGATACAAAATCCAGAACCATTCTATATATATGAAGTTGCATCAGAAGTTTAAATCGCTCGTAACTCATTGTGGTTGCATTATTTGATGAATTAAACAAGCCCACCTGTGAATAAAATGACTGATCGGTTTTTCGATAGAAACAGATCCTTCAAATCATATATCATTGAAATTGTACAAAGAAATGTCAAACAAACTTAAAACACTCTTCTTATAATTTATGATGATACTAGGGTTATAAAACTAATACTACTGGGGAAAATTTTCTAAAGATGCCTTTATAGGAAGCATACACATGCTTAAGCTCTTCCACTTTGCTTTTTAGTCCTAATGTCGCTTGTTGAGACAGCAGACCCAGAAATCTTGTTAACCTCGTACAGCAATCCAGCCGAGAACAGGAAACTGCATTTGTGCAAATATGAAGACATCACCCACGAGTTCATATGAAAATATGAAAATGATGCATTTTAATGGTTTTTAAATACTTAAGGATCCACAACTAGCCATTATGTTGCTGAGTTTTGGATATGATTTCCTCTTTACAAGCCAGACCACGATAATGACAATACTTTGCTACACTAGGCCATCATTAATTGCTAATATATTCTTCATAAGAATCCTTTTTGTTTCATTAAAAAAGGTGTACCCTCTGAAATAGAAACATCCTTATGATTTTTTTGCAATTTGCAAGCATATATTAAGCAGCTAAAACTAATGCACCCACTCACGAAAGTTGTAAAATATGAAAAACGATTTTCTCGAAATATGTTAAATAGAACGTGCACATTTCTATTTAAGTAGTTGATTTTTCTTAATAAAAAAAGCGTCATGCACCAATAAGTTGTTGAGGTCATATGATTGATTAACTAGACTTTAAGAAGGTTTGCCAGCAATATTATACTCAATTATCAGCAGTTTGATTATTCTAAAACATGAGGTATGATTGGCTTTTGAATGTGTCCCCGCCTCATACTCTATTAAATACATCACATACTGCACCTCTCAGTGAGGTTCTCTCATCATTCATAAGGCAAAAGAGGATTGGGAGGAGCATACCACGTAGTGATGCAAACTCGGTGAACAGTGCTTGCAGCAATCAGAGCAACTGCTTCTGCAACTATGACTGAAAAATAAAAATTAACTATCTTCAATTTGCATAAACATAAGCCGCAATATTGGAAGTTGTTTCTAGAGACACAAATCCTTATAGGTGATCTAGAGAATAAAATTTGCAGTTCTTCACCAGCATGTGCCGCTAAAATTGTTATTGCTAAAGACAAAATGTAAATGAAAAATAATTTCGCCATTAACACACCAAATATAGATAGATTAATACAGAAAAAAACTCGGGATAAATATTTAATAGTTTAAGATACTTGCGAAACTAAATTTTATGGAAAAATCTAGTAATCATACAGTTTCTTTTTTTACATGTGTACGTACTCGAGCGAATAAACTTTTTTATACAGTCAAACTTACTATACTAAATTATGAGACCAAAAGTATGTAATACTGCAGATGTTCACAAAAAAGGTATCACAATTTATAATATGGTACTTGTCTGGGACAAAACTGTCTCTTATGACATCTTCGTTTCTTTATAAAGAATTGATATCTATATTTAGCCCTCTGTAAAATGCTGGTATAATCTCGTTTGCCTTCTATAAATATGGCAGAATAATATAGTCTGCATGTGTAAAACTTCATGCAGAAAGCTCTCCACAAAACAACAGGCTTGGACTTCTTTTCACAATGAAAGAGTGAACGTATTGTGGCAGAGAAAGGAAAGCATATCCATAAAAACTGGTGGAAACTAATAGTACTAATGCATCAAAGAGTGTACACTAAGTCACTAACAAATAAGTGCCTTAACCTTAAGTAGTATGCCTCAATGTTCAACATCACAACATTGGAAGTTACAAACAGTATTCATTCTGTTAATTTGATTTTAAATTCCTTTACTATAAAATGATAACATTTATCATTAATATTCAAATTTCAAAATTAAATGTGTACTTACCAGCACCCCAACCAGTATTCATTCTGTTAAATTGATTTTAAATTCCTTTACTATAAAATGATACCATTTATCATTAATATTCAAATTTCAAAATTAAATGTGTATTACCAGCACCCCAACCAGTTCTTGCACCAATTGTTTCCTGCAAATTTCCAATGAACTGCAAACACAAATGTAAATACCTTAAATTACCTTGAAAGAATTGTCCTCTATGGAATTATTGGAAGAATAATGAGTAGAAAATAATTAAGAGAAACTACACAGATAAATATAAAAATTCACATGTTTCTCATTAAAATAGGCCACCTTGCTTTTCACAAATTAGAAGGATTGTATAAAACCAGGGAAGTATATGTGTGTGTGTACAGATATATGAACATTAACCTACAAACTACAAAGTAATAAAAATAAGTATTTTCCATAATCTTCTGGCTACATTTTACAAAATGTTCCTTCTCATAAAATTAGGAAGACCCATGCAGTGCACAATTTGATGCCTTCTAGTGACAAACCGTTGTATAAGTATGCTTATGAATTATAATGTATGTTCAAATAATAGTATCGAAAGGGATGCAATGGGAAAGGATACGTAATAAACATTCTTTATTTTCTGATGTCACGAATAACTAATAATTTTCATTCCTTCTAGCATATGAAATTATTATTCAGAAAATAACATAATATTATCAGCATATAAAGCTTAGAAGTTGAGAAAATGCGCACCGATTGTGACTGCAGAGAAAGAAATCAAGAAAGGGATTCAGAACTCACAGTTAGGAGCACAAGAAATAGGAGGGAGCTGATGAATCCTCCCAGTATAGTGAACAGTTCTGATGATGCTAGTTTCCCACGGTACATTTCTTGAAGTGAGAGAATGACTGTGAAAAGAAGAAAGGAATACAGCATGGAACTCCCAGATCCCGCCATGGCCTTCTCATTGCAAGTTAAGCAACAACGAACACAGAAACAATTGTGAGAATAGCAGGAAAAAAAAAATCACTATCACCTGTCACTCAACTGCAAACGGAAATAGCGCATAAGTATATAAACTACCTTATACCAAAATTAAAACAAAGACTTGCCATGTGTCTAGCAGCCACATATCTCTAGAGCTACAATACAAGTATAATCCACTAAAACATACTCTACTTAAAAATTTAGTTAAATGTTAACTTTAAGTCAAATGAATCCATGACAGAACATTCTTTTCAACAGTACACGAGACAAGTCAAGCTCAATTAGTTTTAAACGATTAAACCACCAAATTTATTTTCAAAGTATTACCTTTACCTTTGATCCTTTCTCTTAAGAAATCCTTAAAGTGTAAATAACTACTTTAGTTCAGGAAGTAAGAAAAATCATGATAAGTATTATCCTAAATACTAAAAAAGCCTAAAATTGATTCCCAAATTCTATTATACATCAACTTAGGACTAAAATATTACTTTAGAAACCACTTATGCGAGAGGATGATAGTTCAAGGACGAAATTGGTAGTTTATAAGCTTTAAAACATGCAGCATAAGTACACTCTCTTAGCAGAAAGAAAACAAATAAGCCACTGTGTTCAAGAAGAGTCATCTATGATACGAAGAATGCTACTCAACAACCACGCAAAGCATACAGAAACATGAATGCCAGATTTCGCTTACAATCAGCTGAAGCTACGAAGTTCACGAACAACAAAAGTCAATAACCTAAGTTCAACGGATCTAACAATGTTATCAAGGCATACCGATCCCAAATGTACAATAACTTCCCAAAAACCCAAACTCCGAGCTACGTAAGCAGAGTTTCATCAAATCCTAAGAAAAATTCGCCATTCAAACAAGCAGAACAGAAGCATCAAGGAATTAAAGATCTAATCAATCCACTTAATTCCCTCTACGTCTCGCATTTTTCACACAAAATCAAACAGGGAATAAGAGAAGCGAAGACGAAGAGCACACCTCAGATCGGAAGCAGCGGTTTCAGTTCAGATCTCCAGCAACACGAGATCGCCGTTTTAATGAACGAGACAAATACCTGAGGGCAATTTAGGAATTGGCTCCTGTATAATTCAGCCAGTAGTTTTTAATAGCTATTTTTTCCACAAAAATAATATTTAAGAGTTCTTTTAGATATTAATTTTTCCACAAGAGTCAGGTCAGCAGGGTAACGTACAACTGAAGTTTGTGATAAATGCGACATAATAGACGTAAAAAAAAAAAACAGAACCCATGTAACAAACGACACCGTTTAAAATAATGAGTTTCGGGTGTTGTAATTAAGTTCTAACTTCGCTTACCACCGCCGGCAATGGAGCTGCCGGAGTGCCCGGTGTGCCTTCAATCCTTCGACGACCGCGACGCAATTCCTCGGGTCTTGTCATGTGGACACTCCGTTTGCGAAGCTTGTCTCACGGAGCTTCCGCAACGGTACCCGAATACTATTCGGTGCCCCGCTTGCACCCAACTCGTTAAGTATCCTTCTCAACAAGGTCCTTCTTCTCTTCCCAAAAACATCGACCTCCTCAGAATCTCGCTCCAACACTCCCCTTCTTCTTCTAATCATTCCCACAAACACAACCAACGGTCCACGGCCAATTCTTGTAACGATCACTCTTCGTTCTGGTCCCCTGAGTTCTATGATGCATGGAAGAATTGGATTCTTCCGCTCGACGCTGTTTTAACTGATGACCATTGTCTTGGTCGGTTCAGTTCGTCCAAGGGTAGGGTTTGTTTCGGAGTTAACCGATGCGTGAGTCTCGCTCCGATTGTTTGTTTCTCTCCTGGGGATGACTCTAAGTTTAGGTTTAGTTATGTTGCATGGGTGATTAAGTGTTTGGAGGGGATGAGCGAGGCTGCAAGAGAGGAGTTAGCATGGATTCTTGAAGCTTCCGTGAGACAGAGTAGGGTGTGTGGGGTTTTTGGGTTGTGGAGTGAAGGGGTGGAGGGACCTCTATATATGGTGTGTGAGAGGCAAAGTGGTAATCTTTTAGACAAGTTTGGTGAATTGGGAAATGGTTTTGTTGGTGGGAATGAGGGTGGTTTGGAGTTGGACACTGGTGGGATTTTTAATTTTTTAATGATTGGGAAGGGTATATGTGAAGCTGTGCTTTCTTTGCATTTGGAAGGTTTGGTTGCTGGCTGTTTGGGGCTTTCTTGTTTCTCTTTTGATGAGCTCGGTGGGATTTGTGTTGATTTGAATGAGGTATTGGGGATGGGAAGGCGGTTGCATGCTGTTTCCGGTAAACATGAGAAAGAAGCAATGTCTAAAGATTGCTTGGAAAATGAGATTTTTGTAAGTCCTGAGGTTTTGTATGAGTTGGTGCACATGAGGAGATCTGCTCGAGATAGTGGCCATTTGAGATGTCCAATTGGGTATGGCTCAGATGTATGGTCATTGGCCCGTGTACTGCTATGGCTTCTTATTGGAAATGTGCTGCCCCGGAATACATTGGAAATGAATGAAGAGAGTGATGGTGATAGCACAGCTAGTTATGTGTGTTGGGTGGAGAAAGTTGGTTCTGTTTTGGAAGACAAACTAGGCTCTGAGTATCTGTCACTGGGGAAGACTCTTTGCAAATGTTTGGACGTCAATCCAGTAAACCGTCCAGATGTGGTAGATGTAAGGAAGTGCATTCAGGATAAGTTAGTCAAACCTCAATTTGAATTTCTGGGCAACTTAGAGGTCACAATAAGTAAGGACAGTACAGGTCGCTGTTTGGTTCTAGGGGAGCTGTCTCTGTTGCCTAAGGAATGGTCTGACGAACCAAGAGAGCATGAGTTGCGGGAGAAACAAATTGGTGGTGATCCAAATTTTGTTCAAGATGGTCAAGACAAGTCTGACGAGGACTCTGCTGCTGGTTTATCTGGGGGATTAACTGAACTCAAAGATCTGCGAGGCCATCTTGATTGTGTCAGTGGATTGGCTGTTGGAGGTCTGAATTCTAAGTTTATGTTCAATGCTATTTCTACTAATCATATCTCGTGATACCGTTCTTTGAATGTTTGGGTGACAATATCCTTAAGACTAGTTATGGGTGATAAATAAGTTATCTGATAATTGACACTTGGCATGTGTTTGATTGTTTGAAGGTCAGTTGAATGTGAGGCTTTTCAATTGATTTGGTCATAGTTTTTCATGCTTTCTGTGCATTGCATTAAAAAAGTTTGAAACCACATGGTTTAATGAAATTTATAAACTAAGCTCTTATTCAGTATCTGGATTTAGGCCGCTTCATTTATGCAATTACACATGATCTGAGTTTCATTTGTACTTTTCTGATTCGTTAGAAGATGTGGTGATTATGCAATACAGAACTGTATTTCGTTCTAAATGAGTATTTGTTTAGTTTTGCAGGTGGTTATTTGTTCAGCTCCTCATTTGACAAAACTGTTCGCATTTGGTCCTTGCAGGTAACAATTTTAAAACAAAATGATGTGTCAACATTCTAGTGGGCACATTCCAAATAGCACGATCTCATTTATACTTTTGGCATGAGGATCCCTTCCTTGTTGTTTCAGTAAATGCAACAAAATTAGAAAAATTCTTTGATATTTTCCGATAAATAGTTCTTCAGGGTTCTTTCCCTCCTGTGACTCGATTAGTGGATACCTTCTGATAAATATTTAGTCATAATATTAATAGCTAAATAAATTAGAGAAGAGAGAGGAAAATGGTTGGCATATTCTTTTTTTTCACTTGTGATTTGCTGACTTCAAAAACTAAAACTTGCATACACAGCCTAACTACGTAGGTCTACTCAAGTGGAATTTCAATATTAGAATTCTAATTTATAAAACAAATTGCTTCTGGAATACTTCCTTCATATGCTCGTAGACTCTTCCTCCCCTGTGCTATGTAAAATTGTTGCATTCTTTGTCTTACATGGATAGATAAAAAGTACCATTTTGAATACTAGATTGTGATGCAACATCAAAGCATGATTTATGATGATTACAAAGTTTGAAGGGCTGGGATATTTTAGTATAGATTATTGTGGTTGTTTGTACAAGCTGTTTCACGGACTCTCAGATATAATGAGATTTTCTCATTTACTATAAATTTATGTAGGACCTTTCTCATTTACACACATTTAGAGGTCATGAGAATAAAGTCATGGCTCTAGTTTATGTAGATGAAGAAGAACCATTGTGCATAAGTGGTGACAGTGGAGGGGGCATATTTATTTGGGGAATTGCTGCCCCTCTTAAGCAAGATCCCTTAAGGAAATGGAATGAGAACAAGGATTGGCGTTTTAGTGGTATACACTCCTTGGCTGTTTCCAAAAATCATTCTATTTACACTGGAAGCGGAGATAGAACAATCAAAGCTTGGTCATTAAAGGTTAGTCTTTAACTTTCTTTGATTACTTATTTGCTGCCAAAAATAGAAACTTCATTGTAAATGCATTCTTTGGGTTTCTATAACTTTTCCCAGGATGAAACTTTGATATGCACAATGACTGGTCATAGATCAGTAGTTTCCACAGTTGCTGTTTGTGATGAGGTTCTTTACAGTGGTAGTTGGGATGGTACAGTTCGGTTGTGGAGTCTAAATGACCACTGTCCATTGACAGTTCTGGGGGAAGATACGCTTGCAGATATGAGGTCTATCATGGCTATTACTGTAGATAGGCATTTGCTTGTTGCAGCACATGAGAATGGATGCATAAAGGTTTCTTATTTTTCCATATTTTTTGCCTTGATTAATGGTGAATTTTGTAGCCCACTTGAAGTCAAATATGGACTTGACCCACACAATTAACTCCTGTCAATATTGTTTAACATCTCTTTTATCATTTGTTTGTTTAGGTCTGGAGGAATGATGTGTTCATGAATTCCAAGACATTGCATAATGGGTCCATTTTTGCAATGAGTATGCAGGGAAAATGTCTTTATACAGGAGGTTGGGACAAAAATGTTAATATACAGGTAGAAATGCAAAATCTTTGTGCTCTGTCTACGAAATTACAATGCAATTTGCTAGGCTTATGATATTTTTATTTAATATTGTTTATTCAAATAACATAGAAATTCATTATAGAAGTTAGTGAATTGTAGGAATTATCTGGAGACGAGTTTGAACTGGATGTCAAATCATATGGATCCATTCCACACAGTTCTGTTGTTACAGCTATATTATACAGCCAGGGAAAACTGTACGTCGGATATGCTGACAAGTCTATTAAGGTATTTATTCACTTCATCCAATTATTTTAAATTTTTAAATTCAGGCCTCGACGACGTGTATTTAAGAGAGTTAATTTAAGTGTTGCTTTAATAAAATATTTGATATAAAAAAAGTCACAGCTCACAGCCCGTAAATTTTGTTCATTTTAATAACACATTTCCCTTTGCACTTGTTTATTTCTCTATCTAAATGGAAAAGAGAGAATAATTAAACCTGGAGCCATTTAGAATTTGCTCTCTTCTCCCCACTCAATAGAAGAGAGTGCTTATTGTAAACCATGCCAATTGAATTCTATAGGCAGATATGATCAACTGGGAAATATTGTCCTTTTCACATCTCAATTATTTGGCAACATGACTTCTTATTGTGTTCTGAAAGGAAAGTCAATGTCTGACACTACCATCTGATATTCTATAGTCAATTGATATCTATGGAGTGCAAGACACTACCATCTGATATAATGGTTGACTTGTTATCACTGCATTTCTGTCTTTTTATTATGCTTGTGAATTTTTAACACTCAACACCTATTGTTCATTTGGTTCCTCCAGGTTTATCAGTGAATAGTAAGAGTTAATTGGGTGCATCTGCTCAACTCCTGGTTTGACTGCTCAAGTTGCAGCCATTTTTTTTTTCTTAAATTACGCATTATCCTTGTGATGGTAGGTTTTGAAGTGACGTTTTCAACATATGATCCAAGTGATACTGAAAGGTGTTCTGTACATATTATAAACTATTTCTTTCTCGGGCTTGATTCTTGAGGTTTGTATATAACTTGAAAATGTTGCGGTCTATACTTAATGTAATATATATATACCATAGTAAGAAAATTAGTTCAGATTCAGGACACATGCCAAGTTTCAGTGCAGATTTTTGCACCAGTTAGCTCTACCTTTTCTTTTTCCTTTTTTGGTAAAAAATGATTTCGTCTTGTTGGTTTTTATAAATGGTTTTAGAACTAGACCTGTCAAACTACTGAATCCAGATTTAAATTTTCAACTGAAGCCGGACCAGATCCACTGGTATTAATAAAAATAATAATAATAATTAAATAATACTAAAAATTATAACGTCATAATTATGATACTGAAAATTAAAATAAAACATAATTTATAAGTTTTAACATTTAAAATAATATAAAAATTAAAATAAATATTTTTCATACTTCGATGAAAATTTTAATAATATTTATCATATAAGTTTATATAGAATAAAAATAAAATAACATTTCAGATGATATTTTCTGAAAAATAAAGAATTCTCAGAATATTATTTTCCTCATTCATTGTAAAGGGAGATTTAACGAAGGAAGCAATTTTCAATAAAAAGTTTACATAATCAATTACATATAATCATTATCTCATTTTGCAACTGTAGCAATATACAAATAACGGAAACTTTAACTAAAACAAAGAGCTGCAAAGGAAGTTTCTTTGGCGTTGGATCGGAAGGAAGATGTATAGCTTAGGTTAGTTGGAAAAAGTGTGCAAATAGAAAGAATGTAAGGGCTGAGATTCAAGGATTGTGGAGGTTGATGACAAATGAGGAAGGGTTGTGGAATCAACATATGAACATTGAAGAAAACTAAATAAGAGATCAAAAAACAAAAAATAACCTAGGCAGATGAGGAATTTTTCAATGAAATAGGGGAGATGTAGTGTGTGATATCAAATGAATGATGTGATTTTCATAAATGGAAAACCAAATGCTGAGAAGATGTTTGTAGTGACTAAAGAACAAGTTGAGAAATATCAATTTCACATACTTGAATTGGTCTTATGTCCAATAAAGTGTTTACAGACTGTCAAATAATTTTGTAAAGAAGTTTATAAAACTGTTATGGCCTAAAACAATATGACAACGACTTAAAGTAGGGAAGCTTGATGAGAAACAAGACAAATGATGATATGAGAAGAGACACAATAAGATATATGCTTAAGTATGGGATATCAAAAGGGGGAAAATATGACTTTTATGTACAAAACACTGTGCAAAATTAAATATAGGTGATTTTCATAGTGATATGTAAACAGATTGGAAATGTAAAATCTAAACCGTATAGGAAGTTTGGAAGAAACATATTTTGGTAGGATATACAATTGTAATTTAAGAGAGGCACTCTTATACCATTGATAACAACAAAATCTCATTTTGTAACATACACTTTCCATTTACAATTAATCATATTAATTGATTTTTATTTTCATTATCAAACCAAAAACAAACAAAATTCAAGAGGTAAAAGTGTAATTCACTGAAACCTATTACTTTATTTTTTCTTATTTTAAACTAAATACATGTTGGACATGCTAATTGATTAATACTTATCATTTTTTTTCTTATTTCAAACTAAATATATTTTAAACATACATTCACTATTTATAATTGACCATGCTAATTTCTTTTCTTTTATTTCAAACTAAATATAAAACAGAAAACAGTTTACATTTTTCACTCCTATTCGAAACATAGAACAATATTAAGTGTGCAAAGACTTTACGATATTAATAATTGTGAATGGGTATTCATCGAGTTTTGATAGAATTATCATCCTCGTAGGAACATTCTCCACAATAAAAATTTACAAAGAATATAATAAAAAGTAATTTATAAGGACAAAAAGACATTTAAAATTAAACTGATTTTATAATTCAAATGCCAAAGCGTTTGTTTCTCCGTCACCGAAGTCCTCTCGGGCCGTAATAAACACCACAGAAGAAAGCCATCGTATGCTAAGCTCATTTGCATATGCGCTAATCCGTTGAAGTTGCCAACACACCTTTATGGCCGCGCTCTCGTATCCACCTTTCTTCGCCCTTCAGAGAATCACTTCTACCGATGCCAACGCCAACGCTTTCTTCGTTCGTTCGCGCCCTTTTGTTCCGCCCTGGCCTCGCCTGCGACGACGTCGTTGCGCCCCCGCTCTCGTCGCCGTTGCCTCTGTTAAGGTGCCTTTCAGCTATGCGCCCGCTACCTGTTCGACGAATTGCCTTAGTCACTTGTCACATCACTTTCTTGCTTGCAGGAAAATATCGGTCGTGTTCAAAAGCGTTTCACTGACTTCACGAGCTTGAACTATTGGGTTGTTGGCGACTACTATCGTCTCGTGAACTCCGTCAACGCCTTCGAGCCTCAGATTAAGGCGCTCTCCGATGAACAGCTGGCCGCGAAGACCTCCGAGTTTCGCCGCCGCCTCGCGCGTGGGGCTACGCTTGCTGACATTCAAGCTGGTTCACTACTCTTTTATGCTGTTGCGTCATTGCTGGATTCGTCTCTGAACTGTTTTTATGATTGAATCGTAATTAATGTTTCAGAGGCGTTCGCTGTTGTTCGTGAAGCTGCATGGAGAAAACTTAGAATGCGTCATTTCGATGTTCAGGTCTCATTCTATCATTGACTTGCATGTGTATATCGCTTGTATTGTGCTTTTTTGCATGTCACTGAATGATGAGTTTTGTTGATGTTAGATTATTGGTGGGGCAGTGCTGCATGATGGGTCCATTGCTGAGATGAAAACCGGGGAGGGTAAAACCTTGGTTTCCACACTAGCTGCTTATCTAAATGCCCTGACCTCTGAGGGTGTTCATGGTATGTGTTACTGCCAACACTCTAGAAGCTTGAATAGCCTGGAGAGTTTCTTCAGGTGCCAGCACTTGGCTTTTCGAAAAATAAATTTCTCTAACTTTTGATTTCTTTGCAGTGGTAACTGTTAACGATTATTTAGCTCAGCGTGACGCTGAATGGATGGGACGCGTTCATCGTTTCTTAGGTCTATCTGTCGGTCTTATTCAGGTAATTTTTCTCTGCAGGTGGTAAAATTGGTTTTCATCTGCTATTTGTTTGATGATGAGATGATTAGAGCACATGTTTAAGGATATTACGTACGAATGGGCTGGGTCTAGTAAAGAATTTTTTTATTCATTAATTTGTGAACGCACTGCATAACCTTCTTTTAACTTGGTTATCTGATGTTTGCATGCACAGAGAGGAATGAATGCTGAAGAACGAAGAATCAACTACAGATGTGATATAACATATACCAATAATTCGGTAATTACACCTATCAGTTACTTATACTGTTTCCTTTTAGCTGTACATTTATATTTTTACTTATGTTATTTTCTTTTCTTCCTTTTTGTCCTTTTCTTACCTTAGGAGCTTGGATTTGATTACCTGCGAGATAATCTGGCTGGAAATCGTGACCAGCTTGTAATGAGATGGTAGTGTGTATTACTTGGGTAGAACTAAGTTATTTTCTTCTTTTCTTTTGGTTTGAAATATGTTTGGTTATGAGTGACTATTGTACAAGAAAACAGGCCAAAGCCCTTTCATTTTGGAATTGTTGATGAAGTGGATTCTGTCTTGATAGACGAGGGAAGAAATCCTTTGTTAATCAGTGGTGAGGTAGGCTTAACATTAATTTGTAATTTTGCATCTTGTGGTTCGCTAAATCATTATCATCCCCTTCTTTCATACCCAGGTTAGCGGTATTAGAAAGAATATTTCAACTACTCAAGCTCAATGAAAGATGACTGCTTCTCCTTCTTTATTGCAGGCTAGTAAAGATGCTGCACGATTCCCTGTTGCTGCAAAAGTAGCTGAACTGCTTAAACAGGGCACTGTTCGTACATTCTCTTGCACTTCATCATGTCATTTACTCTGTTTTCCTCCCTTTTTCCATTCTGCTCAGTCTATCTAGATAGTATTATACACTGATTTTTTTTTCATTAACAGCATTACAAAGTGGAGCTTAAAGATAATTCTGTGGAGTTGACCGAGGAAGGAATTGCTCTTGCTGAAATGGCTTTAGAAACTAATGACCTTTGGGATGAAAATGATCCCTGGGCAAGGTGAGTATTCTTATACTCTAATAATTTGTTGCTCATTTAACATTGGTTGGTGTTTACTTGTTTTGTACTCCCAATGGTAGTTTGGCAAAAAGTAGGTTAGCATTAATGTCAGCATATCTTATTCATTTTTTTCCATTATGATCTCTCTTTTTGATAAATTATATAACATTAACATCACAATCTGCTAAACAGTAGAGTACAAGTTAAAATTTTTTCTTTTCTTTTTCAATGAAAAAAGAATAAATTTATTCAGTAAAAAATAATAATATTAAAAAGGGATTGTCCTCCTTAAAAAAGAGAAAATAAAATTAAAACAAAAGCATGACAAATTAGACACTAATATAGTAAAACCTCTTGATCCCTTGACATATATGTAAATGACACCCCTGTGAAAAAAGATAGCGTGCTTTATATTTTTCTGTGTTTACAACTTATATTTGTAATCACGGTATTTTGAGTGCATACACTTTCTTAGAGATTTAGATTAGTTTATCATAATCATAATTGTTATATTTATCTGATAGTGGGTGCTTTATATGAAGTCTCTGGCTAACATGTTGGAATTTGAAATTCCTTTCCAATCAGTTAAATTACATTTGACTAGTAGGAGTTGAGTTACTGCAGATTTGTGATTAATGCTATAAAAGCTAAAGAATTCTATCGTCGAGATGTGCAATACATTGTTAGAGATGGAAAGGCTTTGATTATCAATGAGGTACTTTCAAGGTTTCTTTATGCTTTTAATATTATGCAACTTTTGTTTACCTATGAAAGCAAACACTTGCAACAAAACATGACACAGGAACACAAAAAATATTTGATCTATTGTATCCTAGGACACAAGGCAGATACACATGAGTAACATGACTATTTGTTGGGCATACCTGTTGTTGTCCATGCAAGGTTAATGGAATAATGAAGTTACTTTTCCTCCTTGGCTTGGAATTTAGTAGATTTTTAAATTTTAAAATTGGATATTTATAGGACAAACATCAGTTGTGTATTGTGATTCTTGGCCACATGTTAGTTCCTTTGTTTTCTAAAATTCATAGTAGGAGAAAATCTTGTGGCCACAATAAGGTACTCTGCTTTTAACGATTCAGAGAGGGGGTTCAATGACAGTAATCACTTAGTTGTAGAGAAAAATATACTGATTGACATCCTAGAGGATCTTTAGAAAAAAAAGAGGTTAAACTGAATATATACATACAATTAGTATATTTTGTTTTACAAGCTTGTAGTATTTTTTTGTACTCTGAAATCTTGGTTACTGTAGTCCATTTTTGTTTTTTAAATTCACTAGCAGTATGTACCTTTGATTTTACAAATTATGCATTGTCTATAGAAGTGTGAACAGACTTGATGTTTTAGTGCATATACTTGGCATGCATTCACTTATATTAGATATGTTGATTTCAAACAAATGGAGTGGAAACTGGGCTAACCTAAGGGTCTGTTTAGAATGGATACAAACTGTACTACGGGCTACTTATTGTCCGCCCTTGCCTAATGTGCACACACATAAAATCTCCCTTCTGTTATGCTGGAAACACGTATAGCCTGGTTAGATGTGATATTTAGCTTCTGATTCATGAAATTGTTTGGCATGATAGTTGGATGTTATTTAAGATACCATGCTTTGCTTTGGCCTTGTTACAGGACAACACTTATGTTATTTAGGACAGTATGAAGTTTACAATATGAATATTGTAGGTTATTTTTTTTTTGTGTGCCAGGGGTAAGATGTCTCATTGACTATTGATACAGCAAAAAGTAATGTTAGCAAGTGACAGCATCCCTCACCTTATAAATTAGTTTTTGGGATTGAGTTAGGTTTAAATCAAAACTCTATAATATTATATCTTATTCTAGTGGTTTTTATTCGACTACTCCCACATGTCAAAACATTTAAAGTTCATGTTTGAGATGTTTAATTTTTGGAGTATGGGGAATGTGTTAAGAGATCTGATAAGCATCCAAGTATTTGAGAAACCTACCAGGGGGAAGAACTTAAATACTTTATACTACTTGATGTGAAACTTACGCAATCCATAATTCCCAAGTCCTTATCAAGATCTCACATCAATTAGTCATATGGAAAAAAGTAATGTATGTAAGTGGAGGACAACTGTTGCCTCATGAGCATTTGAATGGATTTATGTCTATGCCCAAATTCTAAGACGTAGAAAGATGAGAATAAATTGTCTTGAGGCTGTTTGTGGGCTAAGCAGGTAATTTTGAAGGCAATAGAATGGGTTTAAAGAGGGTATTTTTTATGCTGAGAAATGGTACCTGCAATTTGGGTTTGCGGTTTATAGACTATAAGGGTGGAGACAAGAATCTATCTTTTTGATAGAATACATTTCTGATGCTGTCTGGTATCTTCATATTTGAGCAGATTACAAAATTATGTACTAGAGAATGAAGTAAATAAATAATAAAGTTAAGAATTAGCAACCTTGGCCTCACACCCAGAGTTTAAATGCATCACATAATGAAGAAGTGAGTAATTCCATCCCATTGATGTAATTTCATAATATTATAAATTTTAGGGTAAAATATGTTTTTAGTTCTTGTAAATAAAACTAAATTTGGTTTTATCACTTTTATTCATTTTTTGTTGGCTTTAGTCTTGCAAATTTAAAAAGTTTGAAGATGTGCGCACTCCCTGTCATTACTTACTATTGATATGACATGTATTTAACTTGCCACCTCAGTTTTTGTTGACATTATGTATCTAGATGCTTGTAATGTCACTACTAAATAATGTTGACATTATGTGTCTAGATGCTTGTAATGTCACTACTAAATAATGATAAGCAGAATTTTGTAAAATTAAATTTATGAGGATTAAACCAACGAAAAATATTGGAAGGTATAACTAAATTTAATCATGTTATAATTATAGGCATATGGAACATATCCTATATACTTAATATAATCTAATCTAGATTGTACATGCATTACTAGGAACATTTTTCTTTATTTTCCTATTATATCTTTATTATTAGAGAATCTCCTCTATTTATTGTATTGACTTAGTTTTCTCAATATAAATAAAACGTATGTGCTGTCATAGAAATGTAAGATTTCAGCTCACTCTCTCTTTCCTATAGTTTACCAAGTTGTATTTAAAAGGAATAAAAAATATATTAAAGTCCAAGTTTACGATTCATTATTCTTTGTTAATTGGAGGCTTTGGTGGAAAAAATGAATTTATTAACAATTTGGTCATTAGAGGCTTTGGTGCTGTAATGAGGACTAATTTTCACATAAGTTATCGGGTTGAACCCAATACATAGGTTTATATCTTGAACATTATTGTTTCTTGTATTTCTAGTTATTAGAAATGGGTTTTAAGCCTAACTCAACCCCACAAAACCGGCTTGTAAGGTGAGGTTTGCACCTCACTTATATATTATAAATTTTCCTTATCTCTAGTCGATGTGGGACTTCCAACACACCCCCTTCACGCCGAGGTATAGACATCTCGTGCATGATAGTAGAAATTGGGTGGTCCAATAGCGGCCCGACAACGGGTGAAAACAGAAATGCCCACTTAGAACTCGCTAGGATAGGCTCTAATCATGGCTCTAATACCATATTAGAAAGTGGGTTTTTAAGCCTAACTCAACCCTACAAATGAATATATAAAAATAACATAATAAGCATAGGGACTATGTTTCCCTAATTAACATAAACACACAACTAATATCTAACACTTCCCCTCAAGCTGGAGCATATAAATCATATGTTCCAAGCTTGTTACAAAGATAGTCAATTCTAGGTCCTCATAAGGACTTGGTGAATATGACTGCCAACTGGTTGCTTGAGTCAACAAACTCAGTCTTGATATCTCCGGATATAATTTTTTCTCTAATAAAATGACAATCAACTTCAATATGCTTGGTTCTCTCATGGAAGACAGGGTTAGAGCTAATATGAAGAGCAACGTGATTATCACATATAAGTGTCATGTGAGTGACATCTCCAAATTTCAATTCACTAAGTAATTGTTTAAGCCACACAAGCTCGCAAGTAGCAGATGCCATAGCTCTATATTCTGCTTCTGCGCTGGACCTTGCCACAACACTTTGCTTCTTACTTTTCCAAGATATCAGGTTGCCACCAATCGAGACACAATATCCAGAAGTAGACATCCTATTAGAAGGGGAACCAACCCAATCAGCATCTGAATAGCAAACGATTTTTGTGTTGTTGTTAGGACCATATAGCAAACCTTTTCCAGGTGATCCTTTAATATACTTCAATATGCGAACAACTGCATCCCAATGGTCTTCACACGGGGAGTTTAGAAATTGACTCACCACACTAACTGCGAAGGAAATGTCAGGACGCATAACAGTAAGATAGTTTAATTTACCAACTAATCTTCTGTAACGTTCAGGATCTAAGAAAGGCTCCCCCTGATTTGGTAGGAGTTTGATGTTAGGATCCATAGGTGTCTCAACAGACTTACAGTTCATTAACCCTGTTTCCTATGGACTTTAAGTCTAATTTAACCCCACAAAATCGACTTGTAAGGTGAGGTTTGCACCCACTTATATATTCTAAATTGACCTTATCTCTAGTTGATGTGGGACTTCCAACACACCCCCCTCACGCCGAGGTATATACATCTCGAGCGTGAGACTAGACATTAATGGGTGGTCCGATAGCGGTCCGATAGTAAGTGGAACAATATGCCCAACAAACAACAAATATTGCTAGGATAGACTTTAACCAGGCTCTGATACCAAGTTGAAAGTAAGACTTATTTTATTATTCTCAATTATGAAAAATACATTCTCATACCCTCTATTTGTAATAATCTAATTCTCCCAAAAAAGAAAATAAGGAAACTAGGAAAATAAAATAAAATAAAAGATTATATATCTATTTCCTCTAATTAGGAAGGTTCTAAAGATATTATCTCAAATTACAACAGTTTTCTTAATAATATGATGAAACAAATTCCGAAAATATCTCAGCTGACAGGTAGAGTTGAAGAGAAAAGGAGATGGTCTGAGGGAATTCACCAGGCTGTGGAGGCAAAGGAAGGTTTGAAGATTCAGGTATATATGTCGGTTCTTTGATTTGTTTTTCGTATCATGACACTTCTCATCGTAATTAATTGATTCTAAATTTCAAAGGTTTAAACTTGCACAGGCAGATTCTGTTGTTGTGGCACAGATCACATATCAGTCATTATTCAAGCTCTATCCGAAGTTGTCAGGAATGACTGGGACTGCCAAAACAGAAGTAAAACTTTATATAGTTCTGACATTGTATTCAAGTTTAACTGTTACAATTTGTGCTTTGTATCAGTTCATGATGGTGGTATATATCATTGCAGGAGAAAGAGTTCTTAAAAATGTTTAGGATGCCAGTCATTGAAGTACCCACAAATCTTCCTAATATTCGAAAAGATTTACCGATTCAAGCTTTTGCTGTATGCCATTTAATAGTTTCTTTAGCATCTGTAGTTTCAATACAATCATTTTTCCATGACAAAAATCCTTATTTTTATTAAGTGTATGATTTTTCTATTAATAAATTATTCAAGACTGCTCGTGGGAAATGGGAGCAAGTTCGCAGAGAAGTTGAATATATGTTTGGACAAGGTCGGCCTGTCTTAGTTGGAACAACTAGGTAAGTATTATGATTAGTATGATGGGTGCTGTTTATTACTGGACATGTTTTGCATTCTTTTAAGAACAAATGATTATTGCAATATTTCTTTCTTAGCCTAATGCTGTGAATTCTGAAACACATGATAGACACTATTTAACAAGAAAGAACTCTCATACGTGCTTGCCATTTCTTCAGGGTCTTAGACGAACTGAACTGAGTAAAACTAGAGAGAAGAATTTGAACATTGAATTGAATATTTTTATTATCTATCATGCTTCTGAAACGTGAATACAAGATGTATTTATAGGCATTGCTTACTGACAACTGTACAAGAACTGACAGCTGTGCAAACTAGCTCACAAAAAAACCTACAGCTGTACAAGAGACTTACTAGTTGTACAAAAGAACTTATAAGAAATACGTATACAAACTAACTTGTTTCTATTAACACAGGTTTTGGACACTTATATTACTACTTGAACTTGTCATGTCTTTTTGTACCATTTAAAATGGATATTTTGTTATACTTCAAATTTATGCTTCCTTAGCTGTCTTGAAATTGCTTTTATAAGCAGATAATTAGGAATTATGGTCTGTTTAATGTTGACTGTTACAAATTGCCCATTAACTTTATGTTTCTAGTGTCCAAATTGTTAAGAAAAATCATTGAATAAACCTTAAATGCTTCTCTGACATTTTGTTTTTATTATGGCCTTATTATTGATGATTAATCCATGTTGCCAACCCAATATACTGGGATAAAACTTGGTTGTTAGTGTTATAGTGTGTCCATATCTTATTATTTGTTGTTCAACATTGTGCAGGCTAAAATTTGTATTTATATTTACACGATCTTGATATTGAATAGAAAATTGATCAATTGAAAAAAAAAATTGAATTTTTAAATTATCAATAATGGCACAATTTTTTCAAGAAGTTATTTCTTTATTAGAGATATAAACTATTATTAGTTCTGTTGCTGACAGCTTCAGCTTTAAGAGGGTGTAGTTGTTGAAATGGGAAAAATTCTGCCGACAAGTTAAGCTTTTGTACATGCCTGGGACCAAAATTGCTTTTGATTGAGGAGGCAAGCCAAAAAGGGCTCTGTCGATGTGTCTACTGTTTCTGTACATAATGGGGATTTGATTCTTGACAACCATCTTCTTTCTGTGTTGCATTATTATTGAAGGAATGGAATTTAATTTGCTTAGGTTTTGATGATTATGTCTCGGCATTAGTGTATGTCTTTTCAGTGGTATAGTTTTAAATCTTGCTCCAGTTTATCTTTATTTAAATTAAGCTACCTTTTCTCTTCCTCGTCATACTTATGTTGTCATTGTCGAATATTTGCATTGGATTCTTTACTTATCTGGGCCATATATTACAAATCTATGCACATAAGCTTTTCTGTTTTAAGCAGTCAATAGTCTTGCAACTTTGTAGAATGATTATTTTTCCTTCTTTTTTCATATGAAGTGTAGAAAATTCGGAACTTTTGTCTGGTTTGCTTTGGGAATGGAATATTCCTCACAATGTTCTGAATGCTAGGCCCAAGGTTTGTCAAATTATAGATTGTTGGTATCTTCGAAAGCATATACTGTCTTTTTATTTTTATGACTTAGTGTTTCATTTTTAAAGATTTTCCTACCTCACTAGCCCCCTTCCGCCTTATTTAATGCAGTATGCTGCAAAAGAAGCAGAAGTTGTTGCACAGGCAGGACGGAAACATGCCATTACCCTCTCTACAAATATGGCCGGCAGGGGCACAGATATAATCCTTGGAGGAAATCCAAAAGTAGGTTTGCCCATAGGTTTGTTTATTTGTGGCTAGGTTCTGAGAACAATATGAAACCTAGCATACTTTGTCTAAGACTGCCAAAATGACCTAGAAAAAAAGAAATCAATTTGTATTACTTTTTGAAGTTGGTGGTTTTTTATTGGCTTAATTACATTTATGGTCCCTCTAGATTGGATTGTCTGATTTGTGTCTGCCATGGTTTTTTAAAGCCTTTCAAGCGTGTCTTTTAAAAATCAATAAAATTTGGTTCCCTTGTTAGGTTTTTGTACCCAAACTCCTCAAGTTCTCTTTTTCTACTAAAAGTACTTACAAATTGATTTGTACAAAACCTATCAACCAAAATATCAATTTCACCCAAAATAAAAAAGATCCCAAATTTCTCTTCTTCAAACCCTGGTTCATATCTTATAAAATTCTCCAAATTTCTTTAAGTTTCTTTCCACTTAAATTCATATGTTTAAGCTTTCAAAATCTTTCATATCCCAATTCTACCACTCACCTGCAAATATTTGGATAGAAATTAATAATAATTTGAAGTAGAAGGAAATCAATGGGGTGGGAGGTGGCAAATTTGCTTAATTTTAACGGTAGATGTAATTATCTCCAAAAGAAAATTAAGAAACCAAAATCCCACTCATTCCAAACTAGACTGACATAAAGTGTAACTGAGCTGCCACCCTCCACCCATTTGACACATCACTTTGGCATGAGTTGAATCTAGGAAATGATTTCATACATTTTCTTCCCGGTCTATACAGATGCTTGCCAGAGAAATTATAGAGGATAGTTTACTTTCATTTTTGACACGGGAGGATCCAAACGTTCAACTTGCAGGGGAAGCTATTTCACAAATGGTAATTGTGACTTTTACTTGTTGTATTTTAATTTTCTTCATTTAAACTTTCGGTTTTACCATTAATCTTTTGATGTAGGTGCTTCCAAAGATAACAGTTGGATCATCATCGATGGCCTTACTGGCTAAGACATCCTTAATGGGTCTGTGGTTCTACTTGAGAAATTTTCTCGTTTCAGATGAAATTATTAATTTTTTTATCATAATTACATGTTTTTAACTTGAAAGTTTTATATTCTCTGCAACATGAATTATTCAGCCAAATATGTATCCAAAAGTGAGGGTAAAAGTTGGACATATCAGAAAGCTAAATCTTTTATCTTGGAGGCTATTGAAATGAATCTTTCATATAGTTTGGAAGAGCTGGAGAAGCTTGCTAATGAAGAATCTGAGACCTACCCTCTTGGTCCAACTGTAGCAGTTACCTATCTGTCAGTTTTGAAGGATTGTGAAGAACATTGTTTGAATGAAGGTTCTGAGGTAAAAAGGCTTGGGGGACTTCATGTGATTGGTACATCTTTACATGAGTCCCGGAGAATAGATAACCAGGTGGGTAATTGCTAAGACCCTCTTTTCAGAATTAAAAATTTCAAAGCCTAACAAGAGACAACAGTACACAAGGAGAAAAAAATTCTGAATTTCCTCTAGTTCTGAAAACTCTTTACTAGCCAATAACGATGGTATACAAACGCCTCTCAAAGGATATTACTCCTTGGCACGGTAATCTGCAACAATATTTCCAAAAGTCCCCTTTCTTCCTACATTATCTTCATTTATAGGGAAAACTGAATTAACTAACTCTTCTAACTCCCTGTTTCACTGTTACCCTTTTACCCCTTATTTTTTCATCATGTAATCCACGTTCAAAGTTCAAACCCTTTTCCCTTGAAGTTTGTTGCTCTGACTGGTCCTTACAGTACTTAGCATGGTAAAAGTGTAACATTCCAACCTGTTTTGCTGTATTGCTTGCTTTGTATGATTAATGGGTGAGAGATGCTAAAGTCTAGCATTCCTGTGTAATCCTTCTGAAATCCTTTATTTAGTTAGGGAGTAAAGTGTTAAATTGTTTTGAACCGGGAAAAGATATTTCCCGTGAAGAATCCTTACTGCGTGGTGGCTGAATGGGGTAACAGTTCCTGTGTATTGTGAAGTCTGTTAGAGACATTTAACTTTGGATATGACCATATGTCATTTGGTTGCTATTGTTTTCTGAACTTGTGTATGTGTCTAGCTTCTGCAGACAGACAATTATAGTGCAGCTTCTTTGATCTGACTCCTTAACGAATTTCACAATCCATGACTAATTTGGTTTCAGCTTAAATGATATAATTTCTGGATTGATTTGGCTATATACGGAATATTCTTTTTATGAATAATGTTAACTTGGTATCCAAGTGTTATTTACTTGTATATACAAAAAACATATAGTGTAGATATATTTGTAACATGTAATAAATATTAGTACTTATGCCTCCAATAATATATTATTGGGGCTTCGTGAGAGTTTGGGACAGTATACTGAAGTCCTACTCAGCTAATTTAAGTACCTCAATGATGGAAAACTTATCGTCTTCTCCATTTATTCGTAAAAATATAATAATATTAATAATAATAATTATTATTATTATTACTACCTTCATCCTAGCATTTTTGTTCACACATCTTGTAATATTCTTTTCTCTAGCTGCGTGGCAGAGCAGGGAGACAAGGGGATCCAGGATCAACACGATTTATGGTCAGGTAGTAATAGTAGACTACTCACTTCTCAATCTTACTCGTTGGCAAACTATTGTTTGATTTTTGGGTGCTGTATTTGTTTTTGAATAATATTATAAATGCATGGTTGGTTTGACACTGAATTAATTAAAAGTGATATGTGATCCACATCCAAGCTGAAACTACTCTCCGTAGCTACCGTTTTTTACATCTGAAACATGCATCTAAGGTTTCAAATGCCAAACCACACACACTATTATTGTAAGTAGAAGAGAGACAATAACCAAATTCATTGGTTTTCATGTGTCGATACTAGTGGAATTGTGTAACATAATGTATACATGGCAACAAGGTATTGGAGAGTATAATAGTGTCAGAATCTTGTAGTTGTAGATATGTTTGAATCCTATAGATATAGTAATTAATGATATAATTATCAATTGATGATATTCGGAATATTTTGTAATTTTTTTCTCCTCTATAAATTGAATAGCTCCGATGTGGTCTAAACAAACAAATTTCATTATACACATTCTGATAAGACTTTTAAGGTATGTTAGAAAAAAGGTTCAAAATTAGAAGTTACAAAACAGTTAACAGTAGTTGGACAGTTTATGGGTGGTGGTTAGAGGAAGTTATTTAGTCTAGTAGGTATTATCTTTTAAGGGGGAAATGGCTGCTCCTGCAGGGGTGCGTATTTTCGTTTTAGAATAGGGTTTGTCTTGTGTAGAAGGGATTTTCTTCCCTTGGAAGCTGTTGAATGTTTTCTATATTATGTTTTTCCTAATTAAAGTGTGATCATACATTGTGCAGTAAGATTTGTGTGATAATTTCTTAGACTGAATTTGAAATCTGGTTTCTTGTCTCCAAGAAACCAACACATTCTTAATTTCTCTCTTCTCGACACGGTATTGAATCTATAACAAGAAGGGGATCCTAGTTTGTGTTTTTCTCGTGGAGCCACTGCCACTGCTCTTGGGTGTTAAAGTTTTTGAAACCGTGTATGTTTTCCAATCTCTCTTTTTCTCTTGCTGTCTTTTATTGTTCATTGTTGTCAGTGTCACCGTTCCTTACTGACAAGGTTTTGGCAAGTTTTTTTTGGCTGACAATCACAACCACTGGCATTGCCTTGTTGTGGAATAACTTTGACAACATCTCTTCCATAGAATGACCCATGCCCTCATCCCTCTAACCCCTCTCACCATATTTTTGTTAGGTTTCTGAGTAAGAAACCTAATTAACCACGATCACAGTAGGCAGAAAAGATAATGAAAGAATGAATTTCTCTTATTAATGGAAATAGAATTCTCTGAATAACAAAAGTAAACAAGGATAATTGGGAGCATAACCTCCCTGGTTGGGAGCATAACCTCCCTCACACAAGACTGTAGCCGCCTGCCAACAAACTCAATAATCAAAACCTTCTCCTAACAATAGAAACTAGCTCTATTTATATTAATTATTTCCCACTAAATATTTCCCTAGAATATATCTTTATTTAATATAAATATCTTATACTGAATATTTCCCTAGAATATATCTTTATTTACTATAAATATCTTATACTGAATATTTTCCTAAAATATATCTTTATTTACTATAAATATTTCACGCCCATCCTAACTACTACAACAGTTAGGATAGTAACTCTTCAACTGATCGACTCTAGTTCTTCACCGCTTTCCACCGCTCGAGCCCTCACCGCCTTCAGGCGTTCGACTCGATTCCTCACCGTCTTCCATCATTCGGCTTGACCTCTTCCTGCCTTCCACCGTTCAGTGCCCTTCTTCTTCTCCCTCACCGCCTTTCACCATTCGGCTCGACCTCTCCCTGCCTTTTACCGTTCGGTGCCCTTCTTCTTCTCCCTCACCGCCTTCCACCGTTCAGCTCGACCTCTCCCCGCCTTCCACCGTTCGGTGCCCTTCTTCTTCTCTCATATACTTTCTTCTTCTCTCGTATACTTTCCAACCGTTATCATTACCCCTTACCTTACATCCTATCAATTTCTACTACGTATCTGAATATGACACCTAACCAGAACAACCTCTCACACACTCACAACAAGCAACAAAACAATGAACGAATGGTAATGAACGAATGAATTGCTTTTATTGATGGTAATATAATTTTGTAAACAAAGGATAGTTGGGAGCATAACCTCCCTAGTATGGGAGCATAGCCTCCCTCACAGGACTGTAGCTGTAGCCGCCTGTCAACAAACTCAAATAATCAAAACATAATCCTAACAATAGACTCTAACTCTATTTATACTAATTATTTCCCACCCATCTTATACTGAATATTTTCCTAGAATATATCTTTATTTATTATAAATATCTTATACTGAATATTTTCCTAAAATATATCTTTATTTACTATAAATACCTTATATTGAATATTTTCCCTAGAATATATCTTTATTTACTATAAATATTTCCCGCTTATCCTAAGTGCAGTTAGGATAGTAACTCTTCAACCGGTCAGCTCAGGTTCCTCACTGCTTCCCACCGTTCGGCTCAAGCTCTCACCACCTTCAGCCGTTCGGCTCAAACCCTCACCGCCTTCCATCGTTCAGCCTGACCTTTCCCCGCCTTCCACCATTCGGATCGACCTCTCCACGCCTACCACCGTTCGTGCCCTTCTTCTTCTCCCTCACCGCCTTCCACCGTTCAGTTACCATTCGGCCTTTACGGTCATTACCGTTCGGCCTCACTTCCCTTCTACCTTTCTTCTCCTTCTCATATACTTTCCAACCCTTATCATTACCTCCCACCTTACCTCCTAACAATTTCACTCTCTGCTGCCACCTCCACTGCACATGTCAGCACATCCAGCTATGTTTCTAATAGATATCTTTGTGACCAGACTCACCTAGCTATGCTGGTTTTTGATTTGTGGTCCTTCTCCATTTCCACATTGTTTTGTTAATATCCTCTTTTTGGCTGAGTATTCTTTGTTTGACTATTTTTCACACTATTTGACTTTTTTTCTTTGTTTGACTATTTTTCACACTATTTGACTTTTTTCTCTCTCTGAGAGGCCGATTTATGAAGACTACGAAACCTAATGCATCAATTTTCACCAACGTTGTGGTTGTCTTGCTATCTACTTAATAAACTGGATTGCAATAATTATGATTCCTGGTCCTCAAACATAAATGTTGGCGTAAGCATCAAGGTTATCTTCACCATATCACTATTGTGGTTGAATTGAAAGTATCCAGCCTAAATGGAGTAACATTGATGCCTCAACCTTGTAGGGTGTCTACTATTCATTCCTCAATCAAATATCTTTTTTTCACTCCCACGACAGGTGTAAATTGGTTTGGACATGGGCCAAGTCAATTTATGCTAATGATATACAAAATGTCTATCGAGTATGTTAGTGCCACATGGATGCGATTGTGGCACAGAAACTTCATGGAACCATGTCAACCTATTCAGGTCGTCTAAATGTCTTCATGATTTTAATGAACTTTTATCATTTGCTGTCCTTGCTAAGGAATTGGAGAATCCTCGTTGCCTTTTTGTTTTGCTAACTTTGTATGGTTTATCTGTAGAGTACTCCTAGGTTTGGATTAGACTTTAGGATCCCCATCTGCCCTCACTATGTCTACTACTTGGTCTTCTTTGCTTTGCATTCCTTCTAAACCAACCACTGAATCACAATTAATCCAACCTTGATCTCACAAGGAGGTGATCACAGTCGCTATCACAATAACGGTGATCATTGGTCATGGTTCAAGTGTGACCATTGCAGCAAAATTTGTCACACCATTGATTTGCTTTGCATGGTTGACCACCTAAAACAACTCATGCAGTAAACTTTGGCTCTTTTTGATTCTATTATGTAGTCTGCTCCTGCAAAATATGTAACATACTACCAACAATTTCCATGGATGGTACGGGGATCATTAGGCCTTCGGTTCTATTGCTTCTGTTGCGCACACTAGTTATTCTTTTGCTGACATCTCTCACTCTTTGGGCTTAAGGGCTCTCAATTATGAGGCCATTGGTTAATAAGTCAGTACACAACACTTTCCTTTCAACACTTTACTTTCTGTCAGCATTTGAAGTTTCTTCCAATATACAAAACAGTTGCTATTAATATACTGTCTTTTTTTGTTAAAGTTTGGGAGAGAAAACTGAATAGTAAAAATATTGTTACTGCTCTTAACTTTCTATTACACATAATGTCCTATTTAAGGGACAATGGACCACCACCTAAAAAGCCCAAACTAAAAGGCCAATTATAAAATACAATATATTTCAACACTCCCCCTCAACCTGGAGCATATAGATCATATGCACTAAGCTTGGAACATATAAATCGAATCCTAGGCCCCCTTAGAGATTTAGTCATAATGTCTCCGAGTTGTTCATTAGAATTGACAAACTCAGTAACAAGTTCCTTAGTCAACAACTTTTCTCTAATAAAATGACAATCAATTTCTATATGTTTTGTTCTCTCATGAACACTGGATTGGAGGCAATATGAAGAGCTGCTTGGTTGTCACAGTATAGTTTCAACGGCTCATTTTCACAAAATTTCAACTCTTGGAGAAGTTGCTTGATCCACACAAGTTCGCATGTAGTCAAAGCCATAGATCGGTATTCAGCTTCAACACTAGATCTAGCAACAACACTTTGTTTCTTACTTTTCCAAGATACAAGGTTCCCTCCAAGTAGAACACAATATCCTGTAGTAGATCTTCGATCAATTGGAGAACTAGTCCAATCTGCATCACAATATCCTTCAATCTGAGTGCTACCCTTGTCCTCATACAACAATCCCTGTCTTGGATTTCCTTTTATGTATCTGAGAATGCGAATCACTGCATTCCAATGGTCAACATGTGGATTCTGCATAAATTGACTCACAACTCCCACTGGATAAGAAAGATCAGGTCTTGCTATTGTAAGATATATGAGTTTACCAACCAGCCTTCTATATCTCTCTGGATCTGAGAAAGGTTCACCTTGGTCAAGCCTGTTTCCTCTAAAATATCAAGAGCATATTTCCTTTGTGAAATGATGACACCTTCTTTTGACTGTGCCACTTCAATACCAAGAAAGTATTTTAGACGACCCAGATCTTTAGTCTGAAAGTGGTTGAACAAATGATTCTTTAATTGAGTAATTTTAGTGTTGTCATTTCCTGTAATAACAATATCATCAACATACACCATGAGATAAACACATTTGTCAGGAGATAAATGACCATAAAACACTGAATGATCCGCCTCACATCGTTTCAATCCAAAATTTTGCACAACCCGACTAAATTTACCAAACCAAGCACAAGGTGATTGTTTCAAGCCATAGAGCGAACGACGTAATTTGCAAACTAACCCAGACTCCCCCTGAGCAACAAACCCAGGAGGTTGCTCCATGTATATCTCCTCTTCCAGATCACCATGAAGAAAGGCATTTTTAATGTCCAACTGGTAAAGTGGCCACCGACGAATGGCAGCCATAGCAAGTAAAGTACGAACTGTACTGGTTTTAGCCACAAGAGAAAAGGTATCACAATAATCAATGCCATAAACTTGAGTATATCCCTTAGCTACTAGACAAGCTTTTAGACGATCAATTTCACCAGTAGGACCAACCTTAATAGCATAAACCCATCGGCAACCAACAGGCTTCTTACCAGGAGGAAGAGGGACAAGGTCCCAAGTACCATTGTGGTCAAGGGCTTGCATTTCATCAACCATGGCTTGACGCCATCCAGGATGATCAAGTGCCTCATAAATATTATTAGGAGTCTTAAGGAGGATAAGGAGGAAATAAAAGAGAAATAGGTAGAAGACAAACGATGATAACTCAAAAAATTATAAACAGGATATAGATTACGAGTAGAACGAATACCTTTCCGAAGGGCAATGGGCAAATTATCATCTGAGTCAGGAGAAGACGAGGAGAATGAAGGATCCATGGTCTGGTGAGCTGTGGAGGAGGAGATGAGTCTAGAGGATCTTCATTGTTCTGAGCTTGAGATTGTCTCTGACGCTGATATGTGAGAAGAGGTGGGGGAACAATGTCATTCACATTTTGAGTTTGAGGTATAGAAGCAGGACTAACCAAGGGATCACACGATGGTAGAGGAAACATTTGTTGAACAGATGAACGATCCTCCACGGAGGACGAGAAAAACGGTGTATCCTCAAAGAATGTGACATCAGCAAACATATAATATCTCTTGGTGGAGGGAGAATAACATTTATACCCTTTCTGAAGATGAGAATATCCCAAGAAGACACACTTAATAGCCTTTGCGGATAGCTTATCAAGACCTGGAGAAACATTATGGACAAAACATGTACACCCAAATACACGTGGGGAGACATGATATAGAGTGTCATTTGGAAAAATGACAGAATGAGGAATTTTATTCTCAAGAGAGGAAGAAGGCATCCTATTTTAGAAAACAGGCAGTGAGGACTGCATCGCCCCAATGATGCACAAGAATATTAGTATTCAACATCAAGGAGCGTGCAGTTTCAATGAGATGTCTATTCTTCCTCTCTGCAATACCATTTTGTTGTGGAGTGTGAGGACATGTTGACTGATGTAAAATTCCTTGAGAAGATAAGAATGAAGAAAACGTTGAAGAAAAATATTCCTTAGCATTATCACTACGAAGGATTTTAATTGTCTTCCCAAATTGGTTCTTAATTTCATTAATAAAGGACATAAATATGGACAAAAGTTCAGATCTCTCTTTCATTAAATAAACCCAAGTACATCGAGAGAATTCATCAATGAAGGTTACAAAATAATTAAAACCAAAAGAAGTAACACGACTTGGTCCCCAAATATCAGAGTGAATAGTTGAGAAAGGAAAATTACATAGTGTCTCAGACTTTTTAGGATAAGAAGATCTAACATGTTTTCCTAACTGACACGGCTCACAATCTAAGACTTGAATGTTCTTGAGACTCGGAACCATCATCTTCAACTTGGATAAACTTGGATGGCCCAACCGATCATGCAAAAGTTTTGGGGATGAAGTGGTAAAACAGGAAACTGAAGAGCTATGTTTCAAAAAATAAAGTCCTCGAGACTCATGTCCTTCTCCAATCAGGCGACCCGTACCATGTTCCTGTATAACAAAGGAATTAGCAGTAAAGGTTACAGAACAATTTAAGGAACGAGTCAATTGGCTCAAGGAGATTAAATTGTAAGGACAATGAGGAATATACAAAACAGAATTTAAATTTAGTGAAGGAGATAAGGAAACTCTGCCAATTCCCTGAGATGCAACTTTGGATCCATTAACAACAGTAATGAAATGAGGGATTTTCTGAGAGGACATGGAAGAAAATGAAGAAATAGTACCAGAGATATGGTCTGAGGCACCTGAGTCAAGGATCCATGGATTGTGACCTTTCACAGATTGAGATATACAGGCAGTTGACACATTGGACATGGAGGAAGATTGGCCAGGATTAGAAGATTTTCCAGACTTATACTTCAAAAATTCTTGGTACTCTTCATTTGAAATTTTGGATTCGAGATCATCAGATTTCGAAACATGAGCGGTTTTGTCTGGATATCCATGTAAGGCATAACATTTCTCTCGAGTATGGCCTATTCTCTTACAATATGTGCACTGAGGACGCATACCACGACCACCACGTCCTCCTCGGTTGCTTCTGCCTCCTCCTCTTCCTTGTGGTGCTACCATAGCTGATGTTTCAATACCACCAATTGAACTTTCGTCTTTAACTAATGAAGGTACCCGAAGAAGTCGAGAAACTAAGCATTCCATTGATGGAACTTGATCACCAGCTTGCATTTGATCACGAACATGATCAAAATCTTAATGTAGACCTCTTAGAATTAAGACCATGTAAAACTTATCAAGCTTCTTGTTTAGGCCTTCTAAAGAATCAACCACAAAGAAATTTTCCAATTCTTCTACAGCAGCACGTGCCGTTCCTATGTAAGCAACCATATCATGGTTGTTTTGTTTAAGGGAAGTCACTCTTTGAGTTGCATCAAAGAGACGTTGCACATCGTTAGCAAAGATATCCTGAGCTTTTCTCCAAAAAGAGGAGCACGTCTTGTAAGGTCTTAAAATTTCTAAGACTTCTTGTTCAACAGATTGCGATAGGGCAGCGCATAGTTGAAAATCAAGCTTCTGCCATTGAGATTTCTCTTCTTCGGCAACGGTGGAAACATCCCGTTCAAGATGATCATGGTATCCTTGACCAAGAAACCATAACTCCACGGAAGAAGACCAAGATAGATAGTTTTTCCAATTGAGTTTTGCAGAAGTAATGGTTGGAGTAGCAGAGAGAGACGGTGTTCCAAGACCAGTCATTATAAAGCCAAACAAAAAAGAGGGAAAAATTGATTGTGGGAAGAAACCCTAAACGGAGCAACCCTCAACGGAACAGCAAATCAGAGACCACAACACACTCAGGAGACTGAGGCAAAATGACCGGCAGTGGCGTGGTGAAGTTCCGACACGGGAGAGGCGGCGCGTGAAGCCCACGCGCTCGAGAGTGGTCAGAAAGAAACGACGCGTGACGGCGCGTCGAGAGAAGGGTGAGGCGGCGACCACCAGGGATGGGTCGCGCTCGTCGAGGCGCACCGAACCCTTGACTTCGCCGGAGAAAAGGCGTCGACGGCGGCAACGGCGACAGCGGCGACGACGGTGGCAGAGGCGACGGTGAACGATGGCGGATGCGACGATGGGCAGTGAGCAGTGGCGGACGGCAAACCCTAACCTGCTCTGGATACCATGTTAAAGTTTGGGAGAGAAAACTGAATAGTAAAAATATTATTACTGCTCTTAACTTTCTATTACACATGATGTCCTATTTAAGGGACAATGGACCAGCACCTAAAAAGCCTAAACTAAAAGGCCAATTATAAAATACAATATATTTCAACATTTTTATTTAACTATTTATGTATGAATTTGGATTGATGTCTTGATTTTTGCTTAAAATGGAAAAACCTTGAGTTTTATGAAGGAACTATCAAATAGTATTTTCTTCTTAGTAGTGTATTTTAAGGGGAGCGGCATGACTGGGTGTGGTTTACTAATTAAGGGCTGTCAGTTAGTTCTTACACTATCTCATCGTGTTATAGCTTGCAGGATGAGATGTTTCAAAAGTTCAATTTTGATACTGAATGGGCAGTGAGACTTATCTCAAAGATTACAAATGATGAGGATCTGCCAATTGAGGGTGATGCCATTGTAAAGCAGGTTATTATCTATTTATTATTTAAATTATTATGATTGATAAGTAAATATTTGGTCTAAGAAGAATTTAGGGTGTTTAATAGTTTTCTTGTTTTAGTTTTTAAAAGTAATTTTATAAAATAGTTTTCAAAAACTAAAAACTAATATCTAGATTGTGGGAATGGGTCAAGAAGATGGGATAGTGCAAAGAAGTACATGAAAACCGAAAGTTGAAAACCAAAATAACTTCAAAGACTTTCTAGTTTTTTATTTTAACAACTGAAAGAAGTATGACTTCTGAAAACTACTTTCAATATTCTTATCAAACGATTTTTCTTTTTCTTCAGAATCAGAATTTTTTTTCAAGAATAGGAACAAATAGGCCCTTAACTCTGCTTTTCTCCCCTTTTCTTTCTTTTTCATGATAAATTTCTTCTTTATTAACTAATAGAATAAAATATTGATTTTTCTTCTATTTACATACCTTCTTTGTGGTCTCTTTTCCCATCTTTTTTTTTTCTTGTGTCTGGCTGCTGTGCTTAATGAGTTTCATATTTCCAATGCTAACTGGGACACAACATGTTTACAGCTTTTGGCGCTGCAAATCAATGCAGAAAAATTCTTCTTTGGCATAAGGAAGAACCTCGTTGAGTTTGATGAAGTATTGGAGGTATGTTTCGACTACTAAGAGATGTTTAAAAAATACACATTCCAGAGGTTATGCAATTAGTTAGATGTTGTCTACTGTATAACAAGTTATGACTTCTGTTATGATATTCTATATTGATTCAACTACGTAAAGCTGGAATTAGGAATACTTTCTGGAATGAAATGGACTTCTATTCCATGCAAACCTTTGTTCAAGTATTAAGAATAACTTGCAAGAATATTAGTAGTGGTCAATAGCACACAATAGCACTCCAATCACAGTCCACTAGAAACAAAGAAAATGAAGTTGATAAACGAATGAAGGTGCTAAAAAAGGTCAAATTGAATGAAGATGTGATCTCACGTAGGAAACAAAATGATAAGAATTACAAGAAAAAAAAAGGAGGAAGAAAACAAGTATAAAAAGAGATCAAATTTTAAATTTGAAATTCAAATTGAGCCTTTAGGGATATTAAGGCAAGGAAAAGTGTTGAGAATATATGCCTAAATATCTGGAAAATGAACTAGCTTTTAGGTTATTATTTTTAATGTTTCAATTTTTAAACATTTTTAGATAAAAGAAAGCTATTAGATTATATGATATTGTTAGTATTTGATATTTTGTTACACTTTCACTTTCTATATGAAGAGTCCATGAATAAAATATTGTTGGAGCTCCTTCACATAATGTATCTTTCATCCTTCTAAATTATTTTTTCTAAATATAAAAGCTAACATTATTAGTCATTTATTAAACTATTATAAAACTATGAAGTACATTGCACTACTTACGAGAAATGCTAACACTTTTTTAATACACTTCTACTGACTCATATTGATTTAAATTTATTAGAAATCACAATGTCGAGGGTCTCAATTATTTACTGAGTCTGACTCATCATTTTGTAGATTTTAATCAATTTTAACCAATAGTAGAAAGTGTGATAGACAGATCGTGTAGCTAAGCACTCCCATTAAGAATATAGAAAAAAATATTAATACATAATTATAACTATGTATTAGAGACACACATATAACACATAATAATATATGAATATAACTAAATTTATGAATAAAAAGTTGTAATGATGAAGTAGAATTAACATAATAATAATAGGAAAGAATATAAAATATTATATAAAGTTTGTTTTAAGTTATTGAACAGACCAATAGTTTGTACAAGTTACACAATTATTATTTAATCTCTCTCTCACACATGCACGACAGGATAACTTGTTTCAAGAAAATTCCCTTTACACCAGTTAATAACTTTTTATAATCAATCTAGCATTCAAATCATTGACATTTTCTTTGTTATTGAGTATGTCAATTTTGACCTAAATTGGACATTTGTAGGTATGATATTATTGAGAAAGAGAATGACTTTTATTATTTTCATTCATGTCATAGAAAGATGTAAAGCTAGATTGGTGGCAAAAGGATATATCCAAACTTATGGGATTGACTATGAGGAAACGTTTTCCCCAGTGGCAAAGGTCCTGAAAAACACAATAAGTTGAGAAAAATGTTACTGAACAATTTAATTCCTTTGTGAGTTTTTGCACGAAGATAAGATTATTGGCTAATTGTGGAACATGTAAAACATCCTTTAATACAATACATGAGTCCAAAATTATATTCCCAGAGCCGCATATAAGTATATCTGACCATACGCAACTGTAATAAGTTGTTCTCTATTTCTTTTACCATGAGTCGAAGGACACACGAAAATGTGTCATATGATCAGTTGCTCCTGAATCAAGAACCCAAATACCTTGAGACACATGACCAATAGTATTGAGACAAATCTTACCTTTCGTGGACAAAGTACATGATCCAGAGGGCTTACTCATTGATTCAACCATTGCTTTCAAGCGCTCGAGTTCCTCCCTATAAGCTTTCATATCAAAATCTGGTGGTGGTAAAGTACTAGATTGATTGGTGGTTTCCTATTCTAAGTAGCATACCCATTATTGTTCCCCATGTGCTCAAGAACATTATTTCTTCCATGGTGTTTGAAGCATGTTTCCTTGGTATGTACAGATCTTTTACAGTATGAACAATAATCTCCACGATTACTCTTTTCAAACGACTTTCCCCCAACATTTGTTCCCTTGTGGACTCCCTTTCTAGTTGTCATGGCAGAGCTTGTGTTGGAGATCCCCCATCAAGTTGGTTTTTAATTTCATATTCTATTTGACAATTATTAACATGTGTAGGTGCAAAAGTTTGCACTTGGTGTCAATTGAATCAGCAAATTGCAATCAACTATCGAATATAATGATAGTATTATATTCTCTGAAAATAAAACAGATATAGGGTTTCACACATTGTTGGTTGTCGTATATCGACTAAAGATCAAGCTAATTTAGAGTATATATGTAGGTGCAAACCTCACTTTACAAACCGATTTTATAGGGTTGAGTTAGGCTTAAAGCCCACTTCTTATTAACATGGTATCAAAGTAATGAATTAGAGCTTATCCTAGCAAGATTCGTGTTTGTTGGGCATACCATTTCACCCGCTATCGAACCACCAACTAATGTCTAATCCCACGCACGAGATGTATGTACCTCTACATGAGGGTGTGTGTTGGAAGTCCCACATCGACTAGAGATTAGGCCAATTTAGAGTATATATGTAGGTGCAAACCTCACCTTACAAGCTAGTTTTGTGGGTTGAGTTAGACTTAAAGTCCACTTCTTAACACACATTTTCCTTGGCACACTTTTTCACTTGATTTCATTTTGCTTCTTCTTGCCAAACCCCTGAAAATGAATCTACAGAAATTGATAAAATGAATTAGTACAAACCAAATACTTTGAAAATGAAAAAGAATAGTTTATTCCAAAGGAATCACATAGATTGGCAATGGAGAAACAAACGAGCACAGTATTAGATTCAGATCTACATGACATATATATTAGCATAGAGAAAGAAATATGGGCCATCTAACCTGCAGAATGTCATTAGTATTGATGAAAGAATATTTTGACCTTAGAAGAAGCTTTAGAATTCAAAGTTGGCACATTCAATGCAAAGATTCACCTTTTGGGAGAATGTTTGAGAAACTAAAAGTAATATTGGAAAAAGATCAGTAGAATCGTTCCATATTCTCATACAAGAAACCAATAAAGGAGCACGGTCAAATAAGGCAAAAAGGGGCTGGAGTTTATTAGCTTATCTATCATATTGGCTTCTTAAAAATATGGAAATTGCAGGAGCATACAGAATCATGTTTAATAAACAAATATTTGATAGGAGAATTGTGAGCAGTAATGGACAAAGAAATCTAAGGGATATCAGTCTGTTTATTATCCCAAAATATAATTTTTGTGCCATCTCCTATTTATTCAGTAATCAGAATAATAAAATTAAAATATCGTTGAGAAATAAATTTCTGACAACTTATGTGAGTCACATTCATAAATGTTTAACTCTATATATATGTGTGTGTCATTGAGTAAAATTTTGGCCACTTATATAGAACAGAATTGTGGAATTTATCTTCAAGTATGCAAAATCATTATCAACTAATTTGTTTTTGTATTATTATTTTATAAGGTGCAACGAAAGCATGTTTATGATCTAAGGCAATTAATCTTAACAGGAGATGATGAAAGCTGTTCCCAACACATACTCCAGTGAGTGCCTTTAAATTGTCATCGTTGCTGTTAGGTTTAAGCACTTATATGATGAGTAATTTAAGCTATTATTGCTGCCTTGTAGGTGACTGTAAAGTATTAGTTAGCTCTAAATTAGATGATTCTGTTATGTAATTAATATAGCTCATGGTTGGACCTAGAGTTTCATTGTTAGCTTTCTTCTAAATCTCTAGTGCCTAGTTGCCTACTATCTTGTGCCTACCATTTGATAATGTCTATCAAGGATTATTGGAATGCCGCCTTGATTGTGGTCACCCTTAACCTACCTCAGTAGCAGCATCTTTGGTGGCCTCAATTGAAATATCAAAAGCAGTGTTTAGTTCCATATCAACTAGAGACATGACATAAATAGAGCTTATAAAACTATAACACTTCTCATTTTGTAAAGTTTTGTGTGGTTTAATTAAGCCTTAAGTCTGACTTATATGATGGAATCAAGTCTTATTCTAGATCCACTGTTGGCCACCTACATTGCCACACTCTAGGCTTGTAGACTAAGTGTATGTGTGGGTGGATGGAGAGGGTTGGAAAGCTGCCCTAATTGCGGTCACTCTGGTCCAGTCTTAGATGCAGCCTCTTTGGGAGTTGCATTAATGGTAATCTCACGAGTGGTGTTTGATCTAACATCAACTAGAAATATGGATTAAATACAGCATATAAAACTTGTTCTGTCTTCACATTACAAGCTAGACTCTTAAGTACAAATTCTGTGGGGGATGATGAATCATGTTCTGTCAGGGAACCTTCAAGTTCTGGTGTTATTGATACTGGTCATAGTAGGACAAATCACTTTTGTCATTTTAATCTTTAGCTATTTTTGAGGTTCATTTATTTTTAGGTTAAATTTTAATGTCTCTTGTCTTTTATTCTATTTGATCAAACATTTTGGCATTTTGATGTCTTATTTTATTATTCAATATTAGGATGAAATTCATTTGAGGTATGGTCAGACTCAATCTTTCCAGCTAAATGTCTATTCCGAGTGTTTATCATTTCTTTGGAGCATGAATAATTTCAGTTATTGATATGTATCACTAACCTGGCCTGAAACAGATATTTCTTGTGTACTTGTTTTTGGTACTATCATAATTATAATTTCCTGTATTCATTGAAAATCTAAGTTCTAACCCTACTCTACTAATATTGTCTTGATACTATGATATAAATAATAACTTTACCTTCGTATTCTGAGTTGGGGCTCAATAAGTAATATAAAATGTGAATTAATTCTATAAGATACAAAAGAGTTAGCTTCTTGGACCTTTCTTTCTGCTTTAAAGTTATAACATATATGATCTTGACCTGCGTCTAGAAACTGATGCTGAATTAGCTTGGGTTTTT
This sequence comes from Vigna reflexopilosa, assembly GCA_027742785.1. Classification (NCBI taxonomy): domain Eukaryota; kingdom Viridiplantae; phylum Streptophyta; class Magnoliopsida; order Fabales; family Fabaceae; genus Vigna; species Vigna reflexopilosa. The sequence continues at coordinate 11,463,047 of CM050918.1, forward strand.
TACTTACAAGGGTGTTGACTGTTGAGACTGGAATAGGAGTCATTGACTTTTGTTCACCTATTTGTGATTGAGGTTTATTCTTATGTAGTTATATTTTCTTTTCTACTGCTCTTTCCTCCCTTCTTTCTTTGATTTGTGTGCACTGCATATAGGTACATGCAAGCAGTGGTTGACGAGATTGTCTTCAATAATATTGATCCAGTGAAGGTGGTTCAGCTTTTCCTATAGCATTTTGAATATCTCTATCCACCCATTCCTTTAATCTATCGTTTTGAATGGATTTTACAGCATCCACGTAGCTGGGGTTTGAGCAAGCTCTTGAAAGAGTTCGTGACTGTTGGTGGAAAGCTGTTGCATGGTAGGCTTATTTGCTACAACTAAGCCCTTTCACCTGCACGAATATATCAACCTCTTTAACTTTCTGTGTTTGGCTAAATCAACTTTTACTTTTTCTTATGACACGCTGAAATGGTTTTTGGCAGAATCTTTTGAAGGAATTAGTGATCACACTTTGCTAAATTCACTTGGGCTACTAAATGATGTGAGTTCAGTTGATATTGTAAACTTTTCTCTTCCAAATTTGCCAGCGCCTCCAAATGCCTTCAGGGGAATACGCAGGAAGAGCTCGTCATTAAGACGATGGCTTGCTATTTGCACAGATGATTTAATTGGGTAAACTACTTAATTTACTGTGGATTATAGAAGTTTAATGGAGTTCTAATAGTCACTAATCATTAGCATATTGTAGGAATGGGAAGTATCAAACCACTTCTAATCTTCTTCGCAAGTATCTTGGAGATTTTTTAATTGCTTCATATTTACATGTTATTGAAGAGTCTGGTTATGATGAGACACATGCAAAGGAAATTGAGGTAAGATATTCTATTCAACTATTTTTTCTTGTAATTGAACATTTTGTTGCCTGCCTTATATTTACTAACGTAAATAATAGCTTCAATCGTACAGAAAGTTGTGTTAGTACCATAAACGGATTATTTCATTTCAGTGTAATTGCATTCAAAGATTTCGAAACCAATAACAAACATTAAAACTTGATACTTCATCAGGTCCGATCCTTGATGTAAGTGACTTATACAATCACATGGACCAATAAAAATAATTAATTCAGTTGATTTTGTTGAATTTTTAAAACAGTGTACCAAATTTACTCTTATTATGGATAACTTTTAAAATTCTCTTCTCATTCTTTATTAACAAAAAAACACATTCTTAATATTTATTAGGGACAAAGATAGAACAGAAATCTAATGCTTCATAGATACTATAAAATGCCTTGTAAAAGGGACTATCAATTACCTTTAAACTTTTATATTAAGGATCAGCGGGAGTATGTTCAATGGTAGGATTAATCATAAATACTTCTAGTAGAAGCAAATTAAGAGAAATTTTGAAATGAATAAGCTAAAAACTAATTTATGCACAAGTTAATTTGTAAAACTTTTTCTAGTTTCTCTAAAATCTGATTTTTAACTTATGCATAATTTAAGCTTTTGGTAAAACCTATTTCATTTTTTTTAAGTGTTTCAAGATAAGTTTTTGCAAACAGACCCTGTGTACTATCAGCTAAAACTAGGCAATGAAAATTGAAAATAGATTCTAGAGAACCATTTTGATATAATGACCTAGGAAAGGAATAACATAGAGCCCATAGAACAATAGTTTGCCTTAAGATAAGAGGAAATGAAGTGAGTGTGCCCTAATGTTTTACTCCATTTTCTCATCAGTATTACCATCTGTTTTTCCATCCTAAACATCCACACTCAAACACAATGAAATTTTTATTTTTGACAGTTACCTAGACATATTAGATTTACAAAGCTATGATCCAAAATCTGTACTGAGGGAAATGATACTGCAATAGTAATCATACCGGCCTACACAGTCATTGCCTATCCTTTAAAGTAGAAAAGGAAATATTGAGTCTTACCGCAGTAATGATGAATAAAATCATCCCAATGGTTGTCAGTAATTAGCATTAGATTCTGGTTTTTACTCTGATGAATGCTCCTCCCTTTCTATTGATTCAAGGGGATCTGTACATGAACAATTTTCTAATTTGGAGAACCTTTGATGCGTTTTGTACAAATGGTAAATTTTGCACTGATACCATATACAGTATAAGATTGTTTTCTATTATCTGTTTTGGCTCACTCTATTCTAGTTGCTTCTTGTTCACCCATCTCTGTGGAGTTTTCAGTTTCTCTATCTTAAAAAAAGTAAAATATTTATTACATTTAATACTTTTTTAATTACAGAGAGCTGTTCTTTTGCAAACTCTTGATTGTTTCTGGAGAGATCATCTTGTAAACATGAATAGACTCAGCTCTGCGGTAATATGTCCTTTTTTGCTCTCATAAATATTTTGGCTTTCTTACCAGCTAAGGCTTATCTCAGAGTTATGGCAGGTGAACATTAGGAGCTTTGGCCATAGAAATCCTCTTGAAGAGTATAAAATTGATGGTTGTCGGTTTTTTATCTCAATGCTAAGTGCCACTCGGAGGTTAACCGTAGAAGCACTGCTGCGGTATTGGACATCTCCAATGGAATCTGATGAACTATTTTTATCATGAAATTGATAATTCAAGAAAATTCTGTAAGGCCAATTTTTTGCACAATGCTATTGGTGTTTCAATTAGTCAGTTGGTTTACGTGGTGTAGATGCGAAAAAGTTACAGGGCTTTTGGAGCACAGGTTCCTTCATCTCCCAGCAGTGTTATCCTTCAGCTTTATCAAAATTAAAGGAATATACCTTGAGATGAGCGTACACCTTTACATAGGTATCACGAGATAAAGAAGTTTAATATCTGCGTTGCTTGAGGCTTGGAGAACGGTATTAACTTTTTCCCCCTTCCCCTTTTTGACAGGCGAAGTAATCAAAGGAGCCGATCCTATTTATTTGAGTGCTTTTGCTTAGTTTACATGATTAAAATGAGGTTTGCATGATGGACTGATGGTGCCTAGAGTTTAGCAACAGCTGTGCCTAATACGGCGAGCAAATATCCTTCCCATCCAAATTGTTCTTCCAAAAAGAACACGAAGCTATTCAAGTTATGCACAATCCAGCATGATATTTTTTCTGACATTGGTCATTGTGGATCATGTTTAGTACTAACGGAAGTCGTAGTGGATCATGTTTTATCCCGGAGGGTTTATACAAAAAAGTACAGAATGTAAAATATTAAGCATATATAATGTTTAATGTAATGAATTACATTTGTAGTTCATTCATTTTTCTTTTGAAAATTATCTCTTCCTGCGCTACAGCTAGAAGAGGGCGCCTTTTGTATCCCTGTTCTAAGCCATTTTTATCTTTAAAAAATAACCCAGCTGATTGTTGCGTTCTAGCTGGGACTGCATATGATATTAGTGATACCTTTCTATTTGCACTCCTGTAATTTTTTTCAATTTTATTCATTTATAATCAAAAAGTTATTTTAGACTTTTAAATCGTACAATCCAAACGCCAAAAATGATTTAGATTGGTAATCTGGAAGTTAATAACTTTTAAATTACAAAATGTGAAAATTATTTTTTACTTTCAGGTTACACAATTTGAAAATCATTGACTTCTAGATTTTGTAATTCAAATACTATATTTTACAGAAAAAAAAAACGACTGTCGGATTATGAAAACTTTTTAATTGTATAACTCGATTTATTTTTTATTTTTCTTGTACAGAAAAATCATCCTTTAATATGGTTTGTATGAGCTCACTAATTGAAGTAGAGGGTGACAGCGATGGTGATGTAGCTTGCAGTAAAGTAATTTGAAAAGGGTGTGTGGGGTTGTTGATAGGATAAGGCCTGGGTTCATAGTGTCTAACTTATTCGGGTGTTTGTTTTTGTTTTTGGTTTGGCGTACATGGCAAAGCATCGAATGTGTTGGTGATGAAATTGTATAGAAGATGCAATTAATGGTGAGATGAAAAGTAGGTGGTAGCATCTTTAATAATTTTGTTTACTCTTCAATCGCATTTCTTTCGTCAATAGCGCTGTCCTCATTATGCTTTTGTGGTGCCAAGTGGCTACTGCTATGCTATATTATATGACACATGACATGCTTCTGCTCACTCATACCCTAACTTAAGCTGTCCCACAACATCATAATTTCATTTTAATTACTCTAAATCTACTTTTCTTTTTACTTATTTTTCATCTTTAATTTCTCATTTCTTTTAATCTGACGTTTAAAGATGACTTATTTGTTATAATCATTGTATTAGAAAACAAATAGAGGATGGTATGAGAATGTCAATATGGGAGTCTCTCTTAGTAAGTATCTTTTCTTTTATTTTTCATACTCACTTTTTTATCTTCTTTCAATTGAATGTTTAATAATTATTTACTGGTTAAAACCGTTGTATAAAATTATAATTGTAACGTAATATGATAGCTTCAAAATAATTTTAAATTTTAAATTTTTTGTATCATATTTTAAAGTAGAAAAGGTTATAGAGTTAAAAAATTCATCATTTTTGGCTTTACCAATCTAAATCATTTTTGGTAAAAAAGTTATCTTCATTTATATTTTTCTCGTCATAAAGACATAAATGTAAAACCAATCTCATTACTGATTATTATCAGACCTTACTTGCTTTACCAAATCAAGTATCTCTTAAAACTAATAATTTCTTAAATAAGTTGTAAACAAGGTTCTTAAGTTTTTTAATATTTTTTTTCCATGGATTTTTTTAGTCTATTGGTTTTTCTTACTTTAAACTTTGCTTTTTTTAATTTCCATTTATTTTTCTAAAAAAACATAATAAATAAGTAAAATATCTCAAAAAGAAATCGATCACGATAAAGTTGTCCACGAAAATTTATAACATAGAAGGTAAAATTAGGAAACTAAAATAGCTTTTGCAATATAAATAAGATATTAATATGAAGTGATGGATAAATGAAACAAAGCAAGTGGAAGGTAAATATAAAGAATAATGGTAAAAGGACACTTTTTTATATTTCTTTGATATATATTTTAAGAGTAAAATGATTATAAAAAAATAATTTTTTTTATTTAAAAAAAATTAAAAATAAAAAAAATAATATCAAATGAATGTAAATTTTTAAAGTATTATTTTTCAAATATAAATGGTTCCACCTCAAGTGGGTTAAAATATAACATTATAGGTCAATCACCCATTAAAGAAAGAAGAAGATATTAGATGATATGTAAGAGAAGAAGACGAATGAGCAATGCTCGCACAGAGATTTTGATAAATTCACATAAAATGAGCATAAAGAATGTGTCCTAAGGCAACATAGTATGAAAAAGTGACACTAAAAGGAAAAATGTCATCCCCTAAAAAGTTGTATTGTCTCAAAGATGTAAAAATTCATCATTAATGTACAATGAAGATCACACTTTCAACACACACAACAACATTGACCTCAAACAATGGTTGTGAAAATACAACCTTGGAATTAATTACTCAACCCAAAACTCAACAAAATACCAAAACTCTTGATCCGCAAAAATTAGTCCATTTGCATATCAGTTATAGCTTTTGAACTTGGAAGATTTATGTATCTATCTTATCTCGAGATTCTTGGAAACATATATTAATCAAATATACATAACTATATTTTTGTTATTTGTTGAAAAACTTTTAAGTTTTATAACTTAATTATAATGTAGCATTAAACAAGTATTCAATAACTAATTATATCTTCTGAACCTTTATTCAATGACTTAAAATCTATAAATACATTGAATTCTATAATGAATACTTAATTCCTCTTATTTAGTATCTTATCCATACATTTTATAATTTTTTTTAAGTTTTTACTTACCTGATATTGAATATTTTTTTCAAATAAATTGAATAATCTTTTACAAATAAATATTTTATTAATTTTCACCAACCATTATTTTTAGAATAGAAGTTTAATTTTCTAAAAATACAATCTTTTCAATCTCCAAAGTATTAGTGATTGATTTTACGTATTTTTGTGTATATATTTTGATGAATAAGTGAACTCCTTTCTAGCTTTTATCTTGTTTTATCTTCAAGTTTAGTGTATTTTCATGTTTTCTTGTGTTGTAACTAGTATATGCTTGTTTTACTTTTAATCTCTCTTTGAGTGTGAAATAAGAAAATAAGAAGTAATTCTGACGGAGAAAAACAAGTTGGAACTTAAAAAAGTATGATTGGATAATAAAAGATGGATTTTAAGTGAATACCCACATTAGATGTCACAAAGTCACATTCAGTACTGCAAACACAATGAGCAAACAAAATTATTTCGATGGCATTGCTCAGTATTCACGCATTGATCAATGCTATTCATGCATTGACCGACACTTTTCACTTGTTAGGCGAGTTGATTTTCTCGTTGGATGAGAATTGATGATTGTTGGGCGAGTATGTCAATCCAGAAATGTGAAAAGGGGTATTTAGCCATGTTTTCACGGGTTTTGGGGGATTTTTCTCCTCCTACACTTTATTTTTCACCTAAACTGACTAGGAGAGGCCCTTAGAGGCTATTTGGGATGCTGGGAAGCTTTCCCTTCTCCTCCTTGGGCCTTCAAGCTTCATCAATGGTGATTTTTTCCTTTTGGATTGAGGAAGAAGATGAGTCATGAATTGGAGATAAATATGCAAATAGGAAGCATAATTGGAACATGGAGTAGCAGCAAATAACTTTGGGAAAGGTTGTGCACCTCTCCATGGTTTCAATTTCTTCCTTATCTCTTTAATTTTGTAGAACCCTAAGTTTTCTGTTTTTTCTATTTGTTGATATTAGTTGTAAAACATAGAATTTTTATGTATTTTGTGATGTTAATGATATATATTTTTTCCAATTCATGTTAGTATTCAATTTTTATACTTAATGCTTGCTTTGGTTTTACCATGTATGAATTGTGGTTCTTGATATATTGAAAAATATGTTTTGAATCCAGAACAGAAATTGAACACCTAATAGATGAAATTGATACATTTTAGAATGCATGAGAAAGAAGTGGATGAATTCTAATCTTAACAAATTGTGAATACTCTATATTAAATTCCTTTCACGCCAACTCTTTAATAAAAATATTAAAATAATTTTTTTTTATATTTTTGTGCACTTTGATGTCTTATTAAGTTATGAAAGGAAAAGTTATCATATATCACACAAGTTTCTTGAGAAAAAAGAATATTTATCATTTGTTACGTTACAACCGATACACTTGATTTTACAGTCAATTAAAAGAACCACATTTTTTATAAAAATATAAGCAATCTGAGTATATATATATATATATATATATATATATATATAAACATGATATAATATTAGACGGATTATTAGAAAGTTTTAGACCCAATTATTAGTTTTTTTGTTAATTTAATATTTTTGATATTTTATTGTGTCACATTGTAATTTATATTTTTAAACATAATATATATTTAAAGTATTAATATTTTATAATTATTTGATCATTTAATATCATTTCTAAATATTGTATTATTTAAAATATATTGCTTTTATTTCATAAAATAATATTATTTAAATATATTTTTTTCTATATTACTTATTTTTTATGATATTTCATTATTTATTCATTTAATAAAATTAAATTTATCATGTTTTAATTTTATTTTATAGAATATTATTATTTAAAAATAGTATTAATAATTTTATCTTAACAAAATTATCAATAATAAAACATATCTGCTATAAAAATAAGAAAAAAATCTATTAAGAAAGTTATCTTATTATTTATGTTCATTTTGTTTAAGTGCGTTATTTATTAGTTTTTCTAGTCATTTGACATTTTTAATTTTAAATTTTTTTCTTTCACATGTCTCTAAAAGCAATTTACGTTTTTATCCATTGTTTATATTTAATGAATTAATTCTTCTAAAACATATCTACTATAAAAATAATTTAGATATTTTTATTATTAAATATTCTTTCTATTATAATATTCATTTCAATAGTTAAAATTATACATATGTAATAAAAAAAAATTATGAGTCTAACCTTATATAAATATAAAGCGAGCAGTCTACCATCTTAGCTACATCCCCACATGTTTTCATGAAAATATAAGTAATTTAAGTATAATTAGATGAAGTATTAGAAAGTTTTAGACAAATAAAAATAACAATGACGTTTTAAAACAATTGAAAACATTCTTTATGTTACAAAAGTAGAACCTGAATTGCAAATTAAAAAATCAAAATATTAAATATATTTAATTAAAATGTAAAAAAGAATACGAAGACAGTATTTATATTTTAAATAATTATTTTAATATATTTCAAATTATAGAAACAATATAAAAAAAAGCTTGAATTTACGAAAATGGAAATGCAAGGTATCAATCCCGATACCTCTCACATGCTAAGTAAGCAATCTACCATCTAAGTTACATCTAATTTAAATCCTCCAAATTAAAAAAAAAAAAGGACACTATTAAAAGATAAAATACTACTAAAAGGTCACTCAAATTTTATGAGAACAATCTTAAAAAAAGTTGAATGCTAATAACTGATATATATATATATATATAACATGGGAACCTTAAAAGAGTTCTGACTTTTTGTTGTTTGGAAAGCATGTGAAAAAAACGAAGACAAGGTGAATAATGATGAAACACTTAACTTTTTGAAGCCACTACATTGAAACATTGAAACATTGAAACATGATCTGTTAAAATAGTTACACATACGACAATCAGAATATTGGTACAAGATATAATTGCATTCAACTTTTAACTTTGACCTTTAATAGATAACTCTTTAATTTTGTCTACAGTCATTTAATGACACCGAAGAGAAATTGTCAAAAGAAGCATTCTATGAAAAGTAGAATTTGTTGGAAATTTAAATTTATTAGATATAGGATTTACTTATAACATAATTACAGGTTAAATATGTTTTTTTTTAATTTTAAGTGAAAATTAAAATCATTCTCTTTTTAAAACTTTATTTAATTTAGTTTTTCAATTTTAAAAATATATGAGTTTTTAAACAAATTTAATAAGTTTATTTGACATTTCAAACATATTTTATAGTAATATTTAAGTTGTCTACACTTTTTAACACATTTTCTTTCTCAACATTAGTTGAGAAATGCATTTAAAATTTCAAATAAAATTAATAAAATTTGGTTAAAATATTTAAATTCATGCAGTTATAAAGATGAATGACTAAATTAGTCTAAAGTTTCGAAAAGAGACTAATTTCAATTTTCACTAAAAGTTAAGAGACCAAAAACATATTTAACTCTATAATTCAAAAATGAATTATAAATTTATAAAATAAGATCTATGTAAGAACCTAAAAAATAGAGTGTTAGAGTTGATAACGAGACCAAGTGTCTTAAAGTTAAAATAATTAAATAATAGAATCTCATAAACTCATGTCATTACTTAAAACACAAATCATCTCTCTAAACTTTTTCCCCTAGTTCTCTCTCACATCTCTCTAAGATATCTAATTCCTCGATCATTTGTTTGACGATCAGGAAGTTCCTAAGAAATCACAACTGAATAATCTTCATTCTCTACCGATTAGTTCTTGGTTTAGAGTAAGTAAGTTTTTATCTCTTTTTCCTTTAATTCTTGGTCTAAGATCATGCTTAGAAAACCCCGACACATGTATCATTGGTGTCCTTTTCCTATGTCTTTGTTAATTTGTGGTCCTAAGGACTCATTATGATCGTAATTCAGTGTTTCGTTGGTGTTTTTAGAGTTCCTTATGTTTGAAGGAATCGGTTGGGACGTTCTAAAGCTTGGTAGTTTCGGTGTAAGGTAAGGGAAGCTAGTTTTTGTTCTATGTTAATTTATAAAGTATGAGTTGATAGTATTTAGGATGTGTATTGTAGATATTGGATGTTTATGCTTTAAATGCTAGTTAATGAGAATAGTTGTTGTTGAGTAAGTGAATTTGATCAATGATGATTGTTGATGCTGAATAATTATGTGTGAAACTCTAATTGTATGATTAATTGTTGTGTTGAGATGTTTGGTGGTGTTGAATTTGGTTTAATGTGGAAGAGAATTGAACTAGGTTGAGCTGTAAGTGTTCTTAGTCAAAATAAGGAGTTTTGGTATTCGAGTTTTTGAGTTAAGGGTTAAAAAGAGGAAATGAAGTTTTAGAGTTTGTTTGGATGTGATTTGAAGGTGCTTGGAGTAGTTAATTGGTTGAAATTTGTTATAGAAGGAGGTAGTAGTACTTTAGTGGTGTTTTAGTTGGTTTTAAGTGTATTCTTGTAGGTTTGAACCAGTGAGATTTTGAAATAGAGGTTTTGTATGAATTTGGAAGTTTTTGAGAGTATTGATAAGTCATTTCTTACTTGTTAGAGGTCTTAAGTTGCTTACAAATGAGCTACAACTGGTGGAATTCAATCTTAGGCTCTAAAGTGAGGTTTTGGTCTATTTTTGGTCTACAACTTGTATACAATTTTTTAAGTCCATAGTAGCTAGGCAAGCCAGCTCACTTAGTTGGAAAGTTTTTTGTTTTGGCTCTCGTTAGGCAAGTGGGGGTGCTAACTGGTGAGTATTTGGGTGGTTGGCAGAAACTTGTAGAGGCTAAGCGAATCAGCTTGCTTAGCTTGAGAGGCTTGTTGTTTTGCCTTTCATTGGGCAAGCAGAAGTTGCTCGCTAGGCGAGTGAGTTGGGGTTGTTTTTTTGTTTTGCTTTCCTTTTTACTTTATGTTTGAAGGTTTATGGTATGATATTTTATAAAATACTCAGAGGTATGTTTGTAACACATGATGATATGGCTTTGAGGTTGGAAGGGTTCTAAGGAGAACTCTTCGTGATTGTATCAATTGTTGTTAGTATAAATGTAAATAGCTGATATGAGGGTATCCTGACACTCTAATGATTATCCATGTTCAATTAGAAAAAGATGAGTCATGTCATGTGTCAACACCTAATTTCGTCCGGGAAAGTAAATAATTAAAATTAAAGAATAGGATAATAATAATTAATGGTGGGTAAAGAAAAGAAGGAAAAAGAAAATAATAAAATAATCTTCCTTAATGCAAGACACATCACTTTAGAATATTTTTGAAATATTAGTTTAATATGGTAATAATTTGAATAAGCAATAATTAAAATAATATATTGATATAATTTGTTGCATCAGTTTCTTTTTAAAGAGAAAAATATGATTTTTAAAATAGACAAATTTTCTGACAATAATTGTAATCAATGTCTTCAATATTATTTGATTTATTTTTCTTGCAATCAAGCCATTTTTTCCCTATTTTGTTCATTGTCAATTAATTCACAATTAAGGCAAGATTGTCATAATATTACAATGTGTGTATATAAATACGCACCCTGTGAAAGGAAAAGAGGACGGAAAAAAAATAGAGGCAAACACCTAAAGATAATAAAGATTGAAAGAGAGTATAGAGAAAAATAGGTTCTCACACATAAGGGTTTTGTCAACAACAACCATTGAGGAAACATTAGGGAAAATCCGGAAGCTAAAAAGGTATGTTACCTCTACACTCTTATTTTTCTCTTTTTATTATACTTTGAAGTTTTTTTCAAAAGATATTATTTTTTTACTACACATAAATAATTTTTTTTAAAGTAATAAATTTTTTGAATATAAGTACGCGTCGACCTATGATTGATTTCTTTCTTTTTCCCACCATTCTTAAAATATAAAAAATACAAGATATTTAAAACCAAAAAAGGTCAATTTTGTTAAACTAAACCTTTTTTTACCAGAACTATGTGATCCCTGATTCTCCATCACATATGTAGGAGCAAGGTCAATCCTTGTCGGATTCACTTTTCAAAAATCTCAAACAATCCATAATAATTTTTTAAACAAACTCACAAACTTTTTTCTAGATAAAGAACTACGTGATCCCTGATTGTCCATTATAATACGTAGGAGCGGAGTCAATCCTTGTTAGGTTCATAAAACAAAAGATATTTTTTTTGTTTCCTAATAATTTATTTTATTATTTTATTTTTGTTTTGGGGAAAAATTAAATATTTTGGAAAATCACGTTAATTTTATATATTTAATTAAAGGAACTGCCTTTGGACAGGCGCAGTAGGGTGCTAACACCTTCCTTATGCATAACCGATTCCCAAACTTGAAAATCTATTTTTCGTAGACCAAATCTTATTTTATGGTTTTTCATAGTTTTTCTGTAATAAATTATGGTGGCGACTCCTAAATTCTTTTGTTAAACTCGTTTGTTTTTGGTTTGTTGTCCTGTCACGATCTTAGTCGCGACATCGTGAGAGTAACATAAGGTTTTAGCCTTGGGGCCTTTCTCTAGTTGGTAAAGGCATTTTAACGAACTAACCTTGTATGGTAGCTTTGAGTGGGTCATCTATCCCACCACACAAGTGTAAAACCAGCCATGGCTTGACATTTATACTATATCCAAAAGGCCAAGTCTAAGTCAGGGGTATGATCAGAATGGATGTTATTCTTTGTGTGTGTGATATATGATGGGATTTCAATTTACCATGTTGATCAGTTTTTATCATTAGCTTACCCTTCTTGTATGTGTTTCTTTGTTGTTTATTTCATGTGTTGATTTTCTCTTGGCGATGATTATCTGGTGGGTGTAAGCAGAAGGTGATGATACGACCATGGAGCATGTCATAGGTGGAGACGACCTAGATGCTTAGTAGCTTTAGGATTATCTTTTTAGTAGTTACCTTTTCCCTTGGTCGTTTATAGACACCAACTCTCGTATATAGGTTTTGAGCTTAGTAATTTTGTCTATGAAATTTGATTATAGTTATGTTTAAATGACTAAAATAAAACTTTATATTCTCTAAATTGTTAATTGTGTTATAATATTGACATGTGATTGTTTCTTTATAACAATAATACTATTTAAATGAGATATTACAGTTTACATCTAATATATACTCTAAACTTGTTTTATTACAATAAATCTAACAAATATTTTTTTTTATAATAGGTGATACATTAAGTTAAACAAACAACAAATCTTACTATAATAAATTATAACTTAAGACTATAATATTATATGAAAAAGTATATTTTAAATTTAATTTAATTTTATAAAAATATTTGTAAAATAAAATTTAGTGTGAATTCATTTTAACTCTATTAGATGAAAAAAGTAGAAGAAATTGGTTTGAAAAAAAGAAAAGGAGTTGCATGGGTAAGTTGATGTGGTGTGGTAGGGATGATGGAGGAGACAAAATGAAGGGAGTACCCCACTCAGAGGCCAATACATCGACAGGAGCAGTTAGTTAAGCACCTACACGCTATTTATTCATCCATCTATGGATTTGTTAGGTTTAGATATTCGTACGAACCCAATTAATTCAATTAAAACAATAAAAAATTTCAACTATCAACTAATAACACTTTTGTCTCTTAAATTTATTATTTAATAACCTTTTAAATTAAGCTTTAAGTATTCTGTAATATTAAAAATTATTTTTTGTTAAAAAAAATTGTTCTACCGTATGTATAAAATACTTTTACTTTTAGTTTAGATATTATTATATTATTTAATTTTGTTGTCAACGAGATTATTTTATTTTTACTTTCATTTTCTTGTTTTTAATAGTCAATTGATTACAAAATCGAAAAAGACAAAAAACAAGTTGACGGGTGAATTTGAGACAAGTGTCATTTCGTTAACGACAAAAACAAACACTTAATTAGAAATAAATACATATTTAAAAAGTATTCAAAATTTAACTAAAGTCTTTAAACAAAAAGTGATTATTAAACAAATACTAGAATAGGTCTTATCAAAGTACTTAGAAATTTAAAATATTTTTTTAACATAAGGAAAGTAAATTTTGTTGTTAACCAAAATCAAATTCATTACTCAGAGACTTAAAAACACAATTAAATCAAACTTTTTTATTACAAGATTCAAGTATCAAATAATTCGCGTCAATAACGATTTTACATGACTAATTCTAGTGTCACTAGATTTCAGTGAAAATTTGAAAAAATAAAAAATTATGTAAATTTTTCATCGCTGTAAAATATTTTGAGGAACAATTTTGTAAGATACATGTGATTTCTAAAGTGTTATTAATAAATAATTTTTACTTCTTCCGTTTCTTTTCAATAATCAACAATAAATAATTTTAGAAAAAAAATATTATCTTTATTCATAAACTTAAAATAACATTGATTATTCTCATTGTATTATATATTATATCTACATAAAAATCTTAAAACACAGATGAAAAAAAGAAGCTATGAGTATTTATTAAATGAATAGAGTTAAAGTTGTTTAATAAAGTGAATAATATATAATAAAGTAATGAGTGAGTAAAGCAGTAGAAGAATTGATTAAAAAAATGTAGTTAATGTCAATGATAATAATATATTGTTTAGTTGGTGGATATTATTGATAAAGAAAAGAGTTGACCTTTTGGATTTGTGACGAGAATATAGTTAAAGATGAGTTTAGTTAAAAATTAATGAGATGAGAATTAGTAGTGGATAGCATTATAACACCGACCAGGCAACGACTTTGATGTAAAATTAATTAATTAATAATTAGTAATTAGGGATTGTTTATGAAAAGCATGTTTTAGCAATAAAAGGTAGAGAATATGTGTGTGCATATTCAGGCAACCTAGACGAATAGTTAGTGATACTGAAGTGGCTTGTGAGGGACACTATTTCTCAGCATCATGTGTTTTCATTTTCATCTTCTACCTTCACAATCACAAGAATCTTGAAATACAAGCTATATCATATCTATTCAAGGGAATCCAATATCACTATGCAAATACAATGCATCAATCTAACCCAGGGGGAATGTATTCTAATTCTATCCATTCTTTTCACTAATCATTATATATTTATCTATTTCTAATTATCATCTTTCATTCATATTATATCTTTCTCATCATTTTTTTCTTCAAACTTTTTTAAAAATAAATAAATGTTTTAATATTGAATGACACATTTAAGAAAATCATAAACGATATATAAGTAAAATTATTCATACAAAAATAAATTAAATTAAAAGCATCAATATTAAATATTTACTAATATACTCATAAAGTAAATACAAATTGGAATTTCTTTAAAAATGAATGAGGTGTTCGTTATATGACTTAATATAGAAAAGTTGTTTTAAATTACAAAAGTTTTATCACACGTTTTATTCCTCAATTTTTTAATCAGTTCACATAAAAAACAATGTGATGTAATGTCCTCCCTTCATGGCTTTTAAATTTTGAAGATATTGAAACACTAATAAAATTTAAGGATTAAAGTATAATAATAATAAAAAAAAATACTTATATGTGTAAATATTATTATGGTCTTAATAAAAAAATCTAAAATAAATTATTTACAAAGATACGAAAATAATTACTTCAAAATTAAGATAAATTTTAAACAAAATTTAAGAAACTTAATGTCTTTCCATTTTTATATTTACAACTACCATTAAGAGTGTCATATAGCTATTTTTCAAAAATCAAACTATACTTAATCTTACAAAATGAATTTATAAAAAAAGATTTGCACTAACTTATATACAATAAATTTATTGAAGTGAGATCTTTAATACACTTCCTTTGGAATGAAATATATGCATATTAAACGTGAAACTATATATTAATGAATGATACAATAGTCGTCTCATAACAAATAATACCGTATGTTTAACAAATAACAAATTTCGTTAAGATAAATTTTATATAACTTTCACATGTTAAAAATTCAAATTTAAGTTTAACTCAACCTTACAAAATTGTTCAATACACAATAAGTTCAACAAACAAAAACTTTTGGTAATAATAATTCAACTTTGTCTTATGAAATATCTAAACTAACATAGACTTAACTAAACTATGAAGATATAAACAAAATAAATAAAATTCACAATATAAAATTATATTATTAGATTAATCACCTTAAAAAAAATTAATACTACAATACATAAACCCTAAACTGTAAACAATATTACAACACCTAATTAACGACGGTCATTGCTTTTCAAGAGTACCTAAGATAGTTATATATCACCATCATTTAACGGTTTCAATATTTCCATCATCTTGTTGTTTATAGTTAAAAAAGAATAAATCTCTAAATTTTGTTCAAGAAAAAGTAACAGAAATTTGAAGAACCTTAACCCAAAACCGAATAATAAAATCTAATTAAGAAATTTAATATTATTTATCACTCAAAATTTTAAGAAAATAAATTTATTGTTTATAAACGTTGTTCAAGTTTTTCATTTCTGCATCAAATTTATATTATATTTCCAATAATCTCTAATTCAAGTATGAGCTCTTTTGTGTTATAACACATATCCTCAAACAGAAATATTTCAAAAAAATTTATACAACATAAAATTTAAATTCATGCTTAAATTTTTAATAAATACTTGGTCCATTGGAAGACTTCCCCACCATCACGTAAACAATCAAACTTAATTATTCTCATTAGCATTTGCTTATCAAATAAATTGATCGTCCAGTTGGTTAATATATGTTTGACATCGAACTTGAATGTATAGTCTATTTTTGTTTACACTCCAATCATCTAATAATGGATTTGAAGGGAAAAAAGGAATAGGAAAGAAATGGAAAAAAAAAACAAGGAATTATTGGGTCTATCGAGGAGAGGTTCACGGGAATACCCAATATCAATAAGATATGAATCCAACTATATAAGAGATTGACTCCACTCTCTACCCAAAACCTTAAGACAATAGATTAATGTGTCTTTTACCTTTATATAGTGTTCTACTTTCTCATTTCTATCCAATGTTGGACTTGGACTTGGACTCGCACTTGTATTCCCAACAATCTCTCTCTCAAGGGTGAGTCCCTTCCACATTAGCACACTCTCCCTCTATACCACTATTGGGTCTATCGAAAAAGAGGTTCATCGGAGAGACACAAGGGTTAATGGGTCTTTCACCTTTATACAGTACTCTATTTTCTCATTTTTATTCAATATGGACTTAGACTTGCATTTGCATTTCGAAAATGAATAAGGTGGTGTGTACATTCTTTGACAAAGCTAAGGCTAATAGTCATTAGTCGTAATTAATAAAACCTTCAATACAGCACTGTGTTAAACTTATTCATCCACAAATTGTCGTCGACTCGAATAATACTTGCACGTGTATTCACTGTATAATACATCGTATTGTCATAAAAACAATTTCTTAATTAGTGTTGTGCTATGAAAGTGTATTAAGTTGTACGCACCCTCGAAATTTTTATTAATATTCTTCCATTTGATTTTATAAAAGTTGAAACTCCTTTTTAATTATAAAATGAATGTTCAAATTCTCACTGATAATATAAAAAGAAAGAAACATAGTTGGACCAACACCATAGTCGGGATAGATTGCGAACTTTGAAAACAAAAAATCTTGGTTAAAATATAAAATATATGATAAATTGTGAATCTAGTTGAATCAAGTTGACAAAATCTACCAACACTCTGAGCTTCATGCATCCATGTTGAAGCAGAACAGGTTTTACAAGTTAGAAGGGTTGGTAGAACATGTGCTTCGGCCATTTTTATTTTTTCAACACATCTAGATTCTTTTAATAATAAATATTATAATTTATATTCAATTTTAGTAACATTTCTTCTTTTAATCATATTTTTTCATCTTCAGAATTTAAACATATATAAGATCTTTATAGCTAAAACCAATCTGAGAACAATGTTACATACGAAAGACATAGACATATTTGTGTTCACCTTTCCTAAGAAAAAGGTTGTTAAGAACACAACCTATTATTCGAAAAGAGAAAACTACACAACCAATTTCACAAATTTTTCTATTCAAAGCAAATGTTTTAAACTAAGTCAAACTATCAAAATTTTTGCAGTCTTTGCATCGCATTGTTCATTTTTATAATATTAAAGTTTCTGTAAGATTTCAAAACAATTTAAAACCTGTGGTTCAAGGATTCAAGACATTCATATCAACACTTCAAAGTTGAAAAAATAAAATAAAAGAAAAATAAGGTCAAAATACCAAGTTGGATTTTAAAAATAAAGAAATAATAACAAAGTACGACATTGTTTCTTATAGTTGGTATTGTGCTAATGGTTCTATATTGTTGGGATAAACTAAATTTTAGGGTTTTATTAATATTTTATTATCAGTTTTTATTATTTGTACTTGGTCCAAAGTTCGATTTGGACTTTAAGATTTAATGAAAATCACTCACAATGGATTGAAGAATAAAATTATTTGTGTGAGTCACCATTTTTAACACCTCCTCCTTGATAAACAGGAGTAGTTGATGTTGGATCCCCACCTACAGGGGTGAGAAGATAGCAAAAGATGCATCTTCAAAAGACATCAGCTTCAATGTCTGCCAGCCGAGTTGTGGAGAAGAGTTTGAAATAATTGACAGATGATTTCGAGAGTTTTGTGTGCGTCGTCGAGGAGTCGAAGGACATATCAAAGCTCATGGTTGAAGACTTTGATCGGGTTCTGGAGACGCACCGACAGCGGAGATTTTAGCCACTAGTTCAAGTGCTTCAGGAAAAGTTTGGGAGAAATTCGGAACACTCAAGGTCCTGGGAGCAAATTTCGAAAAGAATGAGGAGTAAAATGAGGAGAAGAATAAGGAGAAGAGGTCTGGGAGCAAAAGGCAAGAATAAATGATGAAAAATTTAAGTATATGGAGGAGTTTGTTGGGATAAACTAAATTTTAAGATTTTATTAATATTTTATTGTCAGTTTTTATTATTTGTATTTGACTCAAGGTCTGATTTGAACCTATTTAAAGGTTGCTAAGATTTAATAAAAATCATCCACAACTTTTTAATACCCCTACTTGATAAACCCAACATCTATTTCATATATGTCTCGACAAGTTCGCCTTTAAGCTAATGGATTGCCAAAACACATGCATTTTGTAATTATTAATTTCTGAGAAAATTGTCATAATATTTGAGCACGAAATATGAATAACGTGGTAACCATAAAGAAAAGAAGAATGTGAAATGGATCCATGGAAGCCGCTCAAGGAAAACTGCTGCTCTCGCCCATTGGATTTCTCTTTTTCTCAATTTTATATCTACCTACGTTATGATTAAACTTTTCTTTCTCTACTTTTTAGAAAAGGACTTTCCTTTACAATTCATACACGAGATTTGTATTCTTTGTTCAATCAATATAATAAATGTTTATTTTACATATTTTTTTTTAATTTTAAATCTAATTTAATCTTATAAACCTAACACATGTTTTATATATATTTAATATGAAATTTTCAACACATCTCTTTTCTTCTTGTCTTATTTCCATTTCATTACGATAAATTTCGAATGATTCTAATTAACACCGTCTTTTAAAATATAAAAAAAACTTTAATCCAAAAACTGATTTATAAGATAATGTTTGAATCTATTTATATAATTAAATTTATAAGCAAAGTTATTCATCATAATTTAAATAATATTTCTTGAAACGAGAAAGACATGCCAAATTATTATCCAAGTTAAAGGATAATTATGTAATAAAATATTTTTAGTTTTGTCTAAAAAGCTGAAATGTGATTTTAAAACAGTAAATATTTAGATATAAATGTTGAACCACATCAAATCAATGTCTATTACTATTCTGATTTGTAGTGTTATTTGTTTATTTTGTTTTATAGTTTAATTATACGTGTAAAAGAGTTTCTTTTACCAACATTATACATAAGAACCAAGACTTTCAAATTTTAAATTTCTAATAAATTTTAATAAATAAAAAGTATAGGTTGTACAAAAATGTTATATATATCAGCGATTCTCAACCCTAGATTGTATATATATATATATATATATATATATATATATATATATATATATATATATATATATATATATATATATATATATATATATATATATTTTGTTTTGCCTTATAGATGAGATTTGGTGGCTAGAGTTGTGTTGACCTTCGATAATGAAACCCATGTTCCGATGAAGATGGGACATTTTGGGGGAACGCACTTATGTTGTTGATGTTCTTTTTACTTTAATTTTGACAATAAATAGATAGGGTTTAGGGCTGAATTAGATTTCTAATCTTTGTCTCCATAACTATTCTAACCAAGCTCCTGGATTTTCTCTAACTGAAACTTTGCCTGCATTTCAATCTACCTCTATTTAAATTATACTTATATTATTGCAAGTGCCTATATTTTTTTCTAAGTCACATAGAGCCCAAGATTAGTGTAATAATTATATCTTTAAAAGTAGTTGTTAGTTGTATCCTTTAACATTACATCAATAAAAATTGGGTTGTGGGGAAGTTCGATAAAATAACTGATATTAGGAATGTATTGACACTCAAAGTAAAAATGAATTAATAACACTAATCAATGAAATTTTTCGATTTTAATTTTCTTAAATAATTTCATTTTGGTTAGCGTTTGTCATAAATTTCATGAAAAAAAAAAACACTTTGCATGTATTCTGTGAAAGGATGTAAAAGAAAACTGAGTTAATTAATTATTAGTGAAATATATGTTTTTGTCTTTAAGACGAAATTAAAACTCATTTTTATTCTAAAATTTGATATAAATTATTTTTAAACTTTAAAATTTAATAAATGTTTTTTCAACATATCAAATGACGTTTTAAAATGATATTTAAGTTGTTTATATTATTTAACACATTTTAGATTAAATTTAACAATATTACTTAATATATAAAATAAATTTAATATTATTAGATTAAAAAGATTATATACATTTATTTTTATAATTTTAAACAAAAATCAACGCAAAACATAAAATAGATTTAACTTTATTAGATTAAAAAAATTATATTCATTCATTTCTTAAAATCAAAATATATTTTGACAAAAACATATATCTCAATTTCGTATTCAAATTTAAAAATAAAAATATATTTAAACGTTAATTATATGTAAATCAAAGCTCACAAATACTTTGAAAGACTTTCATTCTCACACACATTGCGGGACTTTTAGAAACATTACGTACACAACACACTTTGAAGGATTTTCATAAACATAAATACAAAAATATTAAGGAGTTAACATTATTTAGCTTAAATAGGCCAATAACTATAGAACTTTAAATATTAAGAAATTAATAATATATTAATACACTAATAATATTTTTTAGTCAATAATATTGTTAATACTTATATATATATATATATATATATATATATATATATATTATGTATGCATAATGTAATATAAATTTATGAATTACTGAAATGGACAAATACATTAGAACTTGAAATGCATCCGAGTTGCTAGAAAGAGTTCGATCAATCAATGATGATAGTTGCTGAGACCAAACTTGAAAATATTCCAATGCAAAATCATGATGCATATATATATAAATATATACACATGCACATAGAATAGGTACATGAATGTATGTACATGGACAGCTGGGCAAGCACGTCTAGGTGAGAGGTTACAGAGATGATGAAATGGGTGAGAAGAAGAAAGAAGAAAGAAGAAAGAAGAAGATAAAAACATGAACTAAAAAATGCAAACCATGCATGCAAGTGATTAATCATGTGGGAAGGTGCTCAAGACCTAACCCACTTTATTTAAATATCGTTATTCGATTGCATTACAACTTTTCAAATTATCTTCCAAATATTTTTTATATATTCCTTTCGAGTTATTCTCTTATTTACTCAACATATTCTATAATAATATTTACATTTTATTTCTTCCAAATGTATGAAGTAAATTATTTTGTACATATAATATTTTAGTTAATATAAATTTATATGAATCAAAATAATAATAAGATGAAAAAAAGAGTTAATTTGGTTTCAATATGAATAATAAAAATATAAAAATAATACTATGAAAGAAAGGTCACCTGAGTTTTATTTAAAGATCATTTTTATATATAAAAAAATAGAAAGATTATAAATATAAATTAAACGATTATTTTTTATTCATTCATTTTTTTTCTTTTTTGAACTCAAATTTGTTGATCACTTTTGTAAGTTAGAGAATAATTGGGTTAATATTGTGTTGTCAAATTTAATTACATAGGAGCCTATGAGATAATGAAAGAGTGTGTCCTTTTTCGTAATATTATAAGAATATAATCCATATTATATATATATATATATATATATATATATATATATATATATATATATATATATATATATATATGGGTTTGCTAACGCGCGTACGCCTGTTTTTAAGTTGGTACGTAATATGTATCAGGTTTTAGTAGACAAAAATACCCTTATATATCATGGATTCTAAGTTTTAAGGTCATGGATATTTTAATAATGTTCATTCTCAAAACTAAAAAAAAAAAAAAAAAAAAAAAAAAAAAACTCAAACCCGTACTCACCTCCCTCATTCGTTAAACAATTTCTTACAAAAAGAAATGATTTTATAATGATTTTTCATTTTATAATTTTTGTCTTATCTAATTTTCATAAGCATAATGACATCAAAGGAATTGGTAATTGGCTAGTAAAAAAATCAGAAATGTTGTTAAACAATTTCTTACAAAAAAATGATTTTATAATGAGTTTTCATTTTATAATTTGTCTTATCTAATTTTCACAAGCATGACATCAAAGGAATTAGTAATTGGTTAGGAAAAAAATCAGAAATGGTTGAGAAGGAATGAGAGAGGTGAGTAAGGGTTTGGGGGGTTTCGTGTTGTTTTAGTTTTGATAATGAAAATTATTCAAATGCCCTTAATTTTAAAACTTAGAATCTATAATATATGATGGTATTTTTGTCTACTAAAATCCGATATACACATTGCTAAAATGTACCAACTGAAAAACAAA
The DNA here is from genome assembly GCA_027742785.1 of Vigna reflexopilosa. Classification (NCBI taxonomy): domain Eukaryota; kingdom Viridiplantae; phylum Streptophyta; class Magnoliopsida; order Fabales; family Fabaceae; genus Vigna; species Vigna reflexopilosa. The sequence continues at coordinate 11,485,798 of CM050918.1, forward strand.
CGTACACGCGTTAACAAACCCATATATATATATATATATATATATATATATATATATATATATATATATATATATATAACACATGAAATTTAAATTCGAGATTATTGATTGAAATAAAATAATATATGTGTTTCACAATATTTTTTTAAAACGTAATATGATTTGTTAAAATTTAAAATGAATAAAATTTATATTGTTTGAATTGGAGATAATAATTAAAATATACTTATAAATGAAAAAAAAAATGAGTAAAGTGATTTATAATAATGAATTTAAGGTGCATGTTCCCAAACTTATTAATGATATGGCTACTATTGTATTAGGGGACAAGGTGACAAGTTGAGAAATACAAGTGGATACAAATACTTTTCGGAGAAAACTTATCAAAGATCGAATAATTTAGCAGCATTAAACCATGAATTAATTTTCGTGGAAAGAAAATATATATGCATCAAGTTTCTAATATATATTAAGCTGAACGTCTTTTAATTTAATCATAGTTTTAAAAACTCATAATCAAGATTAAAAACTATTTCATACAACTTCTATATTAATATAAAATTATTTTATATCTGATTTATATAAATTAAAATTAATAGAATTGATATATTTAAAAAAAATAAATTAAAATATAAATGTTTTTAACAATTATTATTGTTATTTATTATTATTACTATTCAATTTGAAATTAATTTAACATAATAATCTAATTATTAAATGAATAAAATGTATTTTTTTATCTAAAAGAATGTTTTATCCAAAATGAAATACCTCCCTCAATCACATGTGAATTTTAGGTGTGGTCTTCCATATTTTATATTAATTTATTTTATTATTATTATTTTAATAAATAAATAATTTTAATATGTCAATATAATTGATGAGACGTAAAAATTCATGTATGATAACATGACCTGTTTAGAAATTAAATAAGCACATCATATTTTTCTTATCAGGAAATAGTATTTATCTCCCATTAACATCTAATCATTTCCTTTTTAAAATTTCTGATAATTGCTCTTTGAAATCACAAGTGTGTTTCAATTGGTGTTTCTCACTAATTAATATGTAATCGTTTTCTTTTTCAAATTTTATAATTATTTCTCTTTGAAACGCATGTAGACAATGTTTCTGTACTATTTATTATATTATATTATATTATATATATATATATATATATATATATATATATATATATATATAACAAAATATGCACATTACATTGTTACCAACAATATAATAATTCATATCATTTTTATTTTAATTAGGCTTAATTAGTAATTTAATCTTTTTATTTTAAATTATTTTATTTATTTTGGTTTTTATATTTTTTTTTGTCAATTAAGTTTTTGTGATTAGGAGAATAAAAATTACATTATTATGCTTAAGAGTCCACGATGAGGAGTGTTACAATTCTACCTAGTTAATCTTTTATTCCTTTTTTAAGTTTTTTTTGGTCAATTTGTTGCATGTGGAGTGTTGCATCCTATGTGATTATATGTATGTAGAAGTAATGTAGCCTGTTAGAAATTCACAATCTAAGTAAAGAAAACTAATAAATTATAATATTATCCAATATGATAAATATGTGATTAATGTTTGGATGAGAAGACATTAGTTATAATATTTAATTTAGTATATGGATCTTTTAAATTGTTGAGCCAAAGAGTTTGATTTTAGAATGATGTGTTGATGAATATAAATGTTTGAGCTGTTAGTTAAGAGATTTGAGTTATAATGTTCCAATTGGTTTATTGGTACTGTCTAGGAATATTTTGAGTTAAATTATACTTATTATTACGTATAAATGGATCAATTTGATACATATATTATATATCATAATATATATATATATATATATATATATATATATATATGGGTTTGTTATATATAGGGGTTTGTTAACTTGCGTATGCTTATTTTTCAGTTGGTACATTTTAGCAATGTGTATCGGGTTTTAGTAGACAAAAATACCCTAATATATCATGATTATAAGTTTTAAGGTTAATAATATTTTAATAATTTTCATTTTCAAAACTAAAAAAAAAAACCTCAAACCCTTGCTCACCCCTCATTCCTCTTAACCCTTTATCTTTCCTCCATATCTCACTGCAACATTTTCTCTGTCATTGCTACTATAGCTCAAACTGAAAAAATCAGAAACACTCGCGGTTAAACAATTTCTTACAAAAAAAATGATTTTATAATGAGTTTTCATTTCATAATTTTTGTTTTATCTAATTTTCACAAACATAATGATATCCGGAGGAATTGGTAATTGGCCTGAAAAAAATCAGAAATTCATTGTTAAACAATTTCTTACAAAAAAATGATTTTATAATGAGTTTTCATTTTATAATTTTTGTTTTATCTAATTTAATCTAATTTTCACAAGCATAATGACATTTGAAGGAATTGATAATTGGTCTGGAAGATTTTTTAGAGATGATGATTCAACATCCGTAGATGATGAAATTAGAGAGGTTAGTGAAGATGATGAAATTGAAGAGATCTTGAATGAACCTTTTTTGAAGGCGAATATGCCAATAACTCAATTCTTTACAAAAACAAATTGTTTAACAGCGAATATTTTTTCAATTGAAACTAGTGTAGGGATGACGGAGAAAATGTTGGAGTGAGAGATGAAAAAGAAAGGATTGATAGGAATGAGGGAGGTGAGGAAGGGTTTGGGGGGGTTTTTTTTTTTTAGTTTTGAGAATGAAAATTATTAAATTACCCTTAACTTTAAAACTTAAAATCTATGATATATTAGAATATTTTTGTCTACTAAAACCCAGTACACATTACTAAAATATACCAACTAAAAAATAGGCGTACGCAAGTTAGCAAACCATATATATATATATATATATATATATATATATATATATATATATATATATATATATATATATATATATATATATATATATATATTATAAGATATATTAAATATTAGGTAATCAAATATTGCGTTGGCTATAATTTAAGCATTATTATAATTTGTGCATATTTGTGCAGTTGTCATTCCTTTAATAAATGACGAATTATAGAACCCATATATATATATTACCATATTCTTTGAAATAATACATCAGAATTATTCTTTAAACCTTTTTATAGGGTATCAAGAGCCAAACATCAACATCCTCTATAATATAGGAATTGGTGCTTCTTTATTTCGTTGAATATTTTTGATGGCTTCTTTCGATAAAATTCAATCGGAGAAACATGATTCTAGGACTCCTACTGCTTCTAAGAGCCATTGTTCTAAAAGTGTTATTATTAATGTCAATGGGGTTTCATCTCCTATTGAAGGTGTAGGTATTATATCCCTTTCATTCTTCTTATCGATTTCTGATGTTTTATTTGTAATTACATTGAACTGTAATCTTATCTCTGACAACAAATTAACAAAATCACATCCTTGTGTTGTCATGTTTTACCCAACCCATTGTCTTTTTCAAAACATCTATTCCAAGGAGAAGATTGTCAGTGGTAGAGAGAGTAATGATTGTATTATCTTTAAAATGTCTCACAACAAACTCATAAAGGAGCGTTGACTTGTCCTTCGAATGATCACATACAAGATAAAAATATAAAGATAATTTAGTTATGGCATAGACGGTTGGGACATCCCTCTTTTGGTTATTTAAAAAAATCATTTCCATCATTATTTCATAAATTCAATATTTCTGATTTTTATTTTTTGTGAAACTTGTGTTAAGGAAAAAATTTATCGTGTTGCGTTTCCTTTAAGCAATAAATAAAAACTGGGTAACCTGCTCCATAATCTACACATAATGGAAAAAAATGGTTTATCAGTTTCGTTGATATTTGTACTAGGGTAACTTGGGTGTTTCTTCTTAAACATAAAAGTGATGTGTATGATGTGGTTCGTTCCTTCCATCATATGATCGTTACACAATTTAACACATCTATTAAGGTCATTTGATCAGACAATGGAGGGAAATATTTTAATACTGAATTAATAGAGTTCATGAACTCTAAAGGCATCTTGCATCAAACTACATGTCCTTATTCACCATAACAAAATGGAGTGGCTGAGAGAAAAAATAGACATATATTAAAGGTGCAAGATCACTTTTGATAGATGGTAATGTCCCATCTCATTTATAGGGTGAGGCTATGAGTTCTGCAGTTTATTTAATTAATCGAACTCCTTCTAGTGTACTTAACTTTTGAAGGCCTTTAGATGTGTTGTATGATCATTGTATCCTTCCTTCCATAGTTCATTTACCACCTTATGTTTTTGGATGTGTTATATATGTTCACTTATACTCACACACATCAACGTACAAAGCTTGAAGAACGAGCTATCAAATGTGTTTTTGTTGGATATGGATCAACTAAAAAAGGTTGTCGTGCTTGCCATCCACCATCAAAGAAATTTTATATCTCTATGGATGTGACATTTAATGAGCAAGATTTTTTTTTATGTTGATTCTACACTTTAGGGAGGCAATGAAAGTGAAGTGCATAATCATGATGTTAATATGTTTGATATCTCACATATAAAATTATATTGTGAAGATAAATTATCGTGTGAGGATCATTCTGCAGGAAGTGAGCCAATCCTAGATATGGACACTTATTTTTAGGATAATACAGTGTCTTCTGATCATAATTAATCGGCTCAATCTTCTCCACGGGTTCGACTTGACTCTTTAGAGGTACCTTCTGATCCTATACTTGATAATACTAATTTAGATGAAACTAATCATGAAATTGATTATTGTCTGCGTGAGACCACCAACACATCAAACACTGAGTCTACTACTGTTCAATATAATCTTCCACCCCGTTCTAACCGTGGTCAACCTCCAACTAAATATGAACCAGACCTCCAAGCCAAAGTTAAATATCTTATTAGTAAATATGTGTCATCTCATAGGTTATCTCAGTCATATGCATCATTTGTATCTCAATTATCTTCAATTTCTATTCCTAGTAATATATAGGAAGCTCTGGAAGATCCTAGATGGACTAGAGCAATGGTTGATGAGATGACAACTTTAGAAAAAAAACAACACTTGGGATCTTGTGTCCTTACCAAGAGGGAAAAAAACTGTGCGCTGCAAATGGGTATTTACAATTAAGTATAAAGCTTATGGAATTATTGAGGGGTATAAAGCATGACTTGTGGCTAAAGGTTACACTCAATCTTATGGTGTAGATTACTAAAAGACGTTTGCAACGGTAACCAAGCTCAACACTGTGAGAATATTTCTATCGCTAACAACAAACCATGAGTTACCTCTTCTACAATTTGATGTGAAAAATGTTTTCCTGCATGGAGAAATTTCAGAAGAAATTTATATGGATTCTTCACCAAGCATGACAAATTCAATTGGAATGAAGGTTTGCAAATTAAAGAAGGCTTTATATGGATTAAAACAATCCCCAAGAGCATGCTTTGGAAGGTTTACCAAGTCTATGAAGGCTTTTGGCTATAGAGCAAGTAACTCTGATCACACCTTATTTTTTAAGAGAGGAAAAGGAAAAGTTACAATTTTGATTATATATGTAGATGACCAAGATGAGATTTCTAGTTTACAACAATACCTTGCATCTAAATTTGAGATGAAACAACTTGGAAACCTCAAATATTTTTTGGGTATTGAAGTAACTAGATCAAAACATGATATTTTCCTATGCCAAAGAAAATATACTATTGACTTAATATGGAAATTGGGCTGCTTGGGAGTAAATCAATTAATACATTAATTGAACAAAATCATAAACTCTTTAAATGCTCAAATTCAGCAAGCATAAACAAAGGAAGATACCAAAGGCTGGTAGGAAAATTAATTTATTTATCTCATACAAGTCCAAATATTACCTATGCAGTGAATGTTGTTAGTCAATTTATGTATGACCCATGAAAGTTTTATATGGATGTTGTTGAGAGGATTTTGAGATATTTGAAGTATACTCCTAGAAAAGGAATTTTGTTCTCAAATCATGGAAACTTAAAGGTAGAAGGGTACATTAATGCAGATTGAGAAGGTTCAAAATATGATAGAAGATTTACCTCTGGATATTTTACTTTTGTAAGAGGGAATCTTGTAACTTTGAGGAGTAAAATAACAGCATGTAGTAGCAAGATCTAATGCTGAAGCAAAATTCAAGGCATGACACTAGGTGTATATGAACTTTTGTGGATTAAAAATATACTATCAGATTTGGACTTTAAACCAAATGAAGCTATGAGTTTGTATTGTGAAAATTCGTCGACTATAGCAATTGCTCACAATCCTATGCAACATGATAAAACAAAGCATGTGGAGATTGATAGATATTTCATCAAAGAGAAGCTTGAAGCTAGAATTAATTTTCTTTCCTTTTGTAAGATCAAAATTACACCAAAGGAGTGTCAAGCATATTATTTAATGAGTCTCTGTTGGAAGTCCCACATCGACTAGAGATAAGGCCAATTCAGTGTATATAAGTGGGTGCAAACCTCACCCTACAAGCCGATTTTGTGGGGTTGAATTAGGCTTAAAGTCCACTTCTAACATGGTATCAAAGCTATGATTAAAGCCTATCCTAACGATATCTATTGTTGTTGGGCATGTTGTTTCACCCGCTATCGGGCCGCTATCGGACCACCCATTAAATGTCTAATCTCACGCTCGAGATGTATATACCTCGGCGTGAGGGGGGTGTGTTGGAAGTCTCACATCGACTATAAATAAGATCAATTCAATGTATATAAGTGGGTGCAAATAGAGGATATGATAATGTATTTTTCATGGGTTGAATTAAGCTTAAAGTCCACTTCTAACAAGGAGAACTAGATTATTACAAATAGAGGATATGATAATGTATTTTTCATCATTGAGAATAATAATAAGTCTTATTTTCAACTGTCCCTATTAAGTTGGGAAATGTGTAATATCCATGCACCAACTTGAGTGAGGGTGTTAAGATATGTCAAATATTCTATTAGTAAATATTAGATAATCAAATATTATGTTGGCTATAATTTAGACATTATTATAATTTGTATAAATGTGTACATTTTTCATTCATTTAATAGACAGAGAATTATAGAATATATATATATATATATATATATATATATATATTATTCTATTATTTGAAATAATACATTAAAATTATTTTTTAAACCATCATCTTCAAATAAACATCAATTAGAATATATGATAAACATCAATTAGAATATATGATGAGTTTTTCAAAGAAACATCACCATAAATATATAATACTGAGTCAAATAGCCGTATAAAGAATTAATATTATCTTTTTAATCCAAAATTTTAAGAAAATAAATTTATAAATTTTTCGTTCATAGTATTTTATTTTTTTATTTTTATTAAACGTGAAACTTATACTTATAATTTGATTCCCAACCATATGAAATGCTAAAATTAAAGGAGTAATTTAATTACTGCATCCTCCGGCCCACTTTCTCCAAGAAGCTTAGTCAGCTTCTGGAATAAAATAATGTGAATGATTAGAGTTTGGATGAAAGGAGGAGTGGTGGCAGTGAAGAGTTATTTGTCTTGATATGATGATGATGTTGTAAACTGAAGAGAGTATGAGGGTCCCATATTTATATTTTGCTTGGGAAGGCCATGCCAGTAATGCAATCTGAAGCAGTTTATGATTTTTGAGATGCTCAAGTACTGAAAGTACAGCAATGGATGAGTTAAGTCTGTAAAACCCAACTCCTTAATCAGACGCCAATATCACCTGTTTGCTCAGAAATGTATCCTAACATTCGGACATTTGGAATCAAATCAAACCCCAATAATGCACTAAGTATTCAATTATTCAACATACAATAATGGTAGTTTTGATCTGCAAGGGATCACTCAACAAGGCAAAGAGGAACTAAAGCGATTTGATGTTGCCATGTTATGCTTAATAATTACAAAAAGGAAAATATTAACTATACTTGAATGTCAATTGACGAAGTTGACAAGCTTATTAAATTACAGGTAAATGATTGTGTAATGAGTTATAGATTGAAGCCTTGACTCTGCCTTCCTTACCCCTAAAACTATGCCTGCAAATCTGTCTATTAACAGTATATACTATTCGAAATGGCAATGGTCACAAAGGAGCACATCATGTGTGAATTCATTGCTAGAAGTTCTACAAAGCAATATGGGCTGGTCAACATATCATTACATTAGTCGGCACAGATTTAAACTATACGCAAAATCATCATTTTCAAACTCTCCTAAAGGATAAACTAATCATACTTTATTACTAACAAGATAAGAGTTTCACATGAATCAATACCAAAATGAAAATTCAACTATCCCAACACTGGTGCTATTAAGCCATAATGGTCAAATGACTCGTATGGTTTTGCTTAAAGTATAATTAAGCAGTGCTAATGATGGTTTAATGAAAGTGCTTGGGTTGGTTTTGAACATGAAATGAGATCAGCCACAGTGTTTGACTCGGATTCATACTCATTAATTTACAAACAGATCTGTTATCAATTGTTATATTTTTGCTTTATGTACAGAGTATATTAATAAAGTAAATTACAATAGTTTCTTCAAATAATGTAAAATTTATATTTTTAAGAATAAAAATCCTATCATGATTAACAATATGATTATGTTTTAATTAAGAAACTACATTTGATAATTAAGATGATGCATCACCTGAAAAGTGATGGCCTTTTGTTGTAGACTTGTAGGCTAAAAACAAGCAGTAACTCCCAAAGCAAGCATTGACATAAGAAATTTTTTAATTAAATGTATCACCGTCAGTGACCTAATTCTAACGGCTGCTTACTTTTAAAGGGAACATATACTATTGGTTGATATCCAACTATGTATCCAATAAGGTGGGAAGTTTTGCTATAAATAGCCATAGGTACTTCCCACCCAAACCACAGCACAAAACAACACTTGTTATTATCTCTTTCCCTCTCTCACACTTCCACTCTATAACTTTTCATCACTTTTTTGCACCTTTCATCTAATGGCAATTCCAGTGATTGATTTTTCAAAGCTGAATGGAGAAGAAAGAGCCAAAACTATGGCTCAGATTGCTAATGGCTGTGAAGAGTGGGGATTTTTTCAGGTACTTACACTGTTTATGTTTCAAGGAATGGTTCATATGATGTTTAAAACATGTTTATGCATATCAAAACTCATGCTTTGTGTTACAGTTGATCAACCATGGCATTCCAGAGGAACTCCTTGAGAGGGTGAAGAAGGTTGCCTCTGAGTTTTATAAGTTGGAAAGAGAGGAGAATTTCAAGAAGTCGACATCAGTGAAGCTACTAAGTGATTTAGCTGAAAAGAAGGACAGTGAAAAGCAGGAGTATGTGGATTGGGAGGACGTTATCACTCTCCTTGATGATAACGAGTGGCCAGAAAAAACACCAGGCTTCAGGTATATAAATAAAGCAATTCAACAGCTCTTCATACTTCAAGAAAGTCAAACAAAAACCAAAAAAAAAAAAAGTCGAACATCACATAAAAAAATATTTCATATGAGGAAGGACACCACCTATAATTTCATGCACACTCCCTTGTCATATGTACTTCTCTTATGTTCTTTTGCACAACTTCAAGCAAATAGGCGTAAATCAGAATTCGGTCCATCATACTCTTGATGAATAAAAATGGTCATTTCACCAAACATATAGATGACATGAAAGCAAACCTGAATATGGAAACCATAGACAACGACCATAGAACATACTAATTTAGTGGTGTCATGTCACAACACAATAGGTAGAGCTTCCTCATGATTGAATAACTGAATTTTGACATGGATGACAGGGAAACCATGGCGGAATATCGGCGTGAGTTGAAGAAATTGGCAGAGAGGATGATGGAGGTGATGGATGAGAATCTGGGGTTACCCAAAGGATACATCAAGAAGGCACTGAATGGTGGAGATGGAGAGGGTGCATTCTTTGGCACCAAGGTGAGCCATTACCCTCCATGTCCCCATCCAGAGCTTGTGAAAGGTCTGCGAGCTCACACTGATGCAGGAGGTGTTATCCTTCTGTTCCAAGATGACAAGGTTGGTGGCCTCCAGATGCTCAAAGATGGGCAATGGATTGATGTGCAACCTCTGCCAAATGCCATTGTGATCAACACCGGTGATCAGATTGAGGTCCTGAGCAATGGAAGATACAAGAGTTGTTGGCACAGGGTTCTGGCCACTCCAGATGGGAACAGAAGATCAATTGCCTCCTTCTATAACCCATCATTCAAGGCCACCATATGTCCTGCACCTCAACTCGTGGAAAAACAAGACCAACAAGTGGATGACACTTATCCTAAGTTTGTTTTTGGTGACTACATGTCTGTCTATGCTGAGCAGAAGTTCCTTCCGAAGGAACCAAGGTTCCGAGCTGTTAGGGCCATGTGAAGAAACCACTTGCTTTCTGCATAAAAAATACATTTGCTCCTCCCCCACTTTTTCCTTTTTTTTTCTATATTTTCTTTGTTTTCGGGTTTTGATACCATAAGATATGCTTGATAGTAGCAAAGAATACCGTTTGGTTGTCATTCTCTACATAAATTTCTGCACAATCGAAAATAACCATGGGTATTTAGTATTGCCTTTTTCAGGATTTTGCCTCCTCCTGATGTCATGGGGGAACTAGTGTGTATCCATCTGTGCTTGCATGGTACAATAGTTCTATTAGATGAATTCTACTATAAAGTTGTCCATCATAAATTTCTCTTTATTCTTTCCTTTTGTATATACTGTTGTTGTCTTGGTCTGCTTTCGGTTATTAGCCACTAACACGAAGTATAATAAATGCGATCATCTCCATGGAGCAGTTATCTTTCTCTTTTTCTTTTTCTCGACGCAATCAATCACTATTAAATTTTGGGACAAGTAGCTGCCGCTTAGCTACTGGCATGTTATGGAAATGTCGAAGTATACATTTTCCTTTTCTTTAGCGAAGCATTAACATAACAAAATTTATAACTGATTCAATTTACACCCTTTTGCTTGTTAAGTACACAAATACAGATTTCATAGGTCATCAAAATATCAAAAACTTGTAAATCATAAAATTCTTACAAGGAAATTGCATAATACTTTGACAAAGTTAGTGTAAATCCAGATAGTTGACAGAAACTGTAACTCTGGATTTTTCTTCTTCCCGGAAGGGAGGCCATTGTTACACAAACATGTACATAATATGGCAGAATTTATGTTTGCCGGTAATTACATGTTGAAATAGAGAGAAAACATCCAAGGATAACGTGAATAATGGTGAACTTCGAAACACACCAATGAGCTGCTTCTGAGATCAATTGACAGCTTTATATGTCAATACATATCATCTTGCCACAATAGTATGCATGGGAAGCCAATGTTAAAATAATGCAATAACTAGCACTCTATAGCAAGGTTGTGTATTCCTAACGTATATCTGTACATGTGAAGATAGCATCTTCGCTCTTCACTTTCACATGCTTTATAGAGCCTTTTGATCAAGCCTTTCATTCCAATTTAGGCAGCGAATTAAGCTATGAAACCAATCACCTGTTTGATCAAACTTGTTAACTGTTGGAAGTGGATACTGACTCATAGATATTCGTACCGAATCTCCTCTTGAAAGTTGCTGCCTTCTCTTTCCATCAAATGAAACCCAGGCATTGCTTCTTGCATCCTCTGGAATCTGTGAGCAATAAACTTGTGTCACTCATTATAATCACAAAATTTTAAATTAATTAGTTAACCCCTCAATTTCAAATAAAACAAAATAAATTGTCCCTAAATTTCCTGATCGTAATTACCATGTGACCTTAACAATGTAGCTTTTTTCAATACATGCCTGAGACAACTTGGCATATCTGAAGAGGAACACTTTTTTGGCAAAGACGCATCATAAGCAATTAAACGTACAACTTTGTAACTAACTTCACCTTCAATTCAAGTTGTGCAGAGTCTGGAAGTATGACTGGTCTAAATGAGAGTGAATGTGGACAGATTGGGGTAAACAGCATGCACGGAACATTTGGATGGACCTGCAGTTTTCTTTTTCATTAAAAAAGTTTATCGATCAAAACAGTAACTAATTCAGGCCGATTTCATACTGTTACAGAGTAGATAACATGCCACTAGAAGATTCGAGTACAAATAGAATTTAAGAGTTTATACTCACGGAAAGGAACCCATAAAAGACTACTTCTATGAGGTTTCTGTGCTAACTAAAACTCTGAACACAAACTCTTTGGATAATAACTTATCCACAAATGGAATGAATTCATAGTTACATGATTGCATCTTCAGAGTCCCTTTCTCTAGCTATGTTCACTACTCTACTTTCCACATTATAGAAGCCACATACACAAGGAATAATAAAAACAAGAGCATTTTCTCTATAAGATAGTATAATGTACGTATAGACTACATGAAACTTCTTTTGGGAAAGGTTCCACAAGGAAGGAAGAATGGCGGTCTCTACTTAAAATTGTTCTGTATTTTACAAAACAAGGACAAACCCAAAAGGTGGGTTTGAAGGAGAAAGGGACTGTGTCTTGGTGCAGTTATCTGCAACTCGCTCAGCTTTGTCAAATGTCAATCACCAACATTCCGAAGAATGTAAGAAAAGATTGTTTATCACAACTTAATTAATATCACGAGTTCCAGTTTTCTAAGAACATAATAATGATTCTCATCGGATTTCTTAATCTGCCTGTTGTAAATAGATGCTAATTTAGGATACAATCTCCCTGTATATATTCAAAATATATTTGTAATTATTAGGATAAATTTTATCTTTCCTATTTTCTCCATATTTCCCTTAATATGTTTAGTTTCCATATTTCCTTTTATAAGTTTGGCCGATAAATAGGGATCAGTTTTCATATTTCCTTTAGCCAATAAATAGGGATTAGAAATTGGACTAAAAAATCATTCACAGTATCCTCTTTTCAAGTCTGCCACTTACAGAGCAATGCACTGAAAATAAGAAAAAGAAGTGTCAGTACAATGTTCACCGTCTACTGAGGGTAGAAAGAGCAGGTTAGGAAAATTGCTTGAACCAATAATAGCCAATGTTTGTAAGCACAGTTTATCAGGATTAGAAAGAATAACCCTTTATCCAGAGAAGGATTGTCCAAGTCTTACAAGGAGTAAATTGGTCACATTCCTAGCCAACATGGAATATTTTAACATCCAAACCTTTCCAAGGGAAAGATGTAAGACAGTAGTTCTATTTAATTTAGTAAAAATACAGCTCAAACCATGCTCCTAAAGAACTCAAGCTCAAGCTTACCATGGAACCTCCAGCAGCTGTAGAATAGGCAGTGCTTCCAGTAGGGGTGGCCACAATGACTCCATCAGCTTGTACCTGAAAGACATGACAATGATCGTATAGAATGAATGACACTGCTTCCTAAAGGTGTTTAAAGATACTAAAAGCTCTCATCACCAAATATAAAAGACAGAAATTTGGTGTGCAAATAACAATTACATAATCAAACATGCCTTGGTTATAAGTCTACCATGTTCATAACATTCAATCTTTGACAGGTATGGATTAGAACCCCGATCAACAACAACCTCATTGAGAATATCAAATACTTTCCCTGGTGCAGCTTTACCGTTTCGAAAAATTTCACATCGAAGACGCATTCTTAGAGTGATGTACACTCCATCTTGTGCACTATTACCATGGATAATTTGTTGTAAGTCCTGCTTGTAGTCTTCAAACTAGAAACAGAAAAAAGAATAGCAGTCAAATACATGGCCAAAAAGATACCAACATTTCTTTATGGTGAAATAAATGATGGATTTGAAAGGCTAACATTATGGGAAGTCAGGAAACCAAGAGAACCAAGGTTAAATGACACAACAGGGGGAACAGCACCTCTGAAGAGATTCGAAGCATGCAGTATAACACCATCTCCCCCCAAACAGGCTACAAAATCCACTTTCTCGTGTAGATCACTGAACCATAGGTATTAGATATATTAATCAACAATTTAATGAAACACAAATTTTATATAGTGGGAAAAGGTAAAGTTGATACACATAAATTCACAAACTCCAGTACCCAGTATCCTGACTATAGAAGGTCTGGACAAATCCAAACCCAGGAATGCTTGCAAATATATCATGCACATCTGGTTCCACAAATACATTCATTTTCTCTTGGTAATACAGAAAAGAAGCAACCTGCAGATTAGATACAGAAACTCTACTGAGAATGAATTTAACCAAACTAGTTATAAGAAATTCAGAACCAATATGTAGTTCCCAAAAGAATCACTAATTACAAATGTTGTCAGAATACCAAATTAAACACAGAATCACATTACCCAATCCCCAGTTCATACATTCACAAGAAGATTTATTTCCTAATTTTAATTCCTTTGCTATGTAAGGAACATTTTAAAGAGAAAACAGAGACATGTTGGGCTGAAAGCGTGTACTAAGACACCATGGAAATTAGTTTACCCATGGTTGACTAAGTTCACTTGTGGTAGACTCAGCTCACTCGTGGACTCAGTTCACTAATGGTAGACTCATGAGACAAAGTTTGAGTTACTGAGTCTGTGATTGGGCACAAAGTCAAGACGAAATGTTGTTATTCACGTTTTGGAAACCACATTGTAAAGAACAATAGGTTGGGTAAGTGATTCTCTAATAGAAAGCACACCTACGTTTTGTGCTTCTTCTCTAGCCACCACCACTTCACGTCACATATTTGGTGCCATTCACGTCTTCTCTACACCTTGTTCCCCATTGTCATCAAGTCACATTTATGAAAAGCATCTATAGTTGCATCTTCTCTGCACAATGCCTTCAACCGTTGTCATGCGGCTTTTCACCAACATTGTTCTCTTCTATGACAAGTCACGTCTCATCTCTCCAAAGAGGTGACAGTGTTTTTCCCACCACATATTTCCTATTATCCATTTTCTGTCTTTTATTTTATTTTCCTTTATGTTGGATCTATTTTGTTAATTACTAATTTCTTTTTCTTTTTCTTTTTCTTTTCTATTTCATGTTTAGTTGCAAAAGTTTTACAATGTCTGAAAGTGAAACCGGTTCAAATTATTATGATCCCAATATAGAAGCACTTCACTTCCTAGACTTAGAAAAATGTTGTAGGAAATAGGACATATGTTGGATGGAATCATGGAGTAGATGTTTTGGACAACAGAAAATAGTTAAATATAGTTATTGCTCAAAGGCATTCAATGGAGGAAATTTTGTATTCAAGCATCATCTTACAGTACTAGATATGATTCTGAACATTGTGCCTCGATGCCAAAAGAAGTTAAAATTGTAATGATGACTAAGGAACCATCAATGAAGAAATGAAGGTTGAATAGCATCGAAGAGTTTGATGATATGAAGAGTGAACGGGTGGTTGCCACTCAAAGTAATAGTAGAATGCTCAAATATAAAAGAAAGGCCAAATAGTCATGGTGTTCAAACTAATTTAAATAAATTGTACAAAAAAGGGATAAAGAAAGTTTATTCTAAAGTTGCTGAATTTTCCTACAGTTGTCATTCCATTCAATGTTATTAAAAATCCAACTTTTGGAAAAATATGAGATGATGGAAAGATATGATGTTGGCTATAAACCTCTATCTTATGTTAGAGAAAATATTTTGAAACAACCAATGCAAAAAAAAAAAAACGATTTAATACTTGAAGAGTATAGGGAGGCGTAGGAACATGTTGCACAATTATGTTTGATGGGCACACAAATAGAAAAGGATGTTCAATTTCTAACCTTTTGATAAACAGCCCTAAAGAAATTGTGTTTTTTTATTCATTGGATACCTTGCACATCCAAAAACCACAAATAAAGTGTTTAAAATATTGGATGATGTTGTGGAATTTGTTAGAGAGGAGAATGTGGTGAAAGAGGCAACTGATAATGCTGCAAATTTCAAAACAGTTGGAAAATTGTTGATGCAAAAACAGGAACATTTGTATTAGACTCCATGTGCATGCCCATTGCATTGATTGATCTTTGAAGATTTTGAGAAGCATCTAAAGGTCTATCAACTTCCTATCAAGAAGGGAAGAAGGATCACCACCTACATTTATGGTTGAGCAATGCTAATCAGCATGTTGAAGAAGTTACCACAAGGAAGATAAATAAGGTATGGTATTTTCCAAATAACCTCAGATTTTATTAAAATATAAAAAAGAGAAAGAAGAAAAACATTGGGAGACCACACCAAATCCATGATAAAATTACATCACACATAGGAAAAAAATACCTATTATGAAAAAAACTCATGATTTCATTCACGAAAATCATTTCATACTTTGAACTCCATAATGAAAAAGGCAAATTCCTTAGCATATTAAAAAATTTATCCTTAGTCAATCCTCTCACATTCCAAAAAAGGCCTTTAACTTTTAGAAGTTTTGCTTTGAAAGATTTAGTATTAACTTTCTTTGACCAACCCCTACAAGATTTCCCTGTAGTTTGAAGCGACCCATCATCCTTTTCAGTATTAGAATCTTTTTCCTCTCATCAAGCATACTAACCCATTAAGAAGATATTTTCAATTCCTCCACAAAACGAGTCTCCTTAGATGTCAAAGAATGGGGAATTGCCTTTGAACTACTATGAGTTAAATTTAATTGTTGTAATTTCTGCAAACTATTAATAATGGGAGTGACATCATCTAAAGACGGCATACCAGCCAAAGAATCAGATTTCACTGGCACCATAATACTCATTCACAACACAAATATTATCATAATTAACCACCACTAACTCAGGTTGTGACTAAGCAACAGGTTGTACCACAATAGGTTGCATCATAAAAGGCTCCACCATAGACTCCATCATAGGCTTCACCATAGGCTCCACCATAGGTTCTACCACTTAAGCTAAAAAGCCCTCAGTCTCATTCTGTGCACCAACCACCTTAGGAATATAATGTTGTTGTATTTTTACGTCAACTATTTTCTCCCCAACAGAAATAACATTGGCATCCTATGCCTCATCAAGCGGCAACCCTCCCTTCAATTAGCCACCCACACCAAAGGTTCCAAATTTGCACCCCATTTCAACAATATAAGCGAACTTGCTCCAACCACGTGCCTATAAACGTTGCATCCAGTTGAATATAGTGAAAACTCTCCTTGTGTTGAATATACACATAGGGTCCTCTATTTATAATAGAAGAAATATGGGCTAAGCCCAAAATACAAATAAGAAATATAAACAAACTAACTAAAGATAAGAGATAAATATAAACTAAATATAATATCTCTAGCACTCACCCTCAAGCTGGAACATACAGATTGTATGGACCAAGCTTGGAATAAATAAACTCAATTTGAAATATGTAATCTGTCTTCAAGAGTGTGTGGCAAACAAATACGCAATCACAGGTCGACGAACAACTAACCGCAGTTTATGGACAGTGGTGAACAACTGCGAAACTTCAACTAGCACTATGAAACTTCAAGTAAGATGACTTTGACAAAGGAGGACAATGACAAACTGCAGGGACTGGATTGCCATCAAGTAAGGATGGGGCTTGCAGTGGCTGAAAGCGACAAAACTACAGGGACTGCCATCACTGACTGATGGGGTGATGGGGGCCTGTAGTGGCTCAAAGCGACAAAGCTGCAGGGACTGCCATCTCTGACTAGTGGGGCCTGCAATGGTTGGAAACATACTCCCCCTCACGGTGAACGGCGGAGATGACGGCGCGCCGATGACAAACTGTGAAAGTGGAAGATCATAATGAGCACTTATTCATCAAATCACCCAAAAACAAATTTGACAAAGGGTTGGTGAAATTGTTTCAACCCATAATTTTGGTGTTGAAATTCCTTGGTGTTAACCACCGACTGTCCTTGGATACCTTTCAGAATAGAGAAGAAGATAGCGGAAGCAATAGAGGTAGGACTAGGTGTTGGTGCATTGGTGGCACAAGTGGCGGAGACGACGGCCAGCGACATTGGCTGGTGACAGTGGCCGGAGACGGTGGCCGGAGATGGTGGCTGGAGACGGTGGACGGCTGGCGACGGTGGCCGGAGATGGTGGCTGGAGACGGTGGACGACTGGCGACGGCGGCCGGCCGGCGACAGTGGACGGAGGACGGCAACGGACGATGGCGGACATCGGCACTTGTGAGACAGAAACCAGGGATCGCCCATTGAAGTATAAAGACACAGGTTGAAAAAGAGACTTTTAGAGTGCCGCCGGTGGCAGCAGCCATCGACCACCGGCGGCAACAAAGATAGAGTAGAAAAGGATCAAAAAACCTGCTCTGATACCAAGTTGAATATAGTAACTCCCCTTGTGTTGAATATACACATAGAGTTCTCTATTTATAATAAAATAAATATGGGCTAAGCCCAAAATAAAAATAAGAAATATAAACAAACTAACTAAAGATAAGAGATAAATATAAACTAAATATAATATCTCTAACACAGTCAAACAATAATCATGGCTACAAACGCCCAAAAGCCTACACAGCCACCCACTAGCTAAGGTTAGTGTTGGCAGCATGCAAAGTTAATTCGGTGCATCAATGTTATTTGACTTCAGCATGTCTTCATGAATTAAAACCATCATTGATGAGCTTGTTTAGCTCTGAAGAATGGTAAACAAGAAAGTTTAGAATTTCAAAAATTGAAGGGAGAAAATTTAAGAATGTTTTATTAAATAGTCTATTTTGGAAGAATGCAACCACTTACCTCAAAGTTGTGTTGTTGGCCCTCTTACCATGGCCCTTTCATTAATGGATTAGGATATAAAACTTGCAATGGATTTCACATGAGAAGATGGTTGTACAAAAGAAGATTAAAATTTAACTTTAATAATATTAAGAAAAGGTAAAATTTATAAACCTTTTATTTAAAATTTAATATTTATCTCATTATGAACTTGCCTAGAAAATCATTGATATGAGGTTGAATAATCAACTTCATAGACATTTGCATGCAACTACATATTACCTTAATCCCTACTCACACTATGAACCTCATTTCATAAACAATGATCCTATGGTGAAAGAGGGATTGTATATATATGCATGAGAAGAATGAAAAAGGATGTCGAAGAAAGGAAAAAAAATTAATTTACAACTTAATGACTTCCATTATGCTAGAGGACTTCTTCTATGGGAGATGCAAAAAGATTGTAGGAAAGTTATGCTTCCTAGAGAATGGTGGGAGATTTTTGGAGATGGAACTCTAGAGTTGAAGAGTGTTGGAAGTCCCACATCGACTAGAGATAATGTCAATTTATAGTATATAAGTAGGTGCAAACCTCACCTTACAAGCCAGTTTTGTGGGGTTGAGTTAGGCTTAAAGTCCACTTCTTAACATGGTATCAAAGCCAGGTTAGAGCCTATCCTAGTGATATTTGTTAGTTATTGGGCATATTTATCGGGCCACTATCGGACCACCCATTAATGTCTAGTCTCACGCTCGAGATATATATACCTCAGCATGAGGGGTGTGTTGGAAGTCCCGTATCAACTAGAGATAAGGTCAATTTATAGTATATAAGTGGGTGCAAACCTCACCTTACAAGCTGGTTTTGTAGGGTTGAGTTAGGCTTAAAGTCCACTTCGTAACAAAGAGATTTTTATAAGTGTGAGCATAATTAGCGCTCATTTGAAATGGTAATTCAAGTTTATCATGTCATTTGGGGTTTTGAATTTTCTTTATTTATTCAATTTTTAAAAATTCATATTTATTCATAGGTTCATACAAAAAAGAAAAAAGAAACAATTTGCATTAGAAAAAGATAAATGACTTGGTTTCTATCATGTATAACTTGAACCTGAAAAGTAAACAAATAAGAAAAATTGTTGATCTCCCACTTGATGATATTGAGTCTAATAATGAATGGATAATGAAAGAGAGAGATAATGTTGAGATTGAGCAAGTTCAAGGTGAAGGTGATGATGGAATTGTTGACTTAGCTGAACCAATTTCAAATGGTCCAACCCTTAATGCACTTGATCTTCATAATATAGTTTTTAAAGTCAATGTTGATGATGCACACTTATCATTTGAGGAAGAGCTAGATGGAAATAAAGATGATGGATGATCTACGAGATTATGCCATTAAAGGATCGGAGACCAAAAATTTGAAGATATTTTTCCACTGTTAGTTATTTAATTGTCATGACCTTAAGAATGTATGGGTTACAATTATATGAACTTATTTATTTGGTGTGGTTTGAACTTATAGAGTAGTCATGTGTGATAAACTTGGTTATTTTAGAATTTCAAAACTATTGTTTACTATTTTGATTAATTATGGTGTTATTTTTTATGAGATACACAGTTAGGTTTCTGGGTTTGAAACCTAACTTAGACAAACCACTCACACACTTATAGCAAGAAAATCAATTGTAAAAGAATGAATATCTGTATTCACATCAACAAATGTATGGTACAATCAGTATTTGGGAGCATAATCCCCCTCCACAGGACCTAGGTTCCTGTCTATACAACTAATGTTCAAAAACTCCCCCCTAACAAAGAATAGAACTCTATTTATACAAGTCTTTAATTCCCACCCTTCCTAACTGCTAAAACAGTTAGTCTATTAACTCTTCCTTCTCCTCTCATAAACTCTCCACTCCCTAACATACACTCTCAAGCGTTTACGATTTGGGCTTATGAGCGAATCTACGAGTTGAGTCTACATAGCTCCCATGAGCCTACTTATGAGTGAATCTACGAGTTGAGTCTACATATTAAGCCCTTATAAAGGAGTTTGGGCCTAAATGAATCTTCACATACTTATGATTCTTCAAACTAGTGGATATATGAATATGCAAGGTTGAGCAAAGATATAATTAAAGAGTACATATAGAAGGAACGTCAATGCTTGACAAATATGATGCAAAATCATTGTCAAATAAATTGTTGTCACTAAGCTCCTTCCTTCATAGGGACATAGCAACTAAGCTGAGCCCACCTCTAAATGCCTCTCCCCTCCCGACTAAAGGACTTGTCCCTATGTGACCAAAACACAAATTCAAACCTAAACTTCATTGTTAGAACTATCTGGGCCATTGGAAACAAAACAAAAACTATTTTTAATGGCTGGAATGATTCTTAGAGGTAGAAAGAAATGGAAAATACTACCTCTCTAGCTTCTTCCATGAGATGCTCTCCTAGCTTTTTCAACACTAAAACAGTCTTTGGCGTAGATTTCCATAATAGCATCTGTTGTTGGGTGCTGGGATGAGTAAAGGCCAAAGAGGATTCACTCACCCTCTCTCTTGTACAAGAAAATCCATCGGTCCGTACTAAGAACATCTCTGCTTTTTTCCTCGACTGCACCCTTACCACCCCAGTTGATGATGCACACATGTCTCCTTCAATAAGCCCCAAGTCTTCATCTCGTAAGGCTAACCTAGCCTTATCTTTATCATCTCCCGTCCTTTGGGAGTTAGTATTCACATTATCAATATCACTGTTCACAGCAGTAGAGATATTGGCATCAGCCCTGTAATTCATTTCCCCCTCACTATACCCATTAATTGTTGTCCTAGCAGAATGGGAATTACTCATACTCGCTGACCCATTGGAACTTTTCGCTCGGCCCACAATTTTAGGTTCAAAGCTCCTTGACTCTGGCAGACATTCCACTCTTTTAACCTGATAACTGAAATAGGAGGGTTTTGACATCTTCCTACTTCCCAAAAATGTGGACATATCCCTTTTGGAAAAAATATCAAAAGGAGGAATTTGAGCTTCTAAAGGGTTAATTTTACTGGAGAAACTTGGAAAAGATCCTTCCCCAGAAGCACCAGTGACTTGTGATGAGGCCGTACTATCAGCAGTAAGTTGACTTATGCCCCCATTGCTTTTTGTTTTTTCATTCGTCTTTAAAGAGTTACATGAGTCAAATGAGGCAGCAGAACCATGTGTTGCACCCTCGCGCAGCAAATTGGTATCCTTTTCCTGGAAGGACCCCTCGGCAATCATTGAGTCCTCCATTTTTCCAGATCCATTTGTGGAATCTGATAACATGACATTGGAAATAACTGCTTGATTAGAAACAAGCTCTGATGTAGTACGTGTAATGTACTGCCTCCATCTAGAGACCATGGCAGATGTTCTCCAAATTCCTTCCTTGCTATGAAGATAAATTGGTCTTTTACTGCAATTTGAAACATAAGATGCAAACCTCTCAACCTGTTCCATCGTAGGTGCAGTCCCATCTTTAACAGGGATCCTGACCAACTCAATACTTCCAGATGAAATAGCATCATACACAGCTGCTTGATAGAAGCTATCTTTTACATCTTCTTCTCTGAGATCTATGATGGTCTTATATCCTTTATTAAGTAACCACTTTAGACCTTCTTCCGTTACCTGCCCGCCTGTCCAAAAAGCTGCTTCAGATTCTTTGGATTCCATGTCCTCTATGGGAGTGTATAAACACACAGGACTCCAATTCGCAAGCAGCGAAGGACATGGACAATCCTCCCCACGAGAAAAGCCAGAATCATAGCACAGATTCTTCAGTCTCTGAAGTTTCCTCCACACATCCAAGTTCCGATCATCACCAGGAACTAAATAGTTCTCAAGAGCAACATGTAAGCTCTCACAACACCTCTTCATCTCGCTCCTGAAAAGGGCAAGTGGAGGAAGTGTATCCTCCATCGCACCAACCTCTGCAGCACGAAAGGGAGTCACAATCGATGATCTTCCAGAAAGAAGATCCCGCCTCCCACTATTCACAAGGGCCACAATGCATCCAAGGACAGATACTATTTTATCCTCTAGAAGCCGTTTCTCGTCAGACGGAACTTCATAGGAAACACTACATTCGACAGTGATCGGGTTACACAAGGCATCCACTAAAGCGGAATGAAGCCTTTCAGAATTCCTAAAGATCCTACAATATGCCTCCACTTCAGCAATATCACCCGGAAATGGACCCATCCAAGGCAACCGTGATGGAACATGCGATTGAACGGAATTCAAACACTGCCAAATGCAAACAAAAACATTTAAAAATTTGAAACAAAGTAATATCACTACATGGCAACAAAAGTTTACAACGGTGAATTCATGCATGAGTATAAACCCTTAATATGAAAACGACGATTTATTCACAGAACACAATTGGGTAGTCAAATATTTATGTTTTGTGCACATGGGGGTTTAATTTAACACTTAAACTTTGTGAACAAGTGGAAAGATGAAAGGAGGAGTAAGTGAAAGAAACCTGAGAGTGAGAATGAAATCCGAAATTGGAGAAAGAATTGGAAAGTTGAGCAGTGAGGAGGTGTGTGTTCCTTCGAAGTTGGAAACGGAAAGGCAACAGTCTGATGTTGATGTTGTCAATGCCAGAGAACACAGACACGACGGTCGGAGTAATCCGGTCGGCGGAGAACACCATGTGGCACGTGCAGACAGTGCGAGCCATCATGGGAATTCAATAACAGAAACAACCGCAGAAGCACTTTGAGAATGAGAATATTTGGGTTTGGATGTCCTTTTCTTTGATTTTGATGGACATTGCCTTTCTATAAAACATGAAATTAATGTCACTTGTTTTTTTCTTTCTGAGTTTACTTTTTTTTCCTATATTTTTTTATCTTTTAATTTTTAATCAAAATTTTATTAGTATTTTCTTTCTAATTATTTTCTTGAAAATATGGTTACTATTCGTGATCACATATTGCATGTTAGCAATGTTGTTAGCAAATAGGACTTGTTCAGGATGTAGTGCACACAACATATCTTATTCTCATAATTGTTTCATTATTCAATTTTATAATATTCAAAATGGGTCAAATTATAATCTTGGTATTTATCTTACACAAAATCACGTCAACTATTTTCATGAAATATAATTTAAAACATTTCATAATATGCATTTATAACATTATTTAATCCAATCAAATAGGAGTCACACATTTAAAAGATATTAACACTTGAGTGACATTCCTTTTGGTTACTCACTAAAATGTTCAAATGATAAATCATTACATTGTAGATTGAATGAATCTTTTAACATTCGAGCATTACACTCTTATAAGATAGATTTTTTTTATCCTAATCGTTTAAGCAATCATCCATAATTTTCAAAATAATAAAAATTGATTTATCTATCACTCAAAATACGAATTGAAAACATTGAACATTATTATGGCTTTTGCGATGAGTAAGGAACCTCTAACACAAAATTTGATGTCCACTTTTTTAATGTTATTTGAGCTTCATATATTAGCACACCTCACAAATTTTCAAATTGATCAAAACTCATTGTTATCATCTAAAACCATTTCTTTTTTATCAATTCTATTCAAAATAAACCATATTTTGATTCATTTGGTTCCAACTCTTAAAACTTAAAAGACAATTAAGAACTAGTTTTCATATGACAAGATTATTACAATTGGTAACAATTACAAATTCAATACTTATATCCATCACAAGCATTAACATCAAACCATAAATAGTTAAAGTTTCAATTTCCAACAACCTAACATCTATGTCAATCCACTTTCATAACTTTATTCACAATTTTAAAGCATCAACATAGATATTATACATATGAAAATTCTTTCCTCACAGTTTTCATGAAATAAAACGGAATAATTTAAGTTAATTTTTCTTACTTAAAGTTTTGGGACGAGATTAATGATTTAATACTATATGAGTTACTTAGAGTCCAAAAATTGTCACAAAATTCTAGTCTTCTCATAATTGTTTGTCTAAACTGCTCGAAAAATACCGACACATGTCAAAGTTAACTCAATATTGGCACATCAAATATCAATTATGTAATAAATACAGATCACCTATCTCTTTACCTCAAACCTAATTATAGCCTAATTGTCATAATTACAATTTACCTCTAAGTTGGTTAGCTTTAGGGTTAATTGTCCTAACCAATGATTGTTTGGTTCACCTCCTTGACCATTTGGTCCGTATGGTGGCTTGCTCATGTATCTGAATGGGGACTGACTGCCCGGTCTATGGTTAACCGAATGGTCATACGATACACATGCATCTCAAGCTCGAGCCTGAAATTACTAGAGAAGGGGTTTGTATTTGGATGAATAGTGCTAGTTGTTCATGTCGTTTTAGTGGGATACGATCTTTGGTCGTCTGCTTGGGGAGCTTTCAGACGTTCGGCCTGCCTTTGGGATGTTTTTCAAACTATTCAAAAATATGACCATTGAGGGGAGAGCATGTGGCGCTTCAAATCTCATGCCTATCAAAATTCAAAGAAACGAACGCTATGAGCCATTGGATGTGGCTTGATCTAACAACTGAGGGTGATTGACAAGGGAGGCTTTTGTGGCTATAAATAGGGGTGGGCCCGTCTGACATTTTCACCTTTGGTCTGATACTTTCTTTTGCCAACCAATCATTCTTCAAACTTTAGGTAATAATGTTGGCCATCCAACTATCTTCGTTTGAGGAGTCCAAAGGAAAGAGCAATCGAGGGTATGTGAACGACGCTTCTTCGTTGTTGGTGTCATTGCCTGCCGCCTTTCCTGTTTTGGGATCAACCGAACAGGACACGGATTCGATCAGTAGTGTAGCTAGTATAGATACCAACAAGGTTGTACCTACTAACGAGGTTGAGGTCATCGTTGAGTTGGAAATCAATGTTGCCAATATCAATCTCTCCTAGTCATTCCAGATTATGAATGGGCATCCCGTGAAGTTAAGGAATATGTGACATGCTTCCGTATGGGACACTAGTTGAGGTGGTGGGCCGAACAAACTTTGCAGAGAGTGCCTAGATGTTCAAGTTGATCGTGTGCAAGGAGAATGAGTGGTTATATCATGGGAAAGGAAGTTGTCCTATAGACTTCTTCATGTATGTTTGTCTCTTTAACGACTTATTCGTTTGTTTGCTTTTCAATGAATTTCAAATGGGTGTATTGTGGAAGCTCAACGTGGTGCCTACCTAATTATAACCGAACAACTAGGCTTGATACAAGTGTTTGAGGTTTAGCCCTAGACCTTACTCCCACTTCCCCATATTTCTACATTATTTTCGCACTCGTTTCAACACTGAAAAAAGTTGGGTCTCCCTAATATCTAAAGAGGGGAGGTGGTTATTTTCCCTATTCACTACCTCATTTAAGGGATTTAAGATCAAGTACTTCAAGGTGGGAATAATGGAGACAAGTCAGCCTAACATATTTTTTTGAGATCGATCGGACCAAGTTTCTTTTGTACTAGACAAAGAGTCCAAGAAAAATAACTTCATGGCAAAAGTTGATGATGACAACGAATGAATTCGAAGTAGTGGAATTGATTGACGAGCTCCCTCGCCACCTTCCTTCCTAACGGATCATCGCCATGAATCGGCTAACCTCTGCAATGAGGTGTTTGGTAAACTTTCTTTATCAATGTTTGATGATTGCTCAGTGTTGACATACTAGATTTCTCTTAATTTTTAGAAATCATGACTTCTCGCAATCCAAAATTGAAGGATCTTTTCAAGAGAATAATCATTCGGCAAGTGGTTGGTGGTAGTGGTGTTATTGGTGTCAATTCTTCGAGCGCTCAGCCTATCGGTCGCTTTGTTTCTGATGCTCAAAAACTCAGCCGCCTAGCTAACACTGAGGGGACACAACGGCAGGTCACCGATCGTCCTGCCTTCGAACGTTAACCTAAGTAACCTTCATCAACCTGAACAAATCTTGCCCTTGAGCCTACACCAATAACAGTCGTTCTTCCCGATCTGCAGAAAGGTTGTGAAGCAGAAATGGGAAAGAGGAAGTCTCACTGTCAAGGTGAGAAGTCTTCTTCCTCTCACAAGAAGAGTCACAAGGACAACAACGCCTCTCGACCTCTAAACAAGGGCATCCTTGGCACCAAACTCTACTTAGATGTTAAGGTATCTTTCAATTTGTCTGAAAAAGAGTAAGATATGGTGAGAAACATGTCTCACCAGAAGCATTGGATGTTGTATTCGAATTGAGCATGTTAGATATATTATTTTTATCTTATTGTTATCTTTTATCTTTAGTTTGTTTGTTGTTATTCCTTATTTATATTTTGGGCTTAACTCATATTTCTTTTATTATAAATACATTATCATATGTGTATATTCAATACAAGGAAGATTAATCACATATATACTTTTCACTATATTCAACATGAGATCTAGAACCTAAAATTATTTTTAAGAAAAATAATTTTGTCATCTTTACCACTATACCTGTCTAGCGATGGAATCGTCTATTGTTCTTTGACTAATAATGGCCTAGTTTCAATCTAATTCTAAATAATTACACTTTATCTTAGAATTAACTGTCCTAATTAGTAACCGAGTTCACCTCTTTGATTGTCTAATCCTTATGCGACTAGCTCACAAATCTAAATGTGAATTAACCATTCAATATATGACTGACGGACGAATATAAGTTGCATTTCATAAAAAAAATTTCTCTTCAAACAAACCTACTTTTAAATAATAGAATAAGTTGAAGATGCCAATAAATCTTCATATTTCTCTTAAGAAATCAAATATAACAAACAACAATATTTCTAATGCTTAAATTAGTATGTTACAGTAAATATCACATGGGCAGAATTTAAAAAACTTATTGAACAAAAGGTTATCTCAAATCAAATCTCAATTATTTTCTGATTTGTGAACTTAAAAAAAAAGGTGAATTATTTAAATAATCTAAAAAGAACATAAATTGAATTAGAATTTGTAGGGATGATATTTTAAAATATAAATAAAATATATTTAATTATATATATCTAGCATTTTAATCTAAAATGTAATTATTACTTTTTATCACCTTTAAACTTTATCCTCTAATATTCATAAAAACAATTCTTATTATAGATCACAAAAAAGTAATGTTTTATTAAGGGCTCAGATAAAGAGAAAAAAAAAGTAATATTATATGTAAGATCTGCAAATTTACGAAAAAAAAAGTTAAAATAAAAAACGTATTCGTAGATATCATATCAACCCTACATAGGGATCCTATTAATAATAATTAAAAGTTATTTAAATAATTTTTGTTGTACAGTGTTTATAGAAAATTTATGCTTGTGTAGTTTTATTTGAAATTATTTATATTTTAGAGAAAATAATATTTAGATAAGTTTAATAGTTTTTTACCATAAATATAAAAATTACATACAGTTATTTTTTGAAAGAAAAATAACAAGTTTGCGTCTTTAAACTAATTTGTTTTAGGAAAATTGGTAGAATAATTAAAGTGAGTATTTTCATTACTCTTTAGTCTATATGTGTAAGCTTAGATGTGCAAAGCTGACCGTAATCTTGTTAATATTTCTTTTATTTCATAATATTTTTCTTTTTTAAGAAATATTTATGTATAATCTTTTACGGACACTGAAGATGAAAATTTTCTTAGTAATTTCTAAATAGACGTTGGTGTGGATAGCGGAATGGGCATGAGAAACATAAAAAAGTGTGTAAGTAGTACTCATATCATCCATATTAATTTAAACAATTTTTCTTTACTTCTATTTTTACCCTCGTTTCAATCCAAACAAATTTATTATTTCTACTTCATACAATAACATTATTCATTTAACTTTTTAATAAAATGTAATATACTAAAATCAAAACATATTCAGAATAAAATTAAGATCTAAAATAACTGTATTCATAAACCGCGTCCACAACTCTAAATTTAGTTGTGATAAAAAATTCACACCTGAGAAGCTAATGAAAAAAAAAAAAATCTTACAAATTTCTAACCCAATAGCCCTTCATTATTTATGCAACCATTTTAATTTGATAATGAAAATTTTCTATAAAATAAAATGTAAAATAAATTAGAATTTCGAATTTTTTTATTTCAATAAAATAAAATGTATTTTATTCATCCAGTACACTAAAATTGGGTTAACGAGGGCTCGTTGAGAGAGCATAAAAATTTCCTTAAATAATATTTGGTTTGGAAGTAGGCTAATGTAACTTTCTCTACTCAACACGTTTATGAATTCATGTTATGCATGGTTAACTTCCGAAAATTGCATTAGTAGAGAAGAAAAATTGCCTTAGAGAAGCGTATGAGCCAAATAAGAAGCTTGGCCAATATCACTAACAACAATAAATCTATCTATATTTGGAAGAACATTCATTGCAAGGATATATACTTACAAAAATGATAGGAAGGGAACTATTTGATAGAGAAGGGGATAAGATGAAAATTGAAAAGAAAAAAAAAATAAAGGGACATTGGGCTTGGTAAACCTCTAAACCTACATGATATCACGTTAGCTTGAATGTTGAAGATCAGGAACAGATGTTGCCTGAAGATTTGATTTGTTGGCAAGAGGCCCTGAGGACTGCTGCTTTAGGGACCTAGGCCTTTCTTCTCCCTGCAAGGAAGCCACCTTCTCAGCAACTAAATGTGCTTCTAACTCAAATTCTGGTTTTCTCTTTACCTTCTTTGTTAGCACACCTTCTGCAACCCTGACATCATCCAGGGAACTGCTTGAACTTCCCTTTGCTTTTTCTTGTTTTAGACCATTTATTGGACTGGGTACCCGGCCAGTTGGGCTTGCATTAGAAACTTGCTTGCTCCCTGAAGTAAAACCATGACTGCTGGACTCAGGAGCTGATCTCTCTCGCAGGTTCTGTTGTGAACTAATTGAATTGGCATCAAATCGAACGTTCTCCTCTTGCTTAGGTGCCAGCAACTTTTTCCTCTTAATTTTTTCCTGGTCCTGACAGCAACCAAGCAAACCCATGAGATCAAAATCAATATGAAATCCCGATGATCATCTGGGCATAAAAAGAATCAAATGTTATTCTTTCATTTTTTTTTTAATAAGCTTCAATCAATTATTCTCCCTATCAAATGAAGAAAATGAATTTTCAAAACCTAAAAACCACTAAAGATGCCATGACAATGTCCTCCTTTTTCATGTTATGTTTGTGAAAAGTTTTAGATCTTACGCTAGCTAGAAATATGACCAAAATTATAGTGTATATATAAGTAAATAGAAACCTCACATTCAAAATTAATTTTATAAATTTGAATTAGATTTAAATTCACTTTCAAAGATAATATCAAAACCTATCCGAGCAAGTTTTGTTGGATCTATCATGTCATCACTATTGAACCACCTAAATGTAATTTCATGCTCAAGATATCTAATCCTCAGTATATAAATGGATACCCACAAACTGATTTTGTAGGATTGAATCAGGTGTAAATTTACTCTCTAAGAGAAAGTATACAGTATGAACAATGTAGAGAAACTAAAGGAAATCAAAACTTTGGAGGCATCGTGAGAAAAAAGAAACATGATCCTTGGAGCTAACTAGTTTTGTAAGCCTAAACAGTCTCAGTTGTCTGAATTAACATCAACTTTATAGTTTGAAAAGCGATATGTCCTTCCAGTAGAGAAGATAGATGTAATTGAAATAGAATACCATGAAATGAAACTGGCGAAGGAAGTTTCCACTGCCTATATGATGTTCATTACTAATTTCTATGGGTAATCATTTTAAAACTTCCAATACAACAAGAACAATAGCTTTATCCTCCTAGGTAACTCCAGTAGCAAGGATTAAAAACCAAATTCTCAAGGATACTATTCACTGAGATCACTTTTAATAATCCTATATGATGTTCATTACTAATTTCTATGGGTAATCATTTTAAAACTTCCAATACAACAAGAACAATAGCTTTATCCTCCTAGGTAACTCCAGTAGCAAGGATTAAAAACCAAATTCTCAAGGATACTATTCACTGAGATCACTTTTAATAATTTCCTCCAAAGTTCCTTGTAGCATATCTCTATCATATAGGATTTTACAGTCTATAGCACAGACAATCTTCTATTGAGAGAAAGTGAGGTTTGAATAATGCTCCCCTAATATAAAAATCATTATTAACTGCAAAAGCCATACCTTATGCTTGTTGTACAGTGCTCTGCGCCTCTCTTTTGCCCTGCAAATTCCACGTTTGATCCCATGGTTGTCCATGTGACCACTGGGCCATAGTTCTGCAAGCTGGAGACAAGAAAATTAAAAGTTAAGAAAATATATATTTGTTCATAGAAAGCAAACAGATTAACTTCACACAAGTCACAGCAAAAATTAAACACATTAACTATTAAGTGGAACAAATGCCACTGAAAGACAAGAGTTGTTTGTTGGGAAAAAACGTGCTAGTCAAAAAAAGCTCCCTGAATGTTTATTTCATAATACTAATAAATTCTCAAGACAAAATTGCAAACATTTTAATCATGTACAAACATAAAAATCAAGTTGATTTGACTTTTTGATCCTCAGCATAAAAAATACAATGCAAACAACCCAGTAGCTCTGAAAAACCAGTATTGAGAGGAAGGTTTAGAAAATTTGAACCACCTCAGCATACAACTTTCTGATCTGTGGACCTGCGTTTTCATCCAAACCCTACAGCAATCACAAGCAAGGTTCAATAAGAAAGCTTTATCACAACCAAGAATTTCAAGATAAATATCTATAGATGAAATCTATACATCGACAAAAATATCGTAGAGATCACAGATCTTGTCCTCCAATGCAGCATCCATGGCAAACTTTCTTTTTGTATTTGTTTTTCCATCAGGACCAAATTCTTGAAAATCACCAGATGCTTCACCTTTCAGCTGCTGCTGAAGTGCCCAAAAACACCATGTGTTCAAAATTAAATTATCAAAATATCAGTTGACCAAACATATGAGTGCATGTCAATATAAGTGCAAACATAAAAGGATGCAGAAAGAAAACACAAATTTGAGTAACATAACTAAAACCGATTAAATCCCTTTCCAATGATCCATAGGAAAAGCAACCAGAAAAAGGATAACAGGATAAATAATACGAATTGTGATGAGGGGGACATAAACAATAATGATGAACCACAAAGCCTACAACGATGAACAAGCTAAACACACCAAAGAACACATCACATGATGGTGACAGATAAAACTGTTGAGATTAAGAACAGAGAGGATCTATATTAGATAACTGAAGAGCTTATATTAACCCTTCTTCTTCATCCTTTATTTATAGGATTATAACAATGGAATACACCTCACACACAACTAATACACAACTCACACACAGCTAATACACAACTCACACAGCTAATTATTATAACACTCCATCTCAAGCTGAAACATACAAATTGTATGTACCAAGTTTTGAATAAATAAACTCAATCCAAGATCTCTTTAAGAACTTGGTCGACACATACGTAAGTTAGTCATTTAATACAACAAAATCAACTTTTCCCAAATGAGACAATAGACGTGGGAACTTCGGCTTAGAACAAGATGCGCGTATGCTTCAGACCATCGAGAGAATATCTATAAACCAAATTGGACTCACAAACCAGCATAGCCAAACAAACTCCTCTTGAAATATATGACTTGTCTTCAAGACTGTGCAGCAAACAAACAGTGGTCAGCAGATAGCCAAAATAAGAACACAAGTTGACAAACAACTAACAATAGCCGTGGAGAATAATATTGGACAGCACTCCACCATGGCCATTCATTAACCTACGAACAGAGAACCATAGATCACGATTCCCTCCACCATGGCCATTCATTACTTTCTTCCAAATTAACCATCTACACACGACATAGAGAATCCCAATTTTCTCCATCACCATCGAAAAAGGTGAAACTTTAACACATCCTAACCTTAAAACTAAAGGGAAAGAGGTTAATCTCCAAGAGGGTAAAGAAGAAGTAGAGAAAACAACGAAAGCTTAGAACTTTCTTCCACCCCAGAAATGTTCACGACTTCAAAACTAGAAAACGACGACAAAGGTCTCCCTGGTCGACGACATTACAATGACAGCTTATTCAAGGTTAGAAATGAGAGAGGGGTACAATGACGGCTATAGAGGTGGAACAGTGACGTTCGAATGGGAGGATGACGGCGCTTGGGCAGCATGCGTTGGATTGCAATGCTCGGAGATGTCGCGGGTGGCGGCACGTCATGACGAACTAGACTTTGACACCGGAGGGGTTGGTCGTCGCTTTGAGTGGCGATCCAGATCCAATGGTCACTGGACGTAACTGACAATGGACAGCAATGGGCAGAGGTAGCGAACAATGGACAACAGTGAAAGAGACATTGCAGATAACTGAAATTAGGAGAGCAAGACTGAGGTATTTAGCCACAAGTGTTGAAAGACAAAATTCTTAGGCAACCGTCAGTCGTCGGCCGATAGCAAAGACAGTGCTGGAAGAAACTCAAACAACCAGCTCTCATACCATGATGAGATTAAGTGAGAGGATCTATATCAGATAAGTGAAGAGCTTATATTCACCCTTCTTCATCCTTTATTTATAGGATTATAACAATGGAATACACCTCACACACAACTCAACCAACTAATACACAACTCAACTAATTATTCTAACAAAAACAATTTAAAGAATCTCAAGCTACATATTCTAGACATTGTGAATTCATCAAAATTCAACATGAGTGAAAATACAACGCATGTAAGCCAGTTTACCGATATATGATAAAGGAAGCAAAAGCAAGCGAAACTACACTAAACCTTGGATTCAAAAATTGGGGGCAGCATCTTAATCATGTCAATAACTTCTTTCTTTATTTGTTGAAACCTATTATCCTCCTCCTGCTTTGCTGACAGGCCCATACTGATCATTATTTTTAAGTTTCTCTGCAGTTGAAAAACACTGTATGAGAAGATAAGCAGTTTCATGAACCTAAATATGCCTAAACCACACTGAATAAAGTCAACAAATATCAGTTAAGAAAATCATCAAGATACTATAAGATTAAAAAAAAAAAAAACAAGATAAATTAGAGGTGAAATTTTTAGTACTCGTGAAGACAGTTCTAATTGAATTAAAAGTTGACAAAGTATTATCACTTTTTAAGTCTCAGATTTAGAAAGAATAATATATTTCTTCTATATTTCAAAAATGAGGCCATTGGACCTATAAATATATGAGCCTGTTGGTTATTTTAGGAAATATAGAGTTAATTCTAAGGAAACAAATTCCTGTAATCATGGGATTCTTTTCAAATACATAATCCTAGTATTAATGGCAAGAGGCACTATGATAAAGAATAAAATTATAACAAGGATAACATAAAAAAAAAACTCCTAAAATCCATAATGAGTAGAAAGGTTTTGACACTCCCCTCAAGTTGGTGAGTAAGTATTCTCCATTCCCAACTTGAATATAAATCTTTTAAAGTTAATACAGTTTAATCCTTTAGTGAGTATGTCTGCAAGTTGATTTTGAGTGGATACATATGGGGTGCAAATCAAGCCATTGTCTTCCTTTTCTTTGATAAAATGTATGTGCAACTCAATATATTTAGTTTTATCATATTGCACCTAGTTGTGGGCTATATTGATCGCAGATTTATTTTCATAACATAACCTCATAGGTTGATCCCACTTTATCTTCAAGTTTTCCAATATAATCTTCAACCATAGAAGTTTACATATTCCGTGGGTCACTGCTCAAAATTAGGCTTCAACAATTGATATGGCTACGGCATTATTTATTTAGCTCCTCCAAGTCACTAGGTTTCCACCAAGGAAGCTGCAGCATTCAGTAGTTTATCTCCCATTAACTGACCCTGCATGATCTGCATCCACTCTTTTTCGTTTAAAAGAAATCCATCTTCCTAGAGTCCCTTTTAAATATGAACAATTCTAAGTGCAGCTTGTAAATGAGCCTCCTTCAGTTAGTGCATAAATTGGCTTACTAGATTCACAGCAAAATAAATGTTTGGCCTAGTATGAGGTAAGTAAATTAGTCCACCAAAAAGTCTTTAATAGATTTCTTTGTCCACTGCAATATCCTCCACTGTACTTCTCAACCTTATGCTTAAATCAATTGGACTACTAGTTAGTTTGTAGGTTGTCTTCCCTATTTCAATGACGGTATGTCCCACTATGATGAATGGCAGTGTAAGTAAGGGTTGTTAGTAGGATACCCATGGTCTGATAGGAGTCTCATAACAGTGACAAAATAGCCCCAAAGATCTTGACTTAGGATAAGCTCTGAATAGCTTTGATACCATTTCAAATGTAGAAAGAATAATATAATATATTTCTATGTTTCAATAATGAGGCCATTGAACCTATAAATACATTAGCCTGAAGAGCTAGTTCTAAGGGAACAAATCCATGTAATTACAGGATTGTTTTAAATACATAATCCTAGTATTAACGGCAAAATACACATGTGATAAAGAATAGAATTATAGCAAGGATAAAATAGACGACTTCCTAAAATAAAAAATGAGCAGCACGGTTTTGACATTAATAGATGATATTGCCATAGCTTTATAGTCACATCACATTAAAGCACTCAAACAGAAGCAAAAACGGGAAAGGAAAATTGAAGGGTTTTTCTAAGAAAATCACCAAAATTAATAAGTCTCTCAATGGACAATCCTAACTAAACATGAAAATGGTTAAGTCAAGAATGCCCACAAACCATCTTTTATTAGTCTTAAATGATATTCTAATAATTAAATTAACTAAAAAAAAATGTACAGAACACAGAAACAGTAGACAGGGAACTTGAGAAACAAGCATACTCAAACACAGCTTTTGGATTTCAACTATATATGTTAGCTAAAAGAAGCAGAGGGGAGACTAAAGTTGGAAACTGAAAGAACTAACATTAAATTGTTGTATGTTTATATTTAACAGGATGTAATACCTTTAATGTTCTTAGCTGAATCAGATGGCCAAGAATACTCATAAGACGGTTAATTAACTCTTTTGATACTTTCCCATGGGTTGCCTGATGCAACAAAAACATATAATTAATATTTCAATGTTCAACGTCCTTAAGTAAACAATATAAAATAGTATAAATCTCCAGAAGCATAAAACCAAGAAAGTATCATTTTCCAGTACCGCCAGTCTAGCAACTTTAGCAAGCTTTAGCTTTATTTCTCTAGGCAACCTCCTTTTGACAGCATCCTGATTGTCCACTGCTGGTGGCCTGGCTGTAACATTGTTTCAAAGGAGCAAAGGAAAAAGAAAAGTAAAACTTAGCATCAGAAGAAAACATTTCACAATTCCTATCCATGTTAATTGTGAACATAATTTCCAATCTTACATTCTGCAACCATTTTTTCCAACTCACGAAGAGCCTTTTCAAGCATTGAAGTTTTTGGCCTAACACTAGAACCCTCTTTCTTCTGCATGTTTTCAGATTTCTGCACAACATTCAAATAAGTTCATGATCAAGAGAGAAACTAACAGAAAATATACAGTTTCATCCATAGATATTCATATGCACAACACAACCATCATTATCTCTATAGTTCAAACGTTCTGGTCAAAAGGATAGTTTACTTTGTTATTTCAATTGCTTTTAAATATAACACACCCCATCCCTGTATGGTAACATCCTTTAAATAAGGTAACTGTCATTTCAAATGAAAATCATGTTTCATGACAACCAAGAGAAATAGTCAAAGGCCTGGGTAGAAGCAGTAATAGTACAGAACTAATTCATGGTACTGCTTAACATCTACCAGCATCTTCATACAAAGAAAAGGGATCAGCAAGGTTTATTCTATTGCCCTATTAATTGGCTCACCATTGGGTTTTTTATCTCTCTTTTCATCTGACACATAGCATGGATTGGACTGGAATATTTTTGGAAGAAAAAAGATTTTTTCAAGAATAAAAGCCGTTCTAAAAAATCCCTTTGATTGCATATAAAAAATCCCTTTCATTTTTCCCAACAATTTATTATTTTAAATACAAAACCAACTGCCACAAAAAACTTCATACACCATTTTTGTAAATTTACTGTGAAAACCGATTCTTCAATGCAATGCAATCAAAATAGATTATCTTAAAATCACTTTCCACCTAACATGATCAAACACAACTGATTTCATATAATTAATAACAACAAATGAGTATAAACATTGAATATTGAAATAATCCATTTTCGTTGGTATCTCAAACACAGGCAGTGTACTTCCCCAGCAGTTTCAGAGAACTTGCTCCCTTAGTTGCAACAGAAAGTGGTTCTATTGAGAGAATGTTCTTTTGAAAGCAATAGTTGAAAGTAACATGAGCCCACTTGGAACTTAAAGGGGGGTAACCCTTCTGTTTAGTAGAAAAAATGAATCGATGAAAGCAATACAGTGCAGAGGACCTCTTTTGTTGGTGTCACTGTTTTATTCAAGTATTTATCAAATCAAACTTGAAAAAGGGAGCACAGAAAAGCAAACAAAATAAAACTTACTGTTGCTTGGGTAGCAGACTTCCCCTCAGACAGGTTAAGATCTGGCAGTTCACACATACCACTTTTTTCTTTTGTCCTAATAATATTTTCCAAATCATCAATACTATTTGGGGGTCTTCCAGGTTGGGATTTGGAATGTGCATAAGCACTTTTCTCATTGTACTTCTGATGAGATGCATCAAATGATCCACTTCCATCTTTACATTTATCACTAATGTTCTTAGATTGAAAAACTCCTATCCTTTGCTTGTCAGCATCTTTTGCATCTGTTACACCAGGACCATCATCATTTGATGTTTTCAAAGAGATAGAAGGGTCCAATGTCGGTTTAGTATCAACAGTTTTCTTTTTCGAAATAATTCCAGAGACATCTGACTGATTTGAAAGTTTCAAGTCTTCATAATGTTCATCAGGTGCAACCAAATTCTCAGATAAATTTAACATATTTTTTGCATGCAGTGAAGCTGTTTTGCCAGATGCTGGCCTGCCAACTTTTGCATTTTTATTTGATCCATGACCATCATTGTTTTCACCATTCTTCATTATATCTTTTCTGCGCCTTTTCTTTGGTTGCTGGTTAGGTAGTGCAGCAGGTTCATTTCTTGTAATATAGAAAGAAACAACAATCAGTAAG
The DNA here is from genome assembly GCA_027742785.1 of Vigna reflexopilosa. Classification (NCBI taxonomy): domain Eukaryota; kingdom Viridiplantae; phylum Streptophyta; class Magnoliopsida; order Fabales; family Fabaceae; genus Vigna; species Vigna reflexopilosa. The sequence continues at coordinate 11,523,636 of CM050918.1, forward strand.
AAGAATTTCTGATTGGTTGATAGACCCTATTTGCTCCCATTTTTAACAAAATATATTCAATAAATTGCTACAAATTTTTCTCAGTTGAAAAGAAAAATAGTTTGCCAATAAGACAAATTCATGTCAATCTTGTTAGGAACACAGAAAAAACCTATATGACAAGATTAACTAATAAAGATAAGCATGTTCATAAATGTCTAAAAAACCAAAAAAGTTATAACAGATGAATAAATACAGTCAGCTAAAAGACGAGGTTATTTAAAAGCAAATACAATAAAATGATAACAACAGACCCACCTCAGCATTGAAAAGGGATCAACAAACAAAAAAGAGCAAGTTGAAAGTAACCCTTCTATGATTTGTTTTAACCTTGTGTGGATTGAAAAGAACAAAATGCTATATTCAAAAACCACAAAACTTACATGCGTTCCAGTTTCCCCCTATTTACAAAGAATCCATCATGTTTGATTGCAGAATTATCAACCTCAAAATATTCATCCTGCATAAGGAACAATTAAAGAACATAAAAAATCTGGAAACAAAATGTCCATCACAAAAAACAGTACTATTCCTGTCTCAGCAATAAAAGGTCAAGAGGGTCATAAATGAACCGAATGAATATGTGAAGTACCTACCAGTTCAGCATCATCTATAAAAGAGTCTTCGGTATCATATTGATCATCATCAGGAACATCAAGCAGATCCTCATCATCACTACTATCCTTGCCCTGAAACAATTGGGAATCCCATTTATTCCGAATAAGAAGCTATAAATTAATACTTAAACACATTTAAAATATTAACCAAAGGTTCAAAAAACAAATTCATGCTGCTGATGAAGAGCATAAAGTAAAAATCCTAGTAAGAAACAAAAAAATACCATGTAAAGGCGTTCAATCTTCTCTATTACAGCACTGAAACGGTTTGGCTGAGAGGGATCATTTTCTTCAACATCAACAGGTTCACCCTAAAAAACAAGGGCAGAGACTTCTGAGAATAGTGCAGCATAAGACAATGCATAATTTCAAAATGACAATAAGCTGGATTTTACAATGATATACAATATAAAAGAGCCTGGAAAATAATTTTGTGGGAAGGGGATGATGCACGGAAGCATGAAATGAGAATTTGGTATCAAAAGCCTATCAGTTACAAAACAACCTAATGAAGAATTAAGAAAATAAATTCAAAATAAGAGAACTTGAAACCAAAAAAGCTCGTATGCCAGACACTAGTGAAGTAGAGCATATCTACAACTGCAAGTACATATCCACTAACCAATACATCTTACGTTATTCTCAAATATTAAAACTAGATCTTAGTACTCCAACCGTATCTATTAACGAAAGCGCAAAACTAATCTCATAAAATGCTCATCATTATGCACAGAAGAACCCTGAAGTATGATAGAACAGATGTTTGTTAAATAGGGGGAGAATTTATGCAAATAATAATGATTAACGTATGAAGCAATATTATTGCCTTAAACTAATGAAATAAATTTCAGCACCAAATCTCCGAAACTGGTTTACCTCACAAACATCAAAAGAATCACGTTACAGAACAATTGCTCTTACATTCCTGGTTGACATTTTAGTACTCGGAATATACTTCTTTTCTTTAAAAGCTCAAATTAATCATGCCACTTTACATCTACTCAACACGTATTGGCTACATCGTGCCCGGTAAACACCGAAATAGGACCATACATTAGGGTAAAATGACAAATACAGCACCATTCAAAACAATGAACTTAAAGTCAACTAGGATTGATAGTTTCGAAGAACAATAACTCCAGCTTGGCACAAAAAACCCTTTCAAACCCGAAATTCGATCCAAAAACAACACCGCACCAAAATGCAAAGAATCGAAGCAAAACACTAACAGCGAAAGCTGAAATACTTCACACGTAGCAGCGAATTGACAGTGCATTCAAAAACAACGTCGAGAGAGAAACAGAGCGAGATGGAAGAAAAGTCTCACCGGAGCGATAGCGACTTGTTGCGGTGCCGAATTGGATCCGTTAGGCTTGCTAGAGTCCTTCATCAGCTTCTTCCACGAAACTATGGTCGTCTCACCAGGCCGGAGCTCCACCGTGAACATTTGCCGGTCGCCTTTCTTCACGAACGACGACGACGCCCTCTTCTCCTCCGCCATGGGAATCCAATTCACCGACGATACAGAGATTCGATAATTAGGGCGCGAGAGAGAAACATTAGACAGAAAACAAGGGAATCGCGCGGGATTCAAACATACAGTTTCACAACTAATTGATTGCTGAAAATTAAAAAAAATCGAATAAAATGAGTGTGTCTGTTGGGGTTTTAACTGCAATTCGAGTTTGATTGTAAAAATTTTCTTGCTCGCTCTTTTCCGAGAAAAAAACAGGGAGGGAAAAGGAAACTGGGTCGGGTAATATGGGTCGGATTCAAGTAGAACTGGATTGGAATAGCTTTATAATAGTCATAGTTTTTTGTTTGTATACCTTTATACGCTGACTGTTCTGAACTGCGAGATGTCTGCCTTCAACAAAAGTGTTTTGTCACACCACCTATTTTCTTTCCCTATATCTAATTTTATTTCTTCAGAAAAATATACTGTGTTTTATATTTATTCAAATGATATAACTTTATATTTAGTAAGAATTTTGTAATACCGAAATATAATAATTTATTATTATATTATGTTACATTTTCAAAATATTACAAAATAATATTTTATATATGATAATTTGTTATTATATTTTATTGTATATTTAATATATTATAATATAATAATTAATTGTCTAATATTTCTATATAATAATTTATTATATAAAAACGATATAAATTCACTCTTTTTTTATTGTTAAATAAATTAAAAATAAATATTTACACTGCTTAATTAATTAAACAAGTAAAAAATTAGATAAATTAATTTTTTGAATATATATTTAAAAATGCTTGTAAATAGATATAAAAAAATAAATAAAAAATAAATATTTATAAAAGTTTAGAAAAAATAATATATAAATAAATATTTATATATATATATATATATATATATATATATATATAACTATGTAAATAAATACTTATAAAAACAGAAATTTAAATTAGCTAATAATTTAAAGAATAGAAACTGATATTTGGATTTAGAATGTCATTAAGGGATCAATGTTGCTATACAAGTATAAAAAAAAATAGAGAAACAATAAATATTAGACGAGTTTATTCACATACAAATTAATCTATTAATATATATTAGATCGATTCATTAGTACACATTAGACGAGTCTCATCATTTATTAATTAGACAAGTCTTATAGTATATAATAGACGACTTTGTTTCTAATTAGACCAATATATCAAAAAAAAAAAGATTGTACAAGTCATTTCATATATTTATTACACAAGTACATAAATATACACATTAGACGACTTTATCCACATATAAACAATTATAGAAACACACATTAAACGAGTTTATCATATATTAATTAGATGAGTTAATTAGATGACTCTAACAATATATATTGGATGTGTTTATCCATACATTGATTAAATGAGTCTATCAATATATATTAAACGAGTTTGTTTATGTAGTGATGACGAATATAATAAAAAATACTAAACAAGTATGTTTATACACTCGTTATATGAGTCTAAACATCTTTGACAATATCATTGCATTACCTAAGTTGTTTATATTATTACATTTGTTATGTTTGAAAATATGGTTATATGGTTTATATTAACTTCATTGACTATTGAAGATAAACTTTCCATAAATGATTACATGAGTTTGTCATTAAACACCAAACGAGTTTAATATTAAACATCAAACTAATTTGTCCATGGATAAGTTACACAAGTTAATCAATAAACATATAAAAAAATATTAGACAAGTCAGTCTATAAACTGATTAAGCAAGTATATGAAAATATATTAGACAAATATGACTATATATTTGTTACATGAGACACATTAAACAAGTCTATCAATATATTGAGTAGACGAATTTAACAATATATAATAGATAAGTTATTTTATACACTCATTAAACAAACATAGAAGATAAATATATTTAAATATTAATTAGATACTATGCTAACACGTTAAATAAATTTATTCATTCGGATTAAACAAGTTTACCAAATTATGAGTTACTTCATATACAAATTAAATTAACTATATCTAACAATACATGAGTGACAAATATACTATTATACATTACTCCAATATGTACATTAACTATTCAAATTCTTTTTCATAATCTATCCTATACATTTTTTAGTTGTCTACTTTCTATACCTTTTTTTTATCGTCTAATATTTTTATTTTTAAAGAGCCTACATCTACATCTCTTTACATTGACTATAAATTTTTAATTTTAGATTTTCTATTCTTTATTTTTATTTTGTCATCTAACTTTTATATTTTTACATCATTTACTCCTTATATTTTTATTTATATTGTCTAACATATTTTATTTATCACTTTTCACAACCTTTAATCCTTTTTAATATATATATATATATATATATATATATATATATAATATTGTGTTTAGTTTATTTTTTTAAAACATCTGTTTGTTGTTGTTTTATTTGTCTGCTGCGTCTTTCTTATATAAACTTCTCATAGCCCATCTTTTCTGGGTTATGAAACTTGTTTTTTTATCAATAATACTGGAGTTTTACTCATTTTACGCTTTCATTTTTTTTCCTCCTCTCACTTTCTTTTCCTTCTTCCTCATCTTCTAATACAACATGGTATTTTGAAAAACAACATAGGCAAGAAGGCAAGAGGCAATAACATTGCAAGCAAATCCATATATGTACAACGTAGTTGATGTAGTTACAAAAATTTCATTTGTGTTAAACGGTTTAATATGTAACATCACAAATTACTCTGCAAAAGAAATTATAAAAACATTTCTCCTTAAATGTAAATTAAAATACTCATTACATTTTAAATATCTATTTTATTTACTGAAATGTGTTGTTTTACACAAGCGGAAAAAATTTTAAAGAATGAAAATTTGAAAAAACCAATTATCCTACAAATGAAATCAAAGGTTAGAGATGATTTTTTTTCATGCTATATTTGTATTTTATTGTTTAATTTAACACTACGTATTTGGATTTATTTTTTTCTTATTTGAGTTTTAGTTGGATATTGTTCTGCTCAGTAGATATGAATTTAACATTATCCTATTTTATTGTGTAATTTAACACTATCTATTTTTTCCATATTTAACAATTACCCTATTTGTATTTTAATCATACGATACGAGTATGATTTTCAGGAGTTTTTAGATATACATACTTAAAACGCAGCGTTCCCTAAATCTTATCCACCATGAGTTACACTTACTCACAGTGTTCTCTACTCTTCTCTTTTCCCCCTTAAACCCTCTATACAAAACCCACCACCACCACCACCACCATCATCATCATCATGACTACTTCTTCCGCTACCTCAACCTTCTTCTTCTCTTCGCCGCCACTCTCTCTCAATCCCCATTCACATCGCTCTCTCCTTCCCTTCAAACTCAAACCACTCTCTATTTCCCACTCCTCTTTTCTCCTTCGCACGCCTTCCAGGTCTACACACAACCCTTTCCTGACTCGCGCCGAGGACGATGACGGTGACTCTGCCGGCCCCGACAACTACGAGATGGAGGAGGATGAAATGGAGGAGCTCGACAACAAGAAGGACTTCGACATCGAGTACGATCCCCTCCTCCCTGTCGCCGCCGCTGTCGACGAGGACATTACCATCGTCGAGAGTGGCAGCTTCGTCTCCACGCAGGGCTGGAACTCCGAAACCGTCGTCGACTACAAAATCAACGAGGAGGAATTCCACAAGATCAGCCTCGTCGATTGCGACTTTTTCATCCGCAAGCCCCCCGACCCCGACAACGACGTCTACGATTTCAGAGAGGTTCGTAATCCTACTACGCTTCCAGTTCCACCTCTGCCTTTTCGTTCTTGTAGTTTAGCGTTTTTATCGTCAAGTACTTGAATTGAATCTCTGTTCGTAGATGTATGTCACTCCTCCAGATACAGATGTTTATTCAATTCCCAGGGTTCTCGCTCCAATGCCCCAGAAGGTAAGTTTCACTTCATTTAATTAGTTTTCTCCCCCTCTCTCTGTAAAATGTAAACAACGAGCTAAATATGATTTTTAGAGTAATTCATTTTTCATATATAATATTTAATGTGTTTAATGGATGCTGTCGTTTTGGTCAAATGTGTAGTACATTAGATGTGCCCAGAGTGATTATGGAAGCTACAATGTGACAGAGCCACCTATTGATGCGCCTCGAGATCCTTTATATAAAACTGAGAGGGAGATCCTGAAGGTATGAACAACTTGTTCTATTCGAGGCTGCAAGTAATACGTCAATTGCAGTTGCTGTACTTCTTACAATTCCGTGTTTTAATGGATATACGAATTATAAGAAGAGTAAATGTGACTGTTTGAAGGATTGCACTCTCTAGAGTTTGTTGAGATATTACTGAATAATCCTCTCATAGAATCCAGTGGGGCAATGAGCTTTACTTTAGTTGTCTCAGGAAGAGGGTTCTATCCCACTTGTAGGTGATCTAGGGTGAGTGAATTATCTTCCATTAGGCCCAGGACCACTCTGACTGATTAATTGTTTATATATATATATATATATGTGTGTGTGTGTGTGTGTGTGTAACATCCTTTCTTTAGGAATATTAGATGGTTGACCAAGATATGAACTAATGAGGCTGGTAAATCTTGTTCTATTCATCTTTATGCCTCCGTGAAAAATTCATTCCTACTTTTATGCATAAATATCTGCCTGCTAGAAGCTGTGGAAACTCTAATATGGTTTTCATTGTGTTAGGATTTTTTTCCCCTCTCCTTGAAGATGGTAGTTGTTTCTTGCGTCTTTCTTTATAGGTGTCATAGTCTAGGAAAATTGATTCTAAATTTATATCAACGAGTCCAAGCATCAGAAAAAAATAAATTAATATAGTTACTAACTGAAATATCACTCTTTGGTTTTTGGCTAAAATGTCTCCCTCAGTGAACTTATTTCCTGTCACAGGTATACTTGACAAAACACTACAAAAATCGGAGGCTGGGTGATCCTGAGTTTGTGCTGGATTTTGAAGAGATTTATGTTATTGATTCCAAAACCAAGTCAATTACCAGAGCTAAAGTTTTGGTAATTCTTTTTTATTCTCAGTATAGTTGCTTGTGGAATATTTTCTGCTGGCTATGGCAGAACTAGTCTTCCATAGTTATTTTTCTCAGCCTTGAATTTAAATTACCTTTATTGTTTTACTGTTAAACAATTTATTTCTTAGTGCTAGACACTGTATTCCTGGAACCTTTGCTCAAACGTAATGTTCTAGCGTATAGCTCTAGGATCTTAGTTATAATCCTGAAAAATACCATCGCACGATAGAGCTCTGGTTTAATTTTGGATTCATGCCACCTTCTAAGTTGTACTGTTATTTTCTATATGCATAGATGTGTTCAAATTTCATGTCAATTCGAGATATTACTAATGCAATCCTTATAGAGTCTGAGCAGTTCTCCCTTTATAAGCAGAATTTGTCTGATTGAGCTGAATTCCACCTCTGCAAATTTCTAGTTGTTAGTCGAGAACTGAGATTGACATCATGCTTCTGCACAGCTTTGAGTGGGCTATATCGATTGCTATATGATTAATTATACTGCATATAAGCATGACAACTCCAGATGGCTTTTCCAATTTTATTGGCTTACATTATTTTATTGTATGTAATTTAGAATTCTTGCTATAATAAAGTTTCCTTCTCCGGTGAACTCTATTTCTGAATGTCTATGATTACTGATGACTATTTTAATAGTTTCTGGCTGACCATATTTTACATTTTACTGCCTTAAGAAAACTTCCGAATCCAACCAAAACTGCTGAATTCTAATTGCTTAAAACCTCGTTACCCTGATTGAATTTCTTTGCCTTGCATGGCTCTTTAACTTGTCGCTTAAAGTGCTTAAAGGAGAGTTTTCTCATAATGGAGCTTTTTTTTTTCTTCTCTCTTCCCACTGACACCCCATCCAGGCTTATGTTTGAGACAGGTGTTATAAATGTGGATAATTGTGACTCATATTTTAGTTGTCCATAATGTTAATATTTACACTAATCATAAGTTGGCCTTTGTGTAGGTAACAGCTCCAGGAGGGAGAACAAGAGATAGAAGGAGCGACTTACTTGTTATATCTGATCGTGGGAGCTCGTTCAAGATAATACATGCGGTGACTATTTCTTCCCTGAACCATTTCTTAATTGTCATTTATCTTTACATTATACCTCTGATATGCCATCTTCTCTGCAGAGTGAAAAAGAGGATCCAACGACAGTCATAGAAAAGCAAGAGTGGGAGACTAGCAGAGCAGAAATGGAGAGACATCTTAAAAAGCTAAGAGACTTCAGCATTTCCAACTGGTTTTGAGTGGTAAGAAGGTATTCCAAGAGTGCCTCATGGATAGACACGGTATGGTAGGGAGATCGAACTTGGGCACGCGTTGAAGGGCAATTACACTCAACCTTTCATTTCTGGAATTGTGTGCCAGTTGCTTGATCATATTCATATTTTGTTGTAACTTGATGAAGATGAGGCTGTTGGAATTCAGTAATATATGAGAATGATTTTCCAATATGCTGTTATGACCTACAGCTGAATATAGTCTGGAATCTGGGTGGGATATGTAGATCTGGGGTTGTGCGCCAAATTCTGATCAAATCCGAATTAAGAATAGAATATCTCTTCACAGACGCATGTGTGCGTATATATATGCTATTGATTAAGGAATGAAAAAATAATTTGAAAGTTAGTTAATATTACTGTCTGTTTTTATAAATCTGCTAAAAAACACCTTCTAAAATAATTAAACATTGACTTTTAGAGAACTTAATCAAACTCACTAGTTTTCTAAAAGCAATTAACTTAAACAAAAGATTATCGTTGAAAAGAAAGATGAAACAAATGGACTCTTAATTCTCCTAACCTTTAATTACTTTTCAATGAACTTTACCTTTATCATAATCAATCCTCAAACTTCATTCCTTCTAGAAATATCTCTTTCTACGAACGTTCTCACCTTAGATTTGCACACTGGAGCAAATGGTTTTTTTTAGAAATTTATATCCAAGGTTGAAATACAACTAAATTTAAGACGAGTTAGAATGTATTTTTCGCTAAAATTATAAGACGAGATAGTTTATAGAAACGTTTGTTATAAAATTACAAGATGAGATAGCTTACAGTTGATTACATGAAATATCCTTTGTAAGAAGTAATTTTATTTGAGTGATGCAATTAAATGTTTCTGTTAATTTTGCGTTCTATTTCATACGTTTAATTTTTAAAGTGAGAATTGTTATTGTTAGAATAATTATATCTATGTATAATCCTTAAGAAGCTTATGTAGAGTGTAATATATTAGATCATTTATTAGTTGTACTTAATTCTGCAAATATAGGAGTATAGTGCATTTCCTTACTATTCCATGTACTCTTGTATTTTCATTATAAATAAAAGACAATGAAAGAGAACTTTTAAGCCTTATAGAAATATATTTTCTATTGTAATCTCAAGTTGGTATCAGAGTGGGTCGATCCCACTCTGGTTTCTGTCTTGTCTCATCTCATCTTGAGAGTTTTCTAGCTCCTTGTTGTTGTGGTTTCCCCTCACCTTGTTTTTCTTCAAAAATTTCATTTGGAAGTGTTCTTTCATTCTTCGGAAGTCCCTCAATTACTTTCGAGAAACTAAATGAAAAATATTATCTATCTTAGTCTGTTGCCGTTAAAATATGGTCCCTTGGCTAAGGGTATTATGACTACCTTGAGCAAGATGGAAGCCAAGTGCCTATTGAAAAAGCTGAACAATGGAAACAAGTAGATTTCCAATTATGTGTTCTATTATTGTGGCAATCCGTGAAACCTCAGTTTTTGATATCTCTTAGAGCTTTCAAAACATATCTCTCTTTTGGAAGAAAGCTCAAAACATCTATGTTAACGATATTCAACGTCTCTATGACATAACAAACAAGCTTGCATGATATGGTTTCCTTCACGACTGAAGCTCAACAACTATGGAAGAGCTGAGAATGTTCTTGGAAGTCGAATCTTCATACGACATCAAGAAGAAGCTTGACAAATATTACATGGTGATGATCCTTTGTGCTTTACATACAAACTTTAATCATATCAGAGATCAACTTCCGACTAGCCATGAGGTCCCTTCCATGGAAACCTTGACCACACGCCTTCTTCGTGTTCCGGTGCCTCAATCTCAAGAAGTCCAAGAACCAATAGAACCATTTGTCATGGTTGCCACACGTGGAAGATGAGGACGTGACACCAGAGGAGGAGAACGTGGAGGTCGGGGGCGTTCGTTGTGCACATATTGTTAAAGGATGGGTCACATTCAAGAAAATTGCTACTCCTTGCATGAATTTCTCTAAAAATCAACCAACATCTCTAAGGCTGAAACTACCTCTACCAACTCCAAGTTCACTAAGGAAAAGTATCAAAAGTATCTGCGGTTGAAGTCTAACAGCTTGACACAAACATCTCAATCTCTAAGTACATCCACAACTTGCATTTCTCAATCTATGGAAGCTCAAAATTCATGGGTAATTGACTCGAGTGCTTCTGATCACATCTTTGGTAATACCTCTTTTGTTCTCAACCCTTTCCTTTAAAGAAAAATCTCATTTCATCACCCTTACAAATGGCTCTAAAACTTGCTCAAATGGAGTCAGTCAAGTCTCTTTGTCTCCCTCTCTAGATTTGAAATTTGTCCTTTAGCCCTTAATTGTCCCTTCAATTTAATTTCCTTAAGCCAACTAACCAAAATGATTAATTGTTCAATAACTTTCGATTCTAAATCTTTTTTTGTACACAAGCACGGCTCGAGAAGACAGATTGGAGAAGGATATGAAGATGGAGGATTATACCATTTTTTATCTCATCCACGGGTATCCTGTGTTGCAACTTTTAGTCCTAAAATGTTACATGATCAATTGGGCCATCTTCATTTGTCCAAATTAAAAAAGATGTGTCCTGGACTTAGTGGTCTCCAAACCTTAGAATGTGAGTCATGTCAACTAGGAAAACATGTTATATCTACCTTTCCTAAATGGTCTCAATCAATGTGTAATTCTAGTTTTTCTATTATCCATTCTGATAGTTGGGGACCTAGTTGCCTCTCCTTTTTTGGTTTTAGGTATTTTGTTACATTTATTGATGAATATTCCAGATGTACTTTAGTTTATCTAATGAAAGATCGTTCTGAATTGTTACCCATCTTCACATCTTTTTTAAATGACATCAAGAACCAATTTGGTCAAGTAATCAAAATATTAAGAAGTAACAATGCCAAAGAGCACTTCTCATCCAATTTTTCTGAAATCTTGAGTTCCCATGGTATATTACATAAGTCCACTTGTCCTCATACCCTACAACATAGAAAGAAAAAAAAAGTCACTTGGTTGAAACTGTTGGTACCCTTTTGCTTGGTGCCTATATTGTTGTCCATCATTGACGATGTTATCTTAACTGCATGTTTTCTTATTAATATGATGTCCTTTGTCAATCAGAAAGTCTCTTTCTTCATTCTCTTTCCAAATGACCCTTTCTTTCACACCTCTCCTCGACTTTTTGGCTATGAATGTTTTGTTCATGACATGTCTCCAGGGCTAGATAAGTTTTCCGCTTGTGTTATCAAATGTGCCCTTCTTGGGCTATTCTCGGCTTCAAAAAGGGTACAAATGTTACTCTCCTAAAACCAAGAAGTACTACATGTCTGCCAATGTTACATTCTTTGAATAAACTCTTTACTTCTCTCCATTTGTTTAAGATGTTCATATCCTCCAGCAAGTCCTTCTTATTCCAGTGGCTAAGTCCAATATCTCCAATGTCTCTATCAATCCAAGTCTTGATCAAAGTCCTCTTGTGTAACATCCCAGCAACTTACAGGGACTGTTGACTGCCCCCACACATCAACACGAGGCTTTCCAGTGTGCTTTGTCCTCACTCGCACACTTTTCGGGAAAACTTTCCAGAAGGTCACCCATCCCTAAATTACTCCAGGCTAAGCATGCTTAACCATGGAGTTCTTATGGGTTAGGCTACCGAAAAGCAAATGCATTTGTTGATATGAGTAGCCAAATTAATTCCTTTAAGTTATCCTTCAACTGTATAGTCCCATACCTATACAGTCTCCAGATCCCTCTCATTCCGGTATATGTTCGGTCCGTCCATGTGCCCCTTCCACTGGAAGCCTGCTAGGAGCCGCTCCTTGTCCGTGCCTCTTGCACCGGCGATCACTCCAGGAAACACTTGACATCCTAGATGGCGACAAACCATGATTGTAGAAATGCAGGCTCTTGACCACAGTAATACTTGGGAGCTTGTGCTCCTTCCTTTGGGTAAAAAGGTTGTTGGTTGTCGATGGATGTATGCAATTAAAGTCGGCTCTAATGGTGAACTTGATCGGCTCAAAACCTGGTTAGTTGGAAAAGGGTACACTCAACTTTATGACCTCGATTACTGTGACACTTTCTTTCCTGTGGCCAAGATGATTATCATTCGTCTCTTCTTTCAATGACAACAATTCGTCGTTGGCCACTTTATCAATTGGATATGCCTTCCTCCATGGTTATCTTGAGAAATAAATTTATATGGAACAACCTCATGGTTTTGTTGCTCATGGAGAGTTTGGAATGATATGCAAATTGCATTGATCTCTATATGGCCTCAAGCAATCACCACGTGCTTGGTTTGGAAAATTCAGCTCCATTGTTCAAAAGTTTGGGCTAAAACGGAGTGAAGCAGATAATTCGGTCTTTTACTGTCATACATCTTTTGGAAAATATGTTTACTTAATAATATATGTTGATGATATAATTATTACAGGAAATGATACTCCTAGAATATGTCAACTGAAAAGTACTTGTGTAGACATTTTCAAACCAAGGATATTGGAAGCCTCAAGTACTTCTTAGGCAATTAAGTAGCTCAATCAAAAGATGAAGTTGTAATCTACCAAAGAAAATATGTTCTTGATATTTTACAAAAAAACAAACATGACCGATTGTAGACCGGTAAACAGTCCTATGGACCCAAATAAAAAATTAATGACAGAAGAAGGTGAGTTACTCCTCGATCTAGAAAGATATAGGAGGTTGGTTGGAAAATTGATTTATCTCACTATTACAGGGTCGAATCTATCTTTTGCAGTTGGAGTGGTTAGTCAGTTCATGTAAGCTTCATGTGTTAGCCATTGGAATGCTATCATTCGCATTCTAAGGTACATCAAAAAGGCTTCTGGGTAAGGATTGTTATATGAAGATAAAGGAAGCCTTCAGGTTTCTGGGTATTGTGATGCAGATTAGGCAGGTTCACCTATTGATAAACGATCTACTATTGGATATTATGTTTTCCTTGGAGGAAACAATATTTCATGGAAAAGTAAGAAACAAAATGTAGTGGCTCGATCAATCGCTGAAGCTGAATATAGGACAATGGCGTCACTAACATGTGAACTTATATGGGTAAAACAATTTCTTCAAGAAGTTAGCTTCTTTGACATCCAGACTATGAAGATGTATTGTGATAACCAAACTGTTTTCCACATTGCATCTAATTTAGTGTTTAACTAAAGAACTAAACATATAGAAATTAATTGTCATTTTCTTCGTGAAAAATTGTTGACAAAAGAGATATATCCTGAGTTTGTTGGATCAAATCACCAACTCGCAGATGTGTTGACCAAGTCATTAAGAGAATCTCAAATTAAGTTTATTTGTTCCAAGCTTAGTACATAAAATTTGTATGCTCAAACTTGAAAAGAGTGTTAAAATAATTATATCTATGTATAATCATTAAACCTAGGTAGGACTTAGTATGTTAGATCATTCATTAGTTGTATCTAATTATGCATCTAGGAGTCTAGTACAATCCCTATTCCATGTATACTTGTATTTTCATTATAAATAGAAGATAAAGAGAAAGATGTCTTAAACCCTGTAGAAATATATATTTTCTGTTATAATATCAAGTGTCATTCCAATTTTTTGTTAGTATAGCAATCACGAGCATATCAGAAGTGTGGAGTAAAGACCACGCAATAAGCACTCTCTCGGGTGCTGATTCAACTAAAATCTAGACAATTTCTCAGATTCAAATTCCCAATATCAAAAACAAAATGGCTAAATTTCTATGAAGTACGTGTCAATAGCTTCTGACAAACCTCATTGGAAAACAAAAACAAAACAAAAATATATACCTCCAAAGGTTGTAACAGTGGAGGTGAAGGGTGAAAGTGGTCCTAAGGGCTGCAATGTTTATTTGGGTATAACTAGAATCTCTGTTCTTGAATTCCCTTTTAGGGTGTGCCTATGTTTCCAGCTCTTACCATTCCAGGCCTATCATAAATGAACAGATGTAGTAGAAAAGATGAAATGGAGGTGTGAGATGTTGAAATTGTAGCACGCAAAAAATGAAGCAGGGAACATTTCCTTTATCCCAAGGTCAGATTGTGGAGATCACACTGTAGTACTAAACTAACTTTGAGTACAATGCATGGCCTCCTAGCCTGCATATATAGATCAGATGCTGTTAAATCAAAACCTTAGTTGCTTCCCTAACAAAAACAGCTTTCTGAAATTTACTTGCAATGGTTAATTGAAGTTGAAGAATTGGAGAAAAAAAGGGTTATCTCTGCTAAATCAAGTACATATATAGATTGGCATTAGGTGAAACCTAGCTGTTTTTTCTAACATCTCATCAAAATCTCTTTTTCATGGCTGCTCTGCTCACTGCACCACAGCAATCCAAGTCTCCTGCACTGACCTGTTAGATAATACTGATATTCAATAACAGTTTCTCAATCTACAAATCACCATATTCAATAACATTTTAAAATATGAAGTTTTTTAGTTTGATCTATGACATGTTATAAATATTTTTTAAATCTAGTTTCATTTGCATAAAAATTTGGCCTAGTGTGCAAGTCTGTTTAAAATCTCATTTTGTTATAAAATCTTTAAAAGATTAATAAACTTAAGTACACCACAAGTAATTATAATTTTGGGGCATTATGAAGTAATATATTTGTCGTTGGCTTTATTATATATAGTTATGTACATACAGTGTAACATAATCAATTATTTACTTAGATTTTTTTAAATTAAGTACAAACTCATCTTTCAATAATTTTATAAGTTTCATATATCATGAAAATTAACATATTATAAGTTTTCTGGGTTTAAAAATGAGGTTCTCCCCGAAATTTGTGATTTTTAATAAATTTCATTTAATAATATATAATGTTAATGGAAGTCTACCTTAATGAATTTTTAATAACAATTTACAAAAAATTATCTTTCGACAAGTTAAAATTAATGTATACGGATTTAAAATAAAAATTTAGAAACAGATATATATACTTTTTATACAGATACATGAGTCAATTTTAATTTTTGAAAAAGTTAATTTTACTTTTTTTTTATGTATATATTTATACTCCTAAAAAACTAGTCCCCAAAATATGACTATCATTTGAATAGTTTTTAAAAGAATTAATTATTTTTTCATTATATTATTCACTTATTTTATTTAAATGAGTTTTTTCTATAAATAAAATATATAATCGAATCCCCCAATTTAATTCTTACAAGTTTTAAGTTATTTGATTTTTAAAAGTATAATAATATAACCTCTTGTTACGTTAATTAAGATTCACGTGGTTAATTATAAGTTTACATAAACTAAAATTATCAATATCATTTGCTCAATTTTACCACTAATTAAACATGACTATTGTATTTTATAAAAAAGTAGGCGACTTGGTTCAATATTGTACTAACACTAGGATCAAATTAAATAGACTAAATAAAAGATGAAACTAAAGAAAATAATTACATCTCTAGATAGGTGTCAAAACTTAATAGTTGATAACTATGGATTAAAGTTGTACTAAGACAGATAAAAAATATTTAGTCATTTTTAATTGATGATAGCATAAATTATAATTTATTTCAAAATCATCATTACATTAAGCCACAGTTATATTTTATGAGATTATTCTTAATTTTATAAACAACAATAAATATTCTAAGTGAAACATATATATCTTTTGATTGATATACAGTGCAAAAAGAATACTCTGTACAATAACAAAATTAGATCCTCATAAACATACTTCTTAAAAAGCTTACTAAAATAAATAATTTAATGGAACAAGTTTAAAAGGAAGACATTTTTTTTTACAAATGACGTTTTTTTTGTTCGTTCCTTATAAATAAGAAATGGTTTAGGATTAAGATTATTTAAAATGGAGAAAAAAAATAGTAACTTATCTGGTTTTAACTTTCAAGTTGGCAAAAAAACTTATTAATGAAAAGTTGAATTTAGTTAGAATGCATTTTGCATTAATGATGTAGAAGAGTGTATTGTTGTTTCGTATGAGTAACCCTAATTAATTTCTTGCATAAGTGCTTGTGGGTATGTTGGAGAAATTGAAGTCCTTTGCAAGCTTTTGAGCTTTTGTGTTAGGGACACAAAATGAGAAGAAGTACATGTTATGTCGATATTCTATTTACAACAACAGTCGAAAGTACTGTGTTTCAATATTAATAATAAAAAACAGAACTTGAAAAAGTTATCTTGAGATTACCGAGCATTGATTCAACTGATTTTACTGTTTAATTCGAGAAAGATATATAAAAGCAGTTATTTATGAGTGAGACCAGTTATTAACTCCAATTAAAGAAGGTGGGTCGAATACGCATATATGCTCTAAAATGCTCCACGCGTTTCACCAAATTAATGAAACACTTCTGCATAGTATTTTAAACTTCTCAATGTGATGAAACAGAATTGCATTTACTCTAATTCTTATCAGTTCTGTAGTTTTCTTTCCCTTTTGTTTTGTTTCAGCTTTCTCGTAGTGTTGTTTCTGTCATATTGTTTAACCTAACAAATTTTAAGATTGGAACGAGAACAACTCTTGCTCAACTCTCATTTTTAGTCAAATATATGCTCCTTTCTTTATTCCGTGTGATCAGTCAGTTTATGGGAGTGATCGGTAGAAAATACTTTGACTCAAGTCAAAATTTTTGTCTAAAGATCTATATTAATTCAATGATAAAAGAAAGTAAATCTACCTTTAAATTAAATCTTTATTTCTTAATGATCATTAATATCAACATTAATTACTCATGTTACTGTATTAATTATGTTTTAACTCTGTTCAACTGTTGTCGTGATCGAACAGTTACGAAACTCTTTTCAGTATTCCAACCATTCAGTCCACTCAACTTAACATGCAGTCTTTTTCGATTGGGCGACTCTCAACTCATAGTAACATGTCCCTTATTCATCAAATGTCACTTTCTAATTACATAAACTTAAAAGAGTATTTAAAATAATAGCATGTAGACAATGCAAAATTTACCTTGCAATATAGTTTTATAAAGTTAAGTTTTACTTTTTAACTTAATATCATACTTATAAATTAAAATAAAATTTTTTATTTATTAGATCTATTATTTTATTAGTTATCACACTTAATAATAATGTTTAGTTACACTTGAAATATATAAATCTCAATGTTAGAAATTGTGTTAACGAGAGAGTTTTTTAAAAATTTCATAAATAAAATCAACTTACAGTATAATATATAAAGAAATACAAACTTCATCTTGCAATCCAATCTTGTGAAATTGATTAAGCTTAAATTCTACTTCTTAAATTTTCCAATGTTTATGTTTATTTTGAAGAACATCTATCAATACATATAATTATTTATTTTTAATGAACTCGCATGTATATTAAAAGATGCAGTTAAATTTCTGAAATTTGAGGACATTTCCTTGTACCAGCAAGCATGCAAGATATATACCTGTGGTAACATGTATATATAACTTGTTCCTCTTGAGTTTGTCATGTCAAGCATATCTAGCTAGTGATTTGAGGGTTGCAGTTTCTACCAACCACAGCTTTCAAATCAGAGGTTCCGGTTAGGGAGTCACCATTTACTAGTGCATGCTTTGCCCAAACTCCAATTCATCATATCTTTGGTCTTCCATTAATTTGATGGATAAGCTTGAGCCTTCTCCTTTCCATTGTGGTTGCAACATTTTCATTGTTTTCTCCTATACCCTTTTACACATTACTTTAAAAAGCTTTTATTCCTAGCACACAAATGGGAATAATAATCCTTTCCTTTCGATTTGATGGTTGAGCACCCCACAACTAGTTACCACTACCTGTCATTCAAACCCTAGAAAAGTTAATCTGTCACACTCATCAATACAACTTAATTAAACACCAATTATATATATAGTCTCAAACCTCCACCAAAACCTTGTTTTAAAGTAAATATAAGTGCACCCTAAAAATCCACGTACGTATATAAATCTTGGAAAGTGATCCCAAAACAACTGCAAAGGAATAACCAAGGGTTAAGAAAATGGATCACAAGTTCAAAACTGAAGAATTACACAAAACCAGATTAATAAACGTGAAATAAAGGCATGCAGTTGAATTGGCTTTGTCACAAACCCTTAAACAAACACTTCC
Organism: Vigna reflexopilosa; assembly: GCA_027742785.1. Lineage (NCBI taxonomy): Eukaryota > Viridiplantae > Streptophyta > Magnoliopsida > Fabales > Fabaceae > Vigna > Vigna reflexopilosa. Next base: position 11,542,240 of record CM050918.1, read on the forward strand.
TTTCTGTGCCACTGAGAAAGTTGTTCATCCACAAACCCATAATGGAATGTTCCGGTATTACTTTTCTTGGTGCTTGTTATATACCCTCTTTATCTCCCCACTTGTTCATTCATTGAAGTTAAGAAACAAAAGGAATAGATAGAAAATAAAGGAGAAGGAAAGAAGAGAAAGGTTGTGAGTTTGTGAGAGATGGGGAGGGGTAAGATTGAGATCAAAAGGATTGAGAACTCAAGCAACAGGCAAGTTACATATTCAAAGAGGAAGAATGGGATCCTTAAGAAGGCAAAGGAAATTAGTGTTCTATGTGATGCTCAAGTTTCCCTTATCATCTTTGGTGCCTCTGGAAAGATGCACGAATACATCAGCCCCTCCACCACGTAATTATAAGGACTTCTTTCACTTCTTCATCTTCCTTTAGGCTAAACTTTTGCCTTTCTAGATTCCTGGTTTTCATTTTGTTTCATCAAGAACAGTGCAAAACTATCAAATCTATTTTTCTTTCTGGTTTAACTTGGATCTTTTCATTGGTTAAGGCTGATTGACATCCTAGACAGATACCAAAGAGCCTCTGGGAAGACCCTCTGGGACGCCAAGCATGAGGTAGCTAGGTTTTTTTTCTTTGAAAAAAAAATAAACATGAAGACAAACTAGTAGTTTTTGTTTGATTTGCCTCAAAGGAAAACATGCATATGTATGTAGTTGTTTTTCTTAGAATATGTTCAGTTCCAAGAACCGGTGATTCTGTGGTTAGATCTAGATTTGGAACATGTAGGCAAGAGTAGTGAGAATAGGTATGTGTCTATACGAACAGATCTGACTATAAAACAATATTATGAACTCCCTTAGTTCCTTTTCTTTGCAAAAGTTTCAAAAGCTGAATGGTATACAAGAGTTGTTTGTAGGGGTTAGGAACAAAGATGTGACAAATGTCTCTTCCTAGCTAGGGAGTACTCGGTCGATGGATCTCTCTCTTGACTACACGTTTCTTCACTGACATTCAAACCAGCCACTAGCTAGACCCAGATCTACTGCAAATAATATTCATTTATTTGATAAATTTTCCTTTCAATTCCATTTTTGTCTTCTTTCTGGGGTGAGACTAGCTAGGGACATAATATATGTATGTTCGGATTTTATACAATATTGTTGTTGAACTCACTGCAGAACCTCAGCAATGAAATTGATAGACTCAAAAAAGAGAATGACAGCATGCAAATTGAGCTCAGGTATATATGTAAACATTAACTATTGCTCCTTGATTATATATCCAACGTCATCTCTTAATTATTTCAAATCAAGTTATGTATATATATATTTATATTCAGGCACTTGAAAGGGGAAGACATTACGTCACTGAATTACAAGGAACTGATGGCTCTAGAGGATGCCCTTGAAAATGGCCTCAATGGTGTCCGTGAGAAAAAGGCAATGATATTTTAATGATTACCATTACCACAGCTTCATTATTCGTTATCAAACTCAGAAAACAAGTTTCCTCAAACCTTGTCTTGTTTGTGCCACAGGTGGAAGTGCACAGGATGTTCAAGAGAAATGTATGTAGGTTTTTCTCACACTGTATACGATGAAAACTTAATTAGTCTTTACATCATAAGTTGAAATCAAGTTAATTATTCTCACTTTGTTCTATTAACATATCTGTTATCATAATCATAATAATGCTATTTTTTAGAATAATATACATACATACATATATATACATACATATATATACATACATATATATATATATATATATATATATATATATATATATATATATATGTGTGTGTGTGTGTGTGTGTTTTACAAAAGGATACTCTACTGATACATTTGATATTGGTCAGGGCAAGATTTTGGAGGAGCAAAATAAGGAACTCAATTTCCTTCTGGTAAGTGGTATATATGTGTGTGTTTTTCTGAAGCATTATGAATAATAATTTGCATGATTTGAATTCAAAGTTATTTGTCGCTGTGAAAAAAATCTCATATACATAGAAGGGACGAGAGAGGTTTGATGAGGATGAACTAAATAAAAGTTGAAGAATAACAGATCAGGAAAGAAATTGATACATATTAGCTTCTTTTTATTTTATTTTATTTTATTTTAATTTTTTAGGTCTGCATTCACGTTGCGTCATTTTGTAGTTAAATAACAAATTGAATTTTATAGTTTTCATATAAAACAATATAATAATACAAACTTGTGTCTTCTAAATTAGAAGCAATCAAATCAATTGAAATTTAAAAGACATTTTTTTTAAAAATAGCTAAGATACATCATAAAATTAAAATGAATATAAAGTGTATATTAATTACCTTAAAAAATCGGTTTAATATAAGCTTATTTATGATATAAGGTACTTGTTGATTGCATATGTTACTCATGAATACATCTGAGACTTCATCACGAGATCAGAACCAAGACTTATTGATATTTTATTTCAATCTTTTATCACATTTTCTATACTGTTTCTCTCATATCTTAATTGATAAGCTAATATCATCTCATAATCATGAAGAAAATTTATAGCATAATCCTGGCAGAAAAGTTCAAGAATGAAACTAACATTTACTTTAATTGTTCTGTATGTGTATTACAGCAGCAACATTTGGCATTAGAAAGCGTGGGAAACATGCATGGACAGTGGATTTGACAATATCATAATAATTATAAAGGGATTTCCTATATAATGTAGATTAATGGCTGCTGTTGTCATATTAATTCTGCTCAAAGCCTTGTATAACTTATATAATTTCCTATTTCCACCTATTATTATATAGTTCACTGTAGACTCTGAAACTTGTTATACCATGATGATTGAATTTGGATTATATGAAATTACGAATTAGTATGTTTTGTGATTCTTCGAATAGCTTATCATTTATGGATAAATGTTAATGACTTAGATTAATATTTGTCAATGTATTTTTAAGAGTATGTACAGTAATAATCAAAACTTTTGATACATAATAACATTTACACAATTGATACATATATGCCGCTACTCTCCATTTTTTTTAGGTTAACCTTTTGAAATCAATATAAGGATAAGTTTGTATAGGATACAGCAGAATATGTTAAGTTATATGGGAAAGTGAAGATCCAAATTTAGAAAAAAAAAATAAAAGGTGTGCAAAATATGTCAACAAGTAAAAATGTCACATTTAAACTATATTATAAAGGAGCGTATTTAAAAAAAATAGTTTTCACGACAAAAGGATATATAAAATATTAGCCACGATGATGTGTACATAAGTTTGAAATTCATTACAACTTTAAAAAGTAAAGTTGATTTTACTCTTTCATCTTAATTTAAATTAATTGAAAACTAAGAGCACTAAAAAAAAAACACAGACACACACATATATATATATATATATATATATATATTACATTATAAAATTATGTAAAGTTAATTCCAACAATATTCTAATTGTATAATATTTTTTATAATAGTTAAATATGAAAGTTTAGTATAATATTATCATTAACGTCTATACTATTTATCTACATTATCATTAAATTATTTTTTAACATTGTGATTAAAATTTATAATTTCTAGCGTGTTTTAATTTTACAAGCAATATTTTTAAATAATCTACTTAATACAATAGCTTACTTTTTATATTTACAACAATATATTTATATAGATATATTTTCAGTACATAATTTATAATTTTTTGTTATTAGATTATTGAGAAAAATTGTGTTTTCAAAACATGCACAAATTTCACTAGTGAAAACGTCGGTTATTTTGAGCTTTTAACATCAACAACAAAACTAACATCTATAGAGTGACGTTAATAGAACGTCGGTTTTTTGCAGGTGCGACGTCGATATAGACGTCGGTTCAATTAAAAGAACGACGTCTATAAAGAATTCAGACATTGCACTAACCGACGTCTAAGGTCACCTTTTAGATGTCGGTCCATAACACATTGGACGTCTATAAAGCCGTCAAACATTGCATTAACCGATGTCTTTCCGCCATATAGACGTCGGTTTGTGTATTAACCGATGTCTATGAAGTGATCGTTGTGTCTTGGTGCGATTTTTGTCGTGTCTTATGGTAGCGTAATAACACCTCCTTCCTTTGCTAGTTTATTCATAAGAAAAAGTTGTGTCTTTTGGACTTCTCATGGCATTTTAACCTAAAGACGAACTTGGGTCGTTGCCTAGGTCCATTCCGACCGCCAATGAAAAAGAATACGGTGAGAATACGTATACTTTTTCATTGGCGGTCGGAATGAACATAGACAACAACCCAAGTTCGTCCTTGGATTGAAATGTCGTGAGAGATCCAAAAAAAATGCAAGTTTTCCTTACGAGGAAACTAGCAAAGGGAGAAGGTGCACTACGCTACACAAAGACACAACAAAAAAACAGCACCAAAACACAACGAAAAGGCAGAGGAGAGGAAACTTACCTGGAAAATGCAGAGCAGTGGAGAGAAAAAGGCAAAGACGATGTGTTGGTTCGCAAACCGCTGGTGTTATTTAATAAGAAATTGGACGTCTGTTGTACACAGAACCGACGTACACATTATCAAATACGTCGGACGCCTGACTAATTTGACGTCTATTCGATTTAAAAATTAATTTTTATGTTGTACATATACGTCAGTGCTGATGCAACTAACGTCCAAAATTGTATATAGACGTCAATGTGGCAGGATCCGATGTCTATAGGGCTGCAAAAAAGTGACTATTCACCTGTCCGGCAAACATATAGGCGTCAGTTACAACGAGACCGACGTCTATATGTCTGACAGGTTGGTGGAGAGCATTAATTTCCGCCATAGAGACGTTGGAGCCCCTACATTGTGGTAGGATCCGACGTCTATAAGGCTGAAAATAGTGACTATTCACCTTCCTGACAGACTTGTAGGCGTCAGTTAGAAGGAGACCGACGTCTATATGTCTGAAAAGTAGGTGAGCAGCATTAATTTCCGCCATTTAGACGTCGGGGCCCGAAACGACCCGACGTCTATAAGGCTGATGGAAATGACTTTTCACCTAACGGTCAGAAATATAGATGTCAGGTTTGAAGGGTCGACGTCTAAAATTCTATAGACGTCGGAGATAGACCTAATCGACGCCTATATTGCCAACTTATTTACGGAAATGCCACCGGTCATCAATATACGTTGCGAGTGCTCGTAACCGACGTCTACCGTGTGACGTTAAACAGCGTTTTTGCACTAGTGTTTTGACTAAAAAAATCCTCGCACACCGTCGTGCACATACTGCTACGCCACCTTCACCCTTCACTAGATATTTTAGAACTTTTAATTGTAACAAGGAGAGTTGTGGGAAGGAAATGAAAACTCTAACATCATTAGCTACCTTTTGTTATCAATGACAATTTACATTCTCAAATGTGTGGTGTCATATATGATCGAGATGATATCGTCAACCTTTAACAACACCATGTCAACAGAGACATTTTGACAATAATGGTTTAGTAACCCAAAACGAAATCATTATAAGCAAGAACATCTCAACCATAATAACAACACACCTTAATCTTGATTAAATACATAAACAAGGATCAAGCAAGACTAACAAGGAGATTAAGACATAATATGAATTACCAAAACCCTAAACAACTTGAGAAAGGTAACTGTCTAGGTGGCCTGTGCTCAACTAGGTAAAAGTTCATGAAATTACTATAAATAGTATTGTTCACGAGGTAATTATTATGTATCCATTCTAGTATATATTATTGTTTACGCACATATCTAACTTATGTGTCTTTGCAGGCACCACCCTACCCTTCTAGTATTTATTAATGCATTCTTAGTTTAACCATTTGTTTGCCATCTTTTCTTCTCCCCGTTGATCACTTCTTTTAGCAAACGGTTCCTAAGATGGCAATCATAAATCAAACTACAACTATGAAGCTCGACAAATGCATCTATCAAGGCCTAATGAGTGTTCTCCTTGATCAAGTGTGACTCATCATCAATCAAAGAGAACATATGCTATTTTGAAGGCTAAGTTGAGTGCTGAGAAGGCCACCCCATCTCTTCATTAGCAAGTATAAGTTCTTGCAATGTGCTTCCTTAGTTGATGGCCTCCTCTTCTTTTGTTTTTCCAACCACCGTAGGTTTATAAGTGTCAACAATGCGATTAGTCTCGTGATAACGTTGATTCTTATGTGTTTTTGCGTGTTGGTTTTAGTAAACAAAATTATCTCTCCTTAACTTTTATCTTTTTAATCCTCAAATTTAATGTGTTTTTTCATTATTTGGTCTTTTAGTTGTTTTATGCTTGTTTTACCTTTAATCTATATTTTGAGTGTTTTAAATAAGTGAATAGGAAACATATATGGTGGAGGAAAATAAGCTAAAACTCGAGGAAAGAGGTTTTAGACAAGAAAATATCATTTTGGAGAAAATACCTACGTTGGGTTCCGCTGGAATCGAGCCTAGTGTTGCAAAATAAGCAACTAGTTATGTAGGGGAGCTTGGCGTCGGGCGGTGGTTCAACAAAGGCCATTGTTCTGTGTTTTATTTGGTTGCGTCAGACGGTACTAATATGGCATTGAGGGGTAGTAGTGTTGACATGTCAAAAATGGGGATTCATTATTTTGCAAGATAAATAAACACTTTGGGTGCTTAGGATAACTTCTTGGAGGTTGTTAGGAGTATTGGGAAGTTCTCTCACTCTTCATTGGGTCTTCTCCTTCGTCTAGGGAGGTTTTCCCTCATTTAGGGTTGAAGAGGAAGATGAGCTACAATCAAAGATGTGCATGTAAATGGGGAGCACAAATGGAGCTTGGAGAAAATACTTAATACATTGGAAAAAAGGGCTTTTCTATTCTCTTTGGTTTCAATTTTTTCCTTTTCTCTTTCATTTGTAAACCTTAGGTTTTCTACCGTGAAGATCTAAACCCATTTGTTGAGATTAAATATAATGAACAAATTTCTTGTGTATTTTGTGATTTTAATAAATATGATTTTCCATTTCTATATTAGTATTTTATCTTTATGCTTAACGCTTTGGTTGGCCACCCAAAGCTTTATTATTGGTTCTTGAGGTATGGAAATATCTTTTGAACTTATAACTGAAATTAAATACCTAATGAAGCTTGTATCTAAGAACAAACATGATTCATCAGTAACCTTAAGACTTTTGAACTTAATGCATGGTTGTTTGTTGAGGATTTAAAGAATTGGAGTTTGATGAGTTATCATAGACTCAAAGTCACTAGAAATAAGATTTTAGTATTCTTTCATTTTAACATGAAATTAGAATTGAGATATTTGTGTATGTATGAGATTGAAGTAAATGAAATATAATATTGACAATTGTAAATAATTTATCTTAATTTCTTGTTGCACATTAATTGTTTGATAAAAATACAAAAAAAAAGTTCTATGTGTTTTTGTGATCTTTTGTTGTTTATTTTAACTATGGATTGCAAGAGTCGTCATGTGTTGCATAAGTCTCTGTGGAGGGAAGGATATTTAATACTTGCTAAATGTGATCGGTGCACTTGCTATTTTCACTAACATCTCGATAGTAACAAAAGGCCTGTTTACGACATTAATGATTTTCTTAGCAGGAAGTCGTCGAAGAAGTTGGTCAATGATCTCTAAAATTCTCCTATCCTCGTCATTCATCATACCCCTTTCCCAATCATGGTAATAAGGATCTTAGGTCCAATAGAAATAATTCGGCTTCTCATTGGCATAAAAATAACGATGCCTAGTTAGATTTATTATGACTATATAAAACCCCATTTTGAAATTTTCAAATGATGAAAAATAGGGGATGAACAAACATGACTCGACCTGGCTGACTAAAGATAACCAACTAATTAGATCACCAGGTTGTGTACTATAATAATGAAGAAAGACTCGGGGTGACGACTTTAACTCCATAACCATGCATATGGCACAAAAGGCATGACGTGTAACTCAGTCACATACATACGTTATTAGTAGCATAAACCCTATGGACTAAGATGATATCGTCCCCAACATGCCCATTTATCATATAATGACTATTGGTACTTGGAAATATACTTTCTTACTTGAGGATTTACCTAATCATACCCCCTTTTAGGGACAAACTGTTCTCGACCCATTATGTGGTGAAATCATCTTGACTTTTTACATCGATATCACCATTATGACTTGATGCACTCACTAAATACCTCACCATCTCCTCATGCCTATGTGCCTTATCAGCATTACTCGACATCATACCAAAGGTAATGGATAAAGACACACCTGAATAAGCAAAACAATGCAACATTTTTCACCACGATATATCGCCTCTCAATAGTGTGAATATCCACAAAATGTTGAAATGAAGCCATATTTATTGCCACTATGGACAACCCTTCACTTGATCCTGCTTAATCATCAACTGTTATATCTTACTAGATCCAATGAGCATAATCGATTGTTGTCCTTCCTGAGTAATGACTCTTTTTGACATCTGTTAGACCTATTAATCAAGTCCCTTTATTTTTATGTTTCTCAAGACTGAGGGATATCATATTTATATGGGTAAAGGTAGCCAAAGAATATAAATTTTCTTTGCAAACTAAGATTCTCATATTTAGAAAATGTTGAATTTGAGGGACTAATGTGATATATGACCAAGATGATCTCATAAACTATGAACAACATTATGTCGGTAAAGACATTTAAACCATAACGACTTGACAACCTAATACGAAGTTATATTGATAAGAACATCTCAACCATAACAACAACACACCTTGGTTAAATGGATAATTAAGAATTAAAAGCATTACTAACAGGAAGATTGAGACATAACATGGATTAACAAAACACTAAATAACTTAAGAAATGTAATTGCCTAGGTGACTTAGACCCAACAAGATAAAAGCCCATGAAATTATTATATATAACATTGTTCACAAGGTAATTATTACCTATTCATTGTGTCATTTATTGTTGTCTTACACACATCCAACATAAGTGTCAAAGTGTCTTTGTAGATACCACCCCACCCTAATGTTAGATACATCTTTGCCTCATTGGACTACCTTAGTGTTGGGAGAAGTGCATCTAAAATTGGAGGGAGAAGGAACATTAAAAAATGCTTAAACATATATACTATAAGATTGAGACGAAATACAATTTTAGCCCATAAATTAAAAATTAAAAATATATTCAATCCTATTTTATATTTCTATTATATGTCTAATTATATTTTTCAATTAAAATTTTTTACAATATTATATAAAGAGATACATATTTAATATCTTTATTTTATTTTTAATTATATTTTAAATTTAAAAAAGATAAAAAATTATTCAAATATTAAAATAGACTATTATCTATTATGTTTTTTTATCTCACCACCATTTAGTGTTGTCAAAACGGGTCATCCGGTTCAACTTAGTCCGATCCACCACGGATTGGTCACTTAGTGAGTCAACTCAACCTAACTTAATTACATTTTTTTTAATTCCGAACAAATAACAAATTTTTTATAATTCAAATATAAATAAATTTCAATCCAAAATGATCTTAAACTAAAAAGACAATTCAAAATTAAAAATATAATATAATTCAGAATCATCTTAAATTCCAAATATAATCTAAAAATAAATATAAAAAGCAAAATTAGGTGCACTGGTGAACGAACCTAACTTACCATGAATTTAATTCGGGTGAGCCAGATTCTTAATGGATCGAACTCAAAATTAATTCATATTAAAATTTTAATTTAACTCAACCAAAATTGACTCATTATAACTCATTCTGACAACACTACCATCATTATTAATATATTAGTAATATTTTTTCCCAAATTATACATAGACACAAAATGTTTTTATAATACTTTTAAGAAATTGCGTAGTATTTATGATTTTAATTAACCTACTGTAGCATATTTGTTAAATAAAAAATTGTCACGTCAGTTATAATTATTTGGAATGCGTTTTTCTGTATATGTGTATGCAGAATACCATTTTTCTTCTTACATGCATTAATTTTTAAAGGAAAAACTGGTTAGCCATTAAAATTATTCTCAAAGCGAAGATGATTTATTTGTCAAAAACCTAAACTCATAAGTAATAATTTATTATATTGCTATTCAATTAAAAGTAATTATAAAATGTTTCCATTCCAAATAATGCAATGGATGTTATTTTAGCTTGAATTTAATGAGTGCATATTTAATTTTGGTGGAGAATTAATTATTTTATTTTGAAGCGAAGAAAGTAATTATTAGTAGTAGTAGCCAATGGCCTTTAGAAAATTATCAAAATGTTATCAACAAGAAGATATGCACAAACTACAAACAAACCGTCGCAAATATCAACACACTCAAAGACAATTTCTTTGGTCCTTAGCGTGTTCGCATTGAAAGTATTCCAAATCTCGATCAGAAGGATTCTTGTTTTATTTTTTCTTTTCTTTTTGTAGTTAAATAAATTATAATAATTTTTTTCTTTAATTACCTATTTAGACATCGAAAATTTTGATGTGAAAAAAAGGTGAGGGTGGGAACACGAAAAGAAAGAAAAAAAGATGAAGAATGATGTGAGGCGCGTGGGGGCAAAACGGTCTAATCCACATTGAATTCAGGTCCTACCAGATAATTTATTATTTATCATTTATATCTATAAATATATAAAAATAAAGAAAAAGAAAAAGAAAAAGAAAAAAATCTGGCTTGGGTCGCCAAAGAAAGAAGGAAGCACTCTCTCTCTCTTCCTCTCGCGCTTTGGTTTTGTTTTGTGCTTTTTTTCTCAAACGGTTTGGTTTTTGTTTTTATTTTTGTTTTCGTTGACAACTTCACCAACCATCTTTTTCTTCTCTCTCTCTCCTCTGCGCGCGACGCAGACTCAACCCTTTCTCTCTCTTCGACTCAGAGAGAAAAGAATATTTTCATTTTTAATATTTATTTTTCTGAAGAAAGCATTGTTGAAAACGCTTAAGCCTAACCTCCTTATCCTCAATCTCAATTCTCGCACATCCTGAGAGCAGGTGTTATCTCTAATCTACTTCGTATCTCAATTTTCTTCTTCTGTTTTTTATTTTTTGTTTTCAATTTTTGCTATATATATTATTATTCGGTTAACGTATCTGCACCTAGGAACGCGTGTCAGCGTCTGCATTTTCTGTAAGTAGGGTTTTCTTTATCAAAATTTCCCCTCTCTTTCCGTGCAGAGCGTCTCAGGATAATGCCGCTTTCTAGGGTTTTCTTTCCGGGCTGTGGTTTTCCCATGGAGGCAGTGTTCGCTACTCTTCTTTAATTTGAGGTACCGTTTCATTGGGGGTGTGTTGTGAGGTATTGGTTGGTGCATTGTTGCGTTTCTTTTACCTTTTTTGGTTTATCGGATTTTTGAAGTTAATCAGAGAGTGACCGGTTAGTGGTGGTGCGGTGTCATTTATGATTCTTGAATGATTGAGATGGGGTCGTGTGGGAGATCTGCTACCGTTAATGATCCCTCTGGAGGGTCTGTTATTGAGCAGCATTTGTACTCAGAGGTTGCGGAGCAGGTTGTTTCTGTGCAGGAGTCTTGTTTGGAAGTGGCCTGCAATGTTGTGGACTCTAATGCTGACCTCCCCACTGTGACCGATGGTTATGAGGGAGAGGACTTTGTGGGTTCTGCAAGGTGTATAGATGAGGGGTCTTGTGATGCTCTGCGTTTGGCAAGTGAATGTGAAAATGCTGATTTGTTGTCACTGGAGAAACCCGCTGAAGATGATTGTCTGAATTGTTTGGGGGTTTCTTATGCGGGCATTGAAGTTCCCTGTGCAAGCAGTGGCCCTGAGGGGAATTTTCAGGGTGAGGAAAACTTTGATTTGCGGTCGCGGCCCCTGACTACTGATGATTCACCGAGGCATTGTGCTCAACAGGATGGGCAGAAAGATGATAAGAGCCACGTGTCACCTGCAGCAGGAGATGAGTCCGTCGTGGGAGGCAAAATCGATGACACGGGTCTTCTTGGTGATGTTTTCAATCATGTACTTGATTTCAGGGACTCTGAAATGTCTTTGGAATTAGAATCTGTGGCTGACTTGTTTGTTGATTGCAACCAGCAAAATGAGCAGCAGGAAATTATGAGAAATGCAGATTCCTTGTTCAATGTTGTGGAAAAATGTGATAATCTAATCGGGACAGAAGCTGATGCCTGCAGGCAGATATCTCCTACTGTGGATATGGAAGTTCCATCTGGCGCATTATGTGCAGATACCGAAGTAGAGAGCACAAGTGATCCGAAAGATGGTGAGGTCCAGAATAGTACTTGTGAAGAAAAGGTTAAGTCTTTTGTTGATGAAGAAATCATTGTCATTAATTCATGTGTAAAAATATCATCCTCTCCAGGTTGCCATGGGACTGTTGAGAGCTCATCTGTAGATTCTCCTTGTGAGCCTGCCTTGTTGGATCCAGGTTGTGAAATGAAGAATGATGTACTACAAATAGAAGATGCTTTCTGTAAATCGAAGGACTGTTCCTCAGAAGAAACTAGCAACTCTACCTTTAGAAAGCCGTTTTCTCCAGAATCAGGCCTGCCCTCGGTTGCTTCTATTGCCAACTGCTCTTCAAAGGATGTTTCTGATCTCCATTGTAAGGGTGATGATGTTTCTACTCCTACTGCTACCAATAATGCTGTGGACGATCCAGGGCTGATGGTTAATGATGGAAAAGAAGCACTTAATGTTGATTGTATCACTGAAAGCATTCCATTACTTTCTCAAAGGAGTAGTCGAAGAAGTAAAGTCGGCCGCAAGACACAGACCAAAAAGGCTTCAAGAAGAGGCAAAAACAAAACCAAGGTGACATGTCCTAATGGGGATTATATGAAGTTATATTCAGAGGCTGCTAGAAAGAAAAGAAGTTGTTTCTCTAAACCAGCTCGTTCTTCTATCTGGGGATTGATTGGGAATATTGAACATTTTTTTGAGCACGATAATGAGCACGCAGTTGGTGAAGCTGTATGTCAAGAATTTGGGAAGGCAAGAAGCAAGCGTCAAAGTGGGAAAGCAGTTAAGAATAATGCAAGTACTGGCTCATTGAGTTCAGTACAGAAGTGTCCTGTTTCAACCACCCGTGTTCGTCTAAAGATCAAATTTGGTAAAGAACCTGATTTAAGTTGCTCAAATGTCTTGATTCCTGAGTCTGTTGATGGCTTGGCTTCTGCTTCCTACTTGGAGTCTGGTTCAGCTTCTCAGAAAATAGCCAGCAATCTCGAAGATAAAATGTTGAAAGTGGTGACATTGGGCAATACAGAATCTTTCAACAATAACGTGGATAAGGATGATCTTGTTCGAAATGGACAAGTGGCTAATAGCCCCATAGAAGGACATACTGAAATAACGGAGAAGGCAGATGGAGATGTAGAGGAGCATTGTCTTGCAGCTCCTCCAGAGAAGGTGATTGAGGCATTGATTGAACCTATCAACAAGGGTATGGATCCTGGAACTTCACCTGATTCAGAAGTGATCAATTCAATTCCCGAAGTCCATGTTGGAGAGAGACATGAAGAAGATTTACATGATGCTGTTTTAGGTTCTTCTAAAGAGTTAAATTCTAAAGTGGATGCCACTGTAAGTAAAAGAGGGAAGAAGAAAGACAAACTTATCAGTTCAGGTATTTGTATCACTGAAGATGAATCTCAAGGTCCACCTAGGAACCGTAGAGGGAAGCAGTCAAAGAACCGCAGGGGTAAGAAAAATTGTACGGGTGCAATTAGCTCTTTGGATTTGTCTACTCTCACTCAGATAAACAAATCTGAGAGCAGTAAAGAATTGTGCCCGGAATCTTTGTCCCTTTCTGGAGAGACTGAACTTGGACGCACTGCTGAGGCTTTGAAAGTTAAAAATGACATGGACATTAATACAAGTTGCAAACCATCAGTTGACAATGGATTTTCAGAATCTCAGGTTTCTGAGAATATGCTGTCTTCTGCAAGGCCTTTGGGTCGTAAACTACCTAAAAGTCTTAGACCCAGTAAAGTTAGCAGGACCAAATTTAAAGCTTCTGACTCGGCTGACAGGAAAAAGACTACGTGTACACGAAAGGAGAAACAGAAAAAGCCAATTGTTAAGTCTGAAGTCAAGAGAAAAGGTGCCTCTCTTAAAATTACATTTGAAATGGAAGATCGCCCACATGCAGGTAATTTTTTATGTCCCAAATTGACAGCATCATGTGTGGCATTTTTTTTTTTTTTTCATTTTGGGTTAATCTGAGACTGACGTTGGGTCCTTCATGATTATCTAAGTTTTTATTTTATTAGTTTTTGATATTTTTTTTTTTTGGTAGTTATATGGTTTGAGAAGGATATGTTTAATTTTTGTCTCTCAGAAGCAAATATTGGAAATCATAAACTGGATGCTGTCAGAAAAATTAATGCCGAGGACAACAAAGTATCAGTCAACATGTCTAGTTTGGACACGCTGTCTGGTGTTGGACTGGGTGGGCAACTTCCGTCTCCCCGTAATGCGTGGGTGCGATGCGATGATTGTTACAAATGGAGGCGAATTCCAGCTGTGCTTGCAGACCTAATTGATGAAACTAACCGTACCTGGTATGACTTGTTTCATTCATGTTACTCTGTTATTATTTTTCTATAATACCTGCTCAGAAGTTGAAGAGGTAGGATATGGTATAATCACGTATTTGTTTGCAATAGATTTTTTCACAATTGTCTTCACTTTTAATTAATTGACCATGTGCACCAGTGATTATTTGGGTTTTTGCATAGTTTTCATTAATTAGTCATGATTTATAGTTGTAGTTAATTGTTCCAGTTGTCTTATGCCTCAAACATACTTTTCCCAGTTCAAATAACTTGTTCATTTTCTTGGGTAATCTTCTTTTGAAGGACATGTAAGGACAGCAGTGATAAAGCTTTTGCTGACTGTGCTGTTCCTCAAGAAAAGTCAAATGCGGAGATTAATGCAGAGTTGGGAATATCAGATGCCTCGGGTGATGAAGATGCATATGAAGGCTCCAAAAATTTTAAGGAGTTAGAATATCGGCCTCCATTTGGTATGCTACATTTGTCATGAGTTTTTTATTTTTAAATGAAATCTAAGCTTGACAATATACTGTTTTAGGAATATCATTTTTGTCTAATTGTCTGATATTTAGCTTGCTCTATGCATTGCAGTTTCCCAGGGGTCAACTTTTACCCATATATTCACCAATGAATTCCTGCATCGTAGCCATAAAACTCAGACTATTGATGAGGTCCTGAATTATTCTAGTTTTTAATTATTACAAATGAATATCATATTACATAATTTGATCAAGTTTACCTGTGTTTGCTTTAGAATACACAAGTGATAATGTTGGATTAGTGAAACTGGTCATGTTGATTTCTTTATATGACTTGCAGAGGGATTGAGAGCTTTGATTTGCATTACATCTGCATATGATCTTTCCTTACTGAGTACACACTCACACACACACACATATATATATATACACACACACGCACACACACAAATATACATACATATACACACACATTGTATATATATATGTGTGTGTATGTATGTATATACGTACATACATATATATACATACATATATATACATATATATACATACATATATATACATATATATACATACATATATATACATACATATATATACATACATATATATACATACATATATATACATATATATACATATATATATATATATATATATGTATATAATATTTAAAAGAATGCTACCTTATAAGCCAATAGATTTGAGTCATTAAATTACTATCTGAAGGAAAAGTATTGTATTGCTATAATATTTATTAAGATTTTCTCTTGATATAATTTTCTTTATATTTTTACTATTATTATTATTATTACTATATTGTAAATTTTTGCCTTGCTTCCAATTTCTAAACTATGTCTTTCTTTTGCTATTACAGTAGTTACTGTGAGTTTTATTTTACATTTTGATTGTGGTTTATTATTTAATCATGACGGATAGCACTTAGGTTTCAATTAAGCTCTTTGGTATAACCCAATAGATTTGAGTCATTAAATTACTATCTGAAGGAAAAGTATTGTATTGCTATAATATTGATTAAGATTTTCTATTGATATAATTTTCTTTATATTATTACTATTATTATTATTATTATATTGTAAATTTTTGCCTTGCTTCCAATTTCTAAAATATGTCTTTCTTTTGCTATTACAGCAGTTACTGTCAGTTTTATTTTACATTTTGATTGTGATTTATTATTTAATCATGACGGATAGCACTTAGGTTTCAATTAAGCTCTTTGGTATTTGAAAATTGAGCATCTGTTTTATATTCCTGAATTCATTACTCCTCTGAATATGTATCAGATAATGGTCTGTCATTGCAAGGCACCTCAAGAAGGAAAGTTCGGCTGTGGGGATGAATGCCTAAATCGGATGCTTAATATTGAATGTGCCCAAGGAACATGCCCGTGTGGGGACCGTTGTTCTAACCAGCAGGTCTATAAACTTGTTTTTTTATGAAATATATACCAATATTTGGTCATTTTGACAAATTGCATGACTGTCAGATAAATGTTTGATTTCAGTTCCAAAAACGCAAGTATGCTAGCCTGAGGTGGTTTAAATGTGGGAAAAAGGGTTATGGACTGAAGGCACTTGGCAATGTTGCTAAAGGCCAGTTTCTTATTGAATACGTTGGAGAGGTAAAATCTACAGTTCCTTTTTATTATCCCTATACTAGTTTAGTAGTTTTACTTATTATTTTGTTATGATACATGTTCTATTGATTGTTGAGGATGATTATTAATTTTGTGATCATATTTATGCTTTGGTTCCTTATTTTAGCTGAAGTTTTTGGGAAAGGAAGATTTAGTATTACCCTCTAGGAAGTTATAGTTGCAGTTACGTTAAATTGGTCTCACCGAACTCTTCTCTTATTGTTTCATTCTCCCTAATCATTTCTTTTTGCCGAGTTTTAGTTTAATTACCACCATGTTCATCCTTAAAATGGAGATAGCTTGTCTTGCTTTTTTTTTTTCTTTTACTATTTGAATTACTCTTTAAATAACAGGGAAGAGCCATTGAAAAATATTAACGGTATGGCTTGATTAGTAAGCAATGAATATTGTATAGCACATGTGGAAAAAGTCATCACGTTTTGAGGGTAAAGAAAACTGTTTTTTTTTTTTTATTTATTGAGATTGATTTGGTCCAACTTAGAACCACTCAGCCTTATAGTCTATGGTTGTATTGGGGATGAAGAATAGCTTATGTCTGACAATCAACTTACTTTTCTTGTTAATGGAGGAGTAAGAAGATTGAATGGATTCTGTAATTAATGGATTATGTTATATCTTGTAGTGTTGGAATTTGCACTGCTATTCTTTATTGGGGCATTTATGCGCTTTATGTTGTATATGCAAAGGTGATGCACAACTTGTGCACATCATTCACTTTTAGGAACTTAAATATCTAATATATGGTCAAAACAGGTGCTTGATATGCAAACGTACGAGGCACGGCAAAGAGAATATGCTTTGAAGGGTCATCGACATTTCTATTTTATGACCTTGAATGGCAGTGAGGTATGAATTTAACCTACATATTTTTGTTTTAGCAAAGTAAAATTTAACTGTGGTTGGTTTGGAAGTGCAATGGATTTGTTCATGATAGCATGTTACAATATGAATAGATAGTTAGTAGATGTCATTTAACTTCTCCTATAATACATTCCTATTCACGTGCTTTGGAAATTACCTTCTCTTCCCTTCCTTCTAAGAAAAATTAACAAGGAAAGAAAGCTATTTTCTTGGAATAAAATTCTTTTGCATGTCCTGATCTTCTTGGTGCTATGGGACTTTAGAAGAGCACATAATCCATATTACCTTCCCCTTAGAAATATCCTTGTAAGAGAATTAAGAAATCCAGAAACCATTTCACTGTGAAAACCACGCCTGTGAAGGGAAACTTGCTCTACCATCCTATAATTGATTGTGAAATGTATCTTGTTTGGAATAATTTACTGTTTGTGGTAAGTTAAATGAATATTCTGTTTTACTTCCGCCAACAACTTGATTGGGATTCCACCCACAATTGAAATAGAGAAGTTAAAATTATGATTATATTTCTTGACTGAAAATGGAGCATAAAAAGGTGAAAGATCTCTCCTAAAGCCTCTTTTATTGTTCAGCACTTGCTGAATTCTCAAACGATAACAAGTAACAATGTAGAACGATTCCTCTTGCCCTTCCATTCTCCTATTTAGTTATCTAAATAGTCCTGCTAACCAGCTGTTCTTAACGAGAACCTTTTTTTTCCAAGCAAATATCTTTGACCCATCTGTAATAACATAGCTTGTGTGAATGGAAACTTTGAAATTAAAGGATAGCTGTTTGAGGTATTCACACCTCTACTACTGATTAATCTGGATTGTGTATTTATTTTGACTGCATTTTGTGACTGCCTGATATCTCAATACCGCAAAGCATATCATCTTATCTGGATTGTTAACATGTTTCAAGTTTTTCAGTTTTTGCTATTTGTTTCATATTGTAACTAGTCTGAGTATTAGTTGGGTCTCGGGGATGGTGTCATCTAGCTCTTTTAGCATGATTTGTTATTGTCTCCCTATTATTAGTTTTTCAGCTGTTAGTTATTATAGATTACTCTGTCATTCACAATTCTTTATTTTCAGGTAATAGATGCAAGTGCTAAAGGAAACTTGGGGCGTTTCATTAATCATAGTTGTGATCCTAATTGTCGGACAGAAAAGGTGATAATTATTACATTTTTTAGGTTTGTTTAATAAAGGCAATGATACTACTACTCGAGAACCTTTTCTTTTAATTACTGGAACCGTTTTCTTGACTACTTTATTTTTTGCATTTTGCTTATCTTTTACCAGGAAACGTCGATGTTAGCTTTTCCTGAACATATTATTTAATGCCGTTTGGCATATTAATTCCTTGAGTATGAATTTCATAATTCCACCGTTGTTTTCGATTACTTGATCTTGTGTTTGATCCTTTTTTTAACAGTGGATGGTGAATGGGGAGATCTGTATTGGACTGTTTGCACTGAGGGATATTAAGCAGGTGTGCATTCTGCCTCCACTTACTATTTTCATGTGTGTTGTTAATTCTACTAGATTTTGCAGTTTTGTGTTGTGGAACATTGTTGCTTCTATGTTTCAGATTGTGACCTTGGAAGTTTAATCAATTAACTTCAATTTCTTTTATTGTTTGTCTTTGTGTATTATGATTATCGAACATGGGAAAATGTGAATCTCCTTACAAAACTTTTGTATTTTGAGTGTTAAAATGGATGGTTATGCTGCCTTTCCATAAGATGAAATATAAAATATTTGGTCATTTGAGTCAGAAATATGCTTAATTGAACAAAAGGTTGGCTGATTAATGGTTATGGCTTCTTTTTCTTCCAATTGAGTTTAAGTTATTCCGCTCTAACAAAGCTTTCATAGTCATTTAATTTCTTGCTTGTAAGGCACTCGTCCTACCCCTTTATTATTGTCTTTTTACTTGTGTTTGTTATTTCATGCTTGTTGCCTACCCAGAATAATTTGTGAACATTGTTACTTATACAAGATTAGCAAACATTCACGAGGTTGATAAAATATATTAATTCGAATTTTCTTTGTATATACTGAAGTGATGTTTTCTTTTCTTTGGGGCGAATAAGGTAGAAGATTTGTGATTAGTTTGAGGACTTGGAGGTCCTATTTTCATACCTTATGAGTTTTGGATTATGAGACTAGAAAGCTTTAATGTTTAGTATTGTCTGCTAAGCTGAACTTTTTTACCAATACCTTCCTCAGGATGAAGAATTGACATTTGACTACAACTATGTAAGGGTTTTTGGTGCTGCAGCAAAAAAATGTTATTGTGGTTCACCTAGTTGTCGAGGTTATATAGGTGGTGGTGATCCACTTAATGCTGAACTGATAGTTCAAAGTGATTCAGAAGAGGAATTTCCAGAACCTGTTATGCTTACGAGAGATGGTGAAATTGAAGAGACACCCAAGTATTGTAATAATGATGATACAGAATCTTCTAGAAATATGTTAAAAGGCAGGGATGTATTGGAAAAGTCTACAAGTGCTATAGATTCAGATGGTTCTCCAGAAAAAGAAAGTTCCATGAACCCTGCCTCTGCTGTTTCTCTGTTGCACAGCTCACCAGAAATTGAGGATTCAAAGGGCAAGTTACCATCTGCCATTCGAGTTGAAGAAATTTCTCAACAAATGGAGGATGTAACAAGCAAACCCATGCCTTCCGTACAAGGATATGAAAAGGAAAAGGAATCAGAGTTTGCAGACAAAACTTCTTCCACTCAAAGATTAGAGACTACTTCTCCCCTTACAGCTGCTAGCAAAATGTTAACTAATTCGACTGGTAGTAATAGGGAATCCAAGTCTGAAATAATTGAAGGCAAGAAGAATCCCAAGTTAAATGGTTCTGTTAAAAAGGGAAAGGTCCATACTAGTCCTCCAAATGGCCTTAAAGCCGAGGTGACAGCCAATCGATTGCAGTTGTCAACTGTCAAACATAAAAAGGTCGAAGGTTCTTCCAATGGACGGTTTGAAGCAGGTTAGTCATCCTCATTTGTTTAGCAACATGGTCATTTAAATAATTTTTAATGGATAAACCACTTTGTTTCCTGCAGTTCAGGAGAAACTTAATGAGTTGCTGGATGGAGATGGGGGAATAAGCAAAAGAAAGGTAAGTACTTTACAGTTGCCAAGTGAACATAATATTTAAAATAGGTACATTTATTTGGAAGCTAGGGCATGAATGTATGCTCCAGCTTGTTTATTCAGTTAATACAGGTTATGCACCAAAGCAAGAGATATCAATCTCTACTGCTGTAGACCTTAAATATATTCGTTTTACAAAATTATAGGAAATAGTTTATTTGTGTTCTTTTTTTATTTTCAATTTTATTACTTCTGAATGGCTTAAAGTTGAAGGTATTGTGGGGCTTCTACCCTGGCAGTTTTATGTTTAATTTTCACCATTTTACTGCCCTCACCCTTTTTCTTGTAACAGGATGCTACCAAAGGGTACTTGAAGCTTTTGTTTCTTACTGTGGCATCTGGTGATAGAAGCAACGGTGAAGCAATTCAAAGGTCCTCTCTTCTCTGCCTTTCTGTTTCTTCATTAGAGAACACATTGTATTCAGTTATATTAGATTTTCTCATGCTTCATGGACCTGTCAATACATTATAAAGGAGATTTTAAACTTTTGGTTGCAGTAATCGAGATCTTTCAATGATACTTGACGCCCTTCTGAAAACAAAATCTAGAGCAGTGCTGAATGATATAATTAACAAAAATGGTAATATATATTTGCTTGCTATGTGACGCAGTTTTCTCTGTACATATCTTAAATGTGTAAAACTCAATGGACATTTTATTGCTTTTCCTTGTAACTATATTGTTGCTTCTCAGGTTTACAGATGTTACATAACATTATGAAGCAGTACAGGCAGGACTTCAAAAAAATTCCAATACTGCGAAAGCTTCTGAAGGTGCTTAGATTACTCATATTTTAGGTTTTTGTTATATTCTTTCTGACTAAGAGGTTATATATATATATAGTGTTTGGATATAGTATTTCAAAATTTCTTAAGGATTTCTTTTATACTAAAGACGGGTTTAAAATGCGTAGGAATTTAATTGCTTCAAATAAATTTAGAAGGAATGTAAAACGAGTGTGGAAGGAGAGTGGCGCTATGAAGTCAGAGTGCACATAAAATTTCTGAGTGAGAGTTGACAGTGAGACTCTGGAAGAATGAAGGAATTACATTTTTAGGAGTTATTTGAATTTTTTTTTTCATTTTGCTTTAAAAAAATCCCTTGAAAAATTTCAATATTTTAATTTTTTTTTGGATTAAATACTCTTAAAGTTATTTTGAATTATGGTATTTTAAACCCTCCTAAAAATTGAATTCCTCTTGAAACTTCTCGCCCAGGGACTTCATTTTTATGTTGAATTCTCCATTTTATATGATTGTTTTGATGCTATTTCATCTATTTACCTAAAACGTAAAAATCTATTATGCAATTCTCCAATGGAAATGTTGTGAACTCATAAAGCTCATAATATATTTTATTGCTCTCATTATCTGGAATGTTTAATCTGGTAATTGTTGCTTAGGTGCATAAATTTGACCATCCTATAGTATTTAATAAGTTCGTTGCTGGTAGATCTTAGTCTCTTCTATGCAGTTCATCTTTCTTCATTCTCTAAGTATTAGTATTAAGATAATATATTGCTCGATCACCTCTATTTTTTGCAGGTCTTAGAGTACCTAGCAGCAAGCAAGATTTTGACATCTGAACAGATTAATGGTGGTCCTCCGTGTCATGGGATGGAGAGGTTAGAAATTTTTAAAATATAACCTCCCCGAAATTTCATGGGGCAATTGTATTATTTTGTTGTAGTGTAGCGCTGAAGTATCAGTTTTCATTTATGTTTCTTCATCACCTATTTTTGTTTGGCAAGTATGAATTTGATTGACATAAGATACAAAATAACATTTTTTTTGTCAAAGTGGTTTTAAGCATGAAATATGTTTTCTTTAAGTCATCATCCTTTTCCTATTCCATATTTTTTGGGAGGGAATTGAATCTATTACAACTTTTTTTTTTTTTTTTAACATTTTACTAGTATGACATGACATTTTTAGTAGTAATTGATAAGTATTGATATTCTTGGTGTACTTGAGATATTAGAGAATGTAATAGAAACTAACAGTCAGAATGAGAAAGAAAATAATTTTTACTGAATATTGTTAGAGATATGATTTAATTGCTTTAAATAGAGAGATGTGACATGATTTGATAGCGAAATATCTTATGAAATATTTCTCATTATTAGATATGGGTGGTGTCTTATTATTGTATCACTGCTTTATTGTAAATGAGAATACTCTTGTTTGTAGCCGAGATACTTAATTTATTATATTCTTTCTTGGTTTCTCATTTCTTAACATGGTACTAGAGTGGTGGCATCCTCCAGTGATCTTTTTGTCAGTAATCCTTTCATCAAATAGGATGAATGAACTAGTAGGAAAAGATAAATTTCTCGTCCAAGGATTGCCCCTTAAGAAAGATCTGATGCTCAATTTTCTAATGACAACTTTTCTTAGTGTACCCTTCTTTCCTTCTTCAATTCATATCTAATAAGCATGTTGACCAATTTCGCTTGTATTGCTTTGTGGCTTTGCGGCCCTGAAAATGAACTTTTTGGTCCGTGATCATAATTCCTCTTTCATCAACTTTGCATATTAAGTACTGCCTTGTCTCCTAATTGGAAGGAAATTTTGATTTTTGTAGCTAATATCCCAATGAATGTTTGAGTAGAATCAACTTTGCACTTCTAGTTAAGTATGCACAATATATCTTCAGTCAATATGGTGTCAATTCTGCCCCCTTTATGATTTTGGGCTAGCTGCATTATCTTTGATGAAGCCCAATTGGAAGAATGTCCATTATGGAATGGTTGCTCACTGGTAGCGATTTAATAACCACACGGAAGCTGGCATCATGTGGCTCCAGTGGTGGTGGAGATATGTGTAGACAGTATGTAACCTGCGCTTTGACGACAGCTATTTGTGATATCTGACTTGGCCAAAATTCCATAGCTATGTCATCATTGAAGCTCTCATATTGACAGTGGATCCTGTCTCTTTGCTCCTTGGCCTGTCCACTGCGTCTCCAACAACACTTTTTATTTTATTTTTCCCTTTTTCTTGTTTCTTTGTTACCCTGACAATGATTTTCAAAACCTAAATCCTCTATTTGGTTGTTCCACCTCTTTCCCAATGTCATGCAATCTACATACCCCGAGTCAAGTTTTGACTTCATCTCAGTATTGGGTTGTTCATATATTGTCTCTGTTGCCTTCATCTACTGCACCTTACTGAACTTTTCAGTGGCACAATCCAATAGGCTTATCCTGCCACTCACGTTTCTTGCCTGAGAGCAGGTCTCAACACAGTTACTGGAGGTCTTGTCACTCTTTGCTAGAATCTAGCTGCCAGTCTTGCCCTCTGGCATGATTATCCCTTGGATGGGTTTCTTATAGGTTCCTAAATAGTGAACCTAACCAAAACTCTCTCAATAGCACACAGAACAACCAAAGATGAAAGAAAGAACTGTATTATTGCTGAAGAATGGATAGTCACTGTACAAAGCATGGGTTTGGGAGCATAACCTCCCTTGAGAGCATAACCTCTCTTTACAGGTAACAAACCTGACTTTACAAAATATACTTCATAATCCCTCATGACCCATACCCGGGTCTTATTTATAGACTTCCTCCACCTTCTGTTCTAATCCATTAAGTCCTCTCCCCTGTATCCTAACATTACACCCCCCTTCCAAACAACCTTGTCCTCAAGGTTGCAAATGGAAGGCTTGATCTCATGGCTCCTCCTCCTCATCGTGTACTCATATGAATGGAACCCTCTGGTAACTGCCCTCCCATTCAGGTTTGAAGGTTTGGGTGGTAATGGCTCCCCGATGAATACCTTGGCAGAGGTGATAGTCAAGAGAGACAAAAGAATGAGAGGGCGGAGGTCAGGGTTTTGCACCCTAAACGCCATCGCCATTGTCGGAGAAGAACTAGGGATGTAGAAAAAATGTGAAAACTTCTTCATCTTCTCCCTCAGCATCAAAGTCAACTGGATCATCCTTTGTTTCCTCCTCTTCCTTCTTCTTCTCGGCCTCTTTAAAGACTGCATTCTCAGCATCCTTGTGACCCTCTCTCCGTTAGGTGGCAGCCTTACGGGTTCACAAAACACCACCTCATGCTTGTTCAATAAAAACTCCATCTCCCTCTTTTGTTTGTCGAGGAGGCCCAAACAATTCGGGCTGCTTTCCTTGGACTCAAATGAGCCCAATACCATTAGCGCAACTACCACTTCATCCATTTTTACTAAAGCCCTGGGGCCCACCACTCTTCTTTCCAAAGTGGGTTTCCTCTGCACTGTTATCTCCATCATCGTCAACTTCCTCCAATCCGTCGTCACCTTCCCGAGCTTTGCTAGTCACTCCACACCAAGGATGACCGCTACTCCTCCGAGCTCAAAAATCATACCCGTTCGGCCCCAATCACCCTGTTCGGCTTCATCATTTGTGGCTGAGTGAAACCTCCAGCCGATAAAGCGGACCTCTCCCCTTGTTTCCGGTCTATTTCGGTCTCAGCTTCCTCCGTCTCCACCTCTTCATCCTCTGACCGCTCGGTATCGTTCAATCGGCATGGATTACAGCACTCGGCCTCGGATCGTTCAACAATCGTTCCTCGCGTTCGTCCCTCATAAGACTCGTCCACCGTCCCCTTCCGTTTGAAAGCTATCAACCGCTCCACGGTGGTTTCGAACCTTATCACCAGAGCTTCCTTAAACCCATCCCAAGAGCGATCCCTGGCTTTCTCCTTCTATGCTCTGAACCAGTAGCCAGCGCTTTCCTCCATGCTCATAGACGCTAATCATACCTTCTCCTCTTTCGCTACTCCTTGAATTTCGAAGAATCGCTCCGCCCAATTGATCCTGTTCAATGGATCTATCCCTTCGAACACGGGCAACTCCACCCTCTTCCTCCAATTGAACCGCTTACCTTTTCCGCCCCTAATTTTGCCCTCGCGTCTCGTACTCCCATCAACGTTTGTAGGTGCCTGATTGTCGTCAGACTGTTCCCCTGGAATGCGGTGTCGTCCCCCCGATAATCGCCTCACTTCTTGAAAATCCTGGCATGTGGCTGTCGAGTCTTGTCGAATTGTCGTCTTTTTCACCCTCATTTCCTCCCTTGATGACTCCATCTCCGCCTTGCGTCCATCCATTGACGACTCCATTGCCGCCATTCGTTCCTCCATTATTCCTTCTAATGCGCTTAATTTTTCCCCCCTCCGTCTTCGCTCTCGTTCCTCCCCCGAGCATTCCCTTCTCCTTCTCTGATTCTTGTTAACAATACGTTGATCATCTATAGACCCCAGACTGCCTTCTAATCCCTTTTCCTGGTTCCACACCCTTCCTCCAAGAACTCGTAAGAGTTCTCTGGTTTCTTGCCGTGTTTCTTGCATATTTCTTTTCCATTCTGCTAGCTCCCTTTTCTGGTCGCTGATCCTCCTTTCCCAAGAATTGTCTCTTCCTTCCATGCTTCCTCCCTTTCTTGACCACTTCTTGATCCGTTCTTGACCACTCTTCTAAGGATATCCGGCAGGTCGGACCAATTTGTTAGGTTCCTAAATAGTGAACCTAACCAAAACTCTCTCAATAGCACACAGAACAACCAAAGATGAAAGAAAGAACTGTATTATTGCTGAAGAATGGATAGTCACTATACAAAGCATGGGTTTGGGAGCATAACCTCCCTTGAGAGCATAACCTCTCTTTACAGGTAACAGACCTGACTTTACAAAATATACTTCATAATCCCTCATGACCCATACCCGGGTCTTATTTATAGACTTCCTCCACCTTCCGTTCTAACCATTAAGTCCTCTCCCCTGTATCCTAACAGTTTCTGTCTCAATTTTCTGTTCTTGCTTCGAGGTAGTCAATTCTTCAAAGGCGTGGCTACCAAAGCTACCTCTAAATCTTTTGATCAAAGTTGTAGAAAATTATTCTCAATCTGAATTTAGGATCTTTTTACTGTAGCTGTACAACCAAAGCATTGCCACACCCTTAACACTTATAAATGCCAATTACAATGTATTTGATATGAATGGATTTCTTGAACTTCAAATTTCTCAGTCCTAGCAATCCGCCCAATTAGGTCTGCCCTCACACATATTAGCAGCTCTTATCTTCTGAACCCAAATGCGTGTTTCCTCCATCTCTAACTCTGTTTGTCCCTCAAATATCCGGAAGGTTGAACCAAATTGTTAGGAACCATGAGATGGATTGATAAAGAAAAGATATTTCATCAAAGAGGATGAAAAGAACAAAGACTAGGATGGAAGTTTCTCCTATAAGGGTTTTCCCTCTATCAAGAGCCAATGCTCAATTTACAAATGACAACTTATCTGAATGAACCCTTCTATTCTTCTTCTTCCCACTTAAGTCCTCTTATCCTAATATTCTTCCCATTAGAACTGAAGCTTTTGTAATACTTGGTACTCACGTGTCATGTGCCTAGATGTTTTGCTTCATTCTAAATCAATTGATAACATTGTCACTTGCCTATTGATGTAAACAACAAGAAATTTTCTGCCCTTCTGTAGGTTTTGTCTTGAACCCTAATGTGGAATCAATTATTTCATTGCTGCGAATCTTCAAATCATTTGCCCTTTTATTTTGACTAGAAAAGATGTTGTATTTTTTTCTTCAAAAAATTTGCACTAATAATTAATTTGTTTTTACGTTCAGCTTTAGAGAGTCGATGCTTTCTCTGACAGAGCATGATGACAAACAGGTATCTGTTATGCTAACTTGTTCATTTCTAAAGCGCACACAAGTGCCAATAAATGTTTTAGAGGAATTTTTCAACTATTTATATATATATATATATATATATATATATATCTGTTTAGGGGAATCTTTGAATATTTTTGTTGTTTTGTTTGCACGTGTAGGTCCATCAAATTGCTCGAAGCTTCCGAGACAGATGGTTTCCCAGACCCAACAGAAAACATGGCTATTTGGACAGGGATGATAATAGAATGGAATCTCACAGAACTTTCAATGGTAACAGATTTTCAGCATCACACTGTCATAGACATGAACAGGATTTAAGGGCTGCAGAAGCAATTGACTGTAGTCAGCAGTCTATGCACGTGACAACTCCAGTAGATGCTGATACCCAGGAAAGCTGTCCTGCCCACTCTGTAGATGGGGTTGAAATCAAAGGACCTAAAAAACGGAAGCGCAAGAGCCGATGGGATCAACCGGCGGAGTCAAACTCACTTTCTGATGCTGTTATGAGCTCCGTTGGTGAAAGCCAGAACATTCATGAGGATGTTCCACCAGGGTTTTCGTGTCCAATAGGTCCATTAAATGCTTCCTCCCTAAACTCTGGCAATCTTGTATTGCAAAATGCAAGCCGTTCTGGATGTCCCTCTGATTTAGTATTTGGTCATTCAAAAAGGAAATTTAATTCTCGCTTGCCTGTGGCTTATGGAATGCCATGGTCTGTTGCCCAGCAGTATGGAACACCTCATACTGAATTTCCAGAGCGCTGGGTCACTGCTCCTGGCATACCTTTCGTTCCATTTCCTCCACTACCCCCATATCCTCGAGACAATAAAGACTCTCAACCTTCTAATAATTATAGTGCTATGATAATCGATCAGCCTGCTGAAGCTATGACAAGGGATCACTCTGCTGAAGTCAAGGAGGGCGATAACAGTAGTATGGTCACTTGTTGCGCAGATGATATGATTCCCAGCACAACTAGTGCTAACCCTGAAGAGTCAAACCTTCTGTTTGAGGTCAACGAAGCCAAACGAATGAAGGGTGACTCCCATGATTTGGTAACGAAGTACTATAGACAGCAGAAATGGAATAATTCAAAAATACATCGACCATGGTTCCGGAGGAATGCATGGAAATGTAATGAGAACAACTCTAATGGTGATATGTGCAGTATAGATGTAGATGTACCAAAAGAGTCGGAAGATACTTGTGATGCGGAGGATGCAATCTGTAGAGAGGAGAAAGGTGGCAATAATATTTATTAGCATGCACAGCAGCAATATTGTTCACAGGAAAAAAAGAAATTATTTTTGTTTTCTTTTTTCTTCCTTATACATTAATGTACTGTCAATTCATTCGTTCCTGAATCTATTATTCAATGAAAATATCATTCAATTTCATCATTCCTCTCTTCACTATTTACCCTACCTGGGGAACTCCTGTTCCCAATATTGATCCTGCCCAAACCTTCAAGACGGGTGGGTGTTTCTCTTGACTTCTAATTCTCTCCCAAAATGGAAAACCTATTCATGACTGATATGACTATTGTTCAACCGTTTCTCTGATAAGTGAAAGTAATTATTACTTCCCTTGCTATCTTATTCCTGTCTGATTTATTAGTTGAATCCCAAAGATCATTTATTTTCTTTGGGTCTCATTTATTTTGTATTATTTTTAAAGTTGGTTCTTTGGTTTTTTAAAGTGTTTTATATGGTTCAAAACTTTCGAAGTTACACCTGTGAATGTCTTGAGAAGGAAGAAACGTTTCAGTTTTTTATAGGGATTTCCTCCTTTCTTCTAAATTCGAAATGGTTAATGGTTGGCAACTTTGTTTTGCAGTTATTTTGTTCTTGTAAAAATTGTTGATATTGATGCCTTCGCGTGAAGATGTCAAACGAGGTATTATTTTTTATTATGTAATAGCCTACCTTCGATTGTTAGCTTAGATATCTAAGGTCTTGTTTACGGGAATTTGGGAAAGAGTAATTAAGAGGATTTGAAAATAATTTTTTTTATTTTTTATTTGAATAGATTTGGAGGTTAGTGAGAATGAATTTGGAAATAAATTTTTTTAATGTCACATAAATTAAATTTTAAACTAATTCTCATAAATTTTATTTTTAAATTCACTCTCATTTATCTCCAAATTTATTCAAATAAACAACAAAATTCATATCTTTTCAAGTCTACTCAATTACTCTCTCAAATCTAAGTGAACACGACTTGAAACCGGCCAGAGTCTAGAAATTCAGGTTTCATTAAATGTTTGGGGTTCTAGGTAGTTCCTTTTTTTGTTTGTATGAGTGTTGTTCCAGTTTCCATTTCCCTTTTCTTCTTCTTTTAGTTATAATGTTAAAGTTTTATAGTTGATTAACGTTACTTTTTTTTTTACTAATATAATGGTAAGATTCTGAATATTCTGAAACTAATAAAATAATAGTATTAAATAAATATGTTATTACCATTTTAAAAAGTACAATGGTGGTTATGTTAACAATAATAAATATATTTACCTATATTCGTTATTCTTATTAGATATGTATTTTTATTTACTTTAAAAGTCTTTTTTAGCTAAACATAAAGTATGTTTTAAATTTTTATATAACTATATTGATTATTGAACGGATTTTAATAAACCAATAAGAAAAGTTTATAGTTTTTTAACATAATTATCTTAAAAGTTCATTTTCAAGAGTACGATAATATGGATTTCGGGTTAGATGGCAGTATACTTGTTTTTCATTTACCTTTCGACATATTTTAAATTCTTATTATGTCATAAACTTAAACTCCTTTTGATTTTTGATGATCATACAACAAAACAGAAAGAAAATGTAGAACACTAGAGGAATGAGTACGTTATTGTTGCTTTTGCATTTACAAATACCAAATAAGTGTACAAAAAACAAGTAACGATTCTCATATGAAGGAATTCTTCCCATATCAGGGTACAACATTGCACATAAATTGCTAATTGATTGAACTAACACAAATCCAAGCTTAGTACTCAGCATCGCCATTTGGCAAGGGAGAAAGAAAAATGAATCCCCCTTTTCTCCAAAAGAATTATTCTTGTCACCAAAAAGGAAAAATACAAACAATGTTTATGATAACAACAACTCATCTACAACACACAAAAAGCTCTTTCATATAATTCACTTATGCGGTTTTCTTTGGCCAACCAACATACACTTCATCAGTATCTCTTCAGCAAACTTCTAACGCGAACAAAGCACCAAGTTTTTAACAATGTCTTATGCTTTTTCCAACCATCAAAATACCTACCAATCACTTTCCTATAACTAGGCCTCTGCTGAACCAAAACCCAATACTCAGCAATATTTGGCCTCCCAGTTATGTACTCTTTCTCTAAATCCAAGAGCACTAAACGTGACAACACTGGAATGAGCATCACATCAGCCATAGTAAACTCTTGACCCGCTAAATAAGGCGTTTCACTCAGCTGCTTCTCTACTTCATCAAGCAGCCTAATCAAATGTTCCTTGCTCCTTATCAACACATCTGAATCCTTCACTCTCTCTTCAGTCTGATATGCTTCTTTTAACTTCCTATGGTAAGCACCTGCTAGTTCTGGTGACTCGGACATTCGAGCAATCACCACTCTTCTTAAGAACTTAGAAACATATATTCTGTATTTCTCTGGTACATGGGAAAGGGAAAAATACTCTGGATTCCACTCTTGTACCTTCTGCATCCATTCAATCACTTCCTTGTTACTGCTACTGATATTTTCAGACCCAGAGGAGAACACGGCAATTCTTTCTATGTACCTGAAAACCCAATACCACTATAAAATGTCCACTCATAAAGTTAACATAAAGGCATTTGAAAGTAATTCAACTTCAACATTTAGGTTAAGGGATTAAGCTTTATCAAGCAACTGTAAAAACCACTCCTTTATCCATAGTAGCATATAGAATGCTGCAATTGTTGCTCTAAGGGAATTGACTTGGAAAGTGATAAATAGATAACGGATTCTCTCATGCAGAATTTCCACATGACCGTGTCATGTGAAAATTTTGTGTTTCTCTCTCTGAAACATTCACAAGTTTTAATATAGTCCTACCTACTTAATTTCTATGAAGAGACATTTTTCATTTGAAATTATGTTCACGTGGAAACTCAACATGTGAGAATCCATTCCTTGATAGAGATGTCGAAAGAAGCTGTCAGCTAAATATATTTCGGTGGGGATAACTTCTAATGCTGCATAAATTTTCAAACTAAAATATAATCATAGAAATAAATATATATTAGTAAGAACTTTTTCTATTTATATCTTTGTTGTCAAAAGATACCAAATTCCATACATTGTATTGATTTATTTTTTTCAATATAAATAAGACATTTGTACGGTCTCAGAAACATCATTTCAGCTTAATGTTTCTCTTTTCCTACGGTTTAAGATGGTATTAGAACTACTTCATAAGATAGTATAAGAGTTTATCGGTATCTATCATAGTAAACTTTATTAAACTTTTCGTGAATTTTCTATTCCCACGCTCAAAATATCCAGTTATCAGCATTCAGAGGGTTTAAACATGACCAAATCATAGTATATAAGTGGATAGAAACTTGCCTTACTAAGCCTATTTTAGTTAAACTTAAAATCCACATTTTATAGATAAATGTTTACAAAAGGAAGAAATAACATTAAGAGGAGGATGACAGAATAAGTTGTGAAGAGGGCATACTGGATTATATCAATAGTCTTATAAAGAATGTGAGAGCCATTTTGGAAAACTGGGAGTCTTCCACCAGGATTCATCTTGAAGAATGAAGAATCCAAGTTCTTGCCAGTTACAGGATTTACATGGTGTGATGTGTAATCAATGCTTTTCTCTTCCAACGCAAGTCTCACCTTCTGGCTGTCCAAATCAAATGGGTGATGATACAATTGCATTTTCTTATCACCTAAGGAATTAGGAAGAAGTAGGATGTGCTAGAGGTGAAATATGTATGCACCAACACCAGAAATCTTTCAGAACACTGAAGTCTGCAAAACATCGGTATCCAAGTTGTCAGTAAGCAACATCTGCAAGCATAATTAAAAATCTATAATTAAAGCTTATGAAGTACAAAATCATGTGAAAGGCCAGCAATCAATAAGGGAGAATGTGAGACAACAAGAAAAGGATAAAACCTATTTTTCTAGTCACTAATTATTTAGAAATTAGCCAACCTGTGCAAGAAGCATCCAGAGAAGAACTAATGCAACATGTCATACATAATTAATAATCTATGCACAACTCAGAAATTTCAAAGCCACATATTTAAGTATGTATTCCTAGAATTCAGTTTCTCTGCTAAGGCTGTTTTGCGGTATCCCTGTTTCCAAAATACACTACTTTGATATATTAAAAAGACTTTTAATATATTTTAAAACATCAAAATCATTATATATCAGTGTATTTTATGGTACAGCAGAGAACAGTGAAAAAAACTAAAAAAAAAAATCCAAATTCGTATTCCTATCATTCCAAATACAAGAAAATCGACGGACGGGCAGCGCTGATTGTTAGTCTTACATCAGTTTTAAGCAATGATGTATTATTCACCTAAGAAAAAATCCGATACTCATATGACCCCGTGTAAAAAATTCAAGAGTAAAAAGGTCTACATTCAGTCGTATATGAAAAATAAAGGAACATCCAACAAGAAACCATGATCCAACCCCAAAAGTTAAGGATTTGATAAAAGGAAAGGTATCAGCCCAGCCCGACACAACACAGATAATTTCAATTATCAGAAGAAGTTAATAAATATTAGATGGGGTTAAGGGTGACGGAGTTGAGAAGATTCATGAAGAAAATAAAAAGAATTGAAGCGTAGGAGTATAGAATTCTATAAAATAGTTGAGAAACCCAGCAAAAGAAGAGAGATGAGCATAAGAAGGAATGAAATGAATGAGAATATACCAGAAGGAGAAGAAGCTGTGGAATGAAGAAGAAAAAAACAGTCTTTTTTGGATTGCTGAAATCAATGACAGCTAAAAGGATTGGAAACCACAAACTGAATACTGATCACAATTTTACAACAAATTAAGTCACACTTTAAGGTTGCTGTTGGAACACAAAGGCACAGACGTCTACTCTCTCAGCTCAATCCACACCTGTCACGTAATAATTTTTCACTTTTCTATATATGGACCATCTTTCATCACCCTTTGACTAACAAAACCTTTCTTTTATTTTTTTTAACAACATAATTATTCAGGAAAAAATAAATAAACATTTTTAATTCAATTTTATGTCGATAATTATTCAAAACCGACTAATAGGGAATGAATTTTATAAACATTTTAATCCTCGTATTTGCATACACACCAACGACCACACACGTGTTAAATATACATCATATTTGAATGCACAAGAATAATTATAATGAATTAAAAAAGAAAACGAAAATTTAATAAACTTTCACTATTTCTTTTGTGCTACACTTAAGCTTTAGAGTGAAACTCGCGTAAATATGGTTTATTGGGATAAAATTATCCAAGATAAAAATAAATAAATTAGTTTTCTAGAGCTGTATTATAAAACTTTTTCAATTATATTATTTTTATTTCATTTTTTATATAAACTTATTTTATGAAGAATATTATTCTATTTTATTTTTCTTAATTTTTCTCCAATATGTTTTTAAAAGCTAATATAAATATATGTAATAATTATATTTATAATGTTTAGTTGATATTTTAATCGAGGATGTAAGATACTTCTTGGTTTAATATAGATACTAACATATCGAAGTCCATAACGGGTTGGGCTTTGGCGTTTTCTATTTGGGCAATTACTTCTGCACCCTAACATTATTTTCTGCAACTCCCATTTTAATAAAACTATATACTGAGTAGTAACGAGAGCTATCAAACCTCAGATCCAACCAAAGAAGCTATTCAAAAAATTTGTTTCGGCCCGTTGGATTTCTTTTTAAATAGACTAATTATTTTGTGTGGTGACTCATTTTAAAAACTAAAAAAAAAACTTGTAAAATTTAAATAAAAAATAAAACAAAATAATTTAAAAGTTAAATAATATTATTGAATATATAAATGTTTATAAATGTTTATGATTTATGTAAATTTTAAATTCAATAATATTATTTAAGAAGACATTCTGAAAATTATTTCATAATATTTTTTTGTTTGTTCATGTGTACAAACAATTGTCTTTACAAAGCAATATAGTATTTAATCTCGTATAAAAAGCTATATACCTAACCAATACTTTTGAGTAACATATCTTTTTCTTAAAATTATAGAAGACCATAAAGTGAAAACAATAATAATTGCATATAACTTTACGCAATCAAAACTCTATTGCTTGTCTAAGAAAATTTTTTGTAATAAAAGTATTGCTCAAATATCCTCTTTAAGAGGAATTTTATTTGTATTTGTTTCTATAAAAACATCTTAATGTTTTTGTATAATCAGAAATGATTTAAAATATTTTGTTGTTTAATTGAGAGAGAATTAATTGTTATATTTTGTTGGACTATTTGATATCAAGAATGATTATATTTATTGCAAATCAGGAGTGATTAAATTTATTCTATCTTTTCAAGGATAATAAAAGAATGTTTAAAGAAAAACTAGATGTAAAAATGAAGTAATATAAAAACAAATATTCTCCCTTATTATCTTTTTACTGGTTTTTTACCTTAAGTGTTCAATTCTATTTGCAAACGGTCTAATTCTTACAAACAATGTGTGAAAAGATTTTAAACTCTATTCAAACCTTCTTTTGTAGAGTTTACCTGTAATGTCAGGATTTAGAGTTGACATATAATTTCAAATACTGAACTATTTATTATTCATCCTTACAACAATGCAAAAATAGCTGTGGAAACTTCATCCTCTAATTCAATCTAAATGGCATTTTATCAAACTGGATTGATTTAATTTAAAAAAACACAACTTTGTTTTGATCGTTGTATGAATATAGAAAAAGAAAAAACCTTCATATCACATGCAAGGAATGAAAGTTGTAAGAGGTACAGTACAAAAAATATGAAGTTCAATAACTAAGCAGAACTGATATTAAATACACATTTGTCATTCAGAAAAAAAAAAGTTGGAAGCATGTGAATAGGTAGGTCCAATGGAGCCTCCAACCATTCACTTCAAAAATGGTCTCACATTCAACTTCATGCTTTCAGATTCTATTTTAGAGGCATCAATGTTTTTTTTTTTTATGTTCTTTTTGGTGTTCCAGATAGATATAATTCAAATTTTTTAACTTTATTCTATTCCAAATAAATTAATGCTAAGGACCTCCAACGGGACTATAACCACATTAACCAGGAACTGGGAGACATGAATAATTTATAGTTTTTTTTTCTTTCTTTTTAAATTTGGAAAAGAAAGCACAGATATTTTTAGGTTTACGTTTTTGTTTTTAATTTTGAAAAAAAAAGCATAATTTATTTTATTTTTTAATATGTGTAATAATGTATATACAGATGAAGAGGGCAACAATAGAAAAAAAAAAACATCTAATCTAATAAACAATTTTCACATATTACGATATCATTTATCCGAGTTAAACAATATTCAAATCTCTTAAAGTTTCGAATTCAAGTCATATATATATATATATATATATATATATATATATATATATATAGTGAAACGATGTGTATTTTTCTTTTTCGGAAATGAACTATTAAATCTCTTAAAATGTATTATTAACTATATTTTATTTTGTCATAAGCTAAATCCTTTTAGTTTTTACATTTATTTAAATTCAAAAATATATTTTATTAACAAATTAAAAGAAATCAATAAAAAAAAAACTTTTGATTTTTATTAAAAGAGTATTAGGAACGAGAACATACATGAATATTTTGAACAGAGCTAATTTCAGAACTAAATAACAAGTCTATATATATACAGTTAAGCTCACCAGCAGACAGACTAAGTTTCACTGTCATGAAATTTTTTTGCAGAAAGTTAGTCTAAGAAAAGAAAGAGAGATTAATGTGTGGTTTGCTATTGCCGCTATCTCTCGTGTTTAACTTTTGGTTAATACGTCGTTTTGGTTTTCCAAACTCCATTTTAACGCCCATTTATTGCCAGAAAAAGACTCAAACTGTGTCCAAATTTAATCATTGCACTGTTACTGTCATTCATGACAACCTTGTTTCCTTCATATTAGGCAGCATTTCAACATAATTTTCTATATTTATTTGTCCCATAAGTTACTTAGGCTACTTAGAACTTGAAGAAGCTATTGTTTTAAGGCCTTAATTAAGCTCAAAGAAACTGTACCCCATTAATGTT
This sequence comes from Vigna reflexopilosa, assembly GCA_027742785.1. NCBI lineage: Eukaryota > Viridiplantae > Streptophyta > Magnoliopsida > Fabales > Fabaceae > Vigna > Vigna reflexopilosa. Next base: position 11,578,925 of record CM050918.1, read on the forward strand.
TTTACTATTAGTTTTAGCTAATGAAAGATATATAGATAGATATATTTATGTCTGAATGAATTGAATGATTTGTTAGTAAGCAATGCTAGATATGTTTCTAACTGCCGATGAGTAGCAGTTACATCTTCATTATTATTATTATTAACAACGCCCTCATCCATTGTCAACACTGTAGCGTAAACTCAGACATATATGCATTTTTCTTTTTATCATATTTCACTACATCATCTTGTTAATACATACAATAATACCTATATATATATATATTTTAATTTTGTACGGAGTCAACTTCACCGGAAGAATAATGATAGCAACAAAAATAGTAATAATGATTTCATAACCATCAAATCAAACACCACCCCACCAACCTCTTAACTGTTTTAATCTAAAAAATATTGTCTTATGGATTTCAGTGAATATTTGAGTTCTTATAATGTGGAAATAATACTTGATGCGATTTGTCTGCATACGTGTTGTCATGTTCATAATTTCTGACAAAAGATATTTAAAAGTAGATTAATATGAGAAACAGAATTTTGTAATTGATTATTATTATAACTAGTTGTAAGGGAAGCATAATAAGAAGAAGTAGTAGTCCGTGAAAGGAGAGGCACCGACAGTGAAAATGAGGAAGAAACAGAAATGTGGAGAGAGGAAGAAAGAGGTGGTAGACCCACAACGTTTGATGTGAACGACCACTTTTGATAGAAACCCCATGGCGTACATTAAAGCACCACAACATTAACATCACCCTCCTCAGTCATCTTATGGTCGGTTTCACTTGACAGACACGTACGTTGTTACATCAATTTCAATGACAATCAATAAATATGTAATCTTACAAATGCATTTACTGTTCCATCTTTTAATATCACTCGATTCTACTTACGCACAGCAGCTCATCTCTCTGTTGCATCCACATTCAATAAATGAATAAAATAAAACAAATTAATAAGGTATTTAGATAAGTAATTTTAATAGGATGATTAATTTTCTTTAAAAAAATTCAAATGTTTGATATAAAATTTTAGAAAAACGAAATTATAAAATTTTGCTAAATAATTACAAAGAACTTTAAATTTCATAAAAAAATAATAATTTAAAAATTTTCATATTTTCATATTCATATAGTTATGTCTAGCTTAATTTGATAGAATATAAAAGGTGTTTGACTCGAATTAACTTGGATTTATTTTTAATTGTTATTGATTGACTCAATTAGAATCAACTTGTCTCAATTTGACTTACTTAAGTTAACTAGACTCACCTACCTTGATTTGGTCTTGGTCGGATTAGGCTTGATCTGATATTGATCGAGCTATGACTAACTTGAGCCTAAACTTAGTTTAACATGTGTTGGTCTCAACTCAAATAAATATAGATTTTCCTTGACTCAACTGAATTTGAGCTTGTTTCAACTCAGGTCAACTTGGGTTCTGATTGATTCGTTTAACCTAGACCTGAACTTACTTAGATCAATCTTGGTCTGGTCTAATCGACTCAACTTAAGCTAGAACAAATTCGACATAATCTTGGTTCAGGCTAACTCAGTCCAACTTAAACACTGACCAACTCACCTCGACTTAAGCCTAGGTTGACTTCATTTAATTTAGGTTTGGGTCAACGAAGCTTAGGGTCTTAACCAACTCGGTTTGACTTAGGTCTAGGCTAACACGACTCGATTGATACCTAAGTCTACTTGACTTAAGTTAGACTTAAATCAAATCAAGTTAGCCTAAACTTGGATTGACTTGATTTGACTCTAATTTAAGTAAACACGACCCAATATTATTAAATTGAAATACTTATCTAAATAAAAAAAATAAAGTTCACTAAATTTAAATTAATTTATCTAAACAAAACATTTAAAATATATAGGTTTAATCATTCCTTAGATCCTTATTTTTGGTGTGAAGTCTCAAATTCGTTCCTCAATTTTTTTTTGTCTCAATTTGGATCCCTATTTTTGAAAAATTTAAGTAATTAGCTCGTGTCATTAAATTGCCTAAACGGTATATGTTGACATGGCATGTTGATGGAGGTTTTTTAAATGACGTGGCTCATTAAAGTGGATAGTGACATGTATTTTCGTTGATTTAAAATACAAAAATTAGGGAAAATTTCGTTGTATCCTTAATTAAAGGGTGATTTTGATGTTTGTTGTTGTTCTTCTTTCACGATCTTCTTCTTGTTCGACATTGATGAACTTGGTACTTCTTCTTTTTCGATGTTGTTGATTGTGGTGTGTGGTTCTTCGTTATTGTACTTTCCTCCATTATCTTTCTTGTCACGGTTCTCTTCATATGCACACATTGGGTTTGTCACTACCAGGGGCGTCTTCCTACCACAACATTTTCCGCCACAGCCCACGCCCGTTACTCCTGCAGTCTCAAGGACTAGACCCTGCAACCCTTAGTGAAAGGTGACTCACTCATCACTCAAGTTGTCCTCTTTGTAGAGTTTCTCTCAAGGTTAAATATTTTATCTCAAGGATTTTGATTTAGGAACTATCTTGATTTCGGGTTCTACCTTTCTTTCTTAGAACCAATCGAGTAAGATTGTTATTCTTAATAAAGAAATCTTGTATTTAAATAATTAGAGCTCAAAATTAAGATCTTGATTAAGTTAAAACAATATTTGTTTTGTTTGCAATTAAACATATTGACAATTTAATTTTCATTGTGCTTAAAAAACAAGAAACAAAAACCATTATGATGTAAATTTTCCATGTTATACAGGTTTCTTATATTGAAGTGGAATGACGGATCTATAAAAATAACTAAGTTCCTTTCTAATTATCTTTAAATATAAATTATAAATGCAATGACTCCATATTCAATTCATCTTAAAAGAAAAAGATAGAGTTGTTAAAATGGGTCACAACCTGCGGGTCAACCCGGCCCACCACGGGTTCGGGTCAGGTTGGGTTTGAAAAAATTATATTTTTTATGCAGGTCAGATTTCAACTCGGCTCATTTAAACCCGGCTCATCCGGTTGAACCCGTGGTGGGCCAGGCCCACCAACCCACATACCTAATTTTATTTTATTAAAATTTAATTTTAATTTTATAAAAAAATATTTATTATTTTTTTTTCTTGAAAAAATTATTTAAGTTCCGTATTTTCAAAACTAATTAAGCACCTCATGTTGGGAGTGAAATTTGTTTATATTTGAATTATAGAAAGTTTGTAATTTTTTTTATTTAAATAAATTGTAATTAAGTGAATTAGTGAGTCAACCCGTTTACCCACCAACCCGTAGTAGGTCGGATCAAGTTTGAATTTTTTTGACTGACTAATAAATTAGGCGGATTGAATTGACTCAATAAGTGATCAACCCGTAATAGGCCGAATCAGATCGGACCAAATTGTCCATTTTAATAACACTAGAAAAAGATTTAATCAATGTACGGTAGATAGGTGAGTTTATTTTTAACCTTTCTATTCTAAATTGAATAGTACGATATAATCAACTTTTTTTTGGAACACTTTTTGTTTTTTCACGTTCTTGAATATTTTTTGAAACACGTTTTTCTTTTACTGTTTTTAATATTTCGGAAAATGTTTTTTAAAACATGAAGATCAAAAGGAATTTTTAAAATAATTGTAATTCATAAGATTGTGTGTGGAGTGGAATAGTAGCATTTTGAAAAAAGGAGAGAAAAATGAAAATAAATATGCCAATTTAAATAAGAGAAACAGAAGAAATATGTTTATAAAAAGTGAGTATAAATATTTCACCTGAAAAGGAAACCAATACTCATCTTCCCACATAGCCATACTTGTTTGTTTGCAGAAAAAGAGAAAAGTGAAATAAAAATAAGGTTTAAATCCTCATTTGGTCCTCGTATTTGTGTGTCAATCTCAATTTGGTCATCGTATTTTTTTTTGTCTCAATTGGGTCCTATTACTTGTGAAAATGAGGCAATTAAGTTTTCATTAACGCCGTCTGTCTGTGATGACGTGGTAAAAATATTTTATTACGTGGATTTTTTTTTTAAATTAAGAGTTTTTGACCTGGCCTCCACCATTTTTGCGCATCATCTTCTTCATCGATACACCTCGTCTCATCCTTACTACTTTTTACTGCAAATATCAATATCATGTCCAAACTATACTAAGATTGAATCATATATTGCATCTTCTCTCTTCAGAACATATGTGGTGTCGAAGGGAAACGGAGATTGGTTGACGCTGAAGGTGGTGTCGAAGGAACTGCTGAGGAAGAAGAACAGGAACGAGGGAAGCTGCAAGAGGGTGTCGATTTCTCAATTTCATCTTCAATCCTCTTCCAACGTTCATCCTCTGCAAGAAAATCCAATTATTTTAATAATTTTTAAATGTAGAAAGGGACATTTTCAATAATCCACATTAGGGTTCGCTTGGTTTCGTCTCCTGGTATTCAGATCCAGCATCGACGTCTGTGTTTTCCCCAACCCACAAATCAGCTATTCTCAATCAGTTTCTCTAATAGATTTTAAGCATTACTTGTTCTTGATTATACAATCACTTTACCTTGATTTCATGTTTTTCAGCATCTTATGATTAAATCTATTTAAATTTTCTCCGGTTATCTCTTTTTTTGTTAATTTCTTTCTCTTAAAACAGTTGTCAGATTCAGGGTTCCATTGCTTTGCACCAGACTTTTTCAGATTAACAGATTCATCTTTCGTTCTTGGACTTTTTCAGAAGCTAAGGTTTACTTCTTACTCTACCAGTGAATGCATAACTAAACTTCTCGGCTAAATCTATGCAATAGTTCTGTAGATTTATCTCTCCGATTTCAATCACTTGAAGGCTATGGAGCACTGTCTTCACTTTCAAGATGAGAGAACGAATTAGGGTTTTTAAAAAGTCATTCCTTTTTTTTTGTCTGTGCCTCTTTCATTCCGTTTAAGAGTAACCATCTTAATAGGTATGTTCCCTTTAACCATTCAATTCCAATTTCAATTTTTTTCTTCAAAGTAATTTTCTTTATGTATCGTCAATTTTGAGTTTTAATTGGGTTTTGTTGTTTTGATATCAGAATAGTTTTTATTGCAGTGTGGTGTGATTGCAGAATGAAAAACAATGGAGAAGGATGGGAAAAGTTGAAAGATGAATTAGAAGAGAAAAAAACAAAGAAAGATTGCAGCTTTTGAGCGATGGAAGAGATGGGAGAGAGAAAGTGGTGAGACAGAAGAAGAAGTTGATTTGAGGTGTGATGTGAGGTGGAGGAAGAGGCATCGTGTGAGCAGATCAAGATTCTGAACATTTTTAATTAAATTTTATGTCATCTCATTACCTAAAAAAATTCACGTAATATAATACTGTTACATCAGCATTTAAAGTGTGCACCACATCATCACAGACAGACGGCGTTAATGAAAACTTAACGGAGAGAGCTTAATTGCCTCACTTTTACAAGTAATAGGACCCGATTGAGACAAAAAAAATACGATGACCAAATTGAGATTGACACATAAATACGAGTACCAAATGAGAGTTTAAACCTAAAAATAAAATGAAAATACTACATTTATAATTTTTATTTAAAAATAATTAAGATTGAAGTGAGTTATTTCTTATAGATCCACCATTGAAACACTTACCAAGGATTGTGGCATGATGAGGACAGTGTAGTGAATTAACCCATTTTTTGTGTAACTTTATTTCCAAAAGCTTATGTGAATTAACCAATGATAAATATTCGATAATGAAGTTTAAAATTGATGCCTCTAACTTTATTTTGATTTAACAATTTTTCAATATAATAATAATATGCAACTATTAATCACTCCGCAATTGGGTAATACACATTTCTTGTATCTGAAATTCCAAAATTTAATATTTAATCATCTGGGATAGCATCATCTGCAGCTTTATACTTCAGCCTCAAAAAGTGTCTGCACTGGTTTTGGAGATAGATTTGCCACACTCATGAACTATCGATTCATTTGCATTGCCATCTTCAAGTTGACAATGGGATCCTTGTTCCACAAGAAAACGGATTATTTCAGCTACCTGCAACAATTTGATACGATAGACATAGAAAAATGTATTACTAAGTAATTAACAAATGCTTTCTAAACATTCTATAAGAAATGACTCATTGAAAATCCAAGACACAGATCCGAACATAAATTAAGCAATAAAAAATAAAATAATGAAAATACTAAGATACTTCCACAAAATCTCAAATTTCATCGTCTCAAAAGCGAAGTAATTGCGGAAAAACACGGGCTGTGAAGCACCCTAGGTTTCATTCCATATGTCAGCTCTATCCACCCTTCCTCCTTCAATACTTTTGGATATTGAAAAGGGAACTTTAACAACAACATTTTCAATAATTAGAATTGTAGAGGAAATTTAGGATTTTTTATTTTAGGTTTTTTCATAAAAATTGAGATTTCTCCATTGTTTGGTCATATTTGAAACTCATAATATACATGAAAGCAAAGATGAATCTGGTTTCAAAGGTTCACGATTCTCATTATTCCAACCCACCAATCAAGTACTATGTGGTGTGTAATTTATATAGCAAAGTCAGAAAGCAGGATGGTGAATGTTTAGCAAGTCCATCTTAGACAAATTATCATGAAACGGTCCAGGATAAAGTGACTTTGTTAACATATATGCCAATGAATGCTTGGAAGGAACATGTGAAAGGACAATGAGGCCATCAAGAATCTTAGCACAGAGAAGTTGACAATCCACTTCAATGTGTTTGGTGCATTCAATGAAAGGATGAATTCTTGGCCAGCTGAATTGCAGATTGATTATCACAAAAAGTGGGAAATGGAAGTGGAATTTGAAGGCACAAGTCATCAGCAATATACTTTAACCACTGTAGTTCACAAGCAACAGAAGCCAAAGCTTTATATTCAGCTTCAGTAGAGCTTCTATAAACAGTGGATTATTTCTTGGATTTCTAGGAAATAAGACAGTGGCCATGAAAAACACAATAGCTCGTGATGGATTTGCGAGTGAAGGAACAAGTAGCCCAATCATAATCAGAAAAAGCTTGAATTCTATGAGGATTGGAAGAAGGATAAAATAAACCGAGACCTGGACAACCTTTGAGGTATTTCAAAATTCTGAAAGCGGCATGGAGATGAGATTGTCGTGGCTTGGACATGAATTGGCTAACTTGCTGAACAACAAAAGAAATGTTTGGGCGAGTGTTAGTTAAATACTACAGCTTACCAATCAATCTTTTGTAAGCAATGGGATCTGAAACAAGATCACTCGCATCACCTCTGAGCTTAACAGTGAGATTCAAGGGAGAAGGAGCATGTTTGCAACCAATGAGACCAAATTCTGCGAAGATTTACAAACAATACTTTCTATGATTTAGCACAAGGCCCTGTTGTGAGCAAGCAACCTCTAAACCAAGAAAGAATTTGAGAGAGCCCAAATCTTTAATGTTGAATTTATGATGTAAAAACTGTTTTACATCAATAATGGCCCGCATGTTATCTCTAGTGAGCACTATATCATCAACATAAACCAATATAACAATAAAAGAGTTAGAAGAATGATGGGTAAACAAAGAATGATCAGCAGAACTTTGTGAGAAACCATAGGAAATTAAGGCAGATGTAAGCTTGGAATTCCACTATCGAGAAGCTTGTCTAAGGCCATAAAGAGGCTTGTGTAATTTGCAAACTAAATGAGGTTCTGGAAGAAGCAATCCTGGAGGAGGTTTCATATAAACATCTTCATCTAAATCACCATGTAAGAAAGCGTTATTAACATCAAGTTGATATAAAAACCAATTGCGAGAAATAACAATGGAGATGAGAAATCTGACAGTAGTGAGCTTCACAACAGGAGAGAAGGTCTCAAAAAAAATCCATGCCTTTAGTTTGTGTAAATCCTTTGGAAACAAGACGTGCCTTATGTCTCTCGATGGAACCAGTTGCATTCAATTTAGTTTTATAGACCCATTTGAACCCAACAACCTTCTTATTTGGTGGTAATTTGACCAATGACCAGGTGCATTTTCTCTGCAGAGCTTGTATTTCCGCAAGCATCGCCTACTGCCAATGATCATGCTAACAAGCTTCCATAAAGGAAGTGGGCTCAATGGTGGCAGATAAAGACATGCAAAAGGCAATGTGAGAGTTAGAACAATTGGAATATGATAAATATGAATATAATGGATAAAGAGTACTATAAGAAATGTTAGCAGAAGAAAGAGTAGGGCAATCATAAGCAGACAAATAAGCAAGGGTCCTTTGTCGAGTTGAAACTCTAGGAAGTTGATCAATAGTTTGCACAACATTATGAGAATCATCATTGAATTGCCTCACTGGTTCAACAAAAGTATTATCAATATTGAGAGAAGAAACATCAGAACCAGATATGTCAAAAGAATTAAAGAATCAAAAATTTGTTGTGATGCTGTAGGACTAGTGCTGTGGTGATGAGAAATGGGTTGAGAAGCAGGAGCATATGTGATAATGACATATTTTACCATGATTTCAGTGATGAATCAAGAGAAAATGTCAACCCTTTCTTAACTTTTTACCTTGTAAATCCTAGTTTTCTTTTAGTTTGTTAAGTGGTTGCACCCCAAGCTTTAATGAGATATTTTGTTCACTAATCCTTGCTTTTATGTGCTTAATGTAATTGGAAGAAGTCTATGCATCAAATGAAGGCACTCGAAACCAAGAAAAGCAAGAAAAACAGCAAAAATGAAGAACCAGAATTCTGCTGAAATCAGGCTCGGGCCCCTCTAGCCAAAGGGGGCTTGAGCGCCAGTGCACTTCTTGAGTTTGACTGTCGCGCGCCTGAGCGCCCCATTTTTATTTTTTTTTTGGGGGGGGGGCTTAAGCGCCAACTTTGCTGACATGGCAGATTTGCCCTATTTCACTTGGAGGCGCGAAGAGCTTTGGATCTTTTGCTACCCAAACGCGTTTTCTCTTTGTGGGAGCTCTTGGAGGCGAGCTAGGAGTTGTGGGAACAATCCATCTTATTTTTTGGGTTCTCTTCTCTCTTCCATTTCCACCATTGTTGTAAGCTTGAGCTCTCCATTCATGGAGAGCTAGTTTCATTATTGTCGGGGGATTGTTGTAGCCACTCAACTTTTATGTAAAGCACTTTGTTTTGAATGAATATATGTCTTTTTCTTTTATTGTTAGTGTTTGATTTCTTCTCTTAATGCTTGTTGTGAAATTGCTACCCATGACTTGATTTTAGGGTTTGCTTAATATTGGGAAATGTTGGGTAAATTCGGACTTGGGTTAAACACCTAAAGGAAATAATATCTAGGGATAGAACTAGGACCTTTGGTTGTCTTAAAATCTCATTTCTTAATGCGGAACTAATTCTTAGGTTTTCCAAGGAATTGAAGCCTAATAAGGAAGTCTAGACTTTTTCTAACAAGGGATTGGGGTTTGAGTAAATTAGTAGATTGACTTTGACATATTAATGAAGAGGAAGTGATTTTATTTACATAAGAGTGAAGTTGGTGAAAGCATACCCCCAACAATACCATTCCACTTCATTTATAATCTTACCATTTCCAAGTGTTTGAGTGTCAAAGATAACTTTTTTCTATTTATTGTTTCGTGTTTACTTTAATTGCACAAAAACTCAATTTATAGAAGCATTCTTTAGTCTAGGTTAGTTAGAAAGTATACGATTGTAAAGTGTTATACGAGTCTCCTGGGCTACGATATCTAGTCTTACCGGTTTTACTACTTGAACGATTTGGTACACTTGCCAAAGTCTTAACAATATGGAAAGTTAGACTCATAAAAAACTAGATTACGAGACACAAGAAAATTTTTGTTATGAAGATTATATAAAAGATAGCCTTTAACCCCTGGTTTAAAATCGAGAAAAATGCACTTAGAGGCATGTTTGCCTAACTTAGTTCTATCAGCCATGATAATGTTAGCAAAAGCTAAACAACAAAAAACTGTAAGTGTTCGAAAATCAGGAAGGTTGCCAAAAACATATTGATAAGGAGATTTGTGTTTAAGAAAAGGAGTAGGGAGCCTATTGATGAGGTGTACAACATGTCTGATAACATATGACCAAAAAATAGAAGGTAAATCAGACTGGAAAAGTAAGGCTCGAGCTACATTCAAAATATGTTGATGTTTGCGCTTAACTATCCCATTCTGTTGAGGAGATTCAATGCATGAGGTTTCATGAAAAATGCCTTTGGAAGAAAAAAAATCATTTAAGAAAAATTTATTGCCATTGTCAGACCTTATTTTTTTTAGTTTTGTATCAAATTGATTTTCAATGAAATTGATGAATTTGGGAAGAATAGTTTTGACTTCATCTTTGGATTTTAAAAGATGAACCCATGTGAACCTACTGTAGTCATCAACAAGTGTTAAAAAATATTTAAAACTATCAATGGAAACAGTTTGTAAGGGACCCCAAATATCAGCATGCAATAGTTCAAAGAGATGAGAGCTTTTGGAGATGCTAACAGGAAAGGGTAATTTCTTATGTTTGGCAAAGTGAAAAATATCTTAGGGCATACAATTTTGGTATTTAATATCAAGATGTTAAGAAGATAACAATTGTAAAATGGAATTGGAAGTGTTTCCTAGTCTATGATGCCATATTGCATTATTATGTACTGCATTTACAAAAAAAAAATTGATTTGGTAATGGCAGAAGATTGTAAAACTTTGTTGCGATTCAGATTGTATGATTCTTCAAAACAGTACAAGCCATCAACCTTCCTAGTTGCTCCAATCATCTTATGGTGAGACCTCTGAAAAAATAAACAATGAGAATCACAAAATACTGCCATGCAATTAGTAGTGGAAACAAGTTTAGGAACTAAAATAAGAGAAACAGAGAATTCAGGTACAAAAAGGACGTCAAGAAGTAATAAGGCACCTATATGAATAGTCCCTGAAAATGAGGCAATGACAGTTGTGTGATTAGGCAAATTAATAGGGATTGGTTTGATGGGATGAAAGTTATGAAATAAGGATTGAATTGGACAAATGTGGTCAGTTGCACCACTGTCAATGATCCAATGATGAAAAGAAGAAGATTTACCTGAGTTATGAACAAAAGCATGATTCACAAAGGATGAATGATCCTTAGTGTGTTGGAACAAGGCCAAGATAGCTTGATACTGGTCTTTAGAGAAAGTGAACTGATCATTGATGTGATTACCATCCAAATTCAATGGTTGAGGAGAAGCAAAAGAATCCACAACAACCAAACTAGCAGAAGTTTTATTTGTGGGTTTTGGCTTTTTATAGCCAGCAGGAAAACCAATACGAAAGTAGCAAGTCTCTACGGTATGATTGGTTTTCTTGCAATGTTCGGAAAATTTGTTGTTCTTGGAAGGGATCTTGCTGGCAGTAGAAGTGGGTATGTTGAAAGAATGAAAATGTGGTTGATCATTGGAGAGAGCAGCAAAGGCCAATGAATCGGGAACAAAGGGCTTCAGATTAATGCCAATAAATTCACGTTCATGCTGAAGAACCATAGAAAAGGTTTTAACAATTGAGGGCATGGGATCTAACATCATTATTTGAGAACAAACTTGGGCATAGCTCTCATTGAGGCCACGAAGAAAGTGAACCACATAATCATCCTCGCGTTCTTTGTGAAGTTTAGAAAGGAGACCATAGGCATAAGGTGTCAAACAGGTACAGACCAATACATAGTGATAGAGTTCCATCTCCTTCCACAAGATCTTCAGCTGGGTATAATATTCAGAAACACTGGATGCACCTAGACGATAGGCAAGAATCTGATCCTGAAGGTCAGAAATCCGAAATTTATCAACATGAGAAAAGCAGTCCTTGAGATCACGCCAAATTTCAGAAGCCGTATCCATTCACATCACAAATTGCTTGATGGAAGGAATCATGGAACGAGTGAGCCATGGCATTACCATGCGATTAGATCTGCGCCAAGCTCCATACAGAGGATTGGTGGTGGGTGGACAAAGAAGAGTACCATGAAGGAATCACTCCTTGCTTTTGGGTAATAAAAGGAAGAGTACAATAAAGCAACAAATAGAAAAAGTAGTGGGCAAAGGAAATAGTACCAGCTGTAAAAATAAAAGGAAAACGTGTCTTTCTCACAACACATGTGAAGAACAAAGAACACCATCATAAGACAACCAGTATTAACATTTAGAAATTTATATATATTTCAGTATACGGTAAGATATTTGAAATTTGTACTAAACTATCATTGACAAACATTGAGCTCTATATTACTATTCTCTCTTGGTTCTAACTTAAGAGTTTAAGTAAAGTACTTAGAATGATTAAGATGGAAGAAAGAAGTTGAACCATGTCGAAGGAAATGAAAATAGATAAAAAAGAATGAACAACAAATTAGAATTTTAACAATTTTTTTTTCTATTTTTCTCTTTTAAAAATGCAAAATTTCACATTGCCAAACCACATCATCTAAAAAAGTCAGGTTAACTTGCCATATTAATGTGTTTTTATAGTTATTCACTCAATTTAATGACAAAAATCCAATTACTTTAATATTTTATAGATAAAGACCCAATAATATAAATAAAAACCGATTTGCGATTGAATTTAGAAATAAAGAGCTCTAAAATTATTAAACTTAAAAAATAAAATCTCCATAATAATTAAATAAAAATGAAAATAATTAAATAAGCTGCATTCAAATTTAGTTTATTTGAATGTTTTATTAGGTGTGAATTTCCCGATCCAAGGTAATGATTTTCTTTTGTAGCATAGTATAACCATAAATGAAAGGTAAAAGGAAATGAAGAGAGTATTAAATTGAATTGCGACATCACTGCCATGTATAAATGTAAAGGATATGCTAGTCTGGTGTTGCGTGCAATGTTCTGTTAAATATTTAATTCCATTTTAATTTCGTGAAATAAAAAAAATCTTATGATCTAAAGTGTATTTAAGCTATTTTATCGACTTTGAATATTAAGTGGAAAATATTCTCAGGATAAAGAAACATGTAAGATAAAATTGTAGATGGTTTAAATTGTTTAGGTTCAAACTACCCAGTTCAGATAAAATTAATTTATAATATAAATTTTATTTTATAATTATTTTTTTAAAATTAAATTAAGTTTATATTCACTTATTAACAATATTAAATCTAATAAAATTTATTGTTTATTAAATTTATTATTTTATTTGATATTGAACCAGTACAAAACTACATACTAATATCTAATTTTATATATATATATATATATATATATATATATATATATATATGAAAAATATATTCTGAAAATTTTATGTCAACTCAAAATATAATTTATTTATAATGTATGTGAATGTAAATTTTATTTTATAAATAAATTTTATATATTTATAAGGTTAGATTAAATTTAAAATTCATTTTTTAATAATTTAAAAATGAAAATTAAAAATTAATAGAAGAAAATAAATATTTATTTTATCTTTCTTTTGAGTTGAATCTAATTAAACTGGTAAACATTATTATAGATAAAAACTCTAGGAGTTGTTTTTAAATGAAAAGCAACAAACTTATTATATCATGAAGCGGATTCCCTATTAAATAATGCAAAACTTTTCTACATGTAATTATATAACATTTATATAACATTCCACGTATTTAACTATACATTACAATTCTAATATTATCAACAACGATTGATAATATATATATATATATATATATATATATATATATATATCATAAATTTCAAATTTTATATACAAGGAAACTAGGCAAAACTATATATAAAATTAGTTTAATGCCAACTAAACATTTGCAATTCCTCCATCCAAAGCTTGTTATAAAGAGATTTTATTTCCCTCTACTCACACCCACATGATGATCATAACAAATAAGAGAAACATAGAGACATCCAAACGCAATCACAAATAAAAGAATAAACTAGTTTATAAATAATGAATTTTATATATATAAACTCATTTAAACATTTTTCATATAACAAATATGTCACCACACCATTATCAAACACTTTATGCATGACACTATTATGAATAGACTGTCCAGATTTAGAATGAATGTTGAGCTATGGTGGGTTGTGCAATTGTGGTGGCTTCTACTGTTTTGCAAAGTCATTGTCAATTAGTTTCATCCTACCACACTCACAAGGTTAGTCCATTTCATGCCTTCGATCATACTGAAAGCACCCAAGACTACGACCTCTTATTACTTTCACCACATGTATTAATCCTCTCTACATGAGAATGAATGACCATTAAAGTATTAGGATAACCCCCAAGACTGAGCTCCTTACATTCAGACTAATTACACTTGAAACTACACCAAGAATTTCACCTTGGAACTCATTTTCACAACTTTGAAATCATTGGAAACCTTTGAGACAATTATTATTTCCATGATAGATTTTTCTGATATAAACCTCTAAACAAGTCCTAATTGGTCTCCTAACATACTCCAAACTCTCCAAAACATTTTATACGACTTACCTCAAAATCTCACTACTCAAAACCACCTTTTTACACCAAAAACACTTGAAAACTCCAACCATGAACCACCTCAATGCTACATATCATTTTTCAATCATCTAATACTTCTAACAAGTCCCGATTAATTATATAACATTGCTAGATCAATTACCTTCTCACTATAATACCTATTTCTCAAATTCACTCATCAAAACCCCCTTTTTTTAAGCTTGAAACCCAAGTAATTTGACCAATGCTTTCACAACCACTTAAATTCAGTTTTAAACACTAAAACATCATTATCACACACAAACATAACAGTATTAAACATCACCATTTCACCACACTAATTATACTCAACACCATATTATCAAAACCATTAATTAAACATGCATAATATTTTCCCGATCACACCAATTTCACGAAATCATCTATAACTCAGTATTATCAAATTTATAATACAAACAACAACTAAGACAAAGTCTAGTTTCCCTTACCTCACAAGAAACTTCCCTAACTCTCAAGATGCTCTGTCGATTGCTTGGAACGTAAGAAAATTCTATAGGAACCTACGAATCATCGAAGGATGATCGGAAAGAGTTCTTAGAACCCCAATTTAACTAATAATCAAGAAGGAAGACAACTTGATGCATGCAAAACAATTTCTATGTGTGATCATGAACCGAAACTAACAGGTAAAAAGGAGTAGAAACTTACTTCTCTAAAGTAAAAATTGATCGCCTAGATGTGGAGATAACTCAACAGTGATCTTCTAGGAATTTTCTAATCATCAAACAAATAATCAAGGGATGAAAATTCTTAGAGAGATGTGAGAGAAAGCAAAAAGAAAATGTTTTAAAGAGATAAAATGTGTTTTAAGTAATAAGACGAGTTTAAGAAATTCTATTTATATTATTCAATTCTTTTAAAATAAAATAAAATACTCGATGTAATTATTTTAAGATACCTACCAACTCTAATATATTTTTACCAATTCTATATTAAAGTGATTTGTAATTTTTTATTTTGTGAAATGTTGATGGATGTTGTTATATGTTATTAATATAATATAACTATTATCATATATTTAATTCAAAATTGTATATTTATTTTGAATTTTAATCATCAAAATACGATGATATTTTTAGTACTATAAAATTATTAGAAAGAAATATGTCTAGAATTATATTTTCGAAAACTAAAAAAGATCTTTTATGATATAATATTTTTTTTACAATATGATTCTCTTATGAAATCTTGTACAAACATTTACACCGAAGAAAAAAAATCTCTTCATGAAAAACGTTTGTCCTTGAATGCAGACAAATGCAATTGTACTCATGGGGCCTTTTGTCCCCTCACTTTTTCGAATTATATGTGGGATACTATTAATATATATAAATTATATTATATTTTCTTTTTTTTAATGCAAGTAAAAATAAATATTACTTAATAAATACTTTTAAATTTAGAGAGATAGTTTTTTTTTATGTAAAATCCGATTCAGAGTGCTCAATTTGTATTTATGTTGTTTTCGTATAAATAATAATAATAAATAATTTTATTTAAATAATAAGATAAACAAATTTATATAATAATAAATAATTAATGCTATTAATAATATAAAAAATTATTTAAATAATGGTAATCAGAATAAATTTATAAATAATAATAGCAATAACTAGAAAATCATAAATAATAATTATAATAATAAAATTATTAAAAAAAATAAAATTCAGAATATTAATAATCAATATAAATTAATATAATAATAATGTAATAATAATTTAAATTTATTTTTCTGAAAAAAATACATTTCAGATGTATTAGCAATATCAAATTATTCATAATTGTATAATTTTGTTTCGTTTAATTAGTCATCTGGTCTTGTTTTAATCTTAAAATATTAGGTTGATTATCTAGTTTTTTTTAGTTTCAATTTTGTTTTCAATGTGTGAAAAATTATATAATTAGAACATTTTTATTAGTATTGTACAAATCATGTTATAGACAGTTTTCACCCGTCAAATTGTATTGTTTTTGAATTTTGTTTGGATTTTTTTTCAGAGTCTCATTAAGTTTTTATATTTGTTTTATTTTTTAATTTAGTCTCAATGTTAAAATGAAACACGGTTATGTAATTTAGGACTAAATTTATTTTTTTTATAAATATTATGTTGCTATTTTTATTAAAATTGATATTTTTATTAAATATTTTTTAAAATACTTTTAAATTAAATTTAACTATATTAATGAATTTCATTTAAATAAGTTATTTTTAAACAAATTTTTATAAGGTTCAAGTATATAAAAACTATTATATAAAAAAAAAATTGGTTAAAATAGTTCCAGTATATAAAAAATATTAAATTTATTAATATAGATAAAAATGTTAAACATATAAAAATTTACATATATAATTATTAAATAAAAGAAGTTTAGAAAAATAAATTTTGTATTTTAACTAATAAAAATATCTGTAAAAATGTTAGAATTAGTTTAAATATAATTTCAGAAATATTTAATAAAAATATTTGGATAATATTTATGTAAAAAAATAAATTTTGTTCAAATTTAAAAAAAAAGATAATGTTAACAAAAAAAAATCAGAACTAAAATGAATTAAAAGAAAATAATGATTAAATATATTTTTTATTCTTTAATTTTTAATAAAATTTGAAATTAACCTTTTATCAAAACTTTAGACTAATTTAATTTTTCATCTTTAAAATTATCTTAATTTAATAATTTAAAATTTTAAAAACAATTCTCAATTAATATTAAAGAAAAAAAAAATCAAACAATATAAATAATTTAAATCCTGTCAAAAATTATTTTTGAAATATCAAATAAATTTAACAAAATTTAGTTAAAAAAATTAAATTCACATCTTTTCAATATTAAAAGATAAAAATATATTTAACTCTAAAATCAAATATAAAAAGAGATTTTGTCACGTAAAAAATGTCACATATTGTCACGTCACACCGTTAAATCTTTGATTTAACAAATACAACTTTTTTCAAAAGAATTTTTTTTAAAATTAAAAAGTAAATCAATAAAGTAAAAAAGAAAAACTACATGTAACATTATCTATAACATTGTTTATGCAATACTAACAGAAAAGATATAATTATATCACTTTTTGACAAATCGTTATCAAATTGAGTTAAAAGAAATTAATGATCAATTTAACATTTTTTAACCAAAATAAAAACACAAATGACTAATTAAACTTTTTTTAAGCCGAGTTTGTCAATCATACAAAAACAATTATTTAATAAAACATGGGTAATGAGAATAAATAACTTATCATCTTAATACACCAACGCAATTGTAATTTTATAATTTCATTAATTAGAATTTTTTATTTATTTATTATACTCAATATAGACTCTTTTTTTCATTTACCATTTTTTTCTTAATTTAAAAAACTTTTACTTTCATTCTCATCAATATTTTCACTCCTTCACCCAAAATAAACACATCCAACAGACGAGAAACTTAATAGAGCAATGAAGCCAACTCTCTATTTGGTCAAGAAAGGTAAAGATTATATAATATATGTATGAAAAAAAAATATTGAAATTACTACTTCATTTTTTCTTTAGATAAAAAGAATCTCTATATGATTAATAACTTGATATAATTAATTATTATTGTTAAATTTACAGTTTATTTTTTTTATCTCTAATAAGTTTGTCTTTCTTCACACATATATATTTCTCCATCTGATGAAACAATAACTTTTTGTTAATTACTGAATTTCAATTACATTTCAAATATCATATTATAACTTTGTTCAGAAGACTCTACTTACATTTTTTAAGTATATCTTGTGACATAAACATTTGTATAAGTGTCTACAAAAATAGATTACTTCAATAAATTTTCAAAGATAGCTTATGATAACAACTTACATCTTATAAGAAACAATTAATTTAACTTATTTTGGTAAGTGCTTACTTAACAAGCATAAGTTCAATAAGCTTTTAAATTAAATCATGATCCTTAATTATATTTGAAATTAAGTGTTTATAAAAATTCGTTAACTAACGGTTTGCTGTCTACTATTCAAACCAACCAGTACACGTCTCTTGAAAGGAATGTTTTTAACATAAGTAAAATAGAAAATGTATTTAAAATTCATCATTTTTAACAATAATTAAAATTATATTAAAATAAAAATATGGTAATGGAATTTTGATGTTATGAAAAATATTGATATTAATATTAATTTGAATTCAGTTTGAATAATTTTTAGAGAAGAAAAAAAAAATATTTATAGATACAATGAAATTTGATGAAGTGAAGGAAGATAAAACAGTGTGAATGGTTGTTGAATAATGAAATATGAGAACGTGAAAAATGACCAAATAAAAACTTAAAAAGACACTGAATAAAAGGTTCTGAAGCAACTTATAGCGTGAAAAATTCGTATATGGATGTTAACACAATGATTGAAAACGAAGCAAATTAAAGCGTGATGTTATTCAAATGAGAATGACGTAACAAAACTCATTCCTATTCCTTCACCAAATAAAACACCAGCAATTTCTAATTTCTTATTCATACACGGAATATTCTATTCTATCATAAAATAATAATAATAATAACAATAATAATTTTCCTTCCATCATCATTCAAATTTCTTATCCATATTTCATTTCAGAAAATCCTTCATTCATTTCAAAACTTTTAAAAACCTAATTCTAATTTAAGAGAGATTCGATTTCAACTCAACTAAAATAATGTTTCACTATTTTCGCCTTACAATTCTTTTAGTATTTTTAAATAATTAAGTAAATTCACAATAAATAAGTATTTATTAATATACAATTTATATTATAAAGCATTAATGATAATTGATAAATATTTTAACACAAACTGTATTTTATATTGATGATAAATTATGTATGTTATAATATGATATTTTTTTATTGCTGCTTGCTTTTCTTGGACAATATTGAAATTCAAGTTAGAATTAAAGATATTGAAAGTATTAACAAAATGATTAAAAACCGTTTAATTTATGTGCAGACATATTAAATGATAGTGACTTTAGAACGAGTATTTTACATATTTTATTCAATGTTAACATTTTAAAATATTTTCCTGTATAAGACACTTTTTAAAAAATACATAAATTTATAAGAGTAGATAAGAATATTTATTGTTAAAAAAAGAAGAAGTAAATTTTAGGTTAAAGAAGAAAATTGGGTCCAGTCAGTGGTCAAAACCGAAGGGCTTTAAACTTGGTTAGTAGCATCTTGTTTAGAAAGTCACCTAGATAAATATAAGTATAAATATAAATATAAATAATAATAAAAATAATTTTAACAGAAGTTAGAAGCTTCAGAGTTTGGCGTGGGAGCTTCAAAAGCGAACTGAACCAACGACAGTTAAGCCGAACAAACCTTAGTAGTTCCAAACCAAACCAAAATCATATAACAGAACATAGCACAACAGAGGAACGACAAGCTCACTTAATTCCTAGTAGTATTACTCACCCACAGTCTCTGTCTGAGACAACACTCGCCACCAACAAAACGGCGTCACTCTGATCGTGATCAACGTCAAAAATGCCTCAAACGGCTCCTACCGGAGAACCCTCCCATGGAGGCTCCGGTGGCCGCAAGGTGGTGGTAGGGGTGAAGATGGATTCCCCCAGCAAGGAATTGCTCACGTGGGCTTTGGTCAAAGTGGCTCACCCTGGTGACACCGTGGTTGCTCTGCATGTTCTTGGGAACCAGGGTACTTGGGGAATTTCAGTTCTTTTTTCTTTTTTTGCTTTGGGTTTTTGTTTTTGTAACGTGAATATTGACTGGTGAAATGGGGTTGCTTAGAAACTGTGAATGGAGACGGGAAATCTTCGCTGCTTTCACTTGTCAAGGCGTTTGACTCTGTTCTTGCTGTTTATGAAGGATTCTGCAACTTGAAACAGGTTCAATTTCTCAATCTTCGTTCTCTGTGTGGACCCTTTTCAATTTCTATAAACGGAATATGCAAATTCATTTGTTGTCTTCAAATTGGGTAGGAAATGCGGGACATAAAAAATGAAACTTTCCAGTGGAAACAAAAGCGTAATTTTGAAGTTTGTGGAAGTGCCTCTTATTTGAAGTCCCTGAACAAAACATACTGAATTTTATGTTTTTTTTGTCAGGTCGACCTCAAACTCAAAATATGCCGTGGTTCATCGGTGAAGAAAATTTTGGTTCGAGAAGCAAATGGTTATTCTGCAACTCATGTTGTGGTCGGAACAACTCATGGTCTGCATAGAATCCGGTCATCTACCTTTGTAGCTAAATACTGTGCTAAAAAGTTGTCCAAGGATTGCTGTATTCTCGCTGTTAACAATGGGAAAGTTGTGTTCAAGCGTGACAGCTCGCCATCGAGTGTTGCTGACTTACAAGGTGTCAGATTGTTCTTAGTTTTGATTGTGGGCATTCTCACGGACATGGTAGAATTCTCAGGCTTGAGTTTGTTTTGCAGGGATTGATCGTCAGCACAAAAATGGTTTGATCGGTTCGATTCATTGGACACTCAGTAAGAATACAAAAGTTCTAAGTGATGACAATTCAGGGACGGATGCTGATGAGAAGAAACCTGGCCAAAGTTCAGATCACAGTTTAGCCAAGTTTTTCCTAGATTCTACAGAAACTGTTAGAAAACCGAGCTGTTCAATTTGTGGCACAACCTTGGCATTGCCAGACCCTTCTTGCCATCAATCTGCAGAAGGGTTTTCTGGTGATGATGGTAAAGAGAATTCCTTGGCTATAGTACCAGTGCAAGTGCAACCCACTGTTGTTGCAGAAACGGAATTGAAACCTGGTTGGCCACTACTACACCGTAGAATTATATCGGACACACAATCTACTGATAAATCATTGATGCACCCCAAGATTTCCGTGGTCCAGTGGGCAATGAGGTTACCTTCTAGAAATATTTCATATGCTTCAGTTCGTGATGAAAAAACTGAAAGTTGTGATCAAAGTCTGGATCAACCTGCGGCTTTAGATAGGGAAAGTGGTGCTCTTGTTCCAATAGATTCTGAAATCGGAACAGCTTCTTCGCCAGAAAGCAATTCAAGAAACATTCCTAAAGAATTGGAGGGCCTTCACGAGAAGTACTCCTCAACTTGTAGATTGTTTGGGTACCAAGATCTTGTATCTGCCACATCAAATTTCTTACCGGGTTTGTATCCTAGTTAGTTTGACTTAGTTCAATGTAACAACTGGGAGGTTTTTCTTTAATGTGGTCACTAATGTGATTTCAGAAAACTTTATTGGAAAAGGAGGAAGCAGTCAGGTTTTTAGAGGCTGCCTTTCTGATGGCAAGGAACTTGCTGTCAAGATTCTAAAGCCTTCCGAAGATGTATTGAAGGAATTTATTCTGGAAATCGAAATCATCACTACCTTGCATCACAAAAACATAATTTCCCTCCTGGGATTCTGCTTTGAGAATGGCAAATTTCTTCTGGTTTATGATCTCTTATCACGGGGAAGTCTTGAAGAGAATCTTCATGGTACGCAAATATACATTTTCTATGTATATATATATATATATATATATATATATATATATATATATCCCCTTTTGTTTTTCTATGTGGCGTGTTATTGACTTCCTTCTATTCCATGCCAAAATAGGTAATAAGAAAAATTCACTTGCGTTTGGTTGGTCGGAGAGATATAAGGTAGCTGTGGGTATTGCTGAGGCTTTAGATTATCTGCATTCGAAAGATGATCAACCCGTGATCCATCGAGATGTAAAGTCATCAAATGTGTTATTATCCGAGGATTTTGAACCCCAGGTATTTATCTTTTGATCACTTTTTAGTTCAACATAATCTGTATTATTGAGCCTCATGATCTGCTTGAATTTCTTCAGCTCTCTGATTTTGGACTGGCAAAATGGGCATCAACCTCGTCATCACACATAACCTGCACAGATGTTGCTGGAACCTTTGGGTTTGTACATTTAATCCCAGCATAACCATGCTAGAGAGAGAAAATACATTTGAAATGGTCCTATATTATTTTTATGTATTGTACTTATCATGCAGTTACTTGGCTCCCGAATACTTCATGTACGGCAAAGTAAATGATAAGATTGATGTTTATGCATATGGGGTAGTGCTCCTTGAACTTCTTTCGGGGAGAAGGCCCATAAACCGTGATTATCCTAAAGGCCAAGAGAGTCTTGTCATGTGGGTATGTTTCTGTAGGCCTATGCTCTGGCGTCACCTCAAATACTTGTAATTCCTAATCATATGTGTTGTGAAAAAATATAACAGAAACGCACTTTCGCAGGCAAGTCCAATTCTAAATAGTGGAAAGGTGTTACAATTGTTAGATCCAAGTTTGGGTGATAACTATGATCATGAGGAGATGGAAAAGATGGTGTTGGCAGCCACACTGTGTATCAAACGTGCTCCAAGGGCTAGGCCTCAAATGAAGCTTGTAAGTGGTCCACTTTTGACTTTATTGCATATTGTGGAATCTATGTCATATCATATGTAATACTAATAGACTCATTCGTTGCATATGGAGTGTAATTTCCTGGAAAATGACCTGAATGTTTGCGTTTTGCTTATCCTAAATCCTGTGGTACATATCTTGATAGTGCACGCCACAACTTTATCTTCTTGTTTGATTACAGTAGAAATATTCAGAGAATTAGTCCTTAGTTGAAAATGTGATGCATTGATTATATTGGACCACAGATCTTAAAGCTCCTTCAAGGTGACAATGAAACAATGAAGTGGGCAAGGTTAGAAGTTGAGAATGGTTTGGATGCAGCAGAAACGGTTGATGATGAAGCGTGTCCACCTAGTGATAATCTGCAGTCACATATAGATCTTGCACTGCGTGATGTGGTGGAAGAGTCAGTCTCCATGTGCAGTGTTGAGCAGGGTTTGACATTGGAGGACTACTTGAGAGGCCGTTGCAGCCGTGCATCAAGCTTTGACTGAGCAAATCACTAGCAAAATGCTAGAAGAAGCTCTATGATTTTTATTTTTTGGAGATTAAGTCTTGTTTGGGTTTTGAATGGATTTAGGATGAGAGGTTGTTTGGGTGTGCCCTCCTCCTATACTTAATAACGAGGAAACTAGGCCAGTTCCACCTTGTCACTCTATATTTCAAATGCTTTCTCTGGTTTTTTCCACGATCTCAATTTGATCAAGTTTTGTAATATATATTGCTAAAGAGATGAACAAGTTGTATTTTAGAGCGTAAGGATCACTGCTCTGCATCCAATCCAAATAAGGCTACACCAACTTCCTCCCTAAATTTATAAACTAAACCGTGTTATTGAAAATCAATTAAGATGGAGTATGAAAGTGAAGAAACATTTACAAAATGCATACTTTTTAAATACTGATTTCTCTAGTTATTGAAAATTTTAAGTTTTAAGTATATTTTTTTTCCCTTAAATTTATGCTGACTTTAATTTTAAATCAAATTTTTATCTTTCATTTTATAAATTGTCCACTTTTGATTCTTATTGAGGACTAAAACTACCACAAATTATGGATAAATCGTGGATTACTTTCAAATTACTTCCTTTTAAATTAAAAATATCACTAACAAACTTGACCAAGGTTTAAAAGATCAAAACGATATTTCTGCTCATATTTTTATTTTAAATAAAAAAAATAGATATCGTATTTAAGAGTTGAATTTTCCTTGTTTAGAAATTGTGTCATAAATGATTATTTTTTATTAACATAGCAGAGATAATACTATGGCAGATTAATAAATTTAATATTTTGTAGTGAAATGTGGTGAAAGAATTTAAAAATAAAAAATCGTAATATTTTGTGTATCTTTGTTTCAGATGATATGACTCAAAAGTATTTATAGAAGAAAGATTGTGAATGGGTAAAATTGGAAGTGCCGTATCCATTCGCAGACCACAAAAAGTTCCCTCCTTGAGTTATGTGGGAGAAATCTTATCCATAGCAGAAGGTCCAAAGCTACTGGGAAACTAATATAAAGACAATCACCACGAAATTAAACCTTAGCAACGAACAACACAACCTCGAATCATGGCCACGAGTTGCTCCTACATGGTTTCCACCAAATTGTCCATGTTGGGTTGGAGTGGAGGAAGAAGAGAAGTCAGAAACCGGAGAACAGTTTTGGTCTCAGCCCAACAACAGAGCGATGCTCAGGAAGCAGAGGACGTGAAGGAGAAAGAGCAGGAACAAGTGCAAAGTGAGAAACCGAAGCCAAAAGGAACGATACCAAGGCCAGTGGAACCTCAGGTGAATGTTAAGAGCAAAAACATGATAAGGGAATACGGAGGGCAGTGGTTGAGCAGCACCACACGCCATGTCAGGATCTTCGCAGCCTATATCGACCCTGTAACTTTTGAGTTTGATCAAACCCAGATGGATAAGCTCACCCTTATTCTTGATCCTACTGATGAATTTCTGTGGAACCCTGAAACCTGCAACATGGTCTATTCTTACTTCCAGGAACTTGTTGATCACTACGAGGTACTTTCCTTAAACACAATTAATTTATTTTCGATTTGTTTGTCTTAGGTTGGTGTCACAGTAATTAACAAAATATGGAAGAAAAGAGGATGTGAGATTTTAGATATGTGTTTTAGGTTGTTGTGTGTGTTGAAATACTAAGGTGTGATTATCCAAAACAGGGTGCTCCATTGAACGATTACACCCTTCGTCTGATTGGTTCGGACATAGAGCACTACATAAGAAAGATGTTATACGATGGTCTAATAAAGTATAACATGAATGCAAGGGTTCTGAATTTCAGCATGGGCAAGCCACGGATCATGTTCGACAATGATATCAAACCTGAAGTTTCAATGGAGAAGTGATTTGTGAATACAGCAAGAAAATTGAGTAACCATGGATGGTTTGCACGTGATTGTTTTGTAGATTATAAAAAAGAAACTCTAATCCAACATTAGATGCAGACCAAAATATAGTTACAGATACAGAGTATTCTTACTGTCTGTAATATAGCTTCTGTTCATCGCTTATGTTACTAAAATCACCCTCCCCTGCTACGCATCCATGTTATCTTAAAATTTTAGTTCTTTCTACAGACCGATAAGTTTCATCACAGAGGAAGGTATAACCCTTTTCAATTGCATTTAATAGCAACTTTCAAGTATTAATTTTGCTTCAATACTAATACAAAATAATTGTTTAAAGATGAATGAAGATCATTTTTTTTCTGAAATCAATTCCTCTAATCATTATTAAAACAACATTTCTCATCAATGTCAATGCAATGTTTGTATGGATAATAATACTATATATATATATATATATATATATATATATATATATATATATATATATATTGTAGACTTTTCCTCTAAATAAAGGATTAAATTTTATATTCATCTTTATTTTAAATTATTAAAACACTATTAGTTTATTAGATTATTCTGCCATATGATTTTCCAGTTCCTTCAATTATTCAATTCATTCAATATCTACTTATTTTACTCATATCTTTAAAGTATTCTTTTCCACATCACAATCTTTATCACATATATTCTCCTATTTAAAATTTAAGTTATGTGTTACTTTTTAAGAGATATAAACCTTGTTTAAATTAAAGTAAATCAATTAAATTGTTACACATTTGATAATTTGTTCTTTTTTTAGTATTTTTATTTGTTGTTTGAGTTTTGTCAAGTAAGAATCTCTCAACATTAATATCAAGTGTTCAATTGTTCAAATTCTATTAAATAATTTTATTTTCTCTTTTTTCTTTGTCATTCATTTCACTTTATTTGAAAAAATCTTTTTTTCACCACGTTTTCTTTCATAAGTTTAATTAGTTTAATATCCATCAAACTCACTCAAATTTTTGGAGTACTTTACTTCTCAATATTTACAAAAATAACAAATATTATAGTTATCATGAAATTTTAATTACATGTTATTATTTACTCATTTATATAATTATTTGATGTTTATGAGATTGTTATTTGATACTTTAATTTTAAAATTTTAAAATTTTAAAATTTTAAAATTTATGCAATTATAATCTTTTCCTTGAAATTTGACATTAAAAAAATATCATTTAAATATTTGATGATATTGTATTTTATTTTCGTAAAAAAAAATTATTTAATTGATATTTGAGAAAGATATGTATGGGCATAAAAAAACGATATAAAACATATATTTTATAGTCAATGAAAATGAAAATAAAGACAAGTATAGATTACTTCAATATGAATGACTAAAATCAAACTTATATCTATTTCATCATCATCTTACCATAAACATGTCTTTACTTCATGTTTTATTAATGGTTTATTTTTTCCAAGTCTAAAATTAATCATTACAATTTTTTTTATTTCGAAAAACATATAGTCTTATTTGAAAAATCTATAAAGAAAATTTACATAGAAACTAACGGATTATAAATCAATTTTATGAAATTTTTTTAATAATCTCATTATTTGAAATCGAGATAAAAATTCATTTAAATATTTTTTCTTTTTTTACTTCATTAAGAATGAAACTGTCACAAATTATAATTTTCAAAACTGAGAATATCTTAATATCATAAGTGAAGAGCGATGATTTTAGCCAATTTAAACTCGGAACAAATATATTAATCTTCAATATGAAATTAAAAAAACGAACTTATCTTAAACTTACAAATAATAAAACATATTTGAATTTATATGTATTTTCATCATATTATTTATTGTATCACACACTTGTATAGATTATTGTATGAAGTGGTGGATTATACTACGTTTTTCTTTTCTATTTAATTACTTTGTTTCCTACGCATAAAAGAAAAATATTAAGAATCATGCTTTCTAAATAAACAAAGTGTACTTTGAGCAGAAGGTTTACAAATTTTCAACTTTGAATTGCTTAAATTGAATTCAAGCTACACGAACCCACCGCCCC
This sequence comes from Vigna reflexopilosa, assembly GCA_027742785.1. Taxonomy (NCBI): domain Eukaryota; kingdom Viridiplantae; phylum Streptophyta; class Magnoliopsida; order Fabales; family Fabaceae; genus Vigna; species Vigna reflexopilosa. Next base: position 11,606,240 of record CM050918.1, read on the forward strand.
TAAGAAATTCCTAACCTAACTAAGTTTTGCTTTTACTACAATCCATTTATTCGATGTACCTCTTTTTTAAAAGAAAATTTTCAAATAGTTATAAAAACCACTTTATGTATTATTTAAATAAATTAATTTTCATAAAATATATCTATTTCATCAAGTATAATAGAATTGTTCAAAACCTTGTCACTGTCAAAAGTAAAAATATAATTAGAAAAATTACTAATTCCAATCTATTTTTAATTACAACCATTAGGACCTTTAGTTATTATAGTAAACGAAAACATTTATTTTAAAACAAAATAAAAACAAACTATTCATATTAACAATTTAATTACAAATCTCACAATTTTCAATTTTCTTTGTAATTTCTTAAATTGCATGATATCTTTTAAGCATGTTTCAGAAAAACCATTTTATAGCCTATTATAATAATTTATTTAAATAGCTCCCAATCAAACTCGTATATTAGATTATGTCAAGTGAAATTAAGTTGGATTTATCTTTATTCGTGTTATGTCATGTTCATCTTTATTCAAGTTTAGTCAATTGAAATCGAGTCATACCTAATTTAGATTAAATCAAGTTGAGTTCATTTTAAATTGAGTTGAGTTAGTCCACTTTAGATTGAGTCTAGTCGAACTCATCTTAAATTGTGTTAAATTAGGTTTAATCGAGTTAAGTTTATTGGATCAAGTATAGTTGTGTCCATGCTAGTGGAGTAAAGTCAAGCATGTCAGACCAAATCAAGTTAAATTAATGTGAGATTGAGTCTAGTTGGATCTGTTGGAATAAACTTAAATTAAGGAAAGAGTGTTCATGTAATTTTCCTTTATTTTTATTTTAAATTGAAGAGTGGCAGAGGATATGTTGATTTGTGTAAGATCCTTAGAAATCGAGTATTAGAAATGATATAGTATTTAAATAATGATACTCCCTTATTTTATTTTAGAAAATATACATAGTATAAACATAATTTTATAATAAGGAGTTTCATTTATCTAAAAGCTTTATCTCTCTAGAACTCTTTTCCTTAAACTTTCTCTAAAATCTCTCTAGAGATTCTCATCTTTTTGAAGATCCAAAACCGCTTGAGGAATCCTTGAGACGAGATCTTCCTTCCTGTCTGATTGATTTTAACTAAAGAGTAAGTTGAAATTTTACCCTTTTTTTCCCTAAATTTCTAGTGCTTGCATGTGAAGGGTTCTTTTCATCTTTGGAGGTTTGGGTCTTCTCTAAGGCTCTTTGTGGATCAGTGATGCTAAGGGTAGACTCTGATTCAATTATTGTAACTATAGGAGCCAATAGAGGTTTTGACGCTTTGGGAGGAGCTTTTTAACGAGTAGAATCGATTAAACGCCAAAAAAGTAAGGGAAGCTAGTTTTTAATTGACTTTGTTTAATAGACATGTTCTAATTAATGTTGGTATGGTGTAAAATTTATTGAATTGTAAAATTGTATGAAATTGCAAAATCTAGCATGTTGAGTGGTTTGTTGTATGTGTTTGATGATGTGAAAATTGGATGAAAAATGACGTGAAACGTGACTTTGTTGGTGTATGATCAAATTGAGATGATAAATTCTGTCAACTATTTTACAATATTGTTTTGTATTCAATGGAGGGGGAGGGTGTTTGATAGGTGAAAATTTAGATATAGGATGAGTTATTTTGGATAAACTGTACTTTGAGATTGGTCTAAGATTTATTTAGGACTATTTTAGGTCTTAGGACAACATGTTATAGCTTTCGATGTACCTCTTTTTTAAAAGAAAATTTTCAAACAGTTATAAAACCACTTTAAATACTATTTAAATAAATTACTTTTCATAAAATATATGTATTTCATCATGTGTAAAAGAGTTGTTCAAAGCTTGGTCATTGTCAAAAATAAAATTATAATTAGAACCATAGAATTAAAAGTACTAATTCAAATCTATTTTTAGTTACAACCATTAGGACCTCTAGTTATTATGGTAAAAGAAAACATTTGTTTTAAAACAAAATAAAACAAACTATTCAAACTAACAATTTAACTACAAATCTCATAATTTTCTTCATTGTTTCTTAAGTTGCATGATATTTTTTAAGCATATTTCAGGTAAACCATTTTATAGCCTATTATAATAATTTATTCAAATGAAAGCTCCCAATCAAACTCATTTTGGGTTAATATGAGTTAGATTATTTTTTGTCAAGTTAAGTTAGATTTATCTTTATTCGAGTTATGTCAGATTTATTTTTATTCAAATTGAGTTAATTGAAATCAAGTCATACTTAATTTTAATTAAATCAAGTTGAGTTCATCTTAAATTGAGTTGAGTCAGTCCACCTCAGACTGAGTCTAATCCAACTCATCTTGAATCTTGTTAAATTAGGTCTAATCAAGTTAAGTTCATTGGCTCAAGTATAGTTGTGTCCATGTTAGTCGAATAGAGTCAAGCGTGTCGGACTAAGTCGAGTCAAATTAATGTGAGATTGAGTCTAGTTGGATTCATATTAGACTAAGTCGATTCTATCCACCTTGAACTGAGTTGAGTCAGACATATCTTTAGTTGTATTAAGTCAAACTAAACCAAGTCAGACCCATATTAGGTCGAGTTAAGTTAGTTTGACGTCAGATTGAGTTGAGTCAGACCTACATAAATCAATGTTCGACCAAGTTCAAAATGAGACAGAGTTGACAAAGATTGAATCGATATTAAACAATCTTTGACTGAATTAAACCCAAATTAAGTTGGTCCTATCAAACAAATTGGATACGACCTTAATCTTTCTCTTAAATTGCAAATAGCAAAAAATTAGAACAAATTTATAACTAATGTAAAATATTTAGAATAAATTTATAGTTTTAAATATTTTAAAAACTTGTATTATTATGAAAAATATTTAAAAGTTAATTAAAGTGGATTAAATATACTATGACCTGGTCATCACCTAATTTAATTATGGGTTTTTTGAACAGAGGCTTTATTAGGGGTGTTGCTCCCTCCACCACCCAAGTCCCTACACCTCCTCATTAATTCTTTTTTATTCCAGAAATATCCTACACCTCCCCATGTTGCAACCCTAGGTTTTTTTTTTTGTGATGAAAATTCCCACATCAAATTGGTGTATCTCCATTCCAAGAAAGTAATTCATTTCTCCTAAATCAGTCATTTCAAATTGAATTTCCATTTCATGTTTGAATTTGCTCAATGAATCTGAACTATTTCTAATGACTAGCAAATCATCAAAATACAACGGCACAATGAGTTGTACTTCATTTCATGACCTTTTTACATTCAGTTTCACTTCGTTAAAATCCTTTATGCAGTAGATAACTGTCAATCCTACTATACCAAACCCTTGGAGAGTGCTTCAGTCCATAAAGGTCTTTCTGAAGATTGTAGACTTTGTTTTCGCTGCGTGGAATAGCAAAGCCATTTGGTTGGTCAACACAAATTGTTTCTGATCAGCTTTCAAAACCTAGGGTTGCAACATGGAGAGGTGTAGGATATTTCTAGAATAAAAGAAAAATTAATGAGGAGGTGTAAGGACTTGGGGTGGTGGAGGAAGCAACACCCCTTTATTAGTTCACTCATATGGGTAAATATAAGGAGAACAAGGTCTTCTTGTATTTCCATAATTTCTTTTTACATTTATATACACTACAAAAATTTTAATTTTATCATTTTTTATTTTGAGTTTCAAAATACACAATTTAAAGATGTTTTAGAATGCATAATTTAAAATGCAAAAATTTATTACAAATTGTACATTCAAGAATATAAAATAAAAAGTACATTTAGATTACATAATTCAAAATAATTTCTTTTAGGAAGAAGAAGGAAAAAAAATGAGAAAGGGAGATGAGGTTAGTGGAGGAAAAAGAATACAATGAGTAGGTGAGTAAAGGTGCAGGAAGAAAGAAGTGCAGTTAATGTCATCTTATATTTTTATATAGTTCTTATTAACTCGTTTTCAAAAAACTACCATATTTTTATTTGGATATATTATATAGTATATTTTGAAATTAAATATTATAATCAAATATTTATATTTTTGGGAACATTATAATAAGTGGATTTGGTAACAACTTTTAGTTTTAATAAGAAAAACAAAAATATTTAAATGCAACCATAAAAAGAAGCTGGCCAACTTCACCACGAGTTTAAGTTGGGTTGATTTTGAAAAAAAATGTAATTCTTTTATATTGAATTCATGGTGAGTCGGGTTGGCTCACCAACCCACTTAATTTAATTTAATTATTTATTATTTCAATATTATTAGTTATCATTTTTTTTATTATATTGTAGATGATGATAAAGAAAAAGATGTTTCAAGAGAGAAAAATATTATAGATTTATTTATATTCAAGACTCTAATATTATAAATGGACAGGTGATACAAAAATTATTAATATTAAAAACTTATTTGTTCGTCTTTTGTACATGTTTTTGGATTACGCTGATACTTTTTTTTTATTATTATTTTGAATTGTTTTGGAGTTTAAGATCATTTTACGGAAACATTTATTTAGATTTGAATTAAAAAAATTGTAATTTTTTTATTTAAAAAAAAACTTATAATTAAATGAGTCAGTGAGCTAATCCGTTTAACCCATCAATCCGTGGTGGATTGAATCGGGTTCAAATATTTTTAACTCGCTAATAAATGAGTCGGATTGGATTGGTGTTCACGAAGTGACCAATCTGTAATGGACCAGACCGGATCGAGCCAGATTACCTCACAGCTCTATTATTTAATTATAAATCATACATTTTGTTTATCTTCTCACCATATATATGCTAAGAGGATTATGAGAAAACACATGAAAGATTAAATTAAAAAAATAAATATAATAATAATTATTAATTACAAAATTAATAACTGACATTGCAATTAATTTTATATTTTATTTTATATGTATATAGTTTTAAGTAGTCGCTTTCCTTAATAATTGTAAGTGCTATTAAAGTGCATGTCTTTAACCCTAGTTTTCAACTTTTTCTATATATTTTATGCCATTTTACCATTAAAATATTTATTAACGTTTCTTTTATTCTTTCTACATAAAGTATGAATTTATTATCATACTAATTAATATATTAAAGTAAGATATTTCTTTACGTGTATCTTATTTTTATTTCATTTAAACTTAGTTGAAAACATTTTAAGATGTATAATATAAAATTGATAGTAGAAAGTACAATGTAAAAATATAATTAAGAATATTTTTTTAACAAAGATATAAGTTTCAAATTTCTTAAAAAGCTAAAATTATAACCTATATAAAATAAAATTAAAATATTTACATAAACATATCCATCTAGAAATTTTATTCTTAGAAGTCACTTCAACAATTTATTTTTTCAAATTTACTAATTTCAGTATTTTCTTAAATTACTTCCCTAATATATAAGATTGTAAATTATATAAACTTAAAAGTTCATTTAAACTGAAGTAAACCAATTTCTGAAATTTAATATGAATCTAAGATGGATAGGATGTGAGTATTATTCTGGGATGGTAAATATATATGATGATACTTAATAAAAAAAAATTATTAAAAAATAAAATATAATATGAAATTTTATCTTTTGCAACAAAAAGTTCATGTTTTTTTTGACTTATTTCAGTTTAAATTTTACACCACCCTGCAAAGTGGCTATAATCGATGTCAAAGTTACAGTGAAAATTTTTATATAGCACACACTCTTTTCAGAAATTTTTCACCTACGCTTTATAAAAAAGAAAGCTTTACGCTAACAGGAATTTTGATACGCTGCAAAAGTACGTCACGTGTAAAAGAAGAGGGTTATTTAATATATAAAAAAAGTAAAAGAAAAAAATAAATAAAAAGAGGGATAGCTTTATGCTAAAGTCTTAAACCAAAAAAATGCTTTATGTCTAAAGTGGGGAAGAAAAATATAGGGTAAAAATTTACTTAGAACAATTAAAACTGAAAACCAACAGAAAAATAGAGAATTGTGAGCATGACAGTTATGTTTCAATTCTTAAAATTAGAAAATTATTTTTTACAAGCTAAAAGAAATAATTTTTTTTTAATAAAGTAAAACATTGATGAAATTATAACAGCACGGTTGAAGAAAAGATATACGTAAAATATTAACAAATCATATCACAATTTTTACCACTTTCATGCTCTTTTGAAATTTAAAATAATAAAAACGTAAAAATATTTTTCTGTTTTGTGTTTTAGATAAATTTTAGTAATTTATGACTATGAAAGATATGCATCTTGATATTTTAATAATTTTTTTTAATAATTTTTTTACAACAAGACGTGTGTTATTATTTTATTTATTTGTTTGAATTTATTTTAAAATATATATTTAAAACAAACCAATCATAAACTATCGTTAAATTTTTTTAGTAAATATATCTATGAACTGTTACTCATAAAAGTGGATAATCTTAACAACATTAGGAGAAAAAACGAGACGCATGGGTCTCATTAACTAACTGACCGTGACCCGTGCTTTCCGGTCCGAACCGAAGTTGAGGATGTTGGATCTCAGACTCAGATCCACGTACTCACACCGGCACCGCCGGTTCACCAGCTAATCCCAAAAAATATTAAATGATGATAAAATAAAATAGATAAAATAAATGTTACACAACAAAATCCTAAGAATATAAAACAATAGAATTTGCATTTATTTTCATGTTTGTTGTGTTCTTCTGTCTCCACGCACCACCACCTTCCCCTGCCACTCTCTTCTTCTTCTCCAGCCATGGCTACCTCCCTCGGCGAGAATCTCAACATTCTCTCTACTCAACAGGTTCAGTTCCTCTCTCCTTTTCTCTCTTTTACTTTTCGTTTTCATCTTTCAACGAATGCTTCTGAATTTTGATTCGGTTACTCATCCAGCAAGAGTTGGTGAAGATGCTGTTGGAGAACGGCCAAGACCACCTGTTTCGAGATTGGCCTCCTCCCGGCGTCGACGACGACCACAAGAAAGCGTTCTTCGATCAGGTTTCGTTTATTCCTTCAATTCAATTGAATAGATCTGCCACTTCCTTCATTCATTCTCTTTCTAAACGACGTGCGTTTTCATTAGTTGACTCTACTCGATTCGAGTTACCCTGGCGGTTTGGAATCATACATCAAAAACGCTAAACGGCTCTTGGCCGATTCTAAGGCTGGCAAAAACCCTTACGATGGTTTCACTCCTTCCGTAAGTCTCAACAAACCCGGTTTATATCTGCTTTTGTTTTCAGCATTGCGCTTATGAAGTGTACTATTTTCTAACGTAATAACGTTCGAATTCTCGGTTTAACCATGGGAAAATACGTGACACTGTTTGGTGGTGTTTTTGAAGGTTCCAACGGGTGAGACTTTGACTTTTGGCGATGAGAATTACATCAACTTTGAGGAAACAGGTGTGCGTGAGGCTCGGAAAGCTGCATTTGTTCTTGTTGCTGGTGGTCTTGGTGAGCGTTTAGGATACAGTGGGATTAAGGTATGCCTTGTTGCCTTGTGTCATCGTTGTTTTTGTTGCTAGGCTATTGTGTGTAATGCGGATGTAAACACTGGTTAGAGAGGATCGATTATTCTAGTGAATTTTATCTTGCTTTGATAATAGAGTAATCTTCTTTACCCTCCTCCCAAAACAGAGTATTGTAATGTGGTAAATGTATATATGTATTTAAGAAAGTCTGAGTTTATATAAAAAAGAAACTAACTTTTATATATATATATATATATATATATATATATATATATATATATATATAGGTTAATTCCTGATTCGTAAATCTTAATCGTAGCTTTTGCCTCTTGCAGGTTGCTCTTCCGGCAGAAACCACTACTGGAACATGTTTCATTCAGCATTACATTGAATCTATATTGGCTCTTCAAGAAGCCAGCTCACAAGGTAGTATCAGTTGCTTATGTGGTAAAGCAAAAAGAAATATTGATGGACTTGTGCATTAACTATTTAATGCAGACAATCCATAAATTATTTAAATTATACACAATTCAGATGCCCCTATCACTTTCGGTCGTAAAATTTTAGAGAATGACTTGATTTTTGAAAATTTCCAACTGGAAAACAGCTTCCTCCTAGAAAACATTTTCTGGTAATTTTTTTTAAAAACATTTTTTGCGGTTCCAATTTGTCGTAAGTTACCGAAGACTTTATTTTTCTTCCGCCTCTCATACAAATATTAGTCCACTCTCTTTTAGCTATTAATGTCAAGTATCACATTTCAAAATCATTTGGAGTAATGTTTGTGCTTTTCAACTTTTAGGTGAATCCCAAACTAAGATTCCTCTTGTTATTATGACATCTGATGACACTCATGGACGCACTTTAGAGCTATTAGAATCAAATTCTTATTTTGGTATGCAACCCACACAAGTAACACTTTTAAAGCAGGTATGTTATTTGAATGTCTCTTTCAAAAATTCTATCTGGATAAACTCTACATTTTGTTCTTCACATAAAAATTGTTTACAGTTAATCCCTGTCATGTATCGAAGTTACAAGGGAATAACAATTGTTTTCCTGTTGGGACCAAAATGAAAAACAAAAAAGTGGTGTCAAGTACAGTGGCTAAATCTAATATTATTTTGTAACTTTGAGAAACTCAGGGATCAATTGGTAAATGTTTTTTTTCATATTGGAACTAAATAAATAGATTTTTCATTTAGGAACTAAATTGAAAAAATAATATTTGATGCGGGGACCAAAGTTTTATTTTGATATCTTTTTTAATTAATTCTTAACTTTTGTAATTCAGGAAAAAGTTGCATGCTTAGAAGATAATGATGCCAGGCTTGCACTGGAACCACAAAACAAGTACAAAATTCAGGTAGTGATATACAGGGTACCGGTATTATTTTGACTGGGAAGTTTATTTAGCAAAAAGTAATGAATGAAGTGCATTCTGTTAACCTCGTAGTTATATTTTGAAACTAAGATCAATCTAATGACCATTTCTCTTTGTGTAGACAAAACCTCATGGGCATGGTGATGTGCATTCACTTCTTTATTCAAGCGGGATTCTGAAAGTATGGTATGACTCAAACAGTTGATTTATCTTTTAGGATCAGCTTGTGTGTCAATTTCATATTTTCTATGTTGTACATTTGAAAATCTTTTCAATACATGTTTCTAAAAATTTAAAGAATACTCTGAATATATTTGGACACACCCAAGAAACTATTAAGTAAAACTATAAATATTGATTTTCAATTCTGCAAATTAATGGGATTGTATTCTGGAAATCCAAGAAATTATAAGCGCAAAGTGGTGTATACTTCTAACATTAACTAATATATTGATAATTTTGTATAATGACTCTCGACTGTTAGGTATGATGCTGGGTTGAAATGGGTTCTATTTTTCCAAGATACAAATGGGCTTCTGTTCAAGGTGAGTTATTTTGGCATTTTTGAGTTCAAATTCTGACGCACTTGGTTTGTTTATCAATATATTTTAAATATTCATTGACTAATAATTTGAGGATACAGGCAATTCCAGCAGCACTGGGTGTCAGTGCTTCCAAACAGTACCATGTTAACTCTCTTGCGGTACCTCGGAAAGCAAAAGAAGCTATTGGTGGAATCACCCGACTCACTCACTCTGATGGTAAGCTAACAATTTCATCCCTCACAGACAAAGAAAACAATGCTGATTCTGGACTTATGTTATTAATGTGGGTGAGAATAATACGATTGCTTTTTGTGCATGTCACAGTGGGATGTAACTGCTCTCTTACCTATAAAGTAATTTGAAACTGTAAATTTGATGAACATATTATTTATCATAATTAATGTGGGTCGGGAATATGGCAGACAATGTTGATGTATGGTTGGTCATGTAAACCGCTTGCATTTTTTCGTGACTGATAAGAAAGTTGTAAGTACTGTGCATTATTAGGCAATCTTGTCTTTAACCGACTGTTATACAAAAATGATGATTTAATGTGTATTAGTATCTGCTTTGATTACACATAGGTATTCATAGTGCTGAAACGTTTGATACTGATCTTCCATTTGTTCATTTGAACTGATGCAATTCACATTGTCGAACTGTAAATTTGTGAAAACTAAATGTGAAAAGTTTTTTCATCCCTCTTATTCTCTCCATCTCTCTGTGCCACTCATTTTTCTTTCTCACAAGGATTGAAAATGCTACCAAATTTAATTCAATGGTTACTGGGATGGATCATTTTCTTTGAGAAAAATTATTTGAAGTGAGTTCAGAGTTTGAAATCCAGAACAATTGTCTGCAGCTAAAGTAATATTTTGCCATATGTTTTTACAATTTAACGAGACTTTTAAGTAGTATTTCTTATACTTTTTTATGCTTTACAGTTTCATTCAAATATATATTAATATTATATAAGTAATGTATCTCTTTCTTGGCTTCACTATATTAGTGCCACTTTTATGAATTTTCTTGAATTTGTATTTTTACATTTATTGATGATTAATTTGAATGCATTATCAGGAAGGTCTATGGTGATAAATGTGGAGTACAATCAGCTAGATCCTCTTCTCAGAGCAAGTGGATACCCTGAAGGCGATGTAAATTGTGAGACTGGCTTCTCCCCATTTCCTGGAAATATTAACCAAGTAACCTCTTTTTCGTACTTCAACATTGTCCTCGCACCCCAACCCCTTACTCTCTTTGAATTTGCCTTTTTGATTATCTATTGTTGGGATGATTATTATTCTTATCCGCATTGCTCTCAAACACCACATGGCTTTGATAACATGGTTTGGTTATAACTGTATCATTATAATTATGTCCTTATTTAGCTGAACTACGCCATGATTCGATAGTGACAATATCTTATTCAAACAGTTGATTTTAGGGCTGGGTCCTTACATTGAAGAACTCTCAAAAACAGGAGGTGCCATACAGGAGTTCGTTAACCCAAAGTAATTCATCTTTCTCATACTCACTATACTTTTATTTGGGAAAATTCTAATATCTTTCCTGTAATTCGACCATATGTGCTTCGGTCCTGTTACAATCAAACTGTTTAAAATGTACCTAAACTTATTTAGTTGTGCACTTCAATTCTATCACAACTGTAAATAAAAGGGAAGGAAAAGTACATGCATCAGGTATCTGCTTATTTTAGGACCATTTTTAAACAGTTGGGGGGGAATCAGAGCAAAAAAGTACACAACTCTTAAGTTTAATTTGAGGATCATTTTTCTCATTTTGAAAGTAATGTGACAAAGTGCATGTGTCAAAACATATACCTTTTTGTTCTAAAATTTTGCTCTAGGATGCTTCAATTTTCTTTGATTGCATTGTATACTTTTATTGCATTAGACTTTACTGTCTTTTTTTGTCTTTTCTTTTTCCTGATACATCAATATTATCTTAAGAATAGAAATTATTTGTATGTTGGCAGTTAATAGCAGTTTCCTATTGTTAACTTTGTGACTAGTCTACAAAAAACATGCTTTGATTTAATTTTCTGCCCACTATACGTTTTAATAAGGAAGATGATTCAGATTACTAGTGTGCTCAGGGTGTATCTTTATTACTTCTCACTGGTAGTTCATTGTAAGCTGAATTCATCAGCTTCCTAGATTTCATTTAGTATATTGATATTGATGTGGACATGGTTATAAATAAGAAACATCAATTTTTAGTCGTATTGTAGTTCTGTGAACCTCTGTTACACTTTAAGGAACTTATGGGACATGTCTTCTTACGGGTATATTATCAATGCTTATATCATCATTATATATTTTCTTAATGCAGATATAAAGATGCCAGCAAAACTTCATTTAAGTCCTCAACTCGACTTGAATGTATGATGCAAGACTATCCAAAAACATTGTCCCCATCTGCCAGGGTTGGGTTCACGGTAAATCATCTGTTTGAGAACAGTGAATAAATCATAGGAAATCATTGCTTATCGAGCTTGACGTCATCCTTGTACTTAACCTGTTAGGTTACAGATGGAGTCCCGTCATGCTACTTTGTTAATGAATTTTCGGCTGTTATAATTGGTGCTATCTAACTGGTCCTATGTATTGTGTAGGTGATGGAGACATGGCTTGCTTATGCACCTGTGAAGAATAATGCTGAGGATGCTGCTAAGGTAAAACATAAATTCTAATATACTAATTTAGGCATGGAGAAACAAAGTTGTTAAAAAGAGACATAGGGGAAGAATGCGGTTTTAGCCCTTGATTCCCTATTGAAGTGTATGCAATTCTTAATTAAACTAGACTGGAAAGGTGTAACTATAAGTTTGTTTGCAATTAATAAATTTGGATTTGAAATGCTATCTCAATCGTAGAGAATTTGACTAATGTTATCTTAATTCACTAAAGTTTTAAAAGAGAGAATATTTCTTATTTATTTTGTTAATTTTACTGAAGGTACCGAAGGGAAATCCATACCATAGTGCAACCTCTGGAGAAATGGCAATCTATCGTGCAAATAGCATTATTCTCAAAAAGGTAATCTAGTTCTTCATGACGCGTTGGTTTATCTTGTTATTCGTAATGTCTTTATTTTTTTAAGATTTTATTACAATTATGGTAGGCACTAGTTTTGAAAATATTGGCTTCTTATTTTAGTTAATTTTATGGTATTTGTGATAGAATAGGAGAGTTTTATAAGATTATTTAGTTGCCAATGAAGCTCTCACATGTCTATAATAGGGCCTGCTATATATAGTTATTTTTTCTTCGAATTTTATTCCAACTCCAAGGATCTAACTTATCTCCAGGTTGATTGTAAAATTCCTACATCTATATATCTCTAAGGTCTGGTCTTGCCTCATTTTTTGCTTTTGTCTAACTCTGAGATGCCAATTGTTAGAACTACAGCCTGCATCAGGTAACTGAGTAGCTAATACTGCATTTTCTCCTGCCAGGCCGGTGTCCAAGTAGCAGAGCCAGTTGTGCAGGTCTTCAATGGCCAAGAGGTTGAAGTTTGGCCTCGCGTAACATGGAAACCCAAATGGGGTCTAACTTTTTCACGGATTAAGAGCAAAGTCAGTGGAAATTGCTCCATTTCTCAAAGGTCTACACTGGCCATCAAGGGTCAAAATATTTTTATTGAAAATCTGTCGTTAGATGGGGCTCTCATCATTGATGCTGTGGATGATGCAGAGGTATGGCAAGACAATTTATCAATATTTATTTTTCTATTTCCCGAGTTGCATATTAATAGCTTGAGAGAACCAGTTTTACCATTTGATATATGACAGACATTACTAATGTGTACACCTCCTCATCCACCTCAGTATTATGTACTCTACTTCTAATTCTCCAAACCAGATATGCTTTTACTCATGGTTGCCCGTGCCAGGTTGGAGGATAACTTTTGTTGAATAGTCAAAAACAGTTTCAGCCATAGTTGATAACACAGATGTAGAAATGGGGTGTACTAACTAGATAACTAGGGAGATTTAGTTTCAATTTTGAACAGCATAATATAGATTGAGAACTCAAATTACATAGCAATCCATAAAACTAAGTGAATCTAGCTTTTCTTAATTAATACCCAACTGAATAGTCCTGTTATCGGAATTTAAATGATAGACCTAAAAAAAAAAAAAGAATCTCCTGAACACTAAATTCCCAACTTAAATTTTCCTACTCCAAAAATTGCACAAGGTCTAGTGTTTCCTATTCTTAGTTTTATTATTATACTCCACCACTGATGCACATGTTACTGAATGTTGAATATTTCAAACTGATGCTTGAACTTATTTAAATAAATTAGGTAAACGTGAGTGGTTCAGTTCAAAACAACGGTTGGATCCTTGAAACTGTTGATTACAAAGATACGACGGAGCCTGAGGTATTGAGAATCAGGGGTTTTAAATTTAACAAAACTGAGCAGCTGGAAACGAAATACTCTGAGCCAGGAAAATTTCACTTGAAGGCTTGAACATGCATGCTCTGGCAAACAAGTTTTAGCTCTCATGCTACATCCACTATTATTTTTCTCTACTGTAACGTGTGCTAGCACTCTTTGGTTCTTGTGTCATAATCAGTGGCATAGGAAGTCTTGCAGAGTTTATCTCCCTTCTCCTAGCCTTTGGTGCACTATTTTGTTCATAAGTTTTGTCCCCACTTAGATTAGAGAAACTATTTTACATTCCTGGTTCAAATTGTAAAGAATCTTACTCCATTTTTATTGGTGTGATAGAAATTTATGCAGATTCATTATGTGTCCGTATGAGACTGGTTGATGTGAATCTAATAATGTGCCAACAAGAAGTTTAGCCATCCAATTATCTCAATCTATGGTTCCTTTTTCATATTTTGTTTCATCCAAGGAGCAAAATTTTCAAAGGACATTTAATACACAAATTAATTTTTATCTCGTCTATATCTTAAATCCCAAAATACGCTTTTGTTTTTGAAATATAAGGTCTCTGGTACTTCCCCCTAGAGCAAGCCAGTCTGCGCACGCAGCCATTTATCGAGATATACCTGAAAAGCATCTTCTTACTCTTTCCTTATTTTACGTGTTTCTCTTCCATCATATTTAAACTTTTCTTCTGATATTATGTATTTCATTTCATTAAATGGATTATATGTTTTTAAGGTACAACTTTTAATACAATTGGAGATATAGCTATTTTATCTAGAGCCGTCAAAATGGGTCACAATCCGCGAGTCAACTTGACTCACCACGGGTTCGGATCGGGTTAGGTTTGAAAAAATTGAATTTTTTTTATGTGGGTCAGATTTCAACCCGGTTCATTTAAACCTGGCTTATGCGGGTTGAACTCATGGTGGGTCGGGTTGGTCCGCCAACCCACCTACCTAATTTTTTTTAATTTATTATTTTATTTATGAAACCCTAAAAAATAAAATACTCTCTTCACTCACTGTGTATACCAAATTGTACTTTTTATTATTATTTTGAATTGTCTTGAGTTTAAGGGAGTAAAATTTGTTTAAATTTGAATATAGAAAGTTTGTAATTTCTTTTATTTAAATAAAATTGTAATTAAATAGGCTAGTGAGCCAACTCGTTTACTTACCAACCCGTGGTGGGTCGAGCCGGGTTCAGATTTTTCTGGCTCGCTAATAAATGAACCGGGTTGAGTTGGCTCACTAAGTGACCAACTCGTGGTAGGTCGGGCTGGGTCGAGCCGGATTACCCGTTTTGACAGCTCTAATTTTATCCAAGTGTTTTTCCCTTCTTTCTACAGCCCTAATATAATCAAAATGGATTGTTTTTAAATTTATAATTCTTTTCTACAGGATTTGTTATGATTTACTCGTATTTGGTATTTCAGATTTTTAAAGAGGGAAATAGCTTTTGTAATAAGTAAACTAAAGATTATAGGTTGGTTTGTTACAGGTTTTTTCAACAACACATTTATAAAAACTACTTCAATGTTTTTGTTTCAGTTTTTAAAGACAATCAAGGCCAAAAATAATTTGGAATCCAATTAAAATCGTAATCTCTATGATTAGCTTATCACATGAGCTGTTACTTTTAATTTTTTTTATATTTTAAATAAATATAAAATAGCTTCTATTTTTTTATAAAAAATAATCTCTATAAATAATGACTACACAATTTATATTTTTAAAAAATTGACAAACTATTCCTGTCATTCTATCTTCTTATTTTAATTTGGCTTAATTACCTTTTTAGTCCCCAAGTTGGGGGCTGAATTTCCGTTTGATACCCGCTTTTAAAAGTGATTTAATTAGATTCTCGGTTATTGATTTTGCTTTCAATAGGTCCCTTCCGTTAAATAGCTTGCAACGGCGTTAACTTTACGCTTACGTGGCAGTATTTTTCTTCTCTCTCCTCTGCTATTCCAGACACTTCTTTCTCTTTCTTCTATTTCTCTCTCTCACCACCATTATATCTACCTCTCACCTTTTTCTCTCACTTCTATTTTCTCTCTTTTGGCTGTTTGATTTAGTGGAAGCAATGCTTGTCACATCTACATATTTTGTCCGGTACCAGAGAATTGAACCAAGAGCAACATTTCCTAGACCCTGAAACATAGAACAGATTAAACTTTAAATTTTGTTCAAAAGTTTAAGTAACTTTACGATCATGATATGTAAAAAACAATAACCCTATGTTTGTACTAAAATATTACTTATTTTAAAGATATTTTTTATCCTTTGTCGAGATTAAAATGTTGAAATAATCTACACAATAAAGACAACTTTTTCTAGAGTGTACCATGACAGCAACGAGTGCACCTAATATTTATAATTTTAAATAAGTATTTTAAGACATTTAAAAAAATGTCATCATAAAGAAGTGGAAAGAAATTACTTCTCAAAATAAATAAATAAAATTAATTTATAAAAAATATTAGACAAATATAGAAAACAAGTACAATTCTTTTTAATTTATTAGAAAAAAAAATTCCTTTAAAAAAGTAATCAAACAAAACAGCGTAATTATAAATTATAAGACATTTGTCTATCAAAATCGAACTCCGTGTTGAGGAAAAAATAAATAAATTCTGCATACCTAATAAAATTCCAACCTATATACATATAATATGTTACCGTGACAAATTTAATCACTTCTCGATGCCTTGATGCAAATATTGTATCAAGTCATAGCGAGCAGTGGTCCACTTATTGTAAGCATCTTTACAAACATGGGTCAAGAAATTGGCTGCTTCACGCTCACTCATAGTTACAAGAAAAGCTTTAATGGATTTGTTATCAAGTTAACGCAAGAGGAAGCGGGAAGAATGGCAGGTACTATAATATCCTTTTTAATCTCAAATATTACTTAAATAGATTCGGGAGTTTGGCCAGAGTCTAAGGGCTTCAATGACGAAGGATTTGGTCCTCCACCAACTAAATGGAAGGGATCATGCCACAACTTTACTTGTAACAAGTAAGTCTTGCTAATGATTTCACTAGTCCTTATAAATAAATGCATTTTTTACTATGTCAACAAATTGAAAAAGAAAAACGGATTCAATATTGAAGGTAACTATGACAAAGATGATATCATATCTCCTAGAGATGCACAAGGCCACGGCTCACACACTGCATCCACAATTGCTGGAAATTTGATTAAGTCTGCGAGTCTACTAGGTTTTGCCTCAGGGACAGCCCGTGGAGGAGTTCCATCAGCACGCATTGCCATATACAAAGTATGTTGGCTCAAAATAGGTTGTCCTGACGCTGAAACTCTTGCAGCATTTGATGAAGCAATTGCTGATGAAGTTGATATAATCTCGATTTCAATCGGGTACGACAACATAAAGATCATTCCCTATTTCCAAAGTGTGTATGATATAGGAAGTTTCCATGCAATGAAGAGAGGCATATTAACGTCAAATGCAGCCAATAATTTGGGTCCTCGGTTTTCCTCTATGACCACTTACTCACCCTGGATACTCTCTGTGGCTGCTAGCACTATTGACAGAAAGTTCCTAACCAAAGTGCAATTGGGCAACGACATAGTTCTTGAGGTAGCCTTCCAACACTGCATCAGCATTCATATTAGTTATGTTATTTAATGGATAAAAAGGAAGAAGGGGCAGGGGGCAAACAATGAAGAGAGAGAAAAATGTGAGAGATAGTTATAATGGTGAGAGAGAGAGAAAAATGTGAGAGGTAGTTATAATGATGAGAGAGAAATAGAAGAGAAAGAAAGAAATGTCAGGAATAACAGAGGAGAGAGAAGAAAAATACCGCCACGTAAGCGTAAAGTTAACGCCGTTGCAAGCTATTTAACGGAAGGGACCTATTAAAAGCAAAATCAATAACCTGGGAACCAAATTACATCACTTTTAAAAGCGGGTATCAAACAGAAATTGAGTCCCCAACTTGAGGACTAAAAAGATAATTAAGCCTTTTAATTTCAATAACTTATCGAGATTTAGAGGCAGAATTAGCTATGACGAATAGTTTCATTTTTTTTTGTTAACTTTACTTTTAAAATGTTCATTTATGTAAGGGTGTTGATCCCTCCACCATCCTAACACCACCCTAAGAGCTCATGCACCTCCTCACTATTTTCATTTATTCCAAGAATATTCTATATATCTTCACTAAGTTTGATTCAATCTTATTTTCACTGTTCAATATATTTTATTTTCTTCACATTACTTAATAAATGGTAAAATTTTGTTCTAAATTTCTAGAAAAAAATGTTTATATATATATATATATATATATATGTTTTTTTTACATTTAATATCTATAATTTTTAACATTATATTATGTTTTAACTTACCGACATGTTTGGCTCAAATAACTTGAATAAAGTATTTAATTTATTAGATAAATAATATAAAAATATTATTAAATACTTAAAATACAAAAGAAAAGTTATTTGTTAAAGATTTGGAATTTATTTAGTTCTTTCGTCATTATAAAGTTAGTATATAATAATAATATATTATTATTATTTACTATTAATATTATTATGTTTATTATTTTGTATTTGCATCTAACTTTTAAGTTTATAAAATGGTAGTGGTAGAAGCATTAATATTGAAGTTTCTTCTGAATTTTATATTTTACAATATATCACAAGTTAAAATCTAAGCCATGAATGCTCATTAATGCAGAGAGAGAAAGAAAAAAAATTGTTAAGGATAATGGGAAGGTGTAGAGTATTTTTGGAATAAAAGAAAACAGTGAAGAGGTGTAGAGTGTTTTTGGAATAAAAGAAAATAGTGGAGAGGTGCAGAAGCACTTAGGCTGGTGGAGGGAGCAACACACTTTTATGTAATAAAAATCATAGATTTTTTTTAAAAATGTATTTATTTTTTCTCATATGATTTAAATAAATATTCCAAGCCCAAATACATATAAAAGTTCTACATGAGAATATTATTCAGTTATTCTTACATACAAAATCATCTATTTATGTTTCCATATAAAAGTTTCACAGATGTAACAAGATTGAATTAATTTTTCAAATATTTCTAAATATAAGTGTCTAAACACGCATACTTATCAATAAATTATCACCATACATTTTCGCGATATAGAGCGACTTATAGTGATATACATTTTCGATATTGAGAGCATGATAAAACTAATAAATTAGACAAAATTCAAAATTTTACACTAAGAGAAACTTTAATTGAATTGTATATGACATCAAGGTAAGTTGTTATACTCGATGTTTTTTAAAAGACTTATATAATTATGTTCTATTGTAGCAAGCAATATTGATCATCTAATGTTGATTATATTATATCATAATGGTTTATTGGGCCTACTCTACAAATTCTTATGTAAGAATCTCTTTGAGTCTCTCAAACTAATATCTTAATCTATTTTATTTAGATTATCAGTGAAACTTGAATATTACATTTCCTTAATGTGTTTCTCTAGTCTTCATGCTACGATCGCAGTTAACCATGATATCATCTTAGGTACAATTAATATACAATGCCATGTGTATCATATCATCTTGTGTCATCACATACATATCTCAAGTGTTTGTATTTGTTATGAGTCCATGACTTACCATGAAATTTTAAAGGATCTTCTAAGAAGAGCTACAAAAAGCATGACTAGGAGGAAGGCCTCTAAACCATCATCTTTGTCTTTATTTTTTATTTCATTATGTTGACTTTTCTTGTAATTTAAGTTGACTTGTTGACTTTTCTTGTAATTTAAGTTGACTTGTTGACTTTTCTTGTAATTTAAGTTGACTTGTTGACTTGGCTTAAGTTGACTTGTTGACCTTTGACCTTGTGTATTTGTTTTGTAGGTCAAGCTAGTGTCAACTTAGAGGAGAATAAAACTATATGGAGTCTATGGGTGTCTCACCCTTGCAACCAAACACACTTAACATATAAAGGAGAACACAATGTTGACCTTGTCTTCTAGGAGGTCAAGCGCGCACATGAGAGGCTTGAATACTAAGGGTTCTCTCATTTTCAAGACAAATCCTTTTAACATAGTTTCTAGAACATTAGTTTGTCTATTTTTTGTGTACACCCTTTAGCTTTGTTTTTTTGCTAAGAGAACTCTCATCATCAACTATATAAGAGACTCTTCTAGATTATTGTAAGGATTGAATATTTTTGGACTTTATATACATATATTTAACCATTGTTTGTAAGAGTGCTCTTCTTGTAAGTGTCATTTTCTCTATCCTTATCTTGAGACTATAGCTCAAATGGGGGCATCCCTACTTATCTTGGGTTGGTAAGCCTTATTGCCCCCCCCCCTTAAGTGGCATCACACAATTTCTTGAGTCACATGACTCGCTGCACAAGCCACCACTAACTATCCCATCAACCAAGCATCACACAGTTTCTTAAGCAATGTTACTTGTTGCACAAGCCACCAAGTTCTAGAATAACCTTTAAACTCAAACTCCTCATTGATTATCTCTTGAGTGATGAAATCTCAAGAGAAGAAAAAACAATTAAGCATATATCTTGCTCAAGTCATAGCTTGGGTGAGGAACATTATCCCTTAAGTGACCTTGAGACACTTTGGGCAGTAGTTCTCGATGCAAGCAATGTTGCTCATTGCTCAAGAGCCATTTCAATGCTTAACTGAAAGTTATGGAAAAATCACAAAAATAAAGCAATTCACCAATTGGTAAATAACTTATATTTACCAATTCCAAAGTACCTCACATGATTTATTTAAGCATATAAAATAAGCTCTTTTTTTTCATATATCTATAAAATCATAACCCCATTTAATTACAATGCAAAGGAATATCAAATTTAATCCACAACAATCATATCATCTCATCATATCTAAATCAAATTAAAGCACTAAACATAAACTATCTATTTATAGGTAGCTTATTGTATAAGACAGAAAAAACTTCTTCAAAGTAGGTTGATAAAACTTCTAGAACTCTTGTTTACACAACTAACATTTCTACTTATTCATATTACTATTGCACTTCCTTTTATTAGTTGATTAATACAATAAGATTCTTCAACTTCCTAATATCAAATAATAGAAGAAAAAAAATAAAATTAATTATACGAGGAACAATAACTTACCCATATTAATATTATGATTGATCTATTATTAACTTTTAGAGTGATGTAATTGTAGTTGAAATAAAAAACTAAGCATTGTAAACCTTTGTATAAACTTTGTAAACGACATTTTTATTCTTAGTTTACTTTAGAATCACATCTCTAATATAAATACATAAGGTATTTTATATGTTATTCCATATAATTCATTACACCAATAATCATGTCAATTATAAGATTTCTTTGATCAAATTTATCTTTGTTGATTCTGGGATTTAATCACTTTATTATTGTTCACCAAATTCTTTACAACCTTCGCCTTTTTCATCACGATTGAAAATCTTTTAATAGATGATATTAGTGTAAGGGCTTTGATATCAATTATTTTGACTATTTAACCAAAGCATATTTAAGCGAGGTAAAAAATGTAGGACTTTAGGCTTCGGTTCATAACGGAAGCCTATTCTTTACTTTATGCTTTGGTTCTCACCTTTCCCACCCTGACATTGAATAAAAGACGTTAAAAAAACACTTGCGCTGGGAAGAAAAGATTATAAAATAGAAAAAAACACAAGTCCAAAGAATGAACCTTTCGTTGTTTTCATAATGGGAAGGAAAGGGAGGCTCGTAATGGTGACACGGTAGCATAGTTTGTGTTGACGACAAGGAAGGGTAGAGAGGATAGTGGAGGAGTGGCAGCGAAAGCGGTGGCGTGGTTCACGCTTGACGACGAGAAAGGAGCAGAGTCACTCTTGTAGTGGATGAGTGATGTAGCGATACAAATGGGAAAGTTTTGGTGAAAATGTAAATTTTTTGAAATTTTAACCCTAATAATTGAATAGGCCTTAGTTATTTAAAGAAATAAAGCATATAATTGTACAAATATTTTCAAAAATGTCACCAGTGGTATTTTTGAAATTATTTGCAAAATTATAAGTTTCGATTCTTTAAATAACTGAAACTTATCTTAGTATATACTTCAGTTCTTTAAATACCAAAGCATATACTAGTATAGACATTAATTCTTTAAATAATCAAAGAATATACTAGTACAGACTTCAGTTATTTTAGAATCAAAACCTATAATTATACAAAAAAAATAAAAAAATGTCACTATATTTTAAAAGACTTTATTTTTTGAAACTGAAATATATTAAACAATTTTAAAAATATAATTTTCAATAGTGTGAGAACTTACTTAAACTTTTAACATCTTCAAGTCTTAAGCCTGGCTTAAGTATAGACTGCTAGTTTAATTCGAGATTATTAAGTATAGTTTAATATTACTCAAAGTATGAACTTGTTTTTACATAATTCTAAAAAGTTATTGTCTTTATGAGTGTAGCAATATCTTTTCTCTATAATATAATACTAATATATATTATTTAAATTCTCATGTTAAAAATTATTATTTTATTTGATATTTTAGTTATTCAAATCACATCTATGATTTGTTGATACATGAAAAAATGTTATTAAAAAATAAAATATAAACAATCATAAGATCAAACCTGACACATAAACAAAGCCTACAAGTTTTCAACTAAAACTAACTCTTGAAATTTGATATATTGTAAAAACTTCAAACTAATACTCGAGTGTAAAATAAAATATCATTTAAAATCTTCTTCATTTACGATACTGAAATTAGTCAATTTTTCAACATAATGATTTATTTTCTTAAAAATATGTAAAATTTTATTATTCTAAAAAAAAGTTAAACATTTTCTCCATTTATCTTTAAAATTCTAAAGAATTATATTTTGAAAAGAAACGGATTTGTACACCAAAACAAAGTTACATTTTAACCAAAGACTCAAAAATTGTTCCTTCCAAACATACTCAATAACCTATATAACTTTTATAAGTTTCATATAAAAAGAATTTTACAAATCCAAAAAGAAATAAAATAAAAAAAACTATTAATATGTGCCCTTTACCACCTCTCCAAATACAACCACAAAACTGTATAGATAAGACATCTTAACTTTTGGTTGCATTATCATTATTTACTTTGATCCAATAATCTAAAAAAAATTAAATTACTTAAATTAAAGGAAAATGTCTATGAGAACAAGTTTATATATAAAAAAAATTAACACCTTAAAATTAGATATGTCATTATGTATGAAATTAAAAGAAGAAGAAACAATCATTCTCACAAATCTTAAGATGAATGAAATAGCAAAAGATAAATTAAATATTTATTAAAAAAATCCATAAATCTAATATGATTTTGTTTTAAAAATGGTATTAATGCTTTATCTAAACTCATTTCATACCTCATTATATATTTTCAGCAAATTTTATGGAAGGATCCGTAAATCCGCATGAAACACGTAAAACAATAAGTTACTGAAACAAAATTATATTTCTTTTCTCCGTAATTTGTCTCTATCTGCCGTAATTACAATACAATAAACCCCAAAACCGACTTTGACTTAACACACGCGTTCTCAACGCGCATTGCCTCCTTTTTTTTTAATGATATTAGAACCTTAAAAACTCTTATCAATACCACCACAACTCTTTTAGCTATTCCATGAAAAAAATAATTCCTAAATTTATCTTACTTTATTCATTAATTCGCTTTTTAATCAATTCCTTTATTAACTCTCAGTTCAACATAAAATTAAATGTTCAGAGGGTCAACCATATGATAAAATGAATATATGTTATAATAATAAAACAAATATATGAGTCGGTAAAGAAAAATAATACATATAAGCCGTTGTGAAATAATTATATGTTTATTGAGGTAGTATTTGTGAATTCATACGTATTTAACTAAAAAAAAAAGGAATAACGTCATTCACAGTTCTCCTTTGACTGTCATTTCAACAAAGATTAATTACAAAATAATATTATCGTAAACACCACGTACTTACATTAATAAGTGGGTGAAATAAAAAAGTAGAACAGCTTTCTAAGAAAATAGTAGGAAACTTCGCACAAATTGGGTAGGCGTAGACAATTCACAACATTTTTTGACAAGTACAGTTATTCCCGTACACAAAGTACACCCTTTAGAAAATCCAAATCCCAGACTCAATAAATACTACAGATACAAGACATGGTTTCGTAAACGTAAACCTCTGTTTTCATATATAAAGAAGAGCAGAGTGCATGATATTTACTTATCATACTCATAAACCCATAAACCCTAAAAAGGCTTTTTAGATTTCTGTTCTTCAGAATATGTGTCTGCTAACGCAGTCTGATTTGAAGCGTATTTTTGAGAAAGTGGACGTCAATGGCGATGGGTTGCTGAGCCTTGAGGAGCTGAATCGGATGCTTGAAATCACAGGTAATTGTCAGTACAGCATACAAGAGTTGGAATCGCTGGTAGAAACGAAGAGCCTTGGTTTCAGCGAGTTCTTGTTCTTTTACAACTCCATTTCGGAGCAGCAGAATGGAGAAAGTAGAGGAAGTGGTGAGGCAGAGGAATTGGAGAGCGACCTTGTCAAAACCTTCAAGGTCTTTGACTTGGATGGAGATGGCTTCATCACCAGCCATGAGCTTGAGTCTGTCTTGAAAAGGCTTGGCATGTGGGATGACACCAATTGCAATGATTCTACAACCATGATTCGATTCTATGACACCAACTTCGATGGTCGTCTTGATTTTCAGGAATTCAAGAATATGATGTTGGTTTCCAGAGCCTGATCCTCCTCCTCTGTTTCTGTAAATATGTGTTTTATGATCATCAACGTTATTCATAAGTCTTCTCTATGCAACTCTGTTGCTGTTTATATTACTTTCTCCTCCCTTTTTTTTTCTTTGTAGGAAAGAAAGAAAAAGAAAATTTTGAAATTTAGTTTCAATGAAAGTAAATAAAAGAAAAACTTAGAAAGAATCTGATTTTTATTCTTGGTGTTTTATCATGTCATTTGTACTTAACCATTTTTTAGTTTCAATAGTGTTTTTCTTAATAGTTAAAACTATAAGATGATATTTATATTTGTACAGAAATTACAATATCAATCTTTTCATTTTAAATTATCTCAATTTTAAAAATGTGTGAGAAATAAATTTTCTGTCAAATGATAAGAAACAACATTAAAGCAAGTTGTTGATGATTTTATTATATGGAAATGAAATTTAAATTATTATGTGGAATTTGGTAAAGTAAAAGAAAGTTAAATAAAGAGAAACAAAGTTTTTTTTGTCTTTCTATTAATCATACACTCCGCTACTCCGCTACGTTATGATCTTCAACTTCAAAAGTCATCACCAAACCAATTAGTCCTAAACAGAACTACCACAAAGCCACTAGAAACGACTGTAGGAGCGAATTTGAAACATTTCGTCGGGTATAGAGAGAGAACCCTAAAATCGTGAGTTCCATTATCCGCAACAGCCTCACCTCCATGTGTCACCTGCATCTCCCTTCTCGCGCAACCATTGTGAGAACCACCATTGTCCAAAACCTGCAAGAATTTGAACTACTTACACAATCAATCTCACTGCAAAGCACAACACCTCCATGAAACCTGCAAAAATATCCAAATCACAAAATCCCGATTGTGAACCCGTCTTCGCCTCCGTCACGCCTCCATAAGCCAGCGTATCACATGTGCAACAAAAGAATCAACTAGAAAATCCTTCATCATAGACCAGACAAGTCTCCATGCGAAACCAACATTGACTTTGGTATAATCCAAAATCGCACCACCACAAACCAGTCATATTCATTCCTCCGTAATCCACAAAGCCCAATTGTGAGTTCATCGTAAATAAGAAACCTATTATCTACGAAACCTGAATCCAAAATAGCCTCGCACCACCACAATCCACTTCACACCTTCATTCTCAATCCATACCTGCAAGGAATAAAACCCAAAACGCGAACCAGAGGAACACCGCGAAGAACTAACCAAAACGCAAGTTTGTTCATCATCTGCTTCCTCGCGAAGCCTTCGCCGTCGCCAACACACCGTGAAAAGCAATCTTGCTACGCGAAATCCCTATCCCTAATTTTCACTGTACTAAATCTCTATTTTTTTTTTCTAACCACAATATCCAATTAAATAATGTCACATCATAAATTAAACCTTCAATTCCATATAATAATTTAAACTCCATTTCGACATAATTATAAATTATCCACGTCAGTATGTTTATTGTGCACTACATCAACATGTTTTGACATTGTTTTTTTCACTTAACGAAAATGACTTATTTAATACACATTTTCAAAATTAAGAACTCAATTGAAACAATTTAAAACGAAAAATCCAAATTGAGTTTCTTCTACAAATATAAGTATCATCTAAGAGTTTTAACCTTTCTTAATCACACCTGAGATTTTAATTGGATTTTTTTTTTCATAAATTTAAATCTAACATGAATTTGAACAGTTCGAAATTTTAAATTTGAAAGCATGAATAATTTTAGCAAAATCAGCTGTCATGACGGGATGAAGTTCCATTCCATCCATACCAAGTTTACTTCATGTCGACAAAAAAGAAAAAAGAGGATGATAAAATGTTTGTATTTGCTTTTTTCGGTTTTAAGAATACTTATTTAAAAGTAATTTCAAAATTTAAGACAGTTTGGGTGGAAAATTAATTGTATGAAAATTGAACAATTTTTTTTTATATATTTTCTCTCTTACTAAATAAAAAATATTGTGTATTTCTCCTTTTTATTTTCTATCTGGCGCATTAATGATAAAAAAAGTTAGTTGAAGCAGTTTTATATGGTTAAACTGCTCTAGAAGTACAAGTTTGAAGAGTTTCGTTTCTGCCACCGAAAGTATGTAATGTGCGACCAAAAATGGCTGCGTGGGGGCTTATGTAGTTTTTTCTTGCATACACTAATCTTTTTCACATTTACAAAAATTAGGAAAAATATTTTTATGTGATATTCCTTTGACTGTAATAGGCTAACTTCTAAGTCTTTAATTGTAGCTTTCTTATTGTGTTTATCTTTAAGGAAAATAGAAAAACCAAAGACGACTTTTTTATAAAATGATCTCACGTATTCTAGAGGTACCATTTAACTATAGCTATCAATGAAAGCATCATTTTTTAATTAACATTAAAATCATAGACTTGGTAAAATAAAACCAATAATATTGACTAGCTACGTCTTTTATTAATCTCCATGCCCAAACTTTCAAAACAGCCCATATATTGTTTTAACAAGTAATTTTCAGAAAATGGTACTTATATTGATAATATGAAGTCTTTGTACTATTGAATTATCAAAAGTTTTTTTCATAAATGATTTTATTTGAATTTTGCAACAACTACATTAAAACTCTATCTAACACGATATTTCATTAATTTATAGAACAGAATTGGTGTATTATTCATAAATAGAAAATTTACTTTACTAAATTATACGTATGCTGTAAAAAATATGAAAATAAATTTAGCATTGCCGTTTGAAATTTGAAAACGAATTTCCAAAATCACAGAAGAAAAATATACCGTCTATTCATTGTATTAAATTGTTGATAGCAATTATTTCAAAATAAGAAGTAACAAAACAGATCAATCCGGCATGTTTAAGTTTAATTTGACTTTAATTCACTAAAATTGTGTTGGATCGAGTTAACATGCTACTTAATAAGAGGTTGATTCTTATAATTTTACCATTAATTGTTGGGTTGGTGGATTGGTCGAGCTATCAAGCTTAAATGAGTTTATGTTATGCTGTTGGGTTGTATTTGAATAATTTATCACTTATTTCAATACAGTATCATGTCGTATATTTGAATTTCTTATAATATAACAAAACATGTTTATATTTTAAATAATTTTTGTTCACACAATCATTTGATCACTAGAATACTAAATATTTAAAAAATTAACAATCAACTTCATCACCATTTCTTCATTCAATGTTCATTTTCCTTTTCAGGATTATTAGATGCAGCAGTAGAATAACTCCTCTCATACACTCTTCCATCTTCATTAACATCATCTAAAACACAAAACTCATGTTTCTAGATGAAATTACGAATTATTGCTTCAACATTTTTTTAGCAATTGACAACTTCTATATTTATTCAAAATCTTTTAACTAATGCTGAAATCAAATTCATATGCAAATGGCAGGCTGACTAGACTGGTCTACTGGGTTGAGCGAGGACAAATTCTTTACATTTAGGTTTTTTTAATAATACCGAATTGTCAGACTAAACAAGAGTTGGTTCCTTACATTTAACCTTTTAATAATGTCGAACTACCAGATTGAAAAAGTCATCTCAACTCGTTTTTCTTGATCGGACTAACTCGTTGAACTAAATCCTTTTTGCTACTCTATACACAAGTGTCACATAATTACACAATACAAAAGAAAAGTCACTTAATAAGATTGAATTGAATATGTAAATGCAAATATACATG
This sequence comes from Vigna reflexopilosa, assembly GCA_027742785.1. Classification (NCBI taxonomy): domain Eukaryota; kingdom Viridiplantae; phylum Streptophyta; class Magnoliopsida; order Fabales; family Fabaceae; genus Vigna; species Vigna reflexopilosa. Next base: position 11,634,512 of record CM050918.1, read on the forward strand.
TAAATACATCATCTAAATTTGATTTGTGAGATCGAAAGATTTAATGTCATTAATTTTTGCCCGCATAATAATAATATTAAGAATAAAGATATTTAATATATTATTTTTAAAATATTTTACTAGATCCCTATATAAATATGTCACTTTTATTGAAATAAAAAATAATAAATTTGGAAATAAATGAATATTAAAATATATATTATATTAAAAGTTGAATATATTAATTGATTTAATTTTAAAATCTAAAACCGTGGTTAATAGGAGCAAGAACCATTTGTATAGAATGAGTAGATTATAGATAGGGCATGTAAAATGAGTTGGTGTGAATTTTCATGTTTGCATGACATTATATAGTTACAAAATCTCCATTCTGTGTAGATTACAATGAACCGTGTTGAATAAACTTTGTTTAGTTCAACAAATTGTCAAATTTAAAATCTACGCTTTCATTTTTCTTTCTATCTGGCGGCTTTAAAATCCCTCAACATTTATAACACTTTCATTTTTTTTATATAAATGCCTCGTGTTCCTCGACTGTCGTCATTTAATAAAACTTAAATTATGTAATTTATTTTCATATTTTAGAAAAGTAATAAATCGGTTTCTTTTATTTATGTCTCTCAATTTGATTTTTATATTAAGAAAATTTTATGTAACCAGGTATTTTAGATGTCACAGTTTATGGTTTTTATTTTTATTTTTATTTTATTATTTTTTAAACTTTTATTTTTTAACATATATCATGTTAAATATAATAACAGTGTTATGTATCAATATCACATGTTAGTGTCATTTGATATTGTTTTATTCTTAATTTAATCACTGTATTTTTATTTTGTTTTAATTTAATCTCAATTATTCTAAATTAAACAATTTTGTTACTTTTGAAATTGAAATTGAATTTAATTTTTATATAAATCATATATACATATTTTTTTTAAGTATTTTCAACCATCTTAGTTTATTTAAATTTATATTTTATATTGATTTTTTTAAATTATTTTAAAGTTGTTAATAGAAAGTAATATTAATAAAAATATCTAAATTAATTTCAACTAACAAATATACTAAACTTGTTCATCAATTACATTTCAAAAAATAAAATAAATTTATCAATCTTTTCAATTCTTTTAAATTATTGTATATTTTTAAAATGTGTAAAATTCAATAATTTTTATATAAATGTTTGAGTTGGTTTAAAAATAAAAATTTTATAAATTCAAACGTAAAATTTTAAAATAATTTTTAATAATTTTATAACAATTTTAAATAAAGTTCAATGTAAAATATAAATATAAATAAGTTTAACCAAGATAAAAGAATTTAATAAAAATAACAATTTTAATCCAAATATTTGTATAATATTTATACAACAATTAATTTTAGTTTTAATTTGAAAAGAAATAAAATTGTTCAATTTTAAAAAAAATTAAAATTGAATTAAAACAAAATAAAAATACAAAAATTACATTGAAATTAAAAAAATAACACCTAGTGTGAGAGTGACACATTATTCTCTCACTACCATATCATTTGTCACTCTCGGGTAACATGACATTTGATAAATTTATTTTTTCTTAAATTAAAAAATAATTGCAAAATCACGAACATGACACTTTTTAATGTTATTAATACAGTACTAATGAAAAAAAAAAACTTGAAATCAAAATTTTTATTCAAATGTATACAAAAGAGATAAAAAAACAAATAACATGATTTAACCTTTAATAAATATTCACTCATAATATTGTTAAGATATTAAAATTATTTTTATTAATAAAACATATAAATAACAATATTATAAATACGTTTGTTAATGAATATAATAATTTTAAGCAATAAATATGAATTATTCATATGATAATAATTCTTAGATATCATAAATAAAAGTGATGATAAAAAAGAAAGAAAATTATGATGAATGCTCTGGTTTAAGTTTTTCTTTTTATAGTTTTTTACTAGACATATAATTCAACCAACCAATAATTTGAGAATAAAAATTATAACTTTAAAAAACGAAAAATCAAATTTCATATATATTTTTTTTCTTTTAAATGTGTGATTGCTCGATGGTGATTATGGATCTGAGAAAACCAACAAAGTTAAACTGAACGATATAATACATTATATTGTCTGCTTTTTTAATTAATATAGTATCCAATAAATTCGCTTTTTTCAGCATGATTATTTTATAATAAATTTCTATTGGCAATGGTTTTTAGGATGAATGATTGTTCAATAAACAACACATGATAAAATTATTATAATTAAGTTCATATTCCTTAATCAATTTTAACTTACACATTCTTATTGGCTCATGTAATATTTTTTAGTTCAAAAGTGAAACATACCAAGCGAAAAACACTCCTTATGGTTTCCCACCGTAAAGTATCTTAATTTTCTTATATAAATTACAATAGTCAAACACTTTTTGAAAAGTATCTTTTATTATCTACTAGTATTTTTAATATAATATATATTATAATATGGAAAATTTTCCACTACCGAAACTTTTTCTTTCCTACAAGTATTTATTGGAATTTACATAATGAACAGAAAAATGCATACGAACTTATTTCTTACAAATTTTTAGAGATAATGCACACCACAAAAGTTCTACAAAAGATGAAAGTTTCTAATAATATTCACACCACACACTTATTAGAAATTAAATCATGTAAATAATGGATATAATTTTATTGATAAAGCAAGTGTACTAGTCCTTGAAAGTGGAAGATTGAAGGTGTTTAAAGCAATTGGATGGTACTGGGTGATCTTGAAATACTATACAACAGTTTTGACCATACTTTCTGAGTTCGTTTTGAAAGACCTTTTTTCTTCTTTGTATATTGTCATTACTGAGAAAGTTCTCCATAGTTCACATTCTTTGACTAAATGTTTAACTTATGAAAAATCTTTTGTGTGCATTTCTAATTTCTTTCTATTAGTCACATGAATAGACGTTTACACGTATCAATTCTCTATTAAGGGTGTTGTAGGAAAGAGAGGAGATAGAGCACAACGTTCAGAAAGAGGCTAAGCTAGGGTTGCTACTGATTTTGAGGTCATCGATGAACCCAATTCCCGCTCTACCTTTTCGGCTTAGTCACTCTCTCGTCGTTTCGATTAAAGGATTGAACAAGAAGAATTGCTACGTGTAACATATAAAAGACTTTAAACCTGGGCTTTCTATAACAAGAGAAGAAGCCATTAGTAGTCCAGGTTAGGCTTTCGGTTTCATACCAATTGACCTATTCTGATAGCAGAGTTGTGTGAAAATCAAACCAATAAGAGTTGTATGTGAAATGACCTAGTCTTTGCTTGCAACCCAGTCAACATTCTCGGTTTAGCAGTCAAGTGACCAGTTCAGTCATAGGTCTTCGTTATTTGAGTCGGTTTAGGTACAATCTCAGTCCACGGTGCATCTCGAGCACCATTCGTAAGGGTCACCTCCGGACATTACCTTAAGGTATTAAGGAAGAATCGCCTCTATATAAAGAAAGAGAAATGCATAAGTTCAATATTGGTGTCAGCTTGACTTCCTCTTACTCGACTGCCAAGAAGAGGTACGTAGTTGCTCGACCGAAGCGAGTACAAAGTCAACTTATAAGGAATATAGACAGGTATGAAATGGCTCGACTGGTCTCACTGTCAGGGTTGGAGTTAGAAGGGGCAAGAATTGCGCTCTTGTCGTAGTTCTCTTATTCGCAGCTTTCATCTGCTGCAACAAAGTCCGTCTTACTAGGATTTGACCTTCGACTGGGAATTGATCTTTCTTACGCCCACGCGAGCGAAAGGGCTCTCCGAAGAGAGGAAGAAGAATGAATTCCTCTGTGGTCGTGAAAGGGTATTTCTTTTTTACAGTTAATAAAAATTTTGGCACCAAGAGAACATTTCAAATATGATGCACTTATTTGCATAAGTCTGACTTGCTTAGAAAGGAAATGGAATTCTTTGAATTCGCTTCGCTCCTTATTCATATTCATTAAGGTTTAGGTGTCGACCATATATATATATAAGATATATATATATATATATATATATATATATAAATAAAAGCGCGCTTGAAGTCATGGCATGACATTATGAACAAAAAGAATAATCAAATTGTATTACTCAAGAAGAATTGTTTGTGTATAAAAAATGAGAAGTAATTGTTTAACTTAATTAACAAATTATTGAGATGTGATGTATATCCTCAACCAAGCTTTAACATTAATATTAAAATTAAGGTTACATGATCTGGTGATATTAAAATTAAATAATTCATACGTTTTAATATTGTCATACTATCTTTTGACTTATACATTGTTAACTACAAATTTATTGACTCTATCATTATTTAATACATGGTCAACTCAACTATTTTATTCATAAAATATTCGATTATAAATAGATTTTGATAAGAGACGATTAACGAATTTATAGTAGAGAAATTTATATTTCTGACAAATCATAATTTAAAATAGAGTAAATTTGCTATTTTACTCTATTTTTTATTTAATATAACATTTTGAAGCACATATTGTTATAGGACTCAAGCATGTGACTTAAAGTGTTATGTGAGACACTTTTAAAATAGTTCAAAATGAATTTCTCTTTATTTGTAATTATTAGGATATATTTAGACATGTGATTTTATATCAGTATAGGTAGGTAAATTATCATGTGAGAACAAGAAATATAAAAATAATCTCAATTAAGGTCATTTAAATATGATTGGTTGTAATGAAACATGATTGAATTGGTAGTGTAATAGGTGTATTAAGGTTTACTAATCTGTTGATAAATAATGTGTATGTTAAAAAATGTGTGGTGTTGTTTGATGTGGTTGGTAAAGTAAGAGAAGCAAAGGTGATGTTACCAGTGAGATCAGGCTTGCTGGATGAGTTTGTGAAGAATGCTTTCAGTAGTTTATTCGCGGAGCGAGACATTCACTAATCAAAAGTTTTAAACAAGTTTTGGTAAACTCAGAAAAATCATGGTCGTTGGGTGAATTGAGAATTGGTTACACAAATTTCTAAGAATTTGTTTCCAGTAATATTATTTGCAATTATTTTTATTTCCTTTTTATTGTTCTTTCTCTTCAATTAAATACGTTTATTTTTTATATTACTTTCACTCGTTTTTATTTGAATAATGCTATTTTTGTTACCTCTACAATTTATCATTTATCACAATTATTACAATAGTTCATATATAAGCCACCTCTTTTCGTGAATCATTGAGCCATGATTTCTTGGAGTAGACTCCTTAAATAGATATGATTCTGGTGAATCATAGACATACAAGAAACTAACATATGTTAATGTCAAGCCGGATATCTTTAACTAAGTTAAATCAGAGATGCAAAATGCAGCAAACTTGTTAGGAGACTCACTGCAAATTTTGAGTCAGAACCAGCAGGAAGCTTATTCCAAAGCCCACAAAGGAAAAACATCATCACTATCACTTACCACACCTCCAACGCCACACTTCCCTGACTTGGAGCCTGCCATAAATATCTCCCCACCCATATATTTTATATTTCTTATTCCTCCCAAAGAAGTCAGTCAGCAACAACACCACAAACGGAAGAAATATGGTATTTCAACAGTAGAAACATTAGAAGAAACCATGGGGAAACCCCATCACTACTCACGGCATTGATACAGATTAATACTATTTATCCAGTCCATGAAGAACCGAAAGGTAATCTAGAAAGAACAGTACTATTGCATGTTTAACTGTAGCAGCGTATGAAAATGTACAGTTTATATACTACCACAGACTAATTACCAATCAAGAATCTAATCCCAGCAGAAGTACCACCCCAGCTTAAAGCTGATTTCACTAACTTCCTTAGCTTTGTTCCTATAACCTAAAAGGTGCCTGCGGTGTTTAATTGCTTGCCAATATATGTTTCATATATTTCCACAACAAGACGAGGATTGGTGTCCACGAGCTCCGCATAATATTCGTTTGAAGTGAGCAAATCCATTTTGTCCAAGATCACTGCCAAGGACGCACTTCGTAATCGTTTGCAATTGTATTGATATGCAAAGGCATAGTTTGCAATAGCCCTATTCCAATTCATTTTGGCGATCAAATACTTCTCACAATATGTCTTCAGATGCTTCACTTGATACTTTTCTCCCAAAACCAACAGGTTACAGGCCATTTGGTTATCAAGGGGCGCTTCAGCAGTGTATAAGTAGTTAACAAAAGCGCGGAGGGTATCATGTGATACGTCAGAAATCTTGATGGTGCCACTCCGCCTTTCCTCCATATCATTCTCAAGCATTGCATTGAAAACGGGAGAGCGACTAACCTAATTGTATCATAAAATATCATTAGCTTCATTAAGAAAAGCCAAAACACAAGAATAAACAGTAGCAACGTCAATTTAGAAAATCTAATCAAGGATGCCAAACTGCACTAGAAAGCAATATCCAAAGAAAATGTCGTGCGTGTCTCATCTAATGATTAAATAAAACAGGAAGGAAATAGAAGATTTCGTGTTAAATAATGTTAATCAATTTACATATCCAAATTGATTCCAATTAAATGTGGTGTGAACTAAAAGTTTTTTGAATTCAGTCTACATACAGCTTCAGGGTCAATTCACCAGCCCCTGACAAGGATTTCTTAATGAACATTTGAAAAGCAAAAATAAGAAACAAAAATACAAGGATTGGATTGGGAAACTATTTCCTCCTGTTTAGTTAACAGAGTGTAAGCACTAAAAGTTCAAATAAATGATTGAAACAAGTAATGGCATCAGTTTATTTAGAAGTTTCAGCCTTTCACGAGCCATAAATACCCTTGGTTAAAACTGTTTGTCAGTTCATTTGATCATTATTATGGCATATTATACCACTATTTCACTCACTGACATTACTGGCCTGTGGTTTTGAATGAAAAACCATATCCTCAATCAAATGCTGGAATGGGATGGATAAAGAGGACTGACCAGAACCATGAAAATTTTGATACCACTACTTCGGTCCTATCCGGATTTTGAACAAGATAGCTAAAACAATCTAGTATGGCAAACAGGACAAGGGAATTATTGCTTGAGTGTCATCACCTTAAAAGCTTGACTGTTTTAGCTGTGAAGAAGCAGAGGTTTTGACCAAAGACAATTTGTCACCTTTAGCAAAACAAGTCTTGTCCCACGTTTTAACATGTTATTGCACAACATAAAATTTCTGTCAAGCAACCATTATTCACACTGCTTAAAACCAAAAACCTACAACATAGTCCTGAGTTGTTGTATAACTTAGTTATTTGGCTCGGTCCACAAATTTTATAACAACCTCTTGTCAGGTTGGTTAACCGTTAGTTCTATTAGCTTATTTTCTTTCATAGCAGGCTTTATTATGTTGAGAAGCAGATAGATTTTTGGTTGCTATGTCTATATGTAGATAATGTTGCATGACTTTGTCTGATTCCAGAAATTCTTCTAATTTTCTCTAGTAACAGAATTGAGGAAGTTTGGACTCACTGGAAATGAGTTTGATATGAGTATAGTGGCTGCCATGGATGTAGGCTAGAGCGCATTGCCCTAATTGAACCACGTAAAATTTAGGTATTGTTTTTCTCCTATCCTAACCGTTTCACGGCTTGCTCTTGCTCCTTTGATTACTCTTGATTCTTTGGAGCAAGACTTAGGAAGGTTTATCTATTATTGGCTTAAAAGTATACAATTTGAGCACAGAATTTGATCAATTAAAAATAATTAGACAAAACTAGACGAGGGATGAAGATCAGTGTTCTCCATACACAGTTCCCATTACGGAGACTAAATCGGAGAATAGGACATATATTATGTCGAAATTGATTACGAATTATCAATACACAAACGCAAAAGCGCGACCAAAAAGAAAAATTGACTGACCAGAACATGCTTGTGAGCGGGAATGGGAGTGGCGTCGGAGTCGTCGACGGGAACGAGGACGATATCGGCGGTAGAAGGATTGAGAGTGGGAGAGGAGAGTGTGAGGAAGGAGACCTTGGACTTGAGGTCATCGATCTCGAGGCGGAGCTCCTCCTCGGCCTCGTTGGCCTCTTGGTAGCACTCCCTGCAGGTTCCGGAGTCCATCATGTCGTATTGCTCCTCGCAGGAGAGGCACCGCATAATAAACTCATCCAAGTCGCTGTCGCTGCTCCCCGTCTGCCCCGCTGCCGCTGACGCCGTGCACCGCCGCGGAAGCATTCTTCGCTGATATGCTGTGCTGAATCACGCTCCTAACGACAAACTACCCTCGCCGATATACACACTCAATATAGCCAATGCTACTCGAGAGAACCTCCTTTTGTGAACCGTCATTGCCCTGCATTTTCTGTTCCATTATATAATGTAATGAAGATTAAGTTTTACGCGTTTTCTCTACCAATTTTATCTTTTGATAATCGTTTTTAAATTAATATAATTAATTTATCAATTTTATTCTTTAATTAATTGTTTTTTATTTAATTATTTTTTAAAATTTTATTATTTCAATTAAATTAAAATACCTTTCCATGATAAAAGAAATTGAAACTATTTTTTATTCCATGTCACAAGTCGAAAATTTGTGTAAATATTTTGTTTTCCAGTTTTAACAATTTTTTAAATTAAAATAATTAACTTACGAGTTTTATTTTTAAATAACTGTTTTCTATTTAAACAGTTTTTAAAATTTAATTGATTTTCTAAATTAAAATAACTATCTATAATAGGAGATTAAAATTATTTTTTTATTATAAAAATTAGGTTTAATACATCATTTGGTCCCCTCTTTTGGAAGTTTGGTCAAAATGATCCCATTTTTGAAAAAAGTTCACTAAGGTCCCATATTTCATTAAAAAATGTTTAATGTGATCTTTTTCGTAGACGCCGTTAAAATCATAACGGTGCATATGCTAGCGTGGCGAAATCTTAATGAGTTGGTTACTTCGATGTTTAGATAGCGTTGTGAAGTCATTTTAATGTGTAAATATTTAAGAAAAAAATAAAATGACGTAAAATAGGTTAAGTCTGGGTTAAAGTAAAAAACCCTTACCTAAGAGTGATTTCGCCATCTCTGGGTTCAACGTTGTTGTGAAACTGGTGATGGTTGTTGATTCCATGAAGGTATAAGTGGAACATCGTACGTCCGTGAGGTAAATGGTCCTAATCTAAGCCTAATTAGTTGATGTTCTTGTTGTTTTATTTGGGGGTTAGGGTTTAATTTGGTTTTGTGTTAAATATACGTATTTTGTTCGATTGACGATAATTTTTGGGTATAAATTTGTTGTTTAAATATTTTCTGTTGAATTTGGGGGTATAAATTTGGGGATTAGGGTTTAATTTGATTTTGTGTAGAATATACGTATTTTGTTCGATTTGACGATGATTTTGGGGGTATAAATTTGTTGTTTAAATATTTTCTGTTGAATTTAGGGATATAAATTTGGGGGTTAGGGTTTAATTTGATTTTGTTGTTTATCCTTTTCTGCAACTTTTGGACTAAAATTTTCAGATCACAAATCCTCCTCCTTTGTTTGACAATTTCATCATCTCTTTCCTCATTATTTTCTTCAGTACACCATTTGAAAAGGTTACAGTACATGCCTCTTGAAGATCCACCATGTTATGCACCAAATAAACCACCAAAATTGATTCTAACTCATCAATCTATGAACAAATATATTCTAAATAAAGTGACAAGGGAATTCAAAAAAACTTGTAATACGACATCCCCAAAATTGTCTACCAGCATTCTGTGGAGTTCTCGCCACTTTGCTCACAGCATAATCACCACACTTGCAACGAGGGATTATCCAACCTCCCCTCCAACCACCATCATTTGCGAATTGCAAATTTTTTTCCCACCCTGTTTTGGAACAACCTTGGGAAGAAGCCATTTTTATCTATCCATAACCACTGTGCTAAAAAAGTGAACAACTTGAACGAACCCTAACCACCCCTTTTATTAGACATAATAACCTCAACTTTAAACATTTCCACCAACTCACTTCACAGTGTCACGTAATCATTCAACTAAATAACTTACTGAGGTTTGACCACGGTGGCATCTGCACCATTATGATTTTAACAATGTCAGCGAAAAAGACCTTATTGAACATTTTTTAACGAAATATGGGACCTTAGTGAACTTTTTTCAAAGGTAGGATCATTTTGAACCAAACCCTCAAAAGAAGGGACCAAATGATGTATTAAACCTAAAAATTATTTATATTCACTTTTTTAAACCATGATTTTGTTATTTTTTAAAATTTGGTGGAATATGGTTATAGTAAACATTAGTTTTTTTTTTACCATGCACTTTTGTTAGTAGTTCCGCATTTAACAATTAAAAAATAGTTTCCTTTAATCATACAGATAATTTGTTTTTCATAATTTACTTCAGTTCAATTAACTATATTTTTTAAGTTTAGAATATTTAACATTTGTATATAACCAAAATTTGTATATATAAAAGAAATTAGAATGTTGTTAGCTATATTTTTAGAAATTAGAAATAGCGGTCTGTTGAGTTGGGAATGTCCGAACTACATTAATTACTCGGTTGGCCACCAACAAAACAACAACAAATCATTTATTGTAGATAAAATTACCTGGATCGACCGCTTCTTCACTTGACAAAGTGCAAACTCTTCTAGAGCCTACGGTTGAGCACCTCCTCTCGGTTGGATCCTTCTTACCGAACGATTTTGAGTAATAGCTCGCCTATTCAAAGGACAGTCTTTCTTAAAATGACCTTCACTCCTACATCGATAACATCTATTGCCTCCTATAGTTTGCGGACAAACTGACTTCAAATGAGGTCCCCCATAATTGTAACAACTTATGGGCCCATGCTGTTCCGAATAATCGTTGAAACCGAACGGTTGTGCGTAAAGATTTCTAGACCCTCTGGAATGAGAACTTCCTTTAAATGCTCTCGGTCCATCAAGTCTCGATTGCTGATACTGCGGACTTTCTACTTCCTCTTTTGTCTTTTCTAATATTCTTGCTCTCTCCACTAGAACTGGAAACTCCCTAACACAATCCGGCGACCAATAACTTGATATCACCCCTCAATCCATTATCAAACTTTCTGCATAGCCATTCTTCATTCGTTTCCATTGTATAGAACCCTCGAAGATGCTTAAACCAAACGGCATAATCTGACACAGACGTGTTCCTTTGAACCAATTTCAGAAACTCCATTTCCTTTGCAAAACCGAAAGCTGTTAGGAAATTACTCGGCATAAAAGTTTCGCTTAAATACTTCCCAAGAGATAGGTGAACCACTTCCTTCCAACAATATCTTCATACTACTCCACCCGTGGCTTGCTTCTCCCATCAGCAAATATTCTGAATAAGTTAATTTTATCTCGTCTGAACACTTCTTAGCATTAAAAGTCCTTTTCGTATCTTTGAACCACTCGTTGGCCTCATCTGAACTGCATTTCCCATTGAACTTAGCTGGATGATGTTGTATGAAACTCTCTAAGCTCCATTTTCGCTGATAATCAACAGTAAAGGTAGGCGATCCAACTGCGGTTCCATCCTTCGATATTAAGTCCATGTACTGCTTTTGAGCCGTTTCTGCTGAACTCCAAGCGGTCTCCAACTGTTGACGAGCCAATGTATTTTGTTGTACTAATGCGACGTTTTGCTGTTGCATGGCCGTGATTACTGATTCCATCAATGTCATGGAGTCAGGTGCATCCATACTTGAGGGTGAAGGAGGAGGAGACCTAAATTCCATCTTCGTGATTATGCAAGGAAACGTATCCACCAGTCTAACTTAGGAAGCAAGAATATTATAAAATCTGAACGCTGAATACAGCCAAAAGCCGAATCAGTGTAGTCAAGTTATAATAAATGTTTGACAGTAATGACCGAACGGTAAAATTAAAAGGAAGTTCGGTCATAAAGAAACTAGTATAAGATCGAACGGTTTATAGAAGAGACCAATCATAAGTCATGTACAGTGAAACTGAGACAACTTGGTTAGATAATGACCAAACGGTAAAATTAAAAGGAAGTTCGGTCATAAAGAAACTAGTATAAGATCGAACGGTTTACAGAAGAGTCCAATCATAAGTTGTGTACAGTGAAGCTGAGACAGCTTGGTTAGAGACGAAGCTGAATTTACCGGACCGAACAGTAACGAATAGAGAACGTTCGGTCACAAAGAATCTGTGTAAAATCCGAACAATTTCTACGAAATCGAATGGTATGATAATAAGATTAATAAAAGAGTCTAATTATATTCAGTATTGAGAAAGAAGGTCGTCTCAGGTAAAAGTCATGAGTGTGCACCCTCATTACTTCTAACAAGACATTCTCTGTTCTCAAAACTTCTAATTATAATTAAAGTTTAGTCATCTAGACTTGAAGAAAATGGTATAACATACCACTTAGACTCATCTTTCCACAGGAAAGACATGACAAAACCATAACCCGTAGGTTATCCTAAGAACAAACTACTCTGATACCATTAACGTAACGTCCCAATAAATATAGATTGAAAACTATAATTATATTCAGGAGTTAACAAGAACAATAAGAGAGAACAGTGGAGAAATAAACGAGTAAAGAGAAGGGAACATGAAATTTCATATATATAATAAAACTGTACAGAAACAGAAAGTGTAAAGGAATGTATAGATAAAGACCGAATGGTCAAGGTCTAACTCTAGACCGATCGGTACTACAAAAGGGGCTAATACCGAACGATTTACAAAATAACATATACAAAAATATACTGAACGGGTTTTCTAAGAAATAAAAATAACTACAATATATTGACCAGATGGTCCTACACTGTCTTCAGGCTGAACGGTCTGCAAGGCTTCTTCCAAAAAATCTTCAAAGTCACCATCTGCTCACATCCAATGGATGATCATTGCAGTGAAAAAAACAATCGATCGGCCAACGACCGAACGACAACATAGACATGACAGAAAATAAGGGTAACCTTATGTAAATTTAATTAATCAATTTCAACATACATTAAAAGCATAACAACTGAATCATATAACCATCATACAATTACAACAATGAAGAACCGAACGGTAAACAACATCATGACCGACCACTACTGACACTGTCTGGACGGTATGAACTATGTAGTTACGACGCTTGTGCACCCGGGTGGACCTGGCTGGGATATACTCAACAGACCGCCACCCGATGTTAGTCCAGTGGAGCTACCTCGGTATAGAAATACCCTGAGGCTAAAGGACCTCCTGCTATTCCCACACATGAGTTACCCTTCTCTACATGAGAAGAAATAATCACGGAATATCAGGATAAGCGACAACTTAACTTAGCCATGTTCATACTTTACCATTCAATTTCCATAACAAGATATTCCACCTTGGAATTCTCTTAAAATAATCATAATATACTTCATCTTTCTCGTTTCATATGATTCAATTTCCATAGTGTAATACACATTATTATTCTGAAATAATTCTTTAATATATAACAAGTATCTGAAGGAAATGACCGAACGGTCAAATACCGCGGAGAAAACCGAACGTAGAAATATACTTTAGGAAGTGACCGAACGGTCAAGCACTGAAGGAAACCGAGTACTATTTAAGACCGAACCAATATAGATAATTTATGAGAATGACCAAACAGTTAACAACTGGGGAAACTTTAGTGAAACTGAATACTATAAAACTCAGGCCGAATGCTTTTACAATAAAAGAGTTCTCTTCAATAAACAGAGTGTCAGTACAAGACCGAACACTCTCTAAAAGTTAAGCGTTAGTGTAAGACCGATCACTCTTTCAGAGAAATGGTATTATTACAAACCGAGTACTTCAAAGACTAAACGTTGGTATAAGACCGAGCACTTAGTAACCGAATGCTAGTCTATGACCGAGCACTTCTAAAATCGACTACTCAACAATATAAGACTGCGTACTCTAAGTGACGGAACGTCCAGTGTAAGACCGAACGTTCTAAATGGATGATTATAATTGTACATATTAAAACCGAGAGGGAAAACTTTCTTAACTTGTCTGGAAAGACTAGGCTAAGCAAAGTAGGAAAGAATCAATATGAGTATTATAAGACCGATCGGTCATCAACTGATTTCCTACAAAGGGAATTCAGCCAAGACCGGTCGTTTTAGGGAAAACCGAATGATCCTAATGACCCTCGGTTACAGATTCCAGAATTTCACTAAGTTTAACAAATTTATAACTAAGTTCATATCAAATATCAAACATGTTATACAACAGCATACAATATTTCAACATACCATTAAAATCATCAAACATATACTCATTAAATCATGCATCCATTCATATGAAATAATCATAATTAAATTTTATAAGCTTCTCTTACCTTATAACCGAACGACTATTCACGTAACAACAGAATGTGCATTCCTTGAACTCCCCCTTTCCTATAATTAGTACTTAAAACCCAAGTCTGATTGAAGAAAAGCCTCCACCATGGAATCAAATACATAAAAGCTATTTTAGAAGTGGAAATGGACGAACACATGCAAGCCCAAATGCTTGCGTTTATCTGAAATGGAAGAAATTCAAAGGAAGAAAAGGTTTGGAACTTACCAGCTCCAAACAGAAATCCAATCGGTGCAAAGTGAAGGGCTTGACAACAGAAGTGCTTAAGTGCTGCCTGAAGGATGATCAGAACAGTAGAGGGGTGGAAATTGGTAGAGAGAAGTTGGAGGATTCTAGAGAGAAGGGGAAGAAAATGAAGTTTGCAAATTTGGGGAAGAAGGGTGCATGCAGAGAAGTGGCACCAGAGTTTGAAATCCCACTTTAAGTATGATCTAACGGTCCACTCCCATGTTGCTACCTGCCTTCCACTTTCTGAATTCCACACTCCCTGCATTACCACTTGGATCCCACTCAGTTGGGGTTTTAATGGTCTTGACAATTCACCACATAAATAAGTTTCAAATAGTAACACTACAACTTTTAACTTGCCCTATCTCCATCTATACCATACTTTTCAAACTCACCTATCAACTCTTTCATTTTTAACCAAAAGTGACCTACAATCAAACTAAAACATTCTTTTCCAAAACTTCAAAACAAATATCATCACAAGCTTCTCAATCACAGGAAATTCAACATTAGAGTCAATTCCAAACAGATTCATATATAACTAATTTCATTCAATCAAACATGCATACTACAACAAAACACCCAAATCAAGCATCAAGGAAAACATACATTCAAGTCACATACTATCAGCTACCAAAGCATACTTTGTAACTCAAATGAAATAAAACACTAGCTTCCCTTACCTTAAAAAGAACTACACAGCTTTAAGATCGCATAACACCTACAAATCACCAAATTGTGATCGAATTGAGTCATTGCGACCTCATACTAATAAGAAACTAGGAAAAGATAACAAAAGATACTTGTGACAGAGATTCAACCTAAGAACGAAAGGAAAAAGGAGTCAAAATTTACTTGTTTTAAACAATAAATTGATCAGATAAAAAAGATTATTCTGTTGTGATCTCTTAAGCATGTCCTAATCATTAAACAAATGATTGAGAAGTTAAAATTTCTTAGAAAAAAAGAAAAAGAACTTGAAATAAAAGTTTTAAAAAGACGGTATGTATTTTAAGTAATAATACGAATTTAATAATTTCTATTTATATTATTAAATTATATTAAAATTAAATACACGATCTAATTATTTTAAAATATTTATCAATTTTAATACTCTATTATCTAAGTTTTTACCCATAAAAAATACCGTAACTTTTTCTTACTTAAAACTTTCTTATATATTCTCAAAAAATACAAGAAAGACATTATTTCAAACTTCTGATTGTTAACACAAAAGCAACTTCTAACTAGTATCATATTACATATTTTATTAATTACGGGGATAATTTCAATTAATAATTAGTAGTTTGTTTGAGAAATAAAACAAAAATTTAAATATATTTAACATTTTTAACCAAAAAGAAAATAATTAAGTAATTAAATAATCTATTATCTATTATATCTCTTTATAATATAAGAAAAAAAAATATTACGAAATTTATTTTAATACTTATTTTATTTTGTTTCTCAAATATTTTAAAAATTAATTTTTATTCATTTGACATTTTTAATTAATTTATTTATTTTTACTTGTGTGTATGCGTATATAAGTTATTTTATTTTATTTTTTAATTTTTTTTAATATATATTTACTTTATTATAATATGTGCACGAAAGTTATTTTACTTTTATTCATTTATTTTATATTTTACTTTTTTATATTTATTTTGTTGTGTGTAAAATTATTTTATATTTTTAGCTATTTATTTTATTTTTAAACTATTGATTTTATTTTTTATTTTTTTATATTTATTTTACCAATGTACATATTTATCCATTTATTGTATTTTTAAACTAAGTTTTTATTCATATTTATTTCTGCTATATAATTATTTTGTTAATTAATTAATTATTATTTATTATGTATAAATTAAAGGATTAAATATGTTTTTAGTTCCTATACTTTGGGGCGATTTTGGGTTTAGTCCCTCTTTCAAACTAAGGTACAATTTAGTCCTTCAATTTTAGAAAACTCTGGTTTTAGTCTTTTTTACCAAATTTTTTTAACTTTATTTGCTGTTTCAAGCACATTTCATTATAGCATTTGAATTATTTACACTGTTTGACACAATTTTGCTTCAATATTAACTGAGAAACGCGTTTGAAACAGCAAATAAAGTTAAAAAAAATTGGTAAAAAGGACTAAAACCAGAGTTTTCTAAAGTTGAAGGACTAAATTGTACCTTAATTTGAAAGAGGAACTAAACCCAAAACCGTCCCAAAATATAGGGACTAAAACTATATTTAATCCATAAATTAAACTAATATCTAATATTTATTATAATATAATAAACGAGAATATTCTGTTGCCAAGTATCTTAATTATCAGTTTCTTTTGTCATTTGATATTTTTCTGACGTTGATTATTTTATTTTGTATTATTTTTATTTATTTTATGATATTTTATTACTTAATCACTTATAAAATTAAATTTAAAAATATATTTTAGTTTTATTTTGTAAAATATATATTAAAAATAATCATACTAATAATCTTATCTTAAAAAAAACTATCAATAATAAAATATTTATAATAACTTATAATATAAATATTTTTATCATGGAATATTCTTTCATTTAGTATGTAAAATTTAAATTAATATTACCTAATAAAAAAAATAATATTTATATATTTTCATATTAAAATTGTATTTAATAGTTCATTTTGAATGTTCAAAATAGTGCATCTATATGAGTTAGCTCAATAAAAGTCTTAATTATTTATACAAATAGTTTATAATCAGCAATAAAAAAATTGTAATAAAGACTACATATTTAAACTTCAAGGAACACTGGATAAACCTTGTTAATTCTATAAAACAACATGACATAAGAATATAACATAATAATGAAATCCAATTCCTAACATGTTTTATATTATTAATTTATTTGATATTTAACTATGAGTTTTGGATAATCATCATTTTATAATCCATGTCTTAACTTCAAAATCCAAATAATATCACGAGTTTAAAAAAAAATTGATCAAATATTCATATATATGACACTTAATACTATAATTAAACAAGTGTATTTATTGGTGTGATTGGTCTCGAATCGGAATGTCACTAGTTGATAAAGGAATACTAAAATTATAAGTAATGTTAGTAGATAATTTTAGTTGATATAACAAAATATTTTTATGAAAAATGATATTTTGAGATAGTGATAATTCTTTAATCTTATCATAAACAATAATAATAAGATACTAACACTAACTTCATACATAATACTGTATTCACTTGATATGAGTGTTGTCATTGTCACTTAGTACAATACTAACGTGACACATAAATATCTTTTTTAAATTAATTTTTTTTTGAAAAAGTCATCAATTAACACGTGACATATATTATTATTTTTTTCTAATTATTTAAATACGTTACTAAAATGACCAAAATTATAACCTTATTAAATAAAAAAGAGGATCAAATTGAATAAAATAAATCAAAATAAAACAAAATTTGAATTTTAGTCCATTTATTATAACTAATTATTAAGAAAAATTTGTATATAATAATTACTATTTTTATATGAAAATATAAAAGTTAAGAAAAACTATGAGAAGACAAAAAAATATTTATCAACTAAAGAAAAATAATTAAATAAAACTGGTTAGAAACACCCACCAAATTATAATAATTATTAAATAAATAAAATAAGATTAAAGATACACTACTTAACAAATACAATGAACTAAATAAACAAACAAATAAATAAAATGATATTAAAGACACCATTCTTAACAAAAATAATTGTAATTAGCAAATAAATAAATAAAATAAATTTAGAAACACTACACTAAAAATATATAATATAAAATAAACAAATGAATAAAATACTATTAATAACATTTTACTAAATAAAAATATTTATAAAATAAACCAATATTCAAACAAAATGATAAATATTTCGTTTTATTACCTTAATAACTGTAGTTTTACGCTTGTCTTTTTCTTTTATGCAGTGTCCTACTAATAATTCACATCATCTTCACTCCATCCATTCATGATTCCGTTTTTTAAAATTATTTTTATTGATTAAATAATTGATCAAATTTAAAAATAATAAAATATTTAAATTATTCAAACCAATGGAATTTACTATATTATATTTATAAAATATCACAGGACGGTTACATATGTAATTAATTAAAAAATTTACAGAACAAAATATCAGACAATATAATTACAAAATAATATGGGTTTGAACCCCTGTTTCCGCCCATAATAATGAGAAAATGTTTAGAAAATATCAGTAACAACAGTTATAGAAAAAAAAATGAAGTAAAACAATACAGGGGTTGAAGCAGTGACAAAGACAGCAGAGGGTGCAAAGGAAACTGGGGAGACGCGTCCTTTTGGTTTTTGGTTTCGAAATTATTAAGGTACACATATACATTTTTTCTTCTTCTTTGGATTAATACACTCACATATGACAGAGTAGTTACTGCACTTCAACTCAGATTTCCACCGCTGTAACCTCCTCCTCTAACTTACAGTTTTTGTTTTCTTTTTTAACCAAGGGGGGCGTTTTGACTTCTAATAGCTTTTTTTGAGGGTTTGGAGGCATTTGGCTATCCTAATCCTTACAAAATTTTGGATCTCTGAAGGTTGGCAGATGGGAACTGTAGAACCCTAATTTTGTTCTTCTACAGCGATTTATTGTTGTTATTGGTATTTTCTTTTTCTTTTTGGGGACTGAGGATGGAAGCTATGCAGATAAACCTGAATGTGATGAACGAGTCTAGAGTTTGAAAGATGAAGGCATGGATAGTGAGGTGACAATTGAAGATGATAATTGTGTTGCTGAAGAGGGAAAACATTTGAATAGTAAAGCCATGAATGATGAGGTTGCAATTGCACATGCAAATGGTGTTGCTGGAGAGGTTTGGGTCTTGAAAAGTGAACCCTTTAGTAATGGGGTGGCAGTTGGAGATAAAGGTGTTTCTGGTGGAGTGGAATGTTTGCAAACTTATAAGAGGCGTAAGAAGTCAAGTTCAAGAGACAAAACTCAGGAACAATGCAGAGCAGGCATGGCAACTGCAAGTGGGATAGCGGATCAGGTTTTCTACCCTCCTTGTTGAGACTTGTCAATTTGCCTAAGGGATTTGCTTAATTTTTCTATGCTATTTGTTGGTTACATTTTTCAGGATTCATTTAGTTGTTTCCTGCTAGTATTTTAGTTTTGTGTTGACATGATTGGAGAAGGCACACACGAGTAAAACCTACAAATTTGTTCATTAGTTTGTAAAATACATTCAGTGCCTTCAACAAGTAATTGTGGCTAGTTGTTTTTTGGGTGTACATTAGTAATTAGTGATGGTTGTTTTAGTCGTCAATGCTAAAAAAATGAAGAGGTTTCGTCCTTCTTGGGTTTTTTGGAGCAGTCTTAGGTTTCTTATTCTTTAGGCTGTGTGCTAATGAATCGGGTTTTAGGTTTTTGGTTACTTGCAGAGACTTAGGAATCACGTCATATTTATAAAGCTGTCCGATTGATACAAGACAGAAAAATATCATCTGGAAAAAAGGCTAATGTTTAGTTTGAAGTCAATGCAACTTATGTACATATTTTTTCATCGATGCTCTTATTTTTTAGATGATTTGTGGAGTTACTTGTCATCCCATTTATATATCTTTCAGTATATTATGTATGCTTATAAAGACTTTATTTCAGTAGATGAGATGTAATACATTTGATTGACATATTGGTTGCTTTAGGTTACTGTGAGTTCAATTTAAATCTTTAAATTGAATGACAAAAAAAATATAATTATGGCAACATGCACTCACAAAATTCTGGTTTATTAATTTTATTTTAATTTTTATATTACTATTCTCTGTTTCTTGTTTTCCAAGAGTAGATTATCATGTACCCATGCTACTCTGGTTAAAATTATTATGCTGATAAATGGAGTTAAGTTGCAACTTAGGATAAGTATATGTTTGGCCACATATAAAGGATATATAAGAACTTATTGACTATGGACCATCCATGAACTTTGATGACAAAGAGGACTAATTTACTAACTTTGCTTTATTATGGCATTACTGTGACACGATCCTCCTGTATCTACACATTTATTCTGGTTATACTAAAAATGGAGTCAGCCTAGTTGCCATCTAAATGCTATATATTTAAAATGCTAGGGATGTGATTTACTTTGTCAAATTCATAGTGGATTTATGTTGAACTTTGGTTGTACAAGGGGCTACATTCTTGGTTTGTATAACGAATGGCTCAACTTTCAATAATTTTATTGATAAGCATATTACATCCAGGTTAACCATAAAATGATACCATATTGGTTGGTGTGCATGATATTTTTAATTCGAGGGTTGAGATGCTAAATGTAGGGTAGTTAACACATGATAAAATTATTATTATTATTTTTTTTTTGTAGTTCAGTATTAATACAGCATGGGATGACTCACCCTGGCAGATAAATGTCCCGAATAATAAAGTGTCTTGGTGATATCTTCAACATTGTATTTTGAGTGTTATTATTATTTTATTGCAGGATGTGAAGAAACCATGTGATCTAGCCTTAGGCAATACATCAGATGATTGTTCCCAAGGACAGTGGGGAAATATTGTACTAAATCATTTATATCAGTCATTAGGTGATGGCAATGGTGGTGTGGAGGGATGCATAAGGGAAGCACTTAATCCTAAACAAAACCTTGCCCCTACTGTTATGGTTGGTTCTTCACTTGGAACAATATATATCCTGCTTACTCAACTTATCCAAAAGTACTTTTTTGCCACTTTATTTATGTCCTTTCTTATTTTGTCTGCAGGAAACCTTTCTAATTGAAAAAAATGCTAAAAGATGCTCTTCGCAATCTGAGCTGCTTTCTCATAGAACAGGGAAGGAAGCTAATCGACATGCAGATGTCATGTGTAATGGATGTTCCAGTGAATTACCTGACCATGGTGTGACTGAGATGTGTCAACGTGTGCTCTGTAATATCTTAACCTCAGAAAAATTCCGCTCATTGTGTAAGGCTTTGCTTGAAAATTTCCAGGGAATGAAGCCTGAAAGTGTATTTGACTTTACCATCATGAACTCAAGGATGAAGGAGCAAGCTTATGAACAATCACCAACACTCTTCTTGTCAGATATTCAACAGGTAAATTATGCAGTCTCTTTAATTGAACAATTTCTTTACTCATATGTATATGGTGATTGGTACAAAATTTAAAAACTGTAAATCGCCAAATATCTGGTTTACCTAGATCCATGACGTTGAGGTCTAAGTCTGTTAGCTAATGGTTACACAGTATTGTTATCAATATTATATTGCTCTTATTTCTAGTTATTTTAATTAATGGAACTTCAATCATGAAGATTTTAGCCATCAAATAATGTTTGAATTTGATCAGCTCTTAACTCTGCAGTGAACTGATCCTTTCTTTGGACTGTAAACTTGGTTTCAGTTTGTTAGGACTCGACCTCCTATTAGGAAAGTCTATTAAGGAAGAAACAAGGGAAAAGGAAAATAAAACTGATTGTTTTAATTAAAACAGCTGTAAACTATGTTAGTTGTTATGTTGCTGAGAATCTTGTATTTATAGGTGTGTTTTGGGGTGAGGAATTGCAAAATTAGTGAATAGTGAGAGGATCCTGGACCTTCGAACTGCCAATGGTTTTCTGTAAATCTTTCTCAAACTTCTATACGAAATTCTCAGATTCTCTGTTTGAGTTTTCTTTCTTGTTTCTGAGTTTCTGATCCAGTTTCTATAAACTGGTATCAGAGCTCTTTCTGGGCTCTGTTACACATGGTGACGACAAGAATGATGGAACCACAAGTGGAAGCACTGGAGAAGTCTTTAGCAAATGGGCTTGAGTTACCAGAGGGTTTTGAAGCAAGATGCAAAATTAACTCAAATCTCAGCAAATTTGCACTTTCACGCATGACATGGTTGGAAGATATTGTGGAAAGATTTGTGAAAGAAGGACGTGGGAAAGGTACTGGTGCAGCAAATTCTATGAATCAGAGATTCTCTGATGAAGCTACACAAGAAGAATTAGCGAGTGCAACATTCTTGGGAAACAAGAATTCTTATAAATGGAGGCAGTTGGACATTCCTGTATTTGAAGGAGAAGATATTGTGGGATCGATAGGAAAAGTTGAGCACTATTTCCTTGAGAGGGGTACAAGAAAAGGAGAGAATGGAAGATGGAAGACAATGTGCTCTACCTTGGTTTCAATGGTGGGAAGTGTGCAACCCAAATCAGTCTTTGTTTGGTTTGAAGAATGCTTTCAAAGATTCCAACCAGTTTTGATGGGAGACCCTTTCAAAATCGTTGTTGGCCCTGAAGCAGGAGAATTCATTGATTGAATTCATCACCCAATTTGAAGGATTTTCTGGAGTCATTGAGGGGTTGGATGAGCAATATTGGATGAGGATTTTTTCCAATGGGGTTATGGGAAGAGATTAGAGAAGAATTGAGGCTGTACAAAACTAACAAACTCTTGGAAGTGATGAACAAAGCCCATGCTATTGAAGAGAATAATGTAGGTGTAGCAAAGGCAGTAGGGGATAATAGAGACACAGGAAGGGGTATAGGCGTTTTCTTATTCAAAGAGGAACAAAGGAATGAATAGGCGTTTTCTTATTCAAAGAGGAACAAAGGAATGAATAGCAGCACCTCCAAGATCAATGGCATCGGCTAATTCAGCACCACTCAATTTATTGGCATAGGCAAATTCTTTTTCTCAATCTGGTACTAGAAAGGGCAGTAATGAGGTAAAGGCTAACAGTGATAGCTACAACAGAGGCAACTTTAAAAGGCCTTCAAGCAAAAATAAAAAAAGAGAATGCTTTTGCTGTCATGAAAAATACTTGAACCATGTTTGCAAGATCAAACAACTAAATGTCATGGTGTTAATAAAAGGGCATGAGGAAGAAGAGCATGAAAATGGAGGAAGTTTATGCAATTTTGGAACTTTTCCCATAATTCCACCTTGAGGACAAGGCGAATCTTGATGGGCTAGGTATTGTTAGGATGCGACCTCCTATTATGAAGGTCTATTAAAGAAGAAACAAGGGAAAAGGAAAATACAGTTGATTGTTTTGATTAAAAGAAATGTAAAATATGTTAGTAGTTATGCGGTTGGGAAGTTTGTATATATAGATGTGTTTTGGGGTCCACGGGGATGAATTGGAAAATTAGTGAATGAACAATTGGGGGATCTTAGACCCTCAAAGTTTGTATATACGAGATAAAGCATATGAATGAATAGAGATTCAATTGCACAAGAACTTTACATCAATTTGAGTCAATTACATCCAATCCTAATGAAAATGGAGTTTAACTACTCCTAGTCATCTAGAACATTCACGTTTAATGGAAGCACAACGTCTTGATGAACTTGGAGAATCTTTGGCAGAATTCTTGAGTTTCTTCGTTCCCACAACTAGAACTGCCTTCATTTCCTTCTTTCTCGACTAATTAACCACTTACCCAATTTGACTTTTCGCTGGGTGATCAGACATGTATTCTCTAAGCGAAAAATCAATTGTTTCACTATTAACTGCTCATGCTTGTTGAGCGAGACAATCCACTCACAATACCCAGAGACCTGAATGCTTCCTTTATCTTCATATAACAATCCTTGCCCGGAGTCTTTTTGACATACCTTAGAATGCGAATGAGAGCATTCCAATGGTCAACACATGGAGTCTGCATGAATTGACTAACCACTCCAACTGCAAAGGATAGATCTGGCCTTGTAATAGTGAGATAAATCAGTTTTCCAACCAGCCTCCTATACCTCTCTAGATCGGAGAATAATTCACCTTCTTCTGTCCTTAATTTCTGGTTTGGGTCCATGGGACTGTCTACCGTCTGCAATCAATCATGCCTGTTTCTTGTAATATATCAAGAGCATACTTCCTTTGGGAGATTACAACTCCATCTTTTGATTGCGCTACTTCAATGCCTAAGAAGTATGTGAGACTTCCAAGATCCTTGGTTTGAAAATGTCTACACAAGTACTCTTTCAGTTGAGATATTCCAACAACATCATTTCCTGTAATAACAATATCATCAACATATACTATTAAGTAAACACATTTCTCAAGAGAAGATTGACAGTAAAAAACCGAGTGGTCTGCTTCACTGCATTTTAGCCCAAATTTTTGAACAATAGAGCTAAACTTTCCAAACCAAGCACGTGGTGATTGCTTGAGGCCATATAGAGATCGATGCAGTTTGCATACCATACCAGACTCCCCCTGAGCAACAAAACCAGGAGGTTGCTCCATATAAACTTCTTCCTCAAGATCACCATGTAGGAAGGCATTCTTGATATCCAATTGATGAAGTGGCCAGTGACGAATGACTGCCATGACAAAGAAGAGGCGCATAGTAGTCATCTTGGCTACAGGAGATAAAGTGTCACAATAATCAAGACCATAAACCTGAGTGTAACCTTTTGCAACAAGCCGATCAATTTCACCATTAGGGCCGACTTTAACTGCATACACCCATCGACAACCAACCGCCTTTTTGCCTGAGGGAAGGGGTACCAGCTCCCAAGTATTACTGTGGTTAAGAGCCTGCATTTCTTCAATCATAGCTTGTCGCCATCCAGGATGATCAAGTGCTTCCTTCACATTCTTGGGTATAACAACAGAGGACACTAAGGATAAAAGAGAAAAATAGGAGGGCGACAATCGATGATAACTAAGAAAATTATAAATGGGATGAGGGTTTCGAGTGGAACGAGTACATTTTCTGAGAGTAATAAACAAAATAAAATAAAAGATTGTATATCTATTTTTTCTAGTTAGGAAGATTCTAAAGATATCTTCTCTAATTACAACACTCCCCCTCAAGTTGGTAAATGAAAATCAATCATTCCCAACTTGCCTACAAGATCTTGAAATCTACCCGGAGGAAGCCCTTTTGTAAAAATATCTGCTATTTGAAGTTCTGTAGGAACATGAGTTGTAATCACAAAGCCTCTGTCAAGATTATCTTTGATGAAATGTCTGTCAATCTCAATGTGTTTGGTTCTATCATGTTGTACTGGATTATGGGCTATGCTCATGGCAGACTTATTGTCACAGTGTAGTTGCACCGGGTTCTCCACTTTGACTTTAAGATCATCCAAAAAGATTTTCATCCAGAGTCCTTCACACATTCCTTGAGCAAGAGCTCGAAATTCAGCTTCTGCACTAGAACGAGAAACTCTATCTTGCTTTTTGCTTCTCCATGTTACCAGACTATCTCCAAGAAACACACAATACCCAGAAGTAGATTTTCTGTCAGTAATAGAACCTGCATAGTCAGTATCAGTATATATCTTCATAGTCAATGTGTCTTCCCTTTTGAATAATAGCCCCTTTCCTGGACTTGACTTCAAGTATTGGAGAATTTTGTCAACTGCTTGCATGTGTCTCTCTCTTGGATCATGCATAAATTGACTCACAACACTAACTGCATAAGCAATGTCTGGTCTTGTATGTGATAGATAAATCAATTTTCCTACCAATCTCTGATATTGGGCTTTCTCTACAGGAGCGCTTTATTCACATCCCATTTTGTGATTCTGTTCTATAGGAACTGTTGAGGTTCTACATCCCAGCTTTCCTGTTTCTTTGAGGAGATCAAGTACATATTTCCTTTGGGAGATGAAAATTCCTTTCTTGGAGTAGGCAACCTCTATTCCAAGAAAATATTTGAGTTTTCCTAGGTCTTTCATTTCAAATTGAGCTGCCAATTTATCTTTTAATGCCAATTTTTCTGTTTCATCATCTCCTGCAATAATCATATCATCCACATAGACAAGTAATAAAGTGAGTTTACCTGTAGAAGAGTGTTTTATGAATAGAGTATGATCTCCTTGGCTTTGTTTGTATCCCAAGGAAACCATTGTTTTTGTAAATCTTCCAAACCATGCTCTAGGGGATTGCTTAAGACCATACAATGCTTTCTTCAGGAGGCATACCTTGTTTCTTTCATTTTTCACTTCAAAACCTGGGGGAATCTCCATGTACACTTCCTCATCTAGATTTCCATGAAGAAAGGCATTCTTCACATCCAACTGGTGTAAGTCCCATCCAAAATGGGCAGCCAAAGCGAGAATAACTCGAACTGTATTCATCTTTGCCACTGGGGCAAATGTCTCCTCATAGTCAATCCCATATGTTTGGGTATATCCTTTTGCCACCAATCTAGCTTTATATCTTTCTATTGTCCCATCTGTCTTATGTTTCACTGTGAATATCCATCTACACCCTACTGCCTTCTTGTTTCTTGGCTTATCAACAATCTCCCAAGTTGAATTTCTTTCTAATGCATTCATCTCTTCTTTCATGGCTTGATTCCAATGTTCAAGTTTCATGGCCTCTTGGATTGAGGTAGGAATTTCTGTGGCATCAATGACAGCAATAAAACTTTTGTGCTTATCAGAGAGATTGTTAGTGCAAACATACTGAGAAATAGGATATTTAGCACATGATCTTCTTCCCTTTCTCAATGCAATGGGTAAATCCTCAGTAATACTTACCTCTTCATCATTGATATCTTCAGGGATCCTCACTTCCGGATTAGACAATTTTTCTTGCTCGAGAGTCGAAGTGGGTTGTTCTCTTCTTTCATATTTTTTGCCAAAAAAATTTGTCTTCTTCCTCACTGTGGACTATGGTAGCTTCATTGCTCAGTTCTTGAGCATCCTGCAAAGACAAACATGGTAATGACAAGAAGGAGAGTTCATCCACTTCAAGTGCTTTCTCCCCCTGAAGTGGTGGACTGACATAAAAGGATTGTGTTTCATGAAAGGTGACATCCATGGTGACAAAGACGCGCCGACTCTGAGGATGATAACATTTGTACCCTTTTTTATTAGAAGGATACCCAATAAAGACACATTTAAGAGCTCTGGGATCTAATTTACCACGGTTAGGATGATGAGAGTGAACAAAAACAACACATCCAAAGACTCGACTAGGTAGACTCGTTAGTAGGGAAGAAGAAGGAACAAAAGACAATAGAGACTCTATAGGACTAATGCCATTTAAGATACGAGTGGGTAACCTGTTGATGAGATATGTGGCAGTTAGCACAGCTTCTCCCCAGTAATTTTTTGGAACAGACATTTGAAAAAGAAGAGCTCTAGTTACTTCAAGAAGATGACGATTCTTTCTTTCTGCAACCCCATTTTGTTGAGGGGTATTAACACAGGTTAGTTCATGAACAATACCATTATGAGACAAAAAATTAAGAAATTCATGATTCACATATTCAGTACCATTGTCAGACCTAATGTTTTTTATATTTTTTCCAAATTGATTTTGGACAAGATGGAAAAAATTAACAAAAATTTGAAAAACTTCGGATTTATTTTTCATAAGGTATGTCCATGTGACACGGGTACAATCGTCAATAAAAGTAACGAACCATCTGGCTCCAGAAATAGAATCTATGACAGGACTCCAAACATCAGAATGAATTAAATCAAATGGAGAAATACTCTTTTTATGACTAATAGGATAAGATGCACGATGGTGTTTTGAAAATTGACAAATATCACAATTAAAAGACTCAACAGATTCTTTGGTAAACAAGTGGGGAAATAAGGACTTGATAAGACTGAATGAAGGATGCCCAAGCCTTTGATGATGTAACCATATTTAGGATTTTGCCCACGTCTCAGATGTTGCTTGTTGAGTCATGATTTTCGTGTTGCTTTGGTCATCAAATTTTAAAAAATACAACGCACTCTGCTCTTTAGCAGTTAAAATTGTCTTCCCCATGGCAAGGTCCTGAAAAACACAATAAGTTGGAAAAAATGTTACTGAGCAATTTAAATCCTTTGTGAGTTTTTGCACGGAGATAAGATTGTAAGCTAATTGAGGAACATGTAAAACATCCTTCAATATAATGGATGAGTCCAAAATTATATTCCCAGAGCCGCATATAGGTATACCCTGACCATTCACAACTGTAATAAGTTGTTCTTTATTTCTTTTACCATATGAGTCAAAGGACACACTAAAAGGTGTCATATGATCAGTTGTACCTGAATCAAGGATCCAAATACCTTGAGACACATGATCAACAGTATTGAAGCAAATCTTACCTTTTATGGACAAAGTGCATGATCCAGAGGACTTACTCATTGATTCATCCATTGCTTTCAAAGGAATAATTTTTACTTCAGACATCCCGTAGAACGCAACGAGGAGTCTCCAAGACAATAACGGTGTATGGGTCACACCGAGAAAAAAAAGGAGCAGAACTTAAAAAACCAGATCTATTCAAGAAAAGGTCAAACGGGTCGACACAAACCCTAGGAACAGACTCAGGAGTCTCCGACGACTCTTCTGTGGCGGCGACGGCGAGTGGGTCTCGCCGGAAAAAAGAGAGCGAAACTTAAAACTCAGATCTGCTCAAATATAGCCCAAACGAGTCGTCACCGACCCTAGGAATAGACTCAGGGTGCTCCGGCGACCCTGTCTGTGGCGGCGCCGGCGAGTGGGTCTCGTCGGAGGTGGGCGCGTGGGCTATACGCGCCGGCGACAGTGGAGGCGCGTGGTGGCTCCTTTCACGGAGCGACTTCCGGCGTTGTGGTCGTCGGAGTTGGGCGCACCTTTCTGCGCTATCAACTACCCCAACCGGTGACGGCGGCAACGACGGTGGTTGGACAGCGACGACGGCGGCAGCGGCGGTGGTCGGACAGCGGCGGCAGTGCGACTGTGCAGCGGAAGGAGTTCCAATATCGGAAGCTCTGATACCAAGTAAAAAATAATACTAAAATTTATTATTTAGAATTGATTGAAAATACATTCTCATATCCTCTATTTGTAACAATCTAATTCTCCTAAAAAGGGAAATAGAGAAACTAGGAAAACAAAATAAAATAAAAGATTGTATATCTATTTTTTCTAATTAGGAAGATTCTAAAGATATCTTCTCTAATTACAACAAATAGGCCATGCAGAATCATTTTCACCAGGAGGCGTGGGAGGAGGTGACGAGGGAGAAGAATCTGAAGTAGGAGATTCACCATTGTCTTGGGGAGGTGGACTATCCATTGGGCCCTGTGTGGGGTGATCTCAATATGTGGAGAAACAGGTGTAGGAGGACGGTGATCAAGACTTGGAATGACAGAGACAGTGGAGCTATTTGATTCAGCCATTGGAATAGGAAGGATCTGCTGGAGGATAGAAACATCCTGAACAGATGGAGAGAAGTAAGGAGTCTGTTCAAAGAATGTGACATTGGCAGACATGTAATACTTCTTAGTTTCAGGAGAGTAACACCGATATCCTTTTTGAATTCGAGAATAGCCTAAGAAGACACATTTGAGAGCGCGAGCGGAGAGTTTGTCTAGACCTGGAGACATGTCATGAACAAAACATACACAACCAAACACTCGGGGAGATGTGTGAAAGAGGGGATCATTAGGAAATAGAATGGAGAAAGGGACTTTATTATCAAGAGAGGAGGAGGACATTCTATTAATAAGATAACATGCACTTAAGATGGCATCCCTCCAATGATGGACAGGAATATGGGCACCAAGCAAAAGGGTACGAGCAGTTTCAACAAAGTGTCTATTTTTTCGTTCTGCTATACCATTTTGCTGTGGTGTATGAGGACAAGTAGATTGATGTAAGATGCCATGGAAACTCAAGATGGCAGAAAATGAGGACGAAAAATACTCTTTTGCATTATCACTTCTTAATATTTTGATTACTTGACCAAATTGATTCTTGATTTCATTCAAAAAGATGTAAAGATAGCTAACAATTTAGAACGATTTTTCATAAGATAAACCCAAGTACATCTTGAATATTCATCAATAAAAATAACAAAATATCTAAAACCAAAGGAGGAGATACGACTAGGTCCCCATATATCAGAATGGATGATGGAAAAACTAGAATTACATATTGATTGAGACCTTTTAGGAAAGGAAGATCTAACATGTTTTCCTAATTGACACGGCTCACATTCTAAAGTTTGGAGACCACTAAGTTCAGGACACATCTTTTTAATTTGGACAAATGAGGATGGCCAAGTTGATCATGTAGCACTTTAGGATTAGGAGCAACAACACAGGACACCCTTGGACGAGATCCAAAATGGTATAATCTGCCAACTTCATATCATTCTAAAGTTTGGAGACCACTAAGTTCAGGACACATCTTTTTAATTTGGACAAATGAGGATGGCCAAGTTGATCATGTAGCACTTTAGGATTAGGAGCAGCAACACAGGACACCCTTGGACGAGATCCAAAATGGTATAATCTGCCAACTTCATATCCTTCTCCAATCTGTCTCCCCGAACCATGCTCCTGTATAACAAAAGATTTATGATCGTTATTGAACAATTTAACATTTTGGTTAACTGGCTTAGGGAAATTAAATTAAAAGGACAATTAGGGACAAAAAGGACAAAGTTGAGATTGAGGGAGGGAGACAAGGACACATGACCGACTCCTTTGGAGGAAGTTTTAGATCCATTTGCAAGAGTTATGAAATGAGGTTTTTCTTGAAAAGAAATAGATGAGAACAAGGAGGTATTACCAAAAATGTGATCAGAAGCACCTGAGTCAATTACCCATGAATTTTGACTTTCCATGGATTGAGAAATGCAGGCTGATGATGTATTGGGAGATTGAGATGGTTGTGTCAAGCTGTTAGACTTTAACCTTAAATACTCTTGATATCTATCTTCGGTAAACTTAGAAGTGGAAGTTTCAGTCTTCAGAGTGGAAGTTCCAGTCTTTGAAACATTGGCGGTTTTAGAAGGAAAACCATGTAAGGAATAACAATTTTCTTGAGTGTGACCCATCCTTTTACACGGTTTTAGAAGGAAAACCATGTAAGGAATAACATTGGCAGTTTTTGAGGACGTCCCAGACCTCCTCGTCCTCCTCCTCTAGTACCACGTCCTCCTCTTCCTCGTGTGGCAACCATGACAGATGGTTCCACTAGTTCATGTGCTTCCTGAGTTTGAGGTACCGGGACACGCAGAAGGCGAGTGGTCAATGTTTCCATGGAGGGGACCTCATGACTGGTCAAAAGTTGATCTCTAAGATGATCAAAATCGGGATGTAGGGCATGAAGGATCAACACCATGTAAAATTTGTCTAGTTTCTTTTTGATATCCTTTATTGGGTCCACTTCCAAAAACATCCTGAGTTCTTTGACGGCAGATTAGGCTTCAGCCATGAAGGATACCATATCATGGTCTACCATTTTAAGAGATGCAAGCTTGTTTGTAGTGTCATAGAGACGTTGAATATCGTTGGCATAAATGCTTTGAGCTTTCTTCCAAAAGGAGTGACAAGTTTTGAAAGCCCTAAGAGATAAAAGAAGTTTGGGTTCCACTGATTGCCATAAAGGGCACACAACTGGAAATCTGCTTGTTTCCACTGATCCACTTTTTCAGTAGGCACATGGCTTCCATCTCGCTCAAGGTGGTCATAATGCCCTTGGCCAAGGAACCACATTTCGGCAGCAGACCATGATAGATAATTTTTTCCATTTAGTTTCTCATAGGTAATTGATGGACTTCCGGAGAAGGAAAGAGTACTACCAGATGCCATATCTGAAGAAGACAAATCGTACCAGCGAGAAACAAGAAAACCCTAAGGGTTTAGATGGACAGATCTGTGACAGTGGCTGGTGATAGTCGGCGGCCGGCGACGGCGGATGATGGCCGGAGACGGTGGCCGGCGACGGTGGCTGGAGACGGTGGACGGTGGCTGGAGACGGTGGACGGTGGCCGGAGACGGTGCCGGAGACGGTGGGCAGCGGTGGACTATGGCACCAGACAGATGTTACGAGACAGAAACCAGAGCGGGATCGACCCGCTCTGATACCAACTTGAGAATTAAACTGTAAAATAATTCTAGAGGGTTTGATTGATCCCTCTCACAATCTTCTATTTATAAGAATAAATTGATACAAGAGTACATGATAATTAGGGTAATCCTAGACACAATATAATCATGATAATTAGAGGAACCCTAGACACAATATAATCATGATAATTAGAGTAATCCTAGACACAATATAATTATGATAAAATAGGATAAATATCCTAACAGATCTAAAACAAACAAACTAACCTAACAACATTACAAAAGAAGAATATTACATCTTCCCATGAATAATACGTATTTTTCAAACTTATCAGCAAGTATGCATGCATAGTTGACAAAATGATGTTATTTTTTATGGTTTGTACTTGTATTTGTACATGGTAGTGCTTTCAAGTATTTACTCGAGTTTCTTGATATTCTTCTATGTTGGTTGGGTGGGCTATTGTGTGCATTTTATGTACCTTTTTCATTTTTGACTTGTAGTTATGATTTTGGAAAAAGTCTAGTAGTTGATAATCTCAATTATAAGAATCTTAGGATTCATGATTTGAATTTTTTTAGTCAGCTACATATGAATTCATAGGAAGAATCTTAAATGATTTTGTATGTCATGATATACATGAATGAATCTGTGCAAGTTTGTATCATTAAATATGAATCACATGAATCAATAATTCATTATTATATGGATTTTGCTTTCATCAATAATCTTAAATTGTCCATGAAAAGGAATTTGATGAGCACTTTTTGAATTTATCTTCTTTGATTTTTCCATATTCCCACTACTTTATTTGTCATCCACTTTTTCAATGTATGCACTTTATTTGGTTATTACATTACTCCGTGTCCATTAAACTGAAATAGAGGAGGCTTTACAAACTCAATTGTAACTAATAATTTTGTTTGTTGAGACTTATGGTTAAGTTGTTTTTATCTGTTTATAGTTTGAATTTATTATATGGAACATTATATATCATCTATATGATATATTTCAAGTTATGAATTCAGTACAAATTATGATTAAGGGTTAAAAATTGGCCCAGCAATTCGGTATTTGAATCTCAATTTGATAACAACCCTGCAACCTTCCTGATAACCTGGTCCTATTTGTATTTATTAACTTTTAGTTAATATTTTAAAATATTGTTCTGCATTTTTATTTGAACATCCTGTTTCCTCCTAATTTGGGCTGTGGCCTATGGTCATATCTTGGAGAACTCTGCCATAATTTTGTTTATGGTTTGTTTGGTGTATTAAAATGTATAACCATTGCACAAACTAACCATTTTACTTTCTGGTTGTTGTTTTTGTATTAATTATACATTTAGGTTTGGGGAAAGCTTCAAGACACTGGTAACGAGATTGTTGCTCTTGCCAAGAGCCTATCAAGCATGTCAACAACTTCCTACTCAGAGCTGGTAAAAAATTTCTTTCAAAGCTCATAAGTTTCATGATCTGTTTTGATTCTGGATTTTATTTTCTTCTTCCTGTGTATGTTGCTACTATCTGCTTTCCTTTTATTCAAACCCTAGTTTTTCTTTACCTCTAGGTAGGAGTTTCAGCACCCAGCACATTTCAAGATGAGAAGCAGCCGGTAAGAGTTTTATAACTTTGATCTGATGTTTCTTTTGATCATCATGAAGTTGTCAGATTTTGACTTATCTGCAAAATTTGTTTTATGATATAGTTTGATACACTTTGTTTGTGTTGTGATACGTACAATTTATTGGATAGATGATATTTTGAGAAAATATTAAGTAATACTGTAAATGCAATCCATCTGACCTTTTGATGGCTGGCAATCAGATAGGTATATCATTGTATAAAATTGAAAAGGATTAGCAAAAAAAAGTTTAAGAAAGTTTGCGCATGGCATGGTGGAGACAAAATCGTATCTTTCCTTTCTTTGCTGTTTCATTGTAACTGTAATTCTTGGAGTGGACAATTTCTGTTTCTGTTCATCAGCTTTTGTTTGTCTGTTTTGCTGGCCATAGACCAGAAATTTCTTGGTTATATGCATGTTTATCTTTTGGAAAATGTTATGGTATGAAGCATGAAGGCATAGTTATATCTCCATATGTGAACAGACAATAATTATGTTGAAAATATTTTAGTTAGATAACTATTTTCTGAAATGGTCTGCTAGACACCGGACCTTGAGAGCAGCGGGGCTAAAAGAAACATTCTCGCAGGCCCAGTTAGCTGAAAGCGTATATTGAGTAGAATCTGGGTTGCAGAGGTGTGGATAGTATCAATAGGACCGTTATATCTTCTAGTATCAAGAAGTCATCCTGACACCAGTAAATATTGAATAAAAACACCTCGGTATATATTAGATCAATCAACGAGTGTTTGAGTTTGTTTACACATAAGAAAAATGGGTAGAATTACTGAATAAAATCTCAATCGTTTACTAGAAATAGAAAATTCAGTGTATATGAAATTTGAGCCAGGTACTGCAGCAGAAAAGAATCAGAACAGAGAAAGCATACCATGCATAGCCTCCCCTAGAACACGTAGTCCCTTAGAAATACATTTTCTTTCTTACGTCTCATGCTTTTCCTCTGTCCCTTTCCGTATGGATCACGTGTCATGTTGTCTTGTGTAGTGTAACTGATTTTCCCTTGACGTCCAGCTTATCATTTATGATACTCTCGATGTTTTTGCACATTACACATCTCTATTGGATTGGAAACGAATGAAATTACCCTAATTTAGTCTGTTTATTTTCTTTCTGCTTTTGCGTAACCTAGTTGGGTCTTGGTTCCTTCTCTCATTTTTATAACAGGCTAAAATAGGGTAAGTTAATTCACGTCCAATCCAATACAGGATAGAAGACCTATAAGTCCTATTGATACTACCCTACTCCTGTACAGCCCATATTATACTCATATAAGCTTTGAACCAATTTGGCCTGCTGCTCGTTCTAAAGCCTGGCAGGCTATCATGGTCTAATTCAGCTTTATTTGCCAAAATTTTCTAAATGCTCAATGGGATAGACTACTTGAAATTGAAGATAATGGCACTTATGGTAAATGGTGCTAACTACTGATTGTATCTATTTGATTTCAAATGTATATATTATTATTGGGGACAATGGATTGCAACCATGATTATAGTATTTGTTTCAAAATGAAAAAATTAAACCCACATATTG
Organism: Vigna reflexopilosa; assembly: GCA_027742785.1. Taxonomy (NCBI): domain Eukaryota; kingdom Viridiplantae; phylum Streptophyta; class Magnoliopsida; order Fabales; family Fabaceae; genus Vigna; species Vigna reflexopilosa. Next base: position 11,670,097 of record CM050918.1, read on the forward strand.
GAAAATATTTTTTTAAAAATTAAATTCTCTGATCTTTGAATGAGAGACTCGAATAATGCATCTAGTGTTTCCTATGGCGTTTAAGGATTTGCTAAAATAAGACAGGAAGGGAGACTTGTTTGGTTATGTAATACTTTTCTGCTGAAAGTCCTGTCTGTAAACATGCTAGATTTTGCGAACTTTTGCTATGAATATGTTTAGAATGTTGCACTTGAAAATCTTTGCCTATCTATACTAATCTTATTTGGTACTATTAGAGTTTCTCTTGAAATATTTATTAAAATGGTGTTGAAAATTGTTTTAATCTTGTTATTTCAAACAGTCCCGCAACCGAGAATTTGGCTTTCTCGTGAAACCAGAACAGACGCAAGACATTGCTATGTTCAGAATCGGCAGTTGCAGCCGTTGTGGAGAGAAGGCAGATGACAAAGACTGTTTAGTTTGTGATTCATGTGAGGAGATATTCCATGTGTCCTGTATTGAGCCGTTAGTGAAAGAAATAATACCCCACAAAAGCTGGTATTGTGCCAGGTGTACTGCTAATGGGATTGGATCTCCACATGAGCATTGTGTACTATGTGAAAGGTTAAATGATGAACAGACCCCAAATGGCATAATTGGTGATGAAAGCTTTCCTACAATTAAGGAAACAAAACATGAATTTGAAGAAAATTCAAATTGCACCTCTGATGGGATTGAAGTTTCTGTAGGTGAGAAAACAACACCCGTTTGCAAAATTTGCAGAAACGAAGTGGATGGTAAAAAGAGAAAAAAGGTGAAAATATGTGGCCATAAGTTTTGCTCCAACAAGTACTACCATGTAAGGTGTTTAACAAAGAAGCAGTTAAAGTCATACGGTCACTGTTGGTACTGCCCTTCTTGTTTATGCGGTGTTTGCTTAATTGATCGAGATGATGATCAGATCGTTATCTGTGATGGCTGTGATCGTGGATATCACATCTATTGCTTGACACCTCCACTGTCTTCTATTCCAAGCGGGAAATGGTTCTGCAGACTCTGTGATGCTGAGATACAAGCAATTCACAAGGCTAAAAAGGCGTATGAAAGTAACGAGCCAAGCAGAAAAGGGAGAGATGCTGCTAAGCCAAATGCTAAACTTGATAAGAAACACAAAAATAAACGAGCAAGAGAAATGGAAAGAGGTGGTGCAATGGACATGCTTTTAACCGCAGCCAATACTCTGAATTTTGAAGAGAAAAAGGCAGCAATCCAGATTGAGTCACAGGCAACATGAATTTGGTGGAGGTCTTTGTTGTATTTTGCATTTGCTGTATTTTTGAATGACTGATATTTTGGTAGGCTGTAAAAGTGTTCAAGATCTCCTGACTTTTTTGATACATTACATGGAAAGACATGACTATAGAGGCTAAAGCTCAAGGCATAATCTGAAACTGCTGTATTGTAAGTAGGTCAGATACTGTATTATGGACATGGCTTATATGAATTCTATATTTGGCTGCTATTCTTGTTTCGTTCAGATTGTAAGCCAATGTTTCCATAGGTTGCATAATCAATTTGTTACTTTGAAAATTGAAAGAATAAAGATTTTTCCCCCATGGTTCAGAATTCAATAATTCAACATGGATACGATTTGAGCAGAGACTAATATTTTTACAACCAAACTACAATGTTCTTTCGGGTTCTGAACCTTAAAAGTATTGAATTCTAAAGCACTAACAGGCATCTATGTAAATACAATTGTTCTAAAGCACCTCTGTACTTCCATTAAGAAAACTAATTTACTGAAATCGCAGTTTGAAACACAATTTCAGTTTATCTTTTTCCCAAAGTTTAAAAGTGAAATTTGTAAATAGAAGACAAATGACTTGTATTACTTTCCAGACATCTATAGCTTTATTTTTAACATATTATCTTTTATTGCATTTTTATTAATTAAAATATTTTTAATAGTTAAAATAAATTCTATTTTAAAATAATAAATCCAAGTAATAAGATTTACATGATTAAAAATATTACATATTTATAGCTTTATTTTCCAGACATCTATAGCTTTATTTTTAACATATTATCTTTTATTGCATTTTTATTAATTAAAATATTTTTAATAGTTAAAATAAATTCTATTTTAAAATAATAAATCCAAGTAATAAGATTTACATGATTAAAAATATTACATATTTAATATTTTAAAAATTTAAGAATCAAGTTGAAATTGTGACTGTTGGTATTGAAATCTTTGAAATTAACTCGTACTTCAGAACATGTCTGATAACTATTGTGAAAGTTATCTATTTGACAATGTACTTAAGCAAATTGCACCACAAACGTAAATAACTTGGGTGTCTATTTATAAAGAATGTGTGTTTCCAAACCTATCACTAATTCATTTAATATATTATAACTAGAAATATAAAAATTTACAACAAATGAAATCAATAATAGTATATACAAATTTGTAACTTATTTTAATTAAAGAGTACTAAATTTAAAAAAATAAATAAACTTAAACCCGAATAACATAGTTAAAAAATGTTATTCTAATTAACAAAATTTAACCAAATAACGTAACTAAATTATTATTCTAATTAGTAAAATGTTACTAAACTTAACTAAAGTTAAGGTTAAAAGAATTAACCTACAATTAAACTTAATCAAAATTAATTTATGACTAAACTTATAAAATCAATCCCTGTTAAAAATTATCTGTTTTAACAAAAATTTCAAGTATTCTATCTTGAGAATATATTTCACGGAATAACTTAACAAATACAGCCATCTTCGCTTATCTCAAATTCTCCATCCTTATTAAGCCTAATTCGTAATTAAAATACATCGCTATAACAAAGACTAGGAATACAAAACACAAAATGAAAAGAAATCAAGAAGGAATATATATATATATATATATATATATATATATATATATATATATTTTTTTTTTACTGAAAAGTACAATTTGATTAATTGGTTGATTTTATTTTAAACATCATCACCTTCAACGTGTGTGACCCAATCGTAAAAGAGAGCTAGTTAATCAATACAAAAACTTAAAGAGAAGAGATCAGATTTAAAAATATTTTTAGTCTCCGTTTAATCTCTATCGCTTATGATTAATTAAACTTGTTCTTCGCATGAATTTGATGTACATTTGTGATTAAAATAACAAAGTTTCGATAATTCAATCAAACATAAATAATATTTTTAGTCTCCGTTTAATCTCTATCGCTTATGATTAATTAAACTTGTTCTTCGCATGAATTTGATGTACATTTGTGATTAAAATAACAAAGTTTCGATAATTCAATCAAACATAAATATATTAGGCACAGTTTAAAATGCCTATTTTACACGGTACAAATATTCTCCTGTATGAATTCGTAGGTGGGATTTAACTCAAATAATTAAAAGAAATTATCAATGTAGTAGTTGTAAGGGTATGAAAATAAGCCAATGGCTAATGGGCCTTATGTTTAGGTAACCCAGTCCATAAAGACTAAGGACACATGACCTTAGAAGGGGTCATTTTCTAAAAGTCAGATTCTGATTTAGCCAACTTTTCCTTCTCTCTCTAAAACTCATCTTCTTAAAATTTCTCTGCCTTCTCTCTAAGAGATCAATTGACTGAACCGTTTAATCTTTGGTTTGAAGGTGCCTAAGCGTTCACGTCAGCAAGGGCTTCACTTTGAACCGATTAGTTTCTTCGTATCATTCCGGTAAGTGGTTTTTCTATTTCCTCCGCTATTTTGATACCTAGGGTTTGGGGTTCTACTGATTTCATGCAATTAGAGCTGCCCTCTTTCTAATTCCTGCTAAGTCATAGCTCTAAGAACTATTTTCTACCGCCGATATGGGGGTTTATAGGTGCTGTTGTGTTCTGTCTGGGTGAGACTCCGGGAAATTGCACTTTTTTTTTAACCCTAAGAAAATTCCCAATTTTTTGGGTTTCCTTCTTCTACTCTGGTGCGTGGGAGAACCACCTCGAGAAGCTTCTTCTTTTTCCCGGTTCAGCTCGTGCAGGCGCAGACAATAGCAAAACCCTTTCACTCGCACATCTGGTCTTGCGTTCACGCTGCAGCAGCAACGCTCTTAAGCACTCATAAGTGGTGCTCCATGGAATCCTAAGGAAATTCCTTTTTCTGGTTGCTTTCTTTCTTCTCCAATGCTTCCATGGAGGAACGACTTCCTTTCATTCTTGCTGGTGGAGATGTGAAAGCTTCTTTCGTTCTCGCTATCCTTAGGCACACATTTCATTTTGGGATTCCAGTCTTCCAATTTAGGATTTTATTCAAATCCCTTTTAATTTTCTAAATTTTCCCAAATAATTAAAACGTTCTTCACTCACTCAATTTTAACATCATCTTACCACCAACACTCAATTTTAACATCATCCACCCAAATTAACGACAAGTCCTTAACTAATTAATTGAGACATTTTATAATACAAGAACCTAATTAAAAAACCCTATAAAAATAAAGATGTTATAAATTATTAAATCTATTATTCTTTTGAGAAATTTAATGGAGTAAAATATTTTTAGCAATTTCCAAAACTCGCAGTCACGCACTTCCACGTCCTAAGGTTATTTTCATACAGATTGATTAGAAAGAAAAAAAGAAAGGTAGGTCCCACTCGCAATTGCGACAAGGAAGTATGAATTTTTAGCATGCGTAACTTTTACATTGGAGTTTCATTTTATCTTTCATTTCGACAAACACTTTTTGACCGACCATCTTTATGGCTATGTCTGTCCGTTGGATTTGTCCACCTAGAATATATGTCCTTAGAAGAATGAATTTCTACACGTGTCAACTAATTCTTTTTCAAGCGCTGAAAAAAAGGAAACTCACAATAAAACTAAATAAATTCTTAATAGATAAATAACAATAAAACTATTACCATTTTAACATACAAAAATGTACTCAAGAGTCAATTTTTTTTGCTGATGATTATCTTAAATTATTTTTAAAAAAAATCATCTATAGTACAATCGTATAGTAATCTTAAATTAAATGTTCTAAATAGTCACTCATGTTACAAGTATGACTACAATAATTATTCTATAGTTGAATAATGATAACTTATATACCGAACAGTCATTTTAAAAAAAAATTAAACTTAATACGAATTAACTTACAATAAAATATAATTATTATCAAGTCAGTCATATTATTAATTCAAAATTCATTTCAGAATTTATAAATATAATTTTAAGAATATTTAATACATATTTATTATTAAAATCAGTGTATTTTCATTAACTTTAACATCATAATGTTTTTTTAGATAATCTTTAAATTTAACTAAACAAATAATTAAAACTAACGATATAATAAAATAAACATTCAATCTTTCAGAACGTGTGTGTGTGATACAGTTCATCGTTAATTTTAACGACATAATCCAAAGACTATATAGTTTTTATTTTTTTCATTTTAATAACTTCTCCAATCATATTTAAAAAGTCGTATGTAAATTACTAAAGAAGTGTATAGAAAGAGGGAAGAGTTTACCCACTCCATCCACTTGTGCTTGAAAGGCATCAAGAATCAATCTATTCAATTCAAAGGGAACGAAACAACCATTTTCCATTATTTTATAAAAGTAAAAAAGACAAAAGATGCACATCATAATTCAATACAATTTAATACTTACACGCATTTTTGTTTTCAGCTTCCACGCGTGAATTGACTGAATACGGATGAACCATTGCTCACGCCAACGGCTTCCTTCTAAAAATTACAATTCATCAATTCTAATTTTAATAAATATCTGTTCACATACATTATTTTCATATAATCATTTATACATTAAATTTTAATTTTCCCACACTATATAAACTATTCTTTTATATTATTATAATGTTCACTGTTTTTATATGGATATCCAAACAACAATAACATATGAGTCTAATATATAAAGGATTGACACTACTATTTTTTCCAAAACCTTAAAACAATGAGTTAATAAGTCTTTCATCTTTGTATAATGTTCTAATTTCTCTATCTAACATGAGACTTAGACTCATACTTAAATTTCTATAAGAATAAAATTAGTTTCCATAAGAGGATACAATTTTTAAACAAAAGTTTATTATTGTGAACATGTTATTATACTTGAATTCCTATATTTCAATTAAATTAATATTTATTCCAGTTCAAACTATATACTATAACTTAAACACTTAAATATATTTTTGGGTTGATCATTATCAAAAACATATTATTATTTTTTAAAAACACAAATTAAATATAGTTTTTTGTTAAGTTAATAAATATTATTATATTGAAAGTATTATCGTTATAATTTTACTATCATTCTTACTTTAACTATTCAAAATAGTAATATAATAATTTTATCTATATAATTAATAATAGGATAATAATACTTATATAATATTTTTTTGACAACATTTGAACATCATTTACGTGTCATTCTGTGAAGTAATTTTGGACCAATCATAAAATGACATGTAAATGATGTTCAATGTTGTCAAAAAATATTGTCTAAATATCATTATCCTTAATAATATGAAAAAAATTATGTTCCGCCGAGATGCTAGCTGCCATTAAGGAAGATACTTTTTCTCAATGAAATATTCCCACATTAATTGGTATGAATTCTTTCAAGAATTTCTCTGATCATCTTCAATTTAATATATAATTTTAAAAAATAAAAAAAAGTAAATTAATCATGTATATATTTAAAATTTTAAAGAGTTTAAGAATGTTTGCATGTTTAATTTTTATTACATAAAAATGAAATTAAAAGTAAATAATATTAAACTGATAACTTTTAAAATGTTTTAAAAGCCTGAAATAGAGTGGGTCCATTAATGATAGCATATTCTGTCATCTTTTTGTAATTGATGACAAAAGAAAATGACGCGTCACTATGACGTTTCCCTTTTGGCGTCACACTTCACCATATTGCCCTTTTCAATCAGATCCAACTTATAGATGGTTTTTTTTTTTTTTTTTCAATTCTTTAATCAATATAAATTGAAATATTGTTCTCAATTAATACTGTAGAAAAATAATTCGAATTAGTATTACTAATTTTTTTATTCATGAAAATTTTGTAATGCGATGAACTTGATTGTCACAGTAACTTGATTGCATTATGTAGGAAATTGTAAGAGATGTGATGCCAACTTAAATGGACATCATATAACGTCACAAAATGACAAAAAAATATAAGAGTTAAAGGAAACTCTTTTAAGCTTAAGCGATTAAATTAACTTGTAAAATTAATTATGCATGTATAGGTTTTTTTTTTTTTTTTTTTTTACTTCTCGTTTGCGAATAACGGTTGAAAACACAACATAATGATGGGCCTGAGGCCCTTTTCCCCAGTCAGTAAAAAAAAAAAATAGAGAGAGAGAGATAAGTTTTGGATTACGGACTGACGGGTGTCCTTTATACATAAAACTACTCTTTGTACCCATGTGATGCACGGGTAATTCTTTTAGCCGTATTTAATATTTAGTAATAAGTTTTTTTATAACATACAAAACCTTATTAATTTTATATATTATATTTTAAATAAAAATAATAATTAAAGTAATAAATAATGAAAAACATTATCAAAAAATTATATATATTTATCTGAATTTGAACAGATAAATTATCTATTTGAAAAAAATTATATATATTAGTTATAATAATTAATTCAATATTTTTTTACAATAAATAATTTAACTTTTGAAAATAAAAATAATAAGTTAGAAATATGAAAATTATTGTAATAAGTGATAATATATAAATATTTTATTTGAATTGTCATTGTACAAATACCCAAATATTTATAGATAATTTGTAAAGATTCTTGATGTTTATCACAACCTGAATTTTATTTAAAAATCAATTCAACACAGTTCGTCTTTAAAAAATATTCACAAACATTCAATACAACATATATAAAATTACGCTATCTTTCAATCTCCTATCATTCAATGTTTTTGGTTCTTTGAAACCTTCTTAGACCACTTCTCAAACATCTTAAGACCCAAGTAGAGCTTTCATTTGGATTCCCAATTGTCATAGTTTGTTGTTTTTGTGAGTTCGGGTAGTGGAAGATTATTGATTACACTTGTCGTTTAACTTTAATACCAATTTGTATTAAAGAGGACAAAGAAAATGATAGACATTGTTATCTTTTTGTCAATGTATATTTTCTCTTTGTTGTTGAATAAATCATACAACATTCATATATTAAGTCTCACAATAAACTCTTTAAATTCATTCACTGAATATTTTGATAATAAAAAGTTGTAAATTACATTCAAATCTAAAATTAGGACCAAGAATAACAACTTTTGAACATTCAAATTCATGCTGAAGAAAAACTTTTCCACTGAAAGTTTAATGCTTAACAACTTTACCTCGTATCAACACATTGTTGTATTAGTAATATTACGTGATTTCTTTTCCTTTCTGCTTTATATAGTATTTATTATCTTTTCTTGCTTATGTCATTAACACAAAAAATGTCTTTGACATCGTCTGATTTATGTATGAACTAAAGGCAACAAACCCAAAACATGTGCAATGACCTTGAACGTGTAAGCAATTCTTTAATTTTTCAATTGAATGAAAATTAACTCAACAGGATCTTGAATTTTCATGATACTCACAATTCCCATATATACAGTAAAGAAGAACTAACCTGGATCCATTGTGCACTTCTTCCTGTCAAAAGTTCTCTCTCCTCTTACTCCTCCTTAATGCCTTCTTGATGATATAGAAGTTGCAATGATAGTTTCTCTGTCAAAGTTACGCTTTCTATATTGTCTTTTCTAAGTCAGAAACGTAACTCTCTCTTTTCCACTTTTCAGAAACGTAACTCTCTCTTTTTTGTCGTAAAACTTTTTCCTCTTTTTTATGGTATTTTAATTAATCTTAATAAAATACCAAAATGCCCTTTTGGAGTGAGAAGAGAGGGATTAATTTTAATAACTCTAAAATAATCCCAATAACTTTAATACCTTATATTCTAATAATCATCACATTAGAATCATTACATTAAAGTTATACCTTACATTACATGAACCAATGTTAATTATTAATATAATTTAACATTCTCCCACTTGGTTCATGTGATGACTTGAAGATCTAAAATAAACTTTAAGTGCGCACCATTCATTAGAATTATCAAGTCATCATCCTTATATGAATTGAAATGATCGGATCATGGCGGGCAAAAGTCACGATCGACAAGATTCCTTCCATGTATCACATAATCAAAACAACTCAACATAACTTTGATCAATCTTATAACTTTCATGTCTCTAAAAGAGACCTATCATGTCACCACAATCAATAATACATGTATATAACTTAATGTGGATAACAAATATAATAAAGAGAAACATAACTTTAATTGAATTCACAAGTGTCATGACAGTACAAGCATATAACTATACATAACCATATAGATAGATAACATCATCATGTTAACATTGACTTATCCATAATGCCCATACTTTCAACATGGCCAATAAAAGTTTTGGGCGGTAGTCCTTTAGTTAACGGATCTGCTATCATCAAATCCGTACCAATATGCTCAATCAACACTCTATGTTTCTCCACTTCTTCTTTGACCGACAAGTATTTCAGATCCATGTGTTTAGCACCCTTTGAGTACTTGTCATTTTTAGAGAAGAAGACGGCTGCAGAATTATCACAATAAATCCTTATCGACCTAGCTATACTGTCAATAATGCCAAGCCTCGATACAAAATTCCGCAACCACAATGCATGAACCGTGGCCTCAAAGCATGCCACGAATTCAGCTTCCATGGTGGAAGTAGCAATGACCGATTGTTTTGCACTTTTCCAAGAAATTGCTCCTCCAGCCAAAAGATAGACATATCCAAATGTGGATTTTCTTGAATCCACACACCCAGCATAGTCTGAATCCGAATAGCCAATCACTTCGAGATGATTTGACTTTCTATAAGTGAGCATGTAATCTTTGGTACCTTGTAAGTACCTAAGAACTTTCTTTGCAGCTTTCCAGTGATCCATTCCGGGATTACTTTGATATCGGCCTAACATTCCAACAGCAAAACTGATATCTGGCCGAGTACAGGTTTGAGCATACATCAAACTCCCAACCACTGACGCATAAGGAATGGACTCCATGGCCTTTCGTTCCAAATCATTCTTGGGACATTGCATTTGACTAAACTTGTCCCCTTTTTGAATTGGAACTATTCCAGGAGAACATTTTTCCATTCTGAATCTCTCTAACACTTTGTTAATATATCCTTTTTGAGACAAACTTAACAATCCTTGTGATCTATCACGGAATATTTCTATTCCTATCACATAAGATGCCTCATTCATATCTTTCATTTCAAAGTTGTTAGAGAGAAACTTCTTTACATCATGTAACATACCAATATCATTAGCAGCAAGAAGAATATCATCAACATATAGGACCAAAATAACAAACTTACTCCCACTGACCTTTATGTATATACACCGATCAACAATGTTCTCTACAAAATCATACGAAGTTATGGTATCATTAAATTTTAGATACCATTGTCGGGAAGCTTGTTTTAGTCCATATATTGATTTCTTTAATTTACACACCAGATTTTCTTTTCCTGTTATGGTGAAACCTTCTGGTTGGTCCATATAAACTTCCTCTTCTAAGTCACCATTCAGAAAGGCGGTCTTTACATCCATTTGGTGAAGCTCTAAATCATAATGAGCCACTAAAGCCGAAACAATTCTTAAAGAGTCCTTCTTAGAAACAGGAGAGAAGGTCTCTTTGTAGTCAATGCCATCCTTTTGAGTGAAACCTTTGGCGACTAATCTAGCTTTATACCTTTCAATATTGCCTTTTGAGTCATGTTTAGTCTTAAAGACCCATTTACAACCGACTCTTTTTGAACCTTTAGGCAATTCAACTAGATCCCATACTTTATTGTCGTCCATTGATTTCAATTCTTCTTTCATAGCATTCAACCAATTCTCTGAATTGTTACTTTCCATGGCTTGTCTGAAAGAGACTGGATCCTCATCAATGCTTAAGTCACATTCATGTTCAACAGAGTAAACCACATAATCATTCGAAATAGCAGGTCTTTTCTGCCTTACAGACCTTCTTAATGCTGCTTCTTGTGGTTCCTCTATCAATTGCTCATTTATGAGTTGTTCATTTGTGACTTGCTCATTGTCAACCGGCTCAACATTTATATGTTCATTTTGTGGGATTGGAACATTAACTTGTTGTCTCTGCTTGTTGTGTGACTGTGATACAACAAGAGGGATAACAACTTCAGAAGAGACATTAGAAGTAGAAACACTATCAGTATGTTCTTGAATGTCCACTATTCGTGATTCTCCACTCCCACTAAATTGACCATTTTCAATGAACCGAGCATTTCCAGACTCAACTATTCTTGTACTATGGTTAGGGCAATAAAATCTATATCCCTTTGACTTTTCGGGATAGCCGATGAAGTAACCACTAATGGTTCTTGCATCAAGTTTCTTTTCATGTGGATTATATAACCTTACTTCTGCTGGACATCCCCAAACATGAAGATGTCTTAAACTGGGTTTCCTTCCAGTCCATAGTTCATAAGGAGTTTTAGAAACTGCTTTGCTAGGAACCCTGTTAACCAGATATACAGCAGTCTTTAATGAATACATCCACAAAGATAAAGGGATATTACTATGACTTAACATACTCCTAACCATATCCATAAGAGTACGATTCCGCCTTTCTGCTACACCATTTTGTTGTGGTGTACCGGGCATTGTATATTGTGCACAAATACCCCGACTTTCAAGATACTTTGCAAATGGACCTGGACATTGTCCACTCTCATCAGTTTTTCCATAATATTCACCACCTCTATCAGATCTCACCACTTTTACTTTTCTATCTAATTGCCTTTCCACCTCATTTATGAACACCTCAAGAGCGTTCACTGATTGAGATTTTTCATGCAATAGATATATATAACAATAACGTGAGAAATCATCAATAAAGGAGATAAAATATTTTTCACCATTCCAAGATTTAGTGTCAAAAGGACCACAAATATCAGTGTGTATTAACTCAAGAAGTTGACTGCTTCTTGTGGCGGGATGCTTTGATATGTGTTTTGTTTGTTTACCCTTAATACAATCAATACATACATCCCAGTCATCAAAATCCAATTGAGGTAAAATTTCATTTTTCACTAACCTCAACATCCTTTCTTTGGATATGTGACCCAATCTTTTATGCCATAAGAAAGCAGAACATTCATTTCCTGCACTAGAATTTCTATCAACAACATGTTCAACATTAAACAGGGATTCAGAAAAATTAACATCAAGATTTAAACGGTATAAACCATCCAATAATGTACCAGAACCATAATAGTACGAAAGTTTATACAAATGAAAAATACCATTTTCAATCTTAAAATTAAAACCTAAACAATCCAACTTTGCAACAGAAATCAAATTCCTAGCACAACCAGGAACATAGAGACACTTTTCAAGATTCAGACAATAGCCAGTGTCTAGAATCAATCTGTAAGTCCCAATTCCTTCTATGCGTGCCTTCATTCTGTTCCCCATATATAAATATTTTTCAATTCCTTTTATGGGCTGGATTGAAAGGAATCCCTGCATAATATTAGAAACATGAGTGGTAGCTCCAGAATCCAACCACCAGGTATTATTAGGTACTTCAACTATATTTGTTTCAAAATTTACAGAAACATAAAAAGTACCTTTCTTTTCGAACCAAGATTTCCTTTTCGGACAATCTTTCTTGAAGTGACCTACTTTCTTACAAAAGAAACATTTCTGGTCCTTCTGAATACCGCCCTTATTCACTTTCATTGGGGCTTTGTCCTTCTTGTTCTTCTTTCCTGATTTACCTTTACTGAAGCTAGTGCCTTCATGAGTTGTGAGATGGACAGAATGGTCTCTCATTTTCTTTAATCTCCCTTCCTCTTGAACCAACATGGCTTTAATTTCTTGAAAGTTCCACTTATCCTTAATAGTGTTGTAATTCACTTGGAACTGGCCAAACTCAGGAGGAAGAGAGTTCATGATGAACTGTACTAGAAATGACTCATTCACCTCCATTCCCATTGACTTCAATCTAGCTGCTATATTAGCCATTCCTGTTACATGTTCATGTATGGGCTGTGACCAGTCAAACTTTTTGGTAGTCAGCTCACTCATAAGGGTTCCCACTATAGACTTGTCAGTTATGTCTGATTGTGAGTACTCCTTGATCATTTTCATAAATTCCTTTGCGTTTTCTGTTTTGGGCATGGAAGGCTTTACGTTCTCTGCCATAGACATGCGCATCAAGTTTAGTGACAACCTGTTAGACCTATGCCAAGCCTCATAAAGAGACTTCTCATCATTTGTACTGGTCTCTGTAATGGCTGCGGGCATTTCATCCATCATTATAGCCATATCCAAGTCTAAAACACCCAGTTGGAACTGGATTTGTTCTGACCAATCGGCATAATTTAGCCCATTAAACTTGATGACGTTGTTGCTCAAACCTGCTAAATTCATGTAAGCTGGAAATAATACACAAGCTCATACATTAATGCTTTGATTAAAATTTAAGGATTCAAACAAATTACTACTCAATCATACATTCGAGTTCACCTTTGGGTGACACTTAAACTGATAGGTAGTCAATAAAGTCATTCATTTAAGTTCACCTTTGGGTGATTCTTAAATTGACAAATTGCATATATACTTTAATAACAATCAATCATACTTAAGTCTATATGTATGCTATCTTTGGATATACAAACATATACTAAGTACATGAAATGTCTCACTTTAATGTCATCAATTATAAACCATGGTTCACCTTTGGGTAATCCATAACATCCTTACATCAATGACTAATTACTTTCCAAAATTCAACTTAATTGAATTTCCTTCCTCTAAAAACATATAATTCATAAAACAGAATTATATTATACATATCAGTAAATATGCATTTTTCAAATTAAAAGCATATGAAACCTTTTAACTTTTAATTCACATTTGAATTTCCACACAATACACAAAAATGTTAAAAAAAAATTTAACACGCAACAATAAAATACTTTACTGTGAGAACAATTCCGCAACATAAAAGTTGCATCCAAAATGGAATTCCGCATCGCAACAATAAAGTTGCTTCCAAATAGAATTCCACGGTTAAATCAAATTTATAAATGTGCAACATCTTTAATGGAACAATGAATAAAAAAAAAAAAAAACGGCTTCCAGGGTGAATGAAATTCACGTTACTGTGAATTCAAATAATCATGCAACAATAAAAAAAAATGCTTTAAGCCCAACCTTAATTCCCGCAGAGGCAGAATTGTGCAACATTAAAAAAATTAAAAATTCCCGCATCAAACAAATTGATTTTCCTGGAATTTAACCCCTTGAATTCCCGCGGCTTCCAAAATACACTTTACAGTGAATTTGATTCACTTTCATCCATAAAAAAAAATTGATTTCATAAAACTCTTCGGCTTTTAATTTTCTTTCATGCCAACAAATTTAAAATCCCTAAATTTTATAATTCAAAAATTAGGGTTTTAAATTGGGAAAATAACCATTCATGGAGTATCATAAAATTCAGAACCTGGCTCTGATACCACTTGTAAGCAATTCTTTAATTTTTCAATTGAATGAAAATTAACTCAACAGGATCTTGAATTTTCATGATACTCACAATTCTCATATACACAGTAAAGAAGAACTAACCTGGATCCATTGTGCACTTCTTCCTGTCAAAAGTTCTCTCTCCTCTTACTCCTCCTTAATGCCTTCTTGATGATATAGAAGTTGCAAGGATAGTTTCTCTGTCAAAGTTACGCTTTCTATATTGTCTTTTCTAAGTCAGAAACGTAACTCTCTCTTTTCCACTTTTCAGAAACGTAACTCTCTCTTTTATGTCGTAAAACTTTTTCCTCTTTTTTATGGTATTTTAATTAATCTTAATAAAATACCAAAATGCCCTTTTGGAGTGAGAAGAGAGGGATTAATTTTAATAACTCTAAAATAATCCCAATAACTTTAATACCTTATATTCTAATAATCATCACATTAGAATCATTACATTAAAGTTATACCTTACATTACATGAACCAATGTTAATTATTAATATAATTTAATAGAACGATTTTATGTTGGATCACTTAAATAACTAGATAATTTATGTCGGGTTGTTCAACGTCTGAATTATCTCGTTTAAGTTTGTCCAAAAGTAGTCCAAAGTAAATTTTTTCTTATATTTACATTCACATATTCACATGTTCTTTCTTCATTCTTGTCACAACTAGAATCGCGACGGGACGGCAAACTGAACAAAAAAACATGTTTAATAAAAGGGTTTTGTAATCACCACCATAATTTATTCTGAAAAAAACTATGGAAAATCATAAAATAATACATGATCTACGAAAACTAGATTTTGGGTTCGGAAATCGATTACACACAGGGAAGGTATTAACACCCTACTGCATCTGCCCAAAAGTAATACATTTAATTAATTGTACAAAGTTGTCGTGGTTTTCAAAATGTATAATTTTTCCCAAAAATAACATTATAAAACACTTTTTTTTTTTTGTTTTAAGGGTCCGACAAGGATTTACCTTACTTCTACCTATTCTCATTTAGAGTGAGATATCAAGGTTACGTAATTTTTAAAAAAAATTATTTATTTGAAAATGTTGGTGTTTTTAGTTTTTGTAGATTTTGTATTTTTTGATGTTTTTAACATGATTGAGAAAAAAAAGAAAATAATTATTTAGTTGGTAGGACTCATCCGTTTAAAGCATTATTTAATTATTTAGCAAAAGAGAGGGTAGTAACTACAAGAACGATGTAGATGATCACACAAGTACTTATACCATTAATAAAATAGTTAATTATTTAGAAAAAGGGAGGTTATTAAGCAGTGGAATGTTGCGGACGATCACACGAATGCTCATACCCTAATGAATGCGAAAACATTTTTATCTTTTATTTTATAATTTATTATTTTTATATAAAAAATTAAACACATATGATAGTAAAATGCACATAGGCAAAGGTGTAGAAAGTAAGCAATCCTCTTGGAGAGTGTTATTCCTTTAAAACTTCATTGCGCCAACAAATTCTTCCTTGGTAATTGTTGTTAGCAAAACCCCTTTTACACGAGAGCTTATTTGCTTCAATCTTTTCCTGTGACCTCTTTCTTTATGTCTCTCCCTCTTTTTCTTTTCATTTCATGAGTTGTGTATTTCTATACACATATTACAATGAAACCGTAATCTTAGTCTTAACTATAAATGAACTATATAGGAAAGGAATTGGTCTTTACAGCAACATATTGCAACAATCAAATCATAATGTAATATTCAAGATATTTATTCTAATTATCACCATATATATACCTCCTTTACCACTGAAAATCATATCTTTATTTAATTGGAAAAAAACTTGATGCAACAAATCATGAGATAATATCAAGATATTGATTTTAATTATTATTAGAAACTTTGTCTATAATTCTCCTATAGAATCAAAATCAGTGATTTTGAAATATTCTCTCATGACATGTCTTGTGAGGAGTAAAAAGTAAAGAGTGGGGGTAAAGATATGCATACAAACTTTAGTTGTTGGACTTGTTGAGATTGTTGATAAGGAGAATAGGTATTGCTTAACCCAATCTTAGTGATATATGTGTTTTTGATGATGACAACACATAATTAATAACACATGTGTATTCTATATTACATGTTTTGTGTTTACATGTTATATGCTTTTGCTTATTGTGTTAAATCTGTATAAGCATATTTGGGAACATGATTGTGTTGTTCATTGCATATCACTGTGATTAATATGTGATTTTGTATGTATATGTATGACATAAGTTTTTGGAAATGGAAAACCACAAGCACTATGGTTGAACTTTAAAATGTGGCAAAACAACAGTTTTAAGTCGATTACATTATAGAATAAATCGATTAAAACTTGTGTGTTTGCACAAAGTCCTTTCAAGTATGCTGTGAGATATTTTAAGAAGAAAAGTTTTCAAAACTGTGCTAAGTATTGTTGCTTAATCTATTGCATGCGATTTGTATTCGACTAAGTTAGTTGATGTTTTGAAAAATTGTTAAATGCTTGACTCATCTGACATAACAGTCATATTTTTAAATGTGTTGACCAAACATTAAATGAAAGTCAATTTCATTAATTGTGCATTCAATTAATTGTTGTGATTGCTATTAAACTGTTATAACTGAAAGTTGTATTCGACCACGTTAGTAGCAAAGTCGATTAAAATGCGTCTGATGTGTGTATTACTATAAATTGACGCTGATTTGAATTTTGTAAGAACTTTCGTGCATTTGACACTTTCATATATTTTACAGAACGTTGTGTGATCTTATAGAGAAAGGAAAAGCTCCAAGAACCGAGATTGACCATGGTGATCAAAGACTTGAGGTTTCTTGAGAAGCAAGGCTTGCTGATTTGAACGTCTGATCAATCTGCACAACTAATGTGTTCTGCGCGATTAGGATTTGCAATCTTTGAAGATTGGTTTGGGTTCCCTGTTGTGATTACAGGAAGAAGAATGATGTTCTTGACTTTGAGGGTGCCTCAAAGGGTTAGACAGCAGAAAAGGGTGTTCTTGATGTTGGTCTTGTTTGTTTGTTGCCTATATTTAGATTAAAGGGTTATAGAGGTGTTTTACACTTTTGAAGTGAGGTATCTGTAAAAACCTTATTGTAAAAACCTTGATCTTTATAGTGCATGTACTTCCGTGGTTTGAAGGACACTATATGTAGGCAGGTTGGCCGAACCAGTATAAAAATTAGCGTTTGAATTTTCTGATCCCTACACTCTTTTATTAAGTCGATTAAGTTGTTTGCATATTCGATTAAGCTTATTGCTGTATTGCATATCTTTTAACTTGTGATTCAAGAAAAGTGTAAAGACATTTTATTTTGTGAAAAAGATTTTAAAAGCTTATATTTTTACACTTCACCAATTCATCCCCTCTTAGTTTGAGAATCTAAGCCGTTCTATTTTAACAGGGCTCGTGAAAAGGATTAAAAAAAGGCTATTTCATTTTATTATCACTTTTGTGCTTATATTTTTTATTCTTTTTTATGTTAAAATTAAAGTTTGAAAATTTAAAGAAAGTTTATTTCATCCTTTGTCTATTTTTTTCTACCATTAATATTCACTTGTGAAAAAAATGCTTTCTATGACAACTTATTATGACAGGTGAAATATACCTATCATAATAAGCTGACGAGTGGTATTTTCGTAATAAAAGGAAATATTATTATGACGTAATTTAGAACACCTGTCATAATAGGTAGACGCAATGTCATTTTTGTAATAAAGTTGAAAACCTATTATGACAAGTTCAAGAGAATCTGTCATAATATGCCTCTACAAAAAAAATTGAATTACATAATGCTAAAATTCGTATATAAGACTCAAAATCCATATATAACACTTGATTACATACGACTTATATACAAACCAAAATCCATATATAAAACTGTCAGTTATATACGAATATGTTCGTATATAATTTATATACAGATTTTTTCATATATAATTATATACGAAAAAATATATATAAAATTCATATATAATTATATACGGAAAATTCGTCTGTAATTATATACTGAAAAATTCGTATGTAAAAACACTATTTCTTTAGTCCAAGAAATTGGAGTAATTCACTGAGTAAGTTTCCCGTCTTCTTTATATATATCTGTAGCATCAAAGTACTCACCTGCAGCCGCCTCTTCCCAATCAAGACAATTACTATGATATTCTTCCATTAATTCAAGTATTTTTCTAACTTTTCCCTCATACTTTATTTAGAACATAAGAGACAAATTTTATAGGGTATTTTTTTGTCCACACGTTGAACAAAATCATATCTGCTAAGGATATAACTGTTTTAAATATCAATTCGTTAGTTATGTTATATTAATTAATCACAACACTTGAACATCCTTTTATAGCAGAAGAAAAATAGACAATGGGAGAATAGATTGATTTGAAATAAATAAATTAATAAATAACTAAAGAGTGAAAGAAACGTAATGTTGGTGATTAAAGTCCACTGCTCTCTCTTTCTTGATTGTTTCACACTGTGTTTGTTTTTTCAATCCGATATGATGCTCTCCCTTTCTTGATGAAACCAACTTGAATTCCTACTTTAGCAGAGATTCCATCTCTTGTGGTAAATATATATTGCCGTGTGCAAAACACAAACTCCTAATGCCATAGGGTTAAGGTTACTTAGCCATTAACCAAACCTTGTTAGTCATGTCGGACAACCAAAGTAGCCTGCACAATAAAATTATATTAATACAGTGATGTTTGGAAACTTTATAGTTATTACTTCAACCATCATGGTTGTCCATCAAATAGACAATGAAAGAAGATAATGAAAAGAAGTCGCATGTAAATTATTTACATGTTAACATTGTCATTTTGTCAATTCGTGCGGGTCCATACTAGATGGAACGTATAACATATTTTATTAGAACCTCTTTGTTTGAGTAGAATCGTTTACGTGTGTGGTCGAAGTAGGGCCATACAATTTTGGCGTACCTTTAAGTTTTAGTAAATACCACGTGGTTGCCAACCTTATTTTTTCATGTTATCTCACTTCAAGAAAAATAACCTCAAGAAAAATAACCTGTTATAGAAATTCATCGTGCATGAGCTAATAATTTGTGTCTAGTATTTTTTTACCATCAAAGTCGTGACAGCAATATTTTGTTGCAAAGCTTCCGTGATGGACTTTTTCAGTAGATCACCACCCTTTTCCGGAAAGTTCCTGACAACCTATATATAACTTTATTTTTATGTTTTTCTTCAAAATATGATTTTCTGGGGAGCATGTACACGTTCTGAGGTTTCACCCAAAAGAAAAAATATTAGCTGAGAAAATTCCGATAATCAAGAAAAAACATCACATCTATTAGAAAAAATAAAGACAGGGGCTGAAATGTAAAAAAATCTTCTTCAGATAATATCTTCTGATACAAAAAGATAAGGCACGTGACACTGAGAGAAAGAGCCAGAATGATGAGAGAGACTGAGAATTGTAGAGAGAGACGGAAAGCAGAGTGCTCTGCTAGGATTTCACCCTTCGACCACCACACACACCGATCTCCGGTGGACAAGGCACACACAAGGATCAACAATAAGTTCTCACAGAGAGACACTCAGGTATTTGAATAATACTTCTAA
Organism: Vigna reflexopilosa; assembly: GCA_027742785.1. Classification (NCBI taxonomy): domain Eukaryota; kingdom Viridiplantae; phylum Streptophyta; class Magnoliopsida; order Fabales; family Fabaceae; genus Vigna; species Vigna reflexopilosa. Next base: position 11,690,338 of record CM050918.1, read on the forward strand.
AATTTTTTATTAATTGCAAATGTAGAGAATACAATAGAACAAAATCTGAATGTAACTAACACAAAATACTGTTTTCTGTTTATTTTAACAACATCGAACCAGATAATAAGCAGTGTAAACTAAACATCCAAATTAATTAAACAGATCGTGTCCTAATACTCAGACAGCGTAAGAACATCTGACCGACATCTCTGGTTAATGATACCAAACTACTTAAGCAGCAGAATACCAACAAAATTTAATTCGCGTGCAACCAAGATGATGAGGAAACTGAACGTGTACTGAAGTTGAGACATAGTAAAAGAGACAAACACAACGGGTGAAAAAGACAGATTCTGACTCTTTTTTTCTACATTCACATTGAACGTGCGCATTAGTGACCCTACATAATTAGACTAGGAATTTACTCCGCAATATTACTATAATCGAAACTTTTCGCGGATACTTCGTTCGTTATAATCTTTGGTTCACAACTTGAGCAGCCTCTGCTTTATTTATAAGCGCGGTTAAGCAGTGCACTAAATACGAAGCACCCAGAAATACAAACTGAGAGAGTTAAGAGAGAGCGAGATGGGGATGAATCAAGGTGCAGGACGGAGCAACAAGTTCGAGACAACGATGATGAAGAAGAAGAAGAAAGCGTTTGCAACGGTAATTCCTGCTCCAAGGAAATCCGTGAAGAGAATGGTTTTTGAGTCCTTGCTCCAATCTCTCCTTCGTTTGTTTTCGTGTGGTGCAAGGAAGAAACCCAAGTAGGCCAAGACCAAGGAATCCCAAACAAACCCAATTGATAGAATTAACTAAGATCAACGCATTTGTTTGTAGTTAGAAGCTTAGTGCTTCTCCCTTATGCACCATCATCCTGGCTGTCACCAAGATCTCCGACAATGCTCTGTATTTCTGCGTTTTCTTTTGTCGCTTGATTTAGGTTTAGTGCTTGTATATATATTACCAATTTTTCAGATTCTGTCATCAATTTTTTCTTTTTCTTTCTTCCCTTTGGAAGCAATGTTTTAAACCGCTGTCGGAGTGGTGATTGTAAAAATGTTGCGATGTGTAATATATATTGTGAAAAAGTGTTGACGTATGCATTCGATGCGATCGAAAAATCCTTTTGAGAAGATTTGCACCCAAATAACAGTTTGTTAATGTGATGAGCACACACAGAAGCAGAGAAACAGAGTATATACGAATTCAGCCGAACGTAATCGGAAACTGGCAAATCTAGCGTGCGATGACAGAATCCTGCGACATTGGACATGAATCACGTAACGTCACATGTCATAATCTTAGATGGTGCCCACATACGGAAAAACGTGTGGGGTCGTCATCGATATTCTTGTTTGGAATCTTGTAAATTCGTTTTTTTGGGATATCCACAAGACTTTTTGTCGAGGTGCTTAGCCATTGAGGGAATAAAATCTTATGTTCCAAGCACGAGTGATACAAATCACAAATCACCCATGTCTGTCTGCTCTCTTAATAAACTTTGAGAAATTGAAATAATAATAAAAGAAAAAGTGAGAGAGATCGAAGATGTAATAAGTTATATATAAACAATAGGGATAGCACTATATGCGCTTTGAGTATTGAGTTTTGACATATATAATTTTTTTACGTTTAATCATTTCGGTTATTTCTATTTATGCATAATCATTTCAAATAGATCCTCTATTTTGAATGTTCTTAATTAGGTTTCTATTTTAAAAAAATTAAATCAATTTGGATCTTTTCGTTAATTGAGATTAACGATGTTAAAAATTGTGTTTAGTGATTTAGTGACTAAACAAATTTTATTCATGTGACAGATTTTGGTAGGCTGAAGTGGATTATTTTTATTTCCAGTTTTAAAAAACTTTAATTTAATAAAAAATTACTCTTGTAAAGTTCCAAATGTTGATTCATCTAGTACCTTAATCTGAAACATTGTTTTCCCTTATCTTCATCCTTTTATCCTCACGAGGAAACCCTAGCCCAATTTCTCTTCCTCCATTCTCTGTTGCTTCTTACTCGCGGATCACCCAACCTTGGGAAAAAGAGGGCGTTTTGTAGTTCGTGGTTTTGGTGGTGGCGAGAATCTGGACCTCTGACTTGCGGTGTGGCGTTGATTGAAGAGTTAGTGTTTCTGGTTGTTCAGAGGAGGCGGCGACACTGTGGAGGTGCGATCTGAGTAGGGCTTCTTCGTCGCACAACTTAGAGAGAGTTTCTTCCCCTTCCGCCATGGCACGAGCTAGCATTGCTAGGAGAAAGACTTTCTTCTCCTCCTTTGGTTGTGGGTTGTTTCGTAGGGGAGAGGCGAACTCTGGCGGCAACAACATTACGCTGGTGTGGCAATGGCATGGCGACGGCGCAACGAGGGCACAACCTCTTCTCTGGTTCGGTTCGTCTGCCAAAAGGAGAAGTGTTGTTCTTCGTGTCGTTTTCTAATTTGGGGTTGTGGTTTCTGCAGGAAATTCTCTTCTTCTTCCCAAAATTCTTTCTGGGATCAATTTGGGTGATTCTTGTTCTTGGGGTTTTGTTGCTTCTTTGTAGATTGATAATCGTGAATTGGGGGTGTGGTTCCCAGGTTGTTGTTCTAATCTTAAGGTCTGAGATTAAGGTTTCAATTTGATTTTTTTCTGGGGTTTCTTTCACGAATCTTGTTCCTTGTTGGGGTTGAAAATGGCTTGGCCATGGTGGTTTCCGCCTAGGATCAGCTTACGATGACACGGTGTAGACTTAGCAAGGTTGGCTTACGAAGGTGGACACATTACAATCATTTTTATTAAATTTTATATTCCTATTAATTAGATTTTCCTAATTAAAACGTTGTGTTTTGATTAAATTAAAGTTTTTTAAAACTGTAAATAAAAATAATCCATCTCTGGCCACCAAAGTCTGCCATGTCAATAAAATTTGCTTAGTCACCAAACTACGAAAATAAAATTTGCTCAGTCACCAAGCCACGAAGCACAATTTTTAACACTATCCATCCCAATTAACAACAAGATCCAAATTGATTCAATTTTTCATAAAAGGGACCTATTCGAGAACATTCAAAATACGATGACCTATTTAAGAGGATTCTTCATAAATAAGAATGTCCGAAATGATTAAACCTAAAAAAACAGCCCAAATGAATAAAACAAACATCTCAACTAAACTACTCTTGAAATTGGTAAATAGAATTTTTATAAAATTATTGTGTTTCATAAGTAGTTTTTTATTTGTTAAATAATTTTAATTGACTTTAAAGAAAAATGCTGGCCCAGTATTTGAATAGAAGAGGCCCAAGGTTTGTGGCCCAACAACATGAGACTAATATCTCACTCGAAGCTTCTACGCGTCAGTGGTTAGGTGAGATGGTCTTCGTGCAAGCTGCGAGAGAGAAGAGAAGAAGGCGATCTCCATAGTACTCTGGTGAGGCTGCCAGCGGTTGTGATCGATCGGAAAAAGAAAGGAGAAGGTGGAGGAGCGTATAACAGAGGTAAGTGTTCTTCATATAATCTTTGTTTAGAGTGAAAATGCACTGTGATTGTTTTGTATATTGTTATGCATGTAAGAAACGCTGGAATCCCTACTTATATGGGGTTCCGATAAGTACTGATTGCAAGCTTTCTGAATCCTAACAGAAAATATGAAAATCCCTAAAACTGAAACCCTAAAACTAGATTACTGTTCTCATGAACAGTTATCTCAAACAGAAAACATTATAAGCAAAACAGAAACATTAAATACATTCAATAGCCTCCCTTCAAGTTGGATGGTGAATATATACCAATCCAAGCTTGGGAATAATGAATATGAAAGGAGTGCGGTGAGGGAACTTAGTGAAGACATCTGCGAGCTGTTCTTCTAACCGAATGGGAAGTAAACGGAGAAACTTGGTTTGTATTTTCTCACGAACAACGTGACAATCCAACTCTATATGCTTGGTTCGTTCATGAAAACTTTGGTTATGAGCAATGTGCCTGGCTGAGTTGTTGTCATAATATAGGACAATAGTAGCAATTGGTTCAACTTGAAGGTCTTGGAGGAGATAGTGTAACCATTACATCTCACAAACAGTAGCAACAAGAGTTCGGTACTCTGATCTGTAGAAGACCTTGAGACTGTACTTTGCTTCTTTGATCTCCATGAAACAAGAGAACTACCTAAGAAAATGCAGTAACCAGTAGTGGACCTTCTATATTGGGACAGGTGGCCCAATCTGAATCACTGAAACCCTTTATTTGTATATTAGAATTAGCAGCAAAGAAGAGTCCTTCAGAAGGACATGTTACAAGGCCTGATAATGGTATTTGGTAGGTTCCTGCATAAATTGACTTAAAAGATTAGCTGTAAAACACAAATAAGGTCTAGTATTACTAAGATAGAAAAGTTTCCCTATTAATCTTCAATAATCACTAGGATTGTTCATATAGTCCTCTGTCTTGTATAGAGAGTTGGTGCTTCTCATAAATGGAGTAGAACAAGGTTTGCTCCCTAACATCCCTATCTCTTCAAGAATATCAAGGGCATACTTCCTTTGACATAGATGTATTCCCTTCTTAGATCTAGCAACTTCAAAACCTAGAAAGTACTTAAGTTCTCCTAGATCCTTAATCTGGAATTGATTGTCCAAAAGAGTTTTCATGAGACTAATATCGTTCATGGAATTTCCTGTTAAAACAATATCATCAACATACACAAGTAAAGCTGTGAAATCTGTAGGAGTTTTCTTAATAAAGAGGGAATGATCAAATTTAGATTGGACATAACCAAAAGAAGTAAGAAACGTGGAGAGCTTGTCAAACCACTGTCTGTTGGCTTGTTTCAAGCCATATAAAGACTTAGTCAGCTTACAAACTTGTCCCTTTATGTCAACATTTAAACTAGGTGGAGGATCCATATACACATTTTCATTTAAGTCTCCATGAAGGAAAGCATTGTCTACATCAAGTTGATGTAGGAACCAATTTTTAGAGGCTGCAAGGGCAAGCAATAGCCTAACAGAAGTAAGCTTAGCAACAGGGGAAAAAGTGTCTAAAAAATCTATTCCCTCTTGTTGGGTGTAGCCTTTGGTTACTAACTGAGCCTTATATCTTTCAATAGTGCCATCATCCTTGTGTTTTACCTTATAGACCCACCTACATCCAATGGATCTCTTTCCTGGAGGGAGTTGAGTCAAAAACCATGTCCCATTTGCTTGTAGAGCCTGAATTTCCTTTTGCATGGCATCAGCCCACTCAGGGCTATTTTTAGCCTCTTCATAGGAGGTTGGTTCTTTATTAGAAGTTATAGCAAGAGTGTACTTTAAATTCCTTTTAGAAAGAGACTTATAAGATAAAACATTCGTTATGGGGTAAGGAATACTCAAACCATTCTTGGCACACAAATAGGCAGATGGGGATTGATCACTTTGTTGCATGTAGTCCTTCAAGTATTCGGGAGTCTTTCTAACTCTGTTAGATCTCTTTTGATTGTTTCCCTGTTCCTGTTCTATAGGATTAGTGCCTTCAGTGACAGTATTGTTCTCAGCAGGGCTGTTCTCAGTAGGATTGCGTTGAGTAGGGCTCATGTTTCCTCTTTCATCATCAATAGAGTCTTCTCATGGCTGCAGGAAATATCATCAAGAAAAAGCATGTTGTCTTTACTGATATTATGATTATTTTTTCATTCCTGTTTGTCCTTGTAGGGAAAAATGTCCTCATAAAAAATAACATTTCTACTTATGAATATTTCTCTACTATTAATGTCCAGAACTATATACCCTTTTACCCCACTCCTGTATCCTAGAAATATACCCTTTTTAGCCCTAGGATCAAGTTTATTTTTTTGTTGTCCAAGGTAGAGGCAAAACATAGACAACCAAACACTTTTAAATCAAGATAGGTGGGTGGATTATTATGCAAGAGATCAAAAGGTGTTTTATCTTTAGTGACAAGGGAAGGTAGTCTGTTAATAAAATATACAACATGGGATAGGGCATAAGACCAATAGATATGAGGAATATTAGATTGAAAAATTAAGCTACGGGTAACATTCAATATGTGTTGATGTTTCCGCTCCACAACAGAATTTTGTTGTGAGGTCTCAACACAACTTTTTTGATGTTCAATTCCATGAGAATCATAAGTGCTAGAACAATTAAATTCAGGACCATTATCTATCCTAATAACTTTGATAGTTTTATTGAATTGAGTTTTAATTTTCATGATAAAGGCTTGTAAGAGTTCCCTAGTCTGACCCTTATTATGCATGAGAAAAGCCCAAGTATGCCTACTATAGTCATCAACAATAGTAAGAAAATATCTATGTCCATGTACGGAGGGAGTAGATATAGGACCCCAAATATCACAATGAATCATATCAAAACAGTTAGCTGATAGAGAATTGCTCTTAGGAAAAAGGTAATTTGTGTTGTTTAGCATAATGGCAAATGTCACAAGCATTATCAGAAGCAGTTTGAATATAAGGGATAATTTGACACATTTTCTCAACAACTTTATGTCCAAGATGGCCAAGCCTACAGTGCCATAGATTTACATTGTCATGTTCATAAGAAAAAATAAAACTAGGAGCCATATTCCTTCCAAAAGATTGTAGGTGGTAAAGCCCTTTGCACACAATAGCATATCCAATCATCTTTAATGTAGAATTGTCCTGAATTTCACACATCTTAGAGGAGAAAGTTAGAACAATTTATATCTCTAGTTAAACTCTGAACAAATATGAGATTAAAAGTGAATTCAGGTATGTATAAAACATTAAAAATCACAAAATCCTTAGAGAATTGTATGGTTCCTGCATAGTGGGTAGTAACAACAGAATTATTGGGCAGTTTAACAGATATAGGATTGATTTTATAGAAAGTTGTGAACTGATTCTTGTCATGGGTCACATGATCAGTGGCCCCTGTGATGTGACTTTGGCAAGCGTACCAAATCGTTCAAGTAGTAAAACCGGTAAGACCGGATATCGTTTCCCAAGAGACTCGGTTACTACTTTACTATCGTCTAATTACTAACTAATTTAAGCTAAAGAATGGTTCCCTTTTGTGTGAATTTGAGCAAAGGAATTAAACATAATTCATAAATGGTAAAATGACCTTCTTGTGGTTAAAACACTAGAAAATGAAATGATTTAAGATGATATGGAATTGATATGTTGGAGAATGATTTCAACTAATACAATCCTATGCAAATGCACTAAACCACTCTTCTTCATTAACTTGCTTTTGTCAACTAGCTAAGTTACTTAAACCCAATCCCTTGGTGAGAAAGCCTAGGTTCACTTGTTAAATCCCAATCCCTTGGCAACCTAACAAGTTCACCCGCATTAAGAAAAGAAGTTTAAGACAACCAAAAGTCCTAGCTCTATCCATAGACACTATTTCCTTTAGGTGTTTAGTCCATTTCAAGGTTCACAAAACATTTCCCAATATTAAGCAAACCCTAACATCATGCCGTGGTTGATCAAATCATAACAAGCTTTAAGCAAAGAAATAAACACTAACAAGTAATGAAAGAAGCATATTTTCATTTAAAACAAGTGTATTTACAAGTGGGTGGTAATGTTTACATCATTCCCCAACAAAAAGAACTTTCATGGAGAGCTTGAGCTTACAATGGAAGAAAATGGGGTAGATGGAGACCCAAGGAGGAAGCAAGGAGAGCTCCCAAGGTCCAAAACCAGCTCCAAGAGGTCTAAAATTGCGTTTTTGAGCTTTAGCCGCCAAAAAGATACCACCCTCGAAGAATGTGAGCCTTTTATAGGGCTAAGGTGCCAAGTTAGCAAAAAGTCGCGCCCAGCGCCCCCCAGGGGCGCCCAGGCGCAAGAAACTGGGAGAAACTGCGAACAGAAGGGCGCCCAGATGTGGAGTTTTGGCAGAAACTGCGACCTGGCGCTACTTTTGCAGATTAACTTCTTTAAAACTTCCTTTTTCAGCTCTTCCTTGGTTCTCCACTCTTGATAGTTTGATTGTCTTTCCAAGACACACAAAGTTCCTACAAAATTTGAGGAATTAGTGATGAAAACTAATGTGTGTAACCTAAGCTGAGTTTATTCACAAAGTTAGATTAGAGAGAGGATTAAGCGTGTTTCAAACTTCAGGAGAGTTAATTTGGTAAGAAAATTGCACCATAGATAATGATAAGAATTACCGTTATCAACAACCCCAAACTTGAAACTTTGTTTGTCCTCAAGCAAAAAGGGAACTTGGTTTAGACAAACAACTCAGTCACAACGGTCTAGCAGCTCAAGGAAGTAATTTCAATCAGATAATTCAATCAAACATGTTGCATCGTGAGAAGATCTAGCAAGAGCTAATGCAGCCCACAAATCAAGCTTAAACTATGGTGCTCATAGACTAAAGATCGCAAGACAGACGCAGAGGCTTCAAAGGGGATCAACAAACATGGCAAAATGTTTTCCTGAATTGCATGGAACCTTTCCTCACCAGAATAAGTGTTTCACTCAAGCTCAATGATGTATCAAGAGGTGTTGTTTTCACTCCACTATCACAATGTCACACAGATCAACCTTGCCTTTCATTTCATTCCAAATCAAACACATTCACATGCACATTATCATCACAAGGACTTTTTGAGGCTAAAATTGTGGTTGGGCTAAGAAGAAAATTTGGTTTTTCTGGATACAAGGGACCTTGAGTTAAGAGAGTAGACAAATCAAAGCAGGATAACATCATTCTCTCTTTTCCTTCAAGACAATTGAAACCAATTCTCCACTCAGTTTCCAACTTTCATTCATTGTAATCTTTTTCTAGATTTTGTTCTTCTTTCTTCTTTTCTTTTTCTTTCTTTTCTTGTTTTTCTCCATGCTCCTCTATAACATGATTTTCCCAACTACCCCAAACTTAGACCATTCTCCTATTCCAGAAATGAATACTCTACTCAACTCAAGGTAAGGATGTCAAGGGTTTTCTCATGAAGTTCAAGGTTCAAGGAATGAGAAAATTCTTTTTCTTTTTGGGTTCAAAAGCATACTTCCTTAAAAACAAAACCATTGCACACAAGTCATCAAACTAACCAAGTTCAAAGTCAGAGATAATAACTAAAACTAAAATGTAAAAACTAAATTCAAAAACAAGACATAATGTCTTCCTCCTCATCAGAATCCTCTACCTCAGTCTCAGCAATTTCAATCCCAGCATCAGAGTCTTCCTCTTCAGTGTCATCTTCCTCCATCGCCTGCGTTCCAGACGAAGTACCACCTCCACCGTTGAAGTGGGCCTGGTCCCCAGGCCAAGCTACAAACGCAGAATACTTGGTTGGAGTCATGAAATCGAGGTGGGTGGCCGCAAATGCCTGCCTCATCATTGTCGCCTGGGCAAGACCAATCCTGTTGACGGCTTCCATCTTTGCATCTAGGTGCTGTAACATCTATCGCATCTCCACCATCGATAAGGAATCCTGTGGGGCAGGGTGGTTAGGCTGAGCAGGCTGGTCGGGCCCATGGGGCTACTGAGGGGGATCCTGGTGGGCCTGCCCGCGGCGCCAGTGTAGTCGAGGAGGCTGAGGGGCAGGAATGGGTAGACCCTCCTCATCAAGTAAGCAGTACTGCCTGTAATAGGCCCGGTTAATCGTCTTGCGCGACCTCTCTAACGGTGCTTCCGAGGTGTCAACCCCAACAAGTTCGCACAAGTGTGTGATGAGAGAAGGATGCCCAAGAGGAGCCTTTGGGTTAGCAGAATGGGTACAATCAAGAATTTCTATAGCAATGACCTGGCCCAAACTGATCTGCCGGCCCTGCAGGATGAAATATAAGATAATAGCTCGGCTGGTGATGAGATTCGAGACATGAGAGCAAGGGGTGATGTTAGCGTGCATGAGAGCCACCAAATATTTGTTCACAGGAGTGAGGAATGAGCGTCGGACATGGAGGGGCTTGCCTTGACTGTTTCTTTGGAAGTGGCCCCCTTGAACGCATAGGACGCGCTCCACATCCTCAATGTTAATGCTCTTAAACTCATCCGCAAGAGTTGCAGTGTACTCACAGGAGGCAATGTCCTCAGGCCACTGAGTGTTGAAGAAGGTGTTGATGGTAGCAACATCAAATGAGACCCTTCAGCCCCTGACATAGCTGAGGAAGGGCTGCTCTCCATCAGATAAGTGGCGGGCATTCGCGTAGAATTTCTTTACTACCGCGATGCATGCAGGTGTAAGATAAGTGAGGAGACTCAGCCAGTTCCTCCGGTCATGTTCAGCCCCAAACTCATAGGCCTCCAAAATCAGCCTCTCAACTTGCCTCTCCATCAACAGGCGGCGATTTTGAACCACCTGAAAGTGTTCTTCATTCTTCTTGGAGAGGAATTTGTGGCTATAGATGTTGTGCTTCTTCTTTTTGCTTTTGTCACTCTTATGACCTACTATCTTGATTCTCTTGGGATTAGAAGATGAGGCTATACCTGTACATAAGTTTGAAGCAAATGGTTTGACATGTTAGCATTCAAGAGAGAAAAACAATCGCACAAACGTTCAAATTGATGCACACCCAAGGCTTAACAAAGCATAAAACAATGTGGAAACGCAAAGGGAAAACCAGAAAAGGCAAGCAAGAACTGCAACAAATGAACACAGAGCACAAAAATTGGTGGAAGAAAAATGCATTGCAGAACAGTGGCGCAAGGGTGCCCTACAGGGGGCGCCTGGGCGTGAGAATTTCAGAAAAGTTGCAGGTTCAGTGGCAGTGGCGCTTGGGTGCCCTATAGGGGGCGCCTGGGCGCGAATTGTGCAGAAATGTGGCAGGTTGCTGTGACAGTGAAGTCTGGTGCCTATCTAAGGTGAAATCCTCACGCAATTCAGTTTCAAAGCAGAATACAGATCATAACAACACTGGAATTGCACCAAAGCACAGTTCATGACACCAGATTTCAAGTCACAATTATCACAGTAAACAAAAGTACATTAAATTACAAAATTAAGCAAAAGATGGCCTACTTGAGTTGGAGAAGATGGGAGTGTGAAATTGAGTACTTGGGCGTGTGAGGCTGCAGCAGCGCAAGTGGTGCCCCAATGCTTGGCAAACGAGAGTGATGGGGAGTGAAATTGGGAATGGGGAGAAGGGTTGTGGGTGGCGGTGGTAGAGTGGGAGAGAATGTGGAATAAGGGAGGTGGTGTGTGGCCATGATATGCAGAGTGAAAAAGAAGGCAGAGGTGGGCAGTGGTGGTGGGTTGAGTTCGCGGTGGTGAGTGGGAGACGGTGGTGGCGGTTTGATAACGTGGACGTGGTTGACCGTGAGAGTGGGTGTATGTGAAGGAGTGAGGAGAGGTAGTGGAGAGTGAAAGAGTGGGGTTGGGCGTGAAAAGGGAGGCGCTAGGGTTAGGGGTTAGGAAAACTTGAAATGGGCCAACACTGTGCACATAAGCCCACGTTAGATTGGAAATTCTGCAACTCCCGCTCCCGGGCGCCCTTTTCTGGCGCCTGGGCGTGAAAAAGAGATGGAAAGACAGCAAAAAAGGGGCGCTGGGGCACCAATTCTGCAGAATTTCTGCAGAATTCTGCAGACATGGAATTTGGCTCAACTCAACTTTGACTTTTGATTTTTTTGCACTTCTAAACACTCAATTCAGCCCAGATCAATGTGTTTCCACTATACAAACTTGCTCAAATCCTTAAGGAGTGAAATTGAGTGCAAGAATGCCAAATCAAAGGTCCACTTCCAAGCTTTCCAATTTTCCAACTCAAGGTTCTACTTTGACACAAAAAAACACTACAAGCATACCTAACTCAACAAACTAAGCTTAAACAAACACCAGCACACCAGAATACACTTAAACAACTTGAATTAAACCTATTAAAAACAAATTACCACAACATTCACATTCTACCAATGTAGCCAACCACATCACAAAATCTTCAAATCAAAATCACATTTCCTAAACAACTAATTTGCAGACACAACATATCAAATCAAATTCAAACTATCAAAAACACTCTAAAACAACAAAAACACATAAGAGAAGGGATATAAAACTGGGTTGCCTCCCAGCAAGCGCTCGTTTAACGTCATTAGCTTGACACCATGATGCTCAGGGGTCAACCAACTCAACACTTGTGTTGAGGCGTTCAACCTCTCCACCTAAATAATGCTTGAGTCATTGCCCATTGACTACCCAACTTCTTTGTGGGTCATCAAAGGAAGGATCTATCAGTTCAACTGCTCCATGTTGTTTGACATCTTTGATAGTGAACAGACCCGACCACTTTGATTTCAATTTGCCCGCAAAGAGTTTGAAGCGGGAGTTGAACAACAAGACTTGCTGACCAGGATGGAACACCTTCTTCACCAACTTTTTGTCATGATGGAACTTGACCTTCTCCTTGTAACTCTTGGAAGACTCATAAGCATGAAGGCACATTTCTTCAAGTTCAAGGAGTTGCCTCTTTCTCTTTTCAACGGACATGGAAGGGTCAAAATTCAAGAACTTGATAGCCCAATAAGCACGGTGCTCTAACTCCATCGGCAAGTGACAAGCCTTCCCATAGACAAGCTGGAAAGGAGATAGTCCCACTGGAGTCTTCATGGCAGTTCTATATGCCCATAGGGCATCATCCAGCTTTTGCGACCAATCCTTCCTAGAAGAAGCAACAGTTTTCTCTAGAATCTTCTTTATCTACCAGTTTGAAACTTTCGCTTGGCCATTTGTTTGTGGGTGATAAGGTGAGGCCACCTTATGCTTAACTTCATAGTGCTTAAGCACCTTGGCCAATTGATCATTGCAAAAGAGAGATCCTCCATCACTGATGAGGACCCTAGGAACTCCAAACCGAGTGAAAACTTGCTTTTTGAAGAACTTGATGACTGTGGAAGCATCATTTTGGGGCAAGCAGCTGCCTCCACCCATTTTCTCACATAATCAACAGCCACCAGGATGTATTCATTGTTGAAAGAAGGAGGAAGAGGACCAACAAAGTCTATGCCCCAACAATCAAAGACTTCCACCTCTTGAATCATTTGTAAGGGCATTTCATGCCTTCTTGATATACTCCCCGTTCTTTGGCATTTATCATAGCTTCTAGCATGAAGGTGAGCATCCTTGAACAAGGTAGGCCAATAGAATCCAGCTTGGAGAACTTTAGCACCTGTTCTTTCTCCATTGAAGTGACCTCCATATGGAGAGTTATGACAATGCCATAGAATACCTGTTGCCTCCTCACTAGTGACACACCTTCTCAATAGGTTTTCGGCTCCAATCTTGAATAAGAAGGGGTCATCGCAGATAAACTGTTTTGCATCATGTAAGAATTTCTTTTTCTGTTGCCATGATAGATCTTCTGGTATGACTCCTGCCGCCTTGAAATTAGCCATGTCAGCAAACCATGGCCTCTGCTGAATATGCAAGAGTGTCTCATATGAGAATGACTCACGGATCTCTTCTTCCTTGCATGTGACTTCTTCATTGATGAACCTAAACAGATGATTCGCAATCACATTCTCACTACCCTTCTTGTCATGTATCTCAACATCAAACTCTTGAAGCAACAAAACCCATCTGATTAGTCTTGGCTTGGAGTCAGGTTTGGTGAGTAAGTACTTGATGGCAGCATGGTCGGTGTAAATGATCACCTTAGACCCAATGAGATAGGGTCTAAACTTCTCCAAAGCATAGACTATGGCAAGAAACTCCTTCTCCGTGGTGGCATAGTTGAGTTGAGCACCGTCCAAGACTTTGCTAGCATAGTAGATGGTGTGAAAAATCTTCGCTCTCCTTTGGCCAAGCACAGCTCCTATGGCATAGTCGCTAGCATCACACATTAATTCAAAGTCCTGATCCCAATTGGGAGCTATGATCACTGGGGCTGAAGTCAACTTGTTCTTCAGAATTTCAAATGCCTTTAGGCATTCATCATTCATGTCAAAGGGCATGTCCTTCACAAGGAGATTGCTCAAGGGCTTTGCAATCTTAGAGAAGTCTTTGATGAATCTTCTATAAAACCCCGCATGGCCAAGAAAGCTTCGGATGCCCTTCACATTGGTTGGTGGAGGAAGTTTTTCAATCACCTTCACTTTAGCTTTATCCACCTCAATCCCCTTGGATGATATTTTGTGCCCCAAAACAATGCCTTCGGTCACCATGAAATGACACTTCTCCCAGTTAAGAATGAGATTGGTTTGGATGCATCTTTTCAACACAGTTTCAAGATTTTCCAAGCATCTATCAAAGGAACTTCCAAACACATTGAAGTCATCCTTGAAGACCTCTATACATTTCTCCATAAGATCGGAGAATATGGCTTGCATGCATCTTTGGAAAGTAGTTGGGGCATTACAAAGCCCAAATGACATCTTCCTGTAGGCAAATATCCCAAAGGGGCATTTGAAAGCTGTCTTCTCTTGATCCTTGGGGGTCCACAAATATTTGATTATAACCTGAATATCCATCCAAGAAGCAATAGAAGGCTTGACCTGCTAATCTCTCTAGCATCTGGTCCATGAAGGGGAGAGGAAAATTATCCTTCCTAGTGGCTTTGTTAAGCTTCCGGTAGTCAATACAAATCCTCCAACCGGTGATAGTTCTTCTAGGAATCAACTCATTCTTCTCATTGCAAACCACTGTCATACCACCCTTCTTGGGCACTACTTGCACCGGACTCACCCAAGTGCTATCAAATATGGGATAGATAATTCCGGCCTCAAGAAGCTTTAGAACCTCTTTCCTCACCTCCTCCTTCATAGTAGGATTAAGCCTTCTCTGAGGTTGGGTCACAGGTTTGAAGTCGTCTTCCATGAAGATCTTGTGCATGCAGTAGGTGGGACTTATCCCCTTCAAATCAGAAATGGACCATCCCACAACTTCTTTGTTGTTTTTCAAGACCTCCATCAGCTTCTTCTCTTCATCAGTTGACAAAGAGCTACTAATAATAACTGGTTTATTGTTACCCTCTTCCAGAAAAACATACTTTAGATGGCCTTCCAAAACATCGCTAGAGTGAGACATGGCTTCAAAAACATTGAAATTCACCTCTTCATCTTGTACCCTCACCTTGAGTTTACCATCATCAACATCAATAAGTACTCTTCCAATCTTCATAAATGGCCTTCCAGGGATGAGAGGTACATCCAAATCAACCTCCATCTCCATGATGACAAAATCCACCAGAAACACAAATTTGTCTACTTGCACAAAAACATCCTCCACTACACCATTTGGGTATTTGATAGATCTATCAGCCAATTGTAGAGTCATCTGAGTTGGCTTGAGTTCTATCTCTCCAATTTTCTTAAATAAGGAAAGGGGCATCAAATTGATGCTAGCACCCAAGTCAACCAATGTTTTTCCAATGGCAAGCTTCCCTATGGTGCATGGGATGATGAAACTACCCGGATCTTTGAATTTTGAGGGGAGAAGCTTCTGGATGATGGCACTGCAGTTGCCTTGCACTTTAATGGTTTCCTCCTCAATGTATTTCCTCTTTTTGGTGAGGAGTTCCTTCATGAATTTTGCATAGGCCGACATTTATTGAAGTGCTTCCGAGAAGGGAATTTTTATCTCCAATTGCTTGAAGATATCCATAAACTGTCCATATTGTTTCTCCTTCTCCTTTCTAGAGAAGACTTTATGGTAAGAAAGAGGCTTCTCAACTTGTTTTTATTTTCTTCTCTCATCTCCCTCCTCTTTCTTTTTCTCTTTTCTCACACTCTCATTTTTTTCAATTTCATCCTCTATTTTTCTCTCCTCATTCTCTTTTTCATTCTTCTCTCCACTCTCTTTTACTACTTCCTTAGCTCTCTTTTCTTTTTGCTCTCTCTCCCTCTCAACTAACACCTTACCACTTTTAGTAGTGATGACCTTGCACTCTTCCTTTGGGTTGGCCTCAGTGTTAGCTCCAAAAATCTTATCAGATTTCTCTTAAGCTTCTTGGCCATTTGGCCCATTTGAATCTCCAAGTTCCTAATGGAGCCCTCTGTGCTCTTATGGTTGGATATGGAGACTTGCATGAATTGTTGGAGAGTGTCCTCCAACTTATAAGTGCTATCTGATAGAGATGGGTGATGTTGATATTGTTGTTGTGGTGGTCTATTTGATGACCCAGCTTGTCCTTGGCCCATACTTGGATGTGGTCTCCAACCTTGATTGTAGTTGTTTTGGCGGTTTTGATTACCCATATAATTCACATCTTCTTGGGTATTGGCCTGTTTAATACACTGACCACTTGCATGTTCTCCACCACACAACTCACACCCTAAATGTTGGGTGTGTGACACATTTTGGAGCCCTTGTAACTGAGAGACTTTGTTCATGAGCATTTCCAACTGTTGAGTCATTATTTTGTTCTGAGCCAAGATAGCATCCTGATACTATAGTTGCAAGACACCTTTTTGTTGCCCCCTCTCATTTTGCAGTTCACTATCATTTGCAGCCATGTTTTCAATGAGCTCATGGGCTTCATCTGGGGTCTTCCAACGGGTGTTTCCTCCAGCTGAGGCATCCAACATCAACTTCTGAGCCTTATGAATTCGTCAGGTACATCCTGGAGCTTCACCGTGTTACATATCTCCAAGAAGCCGGTGATGTGATTGAATGGATTCTCATGTGTCAGGCCATGAAATTGATTGCTCTACACCAAATGAATGAGAGCAGGTTTCACTTCCATGTTTGGGGCATTGATCTGTGGCCGAGCAATACTATTGAAATGAAGCGGCCCTGAAAAAGCATAGTAATCCTCCAGAGTACGTCTAGCTTGCCCATCACCATTACCATTCTGATTGTCAGCCATATCTTCCACTTCCTGCTCAGCTGCAGGCAAGATGGGTTGCTCAGGAATCACAGGAGCGGGAGAAGTTTCTCTAGATGTCCGATTCTCTCTTCTTCTTCTACTATTGTTTCTTCGGGCAGTCTTCTCAACTTCGGGATCTAAGAGGAGAGGTTTAGAGGATCGTGTGCTCCTAGTACGAATTGTGCCCTACAAGTTAGCCCACAAATAATGAAAACAAAATTTATTCACAATAAAAAGAATATAAGAATAAAGCCTAAATGGGTTAGAAATCACACAAAAGTAAAGTAAAAACACCGAATCCCCGACAACGGCACCAAAACCTTGATGTGACTTTGGCAAGCGTACAAAATCGTTCAAGTAGTAAAACCGGTAAGACCGGATATCGTTTCCCAAGAGACTCGGTTACTACTTTACTATCGTCTAATTACTAACTAATTTAAGCTAAAGAATGGTTCCCTTTTGTGTGAATTTGTGCAAAGGAATTAAACATAATGCATAAATGGTAAAATGACCTTCTTGTGGTTAAAACACTAGAAAATGAAATGATTTAAGATGATATGGAATGGATATGTTGGAGAATGATTTCAGCTAATACAATCCTATGCAAATGCACTAAACCACTCTTCTTCATTAACTTGCTTTTGTCAACTAGCTAAGTTACTTAAACTCAATCCCTTGGTGAGAAAGCCTATGTTCACTTGTTAAATCCCAATCCATTGGCAACCTAACAAGTTCACCCGCATTAAGAAAAGAAGTTTAAGACAACCAAAAGTCCTAACTCTATCCCTAGACATTATTTCCTTTAGGTGTTTAGTCCATTTCAAGGTTCACAAAACATTTCCCAATATTAAGCAAACCCTAACATCAAGCCATGGTTGATCAAATCATAACAAGCTTTAAGCAAAGAAATAAACACTAGCAAGTAATGAAAGAAGCATATTTTCATTTAAAACAAGTGCATTTATAAGTGGGTTGTAAAGTTTACATCATTCCCCAACAAAAAGAACTTAGCTCTCCATAATCATGGAGAGCTTGAGCTTACAATAGAAGAAAATGAGGTAGATGGAGACCCAATGAGGAAGCAAGGAGAGCTCCCACAGTCCAAAACCAGCTCCAAGAGGTCCAAAATCGCGTTTCTTAGCTTCAGCCCACAAGAAGATATCACCCTCGAAGAATGTGAGCCTTTTATAGGGCTAAGGTGCCAAGTCAGCAAAAAGTCGCGCTCAGCGCCCTTTTCTTGGGCGCCCAGGCACCATCATTTAAGCTCCAACAGCGAATCAAAGGGCACCCAACACCCCCTAGGGGCGCCCAGGCGCAAGAAATTGGGAGAAACTGCGAACAGAAGGGCGCCCAGCGCCCTCTGGGGGCGCCCAGGCGTGGAGTTTTGGCAGAAACTGCGAGTTGAAGGGCGCCTTGGCACCACTTTTGCAGATTAACTTCTTCAAAACTTTCTTTTTCAGCTCTGCCTTGGTTCTCCACTCTTGATAGTTTGACTGTCTTTCCAAGGCACACAAAGTTCCTACAAAATTTGAGGAATTAGTGATGAAAACTAATGTATGTAACCTAAGCTGAGTTTATTCACAAAGTTAGATTAGAGAGAGGATTAAGCGTGTTTCAAGCTTCCGGAGAGTTGATTTGGTAAGAAAATTGTACCATAGATAATAGTAAGAATTACCGTTATCACCCTGTATCAATAATCCATGAGAATATACCTTGTGTATCCTTTGTGTTGTTTTTCTGTATTTGACTGATGCTATGAGATGAGCTATCGGTCTTTTCCAACATCTGCAGTATCTTCTGCATCTGCTCATGAGTGAAAGGGTTCTGAATAACATTTTGTTGGTTGGCTTGTGTTCCAGTAGATGTAGAACAAGCATTGGCCGAACCCCATTCGTTCTGCCCGACACCGTTTTGACCATTGTTGTCGTTCTTCTTGTACCACAGTGGATATCCATGCTTACAGTAGCACTCATCAATGGTGTGGTTCATTTTATGGCAGTGGAACATTGTTTCCCATAATTGGGATTTCTTCCTCTCCCTCTTCCTTGACTTCTAGGGGGATTTCCTCGTCCATAAGTCTTCCAGCCCTGGTTGTTCTTCCACTGATTTTGTTTCTCAGTGGTGTTAGCAAGGATTTTGCTGTCATTCTGATCAGGATCATGTTTCCCTTGTCTTTCTTGTTGTATAAAGAGAGAAAACACACGATTAATGTTGGGTAGAGGTTCCATAAGCAATATTTGTGTCTTGACAGTATTATAGCATTCGTTCAAGCCTTTTAGAAAACATATGACATGCTCCATGTCTCTGTATTTGTGTGAAGCTTTGGATAAATCACAGCTGCAAGGAACTTTGCAGCTACAACATGGAATGGGTCTGAGAAACTCTAATTCCTCCCATAAAATCTTCAAATCGGTAAAATACTGGTTTACACTTCTTTCTCCTTGCTTGATAGAGTGAATTTCTTGGAGTAAATCTGAGAATTTGAAGTGATCCCCTTTGGAAAACCTTTCTTTTAATTCTTCCCATAGTTCTTGAACATCCTCCACATATATCACACTTTCTGCTATTTGAGGTGAAAGAGTCTTGGTAATCCAAGATAATACCATCATATTGCTTCTTTCCCAAGAATCGAAAAGACTATCATTTTTGTGAGGCTTTTTGATCCCTCCATTTATGAATTTTAATTTGTTCTTGGAAAGAAGGGCCCTTCTCATATTTTTGCTCCAAGAAGTGTAGTTAGATTCATTAAGAACCTGAGAAATGAGGGAGGTGTCTGGGTTCTCCCCTGGATGAAGATAAAAGGGACTGGAGGGGTTGTTGGTTTGATCCACATTCTCCATGTCAACAAGAAAGTCTTAAAGAAACCAAGATAAGATCAAGAAGAAGAGGTATATGCAACAGAAACATTGGCAAAACAGGTACAAGACCTACTCTGGTACCATAAAGAAAAACGCTAGCCCAGTATTTGGATAAAAGAGGCCCAAGGTTTTTGGCCCAACAGCGTGAGACTAATATCTCACTCGAAGCTTCTACGCGTCAGTGGTTAGGTGAGATGGTCTTCGTGCAAGCTGCGAGAGAGAAAAGAAGAAGGCGATCTCCATAGTACTCCGACGAGGCTGCCAACGGTGGCGATCGATCGAAAAAAGGAAGGCAAAGGTGGAGGAGCGTATAACAAAGGTAAGTGTTCTTCGAATAATCTTTGTTTAGAGTGAAAATGCACTGTGATTGTTCTATATATTGTTATGCATGTAAGAAACGTTGGAATCCGTACTTATATGGGGTTCCGGTTAGTACTGATTACAAGCTTTCTAAATCCTTAACATAAAATCTGAAAATCTCTAAAAACTGATCCCCTAAAACTATATTACTATTCTTATGAATAGTTATCTCAAACAAAAAAACATTAAAAGCAAAACAGAAACATTAAATACATTTAATACACTTTATTAATGGATTAAATATATTTTTATCCTATCACGAAATTAGAATTTGTTTATATCCTTCATACATTTTTGTCTTCAACCTTAAAAATAAATAAATACGATACTTTTAACTTAAAAATGAATGAATACGATACACATTCGTTCTTTAATATGCATTTGACATGTAAAAAAAATCTAACAAATTGTCTTAAAAAATTATATTTATTTATTTTTAAAGTTTAAAAACTAAAATATATTAAAAATTTGAACAAAAATAAATTTTAATTTGGTGTCAAAAATATATTTAATTTTTTATCGTAGAACATTTTAATGTTCTAATATTGTTTATGAGTTTTGGACCTTTTCTTTATTTTTGCATTAATTTCACGTTACACTTGTTTACTGTTGTTTTACTTATCTAATTATTTTTTATTTACTTTTAATAAAACACTTTTTATTGAGAAATTATAACTATTTTAAATTATTATTTATTGATTGGTTTTCAAAGGAAAAAAAAAAACTAATTGATTGAAATATTATGAGAAATATTTGTCAGCAATTAAAGTTTGTGATGTCAAAATCACATATAACGTAAATATGCGAAATAAAATTTCAGTTATGACTAATTCATTTAAATTTTATAAGAACTTGTGAAAGATCTAAGGCCAAATATATAAAATAATCGTCATACTTACTATATACATTGCCTGATTTACTAAATACACCTAAAGCTGCAGATATTTTCTTTTTTCTCCCTTAAAATGCTGAGTTTTCGCTGCTTTTGCTTTTCTGCCTCATTAGCAGTTGTATTCCTATATCATATTTCAACTCCCTCTTCTTTGTTATGTTCAGGTATCTTTTCCCTTTTCTTCGTTCATTTTCTATTTTTGGGTTTATTTGTGTTTGTTTACTAAACTTTATCCAAACCCAAAGTAAATGTTGTTTTATTAACATGACAGGAGGCACTAAAACATATAGAAACATATTTTAATTGGAAATTTAAGTTTAAGTTTGAATATTATGTTAACTATTAATAAAAAGTTAAATAATAAACATTTCTTTTAAATGTAGAAATATATTATTTTAACATTTTAATAATATAATATTTTTACAACAGGTTTTTTCTTTTACTTACCGATGATGGTGAATATATGTATACATGTTCTACGCAAATTATATGAAAACAAAAAGACAGTTTTTGGTAGAGCTATATAACATAAGTTAAATTTATCAAAGAGATTTAATACAATTTTTTATTTAAAACTTTGAAAAAACGAATTTGTAAGTTTTTTTCTTATATATTATTTTTTTATCCAATGTGAAATTGAAACCTAAATTTTAAATTTTTAAACATTTTGCTTTATTAATTCTCCTATCTATGCATAAACTGGAATGAGATGATAAATATAGATTATTTATTTAAGATAACTTAAACATATAAATAGAAAATATATGTGGGAAAAAGATGCGACTCTTGTGGTTGAATTGAATTACTGACATTGAGGAGACTTTTATTTTATTAAAAGTCAATGTAGATTACGTGAGTTGACTTTCTCCTCAAATTCAACGGCAGTTAATCAATAAATGTCAAAACGGTTATTCCTAAATTTTGGACCTCAAATAATTCAATACACTCTTTGGAAATTAATCAGAAAATGGTAATAACGTCAATTCGTAATAGCTTTTGGTTTGAGGTAGCAAAATACATTACTAATGTGGAAAGGAAAATAGCACCATAACGTAACCAATCCAACACGACATCGGCATCTCATTTCTAACTTCGACTTCATACATGATGCAGTATATTAAGTTATTAGAGATTTGTTGTAATATTAAATATTAAAAATTATAATAATAATAATAATAAATAAATAAATAAGTCTTGTATAATTTTAATCTAAATCAATTTTAATTATAACACTATTGTGAATATAATTTAAATAAATTTTAGATATTCGATAATATCTATTGGTAATTATTAATAAATTTCATTTACTGGTTTTCATATACACCCAGACAATGGACGTTTTGGAGGGATAATTAAATAGATACAATTAAAATATCTTCATAGTTAATTTATCTTAAATTGAAATTGAGTTTCTAAAATATTATTCTCTATGAATAAAAAATTTTGTAATAAACAATGCATTATTTTATTTTCTTTGAGATTATTATAATAACTAAAAAAATATTCCTTGTATTTTAATTTCAAACACTTAAAATTTTAACACACTAGTTGAATAAAGATAAAATCAATTAAATATTTATAAAATTAATTATTGATCAATAAAAAGCTCATCGGTGATTGGTAACGAATTTCAACTTAATAATAAAATTAAGACATTATATGAGAATAAAATGAAGGAAAGTTACTTATTAAATAATACATTGGGTTAACCCTTTAGAATTTTCCAGTAACTAATATTAAACAAAAGTGATCCATTGTTCTTCTAGTTACTTGTTATATTCTTAAATTAAATCATGTTAAAGTAAATTCATTATATATATATATATATATATATATATATATATATATATATATATATTCCAGTGGTTCATGAGGAGTAGGACCCAGTTAGAAGCTTCTTGGTAAAATTGTGGTAATTTCATATAATTATTGAAGTCAAGAAAAATAATAGCAAGATATAGACAGCATGGCCGATGTTTTTAATTCTCTAAAAGACAAAATTTATGGTCATTGACTTCGACTACTAAGGAAGTTAACCAAATGTTCACGTGTTTGAATAGGTTGACTTAGGCTTGTTTGTTTTAGTTATTTATTAAAAATGGCTTTGCTTGTGAGAATTTAATAAAAATTCAAAATTAGATTTTATTTTCTACAATATAATTTTTTATTCTGTTTAAAACTTAGTAAAAAACAACTTCTCAAATTATTACAAATCGGCTTTTTCTTAAGTAAATACCCTATAAGCTTCTTAGAGTAATTATAAAAAATATTTTTCATGGAGGAAAATTAAGGGAGCATTCGACATGTAAAGATAAACCCTAATATAATAGAAAGGTCAAAAGGAAAGAGGAATTTGATTATAATACGTAGAGAGACAAACACGAAAATCATTAGACATAGTTGACAACACCAATCTGTTTAAATTATATATGTTAATCTTCACGCCACACGTGGTTGAATTTTTCTTCAACACAGATGTGATAATAACCTGTTTGACATATATATATATATATATATGAGTTATTAAATAATTGTTAAAATAGAATAGTTGACGAAAACAAGAAATAAAAGTTTTTGTCATAGATGTATAAAACATAACTGCACATTTGACTTCGTACAATCTAACCTAGAATAAACCTAAAGACATAGCTCTAGTTTATAAAAGACTAAACATTCGTTGTCTCTCTATCTAAAGCATGTTTCATTGACATCTCATCGCCATCTGTTTACACCCACCGGATGATCATAGCCAAGATCACAAAGCACAAGAAACGTATAACCAACCACAAACAGAAGTAATGGTAAGCTAACGCAAACATAAAACATCCTGGGATATTTAAAACTTCAACATAGATTATAAAATCCAAATCAAGTAAACAAACATTCTATAAACATATCATAATCATAGACTTGACTCATCTAGATATTGTATGAATGTCGAACTATGGTGGTTTATGCACTTGTAGTGGTAATATAGCTGGCTCAGTCCAAGCTACCACAAAAGGTTAGTCCTTTACATATGTCTTTGACCACAACTAAGCCCCGAGACAAGGACCTCGTGTTACTCTCCACCACATAACCATTTATCTCTATGATTGAGGTTATTGAGAGAGTCAAGATAAACCCCAATACAAAGCTCCATACATTCATACACACAACACTACAGGGCACCACAATGTAACCTCTCCACAAGGATCATGGAATTACGTCCATCAACACCATTCACACAATCAACTACATATTCGTCATCATCATATCCTTCTCACAATCAAATACATATACTTCACATAAACATAGCATACCAATACATAAAACCTTATATTATACATTAAAGAATCAAAAACACCCTTACAAGTCATCAAAAAATCACCTAATAACACAAATTTCTTTATGACATCTTGATACCCATATTAGATAAGTTAAACAACTAGGAAACCCTCACGAACAACTTTGAAAGGGTCCTAAACTCCCAAAATGACCTAAAGAACGTACAAAACTAATATCCAAAACTCTAAAAACCTCCCAAAACAGGTGCAATAGCACTCAGGGGCGCCTAGGGGGCGCTCAAGGGTGCCCAGCGCTAGCTCCACTAGAACAAGGGGCGCTCGGGGTCGCCCAAGCCCCATACCAGTTGATAACAACTTCAAAGTTGACTTTTGATGCACTTGAGACTTATTCTATTGATCAAAAGGGATTCTCTACACATTAGAATTGATGAGAAAACACATTTATGACACTAAGCATCCATTTGATCGCTAAACCCAAGACTAGGTGTATCAAACCATTTTTGACACTCCAAAGACACCTAAACTCATATTTTCACATTTTACACCAATTTCTGCAAACTAACCACTTCTACAAGTTCTAATTGACTAAATAACAGATTGTAAATCATCACCTATAGTCCTTAACTTCTAATTTAGAATCTCATGTGCCAAAACCCCTAAAACTAGGCCAAATCAAGTCAAATTCAACCTATCAACTATCAAATGCTCTTATATAAGATTTTCTACCATTCTCAAGGTGCAAACAAGTTTTAAATACCCCTAACAACAGATTCAAAGGTTCAGTTCAAATCCTACTCCCTTCCTTTAGGCTTTAGTTATTCAAAACCTCTAAAAATTGAATCTAATATCATATAAAACTCAACATTTCAATTACTAGTCCCTTTTATCTTAGATTTCCCTTAACTAAGAACTTAGACAAGTTTCAAATGACCATAAAACAACCTCAAAACATAATTTCTCCCATTATATCATTACTTCCAAGTTTCATTCCTTAAAACCTCATAATTTGACTCAAAATCAACCAAAACACCATCAAAGCACTATTAACTCTTACTAGATCAGATTTCAACTAATTAACAACTCAACAAGTCTTAATTCACCTCTAAATATACTTTAAAATTGAATTAACTCATTCTAATTCCTAACTCAAAAACTCATATATCAAAACCCCTTATTTCGACAAAAACACCTACTACTCCACTTAATCCCATTCTCTTCCCTTTTCAACCACATTCAACACAACCAAAACATTTAAACAACATCATTCATTATACCGTTGGAATTTAATACAAAATCATTCAATCATCAATAATCATCATGTGGCCAAACACAATTACAGAAATCAAACATCATACTAACAAAATATAACACTACATTTCCTTACCTCTTAAAGTCCTCTTTTGCAAACCTTGAATCCTTCTCCACTAATTTGCACACACTCTAGCCCTCTTCCACTCTAGAAGCTCTCAACTCACACTTTCTCATAGATTTTGTAGTGAAAGCTAAGTGAAAAACCCAAAATGTAGAACCATCCCCTCCTTTCATTAGTAGATCTGCCAAGGGACAACCATGGCCCCACAATCCCCTCAGCAGCAAAACTTTCACAATTTCTCCATTTTGGTTGAACCCCTTCCCGAGGTCAAAAACATGTGTATGAGTAGTCAAATTAAAGTTATTTGAGTCTACTTCCAATAGAAAATGAATCAACTCATTTGGAGTTTTGTACAAATAGTTATTAGTAAAATAGTAAGCAAAGGTCAAAGTTGATATCGATTATTTTTTACATTTGACAACGATTTTCGAATCGAGATATATTTAGACAAGATAAAAAATGAGGAGTTTTTAACCTTGATTGACAACCGAAGCAAAAAAGGATCATGATTTTGCCTCAATTCAAAAGAACTGAAACAGTAAACAAAAAAAATATGGGTTTTTGGCAGCAGTTCTATTAGGAACCATTGCCATAAAAATTGTCGTAGATCTTGAAATGACTATAACATTTGTTTTAGTTGACCGATTTGCCATATTATATATTGATTTGGGGTAGAAAAAAATTTCCAACACTATGGCAGCTTGCGTAGTCGATTGTTCTTTTTAGATTTTCAAAAAAAAATCCATTTTCTATTTTTTGTCAATTTATTTTGTTTTTTTCAAACTTTGCAAAAATATTTCACATACTTACACTTTGAATTTTGATCCAGAATTTGTTGTGGGAGCTTTTCATGGTATTTTGGTGCTTTGAACAAATTTTCATATCATTTGGAGTTTTTTTGAATATATTTTCATTTTTACCCTATGGTGTATAAAAGCCTAAAAAACGAAAATGAAAGTTCATCAAAACGAAACTAACCATGAAGGTTCAGTGTTGAAATAAATCGTTGCGTCGGTGAGGGAAAAAGGTAATGGGTCAAAATGAAAAAGTACCTTGTACATGAAACTAATCGGTCAAAACGAAAGAAAATCATCCATAAAGTAGTTAATTAATGAGCATTTTTGCAAAATGAAAGAAAAATTACATATATTGGTTGTTGAAAGCTTCATTGTATAAGGGGTTTCAGTATAGAAGAATAAGAAGCGAAGAGAAAGTGAAGAAGAAATGTGAAAGAGGAGGCTTTGTTATTTCGCGAAATATAACCCTAGGAACATACATTACTTCGGTTATTCTATTAACCAAAGCAATAAAGGCTTTGTGGCCTCGATTTTACTAAAAACTATTTCCTAAATCCTTCCAAAAAAATTATATTTTCAATGAAAATTTTAAAATTTGTTTCAAACTTTATGACTCGGTTTGCGGTATAACCAAAGCATAAAGATTTTTTGGCATCAATTTTCAAAACAACCGAGGCCATAGAGCTGTCCATAAGGCTACTAATTGAAAAGACAACCTGTAATGTCAGGACCCTATGGCAGCGGTTCTGCAAAGAACCAAGGCCATAGGTCATTTCCAGAAATCTTTTCAGTTGAGAAGTCTTAAATTGTCAGTTTTACAGGACCCTGTGACAACGGTTTTACAGAAAACCGAGACCATAAGTCTTATACAAAAAGTTTGTTAGTTTCACAGGACCCTATGACAACGGATATGCGAACAACCGATGTTAAAAGTACACTATGACTTTAGATTTTTTTTTAACCAAGATCTATATGTTCGCAAAAAAAACAAATATTGCTATGTCTTTTTATGCTTCGGTTTTGTAAGAACCGAAGTGTAATAAGTGTGTTAGAAATTTATTTTTTTACTAGTAAAAGTGACTAAAAAATGGAGAAGAAAAAAAAAGTAATAAATACATATATTTGAGAAAAAAAAAACAAAAAAAAAGAGAGCAATTGTTTGGAGTAATAGATGAAACACAAAAAAGTTGATATATTTTAAACCATGTTAAAAGAAATTACTCAAAAGTTTGACATGACAAAATACAATGCTTATTTTAAGTATAAATAATAGTTTCTTTTAACATTTTTCTTATAGGTTTTATTTGTGAGAAGTTATATTAAAAATTGCAAACCTTCACAAAAACTTTAAAAAAAAGTATCCAAAAGTTGAGAACTTATCGATCAAAAATAAGGAAAGAATTAAAAAAAATTATTTTATTAGATTATAGATCATATTTTAAATTTTATTTTAAAAATTGATCTTCGAAACGGTGTAAAAAATTACAATGGTATTTTTTCCTCTTCGATAAAATTTTTGACTTACTGTAACATCGAATAAGTAGAATATAAATTAAAATTTCCATTTAGTGAATATGGGAATTTTATCTTATATTCCTAGAAATCATTAACCAAGGGATGAAAATTTTCTTATCATATACCTACGTGTATAGTTTTACAAATAATACTATTTTTACATAAAGAGCAAAACAGAGGTAACAGGGCCAATAAATAGACATTCATACATTCATATATTTCTGCAGAGGACTGTTTAAAGTAAATGGAAGTATAATTTATTCATTCACATTGAACCTCAGCGTGGCGACCCCACTCAAATTAAATAGGAATGTACTCAGCATCATTACACTATAACTTATAGAAGGTTTGATTTCCCTGTCTTGTCTTTTATGGGTAGCAAGCGAAAGATGTGCTCTATATATACGCAGATAGAAGCGGTAGGGTTGTTATAGAAGCGCAGAGAAAGAGACTGTGGAAGAAGGAGAGAGAGAGAGAGAGAGAAAGTGCGTGGTGAATAAGAAGATGGAGAAGAATGGAAGTGCAGAAGTGAGTAAAATGTACGAGGCAAAGCTCCAGAACAAGAACAAAGCATCGGTAATACCAGCTCCAAGGAAATCCGTCAAGAGAATGATTTTCGAGTCTCTCGTTGACTTTTTTCACCGTTTGTTTTCGTCATGTTAAAAGGAACAAATCCAAATGGAGGTGGTGGAAGAAATGCACACCAAACGCAATTACCGTGCTTCATACTGTGCTGGAAATAGCTTCAAATTTAAATTACAAACTTAATAAACACATGTATTACTTTATATAATTTCGTGCACTGTTATGTTTTGTTTTTCGAATCCATTTGTTGCAATTTTTGTGCCCAATTTAACAGGAGACAGCTAAATATGGTATGTAATTAACGCTAAATATCTATTAAGAATATGGTATGTCAATAACACTAAATATTTATTAAGAGGTAGACTTTAAGTTTAATTCAACTCCATAAAACCGGTTTGTATGATGAGGTTTGTACTCATTTATATATTATAATTTGGTTTTATCTCTAGTCGATGTGTGACTTCCAACAAAAAATCTTTTTACAGAAACTGAATAATGCACTAGTGCAGAATTGACTTTTAATGTCACTCATTACACGTTAGTTAAGCGGGGGTCCGACGTAAATTAATGACCGGTGACATTTTCGTAAATAAGATGGCAATATAGTCGTTAGTTTAGAGGGGTCTGACGTCTATAATATTATAGACGTCGGGGCCCTACTAACTGACGTATATATTTCTGATAGTAGGTGAAAAGTCATTTCTTTTCGCCATATAGACATCAATTATGAGGGGCCCCGACGTCTATAATATTATAGACGTCGGACCCCTCTACATTGACGTCTATATGTCTGACAGGTAGATGAAAAGTCATTTCTTTCTACCATCTAGACGTCTGATCCCACCACCCTGACGTTTATATGCGATTATAGACGTCCGATCCCCCTACACCCGACATCTACATATACCACGAATATTAATTTTTAAATCGAATGGACGTCACATTAGTGCGGTCCCCGACATATATTCGAGAATAGACGTTGGTCTCTGGGGAAACCGACATCTAATTTCTTGTTAAATAACACATTGCGAACAACAGTTACTCGCAATTCACCGTCTTCCTTAGCCTTTTCTCTCTGCAACATTGCATTTCCAGGTGCGTTTGATCTCTTTTGAACCGTTTAAACTTACGTTTACTCCGATTAAAGTAATCTTTGATGTATTATCTTTCGTTTGAACCGATTAAAATGAGTTTCGTTGCGTTTTGGTGCGATTTTTCTCGTGTATTTGGGTAGCGTAGTGCACCTTCTCCCTTTGCTAGCTTCCTCGTAAAAGAAGTTTGCGTCTTTTGGATCTCTTATGGCATTTCAACCAAAACTGAATCTGGGTCCTTGTCTAGTTTTCATGTCACTGTATTCTTTTTCTTTGACGATTGGAATGAAACTAGGCAACGACCCAGGTTCGGTTTTGGGTTGAAATGTCATAAAATTTTTTCTTACGAAGAAGCTAGCAAAGGAAGGAGCTACTACGCTACCCAAAGACACAAGAAAAACCGCACCGAAACACAACGAAAACGCAGTAGACGTTGGTTAATGCCATGTCCGACGTCTATAGTGCCCTTAGACGTCCGTTCGTGTCATGTCCGACATCTATATAGTGCCCTTAGACGTTGGTTTATTATCATGTCTGACGTTTTTATAGACGTTGGACATGGTATTTAACCGACATCTATAACGACGTCGGACCTGCAGGGTTCGACATCCCATTAACATCACTTATAAAGACGTCGGGTATGAATGTGACGTTAAAAGTCCAAAATATTATATGTCTAAAACCCTTTCTACACTAGTAATGTAGTGATGGTTGAGAGAAGGAAAAATTGAGAATTAACGAGTTGATTTAGAGTGTTTTTAACTTTTTGTTATTCGCAAATATTTAGTTTAATAAAATTTTACATTAAAGGATTAGGTTCAAGAATATGAGGAAACAGTTCAATTTTTCTGACGTTCTAAATTTTCCCTCGAATTTCAACTCTTGCACCAAACTAATTGTTGAGAATGGTATAAGATAATTCTCGCTCTATCTAGGTGTGTGTTAAAAGTCAACCCAGATAAAATGAGTTTGCTGTCGATATTATTGTTGATAAATTGTTGGAACACAAAATTATTAGCTTTTTGGTTTAATGCTGAAAGAACATTGTCAACGTGGAAAATGTCGTTGCAAAGTCTCACACGCTCCTTTTTCTTTTCACTAGCTCAATTTTGACTTTTAATCCATAATGTAGATGACACAGCGCAGATAGAAATCGTAGACAGTGATTGAGTTGGACATACCAGTAATAGCATTTAACATGTTTGTTTAATTGAAAAGTAAAAAGTAATATGTAAAATAATGTTAAACTGTGTCAAATAATTTTTTTCCTAAAATAAGACACAACTCAGCTTTAAGGTTTCATTTAGAGCTGTCAAAACGGATAACTCGGTTCGATTCGGTCGGTCCATCACGGGTTAGTCACTTAAAGAGTCAACCTAATCCAATCCGGCTCATTTATTAGCGAGTCAGAAAAATTCGAATTCGGTTCGACCCACCACGGGTTGGTGGGTAAACGGGTTAGTTCACTGACTCATTTAATTCCAATTTTTTTTAAATAAAAAATAATTACAAAATTTCTATAATTCAAATCTAAACAAATTTCACTCCTATATTTCACTTCCAACATGGATGTTTAATTAATTTTGAAAATATAGAACTTAAATATTTTTTTCAAGCAAAAAAAAATAATAAATATTTTTTTTATAAAATTAAAATTAAATTTTAATAAAATAAAATTAGGTAAGCGGGTTGGTGGGTCAACCCGGCCCATCACGGGTTCAACCCGCATGAGTCGGGTTTAAATGAGTCGGGTTGAAATCTGACTCGCATAAAGAAAATACAATTTTTTCAAACCCAACCCGGCCCGAACCCGTGATGGACCAGATTGACTCGTTGGTTGTGACCTATTTTGACGGCTCTAGTTTCATTAATGCAAAAAAATATTTTTATATCATTAACACACAAACCTTGACACCAAAATCCACGGACAACCTTTTTTTATCCCTCTCTCAATGTTATATGCTTCTACATTAATTTCTTTAAGAGAGCCTCTTGTGCACTCATGTTACATTAAATAATTTATAAGTTTGTAGATGGTTTCATTACACTATTTGAAGCTTTTAATTGGGCCACATGGACCTGAGTTACTAATAGGAAATAATCAAGACTTATACTTCGTGCACCCCATTTATTTTTTCCTAGAGTATTTCTTCTTGCACCTCCATAAATATCAAATTTTCAAACCTACCTCTTTATTAAGATTTTCAGTTTCACTCCACCTTGATGTTGCCAAGTTAAATTCATAAACAATTATGTATCCCTTACATTTAATACTTTAAGTTAACGAATAATCCTTTTCTAACATTGATGTTTAAAATTTCATGTCTTTTTCTTAACCAATAATCCGTGGTGCTGTATTAATTATATTTATGTTTATAACTTCTTTTTGTATAATATGGTATTTATAATTCTTTAATTATGTTTTTTTATTTATTTCATGATTGCTTAAATATTGCAATTGAAATGCTAACAAACATAATCCTTTTGAAGAAAATTAAATAATACATGTATTATTCAATCACAGTCTGTCAAACAAGTTATGTTGCTTAAATGTTATAATAATTATTTAAACAATTACTTTTAATTAATTAAAAAACTATTAATAAACTTTAAAATAATTATCAAATCCTAAAATTGAAATTATAATAAGGTGTATGTATATATTATTTTAAAAGGTTTTTATATACCAAGATTAAATTTGCTACAATTATTACTATTATAAGAATTATTATTATTCGTATTAGAGAAAAAAAATATATTGTAGTTTAATATAATTTAGCTGGAATGAATGTTTACCACACTCTTATGTATGTTGAGGTGTAACGAATAATAAGAGTTAAATAATTTCCTTTAAACAAATAGTTGTTTTTTTATCATTTTCAATTTCACACTAGTGGAAAAACGCTGTTTAACGTCAGTTCATAGACGTTTGTTAGAGCTTTACCGACGTCATATAATGACCGGTGGTATTACCGTAAATAAGATGGTAACTTAGACGTCGGTTTCAAGGTAATACGACGTCTATTAAGCAGTACACGTCAGCTCTACCGTAAGCCGACGTCCAAAGTAATGAGGTAGGCGAGAAGACATACTTCTCCAGCGCATTTGAAGTCGGTTGTGATGGGGGCCGACGTCTACTTGGGTGCAGTTAATGCTGGTTACCTGATTCCTAGGCTATTAGATGTCAGGTTGTCAAAAACCGACATCTATGGCCTGTCTGGAAGGCGGGAAGACAAAAAATTTATGCAAAATAGACATCGCATTTCTGGGTGCGCGACGTCTATGTGCCTATAATTAATTATGTGCATCAAACTCCGATGCACTTCCACGTCCGACAGCAGAAAACCGACGTCTATATTATTATAGACGTCGACGCCCCTTCACAATTGTTGTCTACGTCCCTGACAGGAAGTGAAACGTCAATCGGTTCAACGCCCTAGACGTCGGTGCCCCTTCACAACCGATGTCTAATGGGCATTCAAAATTCGGTTTAAATGTTAACTTGGTCGTCGAATTAGTTAGACAACCGACGTCTAGATTACTATAGAGGTCGGTTTCGCAAGCAACAGACGCTCAATTTCATTTTAAATAAACCGCAGACTTTTCACGGCATTCAGTTTCTGATATCGTCTTCCTCTCTTCTCTTTTTTCTCTTGTTTCTCTCTTGCGGCATTGCATTATTGTTTCTGATATCTTTATCGTCTTACTCCTCTTCTTTTTCTCTTTTCGAGCATTGCATCCCAGGTGACTTTTTTTTATGCTTACCGTTTAAACTTTGTTTAGTCTTTCATGGATTATCTTCTGGTTCAACTGATTAAAATTTGCTTTCTTTGTATTGTGTTTTAGTGCAGTTTTGTTCCTTTCTTAGGGTAACGTAGTAACACATTCTCCATTTGCTAGCTGCCTCCTAAAAAAAATGGCGTCTTGTGAATTTCTTTTGGTCGTTTCAACCCAAAAACGACCCTACGTCGTTGCCTAGTTATCGTTTCACCGTGATTTTTCCCTCTTGCGGATGAAAATGGAACTAAGCAACAATCCAGGTTCGGTTTTGGGTTGAAACGCCATAAGAAATTCAAAAGACGCAAGTTTTTTTTCTGGGGAAACTAGCAAAAGGAGATTGTGCTACTAGGCTATCCAAAGACGGGAACAAAACTGCACTAAAACACAACCACTGTATTAGACGTCGATTAATGTATACATTGACGTCTATAGTACATTTTAAACGTCTGTCAGTGTCATAAACCGACGTCTATATAAGTACCGACGTTTAGTGGTGTCGGACATGGTACTGACTTACGTCATTATAGACGTCGGTTATATTCATGTCTGACGTCCCATTGACGTCACCGGAAATGATGTCGGTTGTTTAGTAAACAATTGACGTCACCGGAAATGATGTCAGTTGTTTAGTAAACGTTAAAAGTCCAAAATAACCGACGTTAAACAACGTTTTTCCACTAGTATCATTTTTGTTTTTATTAAATTTTGAGACTTTTAAGTATTCTAATTAAATATCTTAAAACGTAAAATTGACAAATATATGCACCTTAGCCATTAGTAGAGAGTATAAATTTCAAATCAGACTATCAAATAAAGATGGATAAAAATAAATAAAAAATTATATAAAATATTTCATAATTACACTTAAATAAAATTTCATTTATCAAAATATCTATAAATATTGCAAATATTAATGAAATAAAGTTGATAAAGTTAAAAAATTATTTTTTTCAAATTATAAAAATAAAATAAATATTTAATTTAAAAAATATTTTAAATATCTTTATAGTAATCTTTTTTCTTATACATCAATAAAAATTATATTGAACGTAGTATATAAAAAAACATTGAACTAATAATAATTTATATTTAAATATAAATCTTTCATATTTTCAAATTCAATCTATATTATTGAGATGAAAATAACATTAAATTGTTATATTATAATAAATAAAATATCTTTATTGGGAAAATAATAAAAAATTATACTAATGAGAATGAAAATAAATATATAAAAAATAATCAAAAACAATATTCTACACAATAAAAATAAATAACAAATTAAAATATTGAAAAAGTTAAAAATTATCAACGTTATGATATTCCATTCAATAAAATCGCAAAATGAGAAAAAAATGTGTATTCAAGAAAATATCTTTGAAAATTGAGAAACAATTTCAAATATTACTGAAATATAATGAAAATTATTTTAGTCAAATAAAGTTTTTCAAAATTTAAAGATTAAAGAGAATAAAAAATATAAATTTTTATATTTTTTAGTAAATGAAAGACTTATGCAATCCAACGGTTACTTGAAATTGAGAGTTTTTTTTTATAAAAAAGATAAACAAACTAAATAAACATATTAAAGAATAAAAAGAATCTAATATCATATCTAAAATTAATTTTATTCACTGAAATACATCATTTGAATAATCACACAAAAAATGTAGTCAAGATAATATATATATATATATATATATATATATATATATATATATTATTAACAATGTTTATCGAGTTTTAGTATAAAAAATATCCTTATATATTATGAATTCGAAGTTAGTTTTAAGGTAAAAGATATTTGAATAATTTTCATTCTTAAAACTAAAAAAAATTAAGAAATCTTCAAACCCTTACTCACGCCTCTCTCATCCCTCATTCCTCTCAACCCTTTCTTTTTTATCTCTCTCTAACTGAAAAAATCAGAAACATTCACTTAATCCTAATCCACCTTCCTCACTTATCTAATTTGTTTTTATTGGAGGATTGTGTTCTATCTTTTCTCCTTTGTTTGTTATTAAATTTCGTTTTTAAATTTTAGAATTAGAAATTTATCTTCAACGAGATTTGATATTTTGACTATTAAGTTGTCCCGAAGTATTTTCCAGAAAAGAAAAACCGTTATGTGGAAAGGGGATTCGAGAAGGGGTAAGTCATTGTCTAGAAAATAGATTTATGAAATCAACTCTTAAAAATAATTCTAAAAGCATATTTTCCGCTGAAAATAATATTTCGAAATATACTTTTCACCTTCCTGCACATAACCAACGTCAAAACACAGCAAAAAGTGAAGCTCCTGCACATCGTACTAAATGATTTAACATGAACAAATTATTGAAGAGAGTTATGAACAAAGAAAATTGTTGTCGTTGACTTTGTTCCCATATTCAGAAAAGATACCACTACTCGTTCCCTTTCGAATATTTTATATTGATAAGCATATTTTCACTTCATTTTTTTAAAAAGAATAAAAATATTCTAACAAATTACACATCTTCTATATTTGAGCAAATTGTAGAATATTGAGTAGTTTCCAAGAAGAATTGCATTGATATACCAACTAATTAAAAATCCACCATAAATTAGTAAACTAGTAGTAATGAACCTGTTAGCTCCTAGTTGGACAGAAAATTACTTTCCAAAATAAATCATATCATGTAAGTTTATTTTAAACAATTCACATCTCCAACTTGTTTGGTCAATATAAACATGATGTTGTCATTCTGATTTATCATTTGCTGCATAAGTGAAATTAAGAAAAACAACACGCACTGAATTTCAAATTGGAATTTAAACTTAATAAATTTGTTACAATCATGCTCATAGTTTAACTTCTACTCCTTTCATTTCTATAATTTTATCAAAATTGGTAATAAGAAACTAAATGCTTTGCGACTATTATGGATTGATGCTAACGTCTTTTCGTGGGGGGTTTCTTATTTTTTTTTTTAGTTTTGAAATTATCGTAGACTTTAGTTTATTTTACCTTAAAACTTAGAATCCATAATATATGAGGGTATTTTTGTCTACTAAAACTCGGTACACATTGCTAAAATATACCAACTGAAAAAAGAGTATACGCAAAGTTATGAAACCTGATTAAAATTTAATAAATTACAAAGGAAATGTTTAAATAATAACTTTTCATATAATACATTTTAAATTTTAAAACTAATTCGATTGGCGTCTCTAAATGATTTTCCTTTAAAAATAAGTATTATTGAATTGTAAAATATATTATTTCTATAAAAAATTCTTAGTAGCTTTTATTTCATCAGTCTTTACCAATATTGTTTTTACTTGATTGTATTATTCGGCAATTGCTTCATGTTAACTCATTATTAATATATATAAAAAGAAAATAAAAGAAAAAACAAACTAAAATGGCATGTTCATTTTCCATCATCGGTCATCCACAAAAGAAGTTCACACATGGAATATAAAAACTTCCCTTGCTTTTCTGTAGTTAATATTTCACCAACAAATGTTGCCACACAAATTCGAAAGGGAACATTTCCTCATTCAATAAGTAGTCTCTCGCAAATAAAACAGTTCCAAACTAACAACGTGAAACTAATATCATGATTTAAAATTGTTTTTATAAAACCACATCTTCTGAATTACGTTGTTCGTTTTTTTTTTCTTTCTTGTTCAATGATTCTTTTTCTTTCTTGTTCAATCACTTGATTCTTGATTAACCGAACAGTCTTATAGTACAAAAACCATTTTAAAAAATAAATATCCAATTGAGTATTATCAAATTTATAAAACCGATATTAAAGAAAATAAAGCATACTCATAATTAAAAAAAACATCAATAATGGAGGATAATTTAAGAAATTTTCATAGATATTATTTTAGCTGAAAAACTCGCTGTTGGAGAAGGAAGGTTAGGAGAAGAACACAAAATGGCACATTTTTCTTATCAACTAAGCTACGTTGAAATCTGTTATTATGCAAATGCAATGCATCCTTAAAACACCGAAAGAGAAACAAATTACTTTCCATTAGTGGAATGTTCTTTTATAAAAATGAAACTCTGTTTTGTTTTATTCCCTTCTCACTTGCTTTTTTTGTGCCTAGGGCTTTAGTAATATTTGTTGAGTTTAACAAGAAGGAGGAGTTAAAAACGGTGACCTACACAAATAATATTACTTTTCAATCAATCTATTGTGAGTTATTTTCATTAAACCTTAGCAGTGCAAATAGGATCTTGAACCAATTACAAATAATAAAAACTAAATATAAATATCAACTAACTTAAAAATAAAATCACCTTATTCTATCACAAAATAATATTCTACCTAGATAAACAAAAACTCATAACTACCCATCCCTATTTGATCTCTATTAAATCAAACCAAATAATACCAAACTCAAAACAAATAAAATAATAAATCTCTAAATTTAAGTTTATCCTAACAATATTAAGTTATTAAGTAAAAGTTTGAGCAGTTCACGTAAACTCGGTCTTCTTGCGCCAACAAATTAATATGAGAAATCCTATTTCAATATACGTACCCTTCTTATTGTATAATTGCATATAAATATCAATTTAATAGTTCATTTTTAAAAATTGGTTAAACAGTTATCAGTTTTGTACATAAATCAGATTGTATTTCCTTGTTTACACAAGTTAATGTATTTTTTTTTCCACTTTAATTTCTCTCTCGTGGAATATTATGCTTTAAATTATGATAGTACATTTTCTTAAAAGTGGTTACATAAGTTATTTTATTATTCTTAAAGAAGGATAGAGAATAAAAAAAAAGTCCATGTTCTTAAACAATGGCGTGTACTTGGGTTGATTCCTCCCATGCACAGGGCAAAAAGAAACTTCTACCGCGTTTTGTTTTTATTTTTAAATATTCTTTTCATGTTTTCCCCTTCCGACGTTAAATAATCGACCTACGTAAGCCGCTACATGTCATGGTTAGTTCGTCACAGTTTTAGTTAAAGTAACAGCACACATTTATCAATATTTACAAGTAAAATAGTTATAAAAAAAATAAACTTTATAATTTTTAAAAAAATAAAAAATAAAAAAATGTAAAAAATATATGTATATTAAAGTATTATTTTTCTTTTAATTATATTTTTACTGAATGCTATTTTTCAGTCTAAGAAATTAATTTTATGATTCTCAAAATATAAATAAGGAATGAAAATTATATTTAGTCATAAAAACGTGTTAAAACTAGTATTTTATTCTGTACATTATATAAATCAGACAATGACCAATCGAAAAATATTGATATTTGAGGAAAGTGAGTAAATATTAAGACGAAATAACAGTAATTTAAAATGATTAAAAAAAAGTTGTCTATAACTCAAGAACATTTTTGGGAAAATGCAGAAAATTAAACCATTTTAAAAACATATTATATGTATTATTAATTGTAATCAAAATCAATTTTTTATAAGTTTATTAAAATGGTTTAAGATGAATAATCAATTTCGTTTGAATGGAAATTTGAGTTTGAAGCCAAAGAGGAAAAAGTTATTCGAAAGTAATCAGTTACAAATTTTCCTATAGAAAAACATTATTTTCAGAAAGAGCACCTTTACATATAGAAACTATTGTTTCAAACACAAGTTTTATTTTATGAACAACTTTATTTCTAAAAACAGCATAGGTGAAGTAAGTGTTTTGGGAAGGAAATCATGGGTATTTCATATATAATA
Source organism: Vigna reflexopilosa (assembly GCA_027742785.1). NCBI lineage: Eukaryota > Viridiplantae > Streptophyta > Magnoliopsida > Fabales > Fabaceae > Vigna > Vigna reflexopilosa. Next base: position 11,729,264 of record CM050918.1, read on the forward strand.
GATATTTTTTTACATAAATACGATGAAATTTTACTATAGATTTATATTTTTTTTTTTAAATTATTTTTTAATAAAATTTTGATATAATAATAAATATATTAAGATAAAGTTATTTGAAGAGTAATAATACGATGACATACTTTTACATTCATTTAACATAATTTGTAAAGTTGTATATTTTTTTAAGAATAAAAAGTAAAAAATGGTAATGACAGATGGATGTAAAAAAATTAAATGTTTGAAAGAATATTTTTTTTTATTTGAAAGTAATTGATTAAAAAAAGTGTAGTATAATATAATAATGTTTTGTTGTGTGAGGGGGTTGTCTCTTAAGTGGGAACCCCATTCACATTGATATTTCCTTTTGAAGCAAATGATTATTTAATTAAAGTGGGTGCTATTTAATTAAGTGGAAAGAGGTGGCATTAGCGTGGGTGGGAATGAGAGGGTTGAGGTTGTGCTGCGAAGGTGTTGAGTATGACACGAAGGTGGAAGCTGAGCCAAAGGACAAAATCGTTGTTCCTAGTAAAACAGAGTCCTTCCACAAACCCAGGGAAGCAACTGTCATCCCTGCAAAGAGAGTGTGTGTCAAGAAAATGATGTGCTGTTGCTTTATCCGCTGCATGTGTCACAACTGCTGCAAAACCAACACCAACCCTCACTATGCTGCAGGTATTTAACCGTTTCAGTTTCCTTTATTCAGTTATGCTCGTAATCGAGGCTTGCCTGTTTTCATTTTGGTCTCGTTTGTTGCAGCCAATTATGGAAACTAATCAGAACCTAGCCTACTCTCTGCAACTGGAAAATGAAACAGGGACAAACGAACAGTGATCATATGACAGTGGGGAATGGAGATTGTTGTTTAATGCTTCGTGCTTCAATAAGGAATAAGAGTGATTATGTAATTTGTATGACATCATTGGAACTTTAGCATTTGCAAGTGTTTTCTGTTCGTTATTTCAAAGTTAAGGAAATAAAAGTAAGCTTCTTGTTTTTAATTTGCTTTGTTGAGTATGTTTTCTAGCTCTATTAATTCTACCCTTTTAAGTGTTAACTATTCTACATTAAAAAATGTTGATCACAATATTTTTAACACATAATTGATTCGAATTCATGAAATTGGGGTGAAATGCTTATAATAAAATTAAAATTTATGTTTTGAATTTTGATAAATTTGGATCAATAATTTTAAAATATCTCTTAAATGGACCCAACGAGTATAAGAAAAAATAATATTTTTACACACCTAAATTTTTTATATTTATTTGATATTATATTTATTTACTTTTTTTTCTTTTCTTTTTTAAAATTTATAACTATTTTATCTATATATTCTATATCAATATAAAAGTATGTGATAGTATGCTTCCTCTTAGTCATTATCATGAAAGAGTCCTGTTTGAAGGACTATCCACAAATAAACAAATTGTAGGGCAACTAAGGGACCAACCAAACCCCATATAAAGCCACAATCAACTCAGTTGAACTGCATATGATTGAAGGACATATTTTCTGCAGTCTTTTTTTCTCATAATATGATAAATACAAAGTTTGATTAATTTTGTTAATAATTTTTTCTATATATATAAAACTTGATTGATAATTCTGAAATCTCTTTTCTTATTTTTTTTTTCTCGTTGACGAAACTTGTCTTAAAATCTCATATAAGATATCCAAATTAAATTACCTAGTATATGTATGTTCGTAAAAGAAGCATAACTTGTGATAGATGGTGAAATATAATATTAAAAACGCTGCTTTTTTCCTTGGGAATCTGGATTGTGGTGGGATTCCTGACATGGTTTTGATGCCATAAACTCCATTTTTGAGTGGCTCATAGATGATATGACAAGAAAGATCAAAGTTTTGATTTGATTCTATTATGTTTTGATGCCGAAGCTAATAATGTCTAAACCTAGAATCCATAATGAGGAACGGAAGAAGTCTTTTGTGCTGTCATAGACCTGCATGATTATGTAAGAAATAATACAGGCGTTTTTCTTCATCTTTAAATGATAATTAATAATTTACTAAAACTTTTATGTCATTTTAAAAACGTGTTAATGAAGAAAATTTCAAGAACCTTTACCTTCTTAGATAAAATAGTATTTTAGATATTATTTTTAAGTATAAGTTTCCTCAACTATCTTTTGTTGTCCCATAAACAAATTGATCAAGTAGTCTGGGCATATTTTTATAATAGATTATGACAGCTCAAAATCGTAAATGTTTCTTTAAAATAAAAATTTAAATTACGTAAGCGGATTCTGGAATGAAGAAAATTGAGTTTGAATTTTTAATTTTTCAAACTTATCCATATCCAACTTCAGCAAAAGATTATCTTAACAAATTTCAATGAAATTCGTCAAAATGTATATTTAAATTTTCACCTTTACTTTTTATATAATTTTTTATTGAAAAATTTAGTAGCAAATTAGTACAAAACATATCTTACTGTAAAAATCATTATTTAAATTACATAATTTTTCCTCTATTAAAGGCATAATATTGTTGGAAGTCCCACATCGACTAGAGATAAGGCCAAATGATAATATATAAGTGAGGTGCAAACCTCTATAAGTGAGGTGCAAACCTCACCTTACAAGCCGGTTTTGTGGGGATGAGTTAGGCATAAACTCACTTTCTAATAAATATAATTATTTCATTTATTTATAACTATGATAAAATAATTATTTCTTTCTAAAAAAAGTTTGAAAATTAAATTTAAATAACTAATAACTATTAACCGGCAACTTAGCTGATAAAAATAACTCAGAACGTATCAAAATTTGATTAACCTACGACTCAAATGGTTGAATATGAGTGACATTATATTAATTAGATTGAGTCTAAATCTAATAGTTAATCACATAGCTCTCAATTTGACATATGGGTCATGGATAAATTTTAATTCACTTTTGAATAAGTTTTCTTTTAAAGAGGTCACAAGGGTAAAAAAAAAAAGGGTTAAATATGTTTTTAGTCTCTATACTTTGAGGCAATTTTGGATTTAGTCACTCTTTCAAACTAAGGTACAATTTAGTCCTTCAACTTTAAAAAATTCTGGTTTTAGTCATTTTTATCAAATTTTTTTAACTTTATTTGCTGTTTCAAATGCGTTTCTCAATTAACATTGAAGCAAAAATGTGTCAAACAGTGTAAACAATCCAAATGCTATAATGAAACGTGTTGAAACAGCAAATAAAGTTAAAAAAATTTGGTAAAAAAGACTAAAACTAGAGTTTTCTAAAGTTGAAGGACTAAATTGTACCTTAGTTTGAAAGAGGGACTAAACCCAAAATTACTCCAAAGTATAGGGACTAAAAACATATTTAACCCAAATAAAAATTACAGTGCTTAAAGCCTCATCTCTTATAAAATTACACTGTTAGTGGTTCCATTATAAAAACTTTTATTAATTCTTAAAAACAGCACATTTAGCCTGAGTCAAATGTTGAGTCAAGTTATCTCCATCCAAAAATTAAGATGTGGAGTAACTTAGAATGAAAAAGATTGAGACAGGTAGACTCATACATAAGGTTGAGACAAGCTAACTTATGCCAAACTTCGAAACGCGTCAACCTAGACCAAATGTTGAGATGAATCAACTAGGCCAAAGGTCGATAGTGTCGACTTGGGTTGAAGGTCGATATGTGTCATCTCATACTAAACATCAAAATGGTCAAATATGAGACAAAGATAAAAACGAGTCAAAAGTAGAGATGAGTCAACTTAGATCCAAAGTTGAGACAAATCTAGAAACAAGAATGAGACAGAAAACTTGCTCATACCTAATATTTTAGTAGTAATATAAATATGTTTCTTTCATATTTGATTTAAAAGAATAAATTACATGAAAATTTATAAAATAAAAATTATCTTTAAGGTATATCTTTTAGACAATTTCAAATACCTTATTAAATCTTCAATTTGAGAGAAAAGTGAAACAAAAATATTAACTTTAAATGTTTAAGTATGTAATATAAGAAAATCGCGTACTACTTATGAACATCATAATAACAAATTTTTTTAGGAAATCAAGTTTATTGATGAGTTACCAATAGCTAAAATTCAATACTAAATTAATTGTCAATAAATTTTACTAAAGGACTAGAAAATTGTTTGGTAATTACTGTCGATGACAATCAACAAATATATGTCAGTAGATATAGGTAGTTTCTGGTTATCGATAAAATCTTTCAATAAATGTTAGTATTTCTCCTCCCTGTTTTTCTCTTTTTTTTTTCTGTTTTTATTTTCTATTCATCTTCATCTTCTTAATCATCCTACTATTCTCCTCCTCCTTCTATCGCCACTGTCACATCCACCACCCTGTCTTTAACTCTTCTTCCAATTTTGGTCGCCACATCGCCAAGCCGTCATCCCATGCCATTCTTATCGCTATTGTGTCGTCTCTTCCTCTTCTTCTCCTCTACCTTTTCTTCTTTCCATCAATATTTTCTTAATATATAAAAAAATCACATCAGACTTGATAAAAAATTATTGTTTCCGATAAAAAATTATCGTTTATTTTGTAGACAAAAATATTTGTGAAAGTAAAAATTACAAATTACCAATGAAATTATTAAAGAATTGGATCTTACAGATGAATTTTTTTACTAACAATTATCTGTTATTAATTTAAATTTTAAAACTTTTATGTAAAATTCATCAATAAATTTAAGTTTATGAAAAAAATGACTGATAATTACAAAAATTCTTACCATAATCATATTAAATTAAGTAAGTAGTTTATCTATTTAAATGTAGGACTTCAAAACATTATTACATCCTTTTAATGGTTGATGTTTATAACAATTCCACACAATTGACATTGACTCGATGGTAGTCTTTCTTGCTTTAAGACTATTTTACTTGTTTAGTTTATAAATATATTTTTTTAATAGTTAACTCTCAATAAAAACTAAATATATAAAGATTTAAACATAAGACATTTAAATCCAAAAAAAACTCGTTCATTAGGTAAAAGATATTAAGATTTAAGTATTACATAAAATCATAAAATTCAATATAAAATTCTCAAAATCGTCATTTCTTATATGATCAATGTCTATAAAGACTTGATTCTATTGACGTTAACTTAATCTCTATACCTTTTTATAGCATAAATTATAACATAAAATATTTGTTTCAAGTACAAAATATTTAAAAAGTTATTTTTATTCCATTCAATAGTTACATATTTACTCTTTTGTATCCTTTTCTCTTCATAATTTTACCAATATATGATTGATAGTATTGTTGTTGACCTTTGCTTGGACTACATTTTCATCTCTATGATGTAAACTCCGAACCATAATCCATTATCACTGTTGTATTTTCATATCATCATGGTTGCTATCATTACTATGGTGAAAATAACCATTCTTATTTTATATTATTATAATCACTGTTATCATTGTATTGTTTTAGTGCAAGAAAATAATTCTACATCATTTTTAAATGTAAATTGTATATATGGATTTCAAAATAAATTTAGAAAAATTTATTGAATGTCAATTATAGATTGATGTAAAATATGTCAACTTATATATTGATTATGACTATAAGTGATGTTAAACTATCCACGTCTGTCTATTTTACTTTAGTTATTATCATATTAATATTGAATGTATAATTTTTTAATGTTCCGTCTATTTTGAGAGTAGTTCCAACTTGCAAAATAATTTTTTTCATGCCTAAACAAAAATATAATTTAAATTTTGAAACTATTTCGGATTGTGGGGTCGAGAGTAACTCCTTATGCTGTTTTGTCTTAATATTATTCTTCTCATTAGTAAAAACTCGATCTTTTATCGTGTATATTATGCCACGGTTCAATAGAAACCGAAGCATAATATTGTGCGGTGACATTTTTGAAATTATATCGAAAGTATAGGTCGTGGTTCCAGTCAGAACCGCGGTCTATTCCCCCTACAAAATTCTGACATTCCTGCCAAGTCAGATTTGAAATAAAATTTCAGGGGAATAGACCGCGGTTCCCCTCAGAACCGCGGTTTATTCCCCTTGCAAAATTCTGACATTCCCGCCAAGTCAGATTTGAAATAAAATTGCAGGGGAATAGACCGCGGTTCCCCTCAGAATCGCGGTCTATTCCCCCTGCAAAATTCTGACATTCCCTCCAAGTTAGATTTGAAATAAAATTGCAAGGGAATAAACTGCGGTTCCCCTCAGAACCGCGGCCTATTTCCCCTGCAAAATTCTGACATTCCCGCCAAGTCAGATCTGAAATAAAATTGCAGGGGAATAGACCGCGGTTCTAAGGGGAACCGCGACAGAAAGTGGGCAGAAAATTACAACATTGTCATTTCAGATCTGTTTAAGATTTTTTTTAATCAGAATAGGCCGCGATTTCCATGGAAACTGCGGCCTATTCCACTCTATTACCTCGGTTTTATAATGAACTGCGGTAGTATCATTTAATTAGGTTAAAAAGATATCAGTGAACAATTTCGTCTTCCACGCGAAAACTCTAAAACTCAAAGCTTTCTCCTCTCCACCGTGCCATTCCTCTTCGCCGCGCTTCGAGTGTCTTCTGCGAGGTGTTTCTTTACCGTCGTGCCATCATCAACTTCCACTTGGATATCGTCAACTTCCGTCGTGCCTTTCTCTCTGAAGCCCTCCTCTCCGCCGCGCCATTCTACTTAGTTTCTTCTTTCTGGTGCTTCGAGTGCCTTTCTCTCTAAAGCTCTCCTCTCCGTGTCATTAACAATGCGTCTGATTCCAGGTATTGCCTTTGATGCCCTTCGTCCTTTTTGCGTTTCTATGCTTCAATTTCACGATGAACCGCTTCATGCCTTAACTGTCAATTATAAATTTTCAATTACACATCATCGTTGCACACAGAAATTACGTTTGCATAAGCACTTTTTTTTATTGTATTTGGAATGATATTTTATACGTTGTGAAGATTGTCTAGTTATTAGATACTTTGGGTGTTGGGGTGCGAAAACGTAAAGGAAGAGATGGGGACATGTGAGCGTCTCAGGATGCGCTGCAGAGTCTCGGTGTAAGGTTATGTGTGAGTAAAGTGTGATCAAGGGAGTATGACAGGGGCTTTGTTATGAAGGTTGAATTTAGGTTGAATTTAATTAGGAAGATGAAGTGTATTGAACTGGAACATGGCAGAGAGCTTATGAATATGTAACGTAAATGGTGAGGATAATAGAAAGTTGCAGGGTGGGACCGTGTATAAAAGTTGAATAGACGATTTTTTTTTAAAAAAAAAAGGGTTTTGGTCGCGGTTGTAGCACAAACTGCGCCCTATTCTCCAGCCTTTTACCGCGGTTCAAACCGCGGCCTATTGTTTTAGGAATTTTGTTTTTAAAAAGAGGGGGTTTTCCCACGGTTCCAGGGGGAACCGCGGTCATATCCCTAGCTTTTTACCGCAGTTGGAACCGCGGCCTAAAGTCCCAGACTTTTTACCGCGGCCGTATATGCCACGGTTCATGAACCGCGACGTATATTAAAAAACAACCGCGGTTGTTTCCCTTCGCTGCACTAGTGTCTTACAACGTTCTTCTTTAAAGTCCAAGCTGAGTGAGTCCTATTCTTGCTTTTCTTACAATGTCTTTTTATTCTTCCTTAAAGTTCAAGTTGAGTGAGTGACTACCTCTCAAAGACAATCCCATGCTCAAGTCAGTTAACTTATATCGATATGTTATTTTACTTAAGTCTTAAATGTATAATAAATGCAACCACCTACCTCCTTATCTTGTCTCTATATTTATAGATTTTAGAGTGAACTTTTGATTAGAATTGACCTAATGTCCCATAAGTGTGTTTTACTTTGTTAATCATGTTGAATTTATACAAATAACTTTAATATGCAAAATAACGAGTGGTTCCTACCAATCCGTCACATGCCATTGTGAATTATAAAATACTCTTAATGAGGATTGACCTAACGATCACTTTAAAAATACGTTAATCGGATTATTTATGATACAAAATCCATCATAAACCAAATGTCAGAACATAAATAAATAAAATAAATTACAACGTACAAACTTTAAAACAATTTTAATTGCCTAATACCATATTTCATGTAATAAAAAATCTAAAACTATTACATGTTTAATTATGTATTTCTAGCACTTAAACATTTGTTTGCACATCGATTACTAATGTCATTGGTGATCTCCATGGTTAAAGATTCTTTTCTCTAAATACATGAAATAAAAAATAATTATAAACAGAGTATAAATATACATTTACATTCTAAACTTATAATGTTATCTTATTTAATTTGAATATTTTATTGTTATTTATTATTATAAGTAACATTCAGTAGGTAATTGGTGTGTTCTCCATCATAAACATACTAGTCTTGAAAATTATTTATTTACGAGAAAAAATTGAAAATTATTAGCATAGTATGGACCAAGAATTAAAAGTTTAATGCAATAAAATAACCAAACAAACGGAAAAATAACTATAACATATGAATAATATTGTCCATAAATAAATTGACAGTTTGATCAAAATAATAATTAAATACAATATATATATATATATATATATATATTATTTATTTATTTTTTTTTTTTTTATTAGAAATGGGTTGGGGTTGGGCATCTTGAGGTTAAAGCTTTTCAAACAAAATAGCAGTTGAGTTGGGGAAAAACCACCATTACAGAGAAATATTAGACCCTACCATTTATTCCATAAATGTCTCAAAGGTCAAAAGCAAGGAGTAAGAAGAATATGATATATCCACTACCACCATCTTCGTATCCAACCGTTACCCAACGGAACCTCTCCCCGGTACCCAAATTCAAATATAAACACTCTCAAAAGCAAAAGCAAAAGACATTCATTCCCTCACTTTCCTTTCTTTTTCAAATGCTACTATATCAAACTTCAACCACTCATTCCCATCTTCTTCTTCTTCTTCCTCATACTACCAATTCTACTATCTCCTTTCTCAAAATGGGTTGCTGCGTTAGCAAATGCAGACCCGACACCAAACCCTCCCCAGAACAACATCAAAACCAGTTCAACTTCAACCTCCTTCAAGACAAACTTCCTCCACCACCTTCCACCCTTTACTCCTCCACCAAAATCTCTCCCTCCCCTCCTTCTCCAACCTCTTCCACTTCCTCCATTTCCTCCTTCACATGTACCACTTCCAACACCATTTCCTCAGCCTCCTCCCTCTCCACCGCTTCCTCCTCCTTGAGCTCCAAGGACAGGTCCTTCTCCAACGAATTCCTATGGTCCTGCTACAAGGACAACCCTCACATCACTCGCATCAACTCACTCAGGGAAGCCTCTCTCTCCTTGATGCCACCAACTAAACCCCGACCTCATCATAGAAAGCTAACAAACGTAAACCCATCCCCACCTCCCAAACCCAACTCGGCTACACGCAGGCAGTCTCCACCGCCACAATCGTTTTCTATGCCCCAGAAGAGGGTTCGCTCAAACTCGCCAACGAATCTGGGCAGGCAGAAGAGTTTCCGGAAGGACACGGAGAGGTCTATTACTATTAACTATGCTTCCGACATGCACAGTAGGACTCTAAGGTCACCCTCTCCGAGCAGAAGATATATCGGAGACAAATGTGGGAGTGCTAATATTGCAACGGACAACGTTGTTTCGAGGAGAATGGTGAACAATCCGAAAGTTAGTTTTCCTGATGTTCATTCTCATCATTCTGGTTTGCCTTCAACGAGGAAAGAGAGTGTTAAAGCAGAGAGTCAAGGAAGAGTAGTTAATTCTGGTGGTTTAAGGCAGAATGAAACATGTACTTTCAGGGCTGGCTCTAAAGTTGATGAAACTCTGGCTAAGGATGACATGGACTTAACTCTGATGGAGGATATTAACAACCCTCTTATCTCCTTGGACTGTTTCATCTTTTTGTAGAAAACACTGTGTCCTACATTTTCATATATTTTGGTGTCCATATAAAGTTCCCAACCAATTTTCTGCTTCTTTTTGTTTGTTTGTTTCATATTTTTAGTCTTTTTGATTGTTTGTTTGTTGAATGTGACAAAATATTCATAACTGTCCTTCCTAGAAGTTCAAAGGTTGATGAAATTCTAGTTTTAGTCTTTTAGATATAAGATGAAAAACACTGGTGTGTGTTTTCTTCCTGGTTTGAATTTGTTATGTTTGAGCATAACCAGAGAGAGTCCTGTATAATGTAACGTTTGAGATGTGATTTACATTTCATTATTTAATGTTTTAATATAATATATCAATACGATGACTGATAAACAATCATGAGAATTTTTATTTATCGCTCTATATTTGGAATAAATTAAGTAAATGAGCAAGAGAGTGTGTTAAAGACGACTTCGTATAATGGCTTCAAAACAGAATTTTATTTTATTTCTATTTTGTTTTTCATTTATACGAAAGTTGTCATTATTATTTAAATTTTATTTTCAAATTCATTTAGATGTAATATTTAAAAATATTATTTTAATATTTAAATTTGAGTTAAATATGATTTTTATTCCTTAATTTTAAGTGAAAATTTGAATTAGGTATTCTTCAGTACTTTGGCGAGTTTAGTACCACAATTTTAGAAATATATGGATTCAATTTTTTTAGTTAAATTTTGTTAAGTTTATTTGATGTTTCAAATATATTTTATGTTGAATTGTTTATACTGTTTGACATATTTTTTATTCAATGTTAGTTAAGAAACCTGTTTAAAAATCTTAAATAAATTTAACAAAATTTGGTTAAAAAGACTAAATATCAAGTTCAAAATTCCGAAAATGAACTAATTTCAATTTTCACTTAAAATTAAAGACAAAAATATATTTAACTCTTTAAATTTTAAGTTAAAATATACTTCTAATTATTACTTTAAAAATTTAAAATTTTTATTAAAGTTGCATTAAAAAGAATGCCTTCAATATTTTGCATTTAAATTATATAATTTGAATTTTTCTCTAATTTAGGTTAAATATTAAGTATTTTTTTATGTAAAGTAAAAGTGAAGCATGAATTAAAATAAATTTGCTGAGCTTAAAAGTAAAAATATTATTAAATACAAGAAAAAAGAACATTGCTAAAATAGGTAAAAATATTTATTAAAATATTTCTTGTAAGCAAGTTTTTATTTGTCAATTCTTTAGGTATTTGTTTGGATTCTTGTAGGGGATTTGTTGTAGTGGTTTAAGTGTTCTTTATAAAAGGCTTAATACTTTTTTTTATTTTTTGGAAGAGGAATTGTGTTCAAAATGGTTTTATTTTTTTTGAAATGTTCGAAGTGATCCCTCGTATTTTTTATTGACCACTTCACTTTTTAATGTTATATATTTATAATTTTATATACTTTTTATTTTAACTCATGGAAGTAGTACTTTTAACATGTGATTTCCATTTTATTATTCTTTACTTATTTTTTTATTTTTTATTTTAATCCTTTTTATGTTTTGTTTTTCAAACTTTTATATACATTTATCTTTTTATTTTAAATTATTTCTTAATGATATGGTTGTTGAAATTTTTAAATTTTTTATGTTTCCTTAAATTTTTATACAACCATTTATTTTTTAAATATTTTTTATTTTTAGATATTTGTTAATAATTTAATTAATGAATTAAAAATAATGTTTTAATTTCTTTTACTTTATTAAAAAAGTTTCGTGTTCTTATTTTATATAAAAAATCATTTTGAAATTTTTAATAATTCTATTATTATCTAAACTATATTTTTTTTAAATATATATAATTTATTTATTAAAACTTTACATATAAATATTAATTTAAGAAACCATAACAATATTTTATATTTTGAGATATTTTTTAATAATTTGATTAATATATTAAAATTAAATATATCTCAAAATAAAAAATATATATATGATTGTATAAAAATTTAGAAAAACATAATTTTTTCAAAATTTATGAACCATATTATTAAGAAATATTTAGATTTAGAAGATAAGTTTGTATAAAAACTTGAAAAAACATAAAAAGTATAAACTGTAGAAGAGAAAAAAATTGAAAGTCAAATGCTGATAGTAAGACTTTTATAGAAAACTAGAAGTTGTACTTTTTTGGAACACGATTTCATCATCTTTAATAATTTGAAGTTGTATTTGAAAAACACAATTTTATTTATTTATATAATTTTTAAATTTGTCAATATTAGTAAATTTGATAAAAAATTTGCACTAGTGAAAAAATCTATACGATCATGAGAACACATATGAATTCCTTTTTATCTATACGATCACGAGAACATACATGAATTCCTTTTTTATGTTGTGTATTATTAATGTATTTTTATTATCTTCTTCTTTGCTTGCAATTTGGTGTATATATAAAATGGGTTGATAATAATTTATGGACGATGTTAATGAATGAACAACAAATTATAAAATCATTATTAATCATTATATTAATTAAGTTAGATATTATTTTATAAACTAAAAATTACTAATATATAAAATAATCTTTATTATTAAGAAAAATATAATTAATTTATCAATTAGATTTTAAATTAGTATCTAATATTAGATAAAAGAAATAACTATTTTAACTATTTACTATTAGGAGAAACTCTTAAACACCTAAAGCTTTAATTTTTAAAGATTTTGGTATCTTTCAAGAGATAATAAACACTTAAACACAAATAATTGTGTCTTTGCATGAGTTTTGATTTGGTGTAGCAACTTCTTTTGTAAAGTTATCTTCTTGTCCACATATCTTTTTAAGTATAAACTTTTTCAAACATAATTTATCCGTTTATATATTTTTTCCCCGTACAATACCTAGATTAGTAATTTTCATACAATACCTAGATTAGTCATTTTTAAATTAACTTGCACAAACATATTAGTTTTTCTACATGGTTGTTAAGAAGACATTGATACTAAGATATCTTCAAAAGCAACTAAACCATTGATATTCAATTTAATTCGGTATTTATATGGAGCCCATTCAAATTTATAAAAGAAATTATAAATTCTTAAAAGATGTTTAAATTATTTTAGCAAACTTTTATTATTTTTATCAATACAACCAAAATGATAAAAATAATAATGTATTTTGTATAGTATGTTCGTCTAGTCAATCTTCAATTGTCACTCAACAATCGAACGGTCTAACTTCAAAATTAATGAACTTCTAAGTCGAGTTCATTTGACTGACTATTCTGGGTTTGGACTAGCTTTTTTAAACCAAAACTTGGGGTCAAACTCCTATAGATCAACCACTCAAGGCTGAGCTCCTCTAGGCATAGCTCCTTTGGTCGGCTAATCTGAGTCGACCTCTTGGGCATATTATCTGTGACTAATCACCCTGATTAAATGACATGACTGACTAGTTATAGAATGGTCAGATTAACAATGGTAATGACAGATCAACCTATTAATGTCAATTTAAGAAATGATAGGACTATAATAAATAGGAAAAAAGTTAAAATTCCATAACAACCACTATGAATAAAGCTCGAAGACATGACTTTTACATACATACATCATTACCAATTGATCATCTATTAACTTTAGTATCGAAGTATCTTCTGAAGGTACTATCTAAGCTGTTCTAAACAAACGAGAAACCTTAAATACCTAAAAGATGAGAGAGAGAAACAAAATAGGATAAGCAATGTGGTTTATGAGACAACCTGTTCGGTATATAGCACAACCCATCCTATCTATGGCACAACCTCCAGTCAACACCCGAAACATATTTCAATTTGTTAAAAAGTGACTTAGTCATTTAGGAGTGGATTTGTGAAGTACTAAAGTTAATTAATAAGAATATGAATAGCTAAATAAAGGGAGAAGTAAGCTATTGAATAATAGATGGAGACTGCCTCTACAAAAGTACTGGGCTACGAAGTGGTCCATTAAAACTGAGTTCAAATATTAGTTCATGAACAAAACACATATTTTATATAGAAAGAGAAATTCAGTTCTGTAGAGTTTAATTCAATCGAGTTTAATATTATTAAACACTGCAGGGCTAACATTGCGGCCCAGTATATCAAGGCCCAACATCAGAGAATTAGGGCCAACAATAATTGCCTCTTAACAAGTTGTTTATGCTGATCTTCAACGTTGTTTTCTTTTCACACCTCATGCAAGATGAGGGGAAAAACAGAGGAATCAAATGAGAAGGGAAAGAAAAAAAGAGATTGAAAGTATATAAATGTAGTAAAGGACATGGTGCAAAAAAGTGAAATAAAAAGAGAGGAGAGTTGAAAATTAAATTTAAAACAAAGTTTAATAACTTCTCTTGCTTTTTATGTTGTCTCTTCCAAAGTTGCTGTCTCCAAGATAAAAAAAAATAAAAAAAAAATTACAGCATGATACGAATATACGCATGCTTTGAAAGTTCCAAAATGTATCGGATCTTTATGTTGGTGGGTTTAAAAGGACAATTCAGATATAAAATGGGAAACATTCAAATTTGAGTTAAGATACCTATATATGATTGTGACTGCCAAAAAATAAAATCTCATATACTAACACGTCGATGTGCTAAAAGGACAAGTTACGACTTCTTTTTCTTTTTTTTAGTATGCGTGTGATCTTTTAGCTAAGATTAGTTGACTTTTTCTTTTTCTTTTTCAATAAATTTGTAATATCTTGGATATTTTATTTTAAACCGTGTGGATATTGTAATATATATATATATATATATATATATATATATATATATATTGTTTCAAGTTATGTAACATTGGAGTGATTTAATAATAATAATAAGTGTCAAAAGTCAATTACACAATAATTAAGACAGCATCTTCAGCACAAATTTAAGTTATATGTTGTGATATTGCTTTTAAGATTTTTTTTAAAAAAACATATTAGGATGATTAATAAAAATAAGTCGATCATTAAGTGATTATGACATTATTTTTTTAACTTAATCTTATGTTTATAGTTTTTTATTTTAAACATATTATTTAAATATTTCATGTTTATTTAATGTGAGATTTTTAATTTATATTTAAACTTTAATACATTTACATGTGAGACTTTCAACTAAAGTTTAAAATTTTAATAAACTTCCTGAAGAAAAAATAGTTAAATATTAAGTATTTTTTCTTTAAATAAAGTCTTTTTATACTTTGTTTATGATTTATCTTTTCATTTCGCATCTTGCTATTATGAATAATGATTTGTTTGTTCTTATTGTGTGTTTTTCCTTTTTTTCTGTGACCACTTCTATGCTTCGCCGATAAAAGTCCTTGTATTATTTTATAGTTACAGGATTGTTTAGTGTCGTTTTAATCCTAAATTTAGATGAAAAATGACATCTTGTGTGTTACATGGTCCTTGAAAGTTGTCGAAACTTTTGGGTCATACCTGCAATTTGGTAGAACCTTAGATTCTGAAATATTACGTAGGCATGGGGTTATTGGATATGGTAGGCGTGCGTACTTAGATTCTATTCTATATAAAATACTAAACTTTTTTCTCTTAATGATGTTATTTAGTGCAACAACGTGAAGACAATAATAAAAAAAAAACACTTGAGACTTTTAATCAGTCATTTCTGATATTTTCAATTTTAAAAAAGGAATTAATAGAATATTTTCATTATGTAAATGTTTCTACAGTATTATTTAATCACAAAATGGTCACGTATAATTAAATTTTATAATAAGTATTTAAAAAATCTATGTACTATGATGATTCGCGATAACTATAGTAGAAATGTGAATAGCTAATTGATATTAATAAGAATAGGAAAATTAGTTTTAAATCATAATTAATTTTTATAGTTTTGTTTAAACTCAATTTTTTTTAATGTAATTGTATATTTGCTATAAATGACATGGATGGATTAGACCATATCTTTAATGGGACATGAAATGAATTTTTTAAAATTTGCATTTAACACATCAATACTTTTACCTTTGGTATTTATTATTATCTATGTCTTGATGTACTTGACTCATATCCAGGTTATGTTTTTATGTGCTGTTTTAATTTCTTCTTAAGTTTAATTCTTCCCTCTGTGTTACCTTAAACTAAAATATAAGAAATTCAGGCGAAACAAATTCAACAATTTAATGGACATTTTTTACACTAAAATATACGAAAACTTTCTCAAATATTATACAACTCAAATTTATTTCAAATTTCAATGACTATTATCTTTCTTATATATTTCATCAAACTTATCTAAAATTATAAAAATAAATAATTATTGACATAAATGAACCTCTCCCACTTTTGTAGTGATATGTTTTATGATTCGTTTAGCATTAACATTTATACGTATACTTTTTATGTTACAGTCTGTTAAAATAAATATTGTGTTAAGACATAAAAGTCAACGTTAATTAGTTGATATCGTTGAATTTGTATTTTATGTGTGTGTCACTCTAAAACTCTTGGTACTAATATTTTAGTGCTATTTTACAGACCTAAATTGATACTAATATATTATTAATTTTTAAGTTATTTTTTAATTAAACCAATTTAAGGTATTTTTATCTTTAAATTAAAGCTCGTAAGCCAATATTAAGGTATTTTTATTTAAATATTTGTTTAATTTAATGTATGTTAAGTTGATGTTAAACAAAATATACTTTTTTGATAATAATTTACTTTGCGTATTGTATAAGTTTCTCTTACTCATGATAGTATAAGATTTATTTCTGATCGATTATATGTATGTATGTTATGTCGATATATACTCGACTTATATATTCAATCAAGATGAGATCATGACCAATCAAACTGCTAGTCTCAATAATTCATAAATTAAGTCAAGGAAGTCCATAATTAACTACAATAATGTAATATTAATAGGTAATTAGGTCATGTGGCTCAGGTCCATCCAGGTAAGGACCTACAAATAATAGTATATATAGCACATTCTACAAGGTACATTATTTGTGTTCATTAATTACCTTATTATTACTCGTTGATGTAGTTGGTTGAAGCATCAAAGTGTCTTTTGCAGACACAATCCCTACTCAGTTAGGAGAGACAAGTATCCTTGGAGAGATAGAGTAGCTCTAAAGTTGGAAGCTTGGAGAGTTTGTAATGTTTGTTAGAATCTTTACAAGATATATCTGACCCTGTAAGAACAATTGGTGCCCACTGTGAGATCAACTTATATTTTGTGAAGAGAAGAGTTTATGATCTCTACAAGAAGCCAGATGCTAGAGCGAAAGAAGCATGACCCTCCTTAGTTGACATAGCCATTATCCTAGAGTCTCAGGTGAAAATGCAGCAAGAGTTTACTAATTTTAAAAGGAGAATTGTAGAGGAGATGAATGTCTTAAGGTAGGAAAACACTAGGCTTAAGAGGAGGGTAGAGGTTGAAGAGAAGGGAAAGGAGAAGGAGACTCTTAAGAGCGCTATCTAGGTAAATAAGATCACATTTCACCTGCGCACAATCAATGAGAATAGAGAAGAAAATTGTTATAAAATTAGAGGAGAAGCCAATGCCTCCATGGCAACAAGATGAGCTCATCGACACCCCTTCATCAACGACATCATAGATACCTCATTCCCTAAACAGTGGAAAGTCCTTATCCTGAACCACTATGATGGCGGTACTGACCTGATGAACATGTTGTCATATAAATCACCTAAGTCAGTTTCTACTTGTGTAATGATGCTGTCATGTGCAAGGTCTTTCCTACGACCTTGAAAGGACTCGCTTTGAAGTGGTTCACCCACTTATCCCCTACTCTATTGACTGCTTTAATACTTTGACATCACCTTTCACGACACAATTCGCCAAATGACAAAAAAAAACAATTTGAATGAGATAAATTATCATCTTTAAATTTTAATCTTTAAATTAAAAATAATTACACATCTACTAACTTAAATAAATATATCAAATGAATATAAATATTAAAAATAAATAAAATTAACATACATTTTCTACTTTTTAATTTTTTTAAATAATCTTTTGCACCTCGTTATAATCAATTTAATTAATTTAATTAATGTTCAAAATTAAACACACTCTATTATCCACGATTTGAACACTATTTATTTTAAAACAATAAAAATAATTTCATAATTTTGAATTTTTTTAACTAGTTTTTTTTAAATGGTGTTAGAATATATTAATCTGAGTTTAATAAAATTACAATTTGAGAATTTAAAAACTAATTTTACGTTTTCTAGTAATGTTAAGCCCACCATTGAAGTTCCTTTTCAATCTAGAATTTGTAAATGTTATACATTTAACCTTCGAACCTATGCGATCTACGTAATCATCCAGCCCAACTTCGCATTTCCTACATGGTGTCACAAATCAAAGACATTGATAGATATACGTATCTAAAGTCCACAACACTCTCATTATATAAAGTATTTTCATGGATAAGCTTCATACCAATTCTAGTAAGTAAGGTTTACACACAACCACTAAAATTCTCTAATATATTTCAAATAATATAATCTAAAATATAAATATATTTGAGATTATATAATCCCAAAATACAACTTTTATATTCTAGATTATATATTTCGAAACACGAAATAAAATATGGATTTCAGGGACAATACAAAATTTTTCAAAATATAAAAAATCATAAACGTAGATTAAAATTATGGAGCTGCAGAAAGAAATTGTTGTTTTTGTATTTTTTTAATGTCAAATTCAATCCAATCAAATCCTCTTGATTGAGATTGTATTGTGTTATAGGTCAATTATTACATCAAATTTTTTGAAATTTTTTTTTTCTAAGTAATCTTTACAAAAATTAATTTAAAGTAAAATATGTTTGTCCAAATTAATTCAAGACGTCAAAAAAGAAAATAACAAATTTGTTGATAAGATGTTTTGGAAATATAAGTGAATCTTAGTTTCAAATTGAATAAATATGAACAACATATAAGAAAAAAATCTATAAATTTATTATCTTAAGATTATGGATTGAAAGTAGTGTCAATTTTTTATGTGAATTTGACTCAGGTCTATTAATATTGTATAAATGTTTTCTTTAAAAAAATCCATAAAAATAAAAATAAGTATAACAATGAAAGTTAGATTGAATCTTCACTCATCCATAGTAAACTGATCATCTACAAAATTATACTAGCTAAATTAAAACTTTTCCTAGATTTTTTTTATAAGAGATAATTGAACATGTTTCACTTAAGGTGGTATTTGTTTCAAATCATGATTTTTTATGTTTAAGAATTTAATTTATGGAAATGACTTTATAAGTTAATAGATTGAATCACTTAAGATGTTATTTTTCTCCTTTCAGTATTATTTTATATATTTATTATAATAGAATGGATTAGTCTATTATTTTATAGCACTACAATCAAAGTAGTAACTTATATTACCAAATATTATTATAACAATGAGTTCAAATTAAATTTACATAATTTGAGAAAAGAAAAATTAAATATCTAAACTATTTAAACATTATTGTACAATATTTTAATATATAAAAAAGATCAAATTATCCATCTATACAGTTAAAAGTAATAATTTTAATAAAAAAATTTTAAAAATAAAAAAAATAAAGAGTTATCATTAATAAATTACAAATCAACTCATTTTCAATTTAGTTCCAACCCATATAACTTACCAATTAAGTATTTGGATTCAATTTTACTGACATTTAATAAAACTAAATTTTTTTAACCCCCACTTAAAATCAAGCATTGAACAATTCACAAGTTAAAATTTATTTTAACATATCTTTATAGACAATCCACTAAATTTAATAAATAGTAAATAGTAATAGTAAATATAATACATTTAAATATTTGTTCTTGAGTGAAATTTTGGGAAACCTGTTTATTACCGTTGTACTCAATAAAAAATAAATTAATAAATATATTAATTGTGCAGAAATTAAAAGACTTAAAGCCAATCAAAAATATTTTAAAAAACAGTAAAAGTACCATGGCTTACATTTTAAAAACTAATTTAATTCTTAGAACTAAATCAATTGACTTTCTTATAAAATAAATTATTATTTTGTCAAAATTATTATATATATATATATATATATATATATATATATATGTTTCTAACAAAAAAAGTTAATTATGTATTTATCTTTTAGGTATTGTAATGATACGATTTAGTATCAGTTTTTAACTATATCAGTTTAATGTGTGTGGTTCTAATTTTTAAACGTTATATATAATTGCCTGTTGCTTAAATATTATAAATCTATAATCTCAATTTTATTTACGCGATAGAAAACGACTAAACGTGTCCTTCTATTTCCTAGGATACCTCAGTCTAAACATTCCCTTAATCTTGTTTTTGTCCTCTTTGATTGACTTGTTTAGTTGTTAATGCAGCCGCCATGACCGTGAAATCAATTTCACACCACGGAATATGTTGTTCAAAGATTCTGTGTCATTGATTCCAAAATGTTTTCCTGTTCCTTCCTGATTATTCCACCTCTCAGCTCTATAAGTACACTCCATGTGCATTGTCCAATACACGTTCCCTGTTTTTCCTAGTCTGAGCTACTACTAGATAATAATCACCAGTGTCTGTGTTGGAGTTCCCTGAATCCTTCCTTAATTTGAACATCATCATAGATTTTTGTTAACGTGAAATGGATTCAGGTTTGTTGCGATCAGAAGGTGGTGTCGTGTCCCACTTGCCCACGAATTTCGTTTGGCCAAAGGAATATTTGGTGGATGCCGAAGGCGAGCTCCAAGCACCAGTGGTGGACCTTGATGGGTTTCTGAGAGGGGAGGAAGAGGCCACACAATGTGCTGCAAAGCTCATAAGGGAAGCGTGTTTGAACCATGGCTTTTTCCAAGTGATCAACCATGGGGTTGATTCATGCCTCATTCGTGAAGCACATCATCAAATGGACACTTTCTTTAAGCTCCCAATTCACAGGAAGTTGAATGTTCACAAGACACCAGCTTCCATGTGGGGCTACTCTGGTGCACATGCTCATCGCTTCTCCTCCAAATTGCCATGGAAGGAAACCCTCTCTTTTCCCTACCATGACAACACCTCCGAACATGTTGTAACCAACTACTTTAAATCCACCATTGGAGAAGACTTTGAACAAGCTGGGTAAGATATATACATCATGTTTTTTTCTTCTTCTTTTCTATATCTCTTTCTTTGGAGACATTATAAAATGTGGTGTCACGTTCCCAGAGTGATATTCCAGAAGTACTGCGATGGTATGAAGCAGTTGGGGTTGAAGCTGACGGAGCTATTGGCCATAAGCTTAGGCGTGGATCGGTTGCATTTCACGGAGTTGTTTGCAGATGGATGCTCCATCATGAGATGCAACAACTACCCATCTTGCCAACAACCGAACCTTACGTTGGGGACAGGACCACATTGTGATCCAACATCAATAACCATACTTCACCAAGATCTTGTTGGGGGACTTGATGTTTTTTCGGACAACCAGTGGAAGACGGTTCCTCCTCGTCTCGATGCCCTTGTAATCAACATTGGAGACACCTTCATGGTAGGCCATATAAACACTAGCACATTCCATTATATTATTACTACCTTCGAGTGCTGATTTTCCACACACGTTGTTCTTTTTAACACCATTCATGAACTCTAATATTTCTGTTTATCTTTTACCTTTTCCTTTAATCCTATTTCCTGTCATCACCCTGCAACGACTCATTTCCTTGGAGTTATATGGAGTTGTACGTATCCAAATAATTTAACTTTCAGGGAAATATATATATAGGCTGGACATAATCATATATCATTTTTTAATCAAATTTTATATTATTATGTAAGATATTTATACTTTTGCCTATTTATTATATTAAAAAGGTTAAAAGAAAAAAACTTTGGAGAACTAGAGTAAATGGAGTACTTGATATATTTCTTTTTCTTCTAAAATAAATGAGATTAAATATCTTTTGGTCTATGATGGGTCAGTAAAATGGTTATATGTGCATTAGAAAAAGATAATGTAAGGTGTCTATGCTTTTTGGAAGCAAAAGAGAGATGGCATAAAATATTAAAAATATTTAAACTGTATGATTAATCTTTTTGAAAGGAGAGTACACTGAAATTTAATAAACCATATCCAAAAGGTTGACATTAATTCAAGAATGAAAATATAACTCATTCTGGTTTTGAGTCTCGATTTAAATAAATTCACTTAATAATTGGAGTATTTTATTTTTATCCCTTATAAAGATAAAACATCAATATTTTATCCAGCGAAGAATATATTTAAATATTTACACATGTTTGAGCAGATTTGATTAAAGGATTTGATGGGCAGTTTAACCTATTACGGTGACGAAAGTGCAGGCCAACTTTTTATCCACACTGTTTATGACAATTGAATATGAAAGGTGCAGTTTATAAAATATTAGAGATAAGATAAATTTATAATATAAAGATAGTATCTAAAGTATGTTTAGAGTTTGTCCTAAAATGCAAACCTTTTTGTAGGGTTAAGGAGGAATATTACTGAAGTAGTATTTAGATAATGTGTATGTGGTAATTTGGGGAATGATTTGTGGGTAGAATGAAAAGAGTAGATGATATTTATGATTGGAAAGGAAGCATGCATGGTGTAAAGTGAGGAATGATATGATGTTAGTTGTGCAGGCGTTATCAAATGGGAGATACAAAAGTTGCGTGCATAGGGCAGTGGTTAACAAGTACAAAGAGAGGAAGTCGTTGGCGTTCTTTCTGTGCCCTAAAGAAGACAAGGTGTTGAGAGCCCCAGATGAAGTTATTGAGATGGATGGGACGAAGCAATATCCCGATTTTTCATGGTCAGATTTGCTTCATTTCACGCAAAACCACTACAGAGCAGACCAAGCTACTCTGCCAAACTTCTTCAACTGGTTCCTATCTTCCAAAACCACACACTAGCTTTTCGCTAACCTACAAATCCATTCTGTTCTACTACTTTTTCTTTTTCAACCACCTTCAACACAATCTCCCTTCTAAATTCTCCCTGTACTTTTCCCACCTACACTCCAAAACTTTTCTACCATCCATCTCTCTTCCACTTTGCTTATTCACTCGCCTTAATCTTTCGTCTACCACCTTTTTTAAATAAATCTCTAATATATCCATATTAATGTTTAATATTGTTTATATTATTAATCACCCCATTATTATTTTTATCATCAATGTTTTTCTAATATTGTTGTATTTAAGCTTTGTTTTACCTGTAACCTATTATTGCTTTCTGTCATTTCATTTTATTCGTCACCCTTATATGGTCAATTAATCAAATGTCTCCCTATATATACTCTTATGTTCATTGTTAGGCTTTGTTGAAAGTAATTTTCTAGTGGAAAGAAAAGCGAATATTTTCTCTATTTTTATCCCATGATTTGTAAAAAAAAAAATGTTGTTTGAAAATAATCTTTCAACCCATCTTACAAAATGTAAAAAAAAAAAAAAGAGATAAAAATTATGCAAAACTATATAAAAGAAAGGAAATTACAGTATAATCCTTATTTAATTCAATCTACTTTATATATAAACTAACATAATCGATTATATATTATGTATAAAAGTTTTAACAGTTATAATATATAATAACTGTTACAATATACTATATATAATAAATTTATATGGTAATAAATTAATAGTATTAATACTAAAAAAATAATGATATAAATAATAATTAATATAAATTCATAAAAAAAATAATAACATTTACTATTATTATAATTTTATTTTATTTTTTTATATTATTTTATTATAAGGTTGAATGCTTGGTATTGATTATGTATTGAATTTTTATACTGTAACATGTAATTTTAATAGCATAAACCACTAAAATAAGAGTTAAAAGAAGACAACTACTAAAGAAAACTATCAATTTTCAAAGAAGAAGATTCTACACTAGATAACAAAGGCCTATCTAGATTGTTGTTTCATTCTCAACCTTCCGTTGATACACTGGAAAGAAATTTCTCCTAAGCTCACACAATTTAAAATGATCATTGGAAAAGAAAAAAAAAAACACATTCAGATAAACAAAGACAAAAGCAAGAGAAAACTAATGATAAAAAGAAACCAACAAGATATATTAATATTGCATCATACATCACATTTCACCTAAAGTAAAACAACCATCTAATCATGTCATAGACTTAAACATGATTATCCAAATATAGTATGAATGTCGAGTTATAATAGTACCTGTGTTGGGGAGCAGCTGACCTACTCAAAGCTACCACACAAGATTAGTTGTTAAAGTGTCCTTTGCCAAATGGAGAAAGGCTCCCAGACTAGGATCTTCTACTACTCTCATCACATGACTAATCTCACTTAATTTGAGCTTTGATGATCATTAAAAGGTCAGGATAAACCCCAACTTAATTAAGTCCGACCATTCATACTAACAACACTTGAAACCACTAATAAGAAGTTCCTCCTTGGAACTCATTTCCACAACTTTTCATCCACATATACAATTTCATATAAACATTGCAAGCAATCACATGATATCACTAAGTATCCATCAAAGTACAAGAAAAAGTCCATCAAAAGATCACAAAGCAACCTTAAACACACAAGACCGAAGGGCGCTCAATGCCAAGCGCACTGAAAAGAGGTGCCCAGAAAGGGGCGCTCAATGCCAGGGCCACTAGAAAGTAGCGCTCAGGCGCCCAGAAAGGGGCGCTTAGCGCCACACCTGTTGACATCATCCTATGTTTTATATCTTTGATGCACTTGAGACTTATTTCGACTAATCAAATTGGGTCTTTAAACATTGAAGTTAATGTGAAAACATGTTTATAGGTAAAACCAAGTACCACTTTGATCATTAGACTTAAGACTATGTGCATTAGACCATTTGACAACTCCAAAAGTACCCAAACTCGATTCCACACCTTGTAACACCAAATTCTGCAAACTAAAGGTCTGAACAAGTCCTAATGGACTTAGTAACATTCCCCAAAAACCTCATTTTAATCACAACCTCTACACTTTATGTTTTCACTTGTTAGATCCTCCAATTTAGACTAAAATGCAACATAAAAACAACATATTAACCAATAATTGCTCCATATCAGATTCTTGGTTTAACTTACATCTATACAAGTTTATCATAACTACAAGACAGACCTTAAACCTTAGTTTTATATAAGACTTGCTTCATTTAGATTTGTACCTATTAAAACCTCTAAAGTTAAACCTAAAACCTTCTAAAATCACCTTATTAGCTAACACCTATTTCTAACTCAAATTTTTACTATCTCTAAGCCCTAATAAGTTTTAATTAACTTGAAAATAGACCTGAAATACCATATTTATTAATCAAACCCTTATCTCACAAACTTGTCTATCAAAACCTCTACTTTTAACTACAATACCCATAACTTTGATAACTCACAACCCCTTGAAAAATGCATCTAATTCCAATCATCAATGGAACTTCATAACATTCTATTCATCACAATAACATAAAAAACCTCATCATACCAGACATTCAAGCATCATACTATCAATTAACATCATCCAAGCACAATGAATACTAGAACGAATATCACAGTTACAATTAAATCATCCTATCATCCAAACAATAACAGATCATACTTGTAAATTGAAATTTTAAGAATGTGCACTAGCTTCTCTTACCTTTTTAGAAGACCAAACTGTTTTAGAAAACCTTATATCGCTTTCACAGCTCAAAAGAGCTCTATCTGCACCTACAGATAATAGAATCATGATCAGGGTACGCCGTTAGAATCACTTATAAGTAAAGAACCTAAAATAAGACTCAAATCATACATGCGACAAAACCAAATATCACATACATTGGAAAATGTGTAATTAGAGAAAAGAACAGAAAACTAACTTACTCTTTTTGAGAAACTGATAAAGTATACTTGAAGATTTTACCGCAAGAATCACACAAACGGCCTTCAATCTTCAAACAGATGAAAAAAGTGCAAGAACCTTTCGAGAGAAGGACATAACTCTAAAATTATAGTTTTTAGAGAAATTATTTGTTTTAAAAATATTGAAACTCGTTTATATAATGAAATAATTTATATTAAGACCTTTTAATATTAAAACAATTGAGTCTCATTATTTTTAATTCACTACCGATTCTAAATTATAATTTTCTAGATCTTCACAAAATTTATATATTAAACATCTTGATAAAAAGATTAAATATTAATAAATAATCTAAAAATCACAGTGATGAAACAATTAATTTGATAAAAAATAAATTTTGTTAAAATAAATTTTAATATTTAAGTTTGATATGATATAAAAAATGATTTTAAATTGAAGTTAACTTTACCAAATAAACTTTATAAATAAAATTTCTTAATTATAAGTGGTACTTCTTATAAAAAGTTATGATGAATATAAGGAATGCTGTCGGCCAAAAACATGAGATATTATATATTCTGCAAAAGATACTCTCGGCCAAAACATGACCCAAAGCAGAAAAGCAAATGGTAATAGTCCATTTGGAATACTCTCTACACGACAGGAGGTGTTCATTGTCACCTTTTACAAATTTGTTTATTTCAATCGCTGCCCTGTAAGTGACAAATGTTTGGCCCATGATGTCTTTTGAATGGTATGAAAGGAAACTATATAACACAAGACCCGGGAAGCAGTTCCAAATCCATTGGGTAAGAAACAGTAATAGCCATGAAAAAGTTACTTTGAAGCAGATATCATATCAGTGTACGTATATAATTTTGTTAGAAGTGATTTCGAGCCTATTTTGGCGTGAGAACTGTATTCCATTATACGCCAAAAAGAGTTTGTCACCAATCTGAAACACAAACTGCAAGCAGACACTTTGCTGCCATTCTCATACCTTTTTTCGTACTTTTTACCTTTTTTATTTATGAACTGAAAGAATAACGGGACGGGGTAGGCGCAATACTGATGATTGATTGAAACATCAATGTATTACGTACAGAGATGACAGATTCTTCTAAAGAACTTCCTACTCTACTACACAATTTCTCTCTATCTACCCAGCCACTATAGCAAAATAGGAACCCTTTTAAGTCATACAATATCATCAAACATTTTTTCCAATGCAACGATACACTATCAAAACATTTCTTTAACTTTTATTGCTTCAATGCTACCAAAATAAAATATACACCTCTTACATAAAATCAAGGACTGCTTCTCTCATAAAGAAAAATGAAATTATTTACTTCTATATAACTTTCTTTTTAAATATAAATTTAAGTCATTAAATTTTTTCTTACACATAACTCTCAGAACGGGTTCTCCGTTAATTAAGTTCATAGAATTTGATAATATATTTTAAAATAAAGAATAGTTTTTTATTTAAGTTTACAAATAACCAATATCATTATAACATAAATTTTAAATCTAATTCAACTTTACAAACAATTTATAAAATAAGTTTATGTCCACCTGTATTATAAATTCAACCTTAACCTATATAGACATCTGTAGTAAAAAAGAGTTAGACTAGAAAAATCTATTTATATATATTTTTTAATCTTGACCTAAATCACAAGTCCTGAAGAGTGGCCAGTCAAACCAAAACACATTTTCCAGCTCTATATATATCGAAAGTAAAGATAATGAAATATATATCATAAAATATGCTTATTATTCTTTGCCAATTTTTACATCTTGTCTTTCTTTTTTATCACAGCTCATTTCTTATATTATTATTACTCCACGCATAAAAGTTCTATCTATTTTATATGCATTTTATACTTTAATTGATACATTTAGTTATTTATTTATATTAAATATTTTTTTTACCTACTTTAAGTGAGAAATATAAGTTCATTTATGTTGGAATAATTTTCTTCTTTTTATGCCTGTCTTCCGTCTCCCACACAAAAGCTTTAACTTTTTTCCAACGCAAATAATAAATCTCAGCAATTGTTTAATGAACAGCAAGTTTGTCGGTAACGATATACACAGTCTGATTTCTCACTTTCACGTAAAAGAAAAAAATCCTCAGGAAATAATTGAAGAATTTTATAAGGTATATTAACTTATTTTTATAAATTTCATTATCTTATTTATGATTATATGATAAGAAGATAAAAATAAATATTTAATTATAAACTTAATTTAGTTTAAACTTTATGAAAAATTTAAATAATTTTCAATGTCCTTATTAAAATTTTTCATTTTATTCAATACTCAATTTTTATATTTTTAATTGAGTTACTATCATTATAATTACTATCATGATTATTATTATGCATGTTACTACTATCTCCATGTGAAAAATATATAAAAATTTAACTTTGTTAATTTTTATATTTATCATAAATTTGAGTATTTTTAATTAAATTGCGTCACTGTCATAAATTATCATATCATTTTATAGTTATCAATTTGAGTATTTTCAATTAAATTGCGTTACTGCAGTGAATTATCATATCATTTTATAGTTATCACGGTTAAAAGTTAAGAAATTGAACAATAAAATAAATAAAAATTAAATATATTTTTAGTCTTATAAAATTAAAATTTATCTTTTTCTTAAATTTTTATATATTTTAATTCTTAAACTTTAAAAATCAATGAATAAAGTCCTTTTTAACGTAATTATGTTAGTTTTTTACGTTTCTAACATGTTTGCTAGTGTACATTAAAATGAAAATGTAACATTGAAATGAAAATGTGTTAATAAAACGCATTTAAAATGTAAAAAGATTTAACATAATAATTAGTTTAAAAAAAATTTATTTAATTTTTTTAAAGTTACAAATAAATATTTTTAATTTCGCATTATAATTTGTAGACTAAAAATATATTTAACTGTTCCAAAATCTTAATTATTTTTATTAAGTATTATTATTTTGTGTCTTTTTATGGTTGATTTGATTTTTATTTAATATTTAATTTATAAAATAAAATAATGTCCTTCTTTTAAAAAAAAGATAATAAAGATTTAAAACCTTCATTTTTCTTATGGTTTAAGTTTGTGGCGTTTTATTTATGACTGCATAAATCGAACTACCAAATAATTTCTTAATGACTAAAACCTAATTGAAAAATATTTAAATACTTAATAAAAATTTTTTTTAATAAGATTAAAATTGAAAATATTCAAATTTTTATGAAATTAAAACTTAACTAAACCATTTTTTTTCATTATTAGACACATAGATAATAATGATATAGAATAATAATGACATCACCTTAATTAATTGTAATATTAAACAAGAGATACTTAATTAGAAAATATAAAATTTTTGAATCCTGGGCAAAATTCTTTTAAGCGGAAGTCAAATTTGCTAGAGACTTCAAAAATTTAATTAAACATTGCTAACATTTCTTCTTTTTTTTTTTTTTTTTTTTTTTTAATTTCAGTTTGTGGACGATGATATTTCATTTTCAATTCAAGGGATGGTGAATAGAGATATATAATAACTATCTTCTTGGATGAATTTTGACCTCATTTTGATTCCGTACATGGAAATAGGAGAATGAAAAAGACAAAATATATGAAAACAGAGGCCATGTATACCCATAGGAAGGACCCTATAGAGGAAAGGATGAGAACACGACTACGGACAAACACCAGCAAATTTTTGATAGTTTATCAGATGGATGATAACGAAAGACAAATCACTGTCTTTTTTTCTCAGGGGGATTCATAAATTGTGGTTTGGATGGATTTCAATGGGGCTTGGTAGGTAGGGGACTCCCTCACCTGGAGGCCACCCCTTTTTAACAAGAATACATAAAACATCATACTTCCATGGACCACTTTGTAGATGAAATTTCATGTACAATTATTGTATGCAAAAGACAAAAAGTGACATCACTATTTGAGGGACATGATGCCTTTTCCAACATGACCCATAGGTTGTACAAATTAGTGGAGGGTCAAAGATCTTTGTTACGCTTTGAAGAAAAACTCATGCAATATTCATTATGACTATGATAGATCATGGATCAATATAATTCACCAGTGTGATTAATCAATGTTTCAGATGCTGTCTTTAACTGTGTTAGTCGTTGTGTTTTGTGAGTTGAACCACCTCGTTAAAGTACAAATTTGGTTGTAACACCTTGCTAATCAATGGCTTTTTCTCAAATATCCTTACATGTCTTTTCAACTTGTTTGGAGATCATGAAAGTGTCTATTGTCACATTTCCTTAATGCTTTTTTCTGTTTTACTTTTCATTATTTAATCAATGTCTTCATTGTTTATGGTTTAGTGTTTTCTAGAACACTTCTAGACCCACATATCTTATCTCTAAAATCAATATTTTTCGTCTCTCCGTAGATTATATGATATAACCTGGTCGTGTTAGTGTTTTTTTTGAAGTTATTTTAAGTGAAATAGAATATAATTATTTATTAAAATGTAGTGAAAAGATAAGTATATGTTAGTTTTTGTAAAGGGTGCAAAAATTTGTGTCTTAGTAAGTGATCTCTTGTTCTTTTTAATTTAGAAGACAACATTATCATATTTTTCACTTCATTTGGAAAAAATACTCCAAAAACTCATGGGCAAACTATTTATCTTTAGTCATACGTAAAACTTAAGTAGTTAACCAAGTATTTAGTGAGACATAAGTGATTACATCTTTTTGCTTGTTATTTAGTGGGCAACATATCAAGACACTACCATAGCATAATTGTTGATGATTGTCTTTTTTTCGTTTTAATGTATGTCAAGCAATGAACTTGCATATGTTAGGAATAGATTTCATCGATTTCACTCTCTTGCACACATCAAAACATCTCATCTCCATCAAACACTAATGTCAACCCTCTAAAGCACTCAAACCTCAATTTCTTAGGTGAGAGAACCTAGGTTTTCTTACTAAGCACCAATCTCTTGCTCTGCTGGCTGGACTAGCAGTGCTTGCTGGCTGAACTAGCAGTTTCTGACAACAACTCTTTATTCTTTTCCAAATCTTTCAATTTTCTACAAAATAAACAAAAAATAGATAATTATATATATATATATATATATATATATATATATATATAAAGACTATATACATATCTTACATTTTTTTTTCAAGGAATTCAAAAAAAAAACACATGATATAAGGACAAATAAGAGGTTCTATTAAGTGTAAAAATTAAGTAATTTTTACACTTATCAATAACCATAGTAATGAATATTTCAATGGGTCCCGTTATTTTGACACCCATATTTTGACACACATTTGACACCGACAGGTGTCAAACTCCAATTGGTTGATATTTTTGTTTATTTTTTTTCGAAAAATCTGTCCTGGATTTCAAAAATTTATCGTTCCAATTATACCCTTCCCCTGTTTCATTACGTTTTCTCTCTCAGATTTCTTCTCTCTCACATTTTGACATCTCCTGCGTTTTCCTTCTCCCCTTTCGTTTTTGGTTGTCCGTTCTCACAGTTTTTCTCGTTGTCCTTGTTCGAAATGGGAAGTTCCGGACAACAGCGTGGTTGGAGCAAGGTAAATGCGTTCTTCGACCATTTTCTTGTCGGTTTGGGTATTGGGTTTTGCGTTTGGTGTCGGTTTCCGTTGATGTTTTGGTTTGGGTATAGGGTTTTTCGTTTGTGTGTTGGGTTTCTTGTGGGTTCTTCGACCACTTTTGGTTTTTTGGTTATTTCCTTTGGTGTTTACCATTGTGTTGTTTTCTATATGCAGTTGAGCGTTTGTCATTATTTTTCAACAATGTATCTCTGCACTTTGAACGAACGCTTGACACATGACCAACGGTCACTCATTTCGAAGACTCCATTTTCTTGGTTTTTAGACTTGAGTGGGCATAAAACAATGACAATGTCGATGCCATCCTCCGCAAATTTGTTCCGCCAACTGACCAACCATCATCATCATCCAAACAAGCAGACCATTAATAGTTAATATTACATATGGTTTCATTTATCTTTTCTAATGCTGGTGAAAATATGACTTTAATGGATAACTGTAATATTGTGTTATGAGCTCCAGAATTGTTTATGGGATGACTGTAATTTTATTAAACTAGACTTTTTCAATGTTGTTATTGTGCACTTTTTAAACTTTTTTAGATGTGATGTAATGTTCTAAGTGTAATAATTGTATTCAGATTAATGAAATCATGCATAGTTATTTTGTCAATCAATACAAAGCGAAATTGTCTTAAAAAAATCAGAAATTCACATGTGGTCCTCCAGGTTACCACAGGCGGTTCCTTCAGTGTAACAGCTTGTCCAAAACACAAAAAAGACACGCGTAATCGATTACGAGCACCTTGTAATCGATTACAAGGCGGTTTTTTACTGCATAAATTGCAAGATTTGGCCAAAGTGCCTCTCATATGACTTGGTGGTCCCCTTCTCTAAGATGGGGTTTCCCAAACATCACCTCCAAGCATACACTCACACTTAAACAACATAAACACTGAAAAAGCAGTGAACTTGTCTTAAAAAACTCAAAAATTCACCTGTGGTCCTCCAGGTTACCACAAGTGGTTCCTTCAGTGTAACAACTTGTCCAAAACACAGAAGAGACACGCGTAATCGATTACGAGCACCTTGTAATCGATTACAAGGCTATTTGTTACTGTACAAATTGCAGGATTTGGCCAAAGTGCCTCTCATATAACTTGATGGTCCCCTTCTCCATGATGGGGTTTCCCAAACATCACCTCCAAGCATACACTCACACTTAAACAACATAAACACTGAAAAAGCAGTGAACTTGTCTTAAAAAACTCAAAAATTCACCTGTGGTCCTCCAGGTTACCACAAGTGGTTCCTTCAGTGTAACAACTTGTCCAAAACACAGAAGAGACACGCGTAATCGATTACGAGCACCTTGTAATCGATTACAAAGCTATTTGTTACTGTACAAATTGCAAGATTTGGCCAAAGTGCCTCTCATATGACTTGGTGGTCCCCTTCTCCATGATGGGGTTTCCCAAACATCACCTCCAAGCATACACTCACACTTAAACAACATAAACACTGCAAAAGCAATGAACTTGTCTTAAAAAACTCAGAAATTCACCTGTGGTCCTCCAGGTTACCACAGGTGGTTCCTTCAGTGTAACAACTTGTCCAAAATACAGAAGAGACACGCGTAATCGATTACGAGCACCTTGTAATCGATTACAAGGCTATTTGTTACTGTACAAATTGCAGGATTTGGCCAAAGTGCCTCTCATATGACTTGGTGGTCCCCTTCTCCATGATGGGGTTTCCCAAACATCACCTCCAAGCATACACTCACACTTAAACAACATAAACACTGAAAAAGCAGTGAACTTGTCTTAAAAAACTCAAAAATTCACCTGTGGTCCTCCAGGTTACCACAAGTGGTTCCTTCAATGTAACAACTTGTCCAAAACACAGAAGAGACACGCGTAATTGATTACAAGCACCTTGTAATCGATTACAAGGCTATTTGTTACTGTACAAATTGCAGGATTTGGCCAAAGTGCCTCTCATATGACTTGGTGGTCCCCTTCTCCATGATGGGGTTTCCCAAACATCACCTCCAAGCATACACTCACACTTAAACAACATAAACACTGAATAAGCAATGAACTTGTCTTAAAAAACTCAAAAATTCACCTGTGGTCCTCCAGGTTACCACAGGTGGTTCCTTCAGTGTAACAATTTGTCCAAAATACAAAAGAGACACGCGTAATCGATTACGAGCACCTTTTAATCGATTACAAGGCTGTTATTTATTGCATAAATTGCAGGATTTGGCCAAAGTGCCTCTCATATGACTTGGTGGTCCCCTTCTCCATGATGGGGTTTCCCAAACATCACCTCCAAGCATACACTCACACTTAAACAACATAAACACTGAAAAAGCAGTGAACTTGTCTTAAAAAACTCAGAAATTCACCTGTGGTCCTCCAGGTTACCACAGGTGGTTCCTTCAGTGTAACAATTTGTCCAAAATACAAAAGAGACACGCGTAATCGATTACGAGCACCTTTTAATCGATTACAAGGCTGTTATTTACTGCATAAATTGCAGGATTTGGCCAAAGTGCCTCTCATATGACTTGGTGGTCCCGTTCTCCTTGATGGGGTTTCCCGAACATCACCTCCAAGCATACACTCACACTTAAACAACATAAACACTGAAAAAGCAGTGAACTTGTCTTAAAAAACTCAGAAATTCACCTGTGGTCCTCCAGGTTACCACATGTGGTTCGTTCAGTGTAACAACTTGTCCAAAACAGAGAAGAGACACGCGTAATCGATTACGAGCACCTTGTAATCGATTACAAGGCTATTTTTTGCTGCACAAATTGCAGGATTTGGCCAAAGTGCCTCTCATATGACTTGGTGGTCCCCTTCTCCATGATAGGGTTTCCCAAACATCACCTGCAAGCATACACTCACACTTAAACAACATAAACACTGAAAAAACAGTGAACTTGTCTTAAAAAACTCAGAAATTCACATGTGGTCCTTCAGGTTACCACAAGTGGTTCTTGAGTGTAACAGCTTGTCCAAAACACAAAAGAGACACGCGTAATGGATTACGAGCACCTTTTAATCGATTACAAGGCTGTTATTTACTGCACAAATTGCAGGATTTGGCCAAAGTGCCTCTCATATGACTTGGTGGTCCCCTTCTCCATGATGGGGTTTCCCAAACATCACCTCCAAGCATACACTCACACTTAAACAACATAAACACTGAAAAAGCAGTGAACTTGTCTTAAAAAACTCAGAAATTCACCTGTGGTCCTCTAGGTTACCACAGGTGATTCCTTCAGTGCAACAGCTTGTCCAAAACCCAAAACAGACACGCGTAATCGTTTACGAGCACCTTGTAATCGATTACAAGGCTGTTTTTTACTGCACAAATTGGAGGATTTGGCCTAAATTGATAAGGCACTTTTATACATTGCACATAAACAAACCTTGAGATCAATCATCAATCTACAAACATTTGTACATTGCATATAGAAAAGCTTCAAATCAATATTTTTACAATCTCTTCATATTTATAAAAAATAAAGTGTCTTCATATACATTATTGTATCTTTCAATGTGTACATAAACCAATTGGTAGAAATCCATATCCTATCAAAACAAACTACACTACACTAGATTTTTACACTAGAGAACTATCCTAGAACAATCCATACACCGCTAGTGCATCCAGTATTCTTATGTTCTCGTTGTCCAAGATCCAATCACGTACATATTGCTTTCTAATTGCAAGCAATTCCTCCTGAAATGAAAATATTGCAATTGTAAAATCAACCCAATCATCAAAAAATACTGAAAATCATATTCTTACTTACATTCATATATTGTGGCATGCTTTTTCCATTGTATTTATCCTCTCCATCCCAAATTTCCATATCTTTTAACATGATAACTCCACAGTCATGTTTGAAACAATAAAACCATTACATAACCCACTTATGACATAAACCACTTATGAGATAAACCACCTATGTCTAAACCAGTGCTCATGAAAACATCAAAAATAGTAAATGAAACCAATTGATGACTGACCCTGAAGTTAACATCATGCCCAGCCCACCGACATACCATAACCTTCAATAATTCACAGTTAATCTCCAAGCCTTACGTAGCTCTAAACACCAACGAAATGGTGTCATCCGAATTCATTCTACATGCACATCTCTCTGTAAGCCATTCATTTCAATAATGA
Organism: Vigna reflexopilosa; assembly: GCA_027742785.1. Classification (NCBI taxonomy): domain Eukaryota; kingdom Viridiplantae; phylum Streptophyta; class Magnoliopsida; order Fabales; family Fabaceae; genus Vigna; species Vigna reflexopilosa. The sequence continues at coordinate 11,764,759 of CM050918.1, forward strand.
CTGATGATGTAGAAATGTCCAGGTTGGTGTAGAAAACTCTAACTAATTGTGGGTAGAATGATTTTCTCAAAGAAACAAATTCTGTGAGTCCAGTGTCTCGCAACTGCACAATAAATCAATGGTGGATTAGGGTTCACAAAACACAAAATGAATAAATAAAACAAAAATAAAGTACGGTTCAAGAAGCCAGACAATGCAAATGATAGCGAAAACCCGAAACACACCCACAACGCAAAACAGACCCAAAACGAGAAACAAAGCTTAACTGGGTATTGGTGATTGCGAAAGACCTCTTCCGGTTGAGATGACGCCTTTTTATGACAAAAACAGCCGACTGGAGAGAACAATAGCACCGGAATGGAGAGAGCAGAACGAGAGGCACCAGAATGGAGAGAGGAGAACGAAACTGAAGAAGAGAACAAAATTAAAACCGCCAAATTAAAATTACATAAAACAAAAATTCCAATTATACCCTTCTGAAGTATATTTAAAAACGTTTTTTATTTAAATCATAACATCCAATAGACACTTGACACGTGGGCCGATGTCAAATCCGTGTCGAAAGATGGTGTTAAAGAAACATTTTCCTATTTCAATTTATGAAAAGATTGGCCAAACATAAAAACATAGCAAGAAAAAGGTGACAACTATTGTAATAAATCTTTCAATATCCTTTGTTTCAAGATTTTAAAAAGCATAATGTGCAATACTAATTTAAGTGCCAATTGAAGGTACAATACTCCAATTATAAAGTAAGACTAAGTTCATAAATTGATAAATAAAGCAATGACAGGAATGCAATGACAAAAAAAAAATCAATTTTTAGGACATGGACATGAAAAAAAAAAATACATGGTATCTAGGAAAAATCACTAGTAGATTACTAACAATACTAACACTAATAATAATAATAAAAATAATAATATGATAAGTGCCACTTGTTTTTAATATTGAATTTATAATTATCTTGTTATAATTTTGTGTAATTATCTCAATTTTACTTGCTTTGTAGGTATAAAAGAAATTAGAGAATCAAAGTTTTATCCTAAAGAAATTTAAACATTTTTCAAACAATCTGATGGCTGCACTATGGAGGTTTGAGTCGAATGAAGAAAACTTATCCTAAAAAGTTTACTCAAGCCGGAAATGGTGCTTTTCCTTGTATATCTATACGGCAAATGTATGTATAAGTTAAATGCACAGAAGTAAAGAGGTTTTGAATGATTATTCTTTGATTTTTATGATATATTTTGCAATTAAGAACAATAAATGTGGATTTATTTCAATTAATCCATTTACAGTAGAAAAAGAAAACCATAAAAATTTGAAAATATTCATCAGACGTCGTACAATGTTGTGTGCGGATGTCATATGGCAGGAGACAATAAAAGTATAATAGATTTGGATACTGTTGACTAGATTTGTTTAAGTAAACTCCGTACTGGATTTAATTTAGCTTTAAACCAGTTCAGTTAGATTCAACATTAAAACAGTTCTGTTTGAACTGATTTTTTTGGCACAACCCTAGCTAAAATCATCTTTATAACAAAGGCCGGACATGGAATCTATGGTGATGAAGACCACCAAGCAAGTAAAAACACCAAAAAAACGAACCAAAAGTAAAAAACAAAGCAACATAAAAATCTAAGTAACTAACACGAAACTCAATGGAATCAAAAAACCACTGCAATCATATTTTACCTTCGAGTTAGAGAAGAAATTTTTTTATCAGTAAAATAGAGTAGAAGTTAGTATGGCATATATAGGCTCAAACAGAATCATAATATTTCTAAAAACTCTCAATTAGGGTTTCAAACTCTCATGTTCCTTCATTCTATTAGGAAACTTGCTGAAGAAAAAGAACAAATTCACCCTCAACACCTATTAATTACCTTCGAGTTCTGCCATTTCTATTGGGAAGTTTCTAACTCTGACATGACAAAGTTCAAAAGACGAGCATAATGGGTAAACTTTAAGACAAAGAACTAAACAAGAGAAAACCCGAGGTGGTGAATATCCACTCTTTCAAAACCCTACACTGTAGGAGGACAAAGGAAGACGACACCGTAGGCTGGGCCAAGAGAAGGGCGAATATCTACCGGGAGCTGCACGAAGAGTGAGACCAAGGTACCAGAAATCTTTGGGAAAGTGAAGGCTAGGGTAAATCCAATGTGTGAAAGACAAAGGTGAGTAAAGATAAAAAGAAAACATGAAAATTATTAGAGTGTGAAATTTAAGAGAGAAAATAATTATATATATATATATATATATATATATATATAAATTTTATACTTTAATACTAATTACATTATACATTATATGTCATTAAATAGTGAAGATTGAAACTATTATGAGAATGGAATGGTTTATTTTCGGAATGATCAAATTGGTTAAAAAAATTTTAATTAATATTTCTATGTATTCCAACTAAACTTAAGCTTAGCATTTAATATCTTTCGAATGGATATGTACTTCGCCAATGAAGAGAATGAATCATTAATCAATTATTTCTCTTGAGGGAAAAACTTTAGTCAATAATCTTGCTTGTAATATCTTTTTATCAGTTTCTAATTCTTTTTTTTTCTCTAAAGAGGTTTTACTTTCGCACACATCAATCATTAAATATTTTGAATTTAAACAAATGGTTAAAATGATTTTAGTATAGACTTTGTTATAAGAAATAAACAGAAATAGAGACAAATATCATTTTCTACTCTAACATATTAGAACTGATTTTTTTTTTCTTCTAAAAACACGAAAGATACTGAGAGAGACTATTTTAAAATCTGAATTCCTTCTACAAGAGTGTTTAGACAACTCAAAGAGAGGATATAATAAAAACACGAAATGCACTTCTTTTTTTTTTCTTTTTTCTTTTTCATTTTGCTTCTAGCTATTAAAATTTATCTCAGTTTCTGTCTCTGATTAAGACACAAATATTGTGGTCTTTATATTTCGTTTTTGAAACATAATTCTCTAGTAGTGTGCTTAATTTTAAGAAAGTGACAGTTTGTCCCCTCAAAACTCTTGCCACCATTAAGAAATTTGAATAAAAAAATAATAATAATAACTTGTTAGAATCGAAGTTTGGCAGAAGGTAGATAGGATAGGATGGCTTGGGAAGGAGATATATGTTCACATGCAAGGTGGGTCAGATGCAAAGGTGAGGAGCTGTGATTTTTTGTTGTATGTGATTTGTGGGCGGAATCAAAATGGTTATGGGGGTAAGTTTTGTTTAGTTGTAATTTTGTTCCACCAAACCAACCACATATTTTTCATGGATAAAATGCTGCTAAGGATTCATGAAGTTTAGGCAAATGACACATTTTATGTCCAATCCCAAATCATATTCGGTGGTTGTGTTTGAATAGATATAATGATAGAATTTTGTAGAACAATATTTAAAGTAATTCAATTATTATCCATCAAACTTTTAATCTAACAATTATTTAAGTCTAACTCAATCATATATAATTTTGTAAAATGAAATTTATATTTATTTATATACTTAAATTTGTTTTATCTTTAGTCTACGTAGAACTTTCAAAACATCATCTTCATGCCTATATATATATATATATATATATATATATATATATCTCTTGTGCATAGGACTAGACATTAATAAGTGGTTTGATATTGATATTAATAAACAATATATTTTACTAGAATAGGTTCTAAATCATAATTCTAATATCATATAAGAAGTGAATTTTAAACGTAACTCAACCTTACAAAATCAGTTTTGTAAGGTGAAGTTTATACTTATTTATATATTTTAAATTGGTCTTATATACAATCATGTGAAACTTTCAACTTATAGAGATTAAGAGATTATAGTTTCATAAATTTTTTTAATGAATGATAATTTATAGTTCCTTATAACAAACAAACATTATGTTAAAAGTTTCATATTAACTAGAAATAAAACTAATTTATAATATATAAATAAATGCAAATCTTATCTTACAAATCGAATTTTGTAAGATTAAATTAGACTTAAATAAAACTAATTTATAATACATAGATAATTGTAAACTTGAATCTTATCATAATTTCATTTAAATATTCATATACTTAATAATAGAATAATAATAATTATATCTCAAATTATGAAACAATAACAAAGATAATATATTAATTATTAATTTATACTAATCTATAATTAATTTAATATTTAAAACAGCCAGATGCATTGTATAATAGTTCATTTTTAGGACTCTGAACCTACATCAAAATCCAAGAGAAACCTTGAGTAGGGTTGGTAGAGAGAACAAGGTAAGGGAAAGTCAAGATTTATGTGGGTAAATTTGGTATCTTTCACATGTCACATACGGACCACTTTTCATACACAAAAGAAAATTACTATATAAAACTTTTATGGATTCAAGACTCTTACTTTTAAAATTATAGATAACAATGATGTCCTTAAAAAAAGTCAATAAACTCTGGCAACATTTTGTAAGTTCTTTTGTAAGATGACTTGAGAGTGTATGTTTGTGTTTTATAACCTTCCAAAAGGATGTATTATTATTGTATTTGATGTTTCAAAAGCATTATCAAATTGATTTGAAATATTGTCCGCTTTGGGTCAAGTTCTCACGGTTTTGTTTTTTATACTACTTCAAAAAGTCTCTTACTAATGAAAGTATCTTATATGTATATAAATCCATGTCCATCTATTGTTTTTATCTAATATGGGACATTGTTTGTACCCAACAAATAAGATGATTGGAATAAAAAAGAGAGCAATAAGCATATATATAACATGGAAAGCAACAATCCATGATTTTGGAATAATACAGGGATATGGTGATTGAACTTGAGAAGAGATTGGTTTGAGTAGGAAAAGGAATAGGTTGATGAGCTTATGCCAGAGTTAGAAATGAATCTGCTGAACATAACAAGGGAGAACATGTGGATCTAGAGAGATGAATTGTATTGACTCTTATTGTGAAGTCAGCCTGCATAAAGATACAAATTATTCTTAGAGCGGAAGAATTCAATCTCTTTTGTAGTGTGAAGGCGCTAGCATCCGCGCAACACTTCACATGGAGATTAATCTAAGATAAGGTAACAACTAAGGTTAATCTAAGAAGAAGGGGAGTATTAACTGGACACACATGTACCATGTAGAGAGGGAGGAAAATGCTTGCCACCTTATTTTAGCATCTAGGTTGTGGAACTTGTGTGATAGGTGGGTAGTGGTTGGCACAAAACATCATAACCAACCTTTGAATCTTTTGCAACAATTCAACCTTAATGAACTAAATTGCAAGGGGAATGCGGTTTGGAAAGATGTTATAGGGTATCGATAGTTTGGAATGTTGAATCAAAGGAACAAAATAGTATTTAGGGATAAGAGAGTTGATGTAGAGGAAATTATTTGTATGACACAAATGAAAGCTTCCACTTCACTTAGATACAAATATATAAAGAACTCTTTTTCGGATTTGTATAGAGTGTACAAGAGCCTTAAAGGTTTAAGGTGGTACATAGGCATAAGGGGGTGAAAAAAAAAACATTTATGCCAAACTCATATTGATTCCAACTCCTTGATAATTTGATCATCTTCCAAAACATACCAATAACCTACAAAATTGAGGGAATTAATGATGAAAATCATTAAGTATAACCTTGACTGACTTATTCACAAAATTCAGATAAAAGCGATAATTTAAGCAAGCTTTAAGGTCAAAGAGAGCTGATTTGATATCAAACTTGCATCACAGATAATGATGAGATATACTGTTATCATTGGACCTAGTTGGAGTAGAAGGTCAAGATGGGCTAGTCAGAGTAGAAGGTCAAGATGTGCCAGATCAGACCGAAGGTAAAGAAGGGTAGACATAGGTTGAACGAGACAGGTCGAGTCATGCCAAATGTCGAGACGAGTTGGCTTGGAACGAAGGTAAAAACCGGTTGGCCCGAATAGAAGGTATTGACGTGCTAGCCCAGATCGAATGTCAAGACGGGTTGGGCTTAGCCAAACGTCAAGACAAATTGATCCAGACGGAATCTCGAGATAGACTAGTCCAGACCAAAGGTTTAGAGGACCCGACGAAAACTAAATTTCAAGATGGACTGAACCAAACTTTAAGTTAAGATAGGCTGATTAAGTAGAAGGTTGAGATAGATCGATCGGACTAGAGGTTAAGATGGATCAACATTGCCAAAAAGTTAAGACGAATCGACATGGGCTGAAAGGCGAGCTGGGTCAGGTCACATCGAAAGTCGAGATGGGTCGACCTAGGTCAAATAGTGAGATAAGTCGACCCTGGATAAAGGTCGAGACGGGTCGATCCAAGACGAAGGTCAAAATCTTCTAGCCCGAGTCGAAGGTTTAGGTCGAGACAAGTTGACCTTAGTCAAACGTCGAGATGAACTGACCTAAGTCGAATGTAGATACATTAGCCTAAGTTGAAGGTCTAGACGAGACAATGATAATGGTTGATCTTACGTGTTTTTCTGTATATATTTTGTGAATAAATCAACTCCTTCATAGCTTTTACCTTGTTTTATCCTCAAGTTTAGTGTGTTTTCTAGTTTTCTTGTGTTTTATTTAGTATATGCTTGTTTTTAATTTTAATCTTTTTATTTGAGTGTGTGAAATAAATGAATAGGAAGAAATTCTAGTGGAGGAAAACAAGCAAGAACTCAAGAGAACATGTTTTGGGACAATAAAAGATCAATTTGAAGCAAATACCCATGTTGGATGCCTTTGGAGCAAGCAGATCTGCAGAAACAGAGAAAAAGATGTAGTGCAGAAAAATCAGGCCCGGGCCCCCTAGGAAGGGGGCTGAGCGCTAGTCTTCGCGCAACTCTCACGCCCGGGCGCCCCAGGAAGGTGGCTGAGCGCCAGTCTTCGCACAACTCTTGCGCTCGGGTTGATGTGTCAAAATGGTTTATTTAAACATGGGTCTCGTGATTTTTTAGAAATTCTTCTCCTCCTACACTTCATTTTTCACCTAGAGAGATTGAGAGAGGCCCTTGGAGGTTGTTTGGGGTGTTGGGAAGCTCTCCCACTCCTCCTTGTGTCTTCAAGCTTCATCAATAGTGATTTTGCCCCTTTTGGGTTAGGGAAGAAGATGGGTCACGAATTGGAGATGAAATTGCGAAGGGGAGGCGCAAATGGAGCATGAAGCAGCTGGCAAGAACCTTGGGAAAGGTTGTGCATCTTCTCTTTGGTTCCAATGTCTTCCCTGTCTCTTCAATTTTGTAGAACCCTAAGTTCTCCACCATGGAGGGCTTTTCCTATTTATTGAGATTAGTTGTAAACCATGGAATTCTTATGTATTTTGTGATTTTAATGATATATGCTTTTCCATTTCATGTAGTATTCAATTTCTATGCTTAATGCTTACTTTGGATTGATCACCCATGCATGAATTTTGGTTCTTGATGTATTGAGAAATATGATTGAACCTAGAATTGAAATTGAATACCTATTGGATGGAATTGAGATGTTTGTGAATGCATGAGAATGAAATGGATGAATTCTAGTCTTGACAAATTGTAAATACACTATGTTAAATTTCTTGTGCACCAACTGTTTGATAAAATACCAAAAAGAGTTTCTTGTGTTTTTTTGTGCATTTTTATGTCTAATTGAGTTATAAAAGGAAGAGTTGTCATGCGTTGCACAAGTCCCTTGGGAGAGAAAGATATTTATCACTTGCTACGTTGCGATTGGTGCACTTGCCGTTGGTTTTGCAGTCAACAGACGACCTAGATCGAAATTCGAGATGGACTGGCCAAAATAGAAGATTGAGACGAGTTGATCAGATTGAAGCTCAAGACTGACCGACATTGGAAAAAAATCGAGATAGGTTGACTTGGGCCAAAAGTCGAGGCAGACTAAGCCAAGCCAAATTGTGAGATAGGTCGACCCTGGATTAAGGTCGTGATAAGTCGAACTGAGACGAAGGTTAAAATCGACTTGCCTAGGCATGAGGCCTAGGCGGGTCAACCCAAACTAAAAGTCGAGACTAACTGGCCTTAACTGAACGTCGAGAGATTGACTTGGACTAGTTGTCGAGATAGACTAGCCTAGGCCGAAGGTTGAGACAGCCTACACAGATTGAAGTTCAAGACAGATCGATTAAGATGAGCCAACATGGGGCGAAAGGCGAGACGGGTTGGGTGATGCCGAAGGCGAGATGAGCCGGTTCGGGCCAAATGGTGAGATAGGTGAACTAGGACAAAGGTTGAGGAGTTGACATGCGACGACGATCAAAATCGGTTGGCCCATGGTAAAGGTCTACGCAAGCCAACCCAGACCTAAAATTGAGATGGGTTGGCATTAGCCGAACTTTGAGGCAGGCTAACCTAAATCAGAGGTGGAGATGGCTGGCCCGACCTGAAAGTCTAGAAGAGCTAGCGCAAACTGAGGTTTAAGACTGACCGAGACAAACCAAAGGTCGAGACAAGTAGGCCAGACCGAAGGTCAAAATGGTTGACATTGGCCAAAAGTCTAGATGGCTCGGCTCGGGCCAAATGGTGAGACAGTCTGAGTCAGAACGAAGGTTGAGATGGGTCAGCTCGAGATGAAGGTTAAAACCTTTTGGGTCGGGTCGAAGGTCTAGAAGGTTAACTCAAATCAAAAGTCAAGATGGGATAAACATAACCAAACGTCAAGATAGACTGAATCAGACCGGATGTCGAGATAAGTTGGCCCAAGCTGAAGGTCTAAACAGGCTGACGTAGACCAGAGCTCAAGACAGACCAACCCAAACTGAAGGTTAAGGCAAGTCAACTGAAGTAAAAGTTCGAGACGGGTTGATCGGATTGAAGGTCTAGATAGTCTGATATTGGGCAAAACACGAGTCAAGTTATGCCGACTCGGGACGAAGGTCGAGACGGGTTGACCCATGTTGTAGGTCTAGACAGATTGGGCTGGGTTGAAGATTGAGACAGGCTGACCCTTGCCAAAGGTCATGATAGGCTGATCCGAACCGAAAGTCAAGATGATCTGACTTAGGTTGAAAGAAGAGATGGGTGGATTAGGTCACACAAAGTAAATATGATGAGCCAGCCGATAGTCAGTATATATATATTCTCCCAATGAGAAGGTGAGAACTCATGAGGTGTTTTATATACCTTTTAACATCACTACTATATATAGGTAATCAAGCTCAAAGTATCATTTAACATTAATTCATCGTGTAATGGACGTTGAAGACTCATACAAATAAAAGGTTAATATCGAGTATGAAAGCACTCGATATTAAAAGTACTATTTAACATCAGATCTTACATAACGGATGTTGAATAATAAGTTCACTACTACTTCACTTCTATCACCAGTCCTTAAATAACCAATATTAGAAGACATCATGCTTTTCATCTTTCTGTAATAGTGAAAACTGTAAGAAGTAAACGCATATTGTTTTGCCAACAAACAAAATGTCTATTATCAAACCTCTTTATGTTTGACCATATTAGAAGCCAGCTCTTTAGAGTTGCACCTATTACTGTTAGAATGTGAACCTAAATGTCGTGTTGCTTCAAATTTATGTAATAACTCCACAACAATAAAAAAATATCAGAGAAAATAATTAATACCGAGAATTCAATAACAAATAAAACACACAATCTTGTAAAACGTGTGTAGCACCAACTTTTAGAGTCAATTTGTATCCAAGTCTCGGAAACATTTTAATGCAATATATAACGGTGTCTTGGAACATTCCTATTAGAATACAATGAAGTTCCTCAACATGGTTGGCATACTCACAATCATGCATGTTGTTAAAGGAATGTAAATACAAAGAATCAATTTTACAGCATGACTACGTGTCCTGTCTCTTTTTGAGCTACTATTATTTACCTTTGTATTAATCATATACCAACACATATCTTTTTCTATGCCGAGCCCAAACATTTTTCTCTTTTGTATTGGACCGTAAGACGAACTTGCCTTAGAAAGGAAAGCAACTGAACTGGTCAATTACCTTGAAAACTTGGAATCCTAGAATTCATTTTTCTTTTTCCCCTGAAAGGCCAATGTTTGAAATAGAAACGGCCTCTTAAATTTTATAGGACTACGGAACGATACAAGAATTCAACGTTGCCTTTATCATATTACCAAAGGATATTAAACTTCTCAAATGACCTTTACTGACTCCAAAATACACTAGAGAAAAGTTTCAACCCCGGTCCCCCACTCTAGACGTTTATCAATATAAAAACTTGGCGCAATCACTAATCCAGTTCTTATCTGTAATGTTAACTATCCACGACAATGATTCTTCTACATAGTAGTTCTCTAAAAGAAAAATAGAATTGTAGGTCCAATAGAATCCTAGCTAAGAAGGTATCAAAGAGATATTTATTCTCCTAAACCAAAAGACAAATCCAACGATAGTTAAAAACGAAGTAACAATGGAAGCTTGACTTCTACGGCCTGAAGTTTGAGCAATTCAAAACTTTTGGCCGTGTCATCTGTTGCTTAATCTCAGTTTGATGATGAATTGGATACAGCAATGGCTTCAGCACGAGACAGTACAAAAGTTGTGCTAGTTGCTTGCTTAGTAATGATATCAGCAGCGTCACAAGCAATTCGTCCGAGCTGCCAAAAAAAATGTGGAAGCGTTAGCATTCCGTATCCATTTGGTACAACTGAGGACTGTTACATGAACAGCAACTTTTATGTTGCTTGTAACACAAGTCACAACAAGCCTCCCAAACTATTTCTGTGGAATGTGACAAAAAATATTGAGATATTAGAGTTGTCATTGAATGGCCATTTGTGGGTAAAATCCCCAGTAGCGTATGTCTGCTATGATGAAAAGGGTGTGCTAGTAGATTCAGGGAATTCATCTATGACTTTGCAAGCATTCCCCTTCTCCTACACCCAAAACAAGTTCGTAGGAATTGGATGCGACACCCTTTCAACCATCAATGCAACAATTGGGAAAAACTACTCTGCTGGAGGGTGTTTCTCTCTTTGTAGTAGTGTAGAAAGTTCAACCAATGGATCCCAGTTTGGCATTGGTTTCTGCCAAACCTCCATCCCAAAAAACATTTTGGCATATGAAGCTCGTGTCCTGAGATCAAATATGCTTCATAGGGAAATGAATATTCCTTGTAGCTACTCTCTTTTGGTGGAAGAAGACTCTTTCGAGTTTTCCACGGATTACTTCATCAAACTGCAGAAGAGAAGAACAGTTCCCACAGTGCTTGACTGGGCTGTTGGGAATCTAACATGTGAAGAAGCTAAGAACAATTTGACTAGTTATGTTTGCCAAGAAAATAGCGTATGTATTAATTCTCAAAATGGACCCGGGTACCTCTGCGGATGCTTAGAAGGTTATGTGGGAAATGCATACCTTAAGGGTGGATGCCAAGGTATGGATTATGTTCCCTCCATGTGATTAGTCTAAATGTAATTTGATTGCTTGATAAATGAAGGAAATATTAACTTTTTTTTTGCCTTCACTAGATATTGATGAGTGTGCCAATCCGAGTCTAAATGATTGTTCAGACATTTGCATTAACCTACCGGGGAGTTATAATTGTTCTTGTCCCAAGACCAGGAAGCACCAGGGAGATGGCAGAAAAGGCGGAAGTGGCTGTGTCTCGAATTTACAACATGTGGTTAACGAGATTGTGATAGGTACGTGTTATTTGTTTGGTTTACATAGTAGTACTCAGTGAAAAGAAGATAACAAGACAAATACAAAAGTAAAGCAAGGCATATGAAAAAACATGTGCATTTTGCTCCATTATTTTTGAGATCTTTGATCTGTTTGATTTTATTTTCTTTCACTTGTAGTCTATTGATTTGTCTTTTTGATTGCTTTTACGCTAAAAGTTTTTGACGTTTTGCAACTTTATATGTCAGTACATATTCCATAGGGGAAATCTTGATTCACAGCTCTCCAAATCTTTGAAATAGAAGTGACATTTGTTTGCAAGTAGATGGTATGGAGTGTCATGAATAGTATCCGGTACCGAAAATAAAGCTCTAGGGAAAGTGACCTTTATATTAAAGTAATTCGAGGATATACGTGAATGACATGATTCCGAAACCATAACAAAATTAAAGACTGATCCAATAAGTAACTTTTTCAATGCAGGAACTGGCATAGGCCTTGTGCTGTTGTTAACTGGTAGTGGTTGGCTATACCATATATTTAGTAAAAGAAAACGGGCGAGTCGCTCAGCGCGATATTTTAAGAGAAATGGTGGCTTAATGTTAGAGCAGCAAATTTCAAAGATGGAAGGGTCATCTGAGAGAGCTAAAATATTTACTGCAAGAGAGCTGAAGAAAGCCACTGAAAACTTTCACGACAGCAGAATCCTTGGCAGAGGAGGCTACGGCACAGTTTATAAGGGAATTCTTCCAAATGACCAAGTTGTTGCCATAAAGAAATCAAAACTAGTAGATCACAGCCAAATTGAACAATTTGTGAATGAAGTGGTTGTACTTTCCCAAATTAACCACAGAAATGTGGTCAAACTCCTAGGTTGCTGTCTGGAGACAGAAATGCCACTGCTAGTTTATGAATTTGTGAACAACGGAACACTCTTTGATCACATTCACAATGAAAACACCACACTTTCCTGGGAAACACGTCTAAGAATAGCGGCAGAAACAGCTGGTGTGCTTGCTTACTTGCATTCTTCAGCTTCCATACCGATCATCCATAGAGACTTCAAGTCAACTAACATACTCTTAGATGACAAATACACAGCTAAGGTTTCTGACTTTGGAACCTCTAGATTGGTTCCACGTGACAAGTGTCAGTTGACAACATTGGTTCAGGGAACTCTTGGGTATCTTGATCCTGAATACTTTCAGACCAGTCAACTAACTGAGAAAAGTGATGTGTATAGCTTTGGTGTTGTACTTGCTGAGTTGCTAACTGGAAGAAGGGCACTTTCGTTTGACATGCCCGAGGAGGAGAGGAATTTGGCGTTGTATTTTCTTTCGGCTGTGAAGGATGATTGCTTGTTCCAAATTGTTGAGGATTTTGTCAATGAGGGAAACAGTGAGCAGGTGAAGGAAGTTTCTAACATTGCTCAATGGTGCTTGAGGCTTAGAGGTGAGGAAAGACCTACCATGAAGGAAGTTGCTATGGAATTGGAAAGTCTCAAAACCATGACAGCCACAACTTCACTGATTAATGCCACATCGAATGCAGCAGAATACGTTATCGGTGAAAGATCAGGTTCAGCAGAAAGAGACACTGCTAATTGTCATTATACTTATACTATACGTGCTGGACCTGAAGATGATACCATTTGCAACGATGTGATGTCACCGTTATGGGATGGTAGATGAAGTGTGCATACTTGGAGGTGCTTTGTCTATGGACCAATTCGAAGATTCAATATATACATATTATGCTGGCCACGATAAAGCTTTTTAATTTCATCGTTCCTCAGTTCTGCATCAAAAGTAATAAGGTATCGTTGATGAGTGTTATTTTCAGAAACGTTAACAAGTGGTTCCATAAATGCTATGATGTACAATTGAATGTTCTGTCACCATTCTTCAGATTATTACTAATGAAAATGCTTTCCCTTTTTGTATTTACACAAATGAATGAATGGATATATATCATTACCAGTAACTTCACAGAATTAAATTAATTCTAGAACTCATTTTTGCAAGAATTTTTATTATTATTAATAGAATTTACTCGATAAATTTAATCATACATAACAAATGCGTGAAAGGTAAAAAATATAGTAAATTAAGAACTAAAAGTATATATTAATTATTTTTTAACAGATACCTTCGTTAATCAGTTTTTGCCTTCCACAGCCGGCTGTCCTGCTCCTAGCTAACAAATCGACACAATCAAGGTCTTAGAAAGGTTGAAAATACAGCAAAGAAAGAAAAATTTGATGAAAAATACAAAGTAAAACAGTTGAAATGAGAAAGAACACAAAACGAAAAATAAAAATATTCTGTAAGTATATAAATATCATTATTGATATATTAAAATTGTAGAGCATGCAGCCTTGTTTGAATCCATCATCCAATGCAGTAACAGAGTTAATCCTCTTGATCTCTTTAGATTCTCTCTAACCACCATCATTACAATAGCAGAAGAGATAATGTCCAGTACAAGAACTTGAAAAGCAAAGCCATGTCTGTGCACTCTAAGCAGCTGCTGCTGCAGCTGCTTCTCGTTGCCCTCCTTATTGCAAAATCTAAAACTCAAGCCATATCAAAGCCAAACTGTTCTTCAAACTGTGGCGATGTCACCGTTCCCTTCCCCTTCGGCATCTCCGACACTTGTTCCTTAGACCCCTCATTTGTTCTTACTTGCAACCAAACCTCTCCCTCATCACACACCCTCTTCCTGCCACAAACCAATATAACTGTGCTTAACATCTCACTCAACGGCCACATGCAAATTTCATGGCCTGTAGCCAGCGACTGCTACGCCGACGGAGGCAAACTCGTGAGAGAATCATTTCAAGACCTAAATCTCACAACTTTTCAAGTCTCTTCTAACAGAAACAGGTTGACTGTAGTTGGGTGTGACACGCTTGGATTAATGGTGGGAAGCGATTTGGAGGGAAAGAACTACACCACGGGATGCATTTCCTTGTGCAACAGGCTCCAAGACATCGAAACAAACGGCACTTGTTCCGGCACCGGTTGTTGCGAGACCTCGATTCCACGCGGGTTGTCGAGTTTCTCCTACGGTTCAGGAAGTTTGTTCAAGCACAAGCATGTAATAGACTTCAACCCGTGCGGGTATGTGTTTCTGGTGGAAGATGGGGCCTACAATTTCTCCTCCACCGACCTCGTCAAGTTCGACAAAACCACGTTTCCCGTTGCGGTGGATTGGGTGGTTAAGAACCAAACGTGCGAAGAAGGTAAGAAAGAGGCTTTCAGTTACGCGTGTAAGGCAGAGAACAGTGAATGTTTCCATTCAGTAGAGGCATCTGGTTACCTTTGCAGCTGCTCAAATGGTTTCGTGGGAAACCCCTATCTTCTTCATGGTTGCGAAGGTATTAGTAGCTGAATGCACTTTCGATATATAATACTTAACTTTTAAATGTACAAATAAATAGAAACAAGTTTTTTCTTAAAACTAGACAAAAAAAAAAGTGTAAGGTGATAGTAAAAGAATAATGAATATGAATGCATAATTGACTCAATACTATACTGTAGATGTTAATGAATGCATGGGATCCAACGATTGCGTTGATGGGGCCAAATGCAGTAACTCTCCTGGTGGTTATAACTGTTTATGCCCAAAAGGATTTGAAGGAGATGGAAAAAATTATGGAACAAGATGCACTTACAAATCTACCATCAATTCAAGGAAAGAAATCATGCTCATAATTGCTCTGAGTGAGTATATACACTCTTGTCTGGTAAATTACAACAAATTTCATCCTTAATTATGTAACATCGTATATAAATATTGCATCTTCTGTACTTATACAAGCAATATTGTTGAGAGATTTCTCATCCCTAATCAACAATTATAAATTCAAGTTAATTATCATTACAGTATATGTCATTGGTAACTTTGAAGATGAGCCAACATAACGAAAACACTAATTATGTTTCTCTTTGTTTATGCATAGGTGTGAGTGTAGGTCTAGTGGCACTGCTTTTGGGAAGCTTTTATGTGTATTGGGCATCAAAGAAAAGAAAGATCATCAAACTTAAAGAACAATTTTTTCAACAAAATGGTGGTCTTTTCTTACAACAACACATAATCAACCATAAAGGATCAATTCAAACGGCTAGAGTGTTCACTATAGAGGAGCTAGAAGAGGCCACCGACAACTTTGATGAAGGCAAGATTCTTGGCCAAGGTGGCCAAGGAACAGTTTACAAAGGAGTATTGCCAGACAATAGAACAGTGGCAATTAAGAAGTCTAAAATCAGTGATCCGAATCAGATTGAGCAATTCATTAACGAGGTGATTGTGCTTTCCCAAATCAATCATAGGAATGTGGTAAAACTCCTGGGTTGTTGTTTAGAGACAGAAGTTCCCATGCTTGTTTATGAATTCATTCCCAATGGTACTATTTATGAGCACCTTCATGATCATAATTGTTCTCTAAAACTTTCGTGGAAAACAAGGTTGAGAATAGCAACAGAAACAGCTGGGGCATTGGCTTATTTGCACTCAGCTACTTGTACACCAATCGTACACAGAGATGTGAAAACTACAAATATTCTTCTTGATCATAATCTCATTGCAAAGGTTTCTGATTTTGGAGCATCACGGATTTTCCCCCTTGATCAGTCTCAACTAACCACTCTGGTGCAGGGAACATTAGGGTATCTTGATCCTGAATACTTTCACACGAGCCAATTGACAGAGAAGAGTGATGTGTATAGTTTTGGGGTTGTCATGGCAGAGCTAGTAACAGGAAAGAAGGCACTTTCATTTGATAGGCCAGAGGCTAATAGAAACCTTGCAGTGTACTTTGTTTCTTCAATGAAAACAGGTCAATTACTTAACATTGTGGACAATCAAATATTGCATGATGCAGATGTTGAGCAACTGAAAGAAGTTGCCAATATTGCAAATCGATGTTTAAAGGTGAAAGGAGAGGAAAGACCCACCATGAAAGAAGTGGCAGTGGAACTTGAGGGACTTCAAATTGTGGGAAAACACGGATGGGAAAGTGTTAGTTCATCTTCAGAAGAGACTGAAAACTTCATAAACTCAGCACCATCCGTTCTTTGTGTTGAAAGTGGCATCAATTTAGCTTTTGATTGCTTAAACCAGATTTCCATGATTATTAATTGGCATTATTTAAAGGATTATGTTTGAGAACTAACCATTTTTTATACAACAGAAAACACGTCTCATCATTTTATTAAACTATTTAAATTTATATTTAAAAAAATATTTGAAACGGATTAATTACAAATTATTACACATATATTATTAAAAAAATTTTAAAAAATGTTGTTAAAAGAACTTTTTTTTCTTATTTAAAAGATAAATTTATTCTTGAAATTTAGGATCGTAAAAAATTTAGATGTGTAAAATAATATTTTTTAATATATTAATTCAGCTTTTTATAACCAGATTTTCACGTCTTTGGGAAGAGGAAGATGATTATTAATTGGCATTATTTTAAAGGATAAGTTTATTCTTAGGATTATGGCTAAATCGAGAATACCAAGTATCCCCTAGCAAATCGATTCAGCACACTTTTTTTCCACTTTAAAATGTAAATAAAGTGCTTTAAGGCCGAGGGCATAATAGCAGATCAAGTATGGTTCACCACTTTAATCAATTCAGACCATTTTTCCTGCCCAAGAGAATATTGGGATTCCAATAGGTTAAACCATTTATCCATATGCTTCAGTACAAGCCATTTAAGCCATATAGTTTGACTTATTGCGTAGTAGTTAAAACCATTTGTAATTAATTTTTATTTTTATTTTTTCTTTATCTTTATCTTTGTGACTTCTCACTGATTTCACCTTTTGTTTTTCTTTGCTTTATTATATTCTAGAATTCTTCTTTAGAGGGTTGTGATAGATTCAATGTCTGTGTATGAATATTTTTATCTCCATTTATGATTAGTATTTTTCTTTCTATTTGTGTTATTATTTTTATTCTATTTGTTGAATTTATATTATGATTAGAAATGTGTTTCTTTTGTCCGATTTAATTTTCAATACTTTTCAATTATGAATTTTAAGAGTTTTTATGCATATATTTTGATGATGATATAGAATTTTTGCATTCTAAAACCTGCAAGCTTTGAAGAGGTCACAAAACAAAAAGAATGGAAAGACAATTGAGGAAGAGATAAAGACAATACAAAAAAACAACACTTGAGAGTTAGAGATTGTCTAAAAGATAATGATATCTTTGGAGTTAAATGGGTATTCAAGACAAAGTTAAATTCCGATGGTACCATATGAAAACATAAGGCAAGCTTGGTAGTTGAAGATTATTTACAACAATCAGGAGTAGACTACGATAAGACATTTGTTCCAGTAGCACAACTAAACACAATAAGAGCCCTACTAACATTTGCAACACAAAAAGGATGAAATATCTACCAATTAGACGTCAAGTCTTCATTCCTCAATGACGTCCTTGAAGAAGAGATCTATATAGAGCAACCACTGAGATTTGTGATTAAAGGCCAAAAAGGCAAAGTGTTACATTGAAGAAAGCTTTATATGCCTGAAACAAGCTCCTCATTCGTGATACAGTAGAATCGACCAATATTTCACCCATAAAGGATTTAGGAGGAGCAAAAATGAACATACACTATACATCAAGACCAAAGGTCAACATACACCCTTTTACTTTCTCTATATGTGGATGATCTTGTTTACATTAGAACCAATACAAAGATGTTTATGGAATTTAAAGAAGATATGATGAATGATCTTGGTTTGATGAGTTATTTCCTTCATATAGAGGTAAGCCAGAGAAATGATGGAATATTCATCTCACAAAAGAAATATACATAATATATAATGAAGAAATTCATGATGAACGAGTGCAAACGTGTAAGCACACTACTAGTGACAAATGGGAAACTAAAAAAGATGGATGGAGCACCAGAAGCTGATGCATCTCAATACAGGAGTCTAGTTGGAAGTCGATAACTACACCACCAGAAATCATATTTGCTAGAAGTCTTTTATCAAGATTCATACAAAACCTAAGTTAAACACATCTTTGCATAGGCAAAAGAATTTTAAGATATTTAAAAGGAACAAAAGAGTATGGCATATGGTATAAATCCACAGACAATCCAATGTTGTTTGGTTATACAGATAGCGATTGGGTAGGATCGGTTGATGACATAAAGAGAACCTCAAGCTATGCTCTCTCACCTGGATCATGAATATTATCTTGGGAGTCAAAGAAGCAAGCCATAATTGCACAATCAACAATTGAAGTAAAATATATGGCTGTTATTGAAGCACCAAGTCAAGCTATATGGTTTCAAAATATACTCAAAGATTTGGGAGAAAAACAAAGTAGAACTACTATAATGACCCGTGACAATAAATCAACTATTGCAATGACAAGAAATCTAGTGCATCATAGTAGAACCAAACATATAACAATTAAATATCATTTCATCATAGAAACATAGACAAATATGAATGTTTGACTTGAGTACTTACCCTATAGAAGATGAAATTGTAGATATTTCCACAAAGGTGTTACCAAGATGAAGGTTTGAACTACTACACGTTATGTTTGGAGTTGTCGAATTTATATCATGGAGAAATATTAAAGTATAATACAAATTCTAGAAGAATATAGAAAATCCTAAAATAGGAAATATTGAAATGCCATTCAAATTCTAGAACAATGAAAAAAAGCCTAAGATAAGAGGTAAAATCTAAAACATTCCACATAAGTGGTTGTAGTTAGAATTTTCTAGAATAATCACGTGGATGAAATGAGTTTATAAATACCTATGTATACTACCATTTTAGGTAAGACAACATCTAAGATACAACACATTTCAACACACTTCTTTCGAATTCTACTATTTCAACATTTTGTGTACTTCATTAAGTATTCTTTTCACAATCTCTAAATATTAATATATCACTTACGAAGTGCCTTACTTCGAGGTTAATAGTGTTTGTATATTTAATTTTAAAGCCAATAAAAATGTGAAAGAATTTTTTAATTTATTTTAAAAATAAAAGGAACTTTACAATTTTAAATGAAAAAGAAAGAGTAAACTGGATCTAAAAAATGTACTAAAAGTAAAATGTACCTAAACTTATCAATATTTGTTATACATATGTGTAATTAATGAACCAACAAAAACAAAAAAGAAGAAGAAGCTTTATCAGGTAACAAAGGAAAATAACGTAAGCGTTCACTATAAACAGTGGGCATATTGAAAGTGCGTTTACAGGGTATTCCTCGTTGTACATTTGTGGAAGACTCTTTGTCTTATATCACTTTTAGCCAAAACTTTGTAAGCTGGAACACTAAGTTTCCAATAATATTTTGCCACATTAGTTGGGCTTGCCCCTTCAGATTCAGACATAAAATCTTCTGTGAGTACAGAAAAAACAAAGTCACTAAAATACCCTCAAAGTGTTATAATATTAATATATTCAAGCTTTTATACAAGCACAAACAACGCAACTAGTAGATTGGCAATTGGTAGTGCAGTGCACATGACACTATGAG
The DNA here is from genome assembly GCA_027742785.1 of Vigna reflexopilosa. NCBI lineage: Eukaryota > Viridiplantae > Streptophyta > Magnoliopsida > Fabales > Fabaceae > Vigna > Vigna reflexopilosa. Next base: position 11,784,894 of record CM050918.1, read on the forward strand.
ATCGATCGTAATGTAGAAATTAATCTTAAGATAGTGAATTATGCAATATAATTTATCGTTTAGGAGACATAACAGGGATCGAAATAATATGAAAGACTACTTTGTTTCACAGGAGGAGATTACACTAACGCAAATTCAGTTGCCTATATATAGCCATATTACATAATTTATTTATTATATATATTCTATTTCTTTGGGGCTGGTTTGCTTCTAGACTTATCACAGTTATTTTCTTGATTTTTTCTTGGATTTTCTCATAGTAGTGATGATTTATTTAATGAAATTTATAGTATTTACAAATAGGTTTGGATAAACATTATTATAATTTTTTATGGAATAATTTAGCACTATTTTAATACAAATTTTAACAATTGTAGTATTTCAATTTGATTCGTGGTCATTTTTCTGGAAATATATTTGCAATTTAATTTCTTGATATGTTAAGTATTTGAGTTAAATTTGCTTATTTGTTTCAGTTTTTTTCTCATAAATTTAATAAATAATTATATATTGTTTTTTTATGATGTAATGAATTCTAAACAATAGTATAATCTTGTGGTTGTCGCAACAGATAATAATAGATATAGTTTGTTGTAGTAAAAAAATTATATACAGGTAAGGTTTAACTAAAAGATATCTATGGTTAAAATACGTTTCTGCTAAAAAAGAAAGACATAATATGTGAGAGAGACTTACATTTGAAAATAAATACTGTTGAAAATTAAATTATACCTTAAATAAAAATATAGAAAGTTGGAAATGAAGAGGATAATGAATCCCACTGCCTACATTTATGTTCAAATCATTGGCATGTAAAACAAAAAAGTTGTTCCATTCCTCAATTATAGCAAGCCCACTGCTGAAAACGAATCACTATGAAAATACCTACTTACAAACAAGATCGAAAAGATATTATATATTATGGAAAATATAACCAATAACGACGATGTTACATGAAACAAAAACCCAGCAACCTTTGAGAATTGAAATGCTTCTTCAGAGATTTTACATGTAAATAATTATTATCATTGATAAACTTATCCTGCGAACTATAATTAAATGTCTTTACAGGAGATTATCTTCAGACCCAGATAAACTCTGATTCTCTCAAGACTGCACTCTTTCACAGTTCGACGGATCTAAATGACCATAACTAACATTAGACCTTTCCATCTATGGAGGGATGAATATCAGATTGGGAGGCTGTGGAAGAAGTGGCAAACACAGAGTTTGTGCCTCCGGAGGGAGAAGAAGAAGGAGAATTTAGCTTCTTGGGAAGCATCTGTTCCCAAAAATAATTGGGAAATCTTGACCCTTCTGATTCTAGAACAACAAAAGCAAGAAGGGTCAAGAACAATAATTGGTGCCTCCAGAAACCTGGCATGACGACGATGAGTGCTACTGATATTATTACTCAGGAACTGCACAGAACCTTCATTTGGCTTTAAATAGAGAAGCTTTTAGAGGGCTTCTGGCAGCAGACATGTTCAGTAATGTACGGAAGCTGCCAACTTGTTTGGTTGGGGAAGGATGCGTAAATGGCAGACATTATTGATAATTCTATGCTGTTAAGCAATCCATGTCGTTCCTCTCATTATGTAATAAACTAGTTGAATCTGAGTGTGCATGTGTCAGAAATTTTATGAATAAATAATAAATAATCACTTTTTGACCCTCACATTAGTTGGATGCTAATAGTTAACTCACCGTCTTTGTTATTATTTCTCTCTTTCTCTAATTTAAACATTTTGTACTGGGTACATATAAGAAACCTATAATTATCTTTCAAAACACAGAAAATTAACTTCAAAGTAACCAAATCTCTTTTACACCTAAATTCTATGTTTTTATAATAATGTATTTGCTGACAGACCTTTTGTTCTTAGTTCGGATTCAAATGAAGCATTGATGAAGACCCAACATTATATTAGAATCAAACCATGATATTTCTTTTTCACATTTTGAAGTCCTTAGACACTAGCTTAACTAAATAATGTTGGGTAGAAACAAAATTACACATCGAACATCAATATGAGTTTATATACACGTAAGATATCTTTATTAATACAAGAACTTTTAAAGTAGTATCAAAAACAAATCTTTTAGCTATTTTTAGTTTTGTTATCCTTAAATTTTGGTCATGCAGTGCAAACACGAGGAGAGTGCTCCATTATAGTAATTCTGAATAGATTAAAAGATAAACTGTTTTAACTAAGGAAAAAGTTGGTATCTATGAATAAGTGTCCACAGAAAGAAGTGGCTGGCACTTTTTATGCTGATTTCCCGACAGCATGGTGTATGAAATACTAATATAGAAAGATAATGGCATTGGTGGAATAAGTGAAACGTGCATACCTTTTATAAGATCATTATGTCAGCGTTATTGCTTCCCTTTGATTAGTTAATAGTTATAGCCTTCTAGGTCACATCTACTTATTGAAGGCTCATATACATTTAAAATCTTCTGCATAAGCATAAAAGAATGCAGGTAATATGTTAGGTTTGTTCAAGTTTAATTAGTGGCTACTAGCTAGCTTCATAGCTCCTAATTAGGCTCTTTCTTTTTGCTTCCACTGCCTCAACCACAGCACTCATAATAAAACGAAATTTTTACAGGGAATAACCAAAATGTAATGACACAGAATGTTATCATGATGAAGTCTTTGAACGAGTAAACAATTAGATTATTTGAAGTTATGTTTGGCACGTTACTTTCTAGTTTTTTTCTTCTTCTTTTTTTTCTTTTACTGGTAAAAGGGTTAGTTGGTAGTGTCTAGTGTCCCACAAACGGCTTTTTTTCTGCTAGCTTGTAATTTCTTTTGCTGAATGTAGTTCTTTTTTTAAAAAAAAATCTGCTCGAAATAATGCTTTTTAAAATGTTAATTTTTAACTTGTATATACTTATTCTTTTTTTATTCTTAATTTTAAAAAAAAAATCTTTTAATCTTTTTATATAAAGTAAATTCTATTATATATTTTTCATCTTTCACTTATAAGTTTATTACATAAGATATTGATAATAATTACTTTTCTAATACTTTTATATTATACTCTTTATGTATAAGTTATGTTATATTTTTGTATAACACCATTTTTATATCATACTATTTACTTTAATAGTTTTCTTATTAACGTATTTATTTTCATCGATTTATATTTATCAATTATTCTTCAACAAATAATTTTCCCTAACTTGTAGTTTAATAAGATATGAGGTTCATGAATTGGGTGATGTTATATGTCTTTTGCGGTTCTAAGGAGATAGGCACAGAACAGGTTCTAAGGAGATAGGCACAGAACAGGTTCTGGATTAGCTTGGTCTTCCTGCTTCAAAAGAAATTACCTCAAAATGGCATTGTGATGTTACTTTTCCGCATTTCTAATTCAGTCAATGTTACTGGCAATATGTATAGGTTTTTACGTTTTTTTTTTGTTTTTTTTTTACAAAATTAGCCAAATTTGGTGAATTATTAAAAGAATAGACAAATTTAAAAAAAAAAAGTTATGAGAATAGATAAGTAGTATTGGAGAAGACAATATAAAATGAAGAAGTTATATACCTTTCACAAGACTTTTATTTGTCTATGGGTTTTTTGAGTTCAACTTGAAAGTTGTTAAAAGGTTGCACAGTCAGTTGAGAGACTAATGACTTTTAATTTTCATATTACATAATGTAATTGATTACAGAATTTCCTCGACGCGTGATTATAATCGATTGTAATATTGTAATGGATTACCATAATGTTTTAGTCTTTATAATGCGAAATGCATCTTATAATTAATGAAAATCGGAATTCATTAAATGATTATGTTATGTATATTTTATGGTAATTAAGTTATATAAGTTTATAATTAAGTATTAAGTGTTTGTAGATTGTTTGTCATTGATCACGCTTTGTGAACAAAAGACGTCAAAGTAATTCATAAATGGATAATATTCAATATGGTCTAAATAAGCATGTACAAAAAGTAAATTTTTTAAGTCCAAACAAACACGTAATAAAATTAAATTTAAAAAGGTCTGAAGGTCCAAAGTGATGACGGGGTGACCAATGCCTTCCTCAAGTTGAGCAACTTGAGTATCAAGATTATCAAATTTGGTACCGCAAAGATCATGAATCATAATATCTATGAGGAGAGCAGAGGAAATGTCTTGCTATTATGGAGACGGTGTGCGCTCATTCGAAATTTCCTGAGGATCATCACGTTTGTGAACCTGTTTCATCATCAATGAACAAATCCAAATGATGTTATAATTTCAATACCAATTCTAAAAGACCTTTTAACTTTTACAAAAGGCTCATTACCAAGAGGAATGTCAAAGTGATAGAAAAAGGTGGTAATGAGGTGGGAAAATGGTAGAGGTGCATTGTTCATAAGGCCTTTTTTGTGCAATGTTTGATTAGACGAGTCTAGTTAATCTTTCTTCAGGTTAACAGCGTCTACATAAAAAATAAGTTTTCACTAGTACAAAAACAGCGAATAATGTCACGTGTTTAACGTCGAACCATTCAATAGCTAACGTTAAAAATGACCAATGACATTTTTGTAAATAAATGCAATTATTAAACGTCGTTTAAAATTGTAATTCGACGTAAAAGGATATAAAACGTCGAATGCCCTAGCGTTAGATGTTAAAAGGTTAGTGAATTCAAAAAAAATTGAGATTGAAAATTCATTCACTTTATCTTAGTGCACGAAATCCTTTTCTCTGCTCAAACATTTTTCGAACGAAGTTTGACGACAATCACATGTAATCTTTCTTTCATTTGATACAAATGCATGTTAATTAACTACTTTAGGTATGATTTTCGTTTGTTTTTACCGATTATTTTCGTGTTCTTATTCTTCATATGCGCATTATGCTTGCTCTCTCACTTGTGGCAACAGTTTATTCCGATGAACCCACATTTTAAAGGTTAGTTTTCGTTTTCGTTTTGAAGAACTTATTTGTTGATAGCTTGTTTGTTATTTTTTTTGTTGAACTTGTTTGTTGTTGTTGTTTGGTTGAACTTGTTTGTTGTTATTACTTGATTAAACTTTTTTGTTGTTTGATTGAACTTCGTTGTTTGTTATTGTTCTTTGATTGATCATATATTATTGTTCATAGTTCATGCTTTATAAAATACCAAAAACTGTTATTTGTTGTTTTTTCTTTTTTCCAGGTCTCGTAGAGTTGTAAAAAAGGATTACAATTAATTAAAAAAAAATTGATTAACGTCGTATATTGGCAAAATTTGACATTAAATTAACGTCGTATATTGACAAAATTCGATGTTAAATTAATATCGAATTTTTTAAATTTGACGTCAATTTAACGTCTCCTGATATGAAGTTGTTCTCAAATTCGACGTGAAAGGCCAAAAATATTCGACGTTATACGTTGTTTTTGTACTAGTGCTTCTTCAAATGTCTGTGCAAGATTAGTGGCATAAGGAAGCAGAATATGATAAATAATATAGTTTTCTCTGCCACGTGGTTAACATTTGCATAGTCATTATGCCACGAGACATAAATTTTAACGCGTCCAGTGTAATTAACGACAAGGTTCCAATTGATTCAATTTTAATTGAGATAAAAATAATACAATGACCTATTTGAAATGATTCTGCATAAATAGGGACCTCCAAAATGATTAAACTTTTAAATTATTATTTTCGTTGTGGTTATTATTATTTATTTGGTCATATTATTTTATTGTTATGTTCTATTTATTGATATTAGTTGGGGTAAAGTTTCTCTCAACATGCCATTTTCTTGGGGTAAGTTGTTGTCTATTGGCTTCTTGGAGTATTGAAATGATGTGATATAAATATCAAATATGTTACAAATGTTTGTATCTCTTAGTTGTTTCTGCTTTTAGAAAATTATATTATCTTTTTAATTATTTCTCTATATTTACATATTTGGAATTTTTGCAACCCAATTTTTTGGTTCTTGATATTGAGAAATTTGTTTCGCTAGAACAAGGTAAAGTATGTAATCTTTTTTTATAGACTTTTGTAATAACTAATTTCTTGGGAGCCTTGGTGATTGAGAACATTAGGTATTAAACATATAATTTGTTGATGTTTGATAATAGATGTTTCAAATATAATTTGTTGATGTGATTAACTAGTTGGTGTGTTAAACTTTTTTTTGTTTTTTTACATTCGAGGCACAAAACCTTGAGTTATTTTTTGGTATGTTGTTTGAATAATTGAATTGTGAGATGGTGTTCTCAAATACAATGGAGAAAGTATGTTTGATTACAACAATGTCTTGAGTTATTTTTTGTTATATTGTTTGAATAATTGAATGTGAGATGGTGTTCTCAAATACAATGGGAAAAGTATGCTTGATTACAGCCATATAAGTATCAATAACTTTTTTAAAAAGACTTGATGATTTTGGTATTGTGTTAATTTCTTAAAATGGCTTATGTTGATTTCAGGAGCAGTTTCTTATTAAACCATTAATCAATAACACTTTTTAAACCATTAATCAATAACACTTTCTTATTTTTCTTTTTAAACCCAATTAACTTTTATTTTCATATATACTTTTAATTAATTTGATTTTCAATCAATTTAATTTTAGAAACATCATTGATTATTTTCAATTATGATTAATTATTAGTATCGATTTCAAAACTGCCAATAATAAGTCTTACGGTCCAATTAATTCATTCCAAATCTGTCAGCCCAAAAGAAATCTATATCCAACTCTAGGCTTATAGACTCAGCTAGCCCAATTAAACGGTTATTATTATTCTTTTTGTTTTTAATTATTTTATTTAACCTAGTGAGCATATCCGTTTAACATAATTAATTAAAAAATAATATAATTTAATTAAATTAATAATAATTATTTCATTAAATAATATAAAATTAATGTATATATAATTACGTAATATATTATAAAAAACTAAAAAAATAAATACTTTATAAAATAATTTAAAATATAATATTTTAATAGACTAAAACTTAAGGCATATCTGTTTAACTTAATTAATTAAAAAATAATATAATTTAATTAAATTAATAATAATCATATGATTAAATAAATTAATATTAATTTATATATAATTACATAATATATTATAAAAAACAAAAAAAAATAAATACTTTATAAATTAATTTAAAATATAATATTTTAATAAATTAAATACAAAATAATGATTAAATACAAAATGATAATTCAATAACGGATGTGGCGTATCCTTTTACATAATTAAATACAAAATGATATAATTTAATTAAATTAATAATTATTATTTCATTAAATAAAATAAAATTAATTTATGGGTTAAATATGTTTTTAGTCCCTAAAGTTTCACTGATTTTTGGTTTTAGTCCCTGCATGAAACATTGATAGCATTTCGTCCTCTTAGTATGAAAACATGTATGAATAGTCCCTTAAAATAAAAGGCATCAATTTTTTGGTGAGGTGGCTAACAGCTCTGCCATGACCCTGCCACGTAGCATTTATTTTAATTTGGAATGAAATTAAGCATTTATTCCCTAACAGAAAGGTGCATCATCACGAGAGTGGCTTCCGGCAAAGAAACTTCTCCGCATAAACCTTCTCCACCTTCCGATCCACATCGTGCAGGAACACGTCATGCCACTCGCGAACGCTTCCGAAGCAGAAGCTTCAAGCTTCTTCTCCATCTATGTTCTCGCAGACCACCCAGCCTTGGGGAAAACATCTACGGCGCGACGATGGCGCAGCGATGGCGCGTTGGCCGTTCTGTTCTTTTCCTTCCCTCCATGCTGGTTAGCGACGCAAGGAGGGAGACTTCCTTCCCTTTCTCCATTTTTGGTTCGTCTTGCAGAGGGATAGGGCTTCTGCGTTTCACGGTGAGGGTCTCTGTTTGACGGTGGCCGGCGAAAGCAGCAACGACCCGTTGCGAGGGATACCGACGACGACAGCAAAGTGAATCGCAATCCCAATCTTGCAATTTAGGGTTCCTAATCTTGTTTCTGATTTCAAAATTTGGGTTGTTGTTTCTTCCTTGCAGGTTTTGGTCTCGTCTTTTTGAGCCAGGGTTTGAAATGGGGATTTTGAATTAGGATTGAATTTAGGGTTTATGAAATAGGGAATTTGGAGGTTAGGGCTTTCAAAATTTGGGTTTCTTTTCTGATTTGTCTTTTGGGCTAGGAATTCTATTTCGTCTACGTTGATTCCAGGCGTGAATTGGAGCTTCTGGTCCTCTTTTCTGTTTTGGTATTTGAGAAGGTGAAGTTTTTGTTTTTGAATTTGGGTCTGGGGTTTCAACTCTTCGTGTTGATCTGAGTTGGGTTTCTTGAGCTCGCACCTTTGAGAGCTTGGTTTCGTTCGGCGTTTGGGTCTGACTATGGTTGTTTCCACCTTCGAGGTGGCCAGTGCGACGGCCACAGGTTTCCACCTTCGGAGGTGGCCAGTGACGACAGCCACAGGTTCTGTTAGGTTTTTTTTAATTATTTTATTTTATTTTATTTTGACGTGTAGGGAATACTGAAGGAAAGTGAAACGTGGCATGACAACAGGATAAGAGGTGGCCTTGCCGTTTGTTAAAGTTAACGCCGTCCAATTTTAAGGACTAATAATACTAGTTTTAAAATTATGAGGACGAAATGCCATCAATGTTTCATACAGGGACTAAAACCAAAAATCAGTAAAACTTCAGGGACTAAAAGCATATTTAACCCTTAATTTATATATAATTACGTAACAAATTTAAAAAAAATTAAATAATATTTATGTATTAATTTAAAATATAATAAATTAATAAACTAAAAACTAAAAAAATATAAGAAAACATAAACCTTAAATGGATGTGGCTATATCCGTAATCGGATGTGGCATATCCGTTGAAGAATTTTTTCTTTAACGGATGTTGACATCCGTTGAAGAAAAAAAAGTAGGGGTGTAGGATGTTTTAAAATATAAAAGTTAGTTTTGTAATTTTTAAAAAATGTGGTGGTGCAGGAAGCAATATGGGGTGGTGTAGGGAGTAACCCTCTTCTGCAAATCAAGACCCCAATTGAATGTGCAACCAGGCCCAAACTGGCCCAACCCTACTCCTGCCGATCCAAAAGACTCCTCCACAACCCCATGGCTGCTTCACTAGAGCAACCACCAACAATCCCCACAGGCCAGAACAGCGCGAATAACGCGAACAGAAACCCTAAAGTCTTAAATTGAAACCCCAATTCTCACCGTCGATCTACATGGAAGAAGAATCCCAACCCAAGTTTCAAATTCAGAAAGAACCAAGGATTTCCCAAATCAATTTGAAACGAAACTTTATATTCCAATTCACAAAAAAACAGATATCGAAATAGAACCCCTAAAACCCAATTGAAAATCAGAGAAAGGAAGAAAGAAGGAAGAAGAAGAAGAAAGAGCCGTCGATTTCGCATCTTCCTCCCTAAAACCAGAACATAACCCGAAAGAGAAGAAAGAGGGAAGAAGAAGAACGACCAATCGCGCCACCACGAGCGCCACTGTGAGCCACCACGATCGTCGTCTGTCATGCCATCTCCACACCGTCGTCGTGAGGTCGTTGGCTCCGCTCAAGACGCAGATCATTCTCGTCCCAGTGTTGGGTCGTCCGCGGTGAAGAGAATGGGCAGAAGCTTCAAGCTTCTGGCTTGTGCGTGATGAGGGATAAAGAGATAAAAGTATTTTCGTGAGCAACCCGAACGTTGGGTTGGATGTGCGAGAAGGAGAGGAACTCTACCTGGTGGCACGACCCATGGGCTGGTCAGTGAAGAAAAGGGAAGCCTAAATCCATTTGGGAACAATATATACAAGGGTGGTGCTCCCGCCACCACCACCCCCTGCTCCCTCCACCTCCCCCTTCCTCTTTTACCCTTCCCTTCACCTCTTTATTCCTATTTTATCTTTGAGTAAAATTTTACTTTTAGGGTTAATATTTTTTAATTTCTACCTACTCCAATCCCGCATGCAGCGACACACAACCTCTTCTTTCTCTTACTTTCTACTTCGTCCTCTTATGTTCTTCTTCTTTAACATTCAAATTATTTCTTTTCTCTTTCTTTCATGGTGTGAGAGTGTGGTGAGTGAGAGGTTGCAGGTGGTGGTGGAAGGAATTGTTCCAACGATGTGAGAGTTTGATCTCTCGATGATGCTTGAAGGTTCAAAGGGATGAAGATGCACGAGGTAAGTAATCAACCCTATAAATTAATTAAAAATACAATAAATTAATAAACTAAAAAAATTAAAATAAAATAATTACGTAACAAATTAATTGAAAATAAAAAACTAAAATAAAATTAGTTGATAAAATAAACTAACAATTAAAAAGTAATAATAAACTAAAAACTAAAAAAGAAAAAAACTTCCAGGACTTGAACAGTGTGAAGTCGTGCAGGGGGCACGACTTCTTCATGGGTGTTGCTCCCTCCACCTACCCATATGCTTCCTCCACCTCCCCATTATTTATTTTATTTCAAAAATACCCTCAACTTCTCTATTATTCTTTTTATTTCAAAAACACCATACACTTCCCCAATATCTCCATTGTTGTTTTGCCTCCACCGATAAGATTTCTTTATCAAGGTTAATCGCAATCGCAATAAGCAATTGTTGTTATTTGTTGGCTAGTGGATTTTTCGAATTTAATCAATATCATGAAAATTTGTAACATGTCATATATGTTACAGATAAAGGAAGGAAAAACCCTGTTTAGTAGAAATATTTATGTATGTAAAAGAAAGTTTTTTGAAAGATGGAGAAGCCAACTAACCTGAAGTATAGGGCGAAGAAAAACACTAGACACATCCCTCTCTATCTACACACCCACCAATAATTGCCTTTCGTCCTTCTCTTCCAACTATTTCATGCTCCTCTAAAGACCTTTGCAATGCTCAGTTCTGAGTTGCTACTCTTGCTTTTGGTGGACACGCACATCAAAGTCAAGCCTGCAAGTTCTATTGCTAGATCCAATGGCCATTGCGCAGCCATCTCATCAAGAACACTAGCCAAAGCCTCTCTATCTATAAGCTTCCGTTGCGCATGTATTCCAAAACTATGCATTTGGGCTCATAACAAAACCCTGCCATGGCAATCAGACGACGGATTTGGATATCTGTCACGTCACGGATGTGGATATCCGTTTAAGAAATAAACGCATATTCACATCCATTACTAAAGGGTAAAAAAGAAATGAGGAGGTACAAGATGCAATGTGTGGGGGTGGAGGGAGTAACTCCCCTTCTTTATTGGAAGTCGTCTGGGTCCACGACTTCCTTATGACTGCATAATTGCTCATTTAAGTAATATGGGAGGCAAATTTGTCTAGTTTCGTATAAAAACCCAGAAAGTGTGAAGATAAAGTAGCTTTTTCCTTCTTCTTTTTAAGAACAAAAAGCTCTTGTTGTTTTCTTTTATTTCATTTTTAAGTGTCACTGGTCTCCTTTATCTTTGCTTAACATAGCTGAATAAAATGTTGTAATAGTACCGCCGACCATACCAGCATATCCAAACTATAAGAAACTATACTTATGAATGGCTTCAGTCTGTGAAACAACTTTTGTTGATAACATACCATCTTATTTCAATTTGGGACTAGCCTATTTCTTCAGCCTCGAGAATAAGATAGCACACTAGTGCACCACAGATGACTTATCTTTATATATTGGGGTGGGATGTGTAGGGGATCGCAAACGCTGACGTACACGAATAATTACTGAGACAAAAGATTTACGTGGTTAAGTGAAAATGACTTATGTCCATAACTACATTAGAAGGTATTTCAAATTAATTAATTAGGTTTACATTTATACGAGTATGTATAAAAATAAAGCAAGTAAATGCGTCAGGTTCAAATAAACCCTTCAAACTCTACATTGTCAATGATCTCTTGAAGGATGATCACATCAATTGCACTCCAAATTAAATTTAGTAAACCTCAAAATTGTAATCTCCAAACTAATGTGATGTTCTCAACAATTAATCAATGAAAGCCAATGGAAGTTATGCAAAGTTTCAACTTCTCAGTAGTAACCATCTTGTTTAACATATTTGCATAATTCTTTAACTCGGGGATCTTTTCCGAGAACAAAGTAGCATAACATATTAATCCTCTAATGAAGTGGTATTTCAACTGGATGTGCTTTGTGATAGAAAATTATCCTTAGAACCAATACAAGAATAATATGAAATAAAACTATGACAATTCAAAAGATCTGTGACAAGGTCAAAAAATCAAATATTAAAAAAATAAATCTCTTCAAAACTCATGATGGTACAAGCTGGAAACTCAAAATATGAAAATTATGGCTTATAGTTACTTCTAGAATGATTTTGAATCATTGTAATTTTCTTTCAAATTTTGTAAGTCGTCGGGCGAGCATTTAGTTTTAAATTTTACCATTTGCAAAATTCGTTGGGCGATTATTCACATGGCGAGCTTCATTCACTAGGCAACAAGTTTAAGTCTGTTTTTCTGTTTTTGAATTTTAATTTAGTTTTTAGGCCAAGGTATTTGGGCTTCTCAAAGATAATGTAAACATCTTTGGTCAATTTATGAAATTAATTTCATTTAAAAGAGGATTCTTTTAGTTCTTGTTATAGAACACCGATTCTCATTAAAAATTGAATTTTTTGTAATTAATTTTCTTTGACTTATTAAAAATAGCAACAAGAGGGCTTGGATATATATAGGAGGAATCAGTCCCCGATGCATCATGGATCACATAAAACATATTACTAAGGAGGTTTATAACCGTGTTTTCCATCAGTTCAAATCTTAGTTTTATGAAGATGTGAAGAATTTGTGACTAAAATAAACCTGTCATTTGACCTACAGAGGAATTAAATGCGGAGGCATAAATGGCTTCAACTTGATCAAATAACAAGGATTTAATTGGACTGTTAAAAGTTAATATTTACGCATATATGTTATGTTTGTATCCCTTGTGTGTAAAAGCATAAGCAATAAATAAAATCAGATAAGTGGTAATGTAAACTGCAGAAATGCAGTTTATGAAATAGAGCTTCTATTATAATATTTTCAAAATTAAATATGCATAAGATGCAATCCGACTTTGTTGTTTGTATATCAGTTGCCAACTGGTTTCAAACAATTAATGTAGTTTATGTAAAGATTGATCATGAAGTGAGGACATTGGGATCTGCATAGATCATAGAGAATGATCACCCTACTCATGAAATGAGTAACATTCATTGATATCAAGTGTTTAAGATAACCTTAGGTGTTGATGTATTGCTGGAAATATTTATTTAATATTTTTTAATTTTAAAAATACTTTTCATATAATAATAAACATTTTTTTAATTTTTATTTGTATTTAAGAAATGAGATATTATAAATATTTGATATTTTATCTTATTTAAAGTATATCAATAAAATAAAACAACAAGCTTCTTCATGTAATATATCTTCAACATCTATTTCCAAAACCTTTAAAAATTATCACCCTATAGAGACTACATTTATGGGAAGTTGTGGAGGAAAATGATACTATATATTGATCTATTGTATGAAAATCCCATTATGGCTCAAATGCAAAAGGAGAAAAAGGTAAAGAAGCCAAAGGCAAAATCATGTTTATTTATGTGTTTCACAAATTATCCTTATCAAGACTATGATTCTAAAGTAGTTCAAAGATATTTAAAATTATTTAAAATAAAAATATGAAAGAAACTAGAAGATTCTAATATGGAGGTTCTAAATTTTATAAAGAAGTTTAAGCTACAAAAGATGAAAGAATATGAAGTAATTAAAGAATAGTTGAACAATTTGTTGAATGATAAGATAAAATTATTGGAAAAGTATTTTCAAATTCCAAATTGTTGAGAAAATCCCAGTGACAATGAGAAAACGATAGGAAACATTTATTATTTCACTATAAAACTAAAAGATTTTTTTGCAATTACTTTGACAAAAACAATGCAAGCATAAAAGCTACCAAGATTAACCACAAAAGATTGTGCGGTTGAAAATATTTTACTTCATGCTAAGAAATGTATTTTTAAAGTCAAGAACAAATACAACCATAATAAACATCACACAAAACTTTTCTATCTTGTTCTTGTTTTAAAAAAATAATCATCAAGTTGGTTATTCAACATGTTTTGGTTATTCAAATATACTAAACAACAAAAATATGTTAATCACTTTAAGTTTGAACCATCTCCATTGTATTATTATATTGAATGTCGTCCTCATCTTCTCAAACAATTCCAATTTCAAAAGTTATTTTACACATTCAAATTATTTTCATGTCCCAATCAAATTTATTTGTCACCTCCATTACGCATTTACTAATATACATATTAACATCATCTATGAATTATTATCTCATCACATCCCTACACAAACTTTAGATAATGAAAGTAAAGAAAAAAAGATAATAATACATAGAATTATGATATTTTAATAACTTTTTAACAACAGATGATGATGTATCATTTAACATAAAAATGGAAATTCATACATCTTATAGCCGTACACCTTATTTAACACATTAGAAACCGACTTATCAAGAACAAGAGCAAAAGACAAAAATAAGAAAGGAGAGGCTCCTTTATCATAAATAAGTTCTTTTTTTCATTTCTTTAACATATTATTAATGTCTATTAGAAAATATTATGTATTTTAAGTTCACAAAGTTTGTTTCAAATTCATATTATAATTTTACTTTTAAAAAAATACTTTAATACTAATCCAACTAAATTAAAAGTGTCCAAATTCAAATTATATAATCAAAAACTAAAAAGAAATAAAATCAAAAGCACAAATTTAAAACACAAAAATTAAACTTATAAGTAAGAAAGATAATGTACAGGACGGATTCAGATTTCATTATCTAGTATTCATCTCCAAACAAAAACTTCATCCTCGTTCTCCTACACATATTCAATAAATATAACATTTTAATTTCATCTCATTCCCATCAAGTATTGAGTATACTACCTTGTCTATATTCAATATCAATAATTAATTTTTATAAAATATAAAAATTCACGAAAAAAAAAACATATTTTTTAAATACTCAATATTAAAATTATGTATTCATATTATTAAATACTCAAATATTTTTTAAATTAAAGTACTAAATAAAATTTTATGAGAACTAAATTTTTTATTTGTTTTTACAAATGTTAATGAAACAAAGTTTGATAAAATTAAAAAAGTATTTTTTAAAAATTATAAAAAAAAACAAGTATCCAAGTTTTAAAATATTTTAAATGTCTCTTTACTTTCTTTCTTAAAATTCTATTGAAATATTTTTTTTACACACTAATAAAAATTATAATACATTACTTAAATGAAATCGCACAAAAAAAATATTAAACTGATAATAAGTGAAATTTAACATAAATTTTTCATCGTTTAAACTCCAATCTATATTGGATGGTAATACAAGCTTATTACAAAATCAAACTTATGATAATGAGTTAGAGTTAGAAAATAAAAATAATTATTTAAAAAATTATAAAAATAGTATTAAATGTGATAAAAATAAGCAACAAATAAAAATATTAGAAAAAACTAAAAATGATAAAATGTATGTCGTAGAAACAATTTAATACACCATTCAATAATATGGTGCAAAAGAAAAATAAATATATAATTATGAGCATGATAAATGAAAGTACCTTGGAGATGTAAGAAAAATTATGTGAAGCTAGTCGAGACAATAAAAATTGTTTTAACAAAATAAAAGTCTTCAAATGAAACAAAAGATAAGTTATTTTTTATATTACCAATTAAATGAATGGTTTATGCAATCAAACACTTGTAATTCATAGTTAAAAATTTATGTAAATAAATAATAAATAAAAATATTAAAAATTAGTATTTGTTCACTTTAATTAATTATACACCATTTTACATAAATGCATAAATTTCATGGATTATAAAACTAAAAACTAATATATATATATATATATATATATATATATATATATATATATATATATATATATATAATTTATAAGTTACCTAAACTGTGAATATTTTTGTGAATTAAACAAGATCATATTTGTAATTGAAAAATTTGGTATTATCAATATTTGTACCCAATTAAGCGAAAATTTCTCATCCAAATGGAGAGGAATTTGTGCAATACCCACAATAACATATTTATTCACCATCCTTACTTACAAGCAAAATTTCATTTCAAAATTTGAAAAAATAATAACTTTAAATCATACTTCTAAACAGAATATCTAAATGAACTGAAAATATACATATTAAAATTGTTCAAAGCACATTTTCAATATGGAAACAAGAGAAAGCTAATAAAAACAAAGTCGTCCTTCCAAGCACGACGGACTCATCTATGGAAATTTAAAAATAAATGGCCATATTGGTAATTTCAATTAAAATGTTGTTTTGACAGGCTACGGGAACTAGGAAGCAAGTCGTGTGTATAATTTACATTAAACAATAATGAATATTATATAGAGAAGTGAATGTGACACTCTTCCACAATAGAACCATAGAAGTAAACGTATAGCTATTTCAAACTTTGAAACTAAGATGGTGAAGCATCCTAATCATGCAATGGCTGATGCAATTGTTTCAACCTTTGTTGGACGCCAGAATGTCTTCTGAATGCAAAGTAATCCCTCCCCATTTTTTGTATATGTCAGCCGAATATCCCAGTTTAGAGACTTAGCCATGTTTTCTATCTCACCAATAGTTTCAGCATTGTCTCTTACCACCAAATAACCTTCTGGTCTTAGGATCCTATCCACTTCTGCAATCACTGCCACTATGTTGCACCTGAATCCAAATGTCAGTTAAATCAGAAGGATGCTTAAAGACCAAGGAGATTTCTTCGTATACAACTTTTAAAGTTACTGAACATACTTTTTCTTAAGTGTTGATAATATAGAATCTGCATGAAGAAGATCATAGGATCTAGGGTATGTATTGAAGGATTCACACCAATCATGATAGATACCAAATAATCCACGCTCATATATTATAGGCAGTGTGTCCGGAGAATCAATCGGAACCACATTCATTACCCAGACATTCACTTTCAGGGTTCTGAGTGCTGCAGCAAACCTGAAGACACGAGAGAAAAGAAAAAATAATACTAAACAAGGTATATTTGACAATGAAGTCTGTAAGCATAAACCCAAAAAAGTCTTGCTTTTTAAGACAATGAATTATTCACAAGTTGTTATATTACTAAAAGGATATATCTAATGAACAAAATATACAAACAATTATCATTTTCAAAAGGATTAAAATAAGAATAACAGAGAAGGAAAAGAGTGAAATACCGAAGAGTACTTGATTAAACTGATAATCCTTCGGACGAACGAAACATATTATGATCACATTAGTAGTTCAAAAATAGAAATCACCATTTCCGCCCCAAAGGATTAAAATGTCAATCAATTTAGTCAACTTTAGCAATGTAACAAAAGGATTAAATTGATCACTTTTTCATCTTTTAGAGATGAAAATTGTGATTCCCATCTGTCAGAAATTAATGTGACCAACCTCAAATATTTCAAGGACCAAAATGGTGTCTTTTTCTTTTGGTAAACACTACATGAAATTAATGGGCACTAAAGTAGAATATCTACTCATTTTCCTACAACTCTGCTAGTGGAAACATGGTTTCGGGAGAAAAGAAAGAGATGTATTATACAAAATAATGAGATTTTCCATTTCAAAGAGGAACCAGGAATATGCAAAAGTACAAATAAACCGTTACCCTCCATAAACAGCTCTCATGTCCATCACATTTCTTACTGAAGACCAATTGATGCCCATTCCGTTCAAATATGAGCGGAATAGAACGTTTTTCCAATGCTTGTAGTCAGCAGTGAATTCCACGGCAGCAGCTCTTCCATAAACACCAGCCTGGGAGTTTATCCAGTAAGGTGGTTTCTCCAACCTTAGTGGCCATTGCTCAGGCCAGATTGATCCACGCTCTGATGTATCAATGGGCACTTTGTGCATACAAGCCTGTAGTGATACATTCCTGAAGACATGCAAGTTGGAACATATCACAAAAGATAAAAACATTGTCAAAAAGGAATTTTCTCCAACTGAGTAATGGATTATGAACACTCTCAGCAATTTCATCCTCAGTGATTAATTTTTAGATGTTCAATTCCATTTTCCTTTTTTCTTTTTTCTTTTTCTTAATCGAGTGACTCTAGCAATTCAAGCCCAGAAGAAGTGATTTTAATAGAAGAATACGTCAGTTTATTTGAGTATTAACTATAAAGATTCTCGTTCTTTTTCTCAAGCTTCACACACAAATTGATAGGTGCATGCAAGCATAACAGTACTCTCCAAATACCAACAATTTATACTTGCAAAACTTTTAAGAAAAAATTATGGATCTCCAAACAAAAGAAAGCTTGCACAAATTTCAGAAGAAAAAATTTATTTACTTTATACATCAATAAACAGTTATAAATTCATATTTCTTGGAAGAAAAGACTCCTGAATCATTTGGATTAGTTGCTTCTTATTAGGAAATTTTCAAAAAGTTGCTTCTATTCCACCGTATATGAGAATCCTATTTATGCCTATTGCTCACAATATAAAAATATAGAGATACCAGGCTGTATTTGGATCATCAGATTCGTTGCACATGGGTGGCTCATTTTTCATTCTGTTGTTATAGCATTCATTGTCAGTTGGTTTTCTATATATTGCTGCTGCCACTCCATTCAATTTGTCCTTTGCAATTACCACCAGATCCCAGCACATTGACACTGTAATTTCACCCATCGCTGCAACAAAATAGTTTTCAGATTTTGCGTGACATCTATTCATCACTTAATTTATTAGAGGAACATGAATTTGGGTTTAATAGCGGTACCTTTCCAAATCTCAACACTTTCTGGATCCTTTTGGTACACTGGAGTAGCAGACCATACAAAGTATCCTCCAGGTCTTAAGACACGGTTAAGCTCTAAGAGTAACCTGCCACCTGCATTGTACAACAAATATATAGTATTACTAGAACCGTCATGTGTAAGTGAGAAAAAAAAATCCATTGAAATGTTTATCATACCTTCTAAATGCCAAGGGACTCTACAACGAGCACAGTGGACAAGATCAAAGACAGAAGCTGGGTAGGGTAATCTTATGGTGCCCATGACACCTAGTGTAGCAGGAATTCCCCGTTCCAGAGCAAATTGTACTTGTGCCTCGTGCACATCTTTAGGAGCAAATGACATGGTCAGCACGTCTTTTTCAAACAGATAGCCTCCAAAGCTGGCTACCCCACACCCAACATCCAATATCACTCGACTTCTCTTCCCCCACGCAATTTTAGGAAGAGACTGCATCATTATACAAACGCCCATTTATGAGGAGAATGACATATACATCACAACAACTATGAGCAGGATGGGCAAGACACTGCTTAATTTTCAAGACAATGAATTTACAAGTTTGAAAGGCACTGTAATCATACAAGCTTACAGTGTGATGTGATATTGCAACGAGTAAATGACAAAGCAAAACAAGAAAAGCTAAATAAAGTAGGTGCAATAAGATGAAAGTTTACATGACACAGGTGAGCTCAAATTTAGGATAACTATTACTATGTGTAAGATGTAAAATATTCTAGAAACTTATGTGCCCTGTATTACAAGAGTGTAAAATCACCAAAAATAAAAGAAAGAGAAAAAAACAACTATTGCAGGAATAATATAGATTTATTGCACTTCACATTTTACAACGTTTGAACCAGACATCGGTTCCATAATCAGGACTAATAAAAATGTATGGAATGGCTTTATCTCATTTCCAAAGCCCTTTTACCTTACATTCAGTTATTTCAGTAGATATTGTCACATAAAGACTTGATTGCAATTTAAAAAAGAAAGGTGATAGGTTTCTGGATTGAAAACCTATCTGAATTGCACTCGTTTACACTAAACAACCAGAAAAGAAAGTATAAACTATATATTTCTGTATTTCAATATAGTATCTGCACACTCAACAACCTCTAAGAGAGCCAAATACTCTCCCCTCCACAGGATAAACGTGATCCTGTCTTTACAGTGAACAATTCAAAAGTGCTAATATCAGAATACAACAGTCCTTTTATAGGAGCTTTATTTCCCGCCCAATTTCTAATACGGTTATAGGTACGGTTATAAGTACCTAACGCTTCTCCCCCGCTTTATTCATTTTTCTTTCTTTCATAAACTATCCATTTCCTATCAAAAGGTGAAAGCGAAAGCACAAAAATTGTAAATGATGTAACTTCCTCTAAAAAAATGTCAATATATTATGTGGACAGCATGTTAGTATGTTATTTAAGTAAGAGGCTTCTGTTTTCCCATCAATAAGAATCAGGTTCTAACAGTAGTTGGTTATGCAGAAAAACATATTTGCGAGATATTGATAGCATTGTAAGACAGAAACTCAAAGACTTACTTTCTGAATGAATTCTATGTAATGAAGAGCCCCATGTTTAAATTGAGTTCCACCACCTGGAAAAGTAAGGTATTCACCGGCATCTTTAACCCAGTTTTGATGACCCTTAACTTCTACAAGCTTTGTGTGTGGGGCATTCTTGTACCATATCTGCAAGAGGCACCAAAATATTGAATTTCACTACAAGTAACAATATGATGCTTTCATCAAGTTTATATATTGCATACCATTTCCCTGCTTTTGGGCCACCTAATTGGGCTTCTATAGCCCTCGGGCAGAGAAACAAGACAAGTGGTAGCTTCATCAGGACAGTGTCTCTCACGATGCTCATAGTGCCTTATGCTTTGAAGCCTTCTAATTGCTTGCCAATTGTCAAGGCAAGGAATATACTCTGATCCGGTAGTTGTATTACAAAGTTTCCAATCATACCTTCTGCTGTCAATAGAAACTGAAGACTTCTGTGATTCCTTCTCATGTTGTGACTCTGTGGCTTGAGTTGACCAGGTTCCATTTTCAGCGCTAGTTTCAATCAAAGTTTCTGATTGTGTATCAGTAATAAAATCGTTTTTTGAAGCTTGATTATTTTCATGGCTATCTGTGTTACTCTCTCCAGAACTTTGTGTTGTTTCAGAATGTGTATTTATCTTTGCTGTCTCCTCTTCAGTCTCATTAACTATATCATCCTGTTGTGTAATTTTATCCATACTTTTTTCTGTCCCTAATTTGTTATCATTTGCACTCTTGTCAGATTGCTTTTCATCTAAAGTTTCCATTGATCCTCTGAGCTCATCATTATGAATTTCACCATTCATGGTTTCTGTTTCTGCAGAGTCAGAATTTAATCTTCCATCTGATTCTTTCTCCTTCTCATCAGTGCTCGGCTTGACATTCCTCATTTGATCATTCTCCTCAGCAGTATTCCCGGGATCCTTCTCAAAATCATTCTTTTCATCTGAGCTCTTCCTAACAACCTCTTGGTTTTCGTTAGCCATTTTATCAGACACTTCTCCAATTTCTTTTTGTTCATTCTGGCTTTCTGCAAAGCTATCGCTCTGAGGTTTAAGAGTCTGGCTATCTCCCTCTGTTGATTCTTCTGGTATATCACCAGATCTTTCTTCAAATTGCTTGGAATCACTCTGTACATCTTTTACATCACTAATGGTCTCAGATACCTGAATGACTGAATTCTGAATTGGAACAATGGTTGACATTATAATCCATACACCAACCAAACAAAATGCAACGAACACAGCTACAGAAACCGTTGAACAGTAGTTTGACAACTTCCTCCCCTCGCCTCGGGAATTCTTCCCCAGCACCATGTTTGCAAATTACTGCTATTTCAAGATAATTGCACCTAGAAAAGGGAGTAATAAAATATATATAGAACTTGTTAAAAGATCCTGTGACTCAGCTACATGTTGATGCTTTCTTCTTTTATATAAAAAAACAATAATCTTGGAAAGTAAATTGCCTAGATATCTCCATTACACAAAACGAAAGTAAAATCATGTTGTAGCTCTACTATTTTATTCAAATAAAACCTTCAGGGCACCAAATGTTTTTTTTTTTTCTTTCAGAATTTTCTAATCCAAAGCTTGAAAAAGGGGGGAGAGAAATTAGCGTTCCCAACACTCCAAAAATGGGTCGAATGAAGGTAGGTAATAACATAAGCCGGGGTAGCACTTCAAAGTTACAATGAATTGAGCTAAAGAACATGAATGGTGAAGCCAGAAATTCACAAGTACCTACTCTATATTAGCGACTTAAACATGCTCAAGCTTTATAAAAGGAATATTCTATACGTTTTTTCTTCTTTAAAAAAAATAAAAAATCAACCTTTCATATAAAACTTTTATCAAGAAAGATCAAAGCTTTCTCCCAACAATCCAACAAATGAAGGACAATTTCACACGAGGATGCGAGTATATGAGCTGAAACTGAACAAAATCCAGTGCAAAATACCCAGAACACACCTTATGAATGAAACCATGAAAAAACCGAAAATACTAAAAAAGCCCAAAACATGAAAAGTGAAAACTAAGATAATGTTTCCAAATAAGGGAAATGAAGATAACGGTTCAAGAGAAAAGCAGTTGAGGTAAAGCATCCAGCTTTTAACTCACATTCCCCTAAAAAACAGAACCCACATACGCACAGTTGTCGGCATATTCTTCTGAAAAAGCAAGATCATCAATGTACAGATGCAAGGTCCATAGATGATACTCTGGAAGGAAAGGATGCAAAATGTGAAAGCAAGGAAAGGGTACGAAGGATTTAGAACTGTACCTTACTGGGCAGGTGAGATCCCTAGAGCAGACTTTGCTCACATTCCTACAATGACTGGTCTGAGGGAAAGGTCGTTTAGGCCAAACACTGAACACTGTTTCTTTGTGGTCTAAGTAAAGAGATTGAGGAAAAGGAGAAGAATATCAGTGTGCGTGTACTAACTCAAATATCAAGCTAACAGAACCTACTAAGTATT
This sequence comes from Vigna reflexopilosa, assembly GCA_027742785.1. Taxonomy (NCBI): domain Eukaryota; kingdom Viridiplantae; phylum Streptophyta; class Magnoliopsida; order Fabales; family Fabaceae; genus Vigna; species Vigna reflexopilosa. The sequence goes on from CM050918.1 coordinate 11,807,768, forward strand.
TGATTATGACGAACAGTTAACATCGAGATCATTCATCACCGATGGTTCTTTGAGTTTACTCAGTAATTACGACAACGAAGTTTTCTCCGAATAAATCCACTTGGAAGAATTCCACAGACGGATTTGCTTTGTAAAATTACCTGCAACAACTTGGCTGTAAATTAAGGAAGAAAAAAAAATCTCGGCCGATTTTAGAGTTTATTTGGATAACACAGGAAAGAAAGAAGAGAAAAAAAAAAAGAACAAAAAACTAGAGAAAAGTAAATTGTACATCACAAGTGGTGATTTCAAAATAAAAAGTCTTTAAATGAAAATCAAATTCAAAAGAATGATAAGTGTTGGGTATTATTAATTTCTTTTTATTAAATATATATAGGATAATATATATATATATATATATATATATATATATATGATATTGTATTTATAATAAAATAAATATATGTTAAATCTAAAATACAAAGAGTAATAATAAATTAACTAAAAATAAAATAAAAGATAATCAGATATTGGTCTCCTAAAGATTTAGTAAAAATATTTATTAATTAATCATTTGAATTAATTAATTAAGTTTTAATATTTTCAGATACAATTTTTTTTCGAATGAAATTATTGTCAATCTTAATATTTTTAGTTCTTTCATAAAAGACAAGATTAGAACTAATACGAAAAGCAGTCTTATTATCACATATAAGTGTCATTTGAGTAATATCTTCAAATTGTAACTCTCTAAGCAATTGTTTAAGTCAAATAAGATCACGAGTGGCTGATTCTGTAACTCTATATTATACTTCTGCACTAGATCTTGCCACATCACTATGTTTCTTGCTCTTCCAAGAAATCAAGTTACTACCAATGGAAACACAATATTTGAATCTAGATCTTTTATCATAAGGAGATCTTACCCAATCAACATTTGATTAACAAAGCACTCTTGAATGGTTATTGGAATATATACCTAGGTTCCACTACTTCAGCTTCCCCTCCAAGGTCGGCTACACCCTCGTCTATACCTAGGTTGGGAACTCTAGCAATCATGTATTTTACATTATTATTTACCTTTTGTAGAAGGGGAAAAATTAATAATAACTAGGTCATTGATTTTATATAATAATGTAAACCCAAGTATCAATTTACTATCTAGTGCATTTCAGTTGTTGCAGATCGGTGATTATTACATCATAGATCATTAGAGAAGGGATTGCTTTCGAAGTACAAAAGATGTTGACTTTGGTAGGAGTGATAATGCTAAATTACTTATTGATTTTGGAAAACGTAATTGGAGCCTTTCATTTATTTATGATGAGAATCTTTCTGATCATCTATCAGAATATACATCTGCAAAAGATTCTTTATCTCCTTCGGTTGATGGAGTTTCATCTAATTGTCAAAAAATTCTGTTGTGGCCAATAGTGAACCTTTCGGTGTCAGTCCTGATGTTTGCCTATATCTCCCCATCAGTCTTGCAGATGTCTTTGAGGATAATGTTATGGAATTGGAAGATAGTCGAAGCTCTCAGTCTGTAATATCATAATATAGTGCTAACCTTTCTTTAGGTACTGGGACTTTAGAGGATAGACCTAAATCTTGTTTTGGAACTCAGATCAAACAGCCTGTTCCCTGAGGGCAATTTGATGTCTCTTAGGGAAATGTGATATAAATTCATAAAACCTGCTCTGGTTTCTCCAGTTCATGCTTAAACAGCCAGTTGTATTTTTTTCTTATTTTTTTATTAATTTCTCTGAAGAGAAGCGGAAGGGAAGAGGTGGGGTGGCGTCGGTGGTAACGGCGGCGGCTGCGACAGCCAACAGATCCCTTTTAAAGGAGCCTCGGTACCGGGGAGTGAGAAAGAGATCGTGGGGGAGGTTCGCGGCGGAGATCAGAGACCCGTTAAGAAAACCAGGGTTTGGTTGGAAACCTTCGATTCTGCCGAGGAAGCTGCTCGAGCTTATGACGCCGCCGCACGGACTTTCCGGAGTCCCAAGGCCAAAAACAAATTTCCATCTTTCACACCCTTTCTATCATTTGATGATGTCGCTGCCGATGACGATCTTCGTTGCACCGTGCTTTGGCTCTGAACGTGCTGTGATGGTTTTCAATTTCTGATTTTTTTCACCTTGATTTTTTGTTATTGTTGCGCGGAACAAATTATAATGATGATTAGATGTAAGATTGTGGCAATATGATCTTAGTTCTGTGAGAGGAAGATTTTGTGATTGGGTGTATTTTCTCTTTCTAAAATTTTATTTAGGAGGAAATATTGAATGAGAAAAAAAAAGTAATTATGAATTATGATATCTTTGTTGTTGAAAGATTAATGCTGGTGTGTATGCATTTTTCCCATAAACTCTTTCTCTATGTCTCAACGGTGTGTATTGTAGTACTACTTCAGAGATTTAGTAGTATTTTTTCTTTTAGAATGTGAGAGGAAGAAACAAGATAGAGGAAGGAAAAGGTACTTGGTGATGGAGACGAAGTTTTGTCTGGCGGTGGTGATGACAGTGTTGTCTGGCCGAAGTGGAAGGCTGCTTTAGGCAATAACAGGCGGTAGACTTTTTGAATGGTTGGGGAGAAGAAAAACTGGCAAATATTTCAGAAAAAAAGATGTGGCACACACTTGGCTCACCATTAGCCACCTCATACAAAAAGTTAACTCCGTTCAATTTTAAGGACTAAACATAAGAGTTTCAAAACTAAGATGACTAAAATGAACATACTTTTCGAATAGAGACCAAACCCAAAATCTCATAATAGTTTAAGGATTAAAAACATATTTAACTCTTAATAAAAATGTTTTTTTTTACAAAATTAGGTCAATTATAAGAAATTATATATCCGAAGACGAAGTTGTGCGATAAGATAATTTTAGTGAAAATGTTAAAATTATACAAGCTAATGACGGTTTCATTTTAATTAATTGGACTTAGTAAATTAAAGTTGTATAAATAACATACTATTTGAATTAAAGATATGGTAAAGGTGAAGTTATAAAAGAATGATGGAATTTGTTCTAAAATTTGAAAACACTAAAGTCGTGCAGGTGAATGACTATTTTAGTTCATTTTTATTCTGAAATATAATATATTTATTAAAGTATTTATAACAATTTTTTAAAAATTTAAAATTCAATTTGACTTTAATTTAAATTTTTAAAAAAGTATTCTTTACCATATCAAAGTTCCGATTTTCTTTATGTTTTTTTTTTCAAACATGTCCCTGAGTATAGAAAAAGTGTTTTTGAAACAATATCATTCTTTTGTATATCTTCAAATAGAGTGAGGGAAGAAGTTGTTCATGGGTTTAACACACTATGACTATTTCAATTAAATTTCATGAATTTTGGAAGAAGTTGTTTGTATGAATTTAACTAATTAAAGTCTAATCAATTAAAATGAAATTGTTCTTAACTTGCATGATATTAACATTTTCACTGAAGTGATTATAGTAGGATCAAAGTTTATCTTCACATGTTAGAAGTTGTGTTATAAGTGACGACTTCTTAAGTTGTATCTCGTAAATACGATTTAATCTTATATGCAATTTTGGAAGAAGTTGTTTGTGTGACCTTAATTAATGCAAACTTTTTATGTTTGTTGTATTGGGCTGTGCAGTTTTGCTTTAATACGAGGTTATTGATGAAGAGAAAGTTTTAAGTTTTAGGTTTTATTTGATACTTATTGTTGATTTATTCATTATATTTATTTTTGATAACATGAAACGTTTGTATGAAATAAAATTATAAATTTGTGTAGTTGGCTTAAGTTGAGGTCGGAGGTCCCAAACAGATCTCAATTTGCTTCTCAACGAACTCTTGACCACGTAATGCCACGTCACTACATTATCCACAACATGCGTTATCGAAAATTTGAGCTCTTTCAGGACGTGGCACAACGTTCGATTCCATTCTCAAATCATGCATTGTGTTTATAATATATATAATTATTTCCATTTTCTATTATTTATTAAAAAGAAAGAAAAAAAATCGTGTGGAAGGAATGGAGTGATGGAGATTTTCGAGTGTGGGGTCTGAATCACAGTCCACATGAGGAACCAAACCATGAACACCAATTTTCCCACATCACTTTACTCTCTTTCTTTCTCCATCGCTGTTTTTCTTTAAGCCTTGAGAAGAAGACAATGGTAACCTCTGAAACATGAAGAGCAGCTCTATGTTATGCATCTTCAATGGCATGTCATTGTGCTTACAATGCCTTTTTATTCTCACCAACCAGAGACTTCTTCACCACCAACCATATCATGCATAAGCCATCATCCACAAGATGCAGACCCTTCCTCTTGTCCATCACCAACGCCACACCATCCTACAATACCCTTGTTTCTGAGGTGCCCTTCTTACTTTTTTTACTTTCATGACTCCTGCCACTGTCTTGCATTCATTGTTGTCTGCCTGCATTTTGAATTTAATGGCTAACATTAGGGAAATTTTTGTTTTTTCGTTATGTATGCCTTTAAGGTTATCAATTAGCTTGTTTAACGTCCTATTTATCTGCTATTGCATTTATGTAATGACAAAAGGGGTGTTTTTATTGTTTCTTCCTTTAGTCTCTTAGTGCTATTTCAGCTCAGAATATGCCATGGAAATTCTAAAGGTTTATAATGTCTTGTACACGGGTATTCAGGCTTTAGCATATATATTCATCCATCGATTGCTTGTTTCAAGAATATGGTCAAGGAAAAATCTAGTTCAGATTAGGAAGAAACTAATAGCATCTAAAGGTGAAAGGAATTGAAGTTATCATGAGTATATAACAGTCACCTTAAGATTATGTACAAGGGTTAATTATTAGATACTCTAAATTTAGGGAACTCTTGGTTCATTTGGCTACATTACCCTTTCTCACCTCATTGTGCCTTCATTCCACTTCTTGGTTTTCTAAAATGGCAAAACTTAGATGCAAGTCCCCTGAGTGTTTTTAGTATTGCTCTTCAATGAGAACTAGATTTCCTCCTCTGAAAACCTTGATATTTAATGCAATCCTTTATCATACAAATTACTCGTATGAAACTCTTATTCCAATTGAAAAACAACAGTACACATAAGTATTTAAGAAACTGTATCTGATGCATCTTAGTTTTTTCTTTTCTAAGACAACAAATAATTTGAAATAAACTGATACTCCAAAAGTGACAATTATTTTTAAAGTAAGGTAGTTTGCAGACCTGAACTCAACTCCCAAGACCCAGCATTCTGTTTTTCTCTTTTATTAATGATAAAGTAGGAAATTGAATTTCTTAGCTCAGATGCAAGAAAAATTCCTCATTTCCGGAAATGATTCATTTATTTGAATTTCTTATTACTCATGTGAAATGTGTAGAAGGAATTATGCTTCCTGTATTTCACTACCTGATCTGTCGAAATTTTAAGATTGTAAGCCGTCAAAGATTTTGACTTATATTGGTCAGTTGCTATTGCATTCTGTGACTAGTGGCTGGCTCTGTTACAGTCATCAGTGTATTCAATCTGTAATCCCAATTTACAAGATTTAGATTCATACAAAAAACTAATATGCTTCATGAGACAATTATTTGGAATTTGAGATCCATCCAATTGATTTCTCGCAGTAATCAATGATTATAATCTGAAATGAAAACACCACCAAATACGTTCCTTCTCTTTGTTGAACTCAGTTTAAGCTTACAACTTTTCATATAGCTATACCAAAGATTACTATTTGATTTGTTATAAGTTTCACTGATAGAGGGATTTTTTATTATTATTTAGGCTGTTAGGCTCTTGGTTCCAACAGCAAAATTTGAAGCTTCCAAACTGAAGGTTGTTCTATTGGAAGATCAGATAAACGAATATGCAAGTATTCTTCCCAGAACCTACATTCTTTCCCATTGCGACTTTACAGCTAATCTGACATTAGCAGTGTCCAATGTGATCCACCTAGAACAGGTTTGGTTCCTATTCTCATTATTTCATGCTTGGCTTGGAAACCTGTGCCTGTTTTGTGTTTTGAACAAGAACATTAGTTTTCCTAGTTAATAGGTATTTTATGTATGTCATTCCTTGTGAGCAGTTGAGAGGGTGGTACGAGAAGGATGATGTTGTAGCTGAATGGAAGAAAGTGCAAAATGAAATGTGCCTACATGTTCATTGCTTTGTCAGTGGTCCCAATTCCTTCTCAGACCTGGCAGCTGAATTTAGATATCATATATTCTCCAAGGAAATGCCTCTGGTAAGTTTGCGTTTAATTTATAGATCACATCATAACATAAAAATCTGAATTCTAGAACTGATATAAGTATTATTCATGACAACCTTCTCAAAAACCTGCGTACAAGTATTTTTGTGTGAGATGGTGTGGGTGAACAGTTGCTTGCCATTGCTCAAAAATGCATATAAAATCTCACAAAGTATACTTACGATTAAATTATATGGAAAAAAGGGACAGAGAGGCTAAACTTCCACTTTAAACTTATATGGAAAAATGGTTCTATCTGCTATATGCTCCACTTGTTCCTTCAATTGAATTTTAAGGAGGTTTTGTTTCCTGAAGATCATATTTATAACCTCTCAGCTCTTTTTATGCCATGTTCTCGTATTATTATTGTTATCATTTACAAGGATGAGACTCTCGTTTCTCTAAGATGTATTTTTGAGAGAGAGAAAAAAACTTATAACCATGCCTATGATGAAAAATGACTTGAGTATGGCAGGTTCTGAAAGCAATTCATTTTGGAGATTCTACACTTTTCCGTGAGCATCCCGAATTGCTGGATTCTATAGTTAGAGTATATTTTCATTCTAGCTCACAAAATTACAACAGAATGGAATGTTGGGGACCTCTCAAGGATGCAATGGAGGTATTCAAATAAACATTTTTCAGTTTTTTCTAATCATTTCAGCAAACACATTCATTACATTTAGGATAGTCATTTTCTAAATATGTCTTGTTTCTTCAGGGAAAACAAGCAGACAAGTTCCAAGGGTCAATAAGTAGAGATAATCCGGAAAAGTGGCGGAGTCCAAAGTCCATTTTTCAAGCTCTTTTTGCTTTTCTTCTTTGAACTGTGTCAAATCCATAACTTGGATTATTTGTCTTTATCCCAATTCTTTCCACAGCACAGAATTTCAGGTGGGCTAGACAGAGCAAAATTCAGCTTGCAGGAATGAACTAATCCCAAAACCAAACTATGTATCTTTGAGAAGACTCAAAACCAAAGAAAAAAAAAATGTAAAGTTACACAAAGAGCAGAATTCTTGTGCCACCAAGGCAATTAATTTGCTTTTCTGATTTATGTGACCATTACAATCTACCAACACAACTCACATGTCTGTGATGTTTGTCAAGTGCGCCAAAGATTATCTTCCTCACAGATAATTCTCAACATTAAATTTGTGTTTAGCAGAGATTGAAGAAATATGAAGTGTTTGGTTTTGAGAGAAATAAGATGAAAATAAAAAAATGAAATTGAAAGAACTTATATTGCAATTTTATGTAGATCCTGCACTGATTTTAAAAATTCAATCTTCAATTATCATGAAATAAATTAGTGCAATTGGTATACTTTCTCTTTCACTCATTTTCTTCAACAAATCATGGTGTCAAACCAAGTCCAACATTTTTCTCTAAAAATGCATAAGGCAATTGCTTCTTGCACCCTACCAAAATTCTTCCAGCACCCTATCATTCACAATAAATAATTCAGGAAATTTTTTTTCGGAGCCTCTTTTATTACGGAAAATGTTTTCCGGAAGGAGTAAATATATACATCAGTTGATGAAACTAAAATCTTATAATATTTAATACATAATAAATTATGTCTTTAGTCACCCATACTACATAATACTTTTTGAAACGAATAAGGGTTATTTTCAAGGTTTGAGGAATCCTTTTAAATATAGAAATAATAGTGTTATTTTATGAAGTTATCCAAATAGTTACTGAAATAAAATCAGAAAAGAGCTTATTGATAACTTACGCTCTTTTTAATCTCAAATATAAACTAACTAGTGCTAATTAAAAATATTGTTTAAAATAATTTAGTTTTATTACTTTTATTCATAAAATTATTTTTAACACAAGAATATATAAAATTTATTTTGATGTCATTCATTGGAACTTAATATCAAGAATAGAAAAAGCATTAAAAATAGAATTTTAATTGAAGAGTATCTTGAGAATGAAATCAATTAAAAAATTTATATTTCAGACTAAGATACTTGTATGTGTTTACTTATATTCAAGAGTAGGAAAAGTGAATTATCTCCAAATATGTTCTTTTAAAATCTTTATACAAATACTTATATCACAAAATAAATTATAACTAAGTGCTTTCAAAATAATAGCATGTTTGCATTATCATGTAAGAGGTGAACATCTGTTTTAAAGCATATTTTAGAAGTTTTCGAACTACAATACAAACATGGTATAATAAATTGTAAATCCAAACACTATGGGGGAATTTGATATATTAGCAACCACCGGGGGAAATTCTATAGTGGAGATGACCGTACATTATTCCTAACTCACTCTAACTTTTATGAAGTATACGATATAAACAATGTCCAAGAATGAAATGTGCTTTAATAAAACCCTCACCTGCGATAAATTAAGTTTGTACGAACATAGCTGCTCTTGCATGAACCTTGCTATTATCACAAGTTTATAGCCATTACAAGCAAATTGTTAGGAAACACGAAGGTTCCTATTCTAACTTTATAGTTATACAGCACATCTTGTGTTCATATAAAAGCATGTCACTTACTACCTCGGTCTCACATTCTCTGGTAAGATAAACCAGGTTATCTCATTCTCGTGGAAAAGAAAGTGGGAATGGAATCAGGGCATGGAAGTAGGCAAGCATCAAGCAAGAGCAGCAGAGAAGACTCATTCCCTCCTATTAGAGGAAGCATCAAGAGGAAAATATTCATCTTCATTTGTGCAAAGATAAAGAAACGCATTATCGCTTACCTGGTCGCCTCAACATAGCAAGTCATCTCTTCATGGGTTTTAAAAACCTGCAACACTACGTGTGTATTATATCATGATCCAGTACAAATTATGCATGTATCCACAAACACTACGTATTAATTAACTGCCGCCTCTTTCTCATGGAACATGTAATATTTTGTTTCTAAATAAATATTACCTCATTGAAGTATTAAACAAGGATGGTTTTTCCATGTATCATTATTGTTGTAATTAGAGAAGATATCTTTAGAATCTTCCTAATTAGAGAAAAGAGATATACAATCTTTTATTTTATTTTGTTTTCCTAGTTTCTCTATTTCCCTTTTTAGGAGAATTAGATTGTTACAAATAGAGGATATGAGAATGTATTTTTAATCAATTCTAAATAATAAATTTTAGTATTATTTTCTACTTGGTATCAAGAGCTTCCGATCTTGGAACTCCTTTCGCTGCACAGTCGCACCGCCGCCGCTGTCCGACCACCGCCGCTACCGCCGTCGCCGCTGTCCGACCACTGTCGCTGCCGCCTTCGCCGGTTGGGGTCGTTGATAGCGCAGAAAGGTGTGCCCAACTCCGACGACCACAACGCCGGAAGTCGCTCCGTGAAAGGAGCCGCCACGCGCCTCCACCGTCGCCGGCGTGTGTAGCCCACGCGCCCACCTCCGGCGAGACCCACTCGCCGGCGCCGCCACAGACAGGGTCGCCGGAGCATCCTGAGTCTATTCCTAGGGTCGTGACGACTCGTTTGGACTGTATTTGAGCATATCTGAGTTTTAAGTTTCGCTCTCTTTTTTTCCGGCGAGACCCACTCACCGTCGCCGCCACAGAAGAGTCGCCGGAGACTCCTGAGTCTGTTCCTAGGGCATATTTGACCTTTTCTTGAATAGATCTGGTTTTTTAAGTTCTGCTTCTTTTTTTTCGGTGTGACCCATACACCGTTATTGTCTTGGAGACTCCTCGTTGCGTTCTACGGGATGTCTGAAGTAAAAATTATTCCTTTGAAAGCAATGGATGAATCAATGAGTAAGTCCTCTGGATCATGCACTTTGTCCATAAAAGGTAAGATTTGCCTCAATACTGTTGATCATGTGTCTCAAGGTATTTGGATCCTTGATTCAGGTGCAACTGATCATATGACACCTTTTAGTGTGTGCTTTGACTCATATGGTAAAAGAAATAAAGAACAACTTATTACAGTTGCGAATGGTCAGGGTATACCTATATGCGGCTCTGGGAATATAATTTTGGACTCATCCATTGTATTGAAGGATGTTTTACATGTTCCTCAATTAACGAACAATCTTATCTCTGTGCAAAAACTCACAAAGGATTTAAATTGCTCAGTAACATTTTTTCCAACTTATTGTGTTTTTCAGGACCTTGCCATGGGGAAGACAATTTTAACTGCTAAAGAGCATAGTGGGTTGTATTTTTTAGAGTTTGATGACCAAAGGAACACGAAAATCATGACTCAACAAGCAACATCTGAGAGTGGGCAAAATCCCAAATATGGTTACATCATCAAAGGCTTGGGCATCCTTCATTCAGTCTTATCAAGTCCTTATTTCCCCACTTGTTTACCAAAGAGTCTGTTGAGTCTTTTAATTGTGATATTTGTCAATTTTCAAAACACCATCGTGCATCTTATCCTATTAGTCATAAAAAGAGTATTTCTCCATTTGATTTAATTCATTCTGATGTTTGGGGTCCTGTCATAGATTCTATTTCTGGAGCCAGATGGTTCGTTACTTTTATTGACGATTGTACACGTGTCACATGGACATACCTTATGAAAAATCAATCCGTAGTTTTTCAAATTTTTGTTAATTTTTTCCATCTTGTCCAAAATCAATTTGGAAAAAATATCAAAAAAATTAGGTCTGATAATGGTACTGAATATGTAAATCATGAATTTCTTAATTTTTGTCTCATAATGGTATTGTTCATGAACTAACCTGTGTTAATACCCCTCAACAAAACGGGGTTGCAGAAAGAAAGAATCGTCATCTTCTTGAAGTAACTAGAGCTCTTCTTTTTCAAATGTCTGTTCCAAAAAATTACTAGGGAGAAGCTGTGCTAACTGCCACATATCTCATCAACAGGTTACCCACTCGTATCTTAAATGACATTAGTCCTATAGAGTCTCTATTGTCTTTTGTTCCTTCTTCTTTCCTACTAACGAGTCTACCTAGTCGAGTTTTGGATGTGTTGTTTTTGTTCACTCTCATCATCCTAATCGTGGTAAATTAGATCCCAGAGCTCTTAAATGTGTCTTTATTGGGTATCCTTCTAATAAAAAAGGGTACAAATGTTATCATCCTCAGAGTCGGCGCGTCTTTGTCACCATGGATGTCACCTTTCATGAAACACAATCCTTTTATGTCAGTCCACCACTTCAGGGGGAGAAAGCACTTGAAGTGGATGAACTCTCCTTCTTGTCATTACCATGTTTGTCTTTGCAGGATGCCCAAGACCTGAGCAATGAAGCTACCATAGTCCACAGTGAGGAAGAAGACAGATTTTTTGGCAAAAAATATGGAAGAAGAGAACAACCCACTTCGACTCTCGAGCAAGAAAAATTGTCTAATCCGGAGGTGAGGATCCCTGAAGATATCAATGATGAGGAGGTAAGTATTACTGAGGATTTACCCATTGCATTAAGAAAGGGAAGAAGATCATGTGCTAAATATCCTATTTCTCAGTATGTTTGCATTAACAATCTCTCTAATAAGCACAAAAGTTTTATTGCTGCCATTGATGTCACAGAAATTCCTACCTTAATCCAAGAGGCCATGAAACTTGAACATTGGAATCAAGCCATGAAAGAAGAGATGAATGCATTAGAAAGAAATTCAACTTGGGAGATTGTTGATAAGCCAAGAAAAAAGAAGGCAGTAGGGTGTAGATGGATATTCACAATGAAACATAAGGCAGATGGGACAATAGAAAGATATAAAGTTAGATTGGTGGCAAAAGGATATACCCAAACATATGGGATTGACTATGAGGAGACATTTGCCCCAGTGGCAAAGATGAATACAGTTCGAGTTATTCTCGCTTTGGCTGCCCATTTTGGATGGGACTTACACCAGTTGGATGTGAAGAATGTCTTTCTTCATGGAAATCTAGATGAGGAAGTATACATGGAGATTCCCCCAGGTTTTGAAGTGAAAAATGAAAGAAATAAGGTATGCCTCCTGAAGAAAGCATTGTATGGTCTTAAGCAATCCCCTAGAGCATGGTTTAGAAGATTTACAAAAGCAATGGTTTCCTTGGGATACAAACAAAGCCAAGGAGATCATACTCTATTCATAAAACACTCTTCTACAGGTAAACTCACTCTATTACTTGTCTATGTGGATGATATGATTATTGCAGGAGATGATGAAACAGAAAAATTGGCATTAAAAGATAAATTGACAGCTCAATTTGAAATGAAAGACCTAGGAAAACTCAAATATTTTCTTGGAATAGAGGTTGCCTACTCCAAGAAAGGAATTTTCATCTCCCAAAGGAAATATGTACTTGATCTCCTCAAAGAAACAGGAAAGTTGGGATGTAGAACCTCAACAGTTCCTATAGAACAGAATCACAAAATGGAATGTGAAGAAAGTGCTCCTGTAGAGAAAGCTCAATATCAGAGATTGGTAGGAAAATTGATTTATCTATCACACACAAGACCAGACATTGCTTATGCAGTTAGTGTTGTGAGTCAATTTATGCATGATCTAAGAGAGAGACACATACAAGCAGTTGACAAAATTCTCCAATACTTGAAGTCAAGTCCAGGAAAGAGGCTATTATTCAAAAGGGAAGACACATTGACTATGAAGATATATACTGATGCTGACTATGCAGGTTCTATTACTGACAGAAAATCTACTTCTGGGTATTGTGTGTTTCTTGGAGATAGTCTGGTAACATGGAGAAGCAAAAAGCAAGATAGAGTTTCTCGTTCTAGTGCAGAAGCTGAATTTCGAGCTCTTGCTCAAGGAATGTGTGAAGGACTCTGGATGAAAATCATTTTGGATGATCTTAAAGTCAAAGTAGAGAACCTGGTGCAACTACACTGTGACAATAAGTCTGCCATGAGCATAGTCCATAATCTAGTACAGCATGATAGAACCAAACACATTGAGATTGACAGACATTTCATCAAAGATAATCTTGACAGAGGCTTTGTGATTACAACTCATGTTCCTACAGAACTTCAAATAGCAGATATTTTTACAAAAGGACTTCCTACGGGTAGATTTCAAGATCTTGTAGACAAGTTGGGAATGATTGATATTCATTTACCAACTTGAGGGGGAGTGTTGTAATTAGAGAAGATATCTTTAGAATCTTCCTAATTAGAGAAAATAGATATACAATCTTTTATTTTATTTTGTTTTCCTAGTTTCTCTATTTCCCTTTTTAGGAGAATTAGATTGTTACAAATTGAGGATATGAGAATATATTTTCAATCAATTCTAAATAATAAATTTTAGTATTATTTTCTACTATTATCATATACAAAATTACTGGAGACAAGATATTATTAGCTGTAACGATGTTGGTCGGGGCTACATCTCTGCACACATAAATCCACTAAAACGGACAAATTAGTTGCACAACCACTTACAGCATATTGTTGATGACGAAAGTTCCTCCAGTTCAGTCCCAACTCCCAACGGTGTTATATTGTTATAAAAATGGCGATGGGCCATGAGAAGGTAAAGACACCAACTTTTAACTTCATGTGGTTGGTGTCTGGGTATGACTATCCGTTCATCCGATCCACCTTTAAAGCATAACAGCTATTTCGTATGTCGCTCCACACCAATCCAAGCACGATATTATACAAATAAAATATTTTATCCATAATGAATATTTAAATTAGTTGGCCACCTCCATGAATATCAGTCATAGATTGCACCTAGGTCCTACTCCTTATCGAAATGTTTGCTGGATCTAGTTAGTGGCTTTTCAGATCCGATCACCGAGTAAGGAAAAATGCTATAATTCCAATGCATAATCCAGGTTTCTGACGGTCACGGACTCCAACTGTTGACTGTACAATGATATTGTTAGCCTACGAGCTTCTGGGCTTGAGCATTTATTCTAATTGTCGATCATCAAGCAGGATCTGAGCAGTTGGGCCCCGAATCTATGCAAGAGCTTAAAATTGCCCATGCAATACCCACCCACTCGCTTTTTCAAACCAGCGTATTTGAAGAGACTCTGATGCTTAAAAGAATCTGATATTATTAAAAACATAAGCCAACAAATTCAATATGAACAATATACATGAATATACGTAATATATGTAAATACACGCATGATCAATTCATATCCGAAGGGTCCTAAACAACCACAAACCGGTCGTCTCAGTGATCTGAAGCAAAATGTGAAAACAACATTCATAAACTATACCAGCATAAGCAAACAAACACAATATATCAATATGACCTATTGGGTTTGGAAGATGATGAGGTTTTGGATTTTGCAAAATCAACGAGATCTTTGAAAAGGGCATCTTCTGGCTTCTGTTCTTTGGTTGGGGTGGATGAATTCATCGAGAGATTTTGAGTTTGTCCCACCAAGCTGTCATAAGAGGAATTGGATCCACTACTTGAATGGGATGCACCTTGTTGCTCAAAAAATTGTTGTCTCTGATTATACTTTGAAGGTGGGGGTGGAATGATGCCAGTAGATTGAGTGTCCCAGGGAGCTGGAGGCAGCCTCTCAGAAGATTTGTCCACAGAAGATGGCTGTTCATCATACACAGGCTGGCTGCTAAAAACTGGTGATGAGGTACTCATGGTATGGGGACGAGAAGCAGACACTGATGACGTTGTTGGATTAGGGCTAGAGTGAACGGGAGCTGCAAATGAAGCGGGTTCTGAGTTTTGAGATCCTTCTGTCTTGTATGTATCACCACTGAGATAGTCAACCACACCAGTGCCAGAGTAGACAGGCTTCTTTGATGCTGGTGGTGGGGGAAGAACTGGGTTTATCCTCCCTGGTTCTGCCTTGTCATAGATTGGTTTCCTATTCTGTGCATGAGCATCACGTGATGACCTGAAATCATGGTATTTAAATGTTAATGAAACTGAAAAAGAAAGAGAAAAAGACAAGGGGGATAGGCGATCTATTGTCATGGTTACAGGGGAAGACATATCAACTACAAGGGTATCATATCAATCATCTAATAAAAATAGTTCAAGCCTATCCTATGACTCCCCCCAGCACAATTGTGCGCACTAAGAAAGATGAAGTAACTACACAAGAACTTCTGGGGTTCACCTATGAGCTAGTTGAGCGAAATCCTCTTCTGTTTCATCATCTTCGTGGTTTACATTTACAAGTGGCAGGACCGAAGTTTCTGCTTCTCTAGCACCTGAATCAGAAGTTCCTTTCACAATATCATCATGTCTACGGAGCACACGCTGAAGGCTGTCATTCAGTGCCAATCCCTGACCTAAAAGCTGCTCATCCCTGAAAGTGAAGTAACCATTACAGTCACTCTTTATAATTGCACAAAGAAAAGAGACCTAGAAATTAAAAGCAAAAAATACTTACGTAGTACTGTTTACAAGAAGCATGACCCGCTTTTGGTATGAACGGCACTGGTCAACAAGGTCAACAATCACTTCCTCCTTCACACCCTGACATATTTGTCCAGAATAATAAGAAACAAATGAATAATGAAAACTTGCCATGGCAGTTTTGCACTGCACTATAAAGTTAATACCACAACAAGCAAAGGCATTAAGTTTGAATCATACTAGTTCTGCAAATGCAAGCGATGCTTCCTAGATGCAGTCATGTTCTGGACACGCCCCAAACATTTCATGGTTAACTCAGCATTAAATTTGTATCATATCTTAGTTCTGCACTTGCAAGGCGTGTTTGCACAGAACCGGTCATGTAATGGACTATAATGTCCCAAATTTTTCATGGTTAGCTACTGATAATATTAATTTTTACCATTATTTTGGATATATTTTATTAACAAAATCAACTCTTCTCTAGCTTTTAACCTTCTTAGTCTTCAATTTTAGCTTGCTTTTGTAAATAATTACACTTTGGGTTCCAGTAATCTAATTATACCAATAATCCCCATTCTTTTGTGTTAATTTAGTAACAGGAAGCTTTTGTCCCAAGCCAAACATATTTGCATCCCAAAGAAGCATGAAGAACAAACAAAATGTGAGCAACAGATTCAGCGGATTGGAGCTTGACTCATTGGTTGTCTTAAAACCTAGTTCATAAAGCGGATTTGTTTATTAGGGATTCAAGGGATTGACTCTTAATAAGAAAATCTAGACTCATTCTAATAAGGGATTAGGGTTTGAGTAAATTTGTGAGTTGACATTAGCATTATAATGATGAGGAGTTGAGTTATTAAATGCATGAGAATGAAGTCAATGAAATCTAACTCCAACAATATCATTCCATATCATTTATTGTCGTTTACATTGTCTAAGCCTGTTTAACTTCTAAAGTGTTTACTTGTTTATGCATTCATTTACTTTCTTGCACATAACATCAAATTATGGAAATATTATGTAGCCTAGATTAGTTATTAGTGGTACAATTACTTAATGTTACATATGAGTCTATTGGGAAAATGATATCCAGTCTTCCGGTGACTACTTGCACGACTTGGTACACTTGTCAAAGAGGATTTAACAGATATTTTATAATCTCAGCTAAAAATAATGTGCTTTCACAACACCAGGGCAAGCAAGACTTAACAAATTATGACTTAAAACAGGAAAAGCGGAAGGGACTAACATTTGGTGATCTGTTCAAAGATATAATGGACCTGACAGTTTTTTCAGTCCTCTGGATGATAAATTATGCTTATTCTTTATACAATCACTACAAAATAAGTAACTTGATCTGGGCCAGCTAAGTGTCGAAAGTCATGAATGATCTTGATATTGAGACGGGAAAATTTATGTCTGTGAGCAAAGTTATAGAATGAAGGAAGAACAGGAAAAAACCCTTGAGTCACACAGAAACATATAGGAGTCTCACCTAAAAATGAGACACTTCAGGCCTTCAGCTGTGCCAGGGTAGGGAGGAAAGGGATTCTTCTTAAAGTCTTAACTTAATCTGAATATTACTAATAATTGTCACAGCCAACTTATTTCAATTTTCCAAATGCTACCAAACCCAGATCCAGAATTTCATCGTACCACAAAACTAGCAGGATATGAAAAGACGGAAACCAAAGCAAAGCAATTTCAAAGCTCAAACCTATACATATTTCCACAGACAAGAAAACTGAACGAAGGTTCCAGAAATAAGCCAGCAGAAAAGAACAAGAAATAATAATAATAATAATAATAATAATATCACCTCATGGTCTTTAGGATTCAAGGCACTAAGCATTTCCATCAACACATCAGCTAGTCCTTCAGCATTTTGAATCTCTGTCAAACTGCTTATAAGCAAATCAAGTATGAGATGGATAAAGCAAACACCAACATTTATTTCGCATGTTTCAGACAAGAATGACTACTTACGAGGAAAAACAGAGGTACAAAAAATTCCCAGAACAATGACAACAAAATAGTTCAGAAGCGCTTCAAAATACCCTTGTAAATATGTAAGCAATTTTTCCCCAAATAAATTAACACAAACGGCATATCTTAACCTAAGGGAATTGAACAAATTCTGCAAGGGAAAAAACAAGGTAAATAAAATCTATAAACTTGACCATGATATAGCCGTCTGTGACAGCATAACTACTGTCCACAAAGCATCATTACTAACAGTGTGAATCTGTGGCATAGGGGTAGCAATGAGCATTTTCAAATAACCTCATATGTTCATAACATGTCACTCGAGAAGATTTTTCTTACCAATGGTGAACTACAGTTATGTACACATCATTTATAGAAACCAGAGCTCAGACAAGAATGCATATATTAAAAACTTAAGAAACCAAAATTAACAAGATCCACTATTATGATGAATACCCTGTTAATTTCCTTGCACAATGTGGAATATATAATAAAACTGTTAACTAACCTCAACCCACAAAACAAAAATAAGTACTAGAACATTATGAGCATGATAAAGTTCAAAAAGCACCTAAGGCCAGATGCATCTGACTGGAGAGAAGCCTGAATAGTAGCGTCATCAAATTCTTCAGCAGCATGAACAATTGGCTGAGTTTGAGGAGGAGTGAAGAATGGTACACTATTCTCATCTCGAGGTGGAAACTCAACTCCCGCAGACTGATTATCAAAAATATTACATTAGCTCTAAGTCAAAAAAGCAACAACTTAATGATATATTAGTTTAGAATAATGAGCTTGACATATTATTAGCAAACGCAATGATATACTACAATCGAACAATAATTTCTAATATATTATTAATTAGATATGCATATCTGTTTGAGAGGGTGGGATTTCTGAGGTGGGATATGAATAACGCAAGCTCACAGTTAGATGCAGGTGCAGCTCAGGTAACAGTATAACTCATTAACTTAATAGAAAAACAAGAAACAAAGATGACCTAAGTCTAACTTGACCCTGGATAAATAAAGCAACTATAATAATATGCTGAATACAGGCAGAAGAAACTAACATGACTCTAGTAGAAAAGAATTTCACAGTTGTCACAGTACAAATGTATAGCATAAATTAATTTCAGAAAGCAATATCTAGGTAAAGAACAGCTCACCTTCAATTCATTATACGCTGCATGATATTGAGGATAAACCCCAGTTGGCCCCCCAAAAGCTTCTTGCCATGTATCAATTAAAATCAGTATCTTTTCCCTCACATTTAAATCTGGCTGTAAAAGAAGAAAACAATGGATAAGAAAGTATTCCACTCCCAAAATACAATTGCACACGAAACATTTAAAAAGAAATATAGCGTCCAAACCCATAAATACCTTCTTCTTCACTATCTTAACCATTTCATGTAAGATATCCCGCTCGATTATCTGCTGAAATACACTTTCACCACAATTTTTACTGAGGGTCTCCAATACCTTGATTAAATACAAAGCACCCAAGTCAGGTAATCATTGCTTTTTGAAGAATTGTACACCTAATCTCTTTTTATGACGGCAGATTAAAAACTTGTAATCATGACGACTTTTGCATATTGTAACTTTAAAAAGTGTAAAAACACTCGTAATAACTCAAAATACATATTTAATACATTATATCCAAGTAAATGAAATATTCACAATTATCCAAAAGTAAAGCAACAGAAATACTCACAAAAAGTGCCAGAAGCTGTATTTTTGGATTTTTACTGCCCAAACGCTTTTTGAGTATCTTCAATGCATCCTTTGCTTGCCTGTAAAATTTAATTAGTTATATAACACAGAAGATCATAAGCAATTTTAACAAGGAAAACCCATGAGAAATCAAAATAACAATCAATCAAATCAATTACATACTTGAAATCCAAAACTAAAATGCAGGATCAAATTTATAAGTGGTTTAATTTCACTTATAGTCCTCCTGTTTTCATCAATTTTTGGTTTTATTCCCCTGGTTTTGAATGAAAAAACATAATGCCCACAATGTTCAAATTAATAGAACTGAATTCCTCGTCCATTTTCTTTTATCTGTATTCAAGTGCACATTTGTGCTGACTGTAATAACGTGTTTCTTCATAATACTATGTCAGCAAGAGTGCGACGTTAATAATAGCAAAACGATGAAAGAAGACTGAATTGCAACATTTCGAAAAACTGAGGGGGCATGAATTTGAAATTAAAGGCATGAAAAGAGTGATTAAGGCATCAAAACATAACTCAATGAACTGAATCTCAGAATTAAAACAGTCTACGATGGTTTTTTTACGTGGTAAGAACTTTCTACAGTTTCCAACTCAATAATCCTTCAAAAATCAAAACCTGGACTTTTTTCAGTTCAGTTATATTTGTGATACATTAATAGAAATTCCGTTGCTCCCTTTTCAATGAAAACCCTGAACACAGCAGTTGCTTTACGAGAAAGAAAAGGGCTACCAGCAGTTAACACTGCCATTTTATTCACAATATATCAGCGCGTGACAGGAACATGGCAACTCAAAACTTGAGAAGATAATAAATGATGTAGTCATTTACAGATGTCCAATAAATGTGACTTTGTCAAATATGATCGGCCAGACAATTTTCGTTCAAACTACCTAAACATCAAAGAACTCTTTCTAGCACAGGAAGAGTGCAAGATAAAACTTAAACCCCCTCCCCCGCTCCCACAACACACATACAAACAGATACGTTTACCAACATATAAAATTGTAAGAGATGTACAAGACCAGTCATTATTTTCCAAAACAAAAAAGTTTAAATTAACATCTTTTGAAGCAAGATTACTAATGAACTTACCGAACCAAAGTACAGGCAGTTATCGTGAATATAAACCAACAAAGGGTGTGTATGGACGAGTTTCCTCGGAAGGACTTTCAGGAGAACAAAATATGAAGAAAAATTAAAATTATTTTCACTACAAAGATAAAATTATTTTATGTGCACGTTAATTTGTAAATTTTCTCTCATATATCTTCCCTAAATTCTGTTAACTTGAGCATAAGAAAATTTTAGCTAAGGCAGAAACTCATTTCATTTTTTTTTTTTGTCCTTATTTTTTTCTTAGAAATGTCGTTCAAAAGTGTGTCCAATCAGACCCTAAGAAACCGTTCAAGTTTGAATGGAAAAATAAAACTCTTATCATGTATGACAGTATTCATACAGCAAATACACTGACTCTCCAAGCAAAGCACAGGTAGAGAGATTTAAGCAGTGATCAGTGAGTACGCTAAACAAAGCATCACTGAATAGAGCAATACCCGGGGTCCATATTAATGATATCACACAACTCTATGTTGATAGCCCAGTCCGGGCCAATGAGCATGTCACTAGTTGCTCTCTCAGCACAGGCAGCAGCGTTGTTAGCCATCTCTCTCTATCTCCAGCGAGTCAAGCCCCTCTGCTTTCAACTTTTCTGCAAACCCAACGGAACAATATCAATAATAAAGGCCTTGCAGAAATGTAGAGTGCATCGTACAAAAAATCAACAATTACTTGATCAGCATCTAAAATTAGAAAACAAAAAATAAAAAAATAAAACCCAAATTCATTCAGTGAAGGTGGTAAAACAAAAACATGCTCAAAATTAAACAGAGGAAAAGAATGCAACGAAGTCAGCATCGAAATTGACTGCAGAGAAACTCAATCCAGTAGATGGTCGAAATCCAGATATGGCAAAGAAACCCTATGGGAAAGTAAAAAGCCGAATCGGTCGATAGATTGGAAAGTCGAGACGAAGAAAAAATCAGATCATAATCATTGATTCGAAATCAAAGAAGTGAGTAAGAAGGAGCAGATGAGCGAAGAGAAATAAGAAGAAAGAGATAAAGGATTATGCAGATATGGAAAGAAGCTAAAACCCCATAGTAAAGAGTTGACGAGAAAGAGAAAGAGAAAGAGAAAGAGAAATCGAAGTGAATAAAAAAGACCGAGAAGAAACGATACCTGTGTAAGAAGAAAAAGAAGAAGAAGAATTGAGAATCAGAAACTGAAATGAAGAATGAAGTGATGATAGCACTGAATTTGGGATTGTGAGAGGAACAACACCCACACCCAACCCACGCTTTTTCTATGTCACCGTCCGCTCTCTTTCTTTATTATTCCGTCTATCAATTTATTAATCCTTATTTTCAATGTCCACATGCCATCTTCAAAACTTCTTTTTATAAGTCTTTTTGTTGAAATTAATCTTATTAATATTTTTTGACATTTGTACTCCGAATATTAACCAAATGTGCCATAATTGATAATACTTATTTTGATTAGTACAAGGACGTGTGAACAGACAAATTGGGAAGATTAAGAAAAGTAGGAAGCTAATGTTTGTGGATTAAAAAATGTAGTGAAGCTAATGTTTAATACTAGTATTTGGTGAGGTTTCCTAGTATGACTTTGATGGAGAAGGGAAGAAACGGTTCCAAGTCGTAAGCGCGTTTTCTATGTTTTCTCTGTTTGTCTCCGTTTGGATTGGATTGGGAATCACGGGCTGACGTTGGAATTTGGAAGGGTCAACGGGATTTGTACTTCTCATTTTATCATCCTACAAATCAAAACACAAACCCCTCTTCTCGATCCTCCCATTCAACATTTTAGTCAAATCTTTCATTTTAACGTCTTCTACTAAATCAATATAAAAACATATACTATTACTATTTTAACATTCTTTTTTAATTAAAACCTCACATACAAATTAATTTTTCTTATATTATATAACAAATTTTGATTACATCGTCAAGAACTTATATTAAATATGTATTAATCAGAAAAGACACAAACATTCATAATATATGAATCTAATCATATAAGATATCCACGTAACTCTTTATTTAAAATTTTAAAATATTAAATTAATAAGTTTTTTATTTTTATACAGTATTTTATTTTTTTTATTTTTATTTAATATGAGACTTAAATTCATGTTTGAATTTTCAACAATAAGCATTATAGCACCTGATAAAGAAAAAAGAAAAAAGTGAAGACAAAACCTTTGTAAGCTTGAAACTTAGGAATTATCTGTGGAAGGATAATTAACCTCTATAAACAGCCAATGTAATGAAATAATACTGTATATTATTCTTCAGGAAAACTTTTCAACGAATCAACTCATGGGTCAAATCAAATGTTCTGTTTTTCTATTTGATTTTTTAAGCAACAAATCATCTTGTTGATAAAATGACAATCAGTCCCATTTTTTCTTATCTGTGAAGTATATCACTTGTACGTATTGAAAGAAAAAAAGGCAAAAGTATAAATATGTAGAAGTAAGATATAATTTTGTAGGTTATTTAGAAGTATTTCTTGATAGTAATTAATAAACAACTATTGTATAAAGTAACTAGTGTAAACCATATGAAATAACTATCGTACAATAATGCTATTTAGTAATCAAGAAATCACTGTTTTATAAAATATTAAATAAAAATATATAAATACATGTACCAAAAAAGAAAAGTATACACAAAAGGTTGATAATCTAGATTTTTGTTTTTTTATCAAATAAAGCATTTTTATCGTTTCTTTTATTTTCGTATATATTTTTAATCGGGTTTAATTAAAAACACGAGCTTAAGTTGTTAAAAAGGTAAACTTCAACTTAACTTATTTTAATTTTTGTAATTATTGATGTTTTTTAGTAAGCAAGTGTTAATCTATTTTTTTATTAGAATACCTTCCTATTTTGAAAGAGGTAATTTTCTTAAAAGATATTTCTATTTGGAGAATAGATTAAATTTGAAGTTTAGATTCAGAAATTAACAAAAAAGATTGTCTTTATCATTGCAAAGAGAAATATAATTTGGTATGTTATTATACCATCAGCATACTTTTATGAAAATTATTGCAAAAAGACTTTCGGTTCATAAGGAGGTGCAGGGAAAAGGTTTACTTTTTCATGATTTACGTGTTCTTTATCCCATTCAACAATTTTTTTAATGTTATATATTTGATTTGGTTTGGCTCCATATTTTTTGTTTATTTTTTTACTAATAATGTTTTCCTGTGATGGTAGATAATTAGTGTATCTGTCAGCTTGAGTAGGATATATATGACTTCGTAATAAAAAAAAAAAAAATTTAAACTGTTGAATGGAGAAGAGTGTTGCTTTTCCGTCCATTCTTCCGTTTCAAACAGTGACATATACTGAATTGAAAAAGGTGAAAAGAAAAAAGAGAGAAAGATATAGAATTTAGATTAAAGAGAAAATGGCATAAATGATGGTAGAAACCACATTAATTGATTGTTGAATATCTCTTATGTGCATAATTAAGTCATTGTCATTATTGAAATTGTAGGTATAAATGAGATATGGTAATTATTTTGGATATGCATGAAACATTCTCCATTATGTATGAGGTGAAAGTGGGAGTGGTAATGGACGTGAATCAGCATCAAAGGCCAATTACTCATGGACAAATGAAGCCATGAAAAGTACAGAAAAAAAAAAGTAAATAGATTTGGTGCGGTGTTTCTTCACACACCCACATTTTTCTTCTTGTATCCCATAAAATTTGCAATTCCCAAATTATTCCTTATTAAAATTATAATAAAAATCTCCACTCCTATTTTTTTTTTTGAAAAATATATTATAATATTCAATTTGAAATATAAAAATATTTTCAAGAGATAAAGATTAAGACGAAGTGGTGACGCTGTCGCCGCTAAAAGAGGGGGCCCTGCCGTGGAAGAGAGGAGCCGCCGCTGGGTAGAGGGGCTGGCACAGGGAAGGAGAGGGGAAAATGGTCAATTTATCAAGTCCACATGGGTGCAGGAAAAAGAAAAGGAGGTGCAGGAAGAAGCTGCTGATTTGGCGAATATATTGTTTGCACTCTCATTTTTATAGCCCAACTCAATGTGCTGTAATAATTTATGGACTTTTATCGTGGGTGTTGTTCCCTCCACCATTCTACAGTGCTTTCTCCACCTCTCATTTCTTTTTTTATCCTTTTATAATATTTAATTTTTTGTGATTAAAAATTTTAGCTTTATAATTTATATACTAAAACGGATTTCAGTATCGTTATATTCTTAAACTCTTAAACGGATATCAACATCCGTTGGATATCATTTACATTCGTTCAAACATAAACATTACGAACATTACTATCTAAAAAAACTGTAACCAAGAACCTAGAAAAGTTGTGGATCACGAAATCATATTCCCAACATAAAAGAAGAAGCTAAGAAGGGAAAAGTAGCAAAGTAGAGATTTTGATAACAAGGAAAAAAAAACTGAAATTAAAACGTGAGAGAGAAGAAGAAATATGACTAGGAAAGAAGAGGAGTGAGTGGCGTCAGGAGTTATATTTGAATGAGAAAGAGAGAATTTTAGTGAGGATGGTTATGAACTAGGGGATGGTTTGGAGAGAAGTTGAAGATGAAGAAATGGAGATTGGATTGGAGGTCACGACTGGTATGGAAGTATAAAAAAGAAGAATAAATAAAAATGAGAAGTAGAATGTTAGAACTTGGAGAGAGGAATGGTATATGAGGAAGGAAGGAGTTATATGGAGAGTGTGGGGTAATGTCACAACAATAAAGAAGGAAATAGGAATGGGAATAGGATTTTAAATTAAAATAAGTAAAAATAAAAAATAAATATTTATATAAGGTAAAAAAAGGTTATTTTTATAATTAAAAAAAATTAAAAAAAGTTGAAGAGGTGGAAGGAGCAAACGTAGAGGTGAAGAGAGTAACATTCTTTTATTATTTCTTTTACATTATTACACATCAAAACATTATTTTTTTTACTAAAAATAAAAGAAATAGAAAACATATACAAAATTAAAAACCAAACCAAAATTATACTTTTCTAAAATATAAGGTGTAAATTGCAAATCAGGAGAGACAAAGTTGCAATTTGGCATAGATTTTACAAGTACGAAAGAAGAAGATCGCCTCTATTATTTAGAGACTTCATTATTAAAAATTTCTTACTATTTACATTATCACTTAAAACATTGAATATAATTATATATTTGGTGATCATGACTTGTTATTCCTCGTCATAAACAAAATCGTTAATTAATCTTGGTTGTACTACTTTTATGCATGTTTTGAAATTTATAACATGAGGCAAAGAAGATCTATAGAATTTTTTAAAAGAAGTATGTGATATTTCTGTGATTGAAAATAAGATCCACTTGGTTCTGGACTTGACTTGAACATTTATTTCCTGGAAAATAAAATACTTACAAGAAAATGTAAAAGGAAAAAAAAGGTGTGAATGCGATTACAGTTAGTGTGAAATCGCGCTTGTTGATCATTAATATTCCACACTTGTTATGGGTCTTTTATGAATAAATAAATTGGTTTAAACCCTTAAATCGTTCCTATTTTTGGGGTTATTTCCCAATTTCGTCCTCATTTTATTAAAACTCCCAATTTGGTCCTCAAAAGAGCCAATTTCAATCAAATTGACCCTTTCCGTTAAAAAAAGTTAACGCCGTGAAGTTTTTGGACAGCACAGTGGATGATGTGTTAATGTATGCACATGTGGCCTTTTAGTGAGGAAACGTGTCAATGATATGATGAAACGTGGAATTTGACAAAAAAAAAATAATATTGGCATCTGAAATATTCCATTTAGCTTAAAATGAAGTTAAATATGGGATTCATATTGGAATTTTGATTAAGTTGAGAGGAATTGGGGTT
This sequence comes from Vigna reflexopilosa, assembly GCA_027742785.1. Classification (NCBI taxonomy): domain Eukaryota; kingdom Viridiplantae; phylum Streptophyta; class Magnoliopsida; order Fabales; family Fabaceae; genus Vigna; species Vigna reflexopilosa. The sequence goes on from CM050918.1 coordinate 11,833,918, forward strand.
TCGAAAGGGGGAAGTGCGAAAGTTGAAGAAGCAAAAAATGTGAGTGGGTTGTTCTGTGTTCGTTGTTGTTGAAGATTGGGAAGCTTGTGAATTTTCGAAAGAGGGAAGTGCGATAGCTGAAGAAGAAAAAATGTCCATGGGTCATTCTTGTTCCTCATCCACTTGCAATGAGTGTCGAAGAAAGCATTTGCGCTCTGTGACCTGTCGTGGAGATGGAGGCTGGAACAGGAATGATGGTTCGATCATATGCCATTGTGGAGAAAACTGTGTGCTGAGGACTGCTAAAACTCTTAAGAATCGAGGCAAAAAATTTTGGAGTTGCCCTAGGTATAAGGTTGGAAGTGAAAATGGTGGATGCAACTACTTCAAATGGTGCACTGATTGGGGAATTGAAGAAAGTGTTAGTTGTTCGGTGTTGGAAGCAAATGATGAGAGGTTGGTGAAGAGTTTTGAAAATGAAAGGGATAAGAAGATAGCTTCTGTGCAGACAGCTGTGATGGGTGTTCAAAGTTGGATGAAAATTTTGGTTGGGGTTGTTAGTGTTGTATGTGTAATGAACATCGTTATCATTGCAATGTTGATGGACAGGGCTTGATAAGTTAGTTGTGTTTTGGTTTTAGTTGTATAATTTTCAGATGTTTAATTAAGATGTATAAAATTTGCCCTGTATCCCTTTTTTTAAGTTTGCAATGTATCAGTTTGGTATGAAGATGTATGTTATGTTTAATGAAATGATAGTTTGGAAGAAATGAGTTTAATTGTTGTGTCTGTTAAAGATTATTTGAAAACCAAGAGTTAAATTTTTTTGGTTTCATGAGTGGGACCTGAATAGCATAACATGATTTATTTTGAAACCATGACTTTAATTGTAAAACATGTGCGTATAAGTTGTAAACATACAGAAGGCAGGACCAATTTCATTCCCCATTCTTGGGACCTGAATAAACAACTCAACTCCAATAAAGAAAGTGTGAATGTCAAAATCAACATTTGTATATAAAGCACTGATAAATAAAGCACATGTTTGTTACATAGTGAAACATAAACCGATAATTAAAGCACTGATCCATTGTTCACAAAAGTACTATTATATAGGAGACTTTGGTCTATTACATACTTAAACATAAACCGATAATTAAAGCACATGTCTGTAACATGATAAACATTTACTACAACTAAAACATATAATATTCTTCAGCTCTGAACTGGTTGTTCTCCATCTGGTTGATCCTCAGGAAATGAACTGGGTTGTTGTCCATCTTGCTGTGCTTGGTTTCTCTGGGGACAGTTTTTCTTGTTGTGACCAGGTTCCCTACACACGCCACATCTCTTGAGTAATCCTCCTTTTGACATTCTGGTGCTACTTTTCTGCAACTCCCATTGCTCTAACCTCCTTTTCTTCTTTGGACGACCAGGCATCTGTCTTTTTGATGGAGGCATGACATCTGGATATTCGGTTACCTCCCACAGATTGTTTCCATTAATGGGAAAAATAACAGAGGAATAAATTTCCTCATAGGCTGACTTTGTAAAGCATGCAGGTACGTATTGTTGTGCATCTATGTTGAGTAACTTCATTGCAGTCAATGCATGTACACAAGGTATTCCTGAGATGCTCCATTTCCTGCAGGAGCATGAATATTGATCTATATCCACCACAAATTTGTCCCCAGTTTGGGACACATGTCGGACTTCAAACAGTCTATGTGCATACCAGCTGTGAAGATAAGGCAACATTAGTTATATAATAGCTTGTATCACATAACGAAAGAAATACACTTAATTCTTGGATACCTGGGAATCCAATGCTTTGTTAGTAGTGACTCCTTCTGTAGTCTACTCAGTATTTTAGGGCAAATGGTTGACTTAAATGAGGTTGCCCTTGTCCTATTAGTCGCCCATCTCTTCATCATGTATAGTCTGATTTCCTCCAACATTGTAATAATAGGTTTTGTCCTTGTATTGACCAGAACACTGTTGAATGCTTCTGACATATTATTTACCAAAGTATCACATTTAGCTGTGCTTGTGAACCTTGATCTAGACCAAAACCTGCAATAAACAGGTATGACATATTATTTACTCAGTTCATTGGACTACACAAGTTAAAAACCTGTTACATAATGTACATGCACTACACAAGTTCAAACACTGGAATAAGGGAACCATTTACCTTGGAGGAAGAGCCATGAGGTGTCGAAAAGCATCTTCATTCACCTCTTTGATACTTGTCATGATATTCTCCCATTGTTGTGGGTGAGTTGCTAAAGCTGCCCTCCACATAAGCTTTTTCAGATTCTTTCCAGGAAATTTCTTCCTGAAGTTGGCATATAAATGCCTTACACAAAACCTTTGTGCAACTCCAGGAACAACATCTTGTACAGCTTGTCTTAGACCCTGTCAATCAGTGAACAAAAGTTAGATGATGAAGTCATTTATATAAAAGAATAGACAAAAAATTTAATGGAAGGTACCTTCTGTTGATCTGATATGATTGTAAGTGAAGAACACACATCTGGACCACCTAAGTCTTCAATCAACAACTCTAGAAACCATGTCCAAGTGTCCTTGTTCTCAACTTCTACTATTGCATAGGCTAGTGGCAACATTTGGTCGTTTGCATCTCGTCCCACAGCAGTTAGTAGCTCACCACGATGTCTGCCTTTCAAAAAGGCTCCATCAAGGCCAACGATTGGCCTGCATGAGACAAAGCTATCTTTACATGCCTTTAGGCATGCATAAAACCTCCTGAAGATTGGTTTGCCATTATATGGATCAACTTTGACCTTGATTGTGGACCCAGGGTTTCTTGTTAATAACTCATGAGCATAATCATAAATTCTACTATATTGCTTAATGAAGGACCCTGCCACTTCATCTGATGCATGGGCTTTGGCCCTGTATGCCATATTCTTAGATATTGCTATGTTCCATTTCCTAGTAAATTTATCTCTAATATCAACTCCCTTTATATTAGGATTCTCTCTTATTGTTTTTTCCAGTTTTCTACTAAGCCATTTTGCATTGAATAGTCGCAACTTGTGTTCCCTACTGCATGTATGGCTGTCAACCATAGTCCTTAGTTGCCATGACTTCACTGCATCCATGAAACCAAAATATGCCACCCACGGACATTCTCCTTTTGATCCCTTACATTTAACCCTTACTCTTTTTCTATCATTTTTAACAATTATTAAATTTTTTCCATTCTCTACTCCATAAGATTTGATAGCATCAAGAATGTCATTTTTATCCGCGAAATACGTTCCCACTTCCCAGTTGAAATCAACCATTTGTTTTGGCATAGTAAAGGTAGAAAAATGACCATACCCCTCTTCATCTCCACTTTCTTCATCACTTATTTGAGGAGAAGTCAAGTCCTCAGATTCCCATTCATCATTAAACCAACTCGAATCATCAATCTCATCTTCTTCACTATCTGACTCAGACCCAGGTAAAAAAGGTTCAACCTCAACCTCCATCTCAGACTCATTATCAGGGAAATCACACTGCACATTTATGTCTACTAGTCCATCATCATTATTCATCTCACCATCATCAACATCACGTGATGTACTCCAATCACGGACTTCTACTTCTATATCCTCCAAGTCTTCTACTTCTAAGTCTTCTACTTCTAAGTCTTCTACTTCAGCATTACCTTCCTCAACCTGCACTTCAGCTGCTTCCTCAACCAAAACTTCCTCACCATCACCTTCCTCAACCTGCACTTCAGTTGCTTCCTCAACCACAACTTCCTCACCATCACCTTCCTCAACATGCACTTCAGTTGCTTCCTCAACCAAAACTTCCTCACCATCACCTTCCTCAACCTGCACTTCAGTAGCTTCCTCAACCACAACTTCCTCACCATCACCTTCCTCAACCTGCACTTCAGCTGCTTCCTCAACCACAACTTCCTCACCTTCCTCACCCTTATTTTCAAATGCTCCTGTCATGTCACCCTCATCCAACTGTTGTCTCACACCATCATCCATACCCTCACCACACTCATTAACCTTAGGTGCAACTTCGTCACCTCCTTCATCAACGTTGTATTCAATCATTTGAATCACTTCAGGTTCAGACACATTGTGCACAACATATAAATGAACTTGTCCATTTAAGTGAGCTAAATTCACCATGTGCATGGCACCTACGTCATCAGACAATGGTTCTAGCCTATCATCCAAAATAGGACCACATCCAACAGAAAACCACAATTCCTTAAAACCATCGTACCCTAAACTTTTTACTACACTCACTACAACAAAATATGACCACACGTCAGGATCAAAAAGCATTGTATGACTTTCTCCTTTATACTTGAGGCACCCCTCATTGACGAACTTACCCCCATGATGAATAACAACCTCTATATCGCCCATCACATACAACAATATTCTACACCTACAAATAAGCCTAAAAAGACAAAAGACACTGCTTATAAAACTGATAATGACACAACAAAAGAAATGTAACTATGGGGGACCACAACGCATTATCAAAACAACATATCTTCAGACAACCCCAACCCCACAATGTACAAACCATCCCCACATACCAAGATAAACATCACAATATTAAATTCGTACTAACCTTCCACTCGAACAACTCCAACAACTCGAACCACTTGACGCAAACCAATGACGAAGCTTCAAAGCCCTAATGGAGTCTGTATCATCTCTGCTAATGACTTCGCGCAACCTTCCGATGCAATCTCCTCTCACAATTTCGCTCCAAATTGAATCCCAATTTCAGTTTAATATGTAATCCTAATTCCCTAATCAGATTTAACAATCTATTTTAAGCTAAATGGTTTATTTTAATCAAATTCCATGTTTCATCATATCATTGACACGTTTCCTCACTAAAAGGCCACCTGTGCATACATTAACACATCATCCACTGTGCTGTCCAAAAACTTCACGGCGTTAACTTTTTTTAACGGAAATGGTCAATTTGATTGAAATTGGCTCTTTTGAGGACCAAATTGGGAGTTTTAATAAAAGGGGGACGAAATTGGGAAATAGCCCCAAAAATAGGAACGATTTAAGGGTTTAAACCAAATAAATTTAATCCATGTCAATAATGTTTTTTTTTATTATGTTTTATAATTTTCAATTGTACTATTAAAATAAGAAAACAATATTGTTGCAGGTGTGATTGTTTTCATTGAAAAATAAAAGAATTTGAGTAAATAGATATTTTTTCTCTACATCATAAACATTCCATAAAATTTTATTTTATTTTGTAAGAATATAGAAAATGATGTTTTAGAATTGATAAGTGTATATAATAATGAGATTTAATTATTTTAATAATAAAAATTTAAAGTATAAATAAAATTTTATAAATGTTTTATTATTTTATATATGTAATTTCTCTAAACTTTTTTTTTCAAAACTTTTTCTTTCTCTGTAAATTTTTTAACTATTTCTTTATTTATTTTAAGATCAGAGATTATTAAGGTGATTCTTGAAATGAGCTATTCACTTTCATCTAATTAGCTTCTCAGATAGAGAGTAAGAGAGTAAGTTAGTCTTCTGAGCTTTTTCTTCTATGTGTTTTTTGATGCATGTAGATTATTCTAGTTTTCATGTAAGATTTGAGTTTTCTATAAGAGTCTTTGCTTATAAGTGTATTCTAACCGTGTTTCTATTATTTATGGGGGTAGGTAGGTTTTTTTGTGCATTTAAAGGTGTTTTGAGGTTTTTAGAGTTGTTTGATCATCTTTCAAATAAGGGAAACTAGTTGCTTTAATGTGCGTGAGTTGGATAATTCTAATTTATATTGGATGTTGTTGAATCTTATTGATGTTTTGTGTTGAATTGAATGGTATGGTTTGTTAATTGAATTGAGTTTTGACTTGTGTTTGGACGATTGTGATTGAGAAAATTGAAGAATTGAGTAATTGTACAAATTGGTATGATTTTAATGTATACAAACTATGTTGAACCATTTCTATGAAAAAAAAATACTAACTTGAGCAATTGATTAAGTCTCATTTTACTTAAATTGCAAATTTACTTAAATCATAAATTTGAGTATGCTGAATTTTGGTTTGGCGTTGAAGAGTACTAGGGTGGCGTTGAACGTAAGTTTAGTTGTGCAAATATGGAAGGAAAATTGCTCCAACTACAAAGTGTTCTTTTTCATTGAGCGGTGGAGCTATTGAGCGGTGGAGCTATTGTGCAAATATGGAAGGAAAATTGCTCCATTAAGTAACCATATATGCAAATGCTTTAGCATTGAGCGGTGGAGCTATTGAGCGCCATTTTGCACTGCAAGTCTGGAAAAAAACTTAGTTTTAGGACCCTAAGCGACATTAAGGTGTTGCTAAACCCGACGTTTTGTGAGAAGAATGATATTGAACACTAGGAGTGTTGTTGAGCGCTACCTTTCACGAAAAGTATGACACTGGACATCAAGAATGTCGTTAAGCACCACCTTTATGCGAAAGGTTTCGTGTTGGTCGTTACCTCTAAGTGTTAGTCTTTATACTAGTTTTGTTTATTCTTTTTTGAATGTTTAGTATTGATTTATGTAATTATTGATTATGTTTGCAAGTATGATATAAGTATGATAGTTATAACTATACTTGTTATTGATATTGAGAGAACTTACACCGGAGAAAACTAAAATTAAACTTGAAAAAAATTTCTCTATTAAACCACTACATATTTTTTTTTTTTTTGTATTGTTTGAGTATGGAGAATTTCTTAAAGTGCCGTTCAACCTTTTAGTAGTTATTATTCAATTTAATTTTTCCATTTTGAATAGAAAGGCCAATACTTTCTTTTTAAATTAGAGGATCAAATTTAAAAAATAGAGGCGCTAAATTAAATAATAGAAATAGAAAGAAAATATAATAGAAATAGAAATAGAAAGAAAATATAATAGAAATAGAAATAGAAAGAAAATAAAGAACATCGTTGTTTTTTTTTTTCAAATACCAGCATAGAACATGTTAATTCGTAGTTATGGATCACACTAAAGTAACGACCACTTGGATTGTGGGATCCAAGCCATCATAAAATGTTTCCAAGCAGTTTCATACTCATCCAAGGATATAAACAAAAAAAAAATGGAACATAGTAAATCTTCTCTTGGCATGCTTGTATTTGCCTTATCATATTTGAAATCAGAAAAGCTTTAATTACACGAAGCACAGTGACATTTATACAGATTCCATCCCCACAATGCACTTTTACGAGATTACAAGGTGGAGTACCTTCATCACTCATAAACATTTACATCCACCAGTTATCAAATCACTTGCGGTAAAACTTGTGAGGAAGTTTCCGAGGATCATGAACACGAACATCACAGACCACTGTGTTCCATCACAAGCTGTCTTATCTTACTACTTCTGTGTTTGGCTTTTGCGTCTGCTAATGAAAAACCAGCAAAGCCTACCACCCTTCTCACGCCTGCATCACATCCAAAAATTTATTACTAACTCGTTCAAACTGGCATATTACACAAGCAAATGAATATTTGGTAAGTCAGGATTTATATTTACTACCCTTGTTACTATTCATAAACAATGTTACATAATTGGTTATCCGATTTTCCTAATTCAAAGTATACATTATCTTACACCAATGCCGTCCTTAATCAGATTAGCATTGGACGAAAACATTTGAAACCCCACTCTTTTTCTTCTTGATATTAAAGTCCTTAAAAGAAGCACTGAAAAAGGTACGGTCGCCTCTTGAACCGTGACAGTCACGGATTGGTATTTAAGCTACTGTTTTAAGGGAAGTTCAAGCAACCCGACAACCTATGCGCGTTGCAACTTTCTTGGGCGTTGAAATTTTACTTTGACTTTTTAAGTCATTGACGTATTGGGTTGAATGCAACAATCGAGACACCACGATATTTTTTCGGCTTTCAAGCAGATATGCTTCCTAAGAAACAGTTATATTTGAAGGACAAACAACTGAATGTTCTGATCTCGATGTTACAAGAACCAAAACTGCAAGATTCAACTTTCAACAAAGAAACTATAGCTGTAGTTTTAATCTGCTACTTTTCGATCTCCAAAAACATGCAATTTCCTATGTGCTTTCAGTATAGTTGTGCAATTTACATAAAGGGAAGCATGAAAACACATGCAAAGAATTTTGTCTAGTCCTTAGACAGAATTCATTCACTTTGCAATGGTTTGCTAACTGATTACCACTGAAACAAGTCACCCAACAAATTCACACGATAACTCCCCATTTCATTTCAATATAAAGAGAAAAAATGCATTTGTTATGAAGTGGTTTGAACGAAGATGGAACATACCTGCTGTTACTCCTACTATTGCTGCTGTTGCTGTTGCTACTACTGCTACCGGAACTTTTGGAACTGCCACTATTGATACTGGATTCACCACTGTCGCTCCCTTTATACGCCGAAGGGCTCTTCTTCCACCACTCCTTATCAACTCCACCCTTTGTTGATCCATCAGGTTTAGGAGTAACTCTTGAACTGCTATTCCCAGAGGACTCAATCTTTTTCTTATTGCTCTTGTTCTTGTCCTTGGATCCCAGAGAAAAAGGAAGCCCCATTTTGAGGTAGAAACCTCCGCGGTCAATGTTCCTGTTTCTCTTCACCTGTGTCATCTTATTATCAACCCTTTTACCGACACCGACACCACCACCACTTTTATCCCTCTTGTAGACGGTCAAATTCCTCCGATCCTCCACTGCGGTCTCTAGCCTGTGGTGCTCCACGAGGTCCTTCAAGGAGAGCTCGTAGTTGGACTCGGGCATGTTCTTGACCATTTCCATGAGTTCCCTCTGCCCTCTAACTATGGCCTGGGTCCTGGACGTGGGTGAAAGGCTGCGGTGGTCGCTTTTGCTGTGTGGGGGACTGGTGGTCCACATGGGAGGAGAACAAATTCCGGAATCATCCTGGTTTAGTTCTTGCAAAGGCGGTTTGGAAGGCCACATAAGAGAGTTGGTGGGTTCCCATGTGGTGTGAGGTCTGTGTCGGGTTCCGTCGTACAGATGAAAAGAATCGGTGGGATGGTGTGTCCTGGGATCAAGCATGGCGTCGGTTCTCTGTTCTGTTTGTGTTCTGTTTTAGAGTAAACAGAGGAATGAATGAAGGAACGAATATATGTGTCCGTGTTGAGAAGAGAAGAGCGTGATGATGTGTTGAGGGACGTCAGAGTTTGGCTGAAGGTGTAGGCTGATGTTATTAATTTCGTGGTAAGGAAGATTTAAAATGACACATAAAGAGAGAGACTTAAAGAGGGGTCTAAAAAGTCAAGGGATTCTAGATCCTTGAGGATCATGTATTGCAATTCCTGCCACTTCCTTTCACATTTCTCTAATATCTACGTCTTTCAATTGTAGCTGCCTCTGCATAATATATTCAACCATACTTTATAACAATCTCAACAACACAAACAATATGTTAGCCTTTTTTAAAAAAATCTTAATCATGTCAAATTATTTTTCCTTTTTTTATCTTTTGACTTAATATTATTCGCTAATATATAATAAAATATAAATATTATATATATTCTAAAATATATATTTATTAAGAGTTTTAATTATGTTAAAAAAACCATCTTACCTATCCATTACTACTTTTTGTACAATCTCTTAAACAAATTATTAAAAACTCTTGAAATTATTTTTGAAAAAAGGTTAAAATAAATGTAACGTTGTGTCCCATTGGGTGAGGGCTTACCTAACTATATACCAGAATTCAACATTAAGATTAACCAAATGGATCTACCACGTATTCCTAAACATCCCTCGTTTCAAATCAACCTCACAATTCTCTCTCACTTATCAACATTTCCTCTTTAAACCACGCACAACATTTACACAACATTTACACGTACCAGTGCTAACCAAAGAGAAGACAAATTTTACTAATATTTCAATTTAAACATTATCTATTTTTTGACACCTCCTCACCAAAAATAACACTGTTTTTGTGGATCCAATTATCTATGAAACAGTTGCAAATATTACACATGAATTGAATGAAATTTAAAAAGGAAAAGATGGAGAGGCCTACTAGTTTAAAAGCAGTGCCCTTATTATGTAGGGACTTGATTTCAATAGCTTGGACTCCTATGGGTGTGACCTTTTCATGTCTGCACACTTTTTTATTACAAGCTTTTGGCGATGGAATTCAGTAAAGGCCATTTCTTCTCGAAGTTTATTTTGTTTTATACAAGGAGAAGGAACTTTGGAATTATTTATAATTGTTCATTACAAGTATTTATTGCTTCGGACATTAAAGAATGCCACAAAGATTCTCTAAAACGGCACGAAAGAATTAATTAGTGTCGATGAATCATCATGGTCGTCTTAATCTTTCTTTCCAATGCATCAACACATAATCATAGCATCTTCTCCATCACGAATCTCTGCCGAAGGATCATTATATGCTTATCATTCTGATTGTTAACAAAAAATATTGAATGTTTCCCAAGCATCACAGATGTGTAGTTGGTACATAAAAAAAATCAGTTGTTATGGAGTGAGTGCTAATCAAACTCTCCAAAACTATATAATTGCTTTGGCAACACAATTACATGTCCACAATTCAAGCTTCTTGTAGCTTTTAAAACACATTCGTTGGTTGGGTGGGCTTACTGGTCCCTAGTCAAGTTTTAGCTTTCAATCAACACTTTCAATTTCTTTTATTTAGAATAAATTTTATTATGTGTTTATGCTAGATTGAGACGAGATTACTCTCTTTAACTTTTTTATCTGGACGAACGTATATTACGCTCTCAGTTTTGGACAATCGATCAATTTGTGGAGGGTGATCTGGAAAAAATATTGTTTAAGTTAAAATTTTTCTTGTTTAAATTAATTCAATTATGAAAATAAGTAAGTTTATCTCATAATTAAACTTCTATTTATAGAGTTTAAAAAAATTTGATCAATTAATTTATCTTTAATAATAATTAATGTTAATGTTAATCATTTATAATCGTAATGATATTAATTACGTTTCTGCATCCCAATCACTTAGTCATTTGGATCCAACACGCAATCGCACGGTGCTCTCATGCCATAGTAACATTATGCAATAGTATCGGTGATGATAAATTCAAGAATGTTGAATTTCGAAACAAAGACACAAGTGAGATGAACCATACTCTAAATAAATTCAAGTACGTGTTTGGTGAGATACAAACGATATTTTAATAACTAGTCTGTCTGTCACCTTTTCATTTGATAAAAATATGTAAGCTTTTTTATAAGCGTAACGTCTTTTTTTCTCTCTCGTTTTTTAGTGGCTACAAAACCTGCCTTCATTTATTGAGCACTTTTTCTGTACCACAATTATTAAACTTCATATTAAACGCCAAAGAACCAACTAAAAAAGGCAGAATATTTAGGTTAGTTATTAAATTGAATTACATAGATTAAATATTTTAATGGTGCAAAAATACATTTTATGATAATCTTTTAAGCACCAGTTATATATGTGCTTAATAATACGCCAATTATATACATTTTATGAATTACATAGTTTTTATTTTATAAAAATACCTCTAGTGTCAAGAGGTAGGTAGCTAAAATTTATGATATAGTAAAACTTGAATAGGAAGACGAAAACGAAAGTGAAGAAAAGTTACAACTCAAAGACATTTGATTATTTATTTATTATTATACGGAAAATTGATTTAAAGTAAAGTAATCTTAAAAAGAAATAGTGAGAAACATGGCACATTAAATAGAGTGTTGACATGCACATGCAGATGTTGTTGTGGCAGAAAGAGAATCGAGAAGATTGAAAAAAGACAGAGGGTGATTTGATTTGATGAATTATTAGAGATTGAAGAGTTTTGTGTGTTGTTTGTGCAGCCCTAGTTGGAAGTTGCATAAATTGGACACTGCATTTGTCTGTTTCCATTACCGAACGTGAAAGGGAAACCTATGATATTTAACTCCTTCTGTTGAGATTTTGTTGAAAATAAACATAACAAATGCATATGTTTCCTCCCTCTTTCTTTCTCATTTCTTATCTCCTCCACCAAATTATCACACTTTCGTTAAATCTTTGGACCCACACCTCATCACTATTCAACACTTCACTTTCTTTTTCTTCTGCACACAACTATATTTACAGTTTCACTTATAATAATTATTACTCTTACTTTTTATTTCGTTTTTTAAATATTTTCCGGATAATTTTTTCAAAACATTCTATTCCGCAATTTCTAAGTAGTGGTAATAATAACAAGCAGAAACATTATGTCTGATATGTCACTGTTGTTTACAGCAACCGGTCAGGTACCGTAACAAACAAACTAGATGGAATACATTAAGTGATTGATGTGTAAGAGAGCGTTTTATTGCAGTTTGATCCCAATAAGTTTGAATAGAATTAAGACTTAATTAATGTTACAACGGATATTGTTAAGTGATTAAAATTTATATTAATGATCATTAAAAGATAAATTAATTAGTTAGATTTTTATAAATTTTATAATTAGGAGTTTAATTTTGAGTTAAACTCACTTTGAATCACTATTGAATTATAAAGACCTACAATTTGAGCATCAGAGTGTATTATGTAGATCAACTCTATACGCCGATCGGTCACTTAGAACAAGAAACAAGACAAACGTTTAGCACGCAAAACTTTAAGGAAGTGTTATCTCGTCTCATTTCATTTCAGCAGAAACATGTTGACTTTGATTGTTTCTGCAAGCAACACTCATTTTCTTCCAACAAAAGTTTGAGATACAACACCAACTCTGTAGTTGTTTGTGATGAACTCATGATGGTATCTGTTAGGAATTTTTGTGCGTCATATTTCTTTCTCTCTCTCTCTCTCTCTCTCTCTCTATATATATATATATATATATATATATATATATATATATATATATATCCATAAACTTATTTACAAGTGCTTTTTACTCTCATTCTCTTTCACGTTACTGCTACTCACGAGTGTCAAAGAGTATGACCCGTCGACCGACCTGTAAAATAAGAACAGGTTGGATTGATATTTTTAATTCATTACTTATCTAACTCATCATGGCACTAGTGCAAAATCGCTGTTTAACGTCACCCCTTAGTCGTCGGTTATGAAGTGGTGAGACGTATATGATTGACCGGTGGCATATTCGTAAATAAGTTGGTCATATAAACGTCGGTTTGCGGGTCGACCGACGTCTATGATAGTGTAGACGTCAGTTTCACCTTAAACAGACATCCATGGGCCTGACAGGTAGGTGAGAAGTCAGTCTATTTCAACTATATAGACGTCGGTTACGGGGGGCTAGACGTATATCTTGCTGCAATTAATGTGATTCACCTACTTCGCAGGCACGTAGACGTTACTTGGTACAGGACCGACGTCTACTGGACTGACTGATTATTGAAAAGTCACTTCATTCAGCGCTTTGGATGTCAGCGCCCCGTCGTCCGACATCTAAATGGCCTGAAAAGGCAGTTGAATAGTTTCTTGGACTTCGGTTTAGTCAGGCAGCCAACGTCTATATGACTGCAATTAATGTGATTCATCTACCCCGCAGGAAAATAGACGTCCCTTTGTTCAGGACTGACGTCTATAAGTACATAGACGTCGGCCCCCCAGGTTCCCGTTGTCTACTGGACTGACCGATTACTGAAAAGTCACTTCGTTTAGTGCTTTAGACGTCAATTCCCCTTGCATTCAACGTCTAAATGGCCTGAAAAAGGCAAGTGAAAAGTCTCTTGGACGTCAGATTAGTGATGTAGCCGACGTCTATAGACGTCGGTTGGTACGATGACCGACGCATAAATTCATCTTAAATAAACCACGAACTCGTAGTTACTCGCACATCATCTTCTTCCTCCTCTCCTTTTCTGCCTCTCGTAGTTACGCGCACAATCTTGTTCATCCTCTCCTTTTCTCTCTCTCGCGGTATTGCATTGCAAGTGCGTTTTTTTTTTTTATTTTGACAGTTTAAACTTTGTTTTAGTCATATTAAAATGGTGTCTTGATCGGTTATCATCTAATAACCGATTAAAATGTGTTTTCGTTGTGTTTTAGTGTAGTTTTGATCCTCTCTTTGGGTATCATAGTTCCAGATTCTCCCATTGATAGCTTCCTCACAAGAAAAGCGGCGTCTTTTGGATGTTTTATGGCGTTTTGACCCAAAATGGAACTTGGGTCCTTGTCTAGTTCGTGTCACCGTAATTTTTTCCTTTTGTAGTTGAATGAGAACTAGGCATGGACACAAGTTCTGTTTTGGGTTGAAATGTCATAAGAGATGCAAAAGACGCAAGCTTTTTTGGTGGGGAAGCTAGCGAAAGGAAAATGTGCTACTAGGCTATCGAAAGACAGGATCAAAACTGCACTAAAACACAAAGGCTATCTTAGACGTCGGTTAGTGCTATGTCGGACGTCTATAGTGACCATAGACGTCGGTTAGTGACATGTTTGACCTCTAGATATTCCTGTAGGCGTCAGTTAAGGCATAGGCCGACATCTATATAGTGCCATTAGACGTCAGTTGAGGCACAGTCCGACGTCTATATAGTGGCCTTAGACGTTGGGGATGGCATGAACTGACGTCTAAATAAACGTCGGTTATTTGGAATTTCGACGTCCCATTAACGTCACCTGTATATACGTCGGTTGTGGAAGTGACGTTAAAAGCCCAAAATAACAGACGTCTAAAACCCTTTCTACACTAGTGTGGGACTGTCCCCAAACCTATTTTATATTTTATTTTTATTTTCAAAATTAAAACAATTAAAACTATTAATTTTTTTATATTATATTTTGTAAAGATATTAATATACAGTATTATTATAATTTAAATCATTAATATATATACTTACAAATTAAAATCCAATAACTAATTATATTAGATAATTTAATATGTAAATATACTAACTATTTTAATATATCCAATTAAAATTATTAAATAATCAATTGAACGTTTATAAAATATTTATATAATTAAAAATATTTAAATATTTATTTATAGATATATAAAATCAAATATTAAAAGAAATAGAGGACCAATTCGATAATCCGTCAACCTTGCCCTATAATAAGATAGGTTGTAATTTTTGAATTATTTTTCGGTAGTGGACTACTCGATCTGACTCATTTTAAATAGATTGAACCGAGTCATTTTATCACTGTTATTATGTGCATTTATCATAACTAGCAATAAAATTACATTTTTTTAATTCTAATTATGATATACAAATTACGAAAAGGATTTTTTTTAATTAATTGAACTAAAAATAAAAATAAAACTTCTAAAGAAAATAAAAAAAATGATTGGTAAATAGAAAAAAAATAGTTCTATCTTAACCATTCAATTATATATAAGAATATTTTTTTTTCACAAAAACTTATAAAATTTATCTTAGAAAATATATGAAATCTTTTAACTAAATACAAAAGTGACTAAAATTTTACTTACACTGTAAACGTAAATTATAAGACCTATAAAAGTCATCCGTCAAACTATTTAATTAATATAAACGTAAAATTTTCCCTGACTATACCGTTTTTATCCTTCTTATAATCTTTCCACATGTTCTATCCATGTAGTAATCCATTCACGACCCCAATTCATTGAACTCTTTTTTGTTATATTCTTGAGTTTCTTTCTAAAATAAACATTTTTTTTAGCGTACTTTAGGTCCAAAGATGGAATTTATTGTCATTGTTTACATACAAAAGAGTTTAGTTCTTTTATAGTTGAAATTAATGTTGCAGTTAAACCTGACAAGTCAATGGTTATTGTACTAATTTAAATTCAATTCTTAAACCTGTATAAATAAAATTACAGAAACTAAGTAGTACTAGAAAATGTAATATTATAATCTAATGAAATTAAAAGTTTTAAAAACTCATAATTTTTAGTGATAAAAAATGAAACCTGTATTATTATTTTAGTGAATAAACAAATAGTCTTTTCGATTTGTAAAGCGGTGGATTAAATGTGTAAAAAGAAATATGCAAGCATTATTATTATTATTATTATAATTTTATGTGATAGTATTCATAGAGCCTAACAGTTCATTTTTTTAATGCTGTTACTTATAATGCTAGAGGATAATACTAAATGATTAAGGATAATTAATAATAGTGAAGTGAATTTGAGATTTTAAGGAGTTTTATATAATTTATGATGTGGTTGTAAATAAAAATCCACTTGCTCTATTATAATTGAGGTTGGTTGGTTTTTACCATTAGGATTGATTAAATTATTCACTAGTTACAACTCTAACTATTTTTTATTAATGCCATTAATTAAATTTAGCACGTCAAGTCATATTATATAAATTTATGTTATTTTTATTTTGATTTATTTTAAATTATTATTTATTTTTAACTTAATACTTTTTGTTTAGACCCTATTTTTTTCTTTATTAATACTTTTTCCATTCGTTAACTCGCATTTTCACATTTTCTCTTTCTAGTTTACGTTAATGATGATATACATTTCGAATAAAACAAATTTCTCTTGGAACATCTTCCTCATAAACACAAGTCTAACTAAAGGGTGATGTAGATAAACCTACAAACAAAAACACTACTGAATCCTCTACGATTAGTCTTTGTTAATAAACAAATACCTACTAATTAGTAATTACACACTTTTCACCTTCGTTTGAAGATATTTGTGCATTAATTAATCACGTAAGATTATCTTTAGTTGTGTTTAGTTAACAACATTAAAATTACACAAATTTATGTTTCCTTTTTGATAAAATTTGTGCATCAATAAATTATGTAAGATTTTAGCTTTGTCAATGGATACACTCTACTCTATTACTCTACTCTATCAGGCTGAAAAGTACTCACAATAGTTCTTATAGCCACAATTTAAAGGATGCTGGAATTCTGGACTAAAATAAAAACCAAGTATTATTTAGAGGAATTAAAATCAAAATAAGTACACTGAAATTAAATTTATATCAAGTAACGTTTCACATGAGACACCGAAAATACTGTTATTGATTCCTCTACCTAGGTAATTAACGGCTAAAACTAACATAAAAATTGAATACTGCATGAATTATTTTAATTTTTTTTCAAAAGTGTTTCGGTTGTGGACGAACTGTCACCGACACTTACACAATTTGTTTTCTTGGACGTTCGGTTTCACCTCCCGTCTTCTTGTACTCTTCGTTCGCTATGTTCGGCCGGGTACCTGGCAAAGGTCCTCCGAATCTCAAGTGAGTGCACTGTTCACTCAATGAATGAAGAGCAGCAGTAAATGTGCAATAAATATGAATCAACTACCTCATACATTTGACCTCTATTTATAGTTTTTGTCATGGGTCCGTGATTAGCAAAATCTTAATCACGGCCCAATACCCTTAATTGCGTCTTACCTTAATCCTGACGCTTTGGTCTACCTAACACGGTCAGATCCGTCGCAGACACTGAATTGGAACGTTGTGCATAAACTGATAATGTTGACTGGACGTCTTAAGTGACTCGTCACATGCCGCCTGGTCCCTACGGTACAAAAAGAAATGGTAATTTTTTGTTCAAACCTATAAGACAGCACATCCAATCCAACGATTACTTATTACTAAAAATTTGATAATTTTATATTTTTTAAATAGTCATTAAATATCTTTTAATAAATATTTGTAATAGTTATATTATTTATTTAAATTACATAAATAACAATATAAGATTTCGAGACTCTATAAATACAAGTGTGTTTCAACAGAAAAAACATATTTAAATTTATTGTTCTTTTATATATAAAAATTTCACTTTCTTACTAATTTGAAATATTTAATTGGTTTTTTTAATTACTATCAACATGGGTTAGAACCTATAGGTCAACTCATTCCAGGTTCAAGTCGATTTGATTTGAAAAAATAAATTTTTTGATACACTTAGAATCTGACTCATCTAGATTGAATTCGTGGTGAGTCGATCAATCCACCTAGTTTAATTTAATTAGTTATTATTTTGTATTTCAGTATTATTAGTTAACATTTTTTTATTGTAAATGATATAAAGAAAAAAATGCTTTAAGGGAACAAAATATTATAAATTTATTTTTTTAACACTCTAATATTATAAATAGATAAATAATACAAAAATTATTAATATTAAAAACTTATTTATTCTTGTTTTTGAATTACATGATACTTTTTTATTTTGATAATTCTTTTATATATAAAAATTTCACTTTCTTAGCAATATCTAAGAGGAGAGCAGAGAGATAAAATCTCACATAAATAAAATTTAAATTGTAATTATATTAGGGAATTAAAAAATGTATTTAAGTAAACATATTGAATCGGCAGCAGCCCCGCAGCGCAGCCAAAGGATTTATAATAATGGTTCATAAAGCTGACGGCAAATATTTGACTTTGCTGATATTTTGATGTTCTTGGTATGTTTTAACGATGTTGTTATATGAGCTGATGAGATGCACCTTTTTATTGTTTCATTAAGGTTGGAGTTTTACTTTGAATGAATGTCATACACGTGTATGACTGGTGAGTAAAACATATTCTGTGGTTACGGCCTCTTATAGTTGCTTCTTCCCTAGCTAAGTAATTTTCAGAGACTATCTCGTTAACATGCTGAATTTCCTTTTCTGATCTTCTTCCATTAATTCGCTTTCTAGAAGTGACAACTGGTTCCTCATCTCGCTATTCTCTTTTACACCCTGTTACAAACCACAACCTTAAAAAATTTAAATGTTCTTCGTGGACTTTTAGGAACGTGCATACCCATCTTACGTGTGTTTCAAGATATGAATATTGATGAAGAAAAGGGTAGCTACGTGAGACAGAGCACCGGCGAGATCACGAGGGACAATAAACTAACACAAATAATCTTATTCATTCATCAATTTTTTTTTTTTTTTTTTTATGGCAGGGCCAACAAACATAACCAAACAAGCACCAAGAAATCTAGCACCTAAATAATACTAAACAAATAAAAGTTCTAGAGAAAATGATGCAGCTCATCTAGAAGCCTATTTCAAAGTCAAAAACGTCTTTATTCATAGTTTTTATAAGCTGAAGCCACAAAAAGAGACAAATTAAAATCCCCACGAGTGGCGCGAAGACTGCTGTGGCCAAATTCTGTGGAATTATTTGAATTTCTTACTTCCACGCGTTTCTTTTATTATCCATGGTTTTCATTCATTTAAATAGTTTTGGGCCGAAACCTTCGATTTATTTTGGGCCGGATCATTTGGGTGGTGCAAAAAGTATCCCAGTGAAGCCCATTCCTAATAAATACAGAGAAGAGCGAATAACGCTGGGAGTGATAATCGTGCTGCATGGGCGTGAGTGCCGCTTCTGTACTGAAACAGCTCCTCCGCAAGGAAAACCTGGAGCCACGGCAACCACCCCAAACCAACGCAGTGATCCAAACGATCCACACTTACCTCGAAGCGGGTCGTATCCGAAAAGCTACATCCGTTCTCTTCGCCTTCCCAAAACCCTTCCCGTACTCTTTCTATGCTCTCTTCTTTCGCCTATGTTCCTCCTACGGCGCCATCGTCGAGGCTCGCAAGGTCGAGTCCCACTTGCTCACTTTCTCCGAAAATCCCCCCATCTTCCTCCTAAACCGCGCCATCGAATCATACGCCAAATGCCACTGTCTCCGGGACGCCCACGAACTGTTCGACCAAATGCCCAGACGAGATGGCGGCACTTGGAACGCCCTCATTACTGCTTACTCCCAATTGGGTTTCCCAAACCAGGCTTTTTCCTTGTTCCTGTGTATGACTAGGTCCGGCGTTTGCCCCTCGGAGGTTACTTTTGCAAGCGTTCTTGCTTCTTGTGGTGCGGTTTCTCAGCTTCTTCTTTCCAAGCAGGTTCATGGGCTGGTCACAAAGTTTGGCTTTTGTGGCAATGTGATTCTCGGGAGTTCACTTGTTGATGTGTATGCCAAGTGCGGGGTTATGATTGATGCTCGCAGGATGTTTCATGAGATTCCGCAGCCTAATGCTGTCACTTGGAATGTGATCGTGAGGCGTTATCTTGATGCTGGTGACGCTAGGGAAGCGGT
Source organism: Vigna reflexopilosa (assembly GCA_027742785.1). Taxonomy (NCBI): domain Eukaryota; kingdom Viridiplantae; phylum Streptophyta; class Magnoliopsida; order Fabales; family Fabaceae; genus Vigna; species Vigna reflexopilosa. The sequence continues at coordinate 11,853,910 of CM050918.1, forward strand.
TTTCATGTTCTCGAGGATGTTTTCCACGGCGGTTCAGCCGATGAATTTTACTTTCTCTAATGCTCTGGTTGCGTGTTCAAGCTTGTCTGCACTCCAAGAGGGCATGCAGATTCATGGGGTGGTTGTGAAGTTGGGCCTCCAAGATGATAATGTTATTGCGAGTTCGCTTGTGAACATGTATGTCAAGTGTGACAAGCTGGAGGATGGTTCTCGGGTTTTTGATGTGCTTGGTTCGAGAGATTTGGTATCTTGGACTTCCATTGTTTCGGCGTATGCAAAGAGTGGGAAAACTTTGGAGGCAAGAAAGCTTTTCGATAAGATGCCTGAACGGAATGTGATTTCATGGAATGCAATGTTGGCGGGATATGTTCGGTGCTTTGAATGGTCCGAGGCGTTAGATTTTGTATATCTCATGCGTAATGAGATTAAATATGTAGATCATGTCACACTCGGTTTAATGTTAAATGTTTCTGCGGGTATTTCGGATCATGAAACGGGGAAACAGATTCACGGATACATCTACAGACATGGCTTCCACTTGGACATTAGGGTTAGCAATGCCCTTCTTGACATGTATGGTAAGTGTGGGAACTTGAACAGCGCCAATATTTGGTTTAACCAGATGAGTAAGTGGCGTGACAGGGTTTCTTGGAATGCTTTGTTGGCTAGCTATGGCCATCATCAATTAAGTGAACAGGCGTTAACAATGTTTTCAGAGATGCAGTGGGAGACAAAACCAAGCAAATATACATTTGGAACCCTTTTGTTAGCTTGTGCAAATACCTTTGCCCTTTACCACGGTAAACAAATTCATGGATTCATCATTAGACATGGATTTCAGATAGATACTATAATGAGAACTGCTTTGGTCTACATGTACTGTAAATGCCGTTGTCTTGAGTCTGCTATTGAGGTTCTGAAGGGAGCAGTTTTTAGGGATGTGATAATTTGGAACACCATAATTTTGGGATGTTGTCACAATCATAGGGGTAAAGAAGCGCTTGAACTTTTTGTGATGATGGAAGCAGAAGGCGTCAAGCCAGATCATGTGACCTTAAAGGGCATTCTGCTGGCGTGCGTTGAAGAAGGCCTAGTTGATTTTGGAACTGAATGCTTCAATTCACTGAGCAGTAAATACAATGTCCTTCCTCGGCTGGAGCATTATAACTGCATGATTGAACTCTACAGTCGGCATGGATCCATGCATGAGCTTGAAAATTTTATGAGGACAACGACCATTGAGCCCACACTTCCTATGTTGGAGAGAGTTCTTGATGCTTGTCAGAAAAATGAGTGGTCAAGATTGGGAGAATGTATTACAGAAAAAATTAATGCATTCAAATACTAATTAATTTCAACCTTTAGGGTGCGTGCATTGTAGCAGCCAGGGCAGAGGATGTTGGTGTTGTCATAAAGACAGTAACTCACATGGCAAATACATGCAGTGGAATATGACTGATCAAGGTCTATATTGATGACCATCAGGTTAATACATGGGTGTGCTGCTGGAGCATGGATACTTTCTGCCCTTGCAGTGAGCAAGACATTCTCCACTTTTGCTGAAGCAAAATGATTGGAGAATAAATTGCATAAGGAAGCTTTTCACTGGATTTGAAATTCTAGACCGTAACGAAATTATTTGCTGGGAAATGTGAAGGATCGTTATTGACAGTTGGCATGCTGAAGTATGATTGCTACCTCAATTAAAAGGATAATGATACTTAGACAATATTTTTTTGACAACATTTGAACATTATTTACGTGTCATTCTGTGATTGGTCCATGGTAATGTTTATGATGATTATGGAGTAATTTTGGATCAATCACATAATGATATATAGATGATGTTCAAATGTTGTCAAAAAAATGTTGTTTAAGTATCATTATCCCAATCAAAATTACCCCAATGAAAGGAGGTTTGTTGCTAACTATACGGTAGATTATTCTCGGCAAGATGGTAAAGCAGGAAGCTGAGAACTAATTGTTTAATAGCACCATTTTGCTTAGGGGTGTTCAATATGATCATAATGTGATCTTAAGGATGTGAATATAATTTTCTTTATAATTTTTATTATATTTTTTATTAAATAGTTGAATGGTTACATGTGAAGATAAAAAAAAATTAAGATGGTGAATTATTCATGTTTTAGTGAGAGTTAATTAGTAGTGAAGATTGAAAGTTATTTAGTAAAAATTAATGTAAAATGTAGGTCTTATATAATTCAACCTATAAAATGATAACATGAGAGAATAAATCACATCTCTTATCACCGACCTCTCATTTTTTTTTCTTGAATGTGGAGAGTTTCCTATATCTTTTCATCAGATGAGTTTGGGAAACACTAAATGAGTAATGAGTGAGCCATGAAAAGTAAATCTACTAAATCCCTTCTCAGATAATCCTTTCCAAGCGGCGAAGGTAGTTCTGTTTTTGCGGCAATCTTTTTCTTGTCTCCGGACAACATTTAAAGAGGGAGAAGTTTTCCTCATTTTCTTTACCTCCCTCGTAATATTTCTAATGTTTCTGCTGTCCAATTAATGTTAAAAATAAGTATCATTCTTTCTATCTGGTTTGATTCTTTACTTTTCTTCGTTGCTTTAATGTTGTTGACAGGTTTTATTACTAATTCTACTTGTAGCTTTAGTCTTTAGGTTGTAAGGGTTGTGCCTGTTATGCTCTAGTGTATTGTTCCAAAATTTGGGAGTGAAATTTATACTGTTTTGTTGTTTTTAGTTATTAACACTTTTCTTAGTTTTCTTTTATTGAATTCTTTATTCTTAACATGATACTTCCGTGTCTATAGTATTTTATTATTTTTAAGCAGCCCTATACATATTCCCTTTTTCTCAATTGTTTTATACTACATCCTCGAGTTTTATAGCTCATGTTAAGTAAGCAATCCTTGCCCTAAAATGGGTTACCTATCAAATATGAAGTGTTTCCTCTCTGGAAATAGGGGACAATTTTACCGTCAGAAAACTTGAGACCATTAAATTGAGAAATTAGCAGATGATCATAAACTATTGAAAATCTCTCATAGCTCAAGCTCTAAGTGAAGCATCATAATCCCACGTAAATCCCATCCAAATCCTTATAATGCCCTATCATAAGGTGCTGGCTCAAACATTCATCTGACAAGGAACATGAACTCACCATTGAGTAACCATTGCCCTCCCTGATATGGTTTCCTAACACAATGCCCACCTGATTACACAACTTTACTCACAAATTAATCTGGTATTGTAAGTATTGAGAAGTATACCATGGAAAACAGCAAAGGTTATGAAGAAAAATAATGGACAAGTACCACAATTATCATTATTTATACAACTTGCATCGAAGGAGCCAAAGTTCTTTAGTTTCACATATCTAGGAAAGTAAATAAATTTGGGGGATGCAAATGTATGCAAAAAATGAAGTTATTTATAGGATTGTCAAAAGAATATCAAAATACCACCTTCTCCCTCAAGATCTCTGACACAGATAATAACAAGTATGACATTTTACTAGTCAGCAAAATGTCATTAATGAAAATAAACTAAGAGGTTTCGGGCAGACCTTGCTGAATCTTCTTCAACGTCAAATATCTCCCTCGGACACAAAGAGCTGAAACAGCAGCATCAGCTGCAGCAGCCGTGATACGAGGGTCAACGACGTTAGAGATCAGTCCCACCTAATTCAATACATATAAAATCCATGGTCATACTGAAGGAGGTGAAAGCAATAACTGATTCAAAAGCAACTTCATTTAAAATAAATATCAAATATTACAACCAATATGCACGTTTTTTCATGCTTTTTATTACTGGACATTCAATATATACTAGAGATGAGATGGCAAAAGAGGCATCTACACACTGTAAACAGGTATGATATGAGCCTTTCACAAAATTAAAAAAAGTTACACATAAGATAACGCCACAGCGAGTCAACAAAAAGGGAATGCAACATATTAAAAAAATAACAAAAAAGGACATGAAATTCAAGACTACCTGGTTCATTATTGAACCACTGGAATCTGACACGGGATTAATATGCTGTCTTTTTGAAGGACTTCTCTTCACAGCATTTCCGTTCTGCTCATTTTCATTTGTAAGCTTAGGAGGTAGGTCCTTTGTTTTTGAAATTTCTTGCTAGTCGGATGAAGAATGGAACTTGTTTTGCATTGTTAACCATGATGCCATTAGCACTACTAACGTTTACATTTCTGTGAGCAGGGTCAAACATGAGCTCTCCAAAAGGAAGCTCAATTAGTTTTGAGATACAATCAAGTATAGTCTTGGTTTGAACACTTCGAGAAATAAGTTCCCAGTCATCCCCATGCTTCAAAACAGATTCCAAAAGTAGAAGAATTTCTCCCTCGGTCCAGACAGTGTCATGCCTGAACACTATTTTCACTTGACTCACTCAATACGAAATCCTCTGCAGACATTTCTCCCCATAATTCCCACTTTTGAAACAATTTGCACATATAATGAAACTATCCTGCATGATATTAAAAAAAATAAATAGAATAACTAACAATGATACCAGTTCCAGAAATATAAGAAAAATCCCAGATAGAAAGCTTACATTCAAGTGGCCACGGGGATGTTAAATGAAGTCGATAAACTCCATTTTCCAACAGATGAATATATTACATATGTAAGGGTGGAAATGGTTTACAAGTATACGAAGCAGAAAACACTCTCCTCGCGGCCGCATTTCCACCAGTCTTCGCACGGCGAGGCACCAACATCGGCTTCAACGAGTTCGGCGTGCCCGCCACTCGAATCCCATTGGGGGTTCCTTCTTCGAGGCAAACCTTGCACGGCTCCTCCTCCTCCTTCTCCGCATCTGCAGCAGAGGGCGCGCCTTAGTATCCCACTTAAACCCTTTCCTACGCAAAGAAAGTAAATAGAATGGTATGGAATTGCAAGTTTTGGCACGTACGTTTCAGTCCTGCTCCTCCGTTCGTGAAGGGAGGCAACTCCACGTGGCATTCCTTAAATCCGGCATTCTGAGTTACTCCGTCACCATCGCAAACCGTCTTCTTCAACTATATACTCGCTGCGGTTTTTTCCGTGATGCGTCCCGCTTGTTTGACGAAATGCCCAACACAAACCCTTTCTCCTGGAACACCGTCGTCCAAGCCCACCTTAACTCAGGCCACACCCAAAGTGCCCTCCACTTGTTCAATGCCATGCCTCACAAGACCCACTTCTCATGGAACATGGTCGTTTCCTCATTCGCCAAGTCCGGACACCTCCAACTAGCGCACTCTCTTTTCAATGCAATGCCCTCAAAGAACCACCTTGTCTGGAATTCCTTAATTCATAGTTATTCCCGACATGGGCATCCTGGGAAAGCACTTTTGCTGTTCATGAGCATGAACTCTGACCCTGCACAAATAATATACCGTGATGCTTTTGTGCTGGCCACCGTTCTAGGGGCTTGTGCTGAATTGTTGGCTCTCAACTGTGGGAAACAAGTCCACGCACGTGTTTTCGTTGATGGTCTTGGGTTGGAGCTTGACAGGGTTTTGTGCAGCTCGCTGATTAACTTGTATGGCAAGTGTGGTGATTTGGATGGTGCTGCTCGCGTTATGAGTTCCGTGAGGGAAGTGGACGATTTCTCCTTGTCAGCTTTGATATTTGGTTATGCAAACGCTGGCAGAATGAGGGAGGCGAGAAGGGTTTTTGACAGTAAGGTTGATCCCTGTGTTGTGCTGTGGAATTCGATTATTTCGGGTTACGTCTCCAAAGGTGAGGAGACGGAAGCAGTGAATCTTTTCTTGGCAATGCTTAGGAATGGTGTGAGGGGAGACGTGTCTACTGTTGCTAATGTTTTGAGTGCAGGCAGTGGTTTACTCGTTGTAGACCTTGTTAGGCAAATGCATGCCTACGGTTGTAAAGCTGGGGCGACTCATGATGTAGTGGTTGCTAGTTCTCTGCTTGATGCATACTCCAAATGTCAAAGCCCTTGTGAAGCTTGCAAGTTGTTTAGTGAGCTCAAAGCTTATGATACCATTTTACTTAATACTATGATCACCGTGTATTCCAATTGTGGAAGGATAGAAGATGCCAAATGGATTTTCAATACGATGCCTACTAAAACCTTAATTTCATGGAATTCAATCCTAGTTGGCTTAACCCAGAATGCGTCTCCAAGTGAAGCATTGGATGTTTTTTGTCAGATGAATAAACTGGACTTAAAAACGGACAAGTTTAGTTTCGCTAGTGTTATCAGTGCTTGTGCCAGCAAATCATCCCTTGAACTTGGTGAGCAGGTCTTCGGTAAAGCTATTACCATTGGACTCGACTCCGACGAGATTATTTCAACCTCCCTTGTTGATTTTTATTGTAAATGTGGTTTTGTTAAGATAGGGCGTAAAGTTTTTGATGGAATGGTAAAAACTGATGAAGTCTCGTGGAACACAATGTTGATGGGGTATGCCGCAAATGGATGTGGAAATGAAGCATTGACACTCTTTAGCGAAATGAGGTATTGTGGTTTCAGACCTTCTGCCATTACTTTTACTGGAGTTCTTTCAGCCTGTGATCATTGTGGTCTGGTTGAAGAAGGAAGATATCTGTTCCACACTATGAAACATAACTATTATATAGATCCAGGGAGTGAACATTACTCTTGCATGGTTGATCTTTTTGCTCGAGCAGGATGCTTCGAGGAAGCAATGGATCTTATGGAAGAGATGCCTTTCCAGGCTGATGCAAACATGTGGTTGTCAGTATTGAGAGGCTGCATTGCTCATGGAAACAAGATTATTGGCAAGATGGCTGCAGAGCAAATCATTCAGCTTGATCCTGAAAATGCAGGTGCTTATATACAATTGTCTAACATACTTGCATCTTCTGGGGATTGGGAAGGGTCAGCACTAGTAAGAGAACTGATGAGAGACAAGCATGTTCAGAAGATTCCTGGTTGCAGTTGGGCAGATTGCTGAATGAGAAAATATGCTGACCTTTGTAGTTTCCAGGTGAATATTTACCAATCTTAAGAGGATAATTCTGGATAGCAATAAGCTTGGAACCACCGTTAGCCTCCAAATTTTTTTGGCTTATTTTCAGCTGACTTGCTGTTTTCAAGAGACTGATTCAACGAGCAGCTTAAAAGTATGTAGCAGAAGTTGGATTAAGTCCGTTTCTTGCTAAAAGTGTTGTGGGTGTCTAGTAGGAGATTGAAGCACAATGTTTTTACCCAGAATACATGACCCTATGAGTGTTGGACTATTGGCAGCAAAAAATGGTTTATGAAATGTCACATTTTACCCAGTTGTGCAGATCGTTGCAAATTATCACAGGTTTATAGCTGATTGGAACAATGTCTCTATTATGGCAGACTGGGAGTATTTGGAATTATGCAAATGTTGTGATTGCATTGGTGCTATAGTGCTATTTATCATAAGGCAAACGTTTTGGGACGTTAAGTAGGAGGAAAAGGATTTTTATCCCAATAATTCCCCGACCCTACCATTCCCTCCAAATACGAATGACTCTACACTCCTTTCCTTTGCTATTGGTTTTGGACTTAGATGTGTAAATTGGTCCTCTCTGCATTGTTCCAATGAAGCTCACAATTAACCAGACTGAATTTCTATGTCCATGTTTCACATGCTTACTTATTTTTGTTGAGAAATATCTAATTTATTAGTTGGCTTAAATGATCCATGTTCAAGTCCAAAAATGACTATTTTTTAAATTAAAGAAAGAAGATGAATAGTTTTAAAGAAAATTTTATGTAAGTAAATCAAACCGAAATTAAATGTATAAATAAACCCATAAAGTTTAGGATAGTGTAGTACACTGTTTTAAATTTTGATTAGTTTCTTTTAGTGCTTTTAGTATTAAAATTCTGTTCCAGTTTTCCTTTAGTAGTCTAAACTGGATTAGTTTGTTTCTATAGTTATTTCATTTGTGTTCCAGTTCCAGTTTTAATTTTTCAGTTTTCTAATTGCTTAGTTAGTTATAGTTCCTTAGTTAATTATGCTTAACCTCTAGGTTCAATTTTCCAGTTCACATAGGTTTTATAGTTTTCTTTTATTGCCTTGAGTTGCTAATATTGAGATTAGTTTCTTTTTGCTGTTTTAAAATTGTTTAGATAGTTTTCTTATGCTTTTCTTGTTGTTTAAGTTTGGTACATTTTGATGATTAGTCAATACTGTTTATCTGCTATTAAATGTTCCATGTTAGACGGTATTGACTTTAGGGATTTAAAAAAACCGTATTTGCGGGTATCTGCGGGTAAAATCTGTTGTGGGTATTTCATATTCATGGGCAAAAGGTACCCGCGGGTAACAGATAGCGGATAATTCAATATTCGTTTGTTAAATGGGTCAGGTTCGGATATCACACTATCCGTCTCGTGGATACCCGTTACTCGTTTAAAAATAAAATTATAATTTTACCTTTTTATAAAATTAAAAAATAAGTTAAAAAATTGTTTTTAATTTTACTTTACAAAGAAAGTAATGGAAAGAAATGATATCAAATCAACAACAAATCAAATCAATCAAATCTTCTTCTCGCTTCTTCTCACTCTTCTTTCTTCTTCATATTCTTTCATCTTCTTCTTCTTTCTTCTTCTTATTCTTTCATCTTCTTTCTTCTTCTTTCTTCTTCTTCTTCTCTCTCAAACAACAAGACCACGGTCCTCCGCTTTGCCGCTACCACCAACAAGGACCACCGTCCTTAAACACCACACAGATTATACGCTGCCACAGCGTTACACTAAATCAGCGTGTTGCCCCTTCCTCTTTCGCGGCGCCGCCCACGGCCAGCGGCGAAGCCGACCAGCAGCAGTTCGAAGCTTGAGAGACTGAACCACATCGGAAGTGGTTGACAACGTGTGGAGACGGCGACGAGAGGCAGATCTGAGATGTTTGTTGCAAATCTGAGAAGTCTTATTGCAGATCGGAGATATTTTGTTGTAGATCTGATATGCTTTGGTGCAGATCTAAGCTTTGGTGCAGTCTGAGTTTGGACAAAATTAACACAGTAGTTTTTGTAGTCCCCCTTTCTAAAGTGAAGATTTAGGGTTTCTGAGTTTTGAAAAAAAGAAGAAGAATGGAGTTTGAGCCAAAATTTAGGCTTGGGAAAAACGGGTATCCAATGGGTATCCTTGGGTTGAAAAAAATCCGCGAATTTTTTTATGCGGATATCCAACGGGTAACGGGGTGGGAACGGGTACACTTTTTTACATACGGGTCGGGTTCGAGTATCACACTATCTGACCCGAACCTGACCCATTGTCATCCCTAATTGTCTTATAAATGATCTTGTTACATGTTTTGAAATTTAATAAACAACGACAAATGAAAAGAGTATTTGACAAAATAATACCTTGTGAAAATAATATCATTGAATGAAAGACATCTTATGAAACAAGTGTTATGACATCTGAATAAACAAAGAAAAGTTTCAAGAAACGTATTAGGATCAAATGATTCTATTGGTAGTAGACGTGCTATTACTAAACAATGATTTATTATGAAAGGATCACAACATTAAACTATATTTTAGTAAACACATCAATATGCTATATGCATTCTTAGTATACCTTACTAAACAATACAATAATACGTTACATGATGTTTTTGGTAAATGTGTTAAAGTTATAAACAATGCTTCAAAAACAATGGGTTGAACAAAACTTTCCTAAATATGCACTTGTATTAAATAAAGATCCCTAAATGATGAGTTGTTAGTAAACGCCTTTAAAAGGTTTAATGATACCTTATAATAAACGATGTTTTCACCCCACCGATGAAATATTTATGAATCAATACTTGGTACAAAAGTGCTTAAACGATTTACATGCATAGAAAATTGACAAGCACCAAGTTGTTTTTAACACGTAATGCAAAACATAAAATGCACGTTTCAAACAACAAAAGTAATAAAAAATAGGACATATATTCCAACATACATCTTTACTCTACTCAATGCAGATACCTATTGTACATGTCCACATGTTCCATCATAAACAAGTCAGAAGTGGACGTTAGAAACAAAAAAGACATTCATGGAATGTTCTCTCCATCAAAAGTCGTACTGAAGATTTCGTACAACCTACTTTGATTAAAGTACTGCAAAAAGCATGTATGCTCTGACACGTTGACTTCAACTTATGGCTACTACCTATGAAAAGGTTACAAAGATATGAAGATTGAAGACAAACATCGTCTAACGAATATTTTCCCATGAAGCCTATAAATAGAAGATCTCTTGGAAAGAAGATCAAGAAGGATAAGCACACAAATACGAAAAGATCATCTAAAAAGCGAAATTCACACTCGTGCAAGAACAAAAATTTTGAGAATACACTCCCAAGCTTTATTGAGTCATAAACTACATTTGTAACAAGAGAGAAATTCCTACAAGGTCAATTAGATTGAGTTGTAAGGTAAACACATCCTCATTCTGAGAGTTATCATCTAAGACTTGTAAACAATCTGATTGATTGTATATTCTGAGGAGAATTCAAACACTTGGTGGTTAACTCAGTTGAGTTAAGCGCCTACTAGACAATTGTCTAGGGGAAACTAAGAGTGAGTAAACTCAGACAGTCAGCGTAACAGGTGTTAGTATGATTGACTAGGAAAACCAAGATTTATTTAGAATGCTTAAACTAGTCAGCATAATAGGTGTTACCAAGATTTACTAGGGGAACCAAAAGTGGTTTAGAAAACTTAAACTAGTTAGTGTAACAGGTGTTACTAGGATTGACTAGGATTGCTAAAAGTGATGTCTAATATTCAGTCCTAGTCAGCATAACAGTTGGTACCAGGATTGACTAGTGTAACCAAGAGTGATGCTAATACTCAGTTATAATCTTATTGATATTATAATAAAACCCTTTAAGATATCTTAGAGGAAAACTGAATGCAAATCAATTGAGTGAACTAGTATAAAATAATTGTGTGTTTATTGTTTTAGTTTTATAAAACATCGTATTTATAAATAGTGTAGTTGCTTACGAATTTAACCATTGATAAACGCTCTTGTCTTTCTTAAACACTGCAGTAGTTTTGCTAAATGCTTGAAAAACACTCTATCTCTTAACGTTGTGGTTTAAACAATGCCTTATAAATCAAGCGTCTAACAACATGTGTAGATTGTCTAATCGTCACCAAGGTTGTTAAACGTCCATCTTCAAAAATGTTTCTTCATAACACTATTCAACCTCCTTCTAGTGTTTTCCTATAATTTCATTCCAGGTTTTCATGTGTTTTTTTTTTCTAATTCTGCTTTTACTTTTCTAACTCTTATTTCTTTCTATCTAGTTTGATTCTTTACTTTCCTTCATTGATTTAATGTTGTTGACAGGTTTCATTACTAATTCTAGTTGTAACTTTAATTGTTAGGTAGTAAGGGTTGTGCTTGTTATGGTTTAGTGTAGTTTTATAGGTTTTAAGAGTGAAATTTATAATGTTTTGCTGTTTTTAGTTATTAGCTCTTTTCTTAGTTTTCTTTTATTGATTCAAACTTTTTTAGATTGAGTTTATTAGTTATTGAAGTTTCTTTCATCATGTTGGTTGCTAGTTATAGTTTTTTGGTTCGTTTGAATAGTTAAGTCTTGTTTTGAATTTTATTTTTCTATTGATGACTTGTTCAAGAAATTCTTTTGTTCTTTTAAGTGTCTATAAAGTATAGTATGTGCAATGATGTTGTTTCAGATCGGTAAAGTCTAGTGTTGACTCTTGTTGTCCTAATTAGTTTTGACTAACAACTTTAACTACCTTTACTAATTCTTGCACTTAATCTTCTAACATTGTTCTGTTTTTGTTTTACTCATATAGATTAATACCTAATGATTCTAACCAATTTTGGTTTTAATTTCTTCTTTTGTTAACACAAATTCACTAAAGAGACAACATTGAGGTTCAAGATTTAAAGACTATTCTATTAAAGCTGCATATTGGTTCTATTTTTACTTTTCATTCAAGATTCTAACTAAATTTTTTATTTTACTGAATTAGGTTCCATCTAAATAGTTAGTTTGGGATTATTTAATGATCTGACTCTGCATTATTTTGTTTACCAGGATATTTCTTTATTTGCGTTGAATTTTTAGATTAGTTGTTGTTTTTAGCTCTATTCAATTTTCCGGCACTTATACCATTTAGAACTTGTATAAATACTTTCCTTTCCATTTTCTTTTAGTGTTTTAGTATTGATATTTCTAGCTTAGTTTGATATTTTAATTTTGTATAATCATAGAGAATAATTAGATTTTAAGGGTGTGTTTACTTTGAAGGAAGGATTTGGGGGAGAGTGAGTGGATGAATTTGAGAGTAAATTGTTTGTTGTTTATTTGAATGAATTTGGATCTGAATGAGAATGAATTTGGAAGTAAAATTTATGAAAATTATTGTTAGATTTTACCCATGTCATAGATAAAAAAAATTGTGTAATGAATAAAAATTAAAAATTACTAAAATACCCTTAGTAGTAAAAGTAATATAAAATTGTAATGGTTAATATTATATATAATTGTAATAAAAATTAATTTTTAACATGAAAAAAAATGTATTATTATTATTATTATTATTATTATTATTATTATTTGGATTAGTTGGATTTTTTTTTAAATGTCAATGAATAGTTTTGAAAAAAAATAATTATTGTAACAGAAAAAATACCGTTTATTTGGTATACAAATAAAAATTAAATATTTTAATATTAAATATTTATGTAAGCAAAAAGTCAAATTATTCTTCTCTAGCAAATGCGATAAATCATTCTTTTCTAACAAAAGTCATAAATTATTTAGTTAATGAAATTACTGAAAACAAAAGTTAAACCAAGGGTATTTAAATAAATTTGTATTCATTCTTCACAAATCTCTTCGTATAAGTGAGATTACACGAGGGAGCAATCTCGGTAATCCGTCATCGCTTTTCTTTCCAAATCTTTGCATGTCAACACCAACAATCAATTCGAATCCATCTTCTCAATTCTGTCTTAAGAGAAATGCCTGAATGTGAACACAACCTAAATGCTAATAGATTTAATCTCTTCTTATTTGATCTATAACTTTTTCCATAATCATCTAATTGAGTTGATTATTTTTGCATTGTATTCCTAATTTAATTATCTTTTATTTGAGTGCAAGAAATTAATTTTTGGACTTTTATTGTGGTTGTAGTTTGATTTCAAAATCTCAGACAGTTTGTGGAGTTCAATTTTGAGAGCTAGTTTTTTTTTTTTTTTATTTATGCACATGCTAGATTTTGGTTCCTTTATAGTTTCTAATAGTTAACCTTGGTTTTAGTTTTATTTTACTACTTTAAAGTTGTAGGAATTGGTTTTAGTAGAATCTCTTTTGCTATTTTGAGTTTAGCTTATTTTTATTTTTTTAGGTTCATATTTTGCATCTTTAGTTATTTTGAGTAAATAAGGATAGTTTTAAGTTAGTTTGATGAATTAAAAATTGTTGACATAGTTATTTTACTGTTTTGGTAGTCTTAATAATAGACATTAGATTAGTTGCATATTTTTAGTTCATTCTTATTAGTTTTAACACATTTTTAAGCTTTCACCAGTGAGTTTTTATAGATATGTAACTTTTGGTTTTATTTTTAACTCTCTTTTACCGTTCAAAACTTGTTTAAACAATAGTCTTGCATTTTACTTTTTTTTTTTTTTAGTTTTTTGCTACTTAGCTAGTATGCTATTTTTTCATTTCTTAGGTTTGCCCATGTTAAATTTAGAATTTTGTATAGTTTTCGTTAGTTTTATTTGTTTTTAGTTTTAGTTTGATTGTTTGAAACTTGTAGAAACTAGTGTAGATAGAACTATGGTTGCTGTTTTAGGATTAGCTTGTTATATTATGCCTAGTTTTTGCTGTCAAATAGTGAAATTTTGGGTCTACACATATCAGATTTATTTTTTCTTGTTATTTCTGACTTTTAGCTTAGTTTTTATCTTTTATATATACCAATTAGGATTTGTCTAGATACTTCATCACTGTTTAAATTACTATTCTAGTGTAGTTTTTGTTTTTAGACTAGTTTAGGATGCATTTTCTAAGTTTGAATAGTGAAATTTTGCGGTTGTGGTTTTTTGTGCTACTTATCTCAATACATTAAAATCATATAAATTAAACATTGTTAAAATAAAAATTTTATAATTATTTTCTTCATAAAGTATTACTGTTTTATAGATTAAATACTTTAATGTTAGCAGTAAATATTTGAAAATATCAGTGAATAGTAATAAATTTTAACTAATAATTTTAGTAGAGTCAAAATAATATATTTAAAATTTATAATTTTAAAGTTGTTTTTATATAAATTTCATTTTAAATAACACTAGGGTAGAAAATGTCTTTATCGTCACCCTTAGACGTCCGACCCTTGAATATTCAACGTAAAAAATGATCGGTGATATTTTTCGTAAATAAAACAATTATTTAGACGTGAGCTATGGAGGGATCGACTTCTAAATACTCATATACGTCGGCTCCCCCAAATGGACGTCAAAACTAAACGAAAAAGTAAAAAGAAAAATTAATATTTTATTCTATTCAGAAGTCGGCTATGGGGGGCCGACTTCTAAATACTCCATTTAGATGTCTGATCCCGCCACTCCGACTTTTAGAGCCATTTAGACGTCTGTTATGGGGGGAACCGATTTCTAAATACTCAGTCCAAAAATCTAAAAAGTCACTTTTTGACTCTATTTAGACGTCTGATCCCGTCACTCCGACTTCTAAAGTCATTTAGACGTCTGTTATGGGAGGAACCGACTTCTAAATACTTAGCCCATAAATCTAAAAAGTAACTTTTTGACTCCATTTAGACGTCTGATCCCGCCACTCCAACTTCTAAAGTCATTTAAACGTCTCTTATGGGGGAACCGACTTCTAAATACTCAGCCAAAAAATCTAAAAGTCACTTTTTGACTCCATTTAGACATCTGATCCCGTCAATCCGACTTCTAAAGTCATTTAGACGTTTGTTATGGGGGGAGGGAAACCAACTTCTAAATACTTAGCCCAGAAATCTAAAAAGTCACTTTTTGACTCCATTTAGACGTCTGATCCCGTCACTCTGACTTCTAAAGCCATTTAAACGTCTGTTATGAGGGGGAATCGACTTCTAAATATCCATTTAGATGTCGGCTATGGGGCCCCCGACTTCTAAATGTCTGCATTAAAACACCGCGAACGTGAGACAACAGTTATGCACATTCACTATTCATCATCTTCCTCGCGTTTTCTCTCCACTGGTTAAGCTTTTAGGTTCGTTTTCTCACTTTTGCACCGTTTAAAATTAATTTTACTCTGATTACATTACTCTTTGATGAATTATCTTTCATTTGAACCGATTAAAATGCGTTTTCGTTGGGTTTTGGTGCAGTTTTGCTCGTGTCCTTGGGCAGCGTTATTGGGCGATGATTTCTTGCGTTTTGCACTCCTCCAATTCCCTCCACTATGTTTTTAAAACCATCCAATACAAAAAAAAAACATACAATCCATTCTCTTCAACTAAAATATAAAGTTGTAAACTCGAATGACCATGAGTCAGGAGCAACCCGAGAGGCCTCAAGCGAAAAGAAAGATCCAATCAAATACGGCGACGTTTTAGCGTTTGATATGTAGTGTCAGACATCTATATAGACGTCTGATCTATAGTGTCCGACGTCTATAGATGTCTGACTGTGCAAACTGACGTCCCATTTGACATCATCCATAAAGACGTCAGATCGGAATCAAACGTAAAATGCCCAAAATAACAGACGTTAAAAGTCTTTTCCGCATAGTGTAAGTTCTTCTAATTTTATTTCTTTTACTTATTAGATAGTCTGATGAGTTTTTCTTATCATGTTCTAAGAAATTAATATCAAACTCCTTGCATGTCATTCTTTAAACCTTTTAAAAATTGTTTCTCTTATTAAACAATTAGATTATTAGTATGATGTTTCAGAAAATGTAAAAAAATTAAATTTATCTTATTTTCATCTCTTTTTCTTTAATTATTTAAAAAAAATGAATTTATTTTTCTATTCTTCATTCATATACCTATATTTTTGAAGTTTAAAATTAAAAAAAATGATCATAATCTAATCGAAAATTTAGAATCGTAATTACTAAAAGAAAACTCTATCAAGCCATAATTAAAAACTGATTCTAAAAAAACACATAGTGCATTTTTCTTCTTCTATATTTATAAGATAATATACAAAGGCTCATAAAACAAAAGGATAATGATACTTAGACAACATTTTTTTGACAACATTTGAACATCATCTACGTGTCATTTTGTGATTGGTTCATGGTGGTGTTTATGATTATTATTATTGATTGTAGAGTAATTTTGGACCAATCACAGAATGACAGGTAGATGATGTTCAAATGTTGTCAAAAAAATATTGTCTAAATATCATTATCCAAAACAAAAATAATAATAACTATTAAACTAATATTTCAAATTTTATGTCCATTTTTATTTATTTAAATGTACTTTTGTCACCATATAGATTAAAAATGTACTTCTTCTCCCATAACCTAGTCTAAATAAACCAAATAAATCATATTTCCTACAAATATTCTATTTAATACATACAATATTTATACATTACTAATTATTACACCATAATAAATATTATAACAAACAAATATATTAACAATCTCATGATCACACGTGAAAGAATCAATGATACTTAAACATGATTTTTAGATGGATTCTTTAGTTTGATCACTACTCATTTTTTGGTAAGAACAAAAATATTACAAATTTTAATAATATATTTATTGTTTTAAATTTATAAATTAAACAATTTTATGAGTGCATGGGTGGGGTTAGAACGCATCTCACCATCAAAGGCAGAGATGAAAACTCGAGGAAGCTGTGATTCAGCGTGTGCTTGTCTTTGGAGTGTTATCGCTATCTCAAATGTGCCTCTGAACGTGACATTAGCGTTTGCATGTACCCATTTTTTAAGCACACGCAAGGTTCTCACTTTTCTCTTTCTTATTGCTCTCTTCTCCTAAGCCACAGTTTATCTCAAAAATCGCTTAACTTTGTCAAACTCGTGCATGCCAACTTCATCAAACTGGGTCTTAACACCTACACCTATTCGGGTAATCGCTGTATCAACCTTTACTCAGAGCTCGGCCACATCAATGATGCATTGAAGGTGTTTGACGATATTTCTCACAAGAACACCACGTCCTGGAACATTTGCTTAAAAGCGTTGCTGAAAAGTGGCCAGCTCGGCAAGGCCTGCCACGTGTTTGGTGCAATGCCTGCTAGAGATGTTGTTAGTTGGAACTCCATGATTTCGGGTTATGCTTCTTGTGGGTTTTTAAGTCATGCGTGGGAGATTTTCGTTGAAATGCAAGGCACTGGTGTGAAACCAAGTGAGTTCACTTTCTCCATTGTGATGTCACTCGTGCCAAGCCCCTCTCATGCTAAACAGATTCATTGTAGGATGATCAGAAGTGGAATGGATTTGGATAATGTAGTTCTTGGGAATTCGTTAATAACAATGTATGGAAAGATTGGTCTTGTTGAATATGTTTTTGGTGTGATTATGACTATGAAACACTTTGATGTTATATCTTGGAACTCTTTGATCTGGGCCTGTCAAAGAGCTGGGAACCATGAGCAGGCTTTGGAGCTGTTCTATCAGATGAGAAATGCTGATTTCTTACCCGATCAGTTTACATGTTCAATGTTAATGAGTGCCTATTCTAACTTGCGAGACTTGGACAAGGGTAAGCAGGTTTTGGCCTTTTGTTTCAAGATGGGATTTGTTTATAATAGCATTGTATCCAGTGCTGCTATTGACCTCTTTTCCAAATGCAACAGATTGGATGATTCTGTTCAGCTCTTTAAGGAACAAGATCAATGGGATTCAGCTCTATGCAATTCCATGATTTCAGGCTATGCTAGACATGATTTAGGGGCAGATGCTTTGCGACTTTTTGTGCTGACCTTGCGGAAGAATATCAGGCCAACAAAATACATGGTTAGCTCTCTTCTGAGTTCTATTTCGGTTTTGTTACCAGTTGAAGTGGGTAATCTAATCCATTCTTTGGTTCCTAAACTGGGTTTTGAGTCAGATGCTGTTGTTGCCAATTCACTTGTTGACATGTATGCCAAATTTGGGTTTATTGACGATGCCTTGAATATCTTCAATGAAATGAAAATTAAAGATTTGGTATCATGGAACACTATACTGATGGGACTGACTTACAATGGGCGAGGGTCTTCTACCATGGACCACTTTAGGGAATTATTGACTAGAGAAGACATGCTTCCAGATCGAATTACACTAACTGCAGTTCTACTTGCATGCAACTATGGATTATTGGTTGATGAAGGAATTGAAATATTTTCATTAATGGAGATTAAATTTGGAGTAAAACCAGGAGAAGAACATTATGAATGTGTTGTGGCGATGTTGAGTAAAGCTGGCAAGCTCAAAGAAGCCATTGATATCATAGAAACAATGCCATATAGAATTACCTCTGGCATTTGGAGGTCAATTCTTTCTGCATGTGCAGTTTATGGAGACTTGCGAATTATAGAAGGAGTTGCAAAGAAAATAATCGATAGTGAAACACAGACATCCTTACCTTACTTGGTATTGGCTCAAACATATCAAATGAGAGGTAGATGGGAGACCATGGTTCGAATGAGGAAGGCTGTGGAAACTATAGGTACTAAAGAGGTCATCGGACACAGTTGGATTGGAATTAAAAATAACTTATACACTTTTTCGTCGAATCAGTTACAACATTATGGTGGCAAGGATCTTTATCTGCTGTTGAATTTACTGGTCTGGGAGATGGAGACTGAAGGCTATTTCTAAAAATTGTAAATGCCTAAAAATGTAAGAAAAATTGTAGCAGTTGGCAAGGAATATGAATGTTGACTGAGTAATAGTACCAGAGGAGGGGAAAGGAGGCAGAAAATATGATTTAGCGTTACAAAGTACAAATTAAATCAGTTACTTCTATTAGTTTTCATTAAAAAAAAATTATTTCGTTTTTAATCGATGTCAGAATGCGTTTATGGTAGGAACACTTTAACACTGTCTTAGTACATTCTCTAATGAAAATGGAGTAATGATTTGTTTTAAAACAGATGAATAATAAGTGATAGAATGTGGCATCATTTTTTACACAAACAGATATTGTATTAAGGATTCAATAATGACTAAATCAGTTATACATTAATAAAAAATTTAAATCATTACAAATACTTGATTTTTATGTCTCTCCTTCATACATTCACACTCTGTAACTAGCCTTCGCCCATCACTGGTTTTGGCTCATTGTTTCGTAACAGAAATTTATGGACTAATGGGTTTTCAAAATGTTATATCGATTTGGTATGTATGGTGTTTACATCGGGCATATGTTCAATGCTTAAGTGATTAGAAACTCTGGGAGGCCATATTTCTCATAACATAACTAAGGATTTGCTTTAACAAATTTCTCATAAGAGCGCTTCAAAATAATAGTATACTTCCTACAACCTACTTATGACAAATCCATCAAATAAACCCATCTGACTTTATTTCTATTGACTTTTTGATAAACTACAAACAGTCTATCAAGTTTCCCTTGCATACAAGTAAACACCTCAACTTAAATATAAATTCAACGGTAGATTTTACACATCAAAAGATAAATTCTCATTTCTCATTATAAGGAACAAAAAGGATAGCAAAACTATAAGATTAATGAAAGCACAAATAATGAAGAGATGCCACATTTCCTTACTCAAGGTTCATCGTTCTATCATGCAACAAAACCACCAATCATATATTCCAAAACATCAATATACAACCTCACTTTATTACAAGCACAATGACATCAAAAATATCAATCCTATAAGCAAACAACATAGGAAGGGAACATATCATTCACATGCATAAAAATCTTTGGACATTCCACGAGACTGAGTCCTCGTTAAGAATAAAATAATGTGAAGTCATAAGGCTTAGAATAAAGACTGAAATTGGAATGTGCAAATTTATATAATGCATTCTACGGATTTATTTAAATTATATAGATTTCCTATAATTAATTTTTGAACTATTATATATTTGGAGAGGGACCAAGTTATTCATTCTTAATAAGAGATTCACATTATCATCTATTCAAAATGATGATATTCAGCTGCCAATCAACTAAATAGGAATTAAGCACAAAAGGATAGTTAAATTCAGGTGAGAAGAATCTCAGAAATGTAAAATAAATTATATCCATGAGTATTTATGGATAAAATTCACAACGAGTAAGAATTAAATATTATAAATGGATATCTGAATAATGAATACGAATATTTGTTATACTCAAATCAAATGAATAGAAATTAAATATTATAAATAAATATTCGTGAATGACATATATAAATAGATAACGGATACGCTAATGTCATACTCAAATAAATTGAATATTAGTGTGATATATACAAATATTTTTTTATCCCCTGTTAACGGAACATGTATGATTATCATATTATCTATTTGTTAATATCCATATTGCTAATATTTAATTTATCAAAATACTATTATATATATATATATATATATATAAAATTTTAGTTGATAAAAATATTTTTATATATATTGTGGATTTTAAGTTTTAAGATTAGTATTTGAATAATTTTTAATTTTTTTATTTTAAATTAAAAATAAAAATTATTAAAATACATTTGTATTTAAAGTATGTTTTTTTTTTCAGGAATAAAGTATTTTTATTAATTAAAATTTAATACATTTTAAGAAGTTAGTTAATTTAACAAACTTTATATATATATATATATATATATATATATATATATATATATATATTATAGTAATGTTTACCGGATTTTAGTAAACAAAAATACTCTTATATAGTTTTAAGGTTAAGGATATTTTAATAATTTTCATTCTCAAAACTAAAAAATAAAAAAAAACTTCAACTCTCTCATCTCATTCCTCTTAACCATTTCTTTCTCATCTTTCTCACTCCAATCTTTTCTCTTATTCTCAATATTAAAAAATAAACTCCCAAACCCTTACCTTTCTGATTCCTCTCAACCATTTCTCTTTCATCTCTCTCACTCCAACCTTTTCTCTGTGATATATATATATATATATATATATATATATATATATATATATATATAATTTTGACATTGTTTGAAAATCTTTTCTAGATTTTTATGTAGATTTTTTTTTAATTTTCATAACTATACAATTTTTTATTATTTTTATACAATCTATTTTTTAAATTTTTACGGTCAAAACATTTTGTTTAATATTTTTTAAAAATAATTCTAAATACCCATGGATATTAAAAGAATGCGAATATCACCATTGACATCCCTAATCAAGACTTGAGAACTAACGTCTACAACTAGGCATTTTCAATGATGCAGTGTAATAGTGTACACAAGAAATTTATAATCGAAATAAACTGAATTTTGTACAATTTAATTACATTAGAACCAAGTTAAACGAATATTCAAAAGCCAAAATTACAAGTATCCAACAGAAGCTGCTGCACTACCCGAAAAGGTTTAGATAGTATCAAAAATTTAACTTTCTAAAAGTTGTTAGCTGATCACTGGATTACGGTGTAATAAATAATCAATTTTACATCACTTCATTGGCATTGATGAAAAATGTTATTGAATGGTAAATCTTACAGTAATTTGTTGACCCTTATGTAAAATGACAGTCCAATCGTACCCATCGAGCACCAAAACTATACATGGTCTAAGATTTTACATACGAATAATCCTTCCATCTAGTGATTCCAGATCTAAATGTTCTCCTTAACACATCAATCCGTTCAGTCAAGATAGAATCTTTTAACTTTTCCATTTCAGCATGTTCCTTTTCCATCAACAGCTCCAGATCGTCAAAATGTTTAACCTTGTGCAGCAACTTATCGATCTAGTTAACAAATAAGAAAATAAAAAATAGTTAACCCCCCTATTTGGAGACCTGAACCAGAGAAATTAGGGTGCTGATCCGAGATGAAGATATAAAAAATCATTAACTAAGAACCTGAGCTTCAATTATAGTTGCCACTAAATGTTCAATCTCTCTGACTTCCTGGTCTGCCAACAACTTTGCTCGAGCAGCAGCAGCTCCGAGAGCAGTTGCAGTGGCGGCTCTTACACGCAGTGGCAAAGGTATTTCTGCAAGAGCAAGCTCGGATTAAAGGTGACAAGCAGCTACTACATACAATGTTTATCCACAAATACATAAATCAACAAAAGATGCCCAAAACAATAAGATACATGCATGCTGCTGTTAATTTAAAAAAAAAAAAAAAAAAATTAGAGCTCTCTATTTCTCATGTCCGAAGAAAACCTCAACTGAGGCATCTGCAAAGGACAAGTGATAGATTGAAATAAATGCTACGGGGTTGGGGGTCCAAACTCATTCTTCAAAATCATGTTATACGCAAGAAATCAATCTTTCATGCTATAATTTCCCAGCAGTTTCTCGATACGGAGCAAGAAAAATACAAAACCATGCCCATAAATGACCCCCAGTAAGAAGCAACCGGTAAAAGAACTATCAAGTCGAGAATAGCACACTTGATCTTTGAATTTTTTATTCTTAACCTTATGTTTGTGTCTATACTATTTTATTATTTTTAAGCAGTCCTATACCTATTCCCTTTTACTCAATTGTTTATACTTCATCCTCGAATTTTATAGCTCATCTTAAGTAAGCAACCCTTGCCCTAAAATGGGTTATTATAATCAAATATGAAGTGTTTCCTGTCTGGAAATAGAGAGACAATTTTACTAACGGAAAACTTGATTAGCAGAATGATCCCAAACTATGGAAAATCTCAAATAGCTCAAACTTTAAGTCAAGCATCGTAATCCCACGTAAATCACTCTTTCCCTTTTCCAACGGATTTACCTTCTCTGTCCCCCAACTTACTGTGGTCTGCATTTGTTTGGAGCCTCTGGAAGGAGCGTAACTTGTGTGTACTTCAAGGAAAGACCAATAGCCTGGATCAGTGTATTAACATGATGTATATACAATGGGATTTCAGTCCAGGATCATGTCTCACAGGATTGTAACAAGAAGCATGCTTGAAAGGGGAGGAAGAGAAGATAATTGGTTCAGATAGCTGGCAGGGTAGGCATGAATGTGTACACACAGTGACTTTTTTCCTTTGCCTGTAGTTGCCGTTTTTTATGGTTGTTATCGGCTCAAGTAGGGAAGGTTTTGGTTATTACTATTTACTAGTGTAATGATAAATAAGATATAACACCCTCCCTGAATTGTTGATCTTCCTCTTGATTTTTAGCATGCGGGTTGGTACCCCCTTGTAGCATATCCATATATTTTGATTGCTGACAAAAAAAAAAAAAACTTTTTAACCAGTTTTTGGTGTCTTAGGCCTATGCAAATATACTTGCAGAGCCTTGGTTTTGTGGCTTAGCCAATTGAAGAATTTAACTTCTAGCAACTCAATCCCATTCAAATCCTTATAATACCCCATTACAAGGTACTGCCTCAAACCTTCTTCTGACAAGGAACATCAACTTACCATTGCTCTCCCTGATATGGTTTCCTAATACAATGTCCACCTGATTACAAAACCTCACTTTACTGACAAATTAATCTAGTATTGTAAGTATTGAGAAGTATACCATGCAAAAAAACAAAGGCTATGAACAAAAATAATGGAAAAGTATAACCATTATTATCATTATTCATACAACTTGCATCGAATGTGCCAAAGTTCTTTCGTTTCACATATCTAGGAAAGTAGATAAGTTTTGGGGGATGCAAAGGTATGCAAAAAATGAACTTAAAATTATATTGATTGTCAAAAGAATATCAAAATACCACCTTAGTGTAAAAAAATACCTGATATAGAGGACCTCTCCATCTCTAAACCTTCTCCCTCAAGATCTCTGACACAGATAATAACAAATATAAGGATGGTATAATGGCTAAATTTAATAGTAAGTTACTAGTCAGCAAGATGTCAGTAATGAAAATAAACTAAGAGGCTTCGGGCAGACCTTGCTGAATCTTCTTCAACATCAAATATCTCCCTTGGACACAAATTCTCATCACAAAGAGCTGAAACAGCAGCATCAGCTGCAGCAGCTGTGATATGAGGGTCAACCACATTAGAGATCAGTCCCACCTAATTCAAAACATAAAAATTCCATGGTCATACTGAAGGAGGTGAAAGCGATAACTGATTCAGAAGCAATTTTATTTCAAAAGAATATCAAAATATTACAACCAATATGCACATGTTTTTTCATGGTTTTTATCCCTGGACATTCAATATATACTACAGATGAGAAGGCCAAAGAGGCATTTACACACGGTAAACAGCTATGATATGAACCTTTCACAAAATCCAAAATTGTTACTCATATAACAAAGGGAATGCAACAGATTAGAAAAATTATAAGTTACACATATAACAAAGGACATGAAATTCAAGACTACCTGATTCATCAGTGAACCACTGGAATCTGACAAGGGAGTAACACGCTGTCTTTTTGAAGGACTTTCCTTCACAGCATCTCCGTTCTGCTCATTTTCATTTGTAAGCTCAGGAGGTTGATCCTTTGTTTTTGAAATTTCTTGGTAGTCAGATGAAGATGACTGAACTTGTTTTGCATTGTTCACCACGATACCATTAACACCACTAACGTTGACATTTCTGTGAGCAGGGCCCAACATGAGCTCTCCAAAAGGCAGCTCAATTAGTTTTGAGATACAATCAAGTTTAGTCTTGGTTTGAACACTTTGAGCAACCAGTTCCCAGTCATCCCCATGCTTCAAAACAGATTCCAAAAGGAGAAGAATTTCTCCCTCAGTCCAGACAGTGTCCTGCTTGCCACTGTTTTCACTTGACTCACTCAATACGAAATCCTCTGCAAACCTTTTCTCCCCATAATTCCCACTTTTGAAACAATTTGCACAAATAATGAAATTATCCTGCATGATATTAAAATAAAATAGAATAACCAACAAAGATACCAGTTCCAGAAATATAAGAAAAATCCCAGATGGAAAGCTTAATGACATGGAACTTTATAAAATTAGCTTAAGAGGCAGACAAAAGAGAGATAAACAAAACTCCCCAAATTAATTAACTTCAAACATGCTTTGCCAGCATACATTCAAGAGGCCATGGGGATGTTAAATGAAGTCAATAAACTTCATTTTCCAACAGATGAATATAATACATATGTAAGGGTAGAAATGGTTTACAAGTATACGAAGCAGAAAACACTCTCCTCGATTCAGAGCATGAGAAATAAAGGTTATCATGCAGTTCTCAAAACCCCTCCCTTATTCACACTTCTACGGGCATAAAGTTAATGTAGAAGATTTTAAACATCAAAACACGACGAACCCAGTGCAAAACACCAAATAACGCTACGTGAAACAAAATGTCAGATGACCCCCACTCCTTCACTCAGAGATGACGAGGAAATAGAACCAAAGAATTGCACAATCTATCACAAAAAGTAATACCTTAATACATAAGAAAATTATTTAAAAGAAAAAGAAGTAATAACCTGGGTACATCGGTAATGTCCTGAACCACATTTGACACCACAAATCCCACAGTTCCCCTCTTTCTGCCTAATCAAATCCCCATAAATATCCGAATAGGAGGCGAGCGGCGGCAATTTGAGAGAAGCCCCAGTCGCATTTCCACCAGTCTTCGCACCGCGAGGCACCAACATCGGCTTCAACGAGTTCGGTGTTGCCGCCACCCGAATCCCATTGGGGGTTCCTTCTTCGAGGCGAACCTTGCACGGCTCCTCCTCCTCCTCCTCCTCCGCGTCCGCGGCAGAGGGCGCGCCGTAGTTGATCAAACCCCAATTCTCTAGAAAATGGAACGCCTTGTGCAGAAACGTGACGTCACCAACCAGCGATTTTCTGACCTCGGTGAATGTGAGCCTCCTGGAAGGCTCTTCCCTGTACTTGTTGATGATGAAGTCTCTGTATTCTTTGTATATCTTGGGCGTTCTCGAAATGGAGCTCGCGTCGAAGAATTCCTTGAATGCTGTTCTCTCCGTTTCGTGAATTTCGTCCCACGCGAACCATCCTTACAAAACGACGCTGGTTAGGTGGAAACGGGGAGAGGGAAAAATTAGGGTTGGGAGAAAGAATGCTTACTTGAAGAGCTTGGGATGGTGTAGAGTTCGAGTTCGGGATCTGAATCGTCCAAGCGACCCGGGTTTGAGTTAGGATCTTTTGTGACTTCCATGACGGAGGCTCCGACTGACTCAATTACGGTGGCGTGGGCAATATTGCGCCAGATTCGGCGTCCTTGGGGATCACTTCAGAGGCAGACACTTGTAGCAAGGACCAATCATTCACGCCGTTAGTGTTACTTTTCTAACCCGACCCGATATCTGCTCCGATGTTTTTAGACGGATTGCATTTTTAAATAATTAAATAGATATAAAACTCAGCTTTGATGTTGTTAAAAAAAACAATTTTGTCCCCACCGGAAAAAAAAATCATTTGAGATAAAAAATAATTAAAATGAAACAAATTTTCATTCAATTTTATTATTTGATTTTAATATTTTAAACAGAGTTAGCTTCTAAAACATGTTTAAAAAAAAGGAAATGTAAATGCATGACTTTTAATTTTCTTCATTATTAATTTTCTTCACTATGACTTCATTATTAAAACATGTAAATATATGACTTCTAAAACTTGGAATATTATTAATGATCATTACTTTTTATACGATATTAATTAAGACAGTGTTTTTTAATGAAAAAAATAAATTATCAACATCAAACAAAGAAAATGTTATTTGATTTTTCATTATGTCTATTTCTATGATCGCTAATGATTTACTAATTTTAATGTTTAAAATTTATTGTTCACATTATTTAATTTTGAAGTTGTAAACTTTGTTTTTTTTTCTCATAATACATGCAAATTATAAATATAAAAATTTCTATTTTTATAATTTTTCAATTATATACAAATTATATTAAAACTAACATCTTATCTTCACGTATGTCGAAGAATGTTATTTCCACATGGTAGATGAATATAGGATCTAAAATTTGGAGAAGTTTCATAAGTTGTTAGGCAAACTGTCTTTTCTGATTTAGGTTTTGTTTACTTGAGTGGATTTGAGAAAGAATAATTGAGTGGATTTGAGAAGATTTGAAGGTAATTTTTTGTTGTTGTTTATTTGAGTGAATTTGGAAGTAAACGAGAGTGAATTTGGAAGTAAAGTTTCTGAAAATTAGTGTAGGATTTAATTTATGTGATAGATTAAAAACATTTACTTCAAAATCCACTCGCACTTATCTCCAAATCTATTCAAATAAACAACAAAAATAATTTATCTTCAAATTCTCTCAAGTGAACAAGGCCTTTGCTCATTCTCAAGAGAGAAAAGAGAGAAAAATAAGAGAGCATCTTGATTTGTCATTAAAAGAAAATACTAGCTGACCTCTTTTTATTTTGTTGCTTAGGAAAGATTTGTTTATCAAGGAGTTAGGGCATCAATAATGGAAGGGAGACATGATGACAAAAAGGAAAACACAAGCTTATAACTCAAAGAACTTGTGTTTGATAATTTGTTAGCTTGTTTGTCAATTCATTTGGATATTCAAAGCCATTATTTTAGTATGGAAAAAAGCTTAGAAATATGCACATGAGTTAGCTTGTTTGACCATCTTTAAGCAACTTACAAATAATCAAAGTCAGACTTATAGTTTGATTGTTTACTTAGGAAATATTCGTTTGATCTTCTTTGAGCATTGCATCTTTAATTTAAAATGGTTTAATGATACTTGCAAGTAGGTATTTGACCTTGGAGGCAAAACTCTAAATCTTTGACAATAAGAGATTGACCTCTTCAAGGATCCAAATCTCATTTTAATAGATTTCTATTTTGAATTATTCTAGATTTGTGTCTTTGATTTATGTGTTTGTTTGCGCTTAGGATCTTCTAGAATTCGGGTTGAATTCTTTCTAAAAGGAGAGAATGATAAAGAATCTTTAAGTGGTACGTATTTGAGGACAAATCCTCTTCAAGAAAGAGCATATGATAGAGGATTGTCTTCTGAAATATATATGAGAAGAATTTTGAGAAGAATATTTGCAATTCGAAAGATCTATGACAAGGCCAAAGATCAAAACATGTCTCCTTAAATCTTATAATGTTCCATGAAGAAAGGAGTTTAAAGTACATGAAGATCATAAACACAATTGAAAAATAATTTAGGAAATTAAATAAATTGTAATTTTATTTTAATTGCAAATAATTTGTTTCTGTTTTTAATTTTCAAGTTATTTTTGGACCTAATGTCTTTAGGCTTTCTTTTAGGGATTCTTAGGTGCCTTAAACATTTGTACCTATATATAGGGGCACCAAATACATATGTAGACATTTTTGAGTCATAATATATGCATTTGCATTTTTGCGAGAAAATTCTCTTGGTTCTTGGATTATAACTCTCATTTTTATCAAAGATTAACATCTTTGTGGTGAATCTTCACTTTACTTATCAATCTACTAAATTGTGGCATTCCCGTCTCTATCTTATTTCACATTTTTCTCTGATTGGGGATGGTTTATAACTAAAACCGTAACTATACTTATATTTTTTTTTATTTTAAAATTTTTTTTGGCAGTTTATAATAAAAATTGTCCCTGACATTTATTTTATTTATTTTTTTAATCATAATTTTATGACAATTGTTTAAAGAAACCTCTCGTAATTGCTAAATAATTTTTCCAACCTGCTTGCACCTCATTCATTTCCTCATATGCCTTGTCATTTTCTTTTATCTATCACCCAGAAAACCCTACCCCTTCCTTGCGCCTTCATTCATTTTCTCCCGAGCCTTCGTTCATTTTCTTTTATCTGTCACCAAAGTGCGGAGCTCTTGATTTCGTCAATTCTCGTCCTTGGTCTTTTCCTGTTTGGAAACGAAAACCTAACCTTCGGCGACCTGACATTTGTGGCTTGGGCCTGAGCGAGGTTGTTGTTCGTAGGTTGAGAGAGGCTAGTCGTCGACGGTCCATGTTGCATTTGCTATTACTTAAATTGAGGGACCTTCTCATGATTACAAGAAATCTGATAATTACCGACGGTTTTTTACCGACGAAAATATTTCTGTCAAAAATTGTAATTTACCGACAGATTTTATTGACGGAATTTATTTTTTTTCTTGTCGACGGATTTTACCGACAAAATCATTGCTGAAGGAAAAATCCATCGATAAATTTGTCAATAGTACAATTCACATTTATCGAAGGAAAAACCGTCGATAATGTACCCTTCATTTATCGCAGGAAAACTCTGTCAGTAAATTCGTCGGTAATGCGTCTTACATTTACCGAAGGAGAGAATTCATATGTAAATCCGTCGGTAATGGACTCTTCATTTATCGAAGGAAAACTCTGTTGGTAAATCCGTCGGTAAAATTCGTCGGTAAATGCGTCTTACATTTACCCAGAATCCATCGGTAAATCCGTCGGTAATGGACTCTTCATTTATCGAAGGAAATATCCGTCGGTAAATCTGGTGGTAAAATGGGCAGGAATTTTTCTGCCCATTATTTTAATTACCGATGAAAAAATTCGTCGATACATCTATTGGTAAAATGAGCAGGAATTTTCCCGCCCATTTTTCCTCTCTGTCCGCGAGCAGAGTGTTATATATCTCGTTTGTCTCATTTCTTCCTCATTTGTGCGAGGAACTTGATTTTTTTCCTACTTCTCCATCTTCCACTCCATCTTTTTCTTCTCTTCCACTCCATTGC
The DNA here is from genome assembly GCA_027742785.1 of Vigna reflexopilosa. Lineage (NCBI taxonomy): Eukaryota > Viridiplantae > Streptophyta > Magnoliopsida > Fabales > Fabaceae > Vigna > Vigna reflexopilosa. The sequence goes on from CM050918.1 coordinate 11,883,679, forward strand.
AGCTACAAATCAAGACTGCCTCCATCTCCGTTCAGTAAGATCGTCGCTCCGTTCAGTTAAGCCGCCTTCATCTTTCTTCTATGCAACCACTGTCAGCACTGTCCAATGTCTCTTTCCTTCCCCTTTCACGCTTCAGCTGCTATCACCATTGTGCAACCCCCTTTTGTTCTTTCGTTTTCACGCTCAGGCATTTCCACCACTGCGCAACAATAAATTTTTTTCACTATAACGATTCTGAAGAAGAACAATTGGTAAAAATGATTTTGTCCACTTTAATGACCAAAGCCAAGGTTTAAATTCACCATGCAAAAATTCTGGATCCGTAAAAATGAATTAAAAAAACACAAGGAGAAGAAGAACGGGGAAGAAGATGATCCAGATCGGGATTTTTACCGACGGATTTACCGACGGATTTTATAATCTAAAGACTGTGACATGTATGTTCATAATCCAAAGATTGTCCAACACGCCCTCTGTATTTTACTAGATTCAAAAGGAGAGAAAGAAGTTGCATTTGCACAATGTATCCAACAATTCTATGATGGACTGAAGGATGACCCTTTTGGTAAGCTACAATTCAGACAGTGCTTGGGCTATCTCTGGGTACTAACTTGGGCCTTACGATCTGTTCTTGAAATTTGCTACACTCTTCTCCCTGCTTATTATTAGGGCTAGACAAAAATAACTTATGTACTGTACTATAGTTAATTGTACTATATTATATAAAAAAAATTGATCCACTTTTACTAAAAGTTCAGTATATTATTTTATGGTTCAGTTTTTAAGAACTAAACTTATAACAGTTTCAGTTCAGTTAACTGTGAGAACTGTAAAATATTAATAAAAGAAACCGTTCACATAAAAAATTAATAATTAATTTTTTAAGACAAATTTCTTTTATCACAAATTTTTATATATTTTTTTATCAATAAACATATATTACTTTTTAAATAATATTATTTTAAGTAATAAAAGTAAAATATTTTTTTAAAGTTTAATTTTATTAAATGATTAAGTAATAGAAATCATAAAAGAAAAAAAGACTATATAAAAAAATCATACTTTAAATATATTATATTCTTTAACATATTATTAAATATGTAAAAATATGTTAAATTTTTTTTAATGATATTAAAATGTGTGTAAGAGCACACACTAAAATAACTATTTATTTTAAATATCAACTTATTTTAAAATAAATATCAATATTATTATTTTTAAATGATAGTATTTTATAGACTAAAATTAAAATATATTTTTTAACGTTAAATTTTATTAAATAACTATATAATGAAATATCATAAAAAATAGTAATATAGCAAAAATATTAATATTATAAAAATATTAAATGACAAAAAAATTAACAAACGTTTATTAAAAGTAACTTTTCTAGTATCATCTTTTATTATATTATAATAATTAATAAATATTAGTGTAATTTTTACATAATAAAATATAAATAATAAATAATTGATTAATAAAATAATTTTATGAGACAACAAAATAAATATAAATAAAATATTATTTTAAAATAAAATAAGTAGATAAAAAGATAAAATAAGTTATATACACATATAAAACAAAAAATATAAATAAAAAATTTTAAAAATAAATATAAAAGTAAAATAATATTCATGACAAAATAAATATAAAATAAAAAATAAAAAATAAAATAAAATAAAATAAATAAATAATAAAATAATTTTCATATACATATAATAATGAAAGAAATATAAACAAAATAGAAAATAATAATATCAAATATTTAAAAAATTAATTTGTAAGACACTTATGAATAAAATAAAATAAATATTAAAATAAATTTCAGTTAAAAAGAACATGTATTGTTATACTATTCAGTTTAAAAAACTAGTACAATTCAGTTTAAAATTAGTACAATTCAGTTTAAAATTAGTATAGTTAGTAGTTCAGTTCAATTTATATTGTAGTTTAGTATAATTTAGTATAGTTCAGTTCAATGCAGTTTGATAAAAAAAAACAGTTCAGTTTGTCTGAACTGTTTTACAGTTCAGTTTAGACAAATTAATTTTTAGTTCAATACAAATTTTAGTAGTACATTGTAGTTCAGTTCTATTTGTCCAACCCTACTTATTATACTAATAATTCTTATTATATATAGTTCAAATTTATTATATAAACAAGTGTAATATCTTTATTGCAAAAATAGCTAGGCAGCTTTAACTTATCTAAAAGTTGAGCTCTCTTGAATGTTCAGTCATATCTCCGCTAAAAGTTCTTTATTTTTCTAAGCAAAGTGTAGATGTTCGTGTTGGATTTTGAAAATTTGCATGTCTTAGAGGTAACACTGTTGCTAGTTGGTCAAGTTTTATTATTGACTCCTCAATGTTTGTTTACATATTACTAATTTATACAAATTAATTAATGGTTTTTCTTAATATTCTCTTGATTCATTGTTTGGTGGGTGGTCAAATAGTCAAATTTAATGAAATCTCTGCCCTAGTGTAATCATTATTTTACTGATCATGTTTCATTATTTGGTTTTCCACCTTATTACATCAAGGACTTGTTAAACAATTGCTTATGTGTAAGTTGTTTTAATAATTGAAAGAAAAATAAAAGTAAACTTTTAATTAATTAATTATGTATAAGTTGTTTTAATTAATTGTCACTACATGTGTTCAAATTTTAGAGTGGCGAGAGCTATAATAACAAAGTTTCTAAATGAAGATAGATAATCTAAATGTACATAAATGATATAAAACAAGAACAGGTTTGTTTCATTTCGTATTAGATTGGCTTTCAAATCTAAAACCCATAAACAATTCGACTTAATAATTTAATTTTACTTTTAGTTGGATTGATTGGTTTGGTGTTATGAAGTGATTCTGTTTTTTTATTTTCAGCAGGCTTATACAACCATGAGATTATGTTCTTCGTGCTTGCCACATTGTCGTTTCTCCTTATGGCAACCATGTAATTGTGAGGGTTTCCTTGTTAAGTGAAGCTTTCCTAGTTCTTCGATAATTTTACATAGGTTTAATATCAGATTAGATAGTTTTATGTACAAATAATGTATTAAATATTATTACACAATTTAATATATGAAATGAATTTCATTTTGTTTGTTCAATTGAATCTGTTCATTAACAGAGTATATTAATTGGAAGAGATCATAATATAGTTTTTTTCAGTGGTTTGTGTAACTGCGGGTTAGCGGGAGTTTTAACTTCCGGTAACGTAAAAAAAACCACTGATAAAATTGGATATTTTTGTAGTGTTTGAGGATTCAAATTCAGAAAAGAACGTAACAGGGTAGTGTCAATTGAAGGACATTATGAAAAATGTTGATTATGCAAACAAGGATAAACCTTTTGGTAGTAAAGATGTTGTTTTGGAAGGACATTTTAAAAAAAAAAAATTGCTTGTGGTAAAGAAAAAAGGAGCTAGATATGGTGTGTTCAAACTTTCCAAGAACATAAGATTGAGTATTGCTACAAACGAATATGTAACAAATATCAAAGAATTTACTAATTGGACATTGAAAATTTGAGATGGAGACATGTATTTAAATGAAAATGGTGATGACATTCTTGAAATACCAACAAATATTTTAACTCAAAATAATGAATTACCTTTATTATCATTAGTTCATTTTATCTATCTTGAATTTGAATTTGTGTTAAATATGATGTCTTTTGGATTTTTTGATGATGGAGCAATTATATGTTCAACCATTGAATCTCTTAAGCATGTTATTGACTTCATGTTGTCTTTGATAAATAGTAAGAAAGTTACTTAATTAAGTTCAATCAGACTTTGTCAATCAGATAAGGACCAAGAAATTCAAGTTAAGTGGTTTTACATTAAAATTTTTGAATGAAATAAAATTTCTAGGTAATACTAAATCATTGATTGAAGTTGAAAGCAAGTGTGTCAATTATGCTTTTAAGAAACATTGATTAAACAAAAGGACTTTGTAATGACACAACATTACAAGTTAAGGAGTTAGGCAAAAATGTGATTTCTACTATTATGATCATAGGAAAAAACATTGCGTAAGAGATATTTATACCAACAATAAATTTAGTACCTTTTGATTTAGATTGTCTTTTAAATTTCAAAGAAAACAATTCTCACTTTGTTTTGCAATGATTGTCTTTTAAATTTCAGATAAGACAATTCTCAATATTACTTTATTTTGTAATGAATCAATAAGAATCTGGACTTTACCTATCACTTCTAATATTCACACATGGACAACTCTTTGTTAGTGTTTCTAGAGTCAAAACAAATAAAAGATTGAAAAATCCTAATTATACGAAAATGGAAATGTGAGTACTACACAACTGAAAATATTATCTCCAAAGAATCTTGAAAACTTGAAAAAAAAAACACATACAACATTTACAATACACATATACACCTTCTTATTTGAGTTTTATTTCAACTATAAGGAACTTTTATCAAATTAAGCTTTGAGTTACTTTGTAAATTAATAAGATAGGAGAGACATCAATATAAACTTTCACCGTAAATGAATACCTTCTTATATTAATATAAAGTTATGAGATGGTGTAAAATTATTGAGAATTAATTTAATTTTCATAGATATTAATATTTGAAACTCTTAATACTTTAATTTGGATATGGTTTGATTTTCGTATTAAAATATAGCATTATATTTTCATTTATCATTTTATAAGTTATCCTTTGCATATAAAAAAACTAGTTAACAACAAAATAGAGTTGGTGGGTATACACATGTTATTTATTAAGAAAGTTATCCGCAATCCTTTCCACTAAAAAGACAACTTTCCACACGTGTCGTGAAATAATGAACTTTTGTCAAAATGAAGAAAGAGTTTTATAAAGTATTAAATGATAATATAAGAACTAGTTGAACACGTTAGAAAGCTAAAGAGGATAAAATCTAAATTAAAACTCAATAATTTTGTAAGAAAAAATAATTTTAAAAATAGTTTTAAGGTGTTGAGAGAAAATTCACATTATTTAACTATATAAAAGGTGTTCCATAAGAATTAAAAATTAGTAAAATAAAAATGTTTGGTCCGAAGATAACACCAATCTAGAATCCTACGTGGTCCCACGACAAGGATAACATCTGGAAAGGATTGATTTATACGAACTTTTTAGGTAGCCACCTCCATGCCCATCCATGCCAATCTCACTAAAGAAAACAATTGATGAGAGTGAGTGAGGACAACTTTGCCACATCCACACATCACCATCCTTCTTCCTCAAACTCATCATCCTTCTGCTTCTAAATCTTTCATTTCGATCTCTTCTCTTCACATTACCACAATGGCATCGTGGTTGTTCGCAAGGTCTAGAACCTTCTTCTTCCTACCATTTCTTAACCACTCCTCTTCTTCCTCCTTTCGATCGACAACACTGCCTCACAGAAACTCACCAACCCTTTTCTGCTTCTCGCGTCATGAATCAACCAAAGCTGATGCACAGTTGGAATTGGAGCATGATGTCAACGAGGACGACGCTAATCAGGTAAGTGTTATTATGGACTCTGTCAGACCTATAAATGGATGGATCAACTCTGTAGTTTCATTCTTAGTGAAATTTTAGGTTCCTTAACAATTCACCGTTTCCTCACTTCACCTTCTCTTTTTATTTCTACATATTTCATTCTTACTCCCGTTAGAGAACAGAGTAGCATAAATCTGTCATATTTTAAGAGATAAAATGGTGGAAATTTAAGATAATAATAATTTATTATAAACATAGCAAGTTTACCAAGCATAATAAAGGATGGATTTTTCATTGAAAAATTGGTAATGTGTAGAAAAAACAACTAAAAGTTTGAAAAGAAACGCTTGGAAAATTAAAAGGAAATCTTAAATAAGAAGTGATGATCTTTTTGTCAAAAGAGTTACAGTATTTTGGTTCCAAACATAAGTTAGAAAACCGTGCGAGGTTATCAGTCTATTAAAGTTATTTGTTTGGAAAGTTGGAGATTGGATTGGATGTTAGCCAATAAAACACTCAATGGCGTTTAGGACCGTGCAATTATGCAATAAAAGATTAATTCATGTGAAACGTGCTTTTATTTACTATGTGCAATTATGCTATTAAAAATTAATCCATGTGGAACGTGCTTTTATTTACTAATTTATAATTTGAAATTTAAAATTTATTGTTCAGGGCAAGGGTATAGAAAATATTGACATGCTTTATTTACTAATTTAAATAATGAATTAATTAATTACATATTACCAAAGTCTTTTGTGATTAAATAATATGAATAGACATGATGTATGTTTGTGTCATCTTCTAGCAAATTTTCCTTTCTAATACAACTGAATATGATTCTCGTATAAAATTCCGTTTTACTTTTTCCTTAAAATTTAATTTAATTTGATTCAAGCCTGTCTCTACAGTGAAATGATTTCACGTACAGACTTCAGTTTCACGTGGCGAGTTAATGTATGTTTCACGTCTAAATCAGCATTATTTTGGAACCTTTCACATCTTTTTTCAACTCTTATTTCTGAAATTGTAAACTAAAAAAGTTATTGAACTGAACCGACGGTAGATAAATCACGTTTAGATAAAGAAAAACAAACATATATAGATAAAATAAACAAAATTCATTTTAATTTTTTTTAATTTAAAACTACTTTTTATTTCTTTTGTTTATTGCAAAACGTTTTATCTTTTTTCTATTACTTTTTTATATGGTAAATCGTAATAAATTTTCTACATTTTATAAATCCCTATTTATCACAAATAAAATTGAGTTATCTAGAATTTAGTGCAATAAAATAATGAAAGAAGCTCTATGAATGAGCCTTTCAGTGGACCAATCTGGAGACCAGTGGGTCCTTTTGTACGACCCATAAAGCTTTTATTCAAATACACCTAATTAAATAAATAGATATACCTAACTGATTTACCAGGATCAATAAGCAACTTGCTTTTTTGCTTTTGACTTTATTAGTATGACGTGTTACTTTGGGTTGATTATGGTGTTTTTATTATTTTTAGGTTTAATTTAACTTTTTTATTTTTTAAAATGGTTTAATTTGGTTTCTTCAATTAACTTGACGTTGATACCGTGTTTCTATATATATCACGTTAATTCATAAAATTTTAATTTTTTATAAAAAATATTAACTATTACTTGTTAGATTATGATCATGTTATATGATTACGTGTCAGCATCATTATATGTACCACAGTATATTCTGATACGTGATCATTTGTATTTTTAAATTAAAAAAATATTTAAAAATAAAATTAAAATATAAAAAAAAAATAAAAAATAAAAAATTTCATGATATTAATTACTAAATTAAATATTTTTAAAAACTTAAAATATAAAATTAAACTAAAAAATAATAAAGGAATTAAAATAAACCATATCAATAAATTAGAAAACTAGAGATTGCTGTAATACTCATTCAAAAAATATTTGTTTTTAAAATAATAAAGCAAAGACATATCAATAAGGCAATAGTATATTACTTAAAATAAAATATTCTTGATGTTAATCCACTAATATTCCGAAATTCTTGGCGAATCAGGCGATTGATTTTCCTGGAGGAAAAGTTGGATTTACTTCTGAAATGACATTCATTTCTGAGACTGCTCAGAAAAGGTTTCCCTGTTATCGTGTTCTTGATGACAATGGTGAGCTCCTTAAATACAGCGACTATGTGCAGGTATCTCAGTTCAGACCACCATTCTTAATCCAATTTAGTTTACATTTCGCATATGTGATGGTTGAATAATGATAATTGAATAGGTTAGCAAGGAAATGGGTGTGAAGATGTATTCTCACATGGTCACTCTTCAAACTATGGACAGCATATTCTATGAAGTTCAGAGGCAAGGTAGAATTTCCTTCTATGTCACCCAAATGGGGGAAGAAGCAGTTAACATTGCATCCGCAGCTGCACTTGCTCCTGATGATATCGTATTGCCTCAGTACCGAGAACCTGGAGTTTTACTGTGGCGTGGTTTTACACTGCAACAATTTGTCCATCAGTGCTTTGGAAACACTTTTGATTTGGGGAAAGGCAGACAGATGCCCATACATTATGGATCAAACAAGCACAATTACTTCACAGTCTCATCCCCCATTGCGTAAGATACAGTCCACAATATGTTTGAATAATTGCAATTCATTAAATTGTCCATTTATTGGTGACATGATCTCTCAACAAGTTGATATTGTTTTGCAAGAATTTCAGAACACAACTTCCTCAAGCCGTGGGGGCTGCGTATTCTCTTAAAATGGATGGCAAAAGTGCATGTGCAGTCACTTTTTGTGGGGATGGTGGCACCAGTGAGGTTAGTGGTGACGAACCATATTAGCTAGTAACAAAATGGAACACCGCTTGCTTATTGCTATTACTTGACCACATCATTAATTGCAGGGAGATTTTCATGCTGCCATGAATTTTGCAGCTGTGATGGATGCCCCTGTTGTTTTCATCTGTCGTAACAACGGATGGGCCATCAGTACACCTGTACAAGAACAATTTCGAAGTATGTATACAATGAACTTTTCATTTTCCTCTTTTACATAAGTATTTATCATGTATCCAAGTATGCTCTTTTTATTTTATCAAGTTCAAGTATTTGATTTGTTTCAGATGGAAACAAATGTTTTTCCCTGTGTGGTTAGGTGATGGAATTGTAGTGAAAGGTAAAGCTTATGACATCTGGGGTATCAGAGTAGATGGAAATGATGCTCTTGCAGTTTATAGTGCAGTTCACACTGCTAGAGAAATCGCTATAAGAGAACAAAGACCTATTTTAATTGAGGTATGTTGAGCTCCCTTCATGCTAAGATGATCATTGTTTGATACCACTCCCGTTTTTAGTGTTCACCAATCTCATGATAACTGCTATATAACCTTCAGGCTCTCACTTATAGAGTAGGACATCACTCTACATCTGATGATTCAACTAAGTACCGGGCAATTGATGAGATTGAATATTGGAAGATGACAAGAAATCCTGTGAGTAGATTCAAGAGATGGGTGGAAAGGAATGGTTGGTGGAGTGACAAGGATGAATTGGAGCTTAGAAGCAGTATTAGGAAACAGGTTATTAATTTTATTTTTCATATTGAAATTTAGTCCAATTTGCTCTGGCCAACTTATTCTGACATTTTTTTTTTCTGGATTTATGCTACTATTGTACAGCTAATGCATGCGATTCAGGTGGCAGAGAAAGCACAAAAACCTCCACTCGAGGACATGTTCACTGATGTCTATGACCAAGTGCCATCAAACCTTCAGGAGCAAGAAAGATTACTAAGGAAATCCATCGAGAAGCATCCGAAGGACTACCCTTCTGATGTTCCTTTGTAGATATTGCCAATTCGAAACAAGGAATTGTATTCTTAATCTGACTGTCAAAATGTAAAATAAAGGGATGGAATGTTCTTATATTATGGTATATATCTTTTATTTTTTCTTAAATATTATTTTAGTTCATATTTTTGTCGATTTTTATTTAGTGTAAGACTATTTTTTTCTGGTAATATGGTTCTTATTTTAATATATTATGTTTAATTTGGTCTCTTTTAGGGTGTGTTCACTCAGAGTGATTGGAGGAAATGATTTGGGAAAGAGTAATTGAATGAATTTGAAAGGATTTGAGATAATTTTTTGTGTTTACTTGAGTGGATTTGAAAGTAATTGAGCGTGGATTTAGAGGTGATGTTTGTGAGAATTAGTGTACGATTTGATTGATGTGAGAGTTTTAAAAAAATTGTTTAATTGGTAGAAGTTAAAGATTACCAAAATGTCCCTAGGTATTAAAGTAATATAAAATGATATTTGTTAATGTTATATTTAATTGTAAAAATGTTTATTAAAAGTAAAAAATTAAAAATAATTATTAAAGTGTAAAAAATTATAATTTAATAAAAAAATTATAATTTGTAAAAATAAAAAAAATATTTTCAAATAGTATAATTTCTATTTAATATTAAATGCTACATGCAAGATAAAACTGAGGTGACACTCTCCTTAGCCTGCATTTGTCAACTGAACCTTATGGAAATGATGAATGAGATACACACTTTTCATTTTGCCCAAATTATGTCCATGTTGCTGAGAATCAGAATGAAGATGAAAAACACAATAACATGTTAGCTTTTAAAGGTTGGGGATTTCAAGCTTGTTTATCTTACACTCTCTTCAGGTACAACTCTGATCCACATTCTTCTATTATTTTCTCTCTCTTTCTAGAGTGCATTTTTTTACTCAGCAAAGTGGGATTCGAGATTTCTTTACAAGATGCTAGGGCTTCAATTACCCAAAGTCATGCCAATGCTGAAGGGTAAAAAAAACATTTCACAGTGAATATGCTCAAATCTTCGCAAAACAGCGAGACAAGAAAAATTCATATATCTCGCAAATCTTCGCAAATCGTTCTTCGCTTAACCCTCCAAGTGACCACGATTTCAATCGCAAATCATCTCTTGTAAATATTCGTAAACAGTAATTCCCCGCAAGTGAACACTGCCTTAGTAACATTGTCTAAATGGTTAACGAAATATATTAATTTGTGATTTTTTTAAAATTTTAAATTTTTTTATTAATTTTTAATTATTATTTTTAATTTAAAAAAAAATTGTCTATTTGTCAAATTAACATTGTGTTCTGGAACAATGTCAATATCACATGTCAAATCAATGTTAATGTTAGGTATCTAATCAATATAATGTCACATGTGTCTTGGATTTCATTGGATTTCACTTTAGAATGATGCTTGTCTATACCTCACATTTTTTTCCCAGCAACTCTAATTTTACATATTTATCTTTGATTTATTAAAGTCAAAACAAAATTAATAATTACTTCTGTTATTATGGTACTTTGCTGATAGTTTTTCACTGCTGCAATTAATGATTTTCTGCTGCTATATATATATAATGCATGATGATTGTTTTGTTTTATTATTTGTTATTATTATAGTACACTTGCTGATTGGAATGCTTGATGCATTGTTTGATCTGGGTTGAAATATTGGATCTAGGGTTGAGAAACGAGAATACGATAGGGTCGCAGTTACGATTAAGGCACCGCGCGCATATGGAGGTGCGCTGTTGACCGAAGTGCACTGGAGCTTCTGAGTTGCGGTTCCTGTTGTGCGCAATTGGAGCTGCGTTGAAGTTTTTTTTATATATGGAGATATAATAATATTGAATATTCAAGTTATAGGAAAATTTTCTATTCTGTACCTTATATAATAAATGCCAGATATTTTGATAATGCCAAATTTACTACTATATTTTTAAATATAATTTGTTTTCTCAATATGATAAATATAACACGAGGGATGATGAAAATAATAGTAATAGGGATCGCAATAAAATGCATGAATTGGAATTAAATGTTCTAAAACTAAATTTGAAAGAAGTTTTAGAAAATTGAACAACTTCTGAAATAGTTTAAATAAATTAAATTTAACTCCTCACCGTTTTGAGCAAATTCAATCAAATAGAAAGAGTCTAAATTATTTCAAATTGTTCAAACTATTTCAATTTATTACCGATAATATTTTATTTTAGAGTCTATTTCTAATTTCGTAATTTGCATAAGCTTAGTTTTTCGTAAGTAACGTAGGTTTTAAATATTAAATTAATATATAATATTTTATATATTTTTTTCTGTTAATATTTTTTCGTAGTATGTTTTACTTTTTTTTATTTGTTTGTTATTTTTTTTAAAATTTGTTGTATAATTTCTTAACTCAAAACATTCAAAGAGTAAAAGTAAAGTGAATGAAGTGCTAGTAAAAGTGAAGTGAACAAAATACGCGAATGAAACAATGAGAACCATGAAAGGATGCATGTAGGTTAGGATTTATACTATCAAAAAAAAAATTTGGGTTGTTGGTAGTTAGGAAAATTGTTAGTGGTTAGGATATCATTAAGTAATCATTAATTATGTTTTGATTTTAATAAATGAAGAGTAAATATGTAAAATTGGAAGTGCAGGAAGAAAGAGGTGAGGTGCAGGGAGAAAGAGGTGAGATGCACTGAACATCACTCTTCATTTAGTTGAAATTTTTGTTAATTTTGTTTAATTCAATCCTAATTTTGTTCTTTAAATTGAGACCAAATTTAATTTTTATTAAAAGTCACATTTATGTTAAGTATTTTTTTTATTTTTAAACTAACTCTAATTATCTTATTGAAATATAATTATTAGATTTATGTTTGATTCTTTTTCTAGATGTAAAAAATAGGGTTAGAATTGGTTTAAAAATAATGAAGAGTTTATCTTTTAATTGTAAAAACAATAAAGCATTTTCCTTTTAATTTTATTAAAAATTTTCTTTCAATTTAAAAAAAATGAAGAATTTATCATCTAATTTAAAAAATAATGAAGAATTTTCCTTCTAAAATTTAAAATTGAGACTGAATTAAACAAAATTAACGAAATTTATGATTAAAATTGAACAAAATTAACGAAAATTGGGACTAAATTAAATACAAGACACATGACACTGATATTAACTGGACATGTGACATTAACACTGACTTGATACATGACACAATGTTTACTTGATATGTGGATAACTTTTTATAAATTAAGAAAACATTATAAAAAAATTTAAAAAACCATAAAGACATGTGGCACTCATGGTTCATTTCCATTAATAATTTAGACATTGTTATAAAAAGAAGACCAAATTGAACAAAATTTACTAAAATATGGATCACATTGTGTTATTAAAAAAAGTCTATATATTAAAAAAGTTTATCAGAGAAAACAATTTTGAAGATTGCATGGTCAAACCATAAAGCTCGGGATTACAAAATCTTTTCCGGCAAGTGAAGGCACCGTTTTCATGTTCTTTTTTTTTATATTCTCTTGAAACAGTTTTTGACCAGCATCCCTTGCGGGATTGATCCGCAAGTTTCGAACCTAGGCAGTTGTATCATGCTCTATAAATAGAACACTTCATTCATTCCAAAATACATCTTCAGAAACCACTCTTCTCTCATTCTCTCTTTTCTTAGTTTCATTCTTTCTCTTTTCTTCTTTTCCTAAAATATTCTGGTTTATTTTATACTCACTACAAAAAATATGTTATTTTGCAGAGGTTATTTTGCGGGGGTTATAAAAACCCTTCACAAATTAATATTATTTAAAATAATTAAAAGATATTAGTAAAATGTTGATAATAACAGGGGTTTTGATAATATTCTGAAGAGGTTTATATTCTCTAATAATTAAATACAAATTTTATAGATCCTAGTTTCCCTCTTAGACTCAAAATTTGTGAAATATGGATTCCCTCTCAAATTTCCCTCTCTCCCGAAAATTGGTTTTTTCCCTAAGGCTTTGTTCACTTGAATAGATTTGGGGGAGAGTTATTGAGGGGATTTGAAGGTAAATTTTGATGTTGTTTATTTGAGTAGATTTAGAGGTAAGTGAGAGTGGATTTGGAAGTAAATTTTTTTAATCTGTCACATCAATTAAATCCTACACTAATTCTCACAAACTTTATTTTCAAATTCACTCTCACTTATCTCCAAATTCACTCAAATAAATAACAAAAAAAAATTACCTTCAAATCTTCTTAAATCTCTTCAATCACTCTTCCCCTAAATCCATTTAAGTGAAGAAAGCCTAAAATTGTCTAAAAGCTCACATTTCTCAATTTTCCCTAAATAAGGGTTTCGTTCTATTGTTACCATGGTGGCTCTATTCAAACTGCGAAGTGGTTTCTTACAGGTCTGTTCGCGATTTGGAAATTTCTCTACAATTAGGGTTCATTGTTTCAGTGGTGCTTTGCGCGAATTGGGGCTGGCGCTTTAGTTCGATGGTGTTCGCGATTTAGGGTGGCTACTGTTTTTGGGATTTTCTGTTTGCAGGTTTGGTGGTTCTACGAAAGTTGGGTTCGAGGAAGACGAAGACACGTGGGGTTTCGTAGTGTTCACGCATGGAAGTCGCGAGATTAGCGTTCTCTGGGTTTTCTTTTTTTTTTTTGGGTTCTCCTCTTCTTTGCAGGTGTGAGGCGATTGATGAAGGAGGAGAAGACGAATCGAGGTTTCTCGCGATTCTGGGTTTTGTTGTGGTTGGAGGCGGAGCGATTGCAACGATGTGGTTGATTATGAAGTTCTCTCACTTGGGTTTTGAGTGTGTGTTTGCAGGTCACGATGTTGCAAGGTAGGCAGATGATGGGCTTCTGCGATGCAAAAGATTACAAAAACTCGAAGTTCTCTGGTTCATCTCAAGAATAATTTGTTATTGGGCTTGGGCTTTATCTTTTCGTTTTGCGTCTTCTGTTTTTGCTTTCGGTTGTAACCGATTTCATTCTGCTTTTCCTCTCTCTCTTTAATAATTTGTGTATATTTATTTGCCTTGGGCTACAGTAATAACACTAACGCAGTATGCATTGAGATTCTTTTCCCTCTTTCTTCATCTGCATTTTCTTTGTTATGGTATCAGGAGCAAGGTTATCTTTTCTCCTCCATCACGCTTCTCTGTTTTCTTTGCAACCATGAGTGGTGACAATGACCCATCTCTTAATATTCATAGTTTTTTATATTTACACCCAAATGAAAATCCATCTATGGCTCTTGTATCCCCTTCTCTTGATTCTACAAATTACCATTCTTGGAGCAGATCTATGATTACTGCTCTTAATGCCAAAAACAAGGTTGAGTTCATCAATGGAAGTGCTCCACAATCATCACAGTCTGATCGAACATATGGTGCTTGGATACGTTGTAATAATATGGTCGTTTCCTGGCTCGTTCATTCGGTTTCATCGTCTATTTGCCAGATCATACTTTGGATGGATTGTGCTGAGGAAATCTGGCGTGACCTAAAATCTCGTTATTCATAGGGGGATCTTCTTCGTATATCTGCTCTGCAACTTGAGGCATCTTCCATTAAACAAGGTGATTTGTTGTCACGAATTTTTTCACTCAACTTCGTATTATTTGGGATGAATTGGAGAATTTTCGACCAGATCCAGTTTGCACCTGCAGTGTTAAATGCAACTGTAAAGTTTCTTCTACTCTAGCTCAACGAAAACTTGAAAATCAAGCTATGCAGTTTCTTTATGGGCTTAATGAACAATATGCTAATGTTCGTTCTCATATTCTGTTATTGGATCTGCTGCCTCCTATCACCAAATTTTTTTCGTATGTTGCACAACAAGAACGACAACTGACTATCACTGACCCTTTTACTGCTGAAATCAAACATGGTTCCATCAATGTTGTCGGTGCTAATTCTAATTGCAATTTCTGTGGTCGATCTGGACATACTGAAAACACTTGTTATCGTAAACATGGTTTTCCAGCCAACTCTGATAAAAGAATAACAAGAATGTGTCTCAACGTGGGAAACTTGCACTCAATGTGGGAAGATTGGTCACACTATAGATGTGTGCTATAAGAAACATGGGTTTCCCCCTGGACATCGTTTCTTTAATGGCAAAACTTCTACTGCTAATAGTGCTAATAGCATTGTGACTGGTGAAGGCAAAGTCACTGAGAAAGATCTCTCTGCTACTGCTACTGAGCAACAAGCGATTCGTTTCACACCTCAACAGTATCAGGCTCTATTAGCTTTAATCCAACAGCCACCAAATGCTACTTCAACATTAAATAATACTACTGCTCATGTTAATCAGCTTAGTTCCATTTCTTCTTCTTCCACTCACACACGTCATGTTTCAGGTACTGTCCATTCAGTTATTTGCACCACAAACAATTTTAACACCACTCCTTGGATCCTTGATTCAGGAGCCACAGACCATGTGTCCTGTTCTTTTCAATTTTTTACTTCTTATCACAACATTGATCCTATAACTGTCAAACTTCCTAATGGTCACCATGTCACTGCTACACACTCTGGCACTATTCAATTTTCTTCAAATCTAATCCTTATAGATGTCCTCTATATTCCTTCATTCAGTATTAATCTCATCTCTATTTCTAGACTTGTATCTACTGTACCATGTCAACTCATTTTCACTGCTAATAATTGTCTTATACAGGACGTGAACACCAAGATGAAGATTGGTTCAGTTGATGTGCAAGGCGGTTTATACAAGCTTATTCCCCAACATACTACATCTCACCATATACATTCCTCCATAGTTAATCCAAAATGTAACGTGATACCCATTGACTTATGGCATTTTCGTCTAGGTCATCCATCCCATGGACGTTTACATGTTATGCAACAACTTTATCCATGTTTGACCATTAATAAAAATTTTACTTGCAATACTTGTCATTATGCTAAACAATGCAAGCTTCCTTTCCCTCTCAGTACATCTCATGCTTTACGGCCTTTTTCTCTTTTGCACATGGATATATGGGGGGCATGCTCCACACCCTCTTTATATGGCCACCGTTATTTCCTAACCATTGTTGATGATCATTCACGTTTCACATGGATATTTTTAATGCTTTCCAAAGCTGAAACTCGCATGCACATCATCAATTTCATAACTCTCATTGAAAATCAATTTAACATTCATGTTCAAACTATCCAAACAGATAATGGTGTTGAGTTTTCCATGCATGATTTTTTCAAATCCAAGGGAATCATTCATCAGACTTCATGTGTGGAAACTCCACAACAAAATGGCATTGCTGAATGTAAACATCAACATTTACTCAATGTCACACGTGCACTTCTTTTTCATTCAAACTTACCTCACAGTTTTTGGAATTTTGCTATTTTATATGCCATTTATCTCATCAATTGCATACCAACTCCCTTTCTTAATAATGAAACTCCTTTTCAAAAATTATATGGTCATCCATGTGATATTTCTGCACTAAAAGTCTTTGGGTGTCTCTGTTACACATCTACCCTTACTTCCAATCGCAAGAAACTTGACCCACGTGCTCATCCTTGCATCTTCATAAGTCTGTCACCATATAGCAAAGGTTACCTCACCTATGATCTTCATACTCGAAACATTGTTACTTTTCGCAATGTTTACTTTTATGAAGATCATTTTTCTTCCCTACAAAAAGATACCAAAGATACACCTATTCCTACCATTGTAACACTGGATCATTTTCCTCCTCCCACTGATCAACATCAACCTTCTTCTTCTACAAATCCATCTCATGTTCCTACACCAACCTTACGTCAGTCAACTCGTCCCCACAAGCCTCCTACTTATTTACAAGATTTTCATCATTCTCTCGTATCAACTACAACCGATCTTCATTCAGGTACTTGCTATCCTATTGAAAATTTTCTCTGTTATTCTCATCTTTCTCCTTCATTTCATCATTTTGTGTCTTCCATTTCTGTTGAGTCGGAACCACAATCACATGCTGAAGTAGCTAAAAGTGACTGTTGGCTTAAAGCCATGAAAGCTGAATTAGATGTTCTTCAAACGAATTACACTTGGACGCTCACCACTCTCCCATCTAACAAACGTGCTATTGGTTGTCGTTGGATCTATAAGATAAAATATCATGCAGACGGAAGCATTGAGCGTTATAAAGCACACTTAGTTGCCAAAGGGTATACTCAGACATAAGGATTGGATTACCTAGCAACATTCTCACCAGTTGCCAAACTCACCACTATTCGACTCCTTTTAGCTATTGCTGCGATTTTTAATTGGCACTTAAAGCAGTTGGATGTAAATAATGCTTTCCTCCATGGTGAGTTACATGAAGAAGTCTACATGAACCTCCCTCCTGGTCTTCATTCTACTTCTCCAAATCAAGTTTGTAAACTACAACGTTCTATATATGGCTTGAAACAAGCTAGCCGTCAGTGGGTTGCTAGACTTTCTTCATTTCTCATGCAACACGGTTACCAGCAATCTCAATCGGATCGTTCATTATTTCTCAAATTTTCTGGTTCTTCCACAACAGCTCTCCTTGTGTACGTTGATGATGTGGTTCTTGCAGGTAATGATATTTCATAAATAAGTCATATCACTCAACTTCTTGATATCACATTCAAAATCGAGGATCTTGGTAATCTCAAGTATTTTTTGGGTCTGGAAGTTGCTAGAAATAAGTCCGGTATTCACATCTCTCAACGGAAATATACCCTTGACATTCTTTCAGATTGTGGTATGTTGACTTCTCGACCTGTTTCTACTCCTATGGACTATACCACCTGCCTCTCTGCTACAACAGGGACTCCTCTTTCTGATCCTTCTGCATATTATCGACTGATTGGGCGTCTTATTTACCTCACTACCACTCGCCCTGACATCACCCATGTTGTTCATCATCTTAGCCAATTCATGTCTGCTCCAACAACAGCTCATTCACAAGAAATTTTTCGCATTCTACGATACTTAAAATCTACTCCTAGATTGGGTCTCTTTTTCTCTTCTACAAGTTCTCTTCAATTAAAGGCTTTCAGCGATTCAGACTGGGCGAGTTGTCTTGATACTCGACGCTCCATTACAGGCTTCTCTGTTTACCTTGGAAACTCCTTAATCCCTTTGCGCTCTAAGAAGCAGCCCACTATTTCTCGCAGTTCTTCTGAGGCAGAGTATCATGCCTTGGCTACCACTACCCGTGAGCTTCAATGGCTCACATATCTTCTTGATGATCTGCATGTCCCTGTTCAGCGCCCTGCTCTTCTTTACTGTGACAACCAATCTGCTCTTTAAATAGCAGCAAATCAAGTTTTTCATGAACGTACAAAACACATTGATATCGATTGCCACATTGTTCGTGAAAAAGTTAATTCTGGTCTCCTCAAAGTTTACACAAAAGCTTTATCTCCTTCCAACTTTACCACTTTATGTTCCAAGCTGGGAATGCTAAACATCTATTCCCAGCTTGAGAGGGGGGGGGGGTCTCAAGAATAATTTGTTATTGGGCTTGGGCTTTATCTTTTCATAATTTGTTATTGGGCTTGGGCTTTATCTTTTCGTTTTGCGTCTTCTATTTTTGCTTTCGGTTGTAACCGATTTCATTCTGCTTTTCCTCTCTCTCTTCAATAATTTGTGTATATTTATTTGCCTTAGGCTACAGTAATAACATTAACGCAGTATGCATTGAGATTCTTTTTCCTCTTTCTTCGTCTTTATTTTCTTTGTTAGTTCAATTGATGCTTTCAGAAAAATGGTATAACCAGCAAATTCTAGGTTCTCATGATTTGACTTCATAATAATTACAGTGTAATTTCATTGATGTATCATGCAACAATGGTTTCTACAGAAGATTGGCCATGAAGGGTGTAACTAAAGTGCAAAATTTTGGATCAGTTTTCAATATTTTAGTACATGTTTTCAGGAACAAGGATATCCCACAAAATTTGATTTACTCATTCCTCTTGTTCATTTTCTTTTCCATTTTAATATTGTGGTTGTAATAATATGATTCTCCTTATTTCCATGTGGTTATTAAGTGATTCAAATTCTAGGATAATCTACTTTTCCAAATTGAAAAACGCTAGCAGCACTTTCTTCAACTCTTCTTTAGGAAAAAGTATATTTTTAATCTGATAAATTTTTGTTAAAATTGATGTTAGTTCATATACTTTTAAATTCATAATTAGTCTTTCAAACTTTTAAAAATATGTGAAGTTAATTTCTTTGATGGTGCTTAAACTTAATGTTTTTTTTTTCCACTAGAACAAAGTTGACTATTGAACATTGTTTTGTCATATTTTTCTACTAGAAAAACTTGTATGCTGTAGATTTTAACTCTGCATAATTTCTGAAATATTGTTTTGCTTGCGGGTACAACATTGTTGGTCCATTATTCTTAATCTAGCATATCTTGTAGTACTGGTTACTTTTGTATATGGAAGTTTCATTGAAATTGAATTAAGTTTTCTAATTATGAAGTTTCACCGTGGTATACTTTTGTCTTGTTTTTGCTTCTATAGGTTTAGTGTGATAGGTAACATACATTTTTATACTTTTGTCTTGTTTTTGCTTTATAACTTTAGTGTGATAAGTAACATACATTGTTATTCTCATTTCAGGAATAATGGATTTACTATGGAAGAGGATCCAAATGCAAAACTTCGATGTCATTTTAAATTAAACTTTGTTCCCTTTAGTAACAACACTATATTTGGAATTGAATAATACTAGTAAAATAAAGTAATAAACCACAAATTAAATAATACAAATGAGGAATGTTACAACTTCTACTGTATAATTGTTGAATTGAATGACATATATTAAACCTAAAAAATAGTTTAAAAAAATATAGATATGATTTTGTAATCAAATAGTTGAAAATAAAGGAGGTTAAAAACTTCCACAAAATAAGAGTCAGGAATAGAGGAGGTTTTTACCCTTCGCAGAAAAACCTCCATAAATTGATTATGATACCAGGGGTTGCGAAAAACCCTCGCAGATAGGTTGTGACGACTCAAATTGCGGCGGATTGAAAAACTCCTGCAATTTACTTTGTAGAGAGTAAAAACTCCCGTAAATTGAAAAAAAAAAACCTCCACTAAATAAACTTTTTTTTAGTGACTCTTTTTAGAGATGCTTACTAATTTTGAGATCCTCAAAAATTATGAGAAGTTCTTGTTGTATTCTAGGGAGCTTGCGCAATACACCGTGGATAAGTCCTTAAGGACAGTGATTTACACACTTTGAAAAATCCTTTGTTCGTGATCTTTATTATTTTATTGTCAACACATTGAAAATTTGAAAAAAATGAGCTTTACATTGAATAAAATCGATAAAAATAGGAACTAAAAAAATATTTAAGCGAAAAATAAATCTAAGAAACATATGAGTAATACTATCTTTGATTTTATTTTAAAGAAAGTCAAAGTGAATATGTTCATAGTTTTTCACTTTTTAAACATGTTTGGAGAGAACGCTCTAAGAGACTTTGGTTGAAAAGCATATTTAATATTGCTTTGATATAGTTCTCATACTTTGTATTATTTTATTTTTTACTAAATTTTTATCATACTTTGTATTATTTTATTTTTTACTAAATTTTTATGTGATAACAAATGATTGATTGACTTTGAGGTATTAAGATGTCAAAATTGTGATAACATATTAAGATGTCAAAATTCATACTATTGGCTAACATGACTTATTTGGAAAATAAATTGAAAAGATATAAAAAAGGAAAAAATATGATAAATATTATTACTGTTATGGTTTATTAATGCAAAATATTATCAAAATACATAAAATTGGCCTTTTTTTATCGAGAAAATGATTCTTGTAAACTAAGTTTATCAACACTTACTATACACCTAAACAAAATAAAAAATATATTTATAGAAAGGAAAAATTTACGTGAACACCTCTTAATTTTCTTATTACTTTCTAACGTTAATAAAAAAATAGGTTTAATACATCTGTAGGTTTGATAGGTGTATGTTAAAAGTGATCTTATCTTATGTCATATGTTCACAATTGTTTTATATTTTGTAAAAATGATTCAAAT
Organism: Vigna reflexopilosa; assembly: GCA_027742785.1. Taxonomy (NCBI): domain Eukaryota; kingdom Viridiplantae; phylum Streptophyta; class Magnoliopsida; order Fabales; family Fabaceae; genus Vigna; species Vigna reflexopilosa. The sequence continues at coordinate 11,905,058 of CM050918.1, forward strand.
TGTTCCTTTTTTCTTTCCATGTTAAAAACGCAGTGTAATGTCAACTGAGGTGCAAATTTTAAAACTAAAAGCTAATGATATGGAAAAGTTAAAGTTAAGGGAAATTTCAATTAGGTTTGAAGCAATCCACCATCAAAGCTCTATTTCATAAACAGAACCCCAAAACACAATATGATAGATTCAAAAAACCCCCAAAAGTGCAAGATCAGAATGAAATTGCAGATAATCCCAAAACGTGAAATTAGAAAACAAAACCCCAATTCGAAAACCCTAACCCTAAATCGCATTAACAATTTGCAGAGGAGAAACAAGAGACAAAAAATTTCAAATTAGAACCCACAACCCCAAATGAAAACCCTAAAATCTACAAATCATAAGATCACGAAGAACCCCAACCATTGTGCCACCAACCTGCAAAGAAAATAAAAAAGAAACATAATCCAAGGAAGGAAACCCAATGTCGCGAGATCAGAATTCCAAAAACCCTAATATAAACAAAACTAGAATAAGAAGAAGGAAAGAAGAAAGGTTCCTTGCTATGCCAACCCAGAAACAGAGGAAGGAAGGAGGAAGGTGTCTCTTTGCGCGACGAGGAACCCATGCTACTGGGTTGGTTCAAGAAAAAAGAAGTCCCGAAAATGAAAGTCAAGAGTTTCTATAACTCTGATTAAAAAAAAGGATCAACTTGAACCATTTTTATAAAATATGGAATAACTGTGCACATATGAAAAAAGATAGTACTACTTTGGACACACTTACCAAACTTAGAGACTAAAATAAGTATTAAATATAAAAAAATAATAATATTTGTACTTTTTAAAATTAATTCATCTTAAATTATTTTATATTTTAAATAAAAGTATTATTTTATTGGTATTGGAAGGGTGTTGAATAAGAAATGACTTAATTAATAATTTAGTTATTATATGATTCACTTTAATTCTTATACTTTTTTTATTTAATTAAATTCCAATAAATATTAAATAAAATTAATATATTTTTTCAGTTAAAATATAGATTTTAATTTCACATCTGACACATTTTAAATTTTGATACGTGATAAATATACAATATTTCTATATTTATATAATATCATGATAAAAAGAGAAAGAAATGAAGAAAAAAATCTAGTATAGAATAGATATACATAAAATCGAGGTAGAAGTGTATCATTGCTCTTTTTAAATTGATTGACACTCTTTTATGCTTGTTGGTTTTCTGAAAGAAACGAATGCTGATTGCGTCAACGCTGAGAAGACAGGAATCGGAATAATAGTTTAAGCTGAGAAATAACATATTCAAATAGTTTATAAGTGAAGAATGTGGAGAATCTAGAATCTTGAAAAGCATGTCCAAGCAAACAGTAACCAAAAACTGTCTTCAAGTTCCTCGTACTCTTCCCCATGTTGGCACTGTCCAAGGCGGCATAGCATCCTTCCATTCATCTCTCTCCCCGAATATGCTCAAGCATATTATCTTGGTATTGTCTCAACCTCCACAGCCAGAGAAAACATGACTGGTGGCGCTGCTTTGGACAGACAAGGCATGAGAATGCTTCTGTTTTGATTAATTAGACGATCGTTTCTTCTATTCCACTTATCACCGTATCATGTGCTTTTCTGCATCACCACATTTCGTGTCAACGTTCAAGCTTTAACACCAATCATCACAAGACGTGCAGTGCTGCTAATTAGGCAATAGAATAATAATTTGAGTATGGAAAGCCCTCCTACTCCTTCTTACGTCGTGGTTGCATGTGATGCCACAAGGGACCGCACTGAAAACGAGATCAAACTCGTTGTTGATCATGTCCGGTCCAGGGGTTCCTTTCTCTCTAATGGTGACAAGCTGCTTGTGCTTTGTGTGTTGCACAAAGTGTCTCACCCCAGTAAGTGTTAATATTGCAGTTCTTTAATCTGTTTGAGAAAGAGAAATGAATCTACCAATGCGTTGAGGATATTATCTCTTCAATCATTTGTTGATCTGCATCAGTTTGTGTGCATATAGATTGTTCCTTCAATTTTCTGAGTGCTCATTGCATTACTTGTTTTCCTCCTTTTGGATTAATAGTGGGGTACCAGACATTAGCATGTCCCGAGTCATTTGCTGGAACCAACTTTCGTACAATGGAGGAAGAAGTCAAAAAGAAAGTTGATACGTATGCTAGTGAGCTTTTATCATGTTATGAAGATTTTGAAAGTGAAGGGGTACATTATTTAAGTTCTACAGAGCTTCCAAAGTTCTCTTAACAAATGCATGCTATAACTCTGCAATTAGAACAATGCTCCCAACTACTAATATTTTCTATAAGTTGATGTGCAGGCTACTATTGAAATTAAAGTCACAGCAGGATTTCCAATTAAACAAGTTGTTTTACAGGAGATTACAAAGTATAATGCATCATGGATAATACTTGACAGGTATTATTATCTCTCAGATTGTGAATAACCATTATCTCTTGCATTTGATTGATCGATGATTTCCATTATTTGATGGTGATATTATCCAATAAATTCGTCCTCTTCTAATATGGCAATAGGCGTAGCTAGTAGTGCATAGGTTTGCATTTGAAACTTCTTAAAAAAGTCATCACTTTATTTAGTTTCCTGCTTATTTTCTTCTGATAGTTTTCAACTTTATTGGGTGAATTCGAACAGACATCTTCGGCGCGACCTGAGATACCACCTTAACAAGTTGCCATGTAAGGTTGCATTCGTTAAAGATGACTTGTCTCTGGAAATTTGGAAATCTCATAATACACATGACACAAAGGTCACAGCAACAAAGTTTGTATTTTCTTTATCAAAGTTTGTGTCGCTATCAGATTGTCATTGTATTGAAGACATTGAGCACTCAATTGTCTCTTTCAAAAGCTATCCCCATTCTATAGTTGCTTCTGATACCAGTACTGCGATTAGGAGCTATATGAAGCAGTCAAGTGTTAACAGGTCGCGCGATTACAATTCCGTATCAGAATTTGGATCCTCTTCTAAGCAAGAAAGATCAGGTGATCAGGAAGCCTGTTTAACTTTTTTTATGCCTGTCTTACAAGTTTTAGGAATTACGCATGTAAGCTTTTCTTGCAATGATATGGAATCATTGTGTAGTTATGAATTTATGCATCTTTTTCTGTACATGATACAGTTTCTCACTTTTACTTAACGTCTCACAGTTAAATTTTGAAACAAATATAGATTTCATTCTCTTGCTGAGAAGGGGATAGAATGATGAATAGTAAGTTAATTGCATCTCATAAATTGGAGAAAGAAAATAAGAACTGTTTGAAATTGAGATTGTTTCAGCGATATATCAGATTAAATGTCAATGCAGTTTATGATTTCCTGTAAATTGGGAAGAAAGCTGGCTTTGTAATTAGTTGTGGACTAATCGTTCTTATTTTTGTAGCTTAAGTATGATTACTTTTTGTTTTGTTGAATAGAAACTTATTTGTTTATAACTATGTTATTATTGGTACAGAGTATTTCTGCAATTTGTTAATCGATTTGAACCTAAAACCTTATTTATGAAGACAGATTCCAATACCAAACGAACCAACCTGTTGGTTTTGTGTATTTAAGTTCGTTGTACCATTTTAAAACGCGTACAAAAGTTGAATATAGAAGAGATCGATGTTTTTGCCGGTTAACATCCATTGTTTTTTCTATCGCATTTGTTTAAAGTTGGACCTTTGTAATAAACAGGAGTTTTAATTTTCATGCAGGCATAAGCATTAAAGGAGAATATAGGTATCTCACCAGTTCTCAGATTGACCATAAGCCAAACCAAAGTGACTTTCTGCCAAAACATTCAGATGCACCGCTTCTTTGTACTGGCTGTGGGACAAGAACTGAGTTATCTATCTCAGACTCAATGAAGTTCAGCTACTCTGACATACAACTTGCAACAAATGACTTTTCAAAGGAAAACTTATTAGGTGAAGGTGGCTATGGTCACGTATACAAAGGCGTGCTTAAAGATGGACAGCAAATTGCGGCAAAGGTAAGGAAAGAAGAAAGTTCACAAGGATTTTCTGAATTTCATTCTGAGGTCTACGTCTTAAGTTTTGCCCGACACAAGAATATAGTGATGCTGTTGGGTTATTGTTGCAAAGAAAGGAAAAACATCCTCATTTATGAATATATTTGCAACAAGTCTCTCCATTGGCATTTATTTGGTAAGTTGGCTATAGTTTATTTACTCTCTGAGTCTCAAAAGTATATTCTATACCCAATGAGGTTTAACTTTTATGAGTACATTTCTGTAGAAAATAAGGCAGCAGTTCTTGAGTGGCACCAGAGGTATGCTATTGCCATTGGGATTGCAAAGGGATTGCGTTTTCTACACGAGGAATGCCGTGGTGGTCCTATTATTCATCGGGACATGCGACCAAGCAATATACTTCTCACCCACGATATTGTTCCCATGGTAAGGTATCATATAACAAGACAAGTTTCATGGATATATATAGTGTATAAAATGTTTTGGTTTCAGAAGATTTACATAACTAATATTCTCTGAGAGGCTTCTTTTCTGTCTTGGCATTAAAGTGGCATGTTGACTATAAATGGTTTGATGGCAGCAGTGTGTGCTTTGAATTAAGTGGTGTGTTGATTATAAATGCAGCTAGGTGACTTTGGCCTTGCTAAATGGAAGACTGGTAATGAAACTCCTCAAACAAGGATAATGGGCACATTAGGGTGAGAATTTTTGTTCAAGATTTGTTTACTATAACTACCTTAAATTCAGAACATAAAAACTAAAAGAAAGACTTTGTTTGTTACTGTAGATACCTTGCTCCTGAGTATGCCGAAGACGGTATTGTTTCTGAGGGAACAGATGTGTACTCTTATGGGATTATCCTGTTACAATTGATATCAGGACGGCAGGTTGGCAATTCCAACAATCCAGAACAACAACAATCTCTCCGACAATGGGTATCTTTTGATTGTTTACATTGAAAGAAACATTTTACTTGTTTGCAATAGCAATATGAACATGAATGTCACTGACCTTGATAAATAATATTACGTGTGGAAACATTAGGCTGAGCCAATGATAGAGAAGTTGGCCTTACATGAACTGATTGACACTCGTCTAGCGGAATCATATGACACCTATGAACTGTACCTCATGGCCAAAGCAGCATACTTCTGTGTGCAAAGGAAGCCTGAGATGCGTCCCTCAATGGGAGAGGTACATAGTTTAAGCTAATTGCTTTCACCATTTTTTAATTGAATTACATATTTTTTAGTTTTGATGTAAAATTGAAATTGGTATCTGTTTTAACATTTATTTTTTAAATTTAAAAACTAAAATATACCAAATTAATTTGAAACATATTCAATTTCTTACTGAGTTTAACCCTTATATTTATTTAGAACATGAACATGTGACAGTAATGTTGATATGAGACGAAGATCTTATCTTGCATATTTTTTGTAGTTGGTGCAGATTATTACAATTAATGTTAGCTTTTTCTTCAGGTTGTGCGACTTCTCGAGGGAGAAAGTAGCCACTTCCACTCTTTGGAAGATCAATTTGTACCTAATTTTAACGGCTAAGCTTCATCTCTGCATACTCTGTGTGTAGTCACTTTATTTTCTTTCTTTTTGTGTATTCAGCAGAAACTTCGGTTTGTTTTCTCCCATTTTCTGTGTAGAAAAGGTTAGTACTGTACTTTTTGTTATTGGTCGAGTGATTGATTCTCAATGATTTAATTTCGTCTCATTACCTTACAATAACAAAATGACGCGTCAAAATAACCCTTTTATATATATAATAATGGTTTAATACCTATTTTGTTCCATACTTTTATGGGTTTGGTTCAAAATGATCCTACCTTTTAAAAAAATTCAGTAAAATAATTTGTTAAAAAATGTTCAGTCCAGTCCTTTTTGCTAATACCGTTAAAAATCTAACGGTGCAAATGCCACCGTGGCGCAACCTTATTGAACGGTGAAGTTTGATGAATACGTGGACGTTACAGTGTATAAATATTTAAAAAAATTTAAAATGATGTAATGTAGGTGGCACGAAAACGGTGTCGTATTTATTCAGAACGCTAATTAGGTTTTCGATCACGAAAATGGTGTCGTCATCGCCCATCACGAACCACCGCACATCCTTCATCCCCAACTTCAGCGTCTCTGCCACGACTCGCGAGATCCTGATGGGGGACCGCTGCCCCAACTCGAATCTCTGCTCAATCCATTTTCTTCGGCCATGTTCTTCCACAGGGTGTTGTCTCGTTCCTCCATTAAAATAACAATTTTTATTTTATATTCATCACTTCCAAATACCAAAAAAGAAAAAAATATGAAATCCGGATTCTTCCCATATTTCTCTATAATATGGATTCATTCTGTCATGTTCAACCAAACAGAGAAGAATCTTTGTTTTGAGGAATTAAGTATGATCTCCGTGCTCGGATAGATCCTCCGCTCCTCTCTTGGCATTCATGCCTGACACCAATTCTGAGTGTTAGCCAAAAAGCTTTCTTTCCTTTACTCCATTACAAATTCCCTTTCTTTTTCCTTTGGTGAGTGCCTTGTGGTGTGGTGGTTGGTGAGTGCCTTTGTCGAAACTTCACCCTTTCTGTTTCACAAAATTTCCAACCTTTCTTCAATCACTTTCATTTTCTCCATCACTCATCACCCAACAAGGTAACCCTAATCTAAAAACCTAAACAAAGTTTTCTTTTTTTTTTTTTGCTAATTTTAGTATTGGGGAATCCAGTTGAAGCTAGAATCCACTAAATTCATTTTTGACTTCGAGATTCGGATTTTCTTCTTCGGCCTCATCTGAACCTGCTAGTAATGACCCTGTAAAGTCATGTAAGGAAGAAAAGGTGATTGATCCATTTGAGAACGGAGAGTATGGAAGGCCACCGTTACTGCATCTCGGAGAACGGAGGGTATGGCTTGGACGGTGACAGTAGCAGAGGCATTGCCAGCGGGAACGGTTTTGGAGAAAGTGGCGGTGGGAAATGAAACGAAGCCCAAACATTTCGTCATTTTAAAGTTTTTAAAATATTTACACGTTGTAATGTCCACGTATTCATCAAATTTTACAACTCAGTAAAGTTGCGCTACGGTGACATTTGTACCATTAGGTTTTTAACGGCGTGAGTGAAAAGGACCGAACTGAACATCTTTTAACAAATTATGAAATTTTATTGAACTTTTTTAAAAAATAGAATCATTTTGAACTAAACCCATAAAAGTAGGGACCAAATAGGTATTAAACCTATAATAATAAACCGTAGAAATGACTGATGTCATTCTTTATTGAGAGCTAAGAAACAGACAAAATATTTTGTGAATTATATTTCAGATCAAATATTTCGTTCGCATTGGATTCTTGACCCAACTTTATAAGAATATTTTGAAATCGCACGGGAGAAGATTTTTTTTTTTCTAGTGTGGTTAAAAAAATAATACTTTACTCGAATATGTTATAAAATATTTGGGTGAATTTCTTGGAATTTTTCTTTTGAATATAACTTTTGGGTGATGAACATCTAAAATTGTTTTGGGCTAAACATCCTTAGCTGGGTACGACCCATGCAATAGCTTGGAATGGAATAACTAGTAGGATTTTGAAGAGTATTGGCACAGTGGAAGGATCAAACGGTTGGTTGGAAGTCTCAACTAAAAATTTTGTAAATCTTATTTTATAAACCGATTTTGTAAGATTGAATTAAATTTGAAATTTACTCATTAATACAAACAATTGTGAAAAATTCAAAAGTTACAAACGTTTGGAAATATTTGTGGATTCCATTATCAACATTGATGCAATTGCTTTCACGGAACATCGTCTATTAGGATTGGTGGAAGGAAATGGTACTGTGCAAAGTTGAATCAAGTACTCCCAAACACCAAGCCAATTATGATTCTTGTGATGAGTCCCCAACAAGGGGACAAATAAAAACATTGCTGTGACATGTGTATATATAAACCCAACTTTCTCATTAGCCAGTGTGCTTTCAAACGAATTTCATCAATGAACAAAAAGTTTATACTTTTGTACAAGTAATTAAGATAAGTATATTGGTTGAGTTCAATTGATATTCAAAGGCGCATAATTTGCATCAATTGTAAGTAATAAGAATGAACTTAGTTTCGAAAAATGAAAAAACTCGTAAGAAACAAAATTAGTTTTCTTGAAGACAACTTATTTGCATTAAGAATATACGTAAGATACTGATTTATTTATAGATTAATAATTAGGACGTAACTTATTAGAAAAAGGGAAATTGATGAGAATGAAAATGGTGTTAGGATGATTCGAAAAGGCATGTGCATTCCACATAAGCGAGACTGATGAACAGCGTCCTTAAAAAGATAGAGGTAACAGGAATGAGCATAAATAGAAGAGGAATGATACAGTGGTATCAAAATCCTTAAATGTATGTTTCTAATTTTTTTTTTCAATGGATTACTAATTTCATACTTAAATGACTGTACTTTCAACAATTTATGTCTTACTAATTCACTTAACAAAAGTCACTTCTTATTTTATATTGCAGTTGCAACATATTTCAACTATATTACTTTTACTGTTTACTATTCTTATAAGGTGTGTAAAAATTAACTAGATATTAAGTAAATATAAATGTTTGAAGGATGAAGTTTTAGGTGAATAAAAGTTAAAACAGGTATAAATATAATATTGAATAAGGTGTCATGATCTCTTATATTACAACAAGAAAATTTTTAAATAATGATTAATTTTAATAATTAAAAATAATTAATCAATAAAATAATTAATTTAAATATCAATTTATAAACTAAAAATTATTGGTAACTAAAATAATTTTTATCATGATTAAAAAATTATAATTAATTTCTAAATTAATAATTAAAATAGTTTATATTATGAATTGGTATGTAAATTAATTGGTCTTTGACTAAAAAATTGATTGCTAAATGTTTAAGAATTTTGTTTGTACTTTATGATTCCGGGACACCTTATTATTTTCTTTCCTCCAACTACATATAATAATTTATTGTTTTTATAAATGTAGTACTACACTCCCTCTGTTCCTTTTTAATTATAAAGATTTGTTTCCATTCTTGTAAGTTCAATAAGTTCAATAGCATTTATACTCCTACTTTTGAAAAGTACAAAGAGAACTAAAATACTCCTTCAATTGGAGTATAAATGAATGGAACTTCCACACGAGTACCTTAATACAATAGTATAAATGGATTACAGTTTTTATCATCTAATTATCTACCAAATAATGTACTGTTTTCCCACCTTTTCATCTAACTTTTTACTAATCAATAATCTACCTAAAAGTTCAACGAAAAGTTGGAGTTATTTTTTTTTTCTATCAGTAATGAAAAATTGGTAATAGTATCGAAAAAAAAAAAAGATATTGAAACTTACGTCATAGAAAGTTGAAGATTTATTCGATAACACATAAGATGACATTTACAGAAGTTTGTAATAAAAGGTTTAAAAAATAATTCTGATGTATTATTTCAAGGAATAGAGTACCATATATATACATACAAGGATTCTATAATCTTTCATCTATTAAAGGAAAGACATGTGCGCACAAATATGCACAAATTATAATAATATCAAAATATAACTAACATAATATTTGACTGTCTAATATCCTTTAATAGAATATTTGGCATATCTTAACACCCTCACTCAAGTTGGTGCATGGATATCACACATTCCCAACTTGAATAGAGACTCATCAAACAATCTTCTTGACACTCCTTTGGTGAGAATATCAGCCAACTGTAACTCTGATCTTACAAAAGGAAATGAAATTATTCCAGCTTCAATCTTCTCTTTGATGAAATGTCTATCAATCTCTACATGCTTTGTTCTATCATGTTGAAAGGGATTATGAGCAATTGCAATAGCCGAAGTATTGTCACAGTACAAACTCATAGCTTCATTTGGTTTAAATCCCAAATTTGATAGCACATTTTTAATCCACAAAAGTTCACATACACCTAGTGCCATGCCTCTGAATTCTGCTTCAGCACTAGATCTTGCTACTACAGGTTGTTTTTTACTCCTCCAAGTTATAAGATTCCCTCCTACAAAAGTAAAGTATCCAGAGGTAGATCTTCTATCATCTTTTGAACTTGCCCAATCTGCATCAGTGTACCCTTCTATCTTTAAGTTTCCATTATTTGAGAACAAAATTCCTTTTACAGGAGCAGACTTCAAATATCTCAAAATTCTTTCAGTAACATCCATATGAAGCTTTCGTGGGTCATGCATAAATTGACTAACAACATTCACTGCATAGGTGATATCTGAACGTGTATGGCACAAATAAATTAATTTTCTTACCAGCCTTTGGTATCTTCCTCTATCTATGCTTGCTGAATTTGAGCATTGAAAGAGTTTATGATTTTTTTCAATTGGTGTATCAGCTGGTTTACTCCTAAGCAGCCCAGTTTCTGGTAGTAAATCAATAGTATATTTTCTTTGGCATAGAAAAATACCATGTTTTGATCTAGCTACTTCAATACCCAAAAAATATTTGAGGTTTCCAAGTTGTTTCATCTCAAATTCAGATGAAAGATATTGTTGTAAACTAGAAATCTCATCTTGGTTATTTCCTGTAACAATCATGTCATCTACATATATAATCAAAGCTATAATATTTCCTTTTCCTCTCTTAAAAAATAAGGTGTGATCAAAGTTACTTGCTCTATAGCCAAAAGCCTTCATAGACTTGGTAAACCTTCCAAACCATGCTCTTGGGGATTGTTTTAATCCATATAGAGCCTTCTTTAATTTGCAAACCTTCATTCCATTTGAATCTGTCATGCCTGGTGGAGAATCCATATAAATTTCTTCTGAAATTTCTCCATGTAGGAAAGCATTTTTCACATCAAATTGTAGAAGAGGCCAATCTTGGTTTGCAGCTAGCGACAAAAGTATTCTCACACTATTGAGCTTGGCTACCGGTGCGAACGTCTCTTGGTAATCTACACCATAAGATTGAGTGTAACCTTTAGCCCCAAGTCGTGCTTTATACCTTTCAATAGTTCCATCAGCTTTATGCTTAATTGTAAAGACCCATTTCCAGCCCACAGTTTTCTTCCCTCTTGGTAAGGACACAAGATCCCAAGTGTTGGTTTTTTTTTTAATGCCGCCATCTCCTCAACCATTGCTTCGGTCCATCTAGGATCTGCCAAAGCTTCCTGTACATTACTAGGAATAGAAATTGAAGATAATTGAAATACAAATGATGCATATGATTGAGATAACCTGTGAGATGACACATATTTACTAATGGGATATTTAACTTTGGCTTGGAGGTCTGGTTCATATTTAGCTGGAGGTTGACCACGGTTAGAACGAGGTGAAAGATTATATTGAACAATAGTAGACTCAGTGTTTGGTATGCTGGTGGTTTCAGGCAGACAAGAATCAATTTCATCTAAATTAGTATTATCAGAGATAGGATCAGAAGGTACCTCTGAAGAGTCAAGCTGAACCTGTGGAGAAGATTGAGCCAATTGGTTATGATCAGAAGACACTGTATTATCCAGAAAAGAAGTGTCCATATTTAGGATTGGCTCACTTGCTGCAGAATGATCCTCACACGATGATATATAATCAAACATACTAACATCATGATTATGCACTTCACTTTCATTGCCTCCCTGAAGTGGAGAATCAACATAAAAAAATTCATGCTCATTAAATGTCACATCCATAGAAATATAAAATTTCTTTGATGGTGGATGGTAAGGACGATAACCTTTTTGAGTTGATCCATACCCAACAAAAACGTATTTGATCGCTCGTTCTTCAAGCTTTGTACGTTGATGTGGGTGTAAGTGAACATATATAACACATCCAAAAATATGAGGTGGTAAATAAACTATGCGAGGAAGGATACAATGATCAGACAACACATCATAAGGCCTTCGAAAGTTAAACACACTAGAAGGGGTTCGATTAATTAAATAAACGGCAGATCTTACAACCTCACCCTATAAATGAGATGGGACATTACCATCTATCAACAGTGTTCTTGTCACCTCTAATATATGTCTATTTTTCCTCTCAGCCACTCCATTTTGTTATGGTGAATAAAGACATGTAGTTTGATGCAAGATGCCTTTAGAGTTCATGAACTCTATTAATTCAGTCTTAAAATATTCCCCTCCATTGTTTGATCGAATGACCTTAATAGATGTGTTAAATTGTGTAACAATCAGATGATAGAATGAACGAACCACATCACACACCTCACTTTTATGTTTAAGCAAATATACCCAGGTTACCCGAGTACAGTCATCAACAAAACTGATAAACCATTTTTTTCCATTATGTGTAGATTGCGGGGCAGGACCCCAAACATCTGTGTGAATGAATAAAAAAGGAAAATCAGTTTGTTATTGCTTAAAGGAAACACAACACGATGATTTTTTGCCAAAACACAAGTTTCACAAAAAAAATCAGAAATATTGCATTTAAGAAATAATGATGGAAATAATTTTTTTAAATAACCAAAAGAGGGATGTCCCAACCGTTTATGCCACAACCAAATTTCTTTTTTCTTTTTATCTTGTATGTGATCATTCACAAGACAAGCCAATATTCTTTTATGGTTTTGTTGTGAGACATTTTCAAGATAATAAAGTTCTTCACTCTCTCTACCACTAGCAATCTTCTCCTTGGAATGGATGTTCTGAAAAAGACAATGGATTGGGTAAAACAAGGCAACACAAGAATGTGATTTGGTTAACTTGCTGACGAAGATAAGATTACAGTTTAATGTAGGAACAAATAAAACATCAGGAATCGATAAAGAGGGTGAGAGGGATATAGTACTTATACCTTCAATAGGAGATGAGACCCCATTGACATTAATAATAACGGTTTTAGAACAATTAGAGGAAAAATTAGTAAATATACGAGGATCACAAGTCATATGATCAGTAGAACCTGAATCAATTATCCAATCACTACCCTTAGTAACAACAGAAAGATTAAGAGCAGAGTTAGATATACCTGACTTGGTCACAAATCCGGCAGCAGTAGAAATATAATTCTTGGAAGCAGTGGAAGTTCCAGAATCATGTTTCTCCGATTGATTGTCATCGGAAGAAGCCATCAGAAATATTCAATGAAAAAAAAAAGGCACTGATTCCTGAACTGTAGAGGATATCAGTGTTTGGCTCTGATACCATGTTAGAAGTGGGTTTTAGGCCTAACTCAACCCCACAAAACCGGCTTGTAAGGTGAGGTCTGCACCCCACTTATATATTATAAATTGACCTTATCTCTAGTCGATGTGGGACTTCCAACACACCCCCCTTACGCCGAGGTATATACATCTCGAGCGTGAAACTAGATATTAATGGATGGTCAGATAACGGCCCAATAGCGGGTGGAACAATATGCCCAACAAATATCGCTAGGATAGGCTCTAACCATAGCTTTGATACCATAATAAAAGGTTTAAAGAATAATTCTGATGTATTATTTCAAGGAATAGAGTACCATATATATACATACAAGGATCCTATAATCCTTCATCTATTAAAAGAAAGACATGTGTACAAATCTGCACAAATTATAATAATATCAAAAATATAACTAACATAATATTTGATTGCCTAATATCTTTTAATAGAATATTTGGCATATCTTAACAGTTTGCAACAAGATAAAATGAACAAAGTTAAACATTGTTTCGAAGTTGTCAAAATGTTGGTATTTTGAGAACACACAAAATGACATTAATATAGATTTGTAAAAGAATAAAATGAACAAAGTTCAAAATTCTCTTGAAATTGATCAAGATGTTGACTCTAAAAGGTGTTTCGGGTATAAAAACATAAAAGAAAAGACTAAAATAAAAAGACTACCTGCAAATTTAATATAAATAACTTTTCAAACGAGATAGTTGAAAATAAGTTTAAAATTATCTTCCAAAATTGCATTGAAAATTTTGTAGAATTAATTTTAGTATTTTTCCATATTTTTTCAATTTAATATTCTAAATTACGTGAACTAAGTAACTTATAAGCAGATCAATGAAAATACAATATTATATTTCAGTAAAAAAAATTATACAATCATCATGCATACTACATTCATACTATATATGTCAAAATTAAAATACTTATGTCAAATATAAATATTCATGAAAATAAAATTAGGTCTTAATAATTTTGTATTACTTCAAAACTTTAGACTAATATAAGAATAACTTTATTCATAATTAAGACTTATATCCATATTTTTATTTGCGATTAATCTACCAAATAACTCAAAACGTAATTTTGATAAACATAACTTATAATAATAGAATAAAACTTAAAATAAGAAGGTGTAGATCTTTTTTTATATTGCAAATATTGTAAGTTTGACATTTTTAAAGAGTTTCAATGATTTTCTTTAGATAACATTTTTAGTTGTCGTATTCACATTTTTATATTTATTCAAAATTAAAATTTTCAATTTTTTCATTGTTTTTATTTTAGAAACAACAATATAAAGTTGTCCAATTTTTTTAAGAGATTATCTTTGATTCTTATTAATTGTTATTGTAAATTAAAGTGATATTAAGAATTGTTTTCTTTAAAATTTAAAATGTAATTCAAAATTAGAAGGCAACTAAATTTAGAATCAGAAGCTAACTAGATTTAGAGTGTATAATGAGCTTATATTCCAGCAATTTGGAAATCAAACAATGATAGAAATTCTAAATAAGAATGATAATGATAGAAAGATTTTTGTGTGTATTAAGAATGTGTAAAACCTGACCTCCAGATCTTTCAACTCTAGCAATTCTTGGAATACCTTCCAGAAGCAATTTCTCTTCATCTGGAGTTCCTGGGTCCAAGCAAAAAATTCGCAGGCTTTACATCACCATGCTCATATCTGAAGTAATGTCAGAATGATAAAATGTTCTTGCAACAAAAATTTATTCAATATTCAATTTGGTTAAACAATGCAAGCATATATAAAAGGAAATAAAATCAAAAGTTAGAACATATCCAAATTTTATAAATCCGTTTTATAGATATAAATGCTGCTCATTCAGAGAAATAGGATATATTTCTCCGTCATCGTGTCACCAAAAGCCAACGACAAATTATTAACCATGGTTTTCTAACATGATAAACAGACTATAGAAAAACAATAACATATGACCAACCTGAAAATAAAAACCAGAAACAAATCATAAATGTACACTATTGATAGACAAGAGATCGATCAATTACGATCAAAATAAGCTAATCATTTGGTTAATCTACAGAGATTACTAATTAGGCAGATAATAAAATCATTCGGCAAGAGAAGGGTGGTAAAGGTCTTGTGTCATCCATCTCAATTCTTCAAGGACCAGCTAAACAACCTTAGGAGGATTCAAATCAAGTCCAAGCGAGTAATTTCGGCACAAGTAAACACCACTAAGTTGCAACGACTAACACAACTGGTATGATGTCGTTCGTCACATGAATCATGGAGACCCCTTTGCCTGATAATTGAAGGATGCCAGTGTTTGAAAAGTATGACAAATTTATAGACCTAAACAAGCATATCTAAATCTTTGTGAACCAGATGACATTGTACACTACAAGTGATGTCATATGGTGGCGGCTTTTCTCTACCTCTCTAAAAGGGGAAGCCCTGTCCTGGTTTTCTGTGTTGTCGGCCAATTCTATAGATTTTTTTGCGACCATTTAAGTGAGATTTGAAGCACAATTCACAACAAGTTGACCACATCATCTGACATCATTCATTTTGGCCAATATTAGGTCGGAGAGAGAAAATTCCATATGGGCCTTCATGGAGAGGTTAAGAAAGGTGTCTTTGCAATCTAAAACCTCAGCCCAAATCTGGCTATACATCATCTGATCATGGTGTTACAATCGGGACAGTTCGTTGACAGTGTATGCATGAAACTCGCTGAAAAATGGAAAAGTTAAGGCAAAGAACAATGCAGTACATGCATGTGGAAGATATGAGAGACTTCCACAAGCATATGCATGCGAAATCGTCAAGAGAAAAGAAAAGGATGGACAAGAAACTGCCTGGGGAGCAAAGAAAGACTGAAGGGTCCTCGCTTCAATACTTACACCTCGTTAAGTACGCCTCAAGCCAAAATCCAAGAAGAGGCACATAGTGCTAACTTATTGTTCGCCACTAGGAAGAATCTGACCCCATCAATGCCAACGGGAACAAACATTATGATAACAATTGATTTTACGTGTTTTTGTATGTATATTTTTGTGAATAAATCAACTACTTCATAGCTCTTACCTTGTTTTATCCCCAAGTTTAGTATGTTTTCATGTTTTCTTGTATTTTAGTTAGTATATGTTTGTTTTATCAATAATCTTTCTTTGAGTGCGTGAAATAAGAAATAGGAAGAAATTATGGTGGTGGAAAATAAGTTGGAACTCAAGGAAGCATGATTGAACAACAAAAGATGGATTTTAGGTGAATACTTGCACTAGGTGTCACAAGAGTCATGTTCTGTAAACACAATGAACAAACAAAATTATTTTGGTGGCACTATCATATGGCATTGTTCACTATTCATTCTTCACAATTCACTTGGCACTGTTCACTTGCTGGGTGACATTATTCACTCTCTCGACAAGTTGACCAGCTCGTTGGGCGAGAATTGAAGCTCGTTGGACAAGACTTAATGCTCATTGGGTGAGTCTGTTAGTCCATAAATATGAAAATGAGTATTTAATCATGTTTTCATAAGAGTTTTAAAAATAATCTTCCTCCCATACTTCATTCTTCACTTAGAACAATTGGGAGGGGCCCTTGGAGATTGTTTGGCATACTAGGAACCTCTTCCTTCTCCTTCTTGGGCTTCAATCTTCATTAATGGTGATTTTGACTCTTTTGAATTGAGAAGGAAGATAGGTCACAAATTGGAGGTGTTGAAGCGAAGAGGAAGCATGATTGGAGCATGGAGCAGCTGCAAAGAACCTTGAGAAATGCATCTGTCTTTGGTTTCAATTTCTTCTTTATCTCTTCAATTTGTAGAACTCTAAGTTTCCCACCATGGAGTGATATTCCTATTTGTTGATATTAGTTATAAAATATGAAATTCTTGTGTATTTTGTGTTGTTAATAATATATGTTTTTCCAATTCAAAGATAATATTTGATTTATATGCTTAATGCTTGTTGTGAATTGCGAGAGTTGTCGAATGTTGCACAAGTCTCTTAGGAGAGAATGATATTTATCATTTGTTACACTGTGATCAATACACTTGTAATTGATTTTTCCAGCCAACATATACAACATTGTCTTCCATGTCATCCCTCAAAATATATGTTCGACCAGCAAGGTTCACCATATTGTTGCCTCACCTGAAGTGAGTAGTGTATTCACGCACCTTGTGTACGACCCAACCGTACTCAAAGACTTCCAGAAGGTTCTGCTCATCCCTTTCAATAATTTTTTTAATGCGAATTTCCCCAACTGTATAGTCATTCCTTTTTCCTACGACCTCCTCCTCTTAACCTTAGTTCCCGATCGAACCTTTAGGAGTAGCTTGAATAGGTGTTATGACATTATTTACATATGACAAACTCTGTTTGAATGACCTTAGATTCCTAGATGACGACCCGAGTGATAACATGATGCAAAAACGTTATCAGCATATCCTTATCCTCCCGATTAGAGAAATCTTCTAAAGAGATCTTAATTAAAGACATTATTAAATTGGGTGAAAATAATTTAAAGTTTAGCAGTATAAAAATAAATACTTAAATAACAATGAAAATGTCATAATTAATTGGTTCTATTTATAATAAAAGTCCATAAATAACATTATAAACAACAACACCGGTTACATTTATCATTAATTATTACATCTACATTCTAATGTCTTTGGCTCACTTCAACATCAAATTTTTTTTCTGAATGCATCACCCCTATCCAAGTAACGAAGAACGAGTAACTAGAAGAGAAAAAATATTCTTGAAATTTTAGAACTTTGAAATGCTTTTTATAATTTGTTCAGGATCTATATTTGATTGTGTTAGCATATTTCTTAAAAATTATAAGAAAATGGTTAGTTTATTCTAACATCACTAGTGCAAAAACGTTGTTTAACGTCATCTGCTAGACGTCGGTTAAGGATAAGAGCGACATATATTGATGATCGGTGGAATTTCCGTAAATAAGTTGGCAATATAGGCGTCTGTTAGGTCGATCTCAGATGTCTATAGAATTTTAGACGTCGGACCTTCCAACCTGTCGTCTATATTTCTGACCGCTAGGTGAAAAGTCATTTTCTTCAGTCTTATAGACGTCAGTTTGTTGGGGGCCCCGACGTCTATATGGCGGAATTTAAATGCTGCTCACCTACCTATCAGACATATAGACATCGGTCTCCTGCTAACTGACGCCTATAAGTCTGCCAGGCAGGTGAATAGTCACTCTTTTCAACCTTATAGACGTCGGATCCCGCCACATTGACGGGGGCCCGATGTCTATATGGCGGAAATTAATGTTACTCACCAACCTGTCAGACATATAGACGTCGGGCTCATTGTAACTGACGCCTATATGTTTGCCAAGCAGGTGAATAGTCACTCTTTTCAGCCCTATAGACGTTGGATCCTGCCATATTGAAGTCTATATACAATTCTAGACGTCAGTTGCCTTAGGTACCGACGTCTATAATCCTACCAAGTATGTGAAAAGTCATTCGTTTTCGCCCACAAGACGTCTCATCCCGCCAAGCCGACGTCTATATACAACAAAAATATTAATTTTTAAATCGAATGGACGTCAAATTAGTCAGGCATCCGACGTATTATCTATTTTAGACGTGGGTTTTGTGTACAACAGACGTCTAATTTCTTGTTAAATAACACTACGAACCAGCGGTTTGCGAACCAACACATTGATCGTTTTACCTTTTCTCTCCGCTGCTCTGCATTTCCAAGTAAGTTTCCTCTCCTTTTAACTATTTAAAGTTGTGTTTATTCTGATTAAAGTAATCTTTGATGTATTATCTCTCATTTCAACCGATTAAAATGAGTTTTCATTTTTTGGTGCGGCTTTTTTGTTGTGTCTTTGTCTAGCGTAGTGCACCTTCTCCCTTCGCTAGTTTTCTCGTAAGGAAAACTTGCGTTTTTTGGATTTCTCACGGCATTTCAATCCAAGGACGAACTTGGGTTGTTGCCTATGTCCATTCCGACCGCCAACGAAAAAGTATACGATGACCGTATTCTCACCGTATTCTTTTTCATTGGTGGTCGGAATGGACCTAGGCAACGATCCAAGTTTGTCTTTGGGTTGAAATGCCATGAGAAATTCAAAAGTCGCAACTTTTTCTTACAAAGAAACAAGCAAAGGAAGGAGGTGCTACTACGCTACCCCAAGACACGACAAAAACCGCACTAAAACACAACAATCACTTCATAGACGTCGGTTAATGTACAAACCGACGTCTAAGATGTCCCAAAGACGTCGGTTAATGCAATGTTTAATGGCTTTATAGACGTCCCACGTTTTAGAGACCGACATCTAAGGTAAGCTTAGACGTCGGTTAGCGCATTGTCAGATGTCTTTGTAGACGTCAAGCTTTGAACTTAATCGACGTCTATATCAACGTCGAACCTGCAAAAAACCGACGTCCTATTAACGTCACCCGTATAGACGTCGGTTCTGATGATGACGTTAAAAACTCAAAATAATTGACGCCTAAAGCCCTTTTTACACTAGTGCATGTTAAGAGATTGAAAATCAATATTTAATTAAATATTTTTAAAAAATTAACAGATCTCTTTAACACACTATTTAAATCTAAGAAGACATTTTAAGGAGTTTTCCTCAAAACTAGTTTGATTGAAACGCAAAATCAATCCAGTCTAAAACTTTAATTACAGGTCACTGAATTAAAAAATTAGTTCGATTTATTTCTTAGTTTAGTTTCACTGAACTATTTTTTTATTCAGTTTTTTAAATTTAGTTTAATATTTTCTTACATTCATATTTGGTAGAGCAAAAATAATATGTACATAAAAAGAAGAAAAAATATAAAAAAATGAAAATACAAGTTGTTTAATTTAGGAAAATTAAAGTGAGAATAAAAAATATGAAAAAGTAAAATACATTAATTTTAATGTTTTTAATTAGATAATGATATAGATAATTCACGTTTGGTGCTGGGAGATGATTGTTTGTCATAGTGCTGACAGGTGGTCATTTCACATCAGATCTTAGGTCCTTCTTATCAATACGACAACATCTAACAAAATTAGAAGAGAGTGAACGTCATATTTTTTTATTTTTTTTTTATTTTTTTTAATCTCATTACAATATATATTTTTTAAGACATTTCTACAATTTTTTTTTAAGAATTCATATTTTTTTTATTTACTTATAATTTTGTTAGATGATATTTATTTTTTTGGGTTAATACTTTTTTGGTCCTTCGAAAGAGGAGAATTGTTTAAAGTGATCCTATCTTTTTTAAAAAGTTCGAAATGGTCTCAACTTGTGAAAATCGAGTCAAGTTAATCATTTTTTGTTACAGTGTCAAAATTTTAACAGTGCAAGTGCCTCCTGGACAAAACATAATGAGGTGTCCACTTTTTGTGATTGTGTGACACTGTGAGGTTAAACGACGGAGACTGGTTCTCTACCACAAATTTTCTTCAACGAGACGTTGATCAAAGGGCTGGTGACGCTGAACTCGCTGCAGAACAACAGGGAGTTCGGCCGGAGAGTGGCAAAGATCGCTCTGATTTTGTCCTGCAATAGAAGAATTCCTCGATCTGGTGCCACCTGGGGAAGCACTAACAAAATCATTCTTCTTCGAAGAAGTGGTAACGCCATGATGGCCTTTTCCACTGCCACCGTGTTCGGGACCTCTCAATTACTTCCTAGGGAGTTTAGTGAATATCTTATTGAACATAATTCATCAAACAAACATGGAACAACCCTTACCCTTTTTTATGGTGGTTTTTTGGTTTCGTTATAGTGGCACATGGAGGAGGAAAGTGTGATCTGGTTGTTAGGAAGAAGTTGGTAGCCTTAGCGGTGGTTTGAGGTGTTGACGGCGGCGGTTTGTGGCTCAATCGTTTCTGGAGGTGGAAGATGAAGCTGATGTGGCAAGCAATTTTTTTTTTAAATTCAAAATTGACATGTTATATTGCCTCAATGTGTCACGTATAAGAACAAGAGGACAACTCATTAAGTTTTGGCCAAGGAGACAACTGCATCGTTAAAATTTTGACACCGTAACCAAAAAGGATTGACTTGACCTGATTTTTCATAAATTGAGACCGCTTCGAACTTTTTAAAAAAGGTAGGACCACTTTAAATAATCCTCCTCTTTGGAGGGATCAAAAGAGATATTAATCCTATTTTTTTAATGAAACTCATATCTTAATTGTGATTAATAGAATACATGGCATTGCACCCTCACGCGCTCTTCTAATACTTTTCTCACTTGTTCTTCCAATACTTTTCTCACTGGACTGTCATAAGGCAGAGAAAGTGAAGGGCTTTTATTTTTACATAATTAAATTACTAAAGTGGCATACTTTAGAAAATTAAGTGATGTAAGGAAATTTAAGTTAATTTGATTAAATGTTGAATTTCTAAAGTCATATTTCATAATGTATACTTGATATAATTCCCTCTCTCTTTTTTTCTCTGCCAAGGGATTGTAAATTTGGGATAGGATCGTGATATTCTAACAACGCATTTTTGACAACAAATTGACAACGCCACGTGTCAGCTTTCTATTGGCCCATTTTCAATTTATTTATTTTTTAAAACTGATTTGAAAAAGGGGTTAGGAGTGGACATTTTCATATTCCCAAGTGCCCTCTTCCATTTCAGCACTTTCTCCCCTTCTTCCTTAGCACGTTCTCCTCTCTCCTACCTCCTCCTCCATTTTAGGCTTTTCGTTTTCGTTTGAAGCTTTTTGTATCTCTCTCCATTTTTTGAAGGCGTCAAAGTGGTCAGTGAGCGTTCTCTGTGGACGTTGAGGAAGTTCCTTCGTCGTTGGGTTTCTCTCTTGCGTTGGAGATTATGGTTGGGTGTCGATTTCGTGGAAGTTCTTACCTTTTTTGTGCAATGGGTTCATTCGGTGACAATGGTTCTTCGAAAAAGGTACGAACTTTATCCCTTCATTGAGGAAGTTTCTTCGTTTGTGTCAATGATTTCGTCTAGTGACATTGCTTCTTCGAACAAGGTATGTAATTTTTCCCTTTTGCGTATTCGTATTTTGTGATTGTATTTTTGGTTGTTGTTTGTGATTTTAGGGGTTTTTGATTGGGTTTGTTCTTTAGGGTTGTGATTTGTGTTTGTTGGTTTGTTTTTTTGTGCAGTTATTTGTTCGTCATTCATTGAAAACCAAGTTTGTTGGTGGTTTTAATGAAATTTTGAGTGAGGAGCACAAGTCCATTATTTCGAAGGAGGAATTTACAGCCATGAAACCGTTATGAAGGAAGGAGTACGCCTGAAGCGTTTCAAAAGCAAAGCCAGTAGAACTCCATACACTAGATATAGTCCAAAACTAGATTGATTTATGTAATTTGTGAATAGTGCAGTATTTAGTAACTGTAGAAGTATGGATAACTGTATTTCAAACAATTATTTTGATTGTTAATAAAGAAAGTGGTTATTCGAATTGTGATTGCTATTTTCATTCCATTTGTTGTTTGGTAGTATTGTTTAATATTCATCCTTTGTGATTGTTATAACAAATGTCCAGTTCTGTCACCCCTATGTGGATGGAAGACCAATTGTAATCGCTTACCAGTGAAAAACACTGGTAAGGACTCACGGGGATTGCTTAAGCCATGGCTGGGAAGCGCTCATGAACTTTTGGTACAAAATGAGATTTTTTCACTGGTAATCGATTACAGGGACCTTGTAATCGCTTACTAGTGAAAAAATCTCATTTTATACTAAAAGTTCATGAGCGCTCCCCAGCCATGGCTTAAGCGCTCCCCGTGAGTCCTTACCAGTATTTTTCATAAGTTTTGTGGATTGATCAACCCTGTTGGCCATTGTTGAAGGTGTCCACAACAAGAAATTTCAAACTTGGTTAGTCCTATGTGTTGGGAAGACGCACTAAGGGTGTTTCAAGGTTGACAGATGAGGTCTTGCACCATTGACACAGATCTGATGCAGTGGTAATCGATTACAGGGGCCTTGTAATCGATTACCAATGAAAAAAATTCAATTTTGTACCAAAAGTTCATGAGCGCTCCCCAACCATTCTTAAGCGCTCCCCGTGAGTCCTTACCACTGTTTTTCAAAAGTTTTCTGGATTGATCAACCCTGTTGGCCATTATTGAAGGTGTCCACAACAAGAAATTTCAAACTTGGTCAGTCATGTGTGTTGGGAAGACCCTCTAAGGGTGTTTCAAGGTTGACGGATGAGGTCTTGCACCATTGACACAGGTCTGATCCAGTGGTAATCGATTACAAGGACCATGTAATCGCTTACCAGTGAAAAAAATCCCATTCTGTACCAAAGGATCAGGATCGCTCCCCAGCCATGGCTTAAGCGCTCCCGTGAGTCCTTACCAGTGTTTTTCTAAAGTTTTTTAGATTGATCAACCCTGTTGGCCATGGTTGAATGTGTCCACAACAAGAAATTTCAAACTTGGTCAGTCCTATGTGTTGGGAAGACTCACTAAGGGTATTTCAAGGTTGACAAATGAGGTCCTGCACCCTTCACACAAGACTCATCCACTTGTAATCGATTACAGGGACCTTGTAATCGATTACAGGGACCTTGTAATCACTTACCAATGAAAAAATCTCATTTTGTACCAAAAGTTCATTAGCGCTCTACAGCCATGGCTTAAGCGCTCCCCATGAGTCCTTACCAGTGTTTTTACAAAGTTTTCTAGGTTGTTCAACCCTATTGTCCATGGTTGAAGGTGTCCACAACAAGAAATTTCAAACTTGATCAGTCCTATGTGTTGGGAAGACCCACTATGGGTATTTCCAGGTTGACAGATGAGGTCTTGCACCCTTCACACAGGACTCACACTTGTAATCGATTACAGGGACCTTGTAATCGCTTATCGGTGAAAAAATCCCATTTTGTACTAAAAGTTCATGAGCTCTCCCCAACCATGGCTTAAGCCCTCCCCATGAGTCCTTACCAGTGTTTTTCCAAAGTTTTCTGGATTTATCAACCCTATTGGCCATTGTTGAATGTGTCCACAACAAGAAATTTCAAACTTGATCAGTCCTATGTGTTGGGAAGACCCACAAAGGGTGTTTCAAGGTTGACAGATGAGGTCCTGCACCCTTCACACAGGACTCATGCACTTTTAATCGATTACAGGGACGTTGTAATCGATTTCCAGTGAAAAAATCCCATTTTGTACCAAAAGTTCTTGAACGCTCCCCAGCCATGGCTTAAGCACTCCCCATGAGTCCTTACCAGTGTTTTTCCAAAGTTTTCTAGGTTGATCAACCCTATTGGCCATGGTTGAAGGTGTCCACAACAAGAAATTTCAAACTTGGTCAGTCCTATGTGTTGGGAAGACCCACTAAGGGTATTTCAAGGTTGACAGATGAGGTCCTGCATCCTTCACACAGGACTCACACACTTGTAATCGATTACAGGGACCTTGTAATCGCTTACCAGTGAAAAAATCCCATTTTGTACCAAAAGTTCATGAGCGCTCCCCAACCTTGGCTTAAGCGCTCCCCATGAGTCCTTACCAGTGTTTTTCCAAAGTTTTGTGGATTGATCAACCCTGTTGGCCATTGTTGAAGGTGTCCACAACAAGAAATTTCAAACTTGGTCAGTCCTATGTGTTGGGAAGACCCACAAAGGGTGTTTCAAGGTTGACAGATGAGGTCCTGCACCCTTCACACAGGACTCATGCACTTGTAATCGATTACAGGGACCTTGTAATCGCTTACCAGTGAAAAAATCCCATTTTGTACCAAAAGTTCAGCAACGCTCCTCAGCCATGGCTTAAGCGCTCCCCATGAGTCCTTACCAGTGTTTTTCCAAAGTTTTCATAATTGATCTACCATGTTGTCCATGGTTGAAGGTGTTCCTTTTTTACACAACTTCCATGCAATCAACAACAACCAATTTAGTAAACATATTGTTTTAGTTCTAGTCCTCATCAGTACAAGGACAAATCAATTCTCAAAAACAGACCCAACAAGGTGATCAATAAACTCACTCAACCAAAAACACAGACAACGAAAATGAATATTAAGAATAATTAATGAGGAATATTATACTCATATTGATTTTTTGTCTCAGAAGTTGACATGTACATAGAATCAAACAATACACTTTTAATAGTATAATTTTGTACAATGTCTATTCATTTCCTATAAAAGAAGAATCTAAACCAAGAATACTTTTCTAATGCTATAGTAATCCAAAATGTTGCAGCGTTTGAATTCTTTGGACATTGGAGAACAATTCATTACTTGGTGGCGAGAGTGGAGGGGATGGCGGTGGGCGACTTCGAGGCCCCCCTGTCGAAGACGAAGTCCTAAGTTTCTTGTGAGCGCGATCTGCCATTTGGGGTTATTAGGGTTTTGAAAGGGGGTAGAAGGTTAAATGGGTTGAAGGTTATTAGGTCTTTGAAAGGGGGAAGTAGGTCACATGGGTATTTATTTCGAATGGGGTAGTGGGTGATAGCAGAAACTGTCAGCGGAACCCACGAAGGAACAACAACGACAGCGAAAATATGAAACCTTTTGAGAAAAGACACCAACGGTGGACCCAAGCGAGACTTCCTCTGAGCACTTCAATGGCGGACAAAGGACTTCCTGTAGAGAATAGATCGACCCAAGCACCAAAGAACAACGATGAAGAAAAAGGACTTCGGTGGCGGAGCGAGAGTTTCGAATGGTGGAGCGAGAGTTTCAAATGGTGAAGCGAGAGTTTCGAATGGTGGACTTCAATGACGGTGGCAAGTCGAGAGTGTCTCGAGTGTTTAGAATGGTGGAGAGAAAATGGTGGAGTCAAACTTTGGAATGAGAAAACTTGGGAGAGAGAAATTGGAAGAGATGAAGGCGCGAACAAATTTTCCTCACAATATCCTTCCAAAAATGCCCTTCGTTTTTCATTTAAACCTATTTAAAAAACCATTTAAAACAACAAATGACAGAACGACACGTGTTATTGTCAATTTGTTGTTAAATGGACGTTGTTGAAGAAACGTTTTCGTTTGGGATATAATAAAGTATTTGAGTTTCACTCGCATGTTTTCTCCACCGCTACTGACAAATCAAGACATCACGCGCGTGAGGGTACTTTCAGTACGGAAAGAGATTTTTTTGCAATTTTTTTTAAGGAGGTATTATTACGAAGAAAACTGCTAATTTTATGTAAAAAACAAAAGAACACGTAATTCATATCAGAAAAAAAAATGCTAATTACTACCGAGATTTTTCCTGATAGGGCACATTACTATGACTTTGGACATTTTTTATGATCCTTAACAGTATAAAGTGTTGTTAGAAATATTTGTTATTATAAACAAAATATCTTTATGTTAAGAATTTAAACTATTTCCCTATTTGGAAAACATAGCTCTTTTCATCTCACATCAACCTACAAAGAGTGGATACTTTTAGAATCGGTGAAAATTGTCAAAAAAACTATTTGAAATTTTTAGGATTGTTAAGATATGGGATATGTAAAAGATATATATATATATATATATATATATATATATATATATATATATATATATATATTATTATTATTATTATTGAGTTCCCTATTTTTTATTACTTGTCTTAAATGGGTTTTCTAGTTTAGATTCTTAATTTTTAAAAATTGACTTAATCAGGTGTTTATAGTTAATGTCGTATTAACGCTATTAAAGGAGTGTCGTTATCAGTTCATGATTTATATTTTTTAATTAATTTTTATTTTTATTTTTTTAATTATTTTATATTTTTTAAAAATAAAATTTCATCACATATTAAACTAACATTATATCATGTGACAATTTATCAACTCCAAATTAAAACAAAAATTAATTTATATATACCAATATTTTTATTAAAATTTATATTTTTACTAAATATTCTTAATAAGATTAAGTTTATTTATATTTATATTTAGTTAATTATATAAATGTTAATTATATTATTTAAATATACCTGTAAGAGTTAAAAAACATGACACAGTGAACAAACTATGTTGATTTTTGAAATGAGGTATCTCAATGAACAAATTAATGACATGAAATTTTATTTATTTAAAACAAAAAAGTTTAAATATCTATGTCATTAATTTGTTCCAAGACATAATGAATTTACATACGGAACTGTACATGTGAATTTAAATTCGTATAGAAGACAGCTATTATATAAGAAAGTTATAAACGGATTTTAAAAGAGACGTTATATACAAATATTACATACGGTTTTTTATATACGAACTTTCCGTATATAAATTTCATATATAAGATTGACGCATGGTGACGGGAAAATTACCTAAGGATAGGATCCGTCTATAACTCATATTATCCGTATGTAGTTAGAATCAAGTGTTATCTACGGATATTATATACGGATCTGAGAAATAATTATTTTTAAAAAATGTATTTCTGATTAAGTGGAAGCTTGATCTCATTTCTGAACCTCGAGTTTTCCTCTCTTTCTCGATCCCTCGAGATTTCTTCTCTCTCGAACCATCTTGCTTTCCTTTCTCTTTCAATGAAGAGTTTTCAGAGTGACAAAATGTACAAAAAGAATAGTGAAGCTTTCATGAGCTTATATTTTGCCTCTTTGATTTTCTTTTCTTTAGTTCTTGTGAATAAACACTTATAAACTCTTCTTTCTCTTCAAGAACAAACAATGTGGGACTCTCCATGGCTTGGTCTTAAAAAGAAAAAAAGAGAAACTGGGCGTCCTAGGCATGTAGCATTAGATAGCATAGCTAGCTTTCATGTTTTGAACTATAGGAGAACTAGTTGGCTTATAAACCTTTTGGAGTGGAGAGATTTGAGCAATGTGGGACTCAAAAGCCACTCAAAAGTCCCACATCTTCTAGATCTAGCTTCCAAGCTCACTCCAAAGGATATATAAGAAGACTTAGGGGTCTTCTTTTGTACACTTACCTTGAATCAATTGAATTTTGAGTTGATTTACACTTTGGTAATCTTCTTTTGAGATAGTATTTTGTCTCCAAAGTTCCTATTTTGGGCAGACCTTATCTTGCTCAAGCAAGTGATGGCCCTCATGCTTATCTTGGAGCTTCCTTCTTGGAGCTTTCTTCAAGTGGCGTATCTTCGAATCATAAGTTTTCTCTTCTCTACTCTTTTTCGCTTTTATTTTTTGTCCATTCTCTTAAATGTCTCTTAGAATATTCTCTTTAGGTATGCACTTCCCCATCAGGTGGTATGCCTGTAGATTGTGCTTTGGTTATTCTTTGTCTCTCTCTCGAATTGTGACCTTCATCAAACACTATGGTTGGGGCTCATTGTTTGGTACGGTGTCTTAGTTGGGTGCTGAGTAGCTTAAACTGGTAAGTAAACCAAACCCTAATGCTTAGTAATTGTTTAATGATGAAAATCGCAAACTCTAATTTCGTTTTTTTGTGTTTTATTTGACATATTTTTTGTTCATGTCGCACCCGAGAAGAAGTTTGAATGGGTATGTTTCCTATATTCTTGAACTTCACAAAACATGAATCAATATCAATTGCTTATGTTGACTGATGTGTTACCTTTTGTTTTCGGATACTATGACATGGATGGACCGCTGGTATCTCAAGCAAAGGTATGGACACTTATCTTAAATCTCTCTATAATTACAGTTCAAAATTATGCAAAGGACATTAGTTAGCACGAGAGTTACCTATTTTGGTAGTTCGTTTTGCATGTTACTGGTCAGGCATGATGATTGATTCGATCAATTGTATCAACTACAACACAAAGCATAAAGTTTATCTGTTTTTGGCTTGTTTCTTAGTTATGCATTTGTCTCCCTGGATTATGCTATCTTTAATATATTTTCAATGAAATTCATCTCAATCACTTTCTTGAATGATAAATGTGTGATTCATCTAGAAAACATTGCAATCTTTTAAGTTATAGCTTAATGTGAAACTGTTATTGTCCACAGAGGTTGCTGGCAAAGTATGGATCTCTAATCTCAGTGGTCACCATCGTGGTGCTGTTTGTATACTTGGTAGCTACTCCATCAAAATCCAGCACAAAAGGAAGCAAGAAGAAGCGTTAATGGTTGGCAAATTAGTGCATTTGCAATCAGACACTTGGGAGGCTAGATCATGATATTTTGACAGCGGTCAGTTTTTACCTGGTTGTTAGACTTTTTTTGAATGAATGGTTAAATGAGTTAGTGAGAGAAGAACAACTTAATTTCTTGACGGCATATAAACAGATGTTTTTGGTTCTCACTGGATGGAATGTACTTTTAGCTAGCTAAAGTGTTTAAATTACCTGATCTCCCACCTATTTTGCTTTTACCTTTACACTGTCACTGCACGTGGCATAATGTTAAACTTATACATTGCAAAATTTTATTTAAAAAATAAAAAATTTAAAATTTAAAAAAATATTTTAAAAAATTAAAAAAGTTATAAAGTGACACCTTCTTTAACTGTGTTAGTACGATATTAATGGACTTGATTACGTCAGTTTTTTAAAAATAAAAACCCAATTAAAAATAATTGACATTTGAGACGAGCAGCAAAAATAAAAGAATGATTTAACCAAAAAGATACAGTTTACAAGATAAATTTGTTATTTTATTTTATTCATATTATATATATATATATATATATATATATATATATTTATATATATATAAAAATAAAGTAAAATGCAATAAATAAATCTAAATAGTAATTAAATATATTTTTATTTTTATACACAAGATATTTATAAATGGAAATTTTTTCTAAAAAATAATTTAAATAAAAAAGGTATTAAACAAATATGTTCAACATTCTTCTTTTCTTAATAGTTGTTTATTTGAATCTCAAATCATCAAACAAATTGATTTTTCTTCTTTTCATGCTTGATTTTCTCCTTTTTCTTTTGTTTGTAATTTTTCTTTTATCAACATCATCTTCTTTGTTTATTGTAGATTCCATGGTAGTAGCATTAGATCTTTGATGAATGTCAAAATGTGGGTTTCCATCTATTTTCTCTATTTGCATATAAAATATCTTCAAGAGATGTTAATCTTCTTTTAATTTTATTCTTTCTTTTATATTATCTTTATATTATCTTTATTTTGTAGTCAATTTCTCCTTTATCAAATCCAAAACAAATATGTTGTCTTTCATATGAACTTTGAGTACTTCTATGTTATTTGTATCACTAACCACACAAAAATTGTTTTCAAAGGACACTTTGAGTACTTCTATTGTTCATCACATAACACTAGAATTGTGGAGTCAAGAAATGCAAAATTTCTTGAGAATGACTTGGTTAGTGAGAGTGATCAATTTCCAAACATTGGGAATGAAAGGGATCATTATGAAGCTCAACCCTCTAGCTCAAGTTATAGATTGGTTGTCATTCACACCCCTTAAACACAAATGGGTGTTAGACAAAAAATAATTTAAGCTTCACAACCTACTGAAAATGACCTTACAGATCAAGTTGCTAATGAGGAACAAAAAGATGATGTTGAACAACCTATTGAACAGTTTCTTGAGCAACAAGTTCCTCAAGAAAATAAAGAGGCAACATTAAGAAGATCTACTAGAGTTAAAAGGCCAGCAATTCCTAATGATTATATAGTGTATTTGCAAGAAGTTGACTACAATATTAGAGCTGCAAATGATCCTGAAACGTTTTCACAAGCCATGAGTTCTAAAGAATCAAACCTATGGTATGATGCCATGAAAGACGAGATGGATTCTATGGCAACCAACAAAGTCTGGGATAAAATCCATTGGATGTAGATGGGTCTTTAAAACCAAGAAAGACTCAAAAGGCAACATTGAGAGACATAAGGTAAGACTTGTTGCCAAAGGGTTCACTCAGAGAGAAGGAATTGACTACATAGAGACTTTTTCTCCTGTATGTAAGAAAGATTCCTTTCGATTAATTATGGCATTAGTAGCTCATTTTGATTTTGAGTTACATCAAATGGATGTGAAAACAACATTCCTTAATGGTCATCTGGAAGAAGAGGTTTACATGAAACAACCTGAAGGTTTCTCTTCTAAAGACAATGAGCATTTAGTTTGCAAGCTTAATAAATCCATCTATGGCTTAAAACAAGCCTCCCGCCAATTGTATCTAAAATTTCATGATGTTATGACTTCATTCGGTTTTGAAGAAAAAGCCATGGATCAATGTATATACCAAAAGGTGGGAGTAAGATTTGTTTCCTTGTATTATACGTGGATGATATTTTTCTTGCAACCAACGATAAGGGTTTGCTATATGAAGTGAAACAATTTCTCTCAAAGAACTTTGACATGAAGAATATGGGAGAGGCATCTTATGTCATTGGCATTAAGATCCATAGGGAAAGATCTCGAGGCATTTTGGGTTTGTCTCAAGAGATCTATATCAACAAAGTTTTAGAGAGGTTTAACATGAAGAATTGTTCACCAAGTGTAGCTCCCATCATGAAGGGTGATAAACTCAATCTGAATCAATGTCCGAAAAAATGATTTTGAGCGGGAACACATGAAGAATATTTCATATGCTTTAGCTATTGGAAGCCTTATGTATGCACAAGTTTGCACTAGACCTGACATTGCATATGTTGTTGGAGTTTTGGGAAGATATCAGAGTAATCCAGGTGTTGACCACTTGTTTTGAGGCTACCTCGCATGGTGTATGGTTGAAGAGTTTCATTTCTGGGCTTAGAGTTGTGGACTTTATTTCTAGGCCATTAAAGTTGTACTGTGACAACTCTGTTGCGGTGTTTATGGCTAAGAACAATAAAGTGGATGTCGAAGTAAGCACATTGACATCAAATACTTAGCTATCAGAGAATGTGTTAAGAAAAAGAAAGTGGTCATTGAACACATAAGCACTAAGTTGATGATTGTTGATCCTTTAACTAAAGGCATGCCACTAAAGAATTTTAAGGATCATGTAGTGCAAATGAGACTTGGTTCCATGATGTAATTTCATTATCAGTACATTTGTTATTTTCAATGAAACTCTTATTCAGTTTGATGTTTTTCTCATATGTTTTTGTGCACATTTATTTTGAGAAGATATCATTTAGTTTTGATCTAGCATAGACATATGGTTTATGTATTAAGTTGAGAGCTATTGTTGATAGAAATATATATTGTGGTACATGGAAGATAACACTCACTAGGACCTATCACCATGACTCTTGTCACTTATTATGGTTAATAATTGACTAAATGGACCAAGTGGGAAAATGTTAGCATTATTTTAATTATAGAATAAATATTATAGCATTTTAAGTTCTTAATTTTTTAAGGAACATAAAGTGGTCCATTAAGTCATTATTTTTATCTTTTTAACTGCATAGAGGTTGTGGAGCAATTATTATATTATTTAAAGGTAAAGTCCAGCCCATTATTTGTGAACCTGTGATGACCAGACTTTATATAAAGGGAATGTGTTACTCTCAGTTTTGATCACTAAGCCTACTCCTCTATTCAGAAAAACACACCATCGAGTTTGAGTGAGTTAAGGTTTAGAAAACAAAGTTGTATCTGTGTTGGGATTACAAAATTACAATGGCAGAAGGTCCGCACATTATTCTTTCATTCTTGCTTCCGTTGTTCTTGATCTGAATGTGTTACTGTGATAATTATACTACATGTTTAGATCAATTTTACTCTGCTCTAAATTTATCATATTTCTCATGATAAAGTAAAATACTTTTCATCATATTAATTTTTATTGTTATTATACTTATAAGACATGTATCTCATTAATCTTTACTTTTGTTACATAGTTTAGAAACATAGAAAAAAATAAAAGAAGAGCAAAACAGAGTGCAGTGAAGTATACTGATTCGTATAGTAACAAACTAAAATTACTCAATACTTAAAAAACGTACTCCATATATTTATTTTTTGGCGAATAAATACTTATCTGGTACTGATCAATTACAAGAAAAACTAAATAATGTTTTCATTAATTAAGCCTATTTAATTCTATTATTCTATTTTAAAAATATTCTGATATTAAAATTTGATGAAAAGAATAAATAAAGCAATAAGAAATAACAATATTTTTAAAACAATACCGTTAAATCATTAAAAAAAAGTATATTAAAATTCACAAAACTTTATTATGTACGTATTACAAGTAGATAAGAAGAAACAGGGGGGACTCCAAACATGAGCATGGTGGGCAGTATATAAAAGGTATCCAGAATCAGAATTTAGAAATTGATTAAATTAAGAATGATTCCACAAAGGATGATTTTAAAAATTGAAGTTTATTTATTTGTTTAACGATTCATTATTTATTAATCTTGATATTTAATGGGCTCCCACTTCCCAGAACCTCTTGCCACGCCACTTCGGAGCCTTTCCATTTGCTTTGCCAGAGAGAGAGAGAGGAGAGAGAGATTTGAATCGAGTGGTATTCCAACGTTGAAAGCATTCACCAGAACACTCTCACACACACAAACAAAGGTTTCTCCTAAAGTCTTCTCTCTTCTCTTATATCTGTCTTTATATTGGCCTTCTTCATGTGACAATTTGGGAGCTTCAAGGTTTCTGGGACAATTTTCTTCGCAATAATTAAGGTATGTATGTTTTTCATGTGAACTGGAACTGTGTCGTCTAAGGAAGTAGTAGCTATAGTATTATACAATGAATATACTTATGTTTCTCTAATCAGCTTCTTCACGAGTTCTTATTCATATTGATTTCAAGAACTCCTCCGTGTTTTGTTTGGATAGCTAAGTTGGCGGTTGAGATTTGCGTGGAGATACTTCGCGGCTCCACTGTAGTTGCAGTGCGTCGCCGTTTCTGTTGACTGTTTCATAGTGTTATATATTATATTTTAAAGTGGAAAAACAAAACAAGCTACTCTACTGTCTTTCTGTTATGCTTCTGTTCGCCGTGTAAAATATGCCAAAATCAATTAGTGGATACAGGACATCGATTTGAGAGCTTGTGGTCTGTGTTGTGTGTCTTCTTTTTTTTTTTTTCTTTTTTTTATCAACAAAACTTAGAAACAACTCTATATCTTCTGATGCTATTCTTTAATTCTTTTAATTAAAATTAAATCTGAAATTTCGTATGGGTAGTTTATACTATATTAAAAACAAACTTTTATCCTGATGTCATGGAATTAAAATTTTCTTATTTTAACTGAGGAATATAATCAACACTAAGTTTTGCCATTTTTACTAATGACACGTTTAATTTGTATGGTCAAACAAATTTGATTTTTTTATTCTATATTCTTTCGGTTGCCGTGTAACGGATTCTTTCTTGCTCTCTTTATCAAATATTAGTTTTGTTTGCAATATTCTGACAGTGCTCCACGAGTTTTTATAATGGAATACAGATTTTTTTGTTACATGAACTCGGAACCTATCTAAGTGGGATGTCAATAGTGAGAAACTTTTATTTTTAGTCTCTTTTATTCTTTATGACTTTAGAACGTGGAGACTAAAAAAGTTTAAAAAAAATAGTACTTATAAAAAATAAAAGAGATTAAAATGGTTTGCACCGACACAAAAGTTATTTTGTATGTATAAAAGATAAAAGCTAAAGTGTTTATTTCTGTACACTAAACGAACAGTTAAACTTTATATTTTTATTTCATTAAACTCTTCCTTGTTTTCGGTTCTACGTTCGAAAAGTTAAGCGTCATGATCCATGTTCGAAAGTAGTTCATTCTCTCTGGTATTGCTCAACTTGTAACTTGAATGATGGCTTTGTCTTAACTCGCCTCAGCCACAACTAATTCTTTTTCGGCGAAGCCAACTTTCTCATCTCACCATCTTCAAGACTCTCTAACACAAGGATGAACATAAATGCATCCATAAATTTTAGCTATTTATGTCTAATTATAATTTTCTGTGAAAAAAGTAGATATATCTGAACCAGTTATATTCTTAATTTATAATTAATTTGTTTTTCTAATTTTAGAATATGTCGTTGGTTAGAGTCATCGTCAAGTTGGATTGCGGGGACCCTTTCAGATTTTGAAATAATCTTAGATAATGGGGTGATGGCAATTGGCATGGTACGTTGTGGGATGAGTGAAATGACAAGGAAAGCAAAATAGAAATTAGGATTCTGGTTGCAAATGGAATCAAGTCTTTATGGCACATTTGTATGGTTTTTGCTTTTTTGGCTCAAGAATCTATTTTTCTTACTCACCAAAGCGTAAGCTACCTTTGAGCACCACATCACAAAATGGGTTCTTCTGGAAGTTAAATATTAATTTCGTTTGAAAATTCAAACTCTTCTCAAAGACACCTTTCAATGGGTCCTTTTTAAGAGTGGATTTGGTTGTTGTAAAGATTGAGCTAAATATATGACCTTTTTTGTTTTCTTTTTCTATAACCCCGTTTCGGTGCATATTGATTTGTTTGCCCCCAAACACATACTAGTTATATTTCTTTTTATTGCATTTCATGAAAGTTGGTGGAACGGGATGATTCTGGAATGAGACGAATCTGTATCAAATGGGAAAGAAAAATTTTGATAAGAAAACTTGAAAAATGATCAGATTCATTCAACTACTATCTACATAATCCAAATCAACTTGGTGGAAAGTTTGTGAAGCAAAATGCTTTTTTGGGTGTGCTCAAAAGAAAAAAAGTAAAACACTTTTGCTGATGCCGTGATTCTCCAGGCATTCTTGTTGTTGACTCTTTATTCTTTCTCCCTCTCCGAACTTTTGCTAATACAATGCACATGGAACACTCAGCATTCACCTTATTCCTAATATCATGTTCAAAGGTCAAGAGAAGGAGCATGCAGAATCTTAGATTCTGCTGTAGCTTGATGTGGTGAGTCAGTGAGTGACTGAAACGTTGTACTGATCGATTTACTGCCTTATACTGTTTGGCACCCACAACATAAGAGAGGGAGAGTTTCGGTCTGATATGATAAGAATCAAGAATAACCAGCATAGAAATGTAGTCCATTATTGTAAAGTGTGACTGTGATATTAAACAGAGTCATCATGGAATAATTACTCGTGTGAAAACTATTAAATTGAAAAATATGCTAGGAACTGACGAACTGTTGTTTCCTTCTCTTCTGTGCATCCCTAAAATGATAAATTTTGTCTTTGATGTACTGTTTTTTTATCTGCATGTTTTCCATGGTCATGCAGGAAAACGAAGCACCCCCATTGACTGGCGAAGTTGATTAAATGGCTAAAGTTTGTTGGCCATATTTTGATCCTGAGTATGAGAACTTCAGCAATAGAATGAACCCACCAAGGTTTACTAAATTATTCTCTGGAATTACAAGTTCGCTTTTAAACGGTCAGCAAATTAATGAAGATGGGATCACTGATCATAATCATCATAAAATCAATTCTAGAGTTGATTTTAATGGATATTTAACCATTTTATCAAAAGAAAAATTCCCTAAGTGTCACTTAACTGCATTTACTTACTAAACAAGAATGGAACAGAATATAAATTTAAAAAGGCTGCTTTAATTCCTCACTTGCTTTTGTTAAAAAGAAAAAGAGATAATCAACTCAATCCCATATGGAGTAAAGGGCTCAATACCTTGTAGAATTGGGGTTTATGGCTTTATAGAACCATTAAAAAAATGACTGGTTGACGATGAACTCTATTTACAACTTTGCAGGGTCTCTGTGGACAATACCAGTTGTCATGACTGTACACTGATCAAGGTATAATTTAAAAAAACAAAAATTGTGACTATTTTTTCCTGACCACCTTGTGAGTTGTGATTTGGCCATTGAGTTTCTTAGGAGGCCGAGCTTCTGCTATTTAAAGTTTTCTTGAACTGTTGAACCTAGAGCTTTGATTTTTTATTTATGTTCCAAGCACATAATATTTCAAACCTTAAATAAAATGAGATTTCAGTCAAAATCGTAGTCAAACTTAATTTCAAGTGATCAACAGAAAATTCTCACTAGCCTTTGCAGAAGTAGTGACACAAATTCAACAGATAAAATTCGCTGTCAAAATTTGTGCTCTGTATGCTGAAAAGTTTATTCCTTTTAAATGATACACCATATGATACTCACAGCATTGTCATGAGATCACCATTTTTCATATTTCTAGAAAGAATCTTTTATATTTGGAGATTAGTGAATGCAATATGTTACTATAGTGTTTTCCTCTACTAATCTAATTTTACCATCCTCTCCCTATAAAAAAATAAATAAATAAATTACAGGTTGATAGTGTTAACAAACCAGGAATTCTGCTGGAAGTGGTGCAAATCTTGACCGACCTTGACTTCATAATTACAAAAGCTTACATATCTTCTGACGGTGGTTGGTTTATGGATGGTATGTTGTGGCTAAATTGAACATTAAAAACCACTCAGATGTGTCCGTTCATGCTTCTTGTTGTTATTATCTTAACTCAAAGCGGGCAGCAATAAAAAACTTTGGCTGCTATATTAATGTAACCATGAGAACATCATCCCCCGTTGTTCTCTTTGCATGATTTCTTGGAAAGAAAACGTGAACTTGTAGTTAGTCTAAAATTGTCAATAAAAAGAGTTTTAGACAAACAACATAGTATTTCATGCTAACATGTGTCCAAGCCCTCTGTTCCTAAATCAGATGTTCAGCAGCTAACTTGTTCGCCTAATGAAATGCAGTATTTCATGTCACGGATCAGCAAGGAAGAAAGATAACGGACAGCAAAACCATCGACTTCATTGAAAAGGTAAATATCAACCCTTTTTCTTGAACTAACTAATCTGATATAATTTTTATATTTAATATACCTATTCACAACGTGAAAACCTTAAATTATTGGTGAAAATTGAAGTAGCACAATACTCTCGAACGTATACAAATAAACTAAATAAGGGAGAAAGTTTTGAAGAGTAACTTTGTCTCGAAAAACAGTCATGATTGAGAAGGTTCATTTTTTTCGTTCCTTAAAAAACCTTGACTGTTTTATAAATCAGATAAGTCATATAGATATTACTCATAAATGTTGAAGAAAGTAAGAAACCAGTGATCAGATTCCCGTACTGAAAACCACCAATCGGCTCACTCTATCATTTCCATAACTGCATACAGTATAACACCTATATAGTAAAGCATATCAAATACTAAGAGCTACTTGATAACAGTTTTTCTTACAATAGGCTCTAGGACCAAAGAGCCAGAGCACAGAGGGGGTGAAATTTTGGCCAAGCAAAAGGGTGGGAGTGCATTCTGTCGGTGATCATACAGCCATTGAACTGATAGGCAGAGACCGCCCTGGTCTCTTGTCTGAGATTTCAGCTGTTCTTGCCAACCTCCATTTTAATGTTTTTGCAGCAGAAGTATGGACTCATAACAGGCGAATTGCTTGCGTTCTTTATGTCAATGACGCTACAAACCGAGCTGTGGACGAGCCAAACAGATTATCTTTAATGGAGGAGCAGCTTAACAACATCTTACGTGGATGTGATGGTGAGAAAGTTGCTAGGACTAGTTTCTCCATGGGTTTCACCCACATGGATCGGCGGCTGCACCAAATGTTGTTTGCTGATCGGGATTATGAAAGTTATAGAGTAGCACGAGAC
This sequence comes from Vigna reflexopilosa, assembly GCA_027742785.1. Classification (NCBI taxonomy): domain Eukaryota; kingdom Viridiplantae; phylum Streptophyta; class Magnoliopsida; order Fabales; family Fabaceae; genus Vigna; species Vigna reflexopilosa. The sequence continues at coordinate 11,943,705 of CM050918.1, forward strand.
GTTAATTGTCCTCTCTCTTTCAGGCCTAAAATCACAATAGAACGTTGTGAGGAGAAAGGGTACTCAGTTGTCACAGTCAAGTGCAAGGATCGGGCAAAACTCATGTTTGACATTGTTTGCACTCTTACTGATATGCAATATGTTGTTTTCCATGCCACAGTTTCATCAGATGGCCCTTATGCATCCCAGGTATACTACATTGGTATTCTGTTCTGCATGTTTATACACTAGAAGTGGTGAGACTCAAGTCGGAAGTGTAAACTAAAAGGGTTAGTTGATGTTGTACTTTTAGGAGTATTTTATTCGACATATGGATGGATGCACACTTGACACTGAAGGAGAGAAAGAAAGGGTCATCCAATGCATTGAAGCTGGTATTCGAAGAAGAGTAAGCGAGGTAACGTTCACATTTGAATTTATTTCTATATTTCTATATGCTTGTTGAACTATTGCAAAAACAAAAACAAAAAGATGATGAACTTCTATTATCAAATCTCCTCTCCCAGTAAGTCTCCCATGCTCTAAGAAGGATATTGGTTTTGTTTGGAAGTTTTCTTGTAATCTTCATTTTAATTATATACATTAATCAGTAAAGTACATGAATTTTAGGAGAGGCTTTACTATTTCTACTTAGTATCTATGTGATTGTACAGTAGAATGTTTTCTGAATTTAACAGAATTAATACATTTTGCATCTGCAGCTACCTACTGGTATTGCTGCACTGGTACGGAAAAATACATGAGCTAAGTTCCACTCAGATTGTATCTGACCATCATATGTCCACTAGTGACAATGATGGGATCTTTTGCCTTCAATAGAGCTTAAGAGTCTATATGCTCCATGTAATATCATCCACTTCCCTACTTCTTAAAAACATATAAAAAAAATCACATAAAGGACGACTAATTATTTTCTTATTCACTTTCATATTCAAATTAAGCCTATCACAAACAGAATAACAGAGTCGTGCAGGGCATGCAGATTATCACGAGTTTAATTATCACATCTACTATCAGTGTAGACATCTTAACATTGCTGTTGACCAATTAGAAATTAACGAAAAAAGTTATCATTTTGGTGATAATGTTAAGAAGTTTTTAGGGAACAGGGAATATATCTGAAGTCTTAGTCTTGATTGTGAACAACAGGGTGTGAGCCTTGAGCTGTGTGCAAAGGATAGAGTTGGGTTGCTGTCTGAAGTAACAAGGATTCTACGAGAGAATGGGTTGACAGTGTGTAGGGCAGGTGTATCAACGAGGGGGGAGCAAGCATTGAATGTGTTCTACGTAAGGGATGCATCAGGGAACCCAGTGGACATGAAAACTATGGAAGCACTTGGCAAAGAAATAGGTAAGACAATGATGGTTGATGTGAAGAAAGTGCCAACCAATGCTAAAGTACCAGAGACTCGACGATGGGCTAAAACCAGTTTCTTCTTTGGTAACTTGTTGGAAAGGTTCTTGACCTGATAAACAATCTTCATTTATTCTCAATGCTTTCTAAAAGACACATCACCATGTACACAAGAATAAGGTTGTTTGTGTCTCAAACCTTGGCTGTGTTTGGACTTTGACCTATTATTAATATCACAATTCAGAACAATGCATTATGTATGTTATTCCACCTTCCACACTTTCTCCATCTTTCATGTATTTTGTTTTACATTTTTACTTTATCTATACCATTGAGTTTTTAAGTCTACTTTCAAAACAAGTAGTTAAAAAGCTAAAAACAAAATTGCTTTAGATGTTTTATCATCGTGTTCAAACTCTCAATTCTAAATTCTGCTTTGTGCCTTACACTACACTCCGTTAGTTGTACGAAGAATATATATATATATATATATATATATATATATATATATATTCTTTTTTGAGAATAAAAATTAAATTATGAACATTGATCAACACAATATTTTCATAATATTTTATTTTACTAGTGATTATAAAAAAATGCTGCTTTCTTACTTTTTAAGTAAGGTTTGCTAAGTCAATGGAAATATTTTTATATGAGCATTTAAAATAAAGAAACGAAATTATTACATAAATATGAATTAATGAGAAAAGTTATGAAGATGTCCAATGATTATTTTCCTTAATTTTGAAGTGGTAATATTTGAGATAACAGTGTCTTTTCCACCTCTCACACCTACAAATCCCCATTTTTTTTATACAGATATATGATATGATTGATGGAATGCACTGAGACGAAAACCTGTGCAAGATTCAGTAATGGTACACATTCCTCACTACAAAGGAATTCACGTCTTTCCTTTGCAAAGACATATTTGGATAAATGAAGAAAAAGATAAGCTTTAAAATCCATGGATTAAAGCTACGCACTTAGGACAAATTGCCGAAAGCTGCAACAACTCAATAATACTAATAATAATAATAATAATAATAATAATAATAATAATAATAATAATAATAATAATAATAAAAATAATAATACCTCACATCTCCACTTGGGCAAACTCTAACCCTTCTCAATTCATTATCATTTCAAATTAAATAAAATTTGTATAAACCTATTTCTTAAAATAAATAATATTTTTATAATTTTTTAATTTTTAACTTTTAAAATATATATATATATATATATATATATATATATACTTAAAATAACAATAAAAATTAAATTTAAAGTGACTAAAGATGAAAAATATTTCCAAAAACAAACTTAATAATAAATTTATAGAGTATTAATACTAATACATCATTAGTTATAAACATATTTTGAAGCAAATTTATACAATATAGACTATAGGGACTATCTTGTATCATTTCATTATTGACTTGCAGGATGAAATCTAAAAGAATAAGTAGGCCAAAATACTTAGGGTGTGTTCACTTGGGATGTTGGGGAGATAATTTGAAGGAGAGTGATTGAGTGGATTTGAGAGATTTAAGGGTGATTTTTTTTGTGTTTATTTGAGTAGATTTAGAGGTAATTGAGAGTGAATTTAGAGGTAAAATTTGTAAAAAATTGATAAAAATTGAAGATTACCAAAATATCCCTAGATATTAAAGTAATATAAAATGTTATTTATTAATGTTATATTTAATTATAAAAATATTTATAAAAAAACCAAAATTATAAATAATTATTATTATTTATTATTATTATTATTATTTATTATTATTATTATATATAAAAGTACTCTTGATGTAGCTGCATCAAAAATAACTTTCCAGGTTTAAAGTTACATGAATAAAATTTATGGATGAGGTACGGAAATGTGTTATTAAATTGGAGGATAAATAAAACTTTTTCCTAAAATCATCTCAAATCTGCACGGATGTAAGAAAATGAGAAAAAGCACTTCTCTCGCAAATCATCGATCGCTCTTAAATCCACAAAAGCAAACATAAAAATCACTTTCTTTCATCACTTGCAAATCCAATGAACAGTCTGTTTATGTTGTGAACATAGCCTTAATCTCATCCTCCCATATTGTTTTTTACTGATTTGCAAATCAGCCTATATAATCAACCTTGCATTGTCATCTCTATTAAAAAAAAAAACTATAAAATCTCATAGGATATCTTTTTACTCTTTGTCTTTACTTAGGTTTATTATTGTCATCCTTACTTTCATGTCTTCTTTTATTACTTTCATTATATATCTTTTATTTATTATTATATTAGAGTTATTACAAAAACTATAGTGAGATTGAAAATATTTATTACTTTATTTTTATTATTATTATTATAAGGCTTAATATTTTTGTAATAAATTTTATTATTATCATCATAATAATAATATTGATTATTAAGACTGAATTAAATTTTAAGTTTTGTATAAATTTTATTATTTCTAATTAAATTCCTATTAAATATTTTGGTTAAATAAATAATTAATTTTTTATATTTTTAATTGAAACTCTATTGTTTAATCTTTTACAATTTGGTGATAAGACCTCGTCATCTTGTTAGTTGATTCTAAAAGTAAAATACATGAGATTTTGTGATTAGTATCAAATAATAGTACTATTAATATAATTATAAATAATTTTTATTATTTTTATTGAAAATGTATTTAATAATAAATAATTGAGGTTGTCACTACCTAAAATAGTATAAGAATTTCATTATTCAATTAAAGTAATATAAATCATTTATTATTTTACATTAACAATAATATCGTTTTATTTAAACACAATATCATATATATGAACACAAGAATCACTCACTCATTAAAAAAAAACATAAAGCACACATACAGTTAAAAATACACAAATTTTAAATACACATTTGATTAAAATAAATATAATAAAAATTTATTTAAGACTTAAAATTTAATTAAACTTGAGTATTATTTTTGTCATTCAATTAAAACAATCATTTTATTATTATAGTTGTTATTATTACTTTTATCATAATTATTTTAATTTTTTTTTGTTATAAACAATTTCATCATTATTGTTATGTTACCATTTCTTATTACCGAAGTTAATATTGTAACATCTCAAAAATTTTGGCATAATACTATAGTAGGAGTTATGATATAATAATATTGTAGGACAGTCATTGGAATTAAAATAATATTTACTGAAGTTCTAAAATACTTAAAATTTACAAAGTTTGCAAAAAGCATAAGTCTATTAACAAAACTTATGAAACATACCGAACGGTTATACCATTAAGATGTATAAACCGGACGATTTACAAAAGATATACATACTCACAACTACTAACCGAACGATCCTAAACTAAATCTTCGGGGTTCTCGCCGTCCAACGCTTATTCAAGTGAACACTCTTCAACTTCTGCTCACATCCAAAGGATGATCCTTGCAAGAGAAAGGATGATCGAACGACAACAAGAGACAAGACAAAAAGAATGCAGGGTAAGCTAGTGTAATTTAATTAATCATAAATACAATCAAATTATTATAACATATAATCATCAAACATTCTTTTCTAGCAAAGACCAAACACAATATATATACAATGATCTACTACTTGACTTGACCATCCGGATTGTATGAATATGTAGCTTGTGGGCGTTCTTGCACCCAAGTGGTGTAGTAACTGGAAACCCCTCAACTGTCACCCGAGGTTAGTCCGTCATACCTCACCTAAGGACCCCCCCCCCTTAGACTAGGGTCTCCTGCCATTCTTACCACATGACTTACCCATCTATACTTGAGAACTGGTAATCATTAGAATTTCAAAATGAACGTCGTGAATTTCACTATCCATATTCATACTTTACCAATTCAATAACCAATCACTAAGACATTCCTCCTTGGAATTCTCTTCCATACCACTTGAAATATCCACATACTACCTCATCCAATATCCAAATATACGTAAAACTAAATCAAATAGTAATTCAAACATCATCATCGAGTACATCCGAACGAAAGAACTTAACTTAATCTATGAACAAGGTCGAATGAGAACTCACTCCCTATATTTGCGAACATGACCGAACGGTCATGTGAAGAGTAACAACTCAAGTATGAGCCGAACATCCCTGAAGCCGAACATCCGAACAATCCAATTCTAAAGCTAAACCGAACACTTACGACTTAAAACCAACACTATTGTCTTAAACTGATCCCTGTTGACTTAACATGAACAATAAGAGTTTAGACCGATCATTATTGGCTTAGGTCAAATGTTATTACCTTAAGCCGAACACTAATGAGTCGAACAAAACATTATTAACTCAAACCGAATACTGATAATATACCCGAACGTTTTATAAATATTTACTCATATTAGTCGGACATATTAAGAAACCGAATGCTAGTATAAGACCAAACACTACTGAAACTGAGTACTGGCACAAGATCGAGCACTATCCAGATAGTATATGACTGAGCGGTCATAAGCATACAAGGCCTATATCAACACAACGCAATTGAGGCCAAAGAATATAACTGAACCAAACACAATATTCAACATAATTTTAGTGCAATACTGATTGGTCATGAACTGAGAATCTACAATATCATAACTCAGTTAAGACTGAGTACCCAATAAAGTCGAACGGTCATTAACAGGTAAGATCTCAGAGACCAAACACAGTTAAGATCGAATATCAATACTAGAATAAGTACTAGCGTAAAATTGTTCGGTCATTAACTGAGAAAGAATTATTGTCAAGATCGAACAAAAGGGACATGTCGGTCAGTCCATGAAGGACTTACAGCTAACTGCATAATTCTGCAGAATGACTGAAAAATTAAGACTCAACCCTATTTACATACAGTTCTTTGACAATTTATCAAACATCAAAGCATACAATCAATCATACAACATTTCAATCTCAACCAATTCATCAACATTTCATCATTCAAGCATATAACTATTCATAACAAAGAATCATAATTAAATTACAAGCTTTCCTTACCTTTTTAACCGAACGGTGACTCGATCTACAACAGAATTCGCTCCCTCAAATATCGATCATTTCTATAACACCTATAACCCACCGAACACGAAAGAAAGACCAAAACATGATCAGGATTTTGTGAAGATGAAGTAGATGAACGCATGCAACCAGAGCTTTGGTTTCCCTGTGTCCGAAAATAAGTTTTCTTGTGAAGAATAAGAACTTACCGACTCAGAACGAAGATTTGATTGGTGCACGAACCTTTGATACCAGGAGAGCTCAGGCTTGGTCTGATTTGTGATCAAAAGTAAAAAGATTGAGAATTTGTAGAAAGAAGAAGAAGAGAAACTAGAGAGAGGACGGAGAAAATGAAAACTTTAGAAGCTTGAAAAAGAAGGTGCATGCAGGAAGTGGTAAAAATTTTAAAATCTCAGAATATATACTACCATCAAAACCGAACGGTCTATACCCTGGTAGCCATCTGGATCCCACTAAACTACTGAATTTAAGGATTCTGACAAATATCATATTATAACTATGGTTAATAATAAACATTGATATATTATAGCATGACTATGGATTATATATTTTTTCACTTATCATATTGAAAGAGAAAACGACTTTAGAAATTATATCACTAATATATATAAATTCGAAAAAACTATAATGTAATTTAATATTTATTTTGTGATACATGAATTTTTATCTTTTTTTAGTATATTTTGCTATATATTTATTTCTTGATCCAAATAATTAAACTAAAAAAAAAAGTAGGAAAGATATGATTGAAGCAAAAGAGAGACGAAAAGATATTTGTGATTGAATGATTCATCAATGGAAAGATGAGATGGTATTGTTTATTGGCATGATTGAAAGGAGCCAGAAATACAGTTTCTGATTACTTAATTTTCACTAAATCTTTTCTCATTTACTATTCCCTTTGCAAATTCTCATTTATGATGAATGCTGTAACATTTCTCATGCCAAAAATTCTAAAATACTCGTTTCAACTACTTTCATAAACCTCATTCAAAATCAATGGTTTGAAAGATAGTATATAAGTGTAACACACATGTAAAAGATAATTTACAGTGTTAAATAGATTTTAGTATATGATTGGTGATGATATAAATAAATGAATATGGTTAAAGTAGCTGAAAAATGTGTTTTATATGAACTAAAATAAAATTAAGAGTTAATTAATGTATGATTTACACAATGGGATGGATGAATGGCCAGAATTTTAGGTAGACGTAGGTCGTCTGGAAAACACATAAATTTATAGAATGACAAGTTGATTGACCTCCACAATGCAAAAGGCACAAAGCTATTTAGGGATAAACATAAAACAAAAGTACATCAAATCACTCCATTCGTATAAAGCTTACCAAGACGCAATCCCAACGCACCCAAACGAAACTCTCCAACCCCATATCTAATGCCTACGCCAACACGTTTCAATAACCTATCATATTCTTTTCTTAATAAACATTCACATCATTTTCCACCTCTCTTATTATTAATTTAATATATTCTCTATATTTCATAACATTCTTTACAACATATTCTATTAAATATAACCACGAAATAAAATAATATTTTCCCTTAAAGTTCAAACAATAATTTCGGAGTTGTATACTTGGGCGAGAAGTATTCGGATGGCTAATCTCTTGAAAAGTCACTGTGTTACACCTCTTTAATATATTATTATGGATTGAGAACGGGTCGTGCGACTGCATGCTGGGTCGAAGGAACTGTGTGGTTGGAGTGCAGAAATGAACTTCGCAGCCGCTTAGTCATAATAGGAGTTGAATAAAGTTAAAGTAATTAATATGATAATTGTTATTGATGAGTGATTAAGGTTGATATTAATGATCATTAAGAGATAAATTAATTGATCAGATTTTTTTAAACTTTATAAATAGAATTTAATTTCGAGGTAAAGACACATTTTTCTATCATTGAATTACTTTAGACCTTCAAAGAAAAATTTTAACTTTAAACGTTGAAGTATCTTTTACAAATCACTTCTCACAAACCGATCAATTATCCAAAACAAGGAGAAAAGTAGATGTATGTCCAAACAGAAAAGTTAAACAAGAGTAATATCGTCCCAATCTAGTCAAAACAAATTTCATGTCATTCACCTTCAAATTTAAAAAGAATGTAGTGAGACATACATTAAAATGTCAAAGTAGTTAGGCTATCTTAAAATTCATTACATTTATCACGCACAACAAAATATGAGCATACACAATCCTTTAGTACACTTACAGAACATTGAAACAATATTAAATACTAATTTAAGAAAGCATCAAGGTGAAGACATAACAAGAAGTCTAAATTTGTTAAGATGTAATTGCAATTTGTAGCCGTCCGATGTGACCCGTGTCCTACATGTAAAACTTGCTTCCATTCTGATAAGGATTTTGATTGATGGACTCATACACATTCATAAAATAAGACTGCCCAAGTTGTAGAAAATTTGCAATCGTGAGGTGCAGTTTCAGAATCCTAACAAAAGGAAAAAGACACATAAATAAAATAAAACCAAATAATGTAATTGCGTTACAGCAAGCAAAAAAACTGCTTCTTTTTCCTTCTGTTTTCCTTCCTCGTGTTTGCGGTTCAGATGCTCCACATTTTTTCTGCTTTTCGGGGCGGTTTCGGTTTTTCACAAACACACTTCCACACGCGCCACTACTTTTCCGTTTCTCAACGTTTATTCACTATTCTAAACGCACTTCTTTTGCTATATTTTCTATTTCTTCAAAATCAAAATTCATTTTAAAACATTAAATAATATAAAGAATACAAAGAGTGAAACCTACGTACCTAGTTTCTAGCAAATGTACGTTACGAAATTATGACAATTAATCTTTCTTAAGATATACTTTACTGCGGGAAATATAATACGATACGTTATGTGTTAATTTTATTTATATTTTAATAAATTTAATTTTAATAGTATATATTCTTTTTATATCTATAATTTGAATGGAGAAAAACGTTAAAAAATAATATAAATTGTATATGCTTAGAAGGAAAAAGAAATCGTACTGTAAAATAGTACTATTTACTATTATGTAGAAGAATAGTTTATCTATACTATTTTTTACTTTGTTGTATATGTATCAAAGTAGTCGTTTTGAATTTCAAACTATAACTAAAAATAAAATATTCATATAATATATTAAACAAAAATGAAAATATCCTAATTGACTTTTATGGTAAAAGTGATTGATGTATATAATAAGAATTAAATATGTTTTTAATCTCTTAACTATGAAGCGATTTTAGATCTTATTCGAAAGTTTTGTTCATTTTAGTATTTCCTATTTGAAAGTTTTGTTCATTTTAGTACTTGTAACTTTGAAACTGTTATAATTAGTTCTTAATTTTGGATGACGTTAATTTTTGTTCATTTTAGAAATAAGATTAAGTGATTGGTTTTGGGTTTCTTAACTTACTTTTTTTTTCAATTGGGGATATAGGTTTTGGTAGGTGGAGATTTCTTTTCCCGCGCGATGGAAATGGAGTCTTGGGAAGCTCTTGGCGTCGATGAGTCTGATCTCTCTGCCTTCCTCAGTGCAAATCCAGCTCATCTTTCCTCATTCCTGGCCCTGTCGGCACCGTTCAAGCCGTTATGAGCAATCGCTGTTGCGACGACCCACTTCCCACTCAGGAATTCATAAGGTGCGTCGGCCTTGAAAGCCACCGCAATTTCAGCACCAATCCCTGGCTCTTTGCCATCCAATTTGTTCGCTCGCAGGGTATGGTGGACGTTGATGACGTCATTGCACAACGCTCTATAGGCATGTCGTAGGGTCTGTTTTTTATTTCAGGTTACTCCCAATTAGTTAATGAATTCAATTCCACCGCAAGGACCACAGTAACGACCATCTTGATAGAATGCTTCGAATAGAATCTTTGGACTACAATGTAAAACTTTTCCCAAATTGAAAAAATAATAAGTTAAGAACCCTAATGCTAATATGATTTCATAAACCCAAACCCAACCACTTAATCTGATTTCTAAAATGAAAAAAGCAACGTGGTAGAGAATAAAAAAGAAAGCTAGCATCAAACCAGAGCTGACCGTTAGTCACGTGAAACAAAAGTTAACGCCATCCAAAATTAAGAACTAATTATAACAGTTTCAACACTACAAACTAAAATGAACAATATCATTTATCGTAAAAAGTTTAAATTATTTAGAAGAAGCATAAAAGACACATGGCGATTAACTTTTCCACCATTGCTTCGTTGGACTCTTATTTTTAATTTAAAATTAGTTTATAAAATTTTCCTTGCAATAATTTTGTTAAAAAAAATTATTTATAGAATAACTTTATTTAATAAATAATTTTTTATTTTGTTTTTCTAAGAATTCTCGTGAAAAAATTGTTCAAACAAACTCGGTTTAACAAAGCATTTCATGATTAAGTTTAGATTTCTCTTGCATTTATATATAAAAATGGAACTCGAGAGTTATAAAAAATCTAAGATAAAATCTAATAATGTCATTTCTCATTTTATTATTTCTGATTTTATTTTCCATATAAGAAAGAGCTTATAAGAAAAATTCCTTTCCTTTTCTTTATTTCTTTACTAGTTTCGGTGACTTTGGTGCTGACCTCCAATCTCATCACAGCAGAGTACTTTACTTGGGACCCACTTAACCTGTCGCTGCCGCATTGATCATGCGTACACGTGGCAGCTATGCGTTGCTTGCCTCTTTCATTCGTTTTTCCTTTCTTCTCTTTATAGAGCTTCTCCTCCCATTCGCTGTTTCAGAGAAGCACACCAAAGCTTCTCTGCTCGTAGGAACCAAAAGAAAGGGGCGACAAAAGGGGCAAAGGTATTTGCTTTGCTCCTCTGATCGCATTCTTAGTCATGTATAACTTTTTGTTTTCCGTTTTCATCTGTTTGATTAGAAGAAAACTTTTTTATTTTAATTTTTCCCAGTTTCATTTCTGATGGTTTCTTTCTCCCTTCCCCTTTCTGATTTTATTTCTATGTCCCAATTTTAAGTGTGCTAAATTTGATTTTAAAAAGGACCTTTTTGAGTCATCATTCTTCTGAATTGATCTTTCTGATGAGTCTCAAGAGTCAAGTTTGAAACTTTCAGCCAAGTCTTAATCATGTAATTGAGAAATAAGTGGCGGGTATTTATGTAATGTGCTGAATCGCTCAAATAGGATTATGCTCTTTATTTATTTTAGTTTTTTACAATTGTTTTTGTCTTTCTGTTGTTTTCCTTGCAAATTGCCTTGGGGGGCCTTGGTGCCCATGGATTTTTCTTAGTTTGTGGTGATTATCATTTTTCTAAAGGCTGTGTTTTCGATACTTTAAATCTAGGGATTCTCTATGCCTTATCCTTTGTTTTCCTCCCCCTTTTGTTACAGCTGGGAAAGTTGAAGCTTTTTGTTGTGCTGCAACTGAAATGGTTGGCAAGGATAATCTGAGGGCTGAGGACTTGAACTTGTGTTTTGAGAGACTTATGATGGTGGCTGGGAGTGGGAACAGTGAGAAAGGGGTGAACTTGAAGGTTGGGGTGATTACCGAGTGGAAGGATATTCCTGTGGAACTTTTGATGCAAATTTTGTCCCTTGTGGATGATCAGGCAGTGATCACCGCTTCTGGAGTTTGTCGTGGCTGGAGAGATGCTATCTACTTTGGCCTTGCTCGTTTATCACTATCATGGTATATTTTTCTCTCTCTTGATGCCATGTATCCTTACCTGCTGGCCTTCTGTTTCTCTCCAATTGGGGATTTTGTTACGGTGAAGTGATTTTTTATTCCTTTTGCTTGCTGATTATAGTTAATTTTGTTATGATGTGATTGTGAAACTGGTACTGTCTTTTTTCTCTCTTGCTTTTGTCATGATTTATTTGTTCCTTTTTGCTTGCCATGGGACTGAGCTGTTTGAATTTTTGTTTCCTTGCTTTGGGGATTGTAGAATCCGTAAGTTTGATGGAGTGTTTTCAATACTTTAAGATTGAGCTGGGATATTCTGATGAGAATGTGACGTGACATGTATGCGGTTAAGTAAATTGATAATCGATTTAAGAGGTGTCATGTGGGGTTGTGCTGCAAATCTTATTTTTTTCTTTGCCAAGGTGTTCTTGTGTCAGGAATTTTAGGCTCTTTAAAAATCTCTCTTTCTTCCCTGGATAAATTAGAAGATACAGTAAGTTGTTGTGTGTCTTCTTTTTCTGATACGTAGTAAGCTCCCGCCTATCTTTTGGTTTAGCCTAATATGTTATATTTATATTTATCTATCGATTGTTTAACTTGAAAATCTTTGGGTTTTATAATGTTCCTTTTGTAACTCATGGTTCACCAGTTTTACTTTTAAGTCAATTTGGTTTTACAACTATTTGTTAGTTGACTACAATCTATTTCTTAAAATGTTATAAAAATATGTAAGTGCTATTTTCTATAATGGATAGCAATGGTATGGCCAATACTTGCAAGTATAATTCCTGATGCTCTACACCAAGTTATTATTGTATGTTTTTCCGCTTTTGTGCTGAGTTCATTAATTTTCTTGAATGATTTCTTCAAAGGGATTTCTATTGAACACATCACAGTTAATGTATTTGATTCAGTGGTACGGAGTGTTTGTAGTTGTGGTTCGTGATGGGAAAGAAACTGTTAGTTGAAGTGCTTGTAGTTATTGTGGAGTTCATGGAATGTAGTAATAACATGTAATTCTTCTCTCTTCAGGTGTAGCAAGAACATGAATAACTTGGTCCTATCACTTGTTCCTAAATTCACAAAATTGCAAACTCTAATCCTTCGTCAAGACAAACCTCAACTAGAGGATAAAGCTGTTGAGACTATTGCAGAGTGCTGTCATGAATTGCAGATTCTGGACCTCAGCAAAAGCTTCAAGCTAACTGATCGTTCACTTTATGCTATTGCATTAGGTTGTCGCGATCTCACAAAACTCAACATCAGTGGGTGTTCAGCATTTAGTGACAGTGCTCTGGCTTACCTTGCCAGTTTCTGCAGAAAACTAAAAGTTCTAAATCTTTGTGGATGTGTCAGAGCTGCATCTGATACTGCATTGCAGGTATGAATAATTGTGGTAGACTAGTTGGTTTCATAATCGTGTAAGAATTAAGATGGCTTTGAATTATAACCCATTGATTAAATGATATACAGGCTATTGGACAGTACTGCAATCAGTTACAATCTTTGAACCTTGGATGGTGTGATAATGTTGGCGATGTTGGAGTGACTACTTTAGCATATGGGTGCCCTGATCTTAGGATAGTTGACTTGTGTGGTTGTGTCCGTATAACAGGTATATTATTCAAGGTTTTAATGATTGAAATCCAGAATTCTGTAGCCAAACACTGATCATATATTTCTTTACATTTTAAAATATCTGATTTTCATGATATTACCAAAAAAGACATGGTTAAGCAGATTGTGATTAGACATGCAATTGAAATGGTTAGAATATACTTACAAACTGAGATGACAGATATGAGAAAAAGAAAAATAAATTGTAAATGAGATATGCCTTTTTTGAAAGAGAAATGGAAAATCTATGTATTGTAAAATACAAAGTTTTTCACAGAAATCAAATTGGTCCCTGTATTTCTTGGTTTAGGCAAATGATGAAAGATTGAGTGATGATGAGTAGAATTCTAACACTGAGGTTCACTGCAGATGATAGTGTGATTGCTTTGGCTAACAGATGCCCACATCTGAGGTCTCTTGGACTGTACTACTGCAAGAACATCACAGACAGAGCAATGTATTCTTTGGCACACAGCAAGGTGAATAACAGGATATCTGTGAAAGGAGGAAATGATGAGGATGGGTTAAGGACATTGAACATCAGCCAATGCACTGCACTCACCCCATCTGCGGTTCAAGCGGTTTGTGACTCATTCCCATCACTCCATACATGCTCAGGGAGGCACTCACTCATAATGAGTGGCTGCCTCAACTTGACCTCTGTGCATTGTGCCTGTGCTGTCCATGCACACCGTGCATTCACCCATTTCCCTCATCCAGCTCATTAAGCTCCTGCTTTCATGTTCAACCTTCACTTCGAGGAAGTGCCTTTCAAGGGCTCTGAGAAGTCACTTCTTGTAGATATGCCTGCAGAAACAGACTTGAACTTAGCTCATCATGTACATCTTCAACTTGTGTTTTAAAAACTTTGCTTTGTTTTAATCCCTGAATTCTCAGTTCCAGACATTTTGGACTCCATACCTGCCTTCTTCTTAGTAAGCTATTTATGTTTATGGAAAGACATGGACTTTTTAAATGTGTATGTATGCTTTTATGGCAACTGTATAGCACATCTTATTTCATGCTGTTAGATTCGTGGAAACTTAACTTAAGGAAATATATATATATATATATATATATATATATATATATATATATATAATTTTTTTTCATTAAGTATTTTTGGAGAAATTAAGAAAAAAAAAATCGAATTTTGAATTTCAATTGTTAAAATTAATTTTACATTTCAGTTTTTTGGAAAATATTAATTTTTACATTTCACTTTCCTAATTTTTTTAATTAATTTTGACAACAAAAGTTATACGCCAATGGAAAAAGATATAGTTGCTTGTTTTATGAGCTGTTGTTCTGTGTAGAACCTTGATTTTTTTTATGACAAAATGATACAGTTGAACTGTTATACTGTACATATATGCCCTATTATACATTTATACATTGGTTGACAGTACTTTTATGTTTAACAGTACTTGCAGGTTATGGAAAATGCTTATAAAATAAACAGACATGTACTTGCAGGTAGAATAAGAGAGGGTTTTGATGATTATCATTTTTTATATTTAATTTGTTTTGAAATAATCTATAATTAGAGAAAATAAAAGTTCAATTGTAGTTTCTGTTTCCATAAATTATTTGCTTCTAACTAATTTACATAATTTTTTTTCTTCTAACTAAATTCCTTTCACATCTTTCTTAATAATTGTAAATACACTTCCTTATAACTAATAAATGTAAAATAAAAAACATTTAAGTCTTTTTATATGAATTGCTACTTCATATCATTTAGGCTCTCATAATATCTTTCTTAAAAAGTAAAAAATTATCTCTGTAAAAGTTCAAGCATTATAGAACAAAAATAAATAAATTTACTTTAGGAGATACTTAAAATCAATTAAACAGTAATTAAACTTAATAATATTTATTGTCTCCATATTTATATCTATATATTATATCAATGATATGATTTAATATTTTCTTTCTATTCATTTTTTTAGTTCAACGTAGTCCTTTTATTTTTTAGAAAGAATTATTGTGATCATTTTCAGTTTCCATTTTATCTATGACATCTGACAATAAATACATAAAATGAGTGGATGACTGTATTAACATATTTCAGCTTATCATAATAACCACATCTAATAAAAGAGGTTACATTTAGTCTTTTGAAAAAATATATAGGACCACATTTAGTGAAAAATAATTTTAAAAAATTGAATAATTATAACAAATATTATAGAAACCAAATTTTACTAATCCATAGCAATTAACTTAAGGAGACAATTATATAAGTGGTGCAACATAGATGTAAACGCAAATTATATCATAAAAGACAATAATAAAATTAACATGTAATGAAATATGTAATATGCAGTGAAATTTACAAAAATTTTAAGAGTGTTTTTAGTAAGATCAATAAGCTATCTACAAACTTATTTAACTGGCTTATAATCTAGTTTAATCAACACAAAAATGTTTGGTAAATACCTCAAAGTAACTTATTTTGAGCTTATAGTTTATAAGTTATGTTAGTTTAGTTAGCTTGTAAGTTATTCAATTTTGTTTCATCATTATTGTTTATATTTTAATTATTTTTTTATTATCCTCAATTTCTTTAACTTCTAACCTATTTTAATTTTACGAATACAATTAGTTATTGCATTATTTTTAGTTTTTCTTAAATTACCTTTCAATGTTTTAAGCAATTCAAATTAGTTTTTAAAACAATTAAAATTTTAATTCTCACTCATTAGATGGAATCATTTAAATAAAATAATTTTTTCAAATAAAAAAATTACATATATAGCTTTTAAAAAATAATTAGAAGTATTTAAAAGAATAATAAAAATCTAGTTATTTCCAAATTGATTAGACATAAAATCAATTTAAATTATATATACATATAAATATAAATCTCATTTTACAAGATTTTGTTGGATTGAATTAAGTTAAAAGTCTATTTCTTAACAATTTAAAAAATTAAATATAACATCATAATATATTTTTGTTTAGAAACTATATTTTTTTATAAAATAAAAAGATGTAGTTATAGTATTTCATATACGACATATAAATTAGGAGCTTATAAGCTACTAACTAGTTCATCAATTAAAAGCTGGTATATAAGTTACTAGTTAACTTTTTAGTTAGCTTTGTTGGACTACCCTAAAATTTTAAGAATTTATCTTTATTTGTGACTTTATACTAAGCTTTCTTAAAATAAATTTAGTTCTTTTACTTGACAACATTAACATAAAAGAATTTTAAAATTAAAAAATTAAAAATAGAAAACAACTTCTACTTTATTTTTAAAGCTTTTATTTTAAATTTTAATATTAAAATAAAGTTTTTATGTAAAATTTAAAACTTGCGTTAATTATAACTAAAGTTAAATAATATAATGAGTTGTATTATGAATATTAACATAGGCCAACAAAATGAATATATAATACAAATTTTAACTTGAATTTTAACTATAAACATAATAAACATATTTTTCTTTCAGTACAAAAATGAATATATGTAAATAAAAAGAATTAAATGATAAAAAGAAGAAAAAAAATTATTATTTGCATGAACATTCTAAAAGTAAACTTAATAGAAAGTTGTTCTGGGTTGTTTGGTGAGAAGGGAAGGTGAAAGTTGTTTGTGAAAGACAATTGTATTAGGTGAGATTATAAATATAATTTAGTATGTGTTGGTTTTTCCAACAAATAAAGTTCAACACTCATGTGCAAAACCAAATATGAGAAAAACATAAGCTTTACCAACCACAATTAAAAACAATGGAAGAAAATTATCAAACCAAATTACAATAATAATTATTAGGTTTAATAATTTCTGAAGTCTCTATTTTGGAGGAGAATCTCAATATCGTCCCGTTCTTTTTGGATTTCTCAATTGAGTCTCATTTTTTTTTTAAATTACAACAATTGGACCCTTTCCATTAAATTGAGTCCAACGACGTTAGTGTGTACTTGACGTGGCACGTTGGAATGAGTTTTTAATTGATCTGTAGGGACACCTCTGTCTCACGTATATATTTATATTTTTTAAAACACAAAAAAGTAGGATTGTTGGGTTGTGAAGGTCGTGCCTTAGGGTTTTGGTGTTTTTTATGATGGTGCTTAAGACGGGAATGGTAACCGCGGAGGTGGCGGTTGGGGAGAAACCCACTGACCCCGACGGTGGTCGTCGACGGAGTCTAGCTCCGATGTGGAGGCAAAGCTCTTACCTTTTTCCATGGTAGCTTTAATGGCATCTGAGAGATCAGACGAGACGTCATGCTAATGATCTTTGTCTCCAAGAAAGAGGAAGCCTTTGGTCAGCGCACTGGATTTTGAGATCGCCGAAGCCGGCGAGGGAAGTGCTGACGCAGAGGTTGCTGTCGCGCTTCCAGATTTTGTAGGTGTCAGAGGGGGCGATCTTTGCTGCGCATTCTTAAGTGAATACAATCGAGTCTCTTTCAAAAATTATCTTTCAAGGCCTTGTTCTGTTACTGAATACCAGGGCTGGGCAAAAAAATACTGAAATACTATAGTTTATTGTACTATATTATACTATAAAGAACTGAACCATTTTTACTATAACTGAAATATATTGTTTTATGGTTCAGTTTTTAAGAACTGAACTTAATAAATTTTCGGTTCAGTTAACTGCAGTTAATTATACTGTCTTATTGAAATATAATAAAAAAAATCACTTCGTCCTAAAATAACTATAATTTTTTTTTTAATTTTTTCTCTTATGTAATTATTTACAAGTAAATTTATTAAAAAAAATGGTCTACTTTGTTACAAAAGTGAAAAAGGTTGAGTTAATTTATCTTTAAATTTAATTTGTTATATGTTAATTCAAATAAATTAAATTTAACTATTTGATTGTTAACATTTAATTTGTTACATGTTAATTCAAATAAATTAAATTTAACTATTTGATTGTTAACATTCTCTTATATTAGATGAAGTTCATATAAATTATACTTAATATATATATATATATATATATATATATATATATATATCTTTATCTAGAAGTATTTATGGAAGAAAAATAAAAAAAAAATTCTTTTTTCTATAAACTACATGTAATTTATAACTTAAAAATTAATGAGATGAAATTTTACAAACAAATTTATTCATAAACTAATTAATTTATATACTCAGGTGGTTTTTTTTCTTTCTAATAATAGTATTTTTCTTCTAAAAAAAGTAAAAATAGTATACTAGTTAAAATTAGTGTAGTTTATAATTTAGTTAGTAGTTTAATTCAGTTTATATTGTAGTTTAGTACCATTTACAATCCAGTTAGTAGTCCAGTTCAGTTTATATTGTAGTTTAGTACATTTTACAATTCAGTTAGTAGTTCAGTTCAGTTTATATACTAGTTTAGTACAATTTAGTACAGTTCAGTTCAGTTTGATAAAACAAAAAACAGTTCAATTCAGTTTGTCTGAACTATTTTATAGTTCAGTTCAGTTTAAACAAATTAGTTTTTAGTTCAGTACAGTTTTTAACAGTGCAGTACAGTTCCATTTGTCCACCCCTACTGAATACAATGGAGTAACCAGATGATACAAAATTTTGAAAAGAAATGCAAAAACATCCACCTCCCAATTGTAGACAAACAATTTCCAATAAAAATATAGAAAATACCCTCCAGCGAATTTCCCCAAATTCTACAGATTTTGATCCTCACAACACGAAAGTGAAAACTTTATCTCACTGAACCATACAATTCATGTTTTGGTTGTCAAAATTCTCCCACAACCTCCTGGCTTGCAAAAACGAAAATGCAAGATGAAAATGAATGTCCCAGAAAGCTTAATCCCTTGGCACCCGGGCTTGAAAGAAAACCTTGATGAGTTTCAGAAAGGAAACCACACAAAAACCTTGTACGTCAACAACCACAAAAAATGCAGATAAAGAGAAGGGAGGGATAATCTAACACAGTCTTACAGTGGACAGAAAACACGTAGAAGAACAAACAATTGAAAGGGTGTCTGTCTCATTGGAAGGAGAGACAGAGATAAGAGAAAATGGTGTTTTTTTCTTAATATTATTATTTTCATGGGGTATCTTAAGAATGTGCAATACCAATATGGTTAGAGCTGGCAGAAAGGTTTTTCCAGATTTTGTGAATGCTCAAATCAAAACCATGTCTTTACCATCCAATGATTCTGTTTCTGATCAATTGCATGATGATAAGGTTATTAGAGCATCTGATCTTTCATATTCTTCCAAAGTGGTGCCTGAAGATCTTAGGGATAACGGGCTTGATGCCATTCAAAGAAGCCATGATAAATTTAATGGCTTTAGTTCTAAAGATACTTCAGCACACCAAGATATGAACTGCTTGGAAAGAGCATTGGTGGGGAAAAAGCAACAGATGATCGTTCAGATAGGGAAAGTAGAAGAAAATATGAAAAAATGACCGGCCTGACAGGAATATACACATCAGATAGAGGTGCCCTACACGTCAATTAAAAACTCATTCCAGCATGCCACGCAATAAGACACTAACGCTGTTGAACCCAATTTAACGGAAAGAATCCAATTGTTGCAATTTTCAGAAAATTGGAACCCAATTGAGAAATCCAAAAAGAACGGAACGAAATTGAGATTTCTCTCAAAAATAGACACTTCCTCAATGATTAAACCTAATTATTATTTCATTTCCTTACAAAATACGAAGATTTTATTATCTTTTAACAAATTACCATCATTTACATTTAAAAAATAATAATTACTTAAAATAAATTTCAGGAAAATTGACCCAAACCATTTTTGACATAATTTAACCAATAAGACACTAACGCCGTTGAACATAATTTAACGAAAAGGATCCAATTGTTACAATTTTCAGAAAATTGAGACCCAATCGAGAAATCCAAAAAGAACGAAACGAAATTGAGATTTCCCTCAAAAATAGAAACTTCCTGAATGATTAAACCTAATTATTATTTCATTTCCTTACAAAATACGAAGATTTTATTATCTTTTAACAAATTACCATGATTTACATTTAAAAAATAATAATTTCTTAAAATAAATTTCAGGAAAATTGACCTAAACCATTTTTGACATAATTTAACCAATAAAACACTAACGCCGTTGAACACAATTTAACGGAAAGTATCCAATTGTTACAATTTTCAGAAAATTGAGATTCAATTGAGAAATCCAAAAAGAACGAAACGAAATTGAGATTTCCCTCAAAAATAGAAACTTCCTGAATGATTAAACTTAATTATTATTTCATTTCCTTACAAAATACGAAGATTTTATTATCTTTTAACAAATTATCATGATTTACATTTAAAAAATAATAATTACTTAAAATAAATTTCAGGAAAATTGTCCCAAACCATTTTTGACATAATTTAACCAATAAAACACTAATGCCGTTGAACACAATTTAACGAAAAGAATGCAATTGTTACAATTTTCAGAAAATTGAGACCCAATCGAGAAATCCAAAAAGAACGAAACAAAATTGAGATTTCCCTCAAAAATAGAGATTAAACCTAATTATTATTTCATTTCCTTACAAAATACGAAGATTTTATTATCTTTTAACAAATTACCATGATTTACATTTAAAAAATAATAATTACTTAAAATAAATTTCAGGGAGTCGAACCCAGGTCGCTGGATTCAAAGTCCAGAGTGCTAACCATTACACCATAGAACCATTACGTGTTATCGGATACAAATTTAAATATAATATAAATAACCTATTTAAAAAAGAATAGAAATATAATTTATATCAAAATTTAAAATTGAATTAATTCTTTTTAATATTTCTAATACTACGTACATTCAATACTATTTTCAGTTTTTATTATCTTTTTGTGTGCGTATGATTAAATGTGAGGTCACCAATAATATTTTACTCTCCTCTGAGATATATGTAGCACTCTGTTTCTCACTTCCTAACAAAGTTTTTTCTATGTAAAGTTTCAAGATTTAATTAATTGAAACTTGCTCGAAAGCAAGTTCATTGCTTAACTAAATATGATATATTTATGCAATAAAACCTCACATTTAACTATTATGTAAACCATACTTGTAACTTAAATCAATATAAACTTTTATATTGAAAGCTACTAAAATTAAATTATACATTTTAAAATGCAAATACTATACTATTTATCTCTTCTCATGTTAAAGTAAAGATGTCCTTACATATGCACATTATAGAATCTTCTTTCGAAAGGCAATTCAAAATATGTTGGTTATAAAAAATATTCATAGATATTCTGAGATGACATTGGACTTGAAGGTGGATTTTTCAAGAATAAATTTCAAACTTTTGGATAGATGAAATAATAAGAAAACATTAATAGTATTCTAGATTACAAAAGGGTTAACTTTTTCATTCTGTATACCTACCTAATCGAATAAACAAATGAAATACATTATATAAAATTCCATTGTTCTAATTTTAGTAAAAAAATATAGTTAAAAGAAGAAATGATAATCAATAATGAGAATTGGGTTTCATCCATTTAATAATTATGTAATCTTCCACTTATAAATATATTATTTCCATCCTCTACTTATAAATATACCATCTCCATCACTTAGTATCATTGAATTTTATATTTCATTCCAAGTTAGTTATTTAATTTTAATAATTTTAAATATTTCAACTTAATAACTAATTCTTTGATCACTAAATTAGAGTTCTTGACAAGATTTATAATTTTTAAACCAACCATTCTAATCATTCTTATTATTTAAAAATCACTAATGTAAATATATAAATTAACTATAGATAGGTAGACTACATTCATAAGAAAAACATAGTCTATGATGACACGATAATATTTTTAAAATTAATGTCAAAATATAGACTACAGTTTTAAGATAATATTTTTTAACATATTTTATCACAATGATGTTTTTAAATTAATGCTAAAAAACATGTTATGGTTCCTTAAAAGAACTGTAACCTATTTTGACTTGGTAACATTTTTCAAATTCCTTTAAAGAATCGTATAGCCTATTTTAATATCATGATATTTTTGAAATTACTTTCAAATAATAGATTATGATGCATTCAATAAACCTTAGTTTATTCTAACAAGGTGACATTTTTTAAATTAATGTCAAAATATAGGTTCGAATCAGTAAGAGAACTATAACATATATTGAGACTCTCTCATCTTATGCTATGATTCCTTTGAAGGAATTCTATAACCTATATATCCATGAGTAGGGTTATTTTTTTTTCCAGTTTTTACTTGTTCACAAAATTCATTGTTGCCTCTCACTATTGCAAAACTCGTTCCTTAAGTTTTCTATACCCATACGAGACAATATGTGAGTTTTTATTTTGAGTGTTATCCCTTAAGCTTTTGTCCTAACACCTTGTAACATATAAGATTCACTTTATGAATTAGTTCAACTTGTACTCAATTATCAATTAGGAAATCGATTATATAAAATAAACTAAAATTTCATTCCTTAGATAAACGAGTCTTAACAAACTGGAAAATATTAATTTTTCATATACCATTTTAAAATTTTCATATAATGTTCAATAGGATATATTCATCTTAGATATATTGGTCCACAAAAATTGATTTCTCTAAGCAAATGAACAAGTAAATGTACCATGATGTCAAAAAATGATGGAGGAAAACATGTTCCCAACTGACACAAGATGATAACAATCTTGCATTGAAGTTCATTTAGCTTTACAGGAACAATGACTTTACTACAAATTGAAGAAAAAAATGAATACAAATGAGTTATAGTTTGTCTAGCATTTACGAATAAAATTTGCAAATAACTATCGATAACAATTGTTGCATTAAAATTTTACAATCGTGAGAGTTTAGGTCAACAAGCTTCAAGTCTTGTATGGTCACTAAACTCTTAATATTTTAAGAGTATCCTTATAATACTTGACACTCTTTAGGCATTGACAAAAATTTAACTTTTTTTTATTTGAATATAATGTAACAAGTGGGGGCAGAAAAATATGCTTTTCATCTTCCATTGGTGCCAAATCTTCTCAGATTTTCATTTCAAACAAATTCAAATGAGCATATACTTCATCTTTTATCTTTTCCTAAATATTAATAAGTGTGTTAATCAAAAGTATATCAATCAAGCTATCGTACACATTTTTCTTTACATACATTACATCTATTCAATATCTAACGTGTAACATTAACCAATATAGAAAACAAAAAAAAAACTTGTTTTTTTTTCAACTACAAAATTTTTTTACAACGTTTTCCAAAGACATGATATACTTATTAAATATTTCATATTAGAAATTCATTTAATAAAGTTAGTGCATCATCTTAATCATTTCCATATATATATATATATATATATATATATATATATATATATATATATATATATATATATATATATCAAATAAAGGACATGGACATGGAGTCAACTTATATATCTTATACTTTATACCTTATTTATTATATAACTTTACATGACTGGTTATAAAGTTTTATCTTAAAGCTAGCAAAATCAGCATGCATTTATTAAAGTAGTTTTTAAATGGATAAAAATGGAGAATATTGTGTGTTGTGTCTATCCATACACTATAATTCAATAAACATCCATTTCAACTCAGAAAATAACAAAGAAAAAAGTTAACCGATAGTAGTATTTAACTGATATGTAGGCTTTTCTGTTGGTTTAATTTCATACTAATTTCTTTATCAATAGTTACTAATATATAAATAAGATATTAAAATATCTCAATCTATATATAAAAATATTAATAAATATATAAAAAAAGTGAACATAAATTTTTTAGTACTAATCTTTTCTTAAACAAACAGGTAACGCAAAACATACTGAATAAAAATGAAACCTACGTGTCTGTTTTTGAGAACATGGAGCATGCATAGAGCGAAAAGTGGGGTTACTGAGGTGGTCGTTCTCCTTATATGATCCGAAAGTTTTGCATGCAGAGCATAGTTAACTTATGGAAATTACTTTTTATTAATAATAAATTGATAACAAAACAAAGATTTAAATTAAACCCCTTGAAGAAAATAAAAAATATTGGAAATATATAGAAAACATATTTAACAACGATTAAATTGAATCTATAAAGACGGTTTCTGCTATTATTTTAGTCGTTGTTAAAAGTTAGAAGAAATAATGACGATATTGTTAAAAATCCAGGACAATGATTCCAAAAGAATCGTTGTTGAAAACATGAAGGAATTTATAGAAAAATACTTGTATATATGACCCATTTCTCATTTTTGTATGGATAAAATCATTATCTCCATTTTCCATTTTCTCATAACCTGTTAGAAAAAAGAAAGTAAAACTTATGTACAAGGAAGACAACTTTTGAAATATTAAACACAAAAACAACAATAACATTGCAATTTTATTACCTTCATGTTTTCCTTGTTAGCCAACCGCTTTTGTAACATATCTACATCAGGGAAGATCATCATATTAAGTGACTTTATTTATTGTCTTATATTAATATCTTAATCTGAAATAAACGTAAGTTTATTATTCAATCAAGCAATACTAAAACGTGAAAAATAACAAGGTTACAATGAACCCAAAATTGCAGTAACGTCTCTACAGCGTTTCTACCACTGTGCCTGTGAAAAGAAATTTAGGATTAAACAGGGGAGAGAAGAATGAGTCAGAGAAAGGGAGAATATTCTAGAAGAGATGAGTACCAGATATATTTTCATGCCTTTCCCAATACGAAATCCTTCCATTTATTGTTAACTTTCTTCTTACGTGTGCCACGCCTCTCTTGTGTCTTTTCTGAATCAATTGACACGTGTCCTGATTTTATATTCATTACATAATCATTAACTTATTCCTCGACTTTTTAAACTCAAGACATCATTATGATATGATGCATAAGGTCTTATTTTTATTAGTATTAAAAACAAGAAAGTCTAGCAAAATCATGGTTCAAATTATTGATAATCAAAAGGTTATCTAAGCACATAAAACAAAAAAAATCATTATTATGTTGCTTAAGTTTATATAAAAAAATATCTTAAAGAATAAAACTGTAAGAATTGAATTGCATGAGTTTTTGTTTAATTTACCTAAGTTTCATTCACCCATCTGAATGGAATGGAAAAGAGACTAACCTCTTGTTTATGTATGCTTTTGTGCCACTAGTCACTGAACAAAAGGTTGAACTCACCATCATAATCAAATGTTTTTTTTTTCATTTGAAAAATCCATTATCAGATAACCATACTGTTAGAATTTGTGATTCAAAGATTCACAATAAAGAGCAATAAACCACATGCATTAAATTCTTCAATCAAAACAGTTTCCAATATTTCTATAATAATAGAGCGGAAGCATACCTGAATTAGACATTGGGAATAATTAATGAACTTGAAATTAGTCTCTGATCTTCCCTCTGTAGAGCACCCTTAGTTTCCTCTAGATTTTCTCTTCTGATGGGGATAAAGATGGGGATAAAGAGAAAGAAACAGGAATTAATCTTATGCTCACAGATGCGGACCATGACCCCTTAAATAACCTCTGACAGTTAATATTATTTAGTTTCAATAATTATAATTTGGCCCCTTCAACAAATTATAATTATTGCTGGTCTCTACACAATATACCTTTCATGACAAATATACCCTTAGCCATATTTATCTTAATTAGATCACTTTATAAAATTGGCTAATATAATATAATGGCCCTAACACATTTAATATTTACTTATATCTATATATAAGTGACCTAAATTGCTAACAATCTCCCACTGGTCACACACACACACATATATATATATATATATATATATATATATATCAATATAAATCCTTACAAATGTGTTAGACTTTATGAGCTCAAAATTGCCATTATATACCTTGAGTATATCCCAAAGTCCCTTCCATTGATTATATCCGCATGTAGAACCAAAACAGTTTTAATTACAACAATTGCAACCAAACCAACAGTGATCACTAATGCTGACAGAATCAAATGACATGGATACATCATGAAATGTGTAGCATGAAAAATTACGTGAAGGTGATCTGTACACGTCTATTTTCAACTGGTCCTTACTTTATCTCAATGAGATCAACATAATAACCTTATCGTACAGAGTGTAATATCCGAATGATAATAAACCATATATTTATTAAACCAAATATGTCCAAGGACAATGTATGCATACATTAAACCAAACATAGAACACAAATACAAAAATGACTAACTCCCACTAAACTTAAGATTCCTCAAAAGCTAAAACACCCATGTGAGCAACATGCTCATGAAAGACCTTTGGAACATGGAGTTTGTCCTTAAGTGCTCTATAGAAATCTGTCCACTTTGTACTCTTTCTTTAACAACTAGGAACTTGATGTCAATGTGCTTTGACTTGCTTGAGCTCCTATTGTTGTTAGAATATAATACAACTGATTTGTTGTCACAGTATAACTTGAATGGTCTTTCAATTCCTTCCATAATGTGTAGCCCTGTGACAAAGTTTCTCAGCCATATACCTTGATCAGATGCCTCATAGCATGCTACAAATTTTGCAGCCATAGTGGATGAAGCTGTAAGGGTTTGCTTAGCACTACGCCAAGAAACCGCGCCACCGGCCAACATGAAAATGTAACACGAAGTGGATCTCAAACTATCTTGGCATTCTGCAAAATCTGAGTCAGAATATCCAGTGATCTCTAACCAGTCTGATCTCCTGTATGTGAGCATATAATCCTTTGTTCTCTTTAAATACCTCATAACTCTTTTTGCTGCTTCCCAATGATCCAATCCTGGATTGCTTAAATATCTGCTTAAAACCCCAACTATGTAGGCTATATCCGGACGCGTACATACTTGGGCATACATCAGACTCCCTACTGCTGAAGCATAAGGAATCTTTTGCATTTCTTGAATTTCTAGATTTCCTTTAGGACACTGATTAAGACTGAACTTGTCTCCCTTAGCGACTGGAGTATCTCCTGCTTTACAATCTTGCATACCAAACCTTTTAAGCACCTTATCGATGTAATTCCTCTGTGATAATCAAAGAATACCTTGAGATCTATCTCAGTGTATTTGAATTCCTAATACAAAGGAAGCATCACCAAAATCTTTCATTTCAAAATTTCTAGAAAGAAATCTCTTGGTTTCGTGCAACATGTCTATATTGTTGGTAGCAAGCAATATGTCATCAACATACAAAACTAGGAAGATATAGCTGCTCCCACTGAACTTGTGATACACACAATCCTCAACCACATTTATCTCGAAACCAAATGAGATAATAACTTGATGAAATTTGTGGTACCATTGACGAGATGACTGTTTTAGCCCATAAATGGATTTTGTCAGTTTGCATACCATATTATTTGGTTCTTCTAACACAAAGTTTTCTGGTTGCACCATATAAATTGTCTCATCAATGTTGCCATTGAGAAACGCCATCTTGACATCCATTTGATGAAGCTCCAAATCATAATGTGCAACAAGAGCCATGATTGTTCTAAAAGAGTCTTTCGATGAAACCGGAGGGAAAGTCTCTTTAAAATCAATCCCTTCCTTTTGAGTATAGCCCTTTGCCACAAGACGAGCCTTATACCTCTCCACATTACCTTTAGAATCCCTTTTGGTTTTAAAAATCCACTTACAACCTATGGGTTTCACACCTTCTGGTAATGGGACAAGTTCCCAAACTTTGTTGTCTTGCATGGACTTATACTCCTCATTCATAGCTTCAATCCATTTTTTTGAATTAGGATCTTGCATAGCTTGATGGACGGTGACAGGGTCATCTTCCATCATACTATTATTTTCCTCAATTTCTTGGAGAAATACAACAAAATCATTTGGGATGGCACTTCTCCTTTCTCTCATGGATCTTCGCAATGATACTGACTCATGAAGCACCTGTTCTTGAGGGTCTTGAGTTTGTCCTTGTAGAGGTTGAGAATTTAGCGGTGTCGAATTTGCTTCATCAAAATCAACTGTATGAATCAGATCTGGAGTTGACACCGATTCTTCCTCAAAGACAAAGTCTCTTACCTTATTCTTCCTCCCAAACTTAATATCCTCAAAGAATGTGGCAGTTCCCGTCTTACAAATATTCTTAGATTTGGGATCATAGAATTTATAGCCTCTTGATCTTTCAGAGTAACCAATAAAGTAACTGCTCACTGTTCGAGAGTCCAATTTCTTTTCATTCGGTTTATAAGGCCTTGCTTCAGCTGGACATCCCCATACACGTAAGTGTTTTAGATTAGGCTTTCGCCCAACCCAAAGCTCATAAGGTGTTGCAGCAGCTGCCTTGGTTGACACTCTGTTTAAAATATAAGCTACAGTCTTCAATGCCTCTCCCAGAGTGACTCTGGCAAGGTGGAATGACAAAGCATACTTCTTACCATATCCTGAAGAGTCTGATTTCGTCTTTCAGCCACCCCATTCATGCTAGGTGAACCCGACATGGTGTACTGTGGGACGATTCCACATTCCTCTAGGTACTTGGCAAAAGGTCCTGGACGTTGTTCACCTGATCCGTCATATCTGCCATAGTATTCACCACCACGATCAGATCTGACATTCTTAATGCGTTTGTTGAGTTGATTCTCAACTTCAACCCTGAAAGATTTAAACACGTCCAATGATTGAGACTTTTCATGATGAGATATAGGTATGCATATCAAGAGTAATCGTCTATGAATGATATAAAATATTGTTGACCATTCCATGAAGGTGTAGGGAATGGACCACAAATGTCTGTATGTATCAGTTCTAAGACGTCTGTAGCTCTGTATGCACCCAATCTCGATGTCTTGGTCTGTTATCCTTTAACGCATTCAACACAAACATCAAAATTTGTGAAGTCAATGAAATTCAAAATCCCATTTGACACAAGCCGTTCAACTCTATTTTTAGAGATGTGACCTAGACATCTGTGCCACAATGCTCCTGAATCATTATTGTCAATTTTTTGCTTAGTACTAGATGATTCTGTATTGAATGATTCACTGTAGGAAGCCACCGTATCAAGCATATATAGGTTGTCATTGTCTGAAAGTGAACCAGTCCCAACAATATTTGAATTTAAAGACAATTTGATTTCACGGTTTCCAAATGAACATAAATATCCTAATTTGTCCAAATAGGAAACTGAGACCAAATTTCGTCTAAAAGACGGCACAACAAAAGTGTCTTTCAAATCCAAGTAGAAACCAGTGCACAATAACAATATAAAATTCCCTATAGCTTCCACCTCTACCGATTTGCCATCTCCCACATAGATTCATCTTTCAGAATAAATTGTTTTTCGATAGCTTATACATCCCTTCATTGAAACACTGATGTTAGCAGTTGCACCAGAATCTAACCACAAGTGTTTATTGGTACTGAAGCTAAATTGACCTCAGAACAGACCAAAGCAAGACTGCGCCTAAAGCTTAAACGATCAAGGACTATCTTCATTTTCTTGTTCCAGTCTTTAAAGAAATTAGCAGATATTGAAACAATCGAAACTGTATTTAGAATAAGAGAAACAAAGGAATTAAGCTCACACCGTAAAATTAATAATTATATAAATATAATTCAAAAAATGGTTTATCCCATCTCAAAATACTCAATGCCCGATCAATATCAAGTCTTTGGACAGTAATATTAACTACTAGAGGTATCTTGGCGTAAGGATCAACATTGATAATAAGAACATGTCCAATAACAAACCTATCTTTGGATAAATTTTATTATTGACACGTAAAACCTTATAATTATCACATGTTACCATCACTTGTGTATATACAATCCGACCAAATATTAATCTTCCTTTTGGCCGACCAATACTCGCATGAATATATATATAAACACAAACATTCATAATTTCTTTATGAACTACTCCAAATAAAAAAAAATACTCACTTTGGTGATTTCTTAATTATCAATAGCTCATAAAAAAATATAAACAAGACCAATATTTAAATTTTATTTATTCCTTAATAATTATTAATTTTATCCAATGACTCAAAATTAAAACTGCAATCTGCATCAGATTGGGCTTGCCCCAAAAAAAATTAAATAAAAGTCCAAAATGGATCTGAATATTTGGACCATCCGAAATTGGGCCTGGGTCACAACCCGCAACCCAGCAGCCAGAGGAAACCCTCGCCGTCAACCGCGAACGGGACGAAACTTGTCGTAAGCCACCAACGCTGCCAGCCGCGAATAGTCCTTGCCAAGACCACCAATGAAGTGCCACCGTGAAGCAGCTTCTACAGATCTGAACGCAAATCAAGGATAATCGCGACTCTCCACCGTCACTGTTGACGCTGATGTGCGAACAGGAGGTACGCCTTCTCGCGGTGGGGTTTCACCAGTTCGCTCGCGCAGAGTCGCCTATCGCTGTGCCGTCGCGAGTTCGTTCGCGCAGAAGTAGAACTTCGATTCGTGACCTAATGCGCAAAGGAAAGTTGCACCACTACTGCGTTTACGCGAAGGAAGAGAAGAAGTCCCCGGAGGTGATTCCTCCATGGCGACACAGGGAAGAAAGAGAGCGTAGGTACCAATTTGGGGTTTTCCCAAATTAGGGTTTGAGACGCATTCAAATTGAAAATTCTTAATTGGATTTTAATTTCCTTTTTCAAATTGAAGAATTAATGCACAAAATTGATTACAGATTTATAATTCATAATCAATTAAAAAAAATTCCCAAATTTGGTTTATGCTAATTAATCACAAATTAATACTAATTGTTAGAATTTATGCTTCAGAGATTCATTGTAAAGAGCAATTAACCACATGTATTAAATTCTTCGATCAAAACAGTTTCCAATATTTCTATAATAATAGAGTGGAAACATACCTGAATTCGACATTGGAAATAATTAATGAACCTGAAATTAGTCTTTGATCTTCTTTCTGTAGAGTATCCTTAGTCTTCTCTAGATTTTCTCTTCTGATGAGGATAAAGAGAAAGAAACAGGAATTAATCTTATACTCACAGATGGGATCATAACCCCTTAAATAACCTCTGACGGTTAATATTCTTTAGTTTCAATAATTATAATTTGGCCCCTTTAACAAATTATAATTATTGCTGGTCTCTAAACAATATACCTTTTATGATAAATATACCCTTAACCATATTTATCTTAATTAGATCACTTTATAAAATTGAGTAATATAATATAATGGCCCTAACACATTTAATATTTACTTATATACATATAAGTGACCCAAATTCCTAACAATATAATTAATTGAATCTTTTTTTTAACACAGTAACAATATAATTGTTGAGGAACTCAACAATTGATTTACTATATTATCTTTACAATAATATTTATTAATATGTGTTTTTTTAATATATTACAGTGAACTTTGTAAAAAATTGGTCCATAGTTTAAATCTTTAAAGTCTTTTTATTAAAATTTAATATTTTTTTCTTTGAAGATTTAAACAAAGTAAATTAGTGTAAGTGTTGATATATGATAATGTGAATGTTCGTGTTGAAATATTCATTTACAGATTAATTAATAAATATTTTGTAAAAATACAGTACACTAGTATATTATAAAATCAATATTTAAATAGAAAATTGTTGATGTCTTCACCGATTACATAAACTAGTTAATATAAGACTGTTTAACTTTGTTAATAATCATATTGAATTACAAGATTTTTTAAGTACTTTAAGTGATGATTTTTCAAATGATCTAACAAAAAAAAAAATAAAAAGTTAGTTTCCTTAAAAAATTGTGTCAGAATGAAAAAATATGTAAATACGCTGCTCCCTATTGTTTTTAAGTGTCTTTTAAAGGTTTTATAAGCAAATAAAATCAAGAAATAATTTTTTTTTTCATAAATTATTTGTTTTTTAATGAATATTTTTTATTTTATTGTAAATTTGTATTATATATGAAAATTAATAAAAAATAAGTAGGATTTATATAATTTTTTGTGCTTAAAATTGGTATATATTTATTTATTTATTAAAAAAATAAAAAATCGCATTATATAATTTCTTTGACTACTTTATAAAAGTCTAGATTAATTTTTTTTATATATAAAGTCTAATTAAAACATTTCTTTTATCTATTTTTATCTGCAAAAGCATTTTTAATAATATACCAATGTCACATTAAATTAGTTAACTAAATTTTATAAAAAATATTTAAGGGAGTAAATATAATCTATAGATGACATTTATAACATTAACATTTTATACATTCACTTAGTGATTACTACATTGAGTTGGACAAAATGACTTTTTGAAAATTAACTAGTTGTGATTGAACTTATCACCTATAGTGGATATGAATTTAGCTTATCTTGCTTCGAGTCGTATATGCATATTTTAAAAATATCTTTGAACTAAAATGGTTTATTCAGTGGTTGAATATATGATACTTATCTTTTTAAAGAAAAAATTCCTAATTATTACTTCCATCTTATAAAGAAAGGTTTAGGATTTAATGAAGTAATTTGTTTTTCATTTCTATTATGGCTATCAAATATTTAATAGCTAATTACAACAATTGAGTAAAGTTGCTTCATTTATTAAATTACTTATTTCTTCTGAAAGATATGTAATACAACTCGATTATTTTGAATTTAAAAAGTCAAATTTATTAATTAGATACACAAAGTGATTGAATCGTATTAATCTTTACCTATTAAAATTTAATTATAATGTTATATGTACTATCCACTTGTACTCAATACAAGAAGCAAGTCACTAATTAATAATGCGTATTTGAACAAATTATACGCGAATGTTATGAATAAAAGGAATATAAGTAATAGATATCATTGAAATTAATTGTTGATGTTGTTTTTTCTAACATAAATTAATTGTTTTGGTTGAAGAAAAATTAGTTAAAAGGCCAAAAATACAACGTAAGAAAAAACTAATAAAAGGTAACTGTTAAAGAGCAAGAGCCCACAGTAAATTTTCTTTTCCTGGCTCTATACTGATATAGCTGAATCCACCTGTATAAATGGCAGGCAATAAAAATAATCTATTTTTGAAAAAAGTAACTGAAAAAATTAATTATATTGCTTTTCTTGAATTTTCTAATTGACTTTATTGACCAAAATATAGAATGATAGTAAAAAAGGAAAACTAAAACTGGGTTGATCACACTCCTGGTTGGCGAGTTGGCAACTCATGAGAAGTGCCAAATAAACAATGTCTTTAATATGAGAAGCTTATAAAAGGAGAAGCAGAGCAGAAGGTGAAAACCCACACACAAACCAATATCAATCGAAAGGCAAAAGCATCTGTCATGGAGATTGAAGTTCCAGTTGTGATTGTGGGAGCAGGCCCTGCTGGTCTTGCAACCTCTGCATGTCTCAACAAACTTTCAATCCCCAATCTTGTCCTTGAAAGAGATGATTGCCATGCATCTCTTTGGAGGAAAAGAACATATGACCGATTGAAACTTCACTTGGGAAAAGATTTCTGCAGCCTCCCTCACATGCCCTTCCCTTCTGATTTCCCCACCTTTGTCCCCAGGATTGACTTCCTCCGTTACTTGGATAGCTATGTCTCTCGTTTCAAGATTTCCATTCGGTATAATAAGAATGTCGAATCTGCCTATGTTGATCATAACACTGGCAAATGGAGGCTTGTTGTCAAGGACACAGCATCAGATGCTGTTGATGTTTACGTTTCTGAGTTTCTGGTCGTTGCATCTGGGGAGAATAGTGAAGGTTATGTCCCCAGGGTTGAAGGGCTTCAAAGGTTTGAAGGAGAATACATGCATTGCAGCAACTACCTCAATGGAAGGGACATGTATGGCAAAAATGTCCTCGTTGTTGGCTGTGGAAATTCTGGCATGGAGATAGCTTATGATCTCTCAAATTGGGGTGCAAATACTTCCATTGTCGTTAGAGGCCCTGTATGTCTTTCCTCTATTTCCATACCCTTTACGTCTATTCTATAACAAGAAATACTTAAATTAATCTATAAAACGTTAAAGATGATACCTTTATTAAAACACCCACATATATATTCTAAAAATTATGATGCCTTTTTTGCTTTGATATTTTTTAATCATAATTTTCTGAATACCATTTTATATATTTCTAAACTGACAAAAAAAATATGTTTCCTATCTATATTTAGGACTGGAAGTTCAATAAGGGTAGGGTAAGCTTTATAATTAAGAACATAAACCTCGTACTGATCTATTTATCTGACACTGTGTTTTTAGGTTCACTTTTTCACTAAAGAAATGGTGTTCGTGGGAATGACCTTGCTGAAATACTTGAAAATTGAGAGAGTGGACAAGCTTATGATGCTTATGAGCAAGCTCAAGTACGGAGATATGTCTAAGTACGGTTTGGTGAGGCCAAAAGATGGACCGTTCGCTTTGAAGAGAAAAGGTGGTACTACTCCCACCATTGATGTTGGTTGCGTTGGTAGGATCAAGAAAGGCGAAATAAAGGTAGCTAGGGATCTCTCTCTCTCTCTCTCTCTCACACAAACACACACACATTTCTTCAACCAGTGTTTTTTTTCATGTTCATTAACATCTTACGTTGATTCTGGTTGTCACCTTTCTGTGTTCAGGTTTTCCCAGCTCTTTCAAGCATCAAAGAGGGCAAGACGGTTGAGTTTGAGGATGGAAGAGATGCAGAATTTGACATCATCATCTTTGCTACTGGATACAACAGCACTGTGCTGAAGTGGCTTAAGGTGAATATAAAAACAGTAGTAAAATTATTTTGTCCGAACAAGTTAAAGTGTTGATTTCTTAAGGGGTCTGAGATTTGCCCTAACTGGTTTTTGTGTGAGTTGTTGAAATGCAGGATTATAGAGAACTGTTCAACAGTAATGGAATGCCTAAACCAGGTTTTCCAAATCACTGGAAGGGAGAGAATGGTCTCTACTGTGCTGGATTTTCAAGAAGGGGATTAGATGGCATTGCTTTTGATGCACAGCGTATAGCTAATGATATCAGTATGACTACAAGTGCAAGAGGTCCCGATGGTGACGATGCCAACTTAGCTTCCCTCAAACTCATTCAGAAATAACTTCTCTAAAGTATGCTTATGTTTGCGTGTAATGGGACTGACCCATCTGTCCCATAAAAATAAATAAATGTGCACAATGTAAAATCTGAAACATATAATAAAGTCATGTATTATACTATAATTATAATTATGTCTAATAATAATTAATATATATATATATATATATATACACATATATATATATATATATACATATATATATATATATATATGTATATATATATATATATTAGTATGGCTTTTCCTTATTTCTCGACCAACTTTTTTTTTATTTGTCATTCTTGCTCAAATTTATTTCTTAGAATAATTCTATTGAGTTATTGAAGGTTTACTCCAATTTTTTCTTTTTTAAATCGACATTTTCTAAAATATTTAAATTGAATGTTACTAATTTAGAAGATATAGTTATGGAATGGCACTGGGTTTTCAATTTAAGAAATTAGATGCAGCCGCAAGAAAATAGTTTTCCATTTATCCCAAAGTATGATATTAACCACCTCTTCAACCAGTTCAAAAACTTCAAATCGATAACAATGAATGATTACTTTTACTTCTCCAATATGTCATTCACATTAAAATCCATTAACGTTTTGATACTTTTTCTTTCCTTTTAACTGCTTTCCATTCAATTAATTAACGTGTGAATAAATTTATCGTTTTAATTTATAAATATTAGTATTTATAGACTATTATAATTATAAAATAATTAAATATATTTTATAAAAAAATATTTATTTGTAAAAAGAAATGTTGATACATAATAA
This sequence comes from Vigna reflexopilosa, assembly GCA_027742785.1. NCBI lineage: Eukaryota > Viridiplantae > Streptophyta > Magnoliopsida > Fabales > Fabaceae > Vigna > Vigna reflexopilosa. Next base: position 11,980,099 of record CM050918.1, read on the forward strand.
TGGTTTATCTGAACTTCAACTTAAAACTAGTAATCAAATTTAATTGGTTTGCTCGTATGTACCAAATAATTAAATACTTGTGTGGTATTTCATTTATAGATAAATACATATATTTAATAGAATTTATTGTATTTATTTAATTTAGCAATTAAAATATAAGTTTATTAAATGTATAAATTTTAATTGGAGTCTCTATAAAAAGTATATTATTAAATAAAAATTAATAACTAAATTCATATTAAAAAGGACTCTATTATAATATTACAAATATATCGTGGATGTAATTAAATTTAATAAACTTAGTTATATACACATCTCTTCGAATCAACCAACTCGTACATGTATCGTCGCGCTTCGAAGACGATGTTGTTCACCAAGGAACCCTGTCACTTGCAATCGAACAAAGAACGCGATTTCACCTTCAAAGAAATCTTAATAATACAAACCCTAACAGTGAACGCGATTTCTCCCAATTTTTTCCCCAATTAAAGGTCACAACACTTATAATTTTTATCCTTCCATTTTTGCCCTTATCTGATTTTGCTATCAGCTATGCTCTTTAAAAAAAAGTCAATAAAAAAGCCACGTGTCATTATTCCTTGAATTGTGCAGGCCACGTAAGCAAATATTTAACTACCGTTAGGTGAATTTGACGGCAGGCCTCTAATTGAATCAAATTTACATTAGAAGGAGATGTTTTCTACTTGAATATGAAATTGAGATGTTTGTGAATGCATGTGAATGAAGTTAATGAAATCTAGTCTTAACTATAGTATATAATCTATGTTAAATTTATGTTGCACACCAACTATTTAGTAAAATACCAAAAAGAGTTTTTTAATTTTTTACGTGAACTTTCTTATCTAATTGAGTTGTGCATTTCGAGAGTTGTCATGTGTTGCACAAATCCTTATGGAGAGAACACTATTTATTCTTGCTACATGCAACCAGTGCACTTGTCATTTCCACTAATAAGTTTTTGGTGTCGTTGTTGAGGACTTGTGTTCCACCGCAAGACAATTTAAACATTTGTGACTCTTTCAGACTTTGTTGTGTGTGTTCTTTTCTTGTGCTTTCTTTTATGCATTTTTTCTATAGATATTTATGTTCTTCATTGGTTTGTTTTGTGCTTAATTCTTGTTTTAGAGTACATCAATTAGAGCATGATTTAATTGTTGGAAGATCCTAGAAATGAGATTTCAGTAGCCGAACTAGCTAAACCACCCAAATAATTCAAGTCACCAAGGATAAGATTAAGTGTTTGGCCCTCACTATTTTGGTTCTATATGCAAGTATTGATACATGCTTAGGCCAAGGGATTAGGTAAGGTTTGGCAGGCTTAGATAGATGCAACAAGAGGAATATGAGTGTTTTTACCTTAGAGAACAAGGAAAGTAGTATTAATCACTTTGTGATAGTACTAAGTGATCTTACAACAAAAAGAGATATGAGTGAGGTTATTTGAGAAATTTATCTTAATAATTATGCATATTGAAACTATTGTTTGGTTGTTGTGCTTGTGCTTATGTCATTTTTCGTTTCACTTTGTTTTTCTTTGTCAATTTTCTTCTTTGTTTTTATGTTTATGTTTTCAATTCTCAAATTTTTGTTTATATCAAAATTGGGTTATAACTTGGTTTTTTTGGATATCCTTTGTGTTCTTCTTAGAGTCAAGTATTAATGAAAATGAAGAGAAGGCAAATGGAAATAGATGGTATTGGTTCATCAGGCGACCCACCAAAAATAGTTGTCTTTTCTTTCTTTTTCTATTTTTAACCTCTTGTTTTTGTTGATAATAAGAGTGTGACTTGGTTGGTTTGAAAAATATGATGCACTGCGTTTGATTACTTTGAGTGAGTGTATCATGGCAGTAAGGAGAGACATTTATGTTTGCTCATGAATTGATTTTGGATTACATTGAGAGTATGATGTGGTCTTGTGAAAGTTTATGCTTGTGGTTCATGTTTGTATGCTAATAGTGTTGTTACCGTTTTTATCACGATTAATGATTGTGACATGGTGTATGGTAACCTTAGGAAACCAAAAAACTTAACCGAGTGAGATTTTGTTCTTCAGAGTTTATATATATTGAGTGCTAATGCTTTTGGTTCACAATTAACTTTGCTTGAGTTTCATAGCTAGTTGTTTTTCATTTGTATCTTACATATAAACAACAAAATTTTTCTTTCCTTTCTTGCATCATATTTTGAATCAAAAGCCAACCTTGCTTTTCAAGAAATAAACATTTGTGCAACCTTTTGAGCTAAAAAGAAAACTTCTTTATTTGAATCCTTGAGCCTTGTTGAAATCATTTGACCACCGCACCTTAAGTGGAGAGAGCAAACTTTTCATGGTCATAAGTGTGATTGAAGTGTGAGAAAGTTATAAAAAAAAGGCGAAGCATGAGGAACATATTAGAATTGGTTGTGGTTGATTTGGTTCATTCTTGTAAACATGTCATATATAAAAGAAAAATAAAAAGAGAATAAGAAGAAAAAAAAAGAATAAGGTGGTTGCAAGGTGGTGTTCGATTGTGTTCTACTTTTCAAATAGAAGAGAGTAAAATGCTTACATTATGAAGATTGCTCTCTTTTCTGGTTCATGTTATCCAGATACACCCTTTCCCTTCTAGCATTGTTACAACACCTAACAAAATTCTTGTTGTTTTTTATGTACTTGAGAAAACTCTTGGTTCTTGAAATGAAAAACAAATTCAAATTGAGTACAATTTGTGGTAGAAAAGAGAATAACACATACCCTTATACACTAGTGCGCATGAGTGAAACATTGATTCTAGTGAGGTTTTGTTCCTTTATTTAATCAATGAAAACATAGCTAAGGATTTATGAGTTAACACATATTCTCTTTAAACTGATTTTGAAATGAGAGCATTTATGAATATTATCTAAATCGATTATGTGAACTTTCTTCTTAATTGTTGAATAGATTTCTTTCTAAGCCAAGTTACATTTTTCTTGAGGACAAACAAGTTTTAAGTGTGGGGGAGTAAGGTTGATTTTTACATGTTTTAGTGGCTTGGTTTTAGTGAATAAAATAAACTCTTCCTAGCTTTTTTATCTTGTTTAATCCTCAAATTTAGTGTGGTTTTTGCATTATTTTGTGTTTTAATTATTTTATGTTTATTTTACCTTTAACCTCTATTTAAGTGTGTTAAATAAATGAATAGGAAATATTTGTGGTGAAAGAAAACAAGCTAAGACTCAAGGAAGTATGTTTTAGATGATAAAATATCATTTTGGAGCAAATACTCGAATTGGGGCCGATGGAATCGAGCTCAACTCTATGAAATCAGCAAGCAACCAGGTTGCAGGGGAGCTTGGTCTCAAGCGGTCGATAAGTGTAGTCGAGCGGCACATGCAAGAGAAGCTGCTGGCGCCTAGCGGTACATTAGTGGCATCTGCCATGGTTTTGCAAAGCCATTGTTCTATATCTCGTATAGCGCACAACTCTGTTGAGTTGGTGCCAGGGAGTGATGACACTGATGTATCAAAAATAGGATATTCATCCATGCTTCTCACATTGGTTATGGGCTCTCCTCATTTTTCACATTAAAGAAACACTTTTGGATCCTTGGAAAGCCTCTTGGATGTTGCTAAGGTATGTTAAGATTACTAAACTTAATGTATTGTTACTTGTTGAGCATTCAAGGAATTGGATAGGTTTAAAGTTACTAGGAATATGATTTGAGTAATCTTGTGAGTTGTTTTTTTTACTTGAATATAGAATTGAAATGTTTTGAAGGCATGAGAATGAAGCAAATTATTATTTACTTGCACACCATCTATTTGATAAAATACCAAAAAAAAGTCCCTGTGAACTTTATTATTTAATTAAGTTGTGAACTGCGAGAATGATTATATATTACACAAGTCCCTGTAAAGATAATGATATTTATTATTTATTACATGCGACCAAATGCATTTGTTATTTTCCACTTACAAGAGAGTGTTTTCCTGACAGGTAAATACATATTGTTTTTTCTATTTAGTGTCTAGTCTATTAGGTGTACTGGTAGGAATAACTAATATAGTTATATATTGACGCCCGCTTACTTTTATTGTCCTTTCCTTTTCACTTTACCTTTTTGTTTTGGCTATGTCTTCTCTTGATATTCATTTGTTCTAAGTTGGAATCTATAATGATGAGATTAGTTATGCCTTAAGGAGAGTGAGAATAAAAAACAAAAATTCCTTTACAGAAATAAATAAAATTTCACTATATGGCTTTTGTTTATACTTCTACGAAAGATCACCAAGATGTAATGTGGATGATATGTTGACATCAAATAGGACATTCGTGCTAAGAAAAGCTAACAAGATGTAGTAAATGAATATACTACTAAGGAGATTTATAGAGAAAGGAAGTCATTTCTAATTTTTTCAGGTATTTTTTCTTTTATTATGAGGGTCAAATAGTTATAGATTTACATGTTTTAAGATAATTTATTAAAAAATTTATATATTATGTAAGGAGATAAAGATAAACAAGAAAGAACTTGAATGAGTATCTTACTTTAGTAAAAAAGTAGAGGATGTAAAATCCCGATAAAATAAAAATATTTTTTATTTTTATTTTTATGTTTTTTGTATTAAAGATTTATTTATGGTATATTTCTGAGTGATAAAAATGTTAGGGAGATGTGTGAAAATTAATTAATAACTATTTTTATTTTAATTTTCAAAATGAGTTGAAGAAAAGTTTATATTTAAATAATTTCGTATCAATGAGTTATTATTGGTCTAAAGGTTTATGTGATGTTAGTACTGAGGAGTTGCTTTCGAATTCCACTTGCAATTGAAGATGGAAGTGTTATGGCCTTCTTTTTGGATGCATGGCTTAAAAGAGAGACCCTTTTATTTGATGGGTAGAGAGAAACATGTGCATTTTATGGTGGGGTCGTGGTAAGTAAAGTAGTTAGAAAGAGAAGTTTTGCGTTTCCTTGTGCATCTCGATGGGTCCCAAGGGTTATTAATTAGGGAAATGTTCCTTCAACAACCCGTATTTGACAACATTTTTACAACGACAGGTGATGTGCTCTCATTCGTTGTTTTAATTGGATTTTTTAAAAAGAGAACACGTGAGGTGAAGGGCATTTGTGGAAAGGGGTTTGTGGAATACAAATCTATTCGCGCCTAGGAACATGAAACTCTATCTCCACTCTCTCCACGAAACCCAAACTCTCGATCCACGATTCTGAACTCTGGCTTTTGAACTCTGGCCAAACCACCGAAGACGTGTTTCTTCATCTCCGTCCCCCATTGAAGTATTGAAGGTTGACATTGAACGCTTTCATCTCCGTCCTCCGTCCGTCATTGAAGGTTTTCATCTTCGTCCGCCATTGAAGTGTTGGAAGGATGTGTCGATAGAGGCCAACGTTGTCATCTTTTCACCAAAGGAGAGGATTTTTGGCTCTCGCCGTTGTTCCTCTGCAGCGTTATTAGAGCAGTTAATCAAAAGGTATTTAGTATGCCCTTGTTTGCTTTCGTTATTTGGAGATTTGACCATGGGTTTTTGTTCGCAATGTCGTGTTTATAATGTATTTATTTGTTTTACCCTTTTTTATGTTATTTGGTCATTGAGTTAGAATCTGTTATCTTTGTTGATTTATTCTGAGTGCACGATACCTGACTCCATGGTTTGTTTTGGAAGGATTTTGTGTAATTGTAAGTTTAGCTAAAATGACGATATTGATCTTGTTATATATTTACTATTGATTGTTTATGTATGGAAATAGAGAATTTAAAGTGTGGTCATTTAAGTGTTTTTGAATGTCATTGTAGGTTAATATTTGACGGTCGCCATTACTTTACTTTGAAAATGAAATGGAATCCTCTAAAACCAAAGTAAGTACAATTTTAACATTTCTGATTTTTTTGTTGTTTTGGAGGACTAAATTGATTGTTATAAATTTGTATTGTTTTGTAGTGGCAAGTTCGAGCTTGGATGGATACATCCTATATTGTCCACATGAATTCTTTACTACAATCAATACATTACAGCCACATAGAGGAAACTCGTTTTAGGTGGTGTTTACAAATTGTAGATCCTATAGAGTTAAACCTGAAATTGTTGAAACAATTGGTTCGTCGATGGGTGCCCCACCATCAATGATATAGAGTTAGGCAATAATTGGTTCCTTTCAACGTGGTGGACGTGGTTATGACTTTAGGATTAGGAGTAGGGGGTTTGGAGGTCCCTTTCGATGAAACAATTGTCGATAAAGTTGGTGAACTGTTTAATTCAAGCAAGACGAAATTAACAGACTTGATAAACATGTTTAATAACATTGTTGTTAATGATGATGTAGATGTAGATGTCGTTTGTCGTTTGTATATTTTAGTTTGTTTTGTGGTGTTTTTTTTCCAAGGAAGTCAAGACATGTTTCTAACATGCCCTGCGTAGTGTTAGATGATTTAGATAGTTTGTGTAATTATGATTGGAGTGGTGCGATACATACGTATCTTGTACATAGTCTAAACATATGTAATAAGAAATTACTGACTGGAGAGATTGTTGATTCTTTAAGCATAAGTGACAATGTTGTTGTTTTGCAGGTATGATTCATTGTTCTTGTTTGTTGTATTAAGTCATGTCATTAACTCAATTCATTGTAAGAAGTTGTTTGATTACTTTTATTGCTTTCATTGTAGCTATGGGTGTATGAACGCCTTCGTTTGCATGATCATTCTTCTCGTAAGGTATTTCCGTGTCTTCGGCGATTTCGTTCCTTAAATTATCGGACCGAAGCAATAGAGCTTTTGTTTAAGAGAGGCGAGGTAAGTAACTTTTTGAACATAAAATATTTTTGTATTTTTGTCATTTGTAGATTTGTTATTTGATTGAGGTAATTAATTTTCATTGTGATAGGTACATTTTGATTGGTACCTTGGATCCATTGACCATCAAAATCCCATCATCCGTGTTGCATTCAATATGGATGCAGTGGCAAGGAGTGAAGAAGCACCTGAAAAAGGTGATGATAGTTGTGAATCTGCAGGTGCTGCAAGAGTGGAAAAAATTAGAAGAAACAACCACAAAATAAGAAGTCTAAAAAATGAAATTGCTGCTGTAAGGAAGGAGCTTAGTGATTGAAGAAAGACTCGAAATGTTGAACAATATCCTTCCGTTCATGAAACTAGTGTTGATGTTGATGTTGAGGGGAATGAAGAAGCTGCAGGTGACGCACAAGAAGAAGCTGCAGGTGACGCATATGAAGAAGCTGCACATGAAGAAGCTGCACATGAAGAAGTTGCAGATGAAGAACCTGTTGATGAAGCAGGTGTAGATGAAGAACCTGTTGATGAAGAAGCTGCAGATGAAGAACCTGTTGATGAAGAACCCCTACAGCATCCACCAACTTTCATTAACATTGTTGATGTCGAAGATGATGAAGTAATTTCCCCTGTTCAACCGCTGGTCCTAAAGCCTTTGAATACTTTTGTTGGTGAACCAAGAACAACGGTTGATTTGGATCGGTTGTACTACTTTTTGACGTGAAAAGACATTGTACAGAGGTAAAATAAGATGAATTTAGTTTTTGTTATTAGTGCAGAATGATATTTGGTACCTGATATAATATTGTTCATTTTTCAGCTATGTGTGTGAAATAATGGGTCAACTGTTGACCACGAAGGATTGTAGCTCTTTAGGGCCTCGAGAATGTATAGACAAAATGGTAATTATAGAATTGACTTTTATTAATGTTGTTGTTAATGTTAAATTTGTATAAGTTGATGTTAAAGTTGAATAAGTTGATGTTAAAGTTGAATAAGTTGATGTTAAAGTTCAATAAGTTGATGTTAAAGTTGTTTATTGTTTTATAGGTTTTAATTTTTGCAGTAACAATGTTCATGTACTTTGAGTAAAGGTCGACTGGAGTCATAAAGAGGATGATATTCAGTCCAATGTTTGCGGTAAAAGCTTAAATTACAGTTTGTTTTTTTTTTTGACTGGTATAATGTTATATGGACAGGGTTGTTTATTGATTAAGTTTGTTGTTTTATTTAAGACCCATTTACTATACGACAATAAGAAAAGAATTGCCAATAAACATGTGTGGCAAGTTATTGATTACCAGCCTTATTTCCGATACGATCTATTACGAGTGGAAAAGTTATTGTCTGCTGATTGGGTGAGTAAGGTGTAGTTTTTTAGTAGGTACTAGTTTATTTATTTGGTTGTTTTCATTTTGACATATTCCAAATATTTTATAGGTGTTCATCCCAGTTGTAAGTAATGGTCACTGGTGGTGCTATGCACTGAAGGTTTGCACCATGCAGTTTTTTGTGATTGACTCATTGGATAAGGGAGTCAGAGGACGTGCTGGGATTGACAGAAGCATTGTATGTTTTAGAGTTGATGTTTAGTGGTCAATGATTAAATTGTTTTTATTTTTAACTTGTTTTCGCTATTTGTGTACAATACAGGCTAAAAATATTCATAGGTTTTGAGGTTTGCTGACGAATACATATGAAGATACTAAGATTGCTTTCAATGTTCAACAAGCCAATATCCCAGTCCAACCTAACACATCAGTCTATATTAGGATTAATCTGAAATTTATTATGTTTTCATTAAGAAAAATAATGTATGTATTTTGTTTTTCTCTACAGATACGATTGTGGTGTAATCATGATGAAAGTCTTTGAAATGTGGGATGGAGAGGAAAAATATGATGGCAAAAGCATGCCTGATTATACTAATGTATGTTAAATTATGAATTTCTAAATATAACATTATATATTTACATTTTTCCTAAAGTTAATGTGTATGTTCATTTCAGGAGGAATTGACTGCTTTTAGGAAGAAGTATATATGTGACTGGATCCTAGACGAGGACAACGTGCGAAGATTTTCAATTCTGCAACATTTAGGATTACTATAGCAAATTAGAAATGTGTTGTTGGTTTACATTGTTATTTTATAGAAAATGAATACATAATGTAATGAATTACAGTATTGCAAATTTTTACATTGCAAATTTGGACAGATTTGTACAACTTTATAGCAAATGAATACACATAAAGTTTTGTTCATTAATTATGGACATTGTAATGCCTTTATGTATTTAAAATTTTGGCACAATTGTACAGAGTTGGTAGCTTAGTGTTTGAACCAAGTTGGTTGGTTAGTGTTTGAACCAAGTGGTGGTGTGTGGAAGAGTCAGATTTGTGACTTATTTGCCTGTGTAATTGCTTACCAATAAGAAAATAGGATTCTGTACTAAAAGTTCATGGCTGCTCCCTGGCTTTTGTAGAGGCGCTCCCAAGTGGGTGATTGGTGACAAGTTGGTTAGAATTAAGTGGTGGATGTCCAGATTAAAGGTTCATTTGTATGACCATTGACTTGTTAGGGTTTTGAAGCAATAGTTGTCTGCACAAAGTTAGTTGTTTGGTGTTTGACCCAAGTGGTGGTGTGTGGAAGAGTCAGATTTGTGACTTATTTGCCTGTGTAATCGCTTACAGGCAGGCTGTAATCGCTTACCAAAAAGAAAATAGGATTCTGTACTAAAATTTCATGGTTGCTCCCTGGCTTTTGTGGAGGCGCTCCCAAGTAGGTGATTGGTGACAAGTTGGTTAGAATTAAGTGGTGGATGTCCAGATTAAAGGTTCATTTGTATGACCACTAACTTGTTAGGGTTTTGAAGCAATAGTTGTCTGCACAAAGTTGGTTGGTTGGTGTTTGACCCAAGTGGTGGTGTGTGGAAGAGTCAGATTTGTGACTTATTTGCCTGTGTAATCGCTTACAGGCAGGCTGTAATCGCTTACCAATAAGAAAATAGGATTCTGTACCGAAAGTTCATGGCTGCTCCTTGACTTTTGTAGAGGCGCTCCCAAGTGGGTGATTGATGACAAGTTGGTTAGAATTAAGTGGTGGATGTTCACTGTAATCGCTTACCGTAGCATAATTAAGAATATGTACTGAAAGTTCAATGCTGCTCCCTTCTTTTGGTGGAGGCGCTCCCCAGTCTGTGGTTTGTCCTTAGTAATTTTGTTCACAAAGTTCGTTGGTTTGTATTTCATCCAAGGTGAACAAATTTAAAATGATAACAACATAAAGAAACCAAATTTAGTACAACACTTCAACATTTTTTTCATTTTCATTTGTCCATGGTGTGTACATTGATACCATAATACCATATGAATACAAAATAAAGCAATCATAAAAAACGATGTTAAAGTTATCCTAATAAATAATACAATCATCCCAAATAAAAGTCGAAGTTATAGTAAACATTGGTACAATAATCCTTAAATGATTGAAAGTCCCCTGCAAAACAAAGTGAACATGCAATAATATGTCTACATAATATTATTACATTGCATTAGAGTTTTGTTCATTGTTGTTCTGTGGTAGCAGCTCTCAGCTTTTGGTAATAAACTGGATTTTGTAAGTGGTAAGCGATTACAGAGCCTCTGTAATCGCTTACCAGTGCATCATACCTGGGTCAATGGTGTACCACCTGCCCTGTCAACCTAGGAACACCTCTACTTTCTCAAACATCCATATAAAGCTGACCAAACTTCAAATTTCTTCAAGTGGACTTATTCAACCACGAGCACTAGGGGTAATCAATGTTAAAAACACAGAAATGAACAAAGTTGGGAGCCACTCAGCCAGGGACTTGTAGCAACTCTCAGGTTTTGGTACAAAACTGGATTTTGTAAGTGGTAAGCGATTACAGAGCCTCTGTAATCGTGTACCAGTGCATCATACCTGGGTTAATGGTGTACCACCTGCCCTGTCAACCTAGGAACACCTCTACTTGCTCAAACATCCATATAAGGCTGACCAAACTTCAAATTTCTTCAAGTGGACTTATTCAACCACGAGCACCAGGGTTAATCAATGTTGAAAACACTGAAAACACATAAATCAACAAAGTTGGGAGCCACTCAGCAAGGGACTGGTAGTAGCTCTCAGGTTTTGGTACAAAACTGGATTTTGTCAGTAGTAAGCGATTACAGGGCCTCTGTAATCGGTTACAGTGCATTATACCAAGGTCAATGATGTACCACATGCCCTGTCAACCTAGGAACACCTATACTTTCTCAAACATCCATATAAGGCTGACCAAACTTCAAATTTCTTCAAGTGGACTTATTCAACCACGAGCACCAGGGGTAATAAATGTTGAAAACACTAAAAATACATAAATCAACAAAGTAGGGAGCCACTCAGCCAGGGACTGGTAGCAGCTCTCAGGTTTTGGTACAAAATTGGATTTTTGTCAGTGGTAAGCGATTACAGGACCTCTGTAATCGCTTACCAGTGCATCTTACCCGGGTCAATGGTGTATCACCTGCCCTGTCAACCTAGGAACACCTCTACTTCCTCAAACATCCATATAAGGCTGACCAAACTTCAAATTTCTTCAAGTGGAATTATTCAACCACGAGCACCAGGGGTAATCAATGCTGAAAACACTAAAAATACATAAATCAACAAAGTAGGGAGCCACTCAGCCAGGGACTGGTAGCAGCTCTCAGGTTTTGGTACAAAATTGGATTTTTGTCAGTGGTAAGCGATTACAGGACCTCTGTAATTGCTTACCAGTGCATCTTACCTGGGTCAATGGTGTATCACCTGCCCTGTCAACCTAGGAACACCTCTACTTCCTCAAACATCCATATAAGGCTGACCAAACTTAAAACTTCTTCAACTGGACTTATTCAACCACGAGCACAAGGGTTAATCAATGTTGAAAACTCTGAAAACACATAAATCAACAAAGTTGGGAGCCACTCAACCAGGACTGGTAGCAGCTCTCAGGTTTTGGTACAAAACTGGATTTTGTCAGTGGTAAGCGATTACAGGGCTTCTGTAATCGATTACCAGTGCTTCATACCTGGGTCAATGGTGTATCACCCGCCTTGTCAACCTAGGAACACCTCTACTTGCTCAAACATCCATATAAGGTTGACAAAACTTAAAATTTCTTCAACTGGACTTATTCAACCACGAGCACCAGGGTTAATCAATGTTGAAAACACTGAAAACACGTAAATCAACAAAGTTGGGAGCCACTCAGCCAGGAACTGGTAGCAGCTCTCAGGTTGTGGTACAAAACTGGATTTTGTCAGTAGTAAGCGATTACAGGGCCTCTGTAATCGCTTACCAGTGCATCATAGTTGGGTCAATGGTGTACCACCTGCCTTGTCAACCTAGGAACACCTCTACTTGCTCAAACATCCATATAAGGCTGACCAAACTTAAAATTTCTTCGACTGGACTTATTCAACCACGAGCACCAAGGTTAATGAATGTTGAAAACACTGAAAACAAAAAAATCAACAAAGTTGGGAGCCACTCAACCAGGGACTGGTAGCAGCTCTCAGGTTTTGGTACAAAACTGGATTTTGTCAGTGGTAAACGATTATAGGGCCTCTGTAATCGCTTACCAGTGCATCATACCTGGGTCAATGGTGTACCACCTGCCCTGTCAACCTAAGAACACCTCTACTTTCTCAAACATCCATATAAGGCTAACCAAACTTAAAATTTCTTCAACTGGACTTATTCAACCACGAGCACTAGGGTTAATCAATGTTGAAAACACTGAAAACACGTAAATGAACAAAGTTGGGAGCCACTCAGCCAGGAACTGGTAGCAGCTCTCAGGTTTTGGTACAAAACTGGATTTTATCAGTGGTAAGCGATTATAGGGCCTCTGTAATCGCTTACCAGTGCATCATACCTGGGTCAATGGTGTACCACCTGCCCTGTCAACCTAGGAACCTCTACTTGCTCAAACATCCATATAAGGCAAACCAAACTTAAAATTTCTTCAACTGGACTTATTCAACCATGAGCACCAGGGTTAATCAATGTTGAAAACACTCAAAACACATAAATCAACAAAGTTGGGAGCCACTCAGCCAGGGACTGGTAGCAGCTCTTAGGTTTTGGTACAAAACTGGATTTTGTCAGTGGTAAGCGATTACACTCGCCCTTAAGCGATTACAACAGCACCAGGACAGTTCCATTGCTGCACGAACTCACATACCAACCCACACACACCTCTACTTGCTCTTTCCTATAAACATAGGCCTCACTTAACTTGGAAATTGTTATAACTTAAATAATGGATCAAAATTAAATAACACATGGAATCAACAATACAATCAAATTTCCTGTCCAATAATAACTTTATTTATTCACAATCATATTAAGTGTTCCAAATACAACTATCCATACTTAAAAATCTACCAAATACTGCACTTTTAAAATATTACATAACTCAATCAAGTTTGGGACTATATCCGGTGTAGGGATTTCTACATGCTTTGCTTTTGAAACGCTTTCGACGTTGTCCTTCCTTCATAACGCTTTCATGGCTGTAAATTCCTCCTTCACATGCAAAATCATTGTAAAAATCTTGTTCTTTAGAAGGCGTACTATAATCACCTTCATCTTTATTTTTCTCTTCAAGCAACTCAGCCTTCAATAAAAATAACTCTTGTTCAAGTTCTTCAATAACAACATCTTGATCCTCTAAAACTTCATCTAAAGCAGCATCATTTTCTTTTTCCTGTACCGATGCTTTCACAAATGACACACCTATTTCTTTCCTTGATATACTATACTCATCAAGCATATGCAAATTAAACACAATTAGCGTTGCGTTGTATAAAACCATTCAATTCAAACAAAATTTAATAAAACAAAGAACTACATACCACACCCCTCTCCATTGCAACTTTGATGAACTTGTCACCTACAGTTACAGTCATCCAATGCAAAATTCTTGGGTATTTATGTACACAAGCATTTGAAGGAATAAAACAATCACAAAACCAAACCTGAAATACATATTTCAAGTAATTATCAATCATTTCAAATCAATGCCAACAAACAATGCATGTAAAAATTTACCTTAAACATGTATACGCAACCATCGACATAGACATTAGTTGCACCTTTTCCTCCATTCCAGGCTATACAAGCTTTGCAAAAACTACTAAGTAGATAATGGTACACTATACGACCCCAACAAAAAGTACTCAAATCACTTATTCTATCAACAATTTCAAACAAAATTGGGAATATTGTTCTGCTACGACTAGGTAACAATACCTCAGTAATTCCAACCAAAATGTAAAGCTTACAGACATCTATACAAGGCAACTTTTTGTGTTTTTTCAAAACAAAATCTTATATCATATCCAATTCATATTTTTTTTTGCTTTATCAAAGTAATTCCGACATTGACTTTCTAAAAGGATTTGGAGGTTAAGCAGATGGATGTGAAGACAACTTTCCTTCATGGTGATTTAGAGGAAGAGATTTACATGAAGCAACCTGATGGTTTTCTTGTTGAAGGTAAGGAAGACTATGTGTGTAGGCTATGAAAAACCCTATAAGGTTTGAAGCAGGCTCCAAGGCAGAGGTATAAGAAGTTTGAGTATGTTATGTGTGAGCAAGGCTACAAGAAGACTACTTCTGATCATTGTGTGTTTATGAGAAAATTCTCTGAGAATGATTTCATTATCTTGTTGTATGTTGATGACATGTTTATTGTTGGGAAAGACATATCCAAAATTGACAGGTTAAAGAAGTAACTAGGCGAGTCATTTGTCATGAAAGACATAGGAACTACTAAGAAGATTCTTGGTATAAGTATCACTCGCACTAGAAAAGAGAAAAAACTTTGACTATCAAAGAAGTATTACATTCAAAAAGTGTTACAAAGATTCCAAATAAAAATGCTAAAATTGTAAGCATTCTTCCATATACCCAAGAAAGAAAGAAAACCTTATTATCTCTATTAAATATATTTATTTGTTAATTCTTGTGGCGCTTGATTTCACGCTCAAGCTTCTATTTATAATATGAATTTGTTAACCTTTAATTAAAATTGTAAAGAATTATCATAATTAATTATAAAATGTTAATAAATTCTTAAAATTGTTGACATTTGATAGCTCTTGATATTGTTATTGTAAATTTGCAACAGATCATGAGAACATGTATATTTTTTATGCCGTTAAAGTTGGCCGTATGAAAATAAATAAATAAATGAAGTGTGTTTTTTATCCTCTTTTATTACACCAAATCGTGTTCATGTTCCGAATTGATTCGTTCCTTTCTTGGCCATTTTCTCTATTTATTTCTTTGCTATTTAATTAGGTAATTGAATAATGACGATCTCTCTAATTTATTTTGATAAACTTGTGCTGGCTGGCTGGCAATGAAGGAAGCTTCAGATTAGAATTTTACACTAAACATATTCAAACCTCTATCTGTATAATACATGCGACGACTTTACTTTTTCTAACGTAAACACAAGTCTTTCCTTCCACCTCTCTGCACGCCACGCTCACGTGGAGACTAATTAATTATTATCACACATCCTTACAACTTGTCATAAATCATATATCGGACTATTATTTTCCCTTCTACATAATAAAGACTTTGTTGATATCTTCATACAATATATTAATATTTTTATTTAAAATTAAATTATTAATATCTATTTCTATAGTGAAAAATATTTAACTATTATTCGTGGGTGTTTCTTTAAATGGTTAATAAAGTATAATTTCTTTATAATAACTATAGTATGTTATTTTTTTCTAACAAAAAGTAATAAAATTATTATTATAATTATAAAAGTAAATTTAAATAACTTATATGATTTTATTGAAGTTAATGTTTATATTTTTTAGATATTTTTTATTATAATAGTTATTTTAATTTAAAAAATAGTTAAATTTTAGAAGGAGTCCTCTTATACTATTATCAATAACTGATTCTTTTGTCACTTGCAGTATCAATGTCGGCAGCCCTCCTTTATTTCATATTAACTTTGAGTTTAACATATAATTTTCATTTTGTTCTTGTCATCAAAACATATAAACTCCTTTAACCTTTTACTTATGTTATTAACCATTATTACTTACTGATTAAAAAAAGTAAATTAAAAATAAAAACTCTATCTACAAGCACCTAAAAAGAATGGCAATGCCCGATCATACTAAGCAAAAGCAAGTCAACGCTTGTTTTCTATAATTAAACCAAGATTTAAAAACGAAGAATTAAAAATGCAATTTATACCAAGTCAGACTTTTCAGAATACACACACGTTGATTATAAAAATCAAACCGCCACAAAATTTTATTAACAGACATCGGAAAATGAAATTAATTAAGGCACTGGCTGGAGATAATTAATCCTGTGGATTCAGCAATCTCACATATGTGCTTGATATAATTTCACAACGGAAAAAAGTTTCTTATGGCACCAGAAATTAAACTACATATATATAGCGGATAATAGAGCATAATAATGTAGCTGTCAGACATGGCTCTCTTCCATTTGAACATCTTTGGCCTTCAAAGGCTCATACTCTCCGTGGTACACTTCAAGGTGATCTGACAAAGCAGATTTATCAATATTCTGATGGTGGTAGGACTTGCAAACGAAATAGAGCACCGTTTGGATCACAAGTTGGAACAGATACAACTGAGAGAACAGCACCAAACACACTATCCCATAAACTGTTCTGTCCACAGACCCTAACCTCCACCCATGCACCACCGTTTTCTTGAACAGAAATTGTATCAACCCAAAGGAAACCAACAGCTTCAAGAATATGAGTACCGATAAACCCATCTTCCCCCTTATCAACGCGTTGCTCTTCAACATGGCTCCAATCCCACACGAGTCTTCCAACACAGTAACAACACTGGCAAGATTCCAAACCACGGTTAAGTACACAAACCCTGCGAAATAGAAGACCGCCAACACCACAAAAAGCCCAACTCCGCCGCTCCTTCCCCCTGTTGTAAGTGCCCATATGATGACGACAAGCACTGCCATGACGTTGTAGACGAAAAAGGCTGCGAAGGTGCACAAAAAGGTTACCATGAGTCTCTTCCAAACCTTGGGAACGACGGTCATGACCTTGGAGAAAGTGACCTCTCTTGCGGTGTAGATTGAGGCGATGGTGTATACCACTGCTGAGGTGGAAAGGAGGGAGAAGATGAGGAGGAAAGTGAAGTAGATGAGCTTGAAGAGCATGAAGGTGGTCCATTCCGAAGAGAGCATGTTGGAGAGGGTGTGGTATTGGGGTGTGCCTTGTGGGGTTTCCATCATTTGTTGTGTATTTTTGACGATCTTGCCGAAGAGGATGTTGGAGACTTCGATGTGGATGAGGAAGATGAAGGAGAGAGGGAGGATTAGAGTTAGGGTGATCTTGTTGAAGATCTTTCTCCATGAAAATATGATTTTGTAGGATTCTCTGTAGACGCCAGAGAACCCCAGGAACTGCATCTCTTCTTGTTCTCTGTCCATAGCTCTCTCTCTCTCTCTCTCTCTCTCTCTCTCTATATCAATGGAGTTTTGGTTTTGGTTTGGTGGAGGAGATATATGGGTTCAGAATATACGAGGAAATCCATTATGGTTCTATGTGCTATTATTTGAAAGCAATCAAGTCAACGATTAATTTTTTGTTTTCTTTTATCGGTATAATGGTCAGTCAGGTGCATATTCAATTTAAAATAAAAAATAAAAAAATCCAACGAATGAAAAACCCAATAAATAATAAAATATTATTAGATTGCATCATATTTTGAAATAGATTTTGAAAATAATTCAATCCTATTCAAAGAAAATATATAAATATGAATTTAATGAATGTGTGTGTACATTCGTAATGCTCTTTATTTTATCAAGTTAATAAATATATTAATTTATTTATCAATTTATTAAATTTATTCGTAATGCTCTTTATTTTAAAAGTTATGTTACTTACTATTGACATTAATTATTCTAATATTTATATAAATAAAATCAGGAGCACTTTGGATTACTAGTTATTTATGTGTTGTATAATATGATTTTTCTATGGGTTCAACATTATAATATTACTTTTTTGCATGATTTTTGTTAATAACATTTCTTTTTACCAGTGATAAGAAAGTATTCAATTTTATTTTTTATCGTAACATACCACGGTATAAGATTAATTAATTCGATAATAAAACTGAATTATATATTCATTCAACTTACATCACACTTTATTGATTTGAATTAGATAATTATACTTCAAGGCAGATTAAATCATAAATAATATTTAAATTAAATAACATTTTAGCTCAAAACTCATCCAAAGCGTTGCACGAAAGAACTATATGGCACTATATGAATAAAAAAACAGTGTTTGTGTTTCACAATTAGATCTGTTGAAGAGTTAAATAAAAATGAAAACAGATGTTATATTAAAAACATATATATAAAATTTGATGCTTATTTAAAAAAAATGAAGGTTCGTATTATTGAATGCACTACAAATAAAAACCCTTAAACATTTAACACACTCTAATACATTTTGTTGTTGAAATAAAGGCCTAATTTTCGCATATTTTTACTAAAAGATCTCAAATATATTTATTATATCAATAAAACGATACATTATTTACCCATAGTTTTAAAATTGTTTGATAAAATATATTAATATCTTTAAGTGAGTGTCCTAACAAGGCACGTTAAAAAATTTATCTACAAACACAAAACAAAAAATTGAATCTAATAAATACTTTTATTTTTATTTTCTTAGCTAATAACCTTAAGCAGCCAAAAAAACGAAAGCAACCTCAATGAAGCAGACGGAGGAATGGCATGTTTGTAATTGTAGTGAAAATGGAAGGGGTTTCCACTTGATCGCTGTATTTTGGCCATAGTGGACGGCGAAGACTAATTAAATAATTATTTTATAATCGTTAACGTTACGGCCAAGCCGTGACGAAAACTACGAATGAGAATATTAATAAATAAAAATTCTTTGTTAATAATAGCTTTTGTTTTTGTCCTTCTTCTTCGACTCTTTATCTACGAATGAGAGCATTTGCCACATTTTGTACGTTTCGATAATACTATTCTTTGTTTGTACCAAAACTATTTCTTTCTGTATAAATAATAAAGATAACGATAGTAAGACAATATTTTTTTGACAATATTTAAATATCATCTACGTGTCATTTTGTGATTGGTCCATGGTGGTGTTTATGATTATTATTATTGATTGTGGAGTAATTTTAGATCAATCACGTAATGACATGTAAATGATATTCAAATGTAAAAAAATGTTGTCTATGTATCATTATCCAAATAATAACTTATGCTATTATCACCAATAGTTTAACATGGTTTAAAAATAGAAATCTAATTTTTCTTTTCTTATTATCATTTAAGATAGTTTTTAAAGATAAAATTTATAACGGAATTTTAGTTTCTAAAACATATTTTATTTTAAAAATACAATAATGGATTCTAATAATAATGTCATTGACGGACTTAAAATAACATCGAGATTAGATAAATTTGAAATAAAAAATAACTTATAATATAATTAAAAATTATTTGGTTAAATTCCTTTAATAATTATATTTTTAGGGATTTTTAGTTAATTGAGAGAATAAAAATTCATCAAAAATTAACTTTTTTGCTTATGTTAAGGGAATATGTTAACTTAATAATACTATTTTTTTTGTGTTTGATTAGTAGATATACATAGTGTGCGTAACATTCAATTATAATAATGATGTGAGAGAAAGAATAGTCATAGGTAATGTAAAGGATCTTTCGTCCAAGAAATTTCTGGTAAAAAGTTTGACCAAGACAATTTTGGAAATGTTCTATAACTTGTAAAGTGTTGTGAGAAAAGTTCTATGGATGTTGAGAAGGAGACATGAATAAATGTTTGATGGTGAGAAAGGGTCATAATTAACAATCTTAATTTTATTTTGTGAGTATGATCGAGATGTTGTATCTACTTTTCTTTCAAACCTAAGAACTTATGACATCTTATTTAGTTATATATATATATATATATATATATATATATATATATATATATATATATATATATATTATTTTTTTTTATTTTCGAACCTAAAAAACATTTAGTAAAACTAAATGTGCTATGCACATGCGTATTTATATTTTTTGATAATAAAAAATTAAATTATTATTATATTATAGCAAATATAAAATTAAAATAATTTTTGTAACATTATTGTAAATAGTTTTTATTTATTTTGTAGGTAGTTTTATAATTAAGAAAATAATTAAACTTAAAATATGGTCAAATAGATAAAATTTAAAAAATAGTTACTGGCTAGAACTTATTAATGTGATTAGGTAGAATTTATTGATACGTAAAAAATTATTAATGTAATTGAGTTAAAAAAACTATATTAATTCATTTTTTAAGTTTGGAGACCAAAATGTATCAAAATTTTCCAATAAAAATGAATTCCAATTTCACGTTAAAGTTTCAGAATTAAAAACACATTTAATCCTTTAAAATATTTTTAAAGTTGAAATTATGTTAAGGTGAAACAACTTTATTGAAATTGTGTCACCCTAGTAGAACTTCTACTAAATTTGAACTAAAGTCGTGTTATTTTGCCACAACTTCAACTTAAAAATATTTTGTACTAAAATAGTGTCACCTTAGTATAAATCTTTTCTCAATGAAGTCATAGCAATATAACATGACTTACCCATATTGATATTTTTTTTTTAAATCTAAAATGTTTATGTATTTTAAAAGAAAAAGATGCACTAAAACATATTTTGCCTACAATAATACTATCAATATAGAAGGAAGCTTTTCACATAACCTTTGATAGGAAAAGTAATTACTTAAGGCCTAATGGGAAAACATGTTTTTTTTCTTTCTATTTTCCTACAACTTTTATTGAAATACTCATATTGTTTCTTTCCTTTCACACATTTTCTCTTCTTTTCACTCTTTTAATCTTTTGTCTTTCCTTCCACTTTTTTTTTCTCTCTCATCTTTTTTTTTCTCTCTCATCTTCGAATTGGTTCTTATAAATGTTTTCTCAACCACAACTTTTGTTAAAGAAAAAATCGCCTATACGCCCAAAAGCTCTAATATTTTGAAGTTTAATCAAATAACATTAAGATGGGATGATAATCAGAAAATAACTTTGGGTAACATAAGACTTAGAGCCTAAACCCCAAACACATACAACCTAAAACCAGAATCCCAAAGATAGAAAAACATAGGAAAACACTTAGGTCTTAGGAAATAAAGAAACATCTAGGTCAAAACACCCAAATGCATGGTTAAATGTTGTTATGCCTGAAGCGTCTTAGAGAGATTGTGTTAAACGCTTAATACCTAAAATAGGTATTCGGCTTCTCTCGAAAAAAATAGGTTGAGACAATGTCTCTGACAAAACACAATAAAAGGCATAATTGTTAAAATATAAAAGTAAGCTTAAGCAAGCTAAACGTTATCTGTCTAAAAAGAGACAAAAGTTAAAAAAGCGTTTACGTAACTAAATGATGACATGAGCTTAACAAGTACCTCATCTTATGATGAAGTATATATCTACACTTGGTATCTTCAGAAGAACTTAATTGCAAAATGCAACCTAACGGTAGGAAATCAAAAGCACTTTGTTGTTCTAAGCAAGCATTAAATTACATTAAATGTTCAATGTTCAAAAACAATAAAAGTGATAAGAAAAGACGTATCTTCTACATGCACAATTTACTCTAATCTTGCAAATAAGCTATTCTACACACATACAGTGCTACATATCAAATATCAAAAAGTGAACATTAGAGACAAAGGAGATATTCATAGAATGTTCCTCACTTGAAGCAAAGTCTAAAAAGATCGTACAACCTACTTCAAGCAAAGGACTGAAAAAGTATGCCTGCTCTGACAAGTTGGCTTATCCAACGACTGTTATGAAAAGAAAAGAAAGCATGAGTATCAAGGCTACAAACTCAGTCTAACGGACATATATCCATGAAGTCTATAAATAGAAGATTTCTCAAGAAGAAAATCAAGAGGATATCTTAAGAAAGAAAAGCTTACAATGATATATTCATCTTGAAAAGAAGAACAAAAAGAGCTCAAGAAAAAAAATAAATCTGAGATGAAGAAAAGAGGAGAGAAGAGAAAAAGAGAAAGAGATATTCTCAAGCTTCATTGTCATATTTCTTGTTATTGTAAGAGAGAAGAGAGAAACACTTGCGAGTGTTTAGACTACTTTGTATTGTAATCAAATCTTCTCAGTGAGAGATATAGTCTAAACTACTTGTAAGCAATCATTGATTGTAATTCTGAAGAGAATTAAAACACTAACAACTAAACTCGGTTGAGTTGAGGAATCTTGGCAAGGTTGTTAAGTACCAGGAATGGTTCGAACACTTAAAGGAAATCTCGGCAGGTTGCTGAGTACCAAGAGTGGTGCGAATACTCAAAGGAAATCGCGGCGGGGTTGTTGAGTACTAGGAGTGGTGCTAATACTTAAAGGAGTTCTCGTCGAGGTAGCTGAATACCAGGAGTTGTACTAATACTCATTTATAATCGTGTGAAGATTATATTAGAACCCTCTACAGAGGAGACTAGACGTAGCTTAATTGGAACGACCCAATATAAAATATTTTGTGCAATTATCTCTTCTCTTAGCTAAACGATTTATTTCATAAAGGATGTTCTTAAAAACAACACTGCAATATGTATATTCTGAATACCATACTCAAAGTTGTTATTGTAAAGATCTATTAAGTTGAGCTTACAATTATTCAAAAGAAGATTTCAAGAGCTCTATAAAGCATTATATCATAAGGATTGCAATAAGTTTTCCATAACACTAGTGCATAATCGCTCTTTAACGTCAACCCATAGACGTCGGTTATGGTGTTGAGCGATGTATATGACTGACCGGTGGTATTTTAGTAAATAAGTTGGCGATATGGACGTCGGTTTCGATATAAACGGACGTCTATAATAATGTATACGTCAATTTTACCACAAACTAACGTTTATACTACTGCAATTAATGCGATTCACTTACCACGCAGGCAAATAGACGTCGCGTCTTCCAGCACCGACGTCCAAATGGCCTGAAAAAGGCATGTGAAAAGTCTATTGGACGTCAATTTATACAGGGGGCCGACGTCTATATGGCTGCAATTAGTGCGATTCAACCACCGGCAAGCAAAATAGACGTCCATTTGTTCAAGACCGACGTCTATAAGCTTATAGACGTCGGCGCCTCAAGGTCCTCGTCGTCTACTAGACTGACCGAATAGTGAAACGTCACTTCGTTCAGCGCTTGAGACGTCACTACCCTTGCATCCGACGTCTAAATGGCCTGAAAAAGGGCAGGTGAAAAGTCTATTGGACGTCGGTTTATATAGGAGGCCGACGTCTATATGGCTGCAATTAATGCGATTTACTTACCTGCAGGCAAAATAGACATCCATTTGTTCAGGACCGACGTCTATAAGATTATAGAAGTCGGCTCCCCTAGGTCCCCGTCGTCTACTCGACTGACCGGATACTGAAACGTCACTTCGTTCAGCGCTTTAGACGTCACTACCCTTGCATCCGACGTCTAAATGGCCTGAAAAAGGCAGGTCAAAAGTCTCGTGGACGTCGGATTGGTGAGGTAACCGATGCATCATTTCATGTTTAAGTAACCACGAACTCACAGTTACGCGCATCGTCTTCTTCCTCCTCTTCGTTTCTCTCTGTCGCAGTTACGCGCAAAATCTTCTTCCTCCTCTCCTTTTCTCTCTATCATAGTTACGCACACAATCTTCTTCCTCCTCTCCGTTTCTATCTATCGTAGTTACGCGCACAATCTTCTTCCTCCTCTCCTTTTCTCTGTCTCGCAGTTAAGCATTGCAGGTGCGTTTTTCTTTTTTTTTATTTCAACCATTTAAACTTTGTTTTAGTCCAATTAAATTGGTTTCTTCATCATATATCATCTACTAACCGATTAAAATGTGTTTTAGTGCAGTTTTGATCCTCTCTTTGGGTAACGTAGTACAACATTCTCCCATTGTTAGCTTCCTCACAAGAAAAGCGGCGTCTTTTGTATGTTTCATGGCGTTTTAACCCAAAATGGAACTTGGGTCGTTGCCTAGTTTAAGGCGGGTATCCAGCGGGTAACGGGCGGGTAGCGGGTACAATTTTACCCAAAGGGTCGGGTTGCGGGTAGGCACTATTCGTGCCCGACCCGACCCGTTGTCATCCCTACCCATTATCCTTAACAATCTTTATCTTTCTCTCTCTGCATTAATGGAGTATTCACTCAGCTCTCCATTATCCTCAACAATCTTTCTCTCTCTCTGTATTAATGGAGCATTCACATGGCTCATATCTGAATTTGTATATATTGCAAAATATTAAATTAAGAGAAAACTTCAATATTTGTGTTTCTTCGACTTCTATTTTATAAACTTAAAAGTACAGCTGTCAAAATGGGTCACAACCCGCGAGCCAACTCGGTCCACCACGGGTTCGGGCCGGGTTAGGTTTGAAAAAATTGTATTTTTTTATGCGGGTCAGATTTCAGCCTGACTCATTTAAACCTGGCTCATGCAGGTTGAACCCGTGGTGAGCCGGGTTGGCCATCAACCCACCTACCTAATTTTATTTTATTAAAATTTAATTTTAATTTTATAAAAAGATATTTATTTTATTTTATTGCTTGAAAAAATTATTTAAGTTTCTTATTTTCAAAATTAATTAAACACCCATGTTGGGAGTGAAATTTGTTTAGATTTGAATTATAGGAAGTTTGTAATTTTTTTTATTTAAAAAAATTATAATTAAGTGAGTTAGTGAGTCAACCCGTGATGGGTTGGGCCGGGTTACCCGTTTTGATAGCTCTACTTAAAAGTTTGATGCAAATACAAAATAATAAACATAATAATATTAATAGTAAATAATATATTATTATTATTATTATTATATACTAATTTTATAATTTTATAATTATATAGTAAATAATATATAATTTTATAATAACTTTTCTTTTATATTTTAAGTATTCAATAATATTTTTATATTATTTATCTAATAAATTAAATATTTTATTCAAGTTATTTGAGTCAAACATGTCGATAAGTTAAAACAAAATATAATGTTAAAAATTATAGATATTAAATATAAAAACACACACACACACACACACACACACACACATATATATATATATATATATATATATATATTGCAATATCTTTTTTAGGATCATGAGTAGATTTAGGGTATTTTTGGAATAAAAGAAAATAGTGGAGAAGTGTAGAGTATTTTTGGAATAAAAGAAAATAATGAGGGGGTGTTGGAGCACTTGGGGTGGTACAGGGAGTAGCACCCCTAAGAAATGGTTCTATCGAGAGGGAGGTTCACGAGGAGACACAAACACCAATAACTTTTGAGCCCAACTCTTTATCCAAAACCTTAAAGCAATGGGTTAATGGGTCTTTCATCTTTATATAGTCCTATACTTTCTCATTTATATCCGATGTGGGATTTAGACTCACACTTGGATTCCCAACAATCTCCCCTCAAAGGTGAGTCCCTTCCACATAGATACACCCCTTCTCCAGCAAAAACATTCCTAACCAACTACAACCACAAGTAGCTCTTTCTAACCGCCGTTCATCTTAACGAAATTCGCTTACCTGAATACCTTTTGCTAGGAAGACTTTCGATACAGGGATCATTATACTCGTCTGAGCCAGTCACCAAGACAATCCATCAACTCGTTGGGTTTTGACATATAAAAGACAAAATAATGAAACGGAAACTGATATTTTTTATTGAGCATAAGCAGTAAATATTTATACTACAAAATTTATAACTAATTCTAGAGAAAGGCTATAAAGTTCTATTTGAAGATAAAACCTGCATGATTAAAGATTCAGATAATATAGAATTATTCAGGGTGCAAATGGTTGAAGATAATATGCAGGTACAAATGCTGTCTGAATTTGAAGACAAATCACCCGTATGCGTAGCTTTGCAACATGGAAAACAAGCGTGGTTACCTTTTCAAAAAGACAAATCTTGGAGAGCAATAAACAAGCTACCGTTATTACATACAGATGTCGGAAGACCTAAAAAAACTCTATCTCTGAATGGCAAGAAAGTAAAGTTAATGGGTGTTAAAGTTGGTGAAAGTCAAATTAAACCAAAAAAATTAAAGGAAGAAAAGCATCCTA
Organism: Vigna reflexopilosa; assembly: GCA_027742785.1. Taxonomy (NCBI): domain Eukaryota; kingdom Viridiplantae; phylum Streptophyta; class Magnoliopsida; order Fabales; family Fabaceae; genus Vigna; species Vigna reflexopilosa. The sequence continues at coordinate 12,006,127 of CM050918.1, forward strand.
AGATAACTCTGTGTAGGAAAAAAACATGATACAGGAATAAATTCCTCAGATTTATTGTCTTTTCTTTCCTACTTTTTTATTCACTTACAAATCTAATTGTTTTATTATCGAGTAGGTAACAAAATTTCAAAATTACATTTATAAGTTGTGTAATTCTCAAACGATTCAAATGAAAAAGTTGTACATAAACTAACTAACAATTTTAGTTAAGAACCATTTAAAAATGATTCATCACATTTTTTTTTCATATGTAATCTATACATACTAAAATAGTTAAGATACGTAGGAATTGAGTGTAAGAGATTACATATTTATTGTAATGAGTTACTAGCATATATAATTCAAATTACATAACATTGTAATTAATTACAATAAAAAAATTAACATATACTAGATTATGATTTAAGTTTTAATTACAATTAATTATAGTTAAAATATAATAATGAATAATAATAATTTAAATTTTAATTATAATTGATTAAGATATAATTAATTATGATTAATTACATCTTAATTTATTACGTGCAACACATATAAATAATTCTAATAAATAAATAACACAACTGCAAATACATATCTAAAAAATTTATTTAAGGAATACAATTCAAATTTATTATATTTTATTTTATTTTTTTGTTTTGAAATAATATTTCTATCTCTACCAAATATAGAAATATTAAATGCAAAAATTGCCACAAAAAAACATTGATAAAAATAATTATGTAGACATTGATGAAAAATAATTATTACAAAAAATAATTTCATTATCACAAAACATCTGAAAAGTATTAGGAAAAATAGTTCAAATTTATATTGACCTAATAATGTCAATAAAAAATCAACCTTTATCAATGTTAAATAAGAAAAGGTTTAAAAATAATTTTCAAGATAGAAACAATACTGTAATTAACATATGTGAAAAAATAATTCGATAAATAGAAAATAATATTGACATTTTGTTATACTTTCACAGAATCTTTTTAATAAATTAGTCAAATATTTTTCAAAAATATTTTAAGATTTATCAATTTAAAAAATATGGAGATAATCAAAGCATGGAAAAGAATTTTTTTTTTGATAAAATATAATTTAATATATATATATATATATATATATATATATAATTCAAATAAATATCATAAATATTTTTTATTATATTCTAATCTAAAAAAAAGTCAAACAATTTTACTTTATTATCGAGTTATAAATTATAATATATAATAAATTAATATATAATCCATCGTAATTAATTATATCTTAATTATAATAAATTATAATTAAAACTTAAAACATAATAATTCATAATCAATTATATCTTAATTAATTTAATCAATTGTAATTAAAACTTAAATCATAATTTACTTTTTTTTTTCATTACATTGTTAATCCAAATTACATGATAATTGATTATAATTAATATGTAACCGATTACATTAAACTATACATTTTTTAACGATTTCAACATTATGTAATTAATTACAATTTTTGTAACCGATTGTAAAAAAAAAGTATAAAAAATGCACGACTTCATGTTTTAAAATTGTTCTAAACTAAAGTTGTGCATCATCCGCACAACTTCTTTATTTGAAATTTTGTGAAAACTGCACAACTTACCAATATAAACATAAATTTAAATTTTTTTTGACTATTTCATTAATAAGACAATCAAATTTATCATAAATGTACAAAAATCCCTTTCTTATCACACCATGGGCTACTTTATTTGAGTCTGCAGTTATGTTAACTCAAATGAGGCCCTGTCGTCTTATTTCATTTTGTGGCCTTACTCCAGTCCAATAATAAATCATAGGATTTTTCTTCCTGCAACTCCATAATTACTAGCAACACCCCCAATTACTTTTAAAATGCTCACGTCATCTTACTTATTAGAAGTTTTCCAAAGACACATTTCGAGAGTGGAAATTATGGAATGATTATCTAAAAAGAACTTTTAAAGCAACCTTTCTGAAAAATTGTTTTCAAAGTTTATATGAATAGTCTTAATATTACCGATCCAGATCAGCATGTGTGTTCTTTAAACCTCTAACAAGAATAGGATGGTATTGGAAAAGTTAGCGGGTGCAAGAAAAAAACTTAGGGAGGTACAAAAAGCAAAATCCCACAAGATTTTGCAAAGCTTAAACCATGACAAACCTGAAAGACCAGATTAAAATATCAAATATTCATTGTTTCGGTATAGATTTGTGTAGGATGGAGAGACTAACTTTTTCTACTGCAATCTTCTTATCTTTTGACCTTTGAATCTTTTGTTCCAAGCGCTTCAATTCCAGAATGGGAAAGGATACCTGCAAAAGGCATTCTGACCCTCAAGTCAATGACTGACGTGATTATATGGATAGTATTCAATAGAGAATGTGTACTCAAAATTAGTTCAACCTTTCCTACCTTTAAAGTTTAGCCTTTTATAAACAGGTCATTTGTTGGACCCTAAATTAGTATAGGCCCAATAAAACTAACTTACATTTAAATTCGGTCTTTCACTCATAAACATCTTCCTTATTAGTTATTAATATCTTTAATCAATATTCTTCTGTTATTGTTTATTTGTCCAAATCATTGGTCCAATAACAATATCTTGAACTCTGACCCAATCTAGAATCCAACATCAATAAAATCATTTAACTTGGTTAACCATGATTGACGTAGCAAATATACGGAGAGGTCTTGAATGTTAACTATTCTGTAATATACAATACATTCATTATTAATTTTTACTGTTTTACTGCAACAATGATTATTTATATTAACGTGACTATTTATTGGTAAGTCCAAAGTTATAATTTATAATTCTAAGGAATTAGTGGATTTAATTAGTAAGTATCAGGGTTCAATCGAAGACTGGGATCCCATCTAGAACATGCTAAGGAAAATACTAATTTGCCAGCAACAATTCGCCATGCTTAATGATAATTGCTTTCAAAACAAGGAACTCTTAGTAAGTAAAGATGAATATTATATTTGGACTAATTCATGGTATCTGATGTCATTCAACTATAGGATTTCATGCCTCTTGCACAAATTCAAACCATGTTATGTCACACAGAACATCGATAGTTCGAGTAAAGGATAGATAGATATCACTCATAACAAAAGCTTAATTAAACACCTCAAAGCTAGTTCTAATAAACAACTATTGGCGTCACGTAGCAAATTTAATTTATTGAGGCGACAAATTTGTTTGTTAATACAACCAAACACTGTGTCACCGACACACAAACACAGACAATTGGCTCTCTCAGACTTAAATAACATCAAAATATGCAGATCCAATGTCTAATAAGAAGAGCCCGTGACTAATGCATCATTATCATACTCCAACCACACAAACATTCCATACTGAACCATCAACACAGCCAGCTCACACTTACTTTCTTCACAAAATTATTGCCACTAATTAATATATACAAACATCACACACTAACATTCAGTAATGCTAGCTAGCTATATTTTATAATTAAATACTTCAACTCCACAAGTCTGCAACAGCATCACACTGCATTAATGGAAATCTTCATCCCAGATTCACAGTGACCAGGATAGTTGCATATGAAGTAGTTCTGTCCTTTTGCCAGCTTGATTTGATCGTTCCCTGAACGGAACACTCTTGCACCTGCTGTACTTCTGCAGGTGCTGTATCCACTCTTGTCCACAGCAACCACATTGTGGCTCGTTGAGTCATACTTGAAGACTGCAACAGTTACCACATTGAGCATGCAGTTACATGGTGAGACTAAGAATAACACAATTTCTATTACAGTCTTCATTATTTTGTAAAAATCTTGTTAAAAGCTAAGACTTGATAAACAAGTTAAAACTAGCATTTTGTAGTGTGTGGAGTGGTGATTAAATTTACTCACCTAAGATATCACCAGCTCTGAACCTTTTTCCATTGGGCCAAGTATCAGTGTTGAAGCTCCATCCTGAAGGTCCTCCAACAGTGTAAGTTGCTGCATTAGCACCTTTGAAAAGAACAAACAGGCACAGTAGACAAATCACAGAGACCAAAACCAAAGATTTTGCACTGTCTCTTCCCTGAGACATTCTTGTATAGTGCAGACCTTAACAACAACTAGTGAAATGAGCGAACTTTACTTGTGTTGGCTTGCAAGGTTGGGTTGAGGCTCATCCCTTTAAGAATGGATTGTGTGACATTATGGGCCATTAAGATTGTTTTGTTTATACATGGGGACATGTAACTGACTTTTCTTTAATAATTACAGTCAATTCAATAATTTGTTGATTAAAGTAGATGCAACTAAGAGGTACACCATGATAACTGTCACCCTGGACATTTTAACTGTTCAATTGTATGATGAAGTGGGGTCTGACAATTAACTAATAACCGTGTCCTTCCAATTCTGACACGTCAATGCAACATTGAAAATTTAATAATTGATGGATAGCCTCTACTAACTACATAAAAAAAAAAAATAAACACTCAATTCATCTCGTTATGAATAGAATTGGTCAAGTTAATTAATTATAATTAATATATAGTTTTCTTTTTATTTTTAAAATATAAATAAAAGTAAATTATATAACTGAAGGTTATCACTCTTAATTTGAGAAATCATTCTTATAACTGATGAGTATGATTTAGTGAACAGATTCTTTCATCAAAAGTGAAGAAATATCTTATTTTGTTGATAAGGAAGTGATGAATAATTGGTATGAAAGAGAGAAAAAGAACAGTGGGTTTGGAGAATGAACAGTAGCCCTAAAAAAAAAGTTTAGTTGGAAAAGTAGTGGCGTGATTTTTGGAGGCTTAAAGGAGGGATTATGCGAAGGTTTTAGATAAGAAGAAATGATAAACAAAAATTAAAGTAGGAATGGGAATATTGACTGCATAATTTGGCTGACAGTTAGTGTAGCCCAAAGCTTTGATTGGACACCACTTCTTCCAACCGCTATTATATCTTTCTCCATCTTCCTCACTTCTTTCACAAACGGGATTAGAGACATTTGAATATAATAAATCATAAATAACATAACTTTTCATCCAACTTTTGGAGAAAAATAAACTTATAAATTATTCTCCTTTATCAACTTTTGAGAATATCTCTTCCTATATTATTCATTTTAATGATTTTCTTCATATGATATCATCAAGTTCGTTCTTTATAAATTTTTTAATATTCCTTTGACACATCACTTGAGATAGAGAGGTAAATATCATTTAAATTTATTACAATTCTAATTATGTTTCTAAAAAGTTTAAATTAGTAAACTCGTCTTGTTTCACTTTACTTAAATGAGGATAATTTTTCTAAGTGAAGAGAATATTAGTTTTTTAGTTTGTTTTTAAAAAAGAAAAAAATTATTTGTATAATCATAAATGATTTGTATATTTATTGAGTCATTGGTTCTTATTAGAAGTTTATGGTTAAACATTTTTTGGTTTATGAGTTATAAGCACTGGTCTTATATTCATATTTTATCTTAATAAAACTTAATTAACTTGTTTGTGTAGGTAAACTGTTACATCATAAAATATTTCCATATTAAAATTATTTTTGTCTTCATTTTATAAACTATAACTATTATTTTCTATTATTATTATTCCTAGTGGAAGTTTGAAAATATTTTAACAATATATTCAGATATGTTTTTATTCTTATATATATATATATATATATATATATATATGTGTGTGTGTGTGTGTGTGTGGTTTCCTGCCCCTTGGACCTCCAGAAGAACATTAAGAAATTATTTTATCATTTTTTATATTTGAATATTCACTTGAATCCAATCAACAAAGGCTTTATAATAATAATCTAGAATTGGACATCAAGCATACTTTACAAATATAATACAGAAACACTGTGAGAGCAGCTATGAAACCATCCTGTTAATTTCACTTGATACCTGTAATTACTGATCCCCGAAAGCTTACAAACAGTATTTATTTATTTAGATACATAAACCAAGTTTAAATGAAAAATATATAGTCCATATGTTAGGTTATGTTGCTATCCTAAAATTTGGTTCTAAACTTGATTTTGTAATAAATAGGATTAATTTCTTAAAAAAAGTTTTTGATATTTTAAGTACAAACAATAATATTTAATTATGAGAACTGTTTGCAAGTAGTAATTATATCACATTTTTTAAACATTTATAAAATTTATTTAATATATTTATATTTGTCTGTTTTAAAAAAGTCATATGTATATTACATTATTATTACTATTATTATTTATTATTACCAAAACACATTAACTATTTTTAACATCGATATTTTAAAAGTAATTTAAGTAAAATTTAAAATAAGTGAACCCTTAGTAGCCACAGCACATTCACCTAAACTCTAATGGCACCTCAGCATTCGAAAATTCAACATCACGATATAGGACCTCACCTCTAATCCCATCTTAACAAAAAAAAGTATTTTGAATTATGATTTAATCAAATTTAAGTCTATCTATGATTGATTAGACATATTACATATTTCACTCGTTTAAACTTTATTTAAATTAGTTTAAAAATAAAATAGTGTCTGTACTTTGAATATCAACATTGAAAGTTATACATTGATTAGCAATAATATTATCAATTCATAATATATAAATGAATACAAACCTTACTTTATATACTGATTTTGTAATATTGAATTAGACTTAAAATTTATTTCTTAACGTAATATATGAGTCATGATTATAATTTATCTTAATAAAATTGATTGTTTGTTTAGTCAATTATTTTATCTACTATTAGATTATCTATTAATGTCTAGTACTATACACAAAATATACATGTCTTGATATGAAAGGATATGTGTTCACAATTTTAGATTAATTAAAGATAAAATCAGTTTAAATTTATAAGTGGACATAAAACTAATATTATAAGTCTCTTACAAAATATATAAAAGTAAAAAAAGATTTTTATGATGAAAAATTACCACAAAATTTAATGTATCTTAGGTTGTTTGTTGTATAAATGTTATCTGATTAATTGGAAACTGAATTCTTAACTTTTTTATCTTAAAAAAAAGTAAAAACATATTTCAATAAATATTTAAAAAAAAATTGGTGGATGAGGTTCCCAAAATCAATCGTTTTAACGAAAAGTTAAATAAACAAATAATTGTAACTGGCGAGGTTATATTATATGTTTGATGGATAAATTTGATTAATAAAAAAACATTGAAGTTCCCGTACTTAACGGTCATGATTTCAATGTAATTAGTGCATCTAATGTATGGAAAGAAAAAGGAAAAAAGAAAGTTTGGAAGAAAGAAAAAGAGATGCCATGAGAGAGAAATTAAAAGAAAGTGTGGAAGAAGACGATTGGAGATATTAATTGGTTGAGAGAGACCACTTATTCTGAATTGGCCTCTTATTCTTTCTTTCATCTGTGTTGTTCTTCTCTTTCTTTCCTTTGCCCATGTGTCTGATTATGATGAGCCATCTAAAAGGAAATCAGAGATGGGTACCCAAGTGCTTTCGGTTAATTAGGTCCACATTTTCGTTACTTAGTGTTAAAATCTTTGTGTTCATTACTTCCTTTAACTATGTCAAAAAGCAACACATATACATCAAATGAAACATATGAGATCATACTTTATAAAGAGAGATGCAGGCCGGTGGCCAAAAAGATTGACACGCCTTGCTTTTGCTTAATTAAGTCAAGAGATGCATCAATAGTAATTAATAATTTTATGTTATATCAAACACCAAATACCATTACAATCTTATCTGTCTCTAAAACTTTCTTTCAGCTTGTCGACTGAGTTTGTTGTTTGTTCCTATGGATTGAAACAGTTGGTGGTTTGTTTAAAACTTCCTAGATAATGTCAATCGAATTGAAATTTAAGAATTAAGGATACGAAATCTTGTCATAATAAATATGGATTTTAAAATTAATTTAATTTTAAAAAGTAAAATTTACATAATAACATGTAAATCTAAGAAAAACAATTTTATCATTAGAAAAGGCTCTAGTCAACTTAAATATTATTTTAAAAAATAGACAAACAAAACGAATAAGATGAGTGATAAGATAGAAGTCGTCAACACTATCACATTTTATAAAAAAGATCATTCTCTTTAAATTAGTAGCACAAAGACAAAAAAGGTCAAAGGAAACAAAAACGCTATTATCGGTGGTGAGTTGTCCCATAGAAATTAATTTTTTTATAATATGCGGTGTGTTCAAGATTTGGTTAAGGTTGAGAGGTTTATGGTGATATGATATAAAAATGATTGTGTAACCAGAATCCTGAATTGGAATACCTTGACCATTATCGATAATTAGTATCTGATTTAAATGGCTTAAATTAGAATAAGACACGAGATTACCTTATGATGTCGCTGAGTGAGGCGAGGCTACAGTGTCCATGTACCATGTGTTTTTAAGAGGTGCTAGGGACATGGTGTGCATTGTAGTTCAATGTTGGTAGGTACTAGGGAAGTTGTGGCAGTGTGGGCATGAGAACACTGACCTAGAATGTCGGCTTGCTTCAAAGGTCTTGTAGGATGAGTCTAATGAGATGTGGGATAAGGACAAGGAAGAGGAGTCCAATTTCAAAGATTACAAGAAACAGACTGAGTTGGCTACCATGATGGAGAATGAGCTATAGTAGGAGAAGTAAACAAACCAAATAAATCATTTGAGAAGGATCCACTATGTTGATTATGTTTACCACAACAACCCTGATTGTTGTGATTGCAGCATGACCCATAGCGATTATTTGAGTGATGATTTGAGTGTTGTTGCAAGGATTGATCAGGGTCTCATGGGGCTAAAGTGTGCATGGCGGTGTGAGAAGAAACTGTTTGCATCTTCACTAGACCAAATCCCTTGAGAGTCAACATAGAACAGGCTTGGAGGAAGGAAGACAAAGGGTTGTTTTGACAGATCAGGGTGGCTACACCATGAAAGGGATCGAACAAACTAGAGACTAGCTAGAGAACCAAATAATGGCTACTTATAAGAGAGCCAACACTCTTCAACTAATCAGATATTTGTTTGAGCCGCTAACAATTTGCAGAAACATTTAGAAAGTTATCTAGGCGAGTGGAAGAGAAATCATACTCAAGAGCAAAACAACGAAAATTCTGGTTATCCTGAAAAATGGCAACTAAACTATTACAGGTAGTCATATCCGTGAAGCCTTTCTCCATGATAATGGCGAGGAGATAAAAAAAATGGTAAAGTAGATCCACTGAAGTACAGTAGAATCAAGCGTGGTCCACTATTCGTGATTAACATCGGTTAGAGCCAAACGTTCCTTCCTAAGTTGATGGATCATATGGTGAAGAACAATGGTAGCCCACCATGAGTTTCTTCATGCCTAACATAAAAGGGATGTTATTTTTTATATGACCATGAGTGTTAGGTGAAATTCGAGTTTACCCGAAGAGGATGAGTCAAGATCGGAGTTGGTTGAAGACATGGCGTCAACGGTGCGAAATAGGTGAATAACAAAATTGGGTTGGTAAGTGGTGGTGCACAGTTGCTGAGACCAGGGGACAACATGCAAGCCAGAAGAGAGGGGTGACTCACAACTACTAAAAGAGGAGGGACAACACGTGAGTTGGAGAAGGACAGGAGTGACAATGTGAAAGCAGATTGTTGGTGGAGGGAAGGCATGACGATGATTAGGAGCGACAACAACACAAGAGAGAGCCTTGGAATATGAGGCAGTGCAGAAAATAATATTTAATAATCTAATTACAGAGATTTGATTAGCTTAATTACAGAAAATTAAATACAAATTGGCTTAATTTCATAAGAATAATTTGGATTTTATCATTGTCATGTGTTAAGATGATGGCATGCCACTTGGTAGTAAAAGTGTAATATGACAATGATAGTGCAACGTGTCATTGTCATAATATCAATTTAGTCCATGTATTTTTATATCGTCTAAATTGTGTTCTAATTTTATTTAAAATTTAGCAATTTCGCCATCTTTAAATTAAAGCCAAAGTTCATTTTTATATAAATATTATAAAAATACTTTTATTCAAATTGATATTTTTATTAAATATTTTTAATAAGATTAACTTTTTTATAATTATATTTCACATTGAATTTTATTTAAAACTGTTTTCAAATTTTAAATTTATTTGTTTTAAATTGTTATAAAATTGCTTAAAATTATTTTAAAATTTTACATTTGAATTTATAAAAGTTTTATTTTTATATATTAACTCTTTGTATAGAAATTATTAAATTTTACACGTTTTAAAAATATACAATTATTGCGAGAAAGTGCGAGGAGCACCAAACAAATAGAACAAACATAGAATCCAAAACATAAAGAGACACCAACAATTTTTAACGTGAAAAACCCCTCAATGCAAGGATAAAAACCACGAGTCCTCCATATCAAAGAAAAATCCACTATGATCAATAATAGGATACAAAAGAGTCTCCAATAATAATACCAAATGGTATTTTCAATAAGCCAATTTAACTAAGCACAAATGCTTACAAATGAGAACAAAGAAGATAAAAATTCTCCAAAATAGTGCTGCTAGTGCAGGACCTATTTCTCCCAAACTAGACCTCCGATTGACGATCCGAACGGTCAGAATGAAGAAACATATGTCTGGAACCCACTGTCCAAAAATGAGCTCGATCCAACGGTGAATGACTTCACAGCGACGAAAACACCAGTGTATGTTTAGGGTTATGCGAGAATGACTTTCTCTCTTCCTTTTTCTCTCACTTGGTTTTTGTCTTTCTTCAAATGACTCTTATTTGCCCTACTAATATGACCGATCTCCATTTAACCTATTGAGACATAATAGACCATACTATTTAAATTTATTCTCGACGAAGGAAAGGAGCCCAGTAATCCAACAATAAAATCAATATAATAAAATTAAAGTATATAATGTTTAGATATCAAATCTAAAAATATTTTAACATTATATTTGATTTTTTTTATGTTATTACAATGGAATATTCTATTGTGAGATTTGATTTAAATTATTTCTTTAAAAGCTTTAGAGAATGTGAATGTATTTTAAATCGTAATTGATATATTATAAATTTCCCTCTCAAACAAACCTGAAAACCACCACATCTTCTTTATCCGTCCGTCAATTATAACTTTTGCAGAATTCTCGAAACGCTAAGGGTATTTCGAAAACGTAATTCCTTTCAAAGTAAAGGAATAAGTGTGTATACAATTTGAGTGTGCTAAAATTAGTTTAAAAAACTAATTTCTGTAAGAGTAGTAAGATTGAAGATTGGCTATGTTTCGAAATTGACAAATTCTTAGCGCGATTCAACGATATAATTTTCTATCCCAAGACCTCCATAGGTAAATATGTCTAAGATAGTGGCTATGACTATGATGTAATCAATGCTGCAATTTAAAGAAAAACGTTAATACTATAAAACCTATTTTATACATAAATTATAAGAGAAAGCTATGACATGAGTGTACACGTGTCACAAACCAACCTTTCTCTATTTAATTCTCTACTTCCCAACTACCGCCACTACCTATTTTAACTTTTAACTCCAATTCACCATCTCTTCTAGAACAATCATACAAAGGTAACACTGAAATATTTAAAAAAACGTAAAATCAAATTTATATATTTAAGGGACTTAAAAATATATTTGATCTAATAATAATATACATTTGCTGGACTCATTATACAGAAAAAATGTATTATGCCACGTTTTCTAACTCGGCTTCTTTTCAAGTTTTTTTGAAAAATTTAATGTGAGAAGGATTTTGTTGGGCATAAGAACAACAAAAATTAGATTTAATAATGTCTTGCAATTATAGATGTGAGTGATGAACTAACTAAATTTGTACCGGTCTTTCTCGTAGTTGGTTAATAATGGACACATGTTCAATTCCTCACATTTTAAATGAGTTAATATTAGGAGTGTTACTTCCAACTTCAACCCTGCTTTCATCACAAGAAAAAAAAAATCAGTGTGATTTTTCTTTTATTTTTTTCTCTCTCTTTAAGATTTCTTAATAATATTAATGATTTTTAAACGTTATTTTTTTTGGTTTACTGGAATTATATATGAATTCAGAATTTTACGCAAAATTACCTGAAATAATTTTCATCACTAAATGTTTTAACTTTTAAACAATGTTTTACCTTTTGAGTGACCTATAGTGATTTTTCATTTGAGCAAGAGAATGTATTGTTGCTCGTATTTTAGCTTTTATATACACATGATAAAAAAAAATTAAAATTTAATTTAAAATAAAAAATTAAAAGAGATATATAAGGATAAGAAAATCAGGAATATAAATAAAAAGAGATTTTTTTGGTAATGGCTGTATTATAGTCTACATATGAAATACTTTACCTAAAAAGAAAGGAAAATAAAATATTCATTAAAATATTTATGAAGAGAGTGAGAACCAATAATCTCTCTTTCAAGTTATGTATATTTTTTTATGAAGAAATGTTTTTAGATAAGTTGGGTTCACAAATTTATCAAAGTTAAATAGCATCCTCAATGCTATCAAAATACTTATAGTGTTAATGTTCATTTAAAACAAAAAAAATTAGGTAAAATGTAGATATTAAATAAAAGCATCAAAATTGATAGTGAGTCTCTCTCTATCTATCTCTTATATAATTAATTAATTAATTAAAATGATCGTTTATATCACTTTTAAGTAACTAAGAAAAACCGACACTCATCATATGATATTTATAATTAAATTACAATATACATGTATTATTTTTTTTTATTTATACACCATGCGAAATATATCCATATTTATGCCTTAAATATTTTAATTTTGTTTTTGTCCAATTAACCCATGGCGCAAGGGGATGAAACATAACAATTATTATCATTTAAAAAAGTAACATTAATTATAACGTATATAATTAATGTTGAAATTGACTGAAGTTATTTAGTTTGCTATGTTTTTTTTCTTTCTGAAAGCTGTCTCATTGTAATTGACCTGTACAGTTCTTTTTAGTTTTCAAACCTTAATTTAAGTTTTCTTATCTTTTCATATTTTCGTTTTATTGTGGATAATAAGGATGCTTAATTTTCTGTTGGAGTACATTTTCACATTTAATACATTTTTACATTCATTTTTTTTTTTTACTTTCCATCCACTTTTTATATCTGTAAATATAAAAATCGTTGTTTTGATACCATATATTTTTAAAAGTAAATTGCCAAGCGATTAGTGGATGTCCAAATGTGATTTCCCTTTATTGATATATATTAATTTTGCGAAATTTTTAAGACTGCTGTTGAAAAGTAAATCAACAATCACAAAAGAATATATATAATATAAATCATGCGAAGATTAAAATAAAAGTGATAATGGAATAAAAATAAAAAGATTAATTAAAATGAAAGTCATAAATTACTTTTAGGAAATTCAAATCACATATGAAAGTAGGAAGTAAGTCCCACCAAATAAATTTTGAATTATAAATCAAAATTAAGTTAACAATTTGTTTGTCCAAGAATTTCTACAAAGATATGTAAGAAACGAAAGAACATATTCTCACACACACACACCATTTACATTTTTTTTACATGGTGGGTATTTTGCACAAATTTAGTCGTGAAATAGATATCAATAGCTTGCACGTTTTGCAATAAAGCAAAAGCTTATTGACATTTTGAAACATGGTTTTAATTTAAACCTCGTAACAATACATCCACTATAAAAACATATTGTATACATTATTCATGCCCTATTACACATCATTTTTCAAATCATACTCCTCCTCTGCCTTATATTTTATTGGCACGTGTCCAAATTGATAGTTGTGACGTCATTGTTTAATTTCAGTCACCATTTTACGTCAGAATATGTCTAAGAATGGGAAATGAATATTTCGGTTGTTGCATGTTCCAAGGACACATACTATCTATAACCAAGCTATTTCCTGTTCACCAAATTACAGAACCATTTACAATTATCATATTATTTTTCTAAGTGATATAAATTCATCTTGCAATAAATAACAATATGATGGATCAGCCTACAAAACAAACGAATTTGATAACTGCACTTACGATAGTTATCTAGGTAGAAAAGTCTTGCAAGAATATCAATAAAAACAATATATCTAGTAATTTTTTAATTCTATTATGAATTAATTTTCAACTATTGCGTGTTTATAAATCATAATACCAAAAAATAGTCTCATGAAAAATAGAATGATAATTTTGAAAGCACTCCGGGTGTTCTAACATACTGATAAAACAACTAAAGTGATATCATTAAAATAATTAATTCAGTGTAGTTATAATTAACCTAACTATTATCAGTGTTCTCATACAAAAATAATAATAACATAATTACAAAAAAAAAAAGCATAAAAAGTCAGCTTCGCTATACTAAATTTAATCTCATTTACCTACTTACTTTCCTATAAGAGATTCTACAATAAACACAAAGCATCAATGACTAAGATTCAGGCATCATCATCAATCTCGTGAATTGTTGAGCAAGGAAGAGTTAATGCATGCATTGCATTCATTAAGAAGATACACCTACATTTGATCACAATCTCGCAATTAGTATGTGTGTGTGTATATATAGGCATAAAAGATAGCTGCATCTGCCACTACTTTTATTCATAGTGAGGTTTGAATTGAAGTTGCCGTTGGAAAAATAGAGACAAGACATTTTAGTGATCAATGTCTGCAAATTTTGAATACCATATTCACTTACTGGGTATATTTACCCCAAGCCTCGCGCAGCAAACGTGCGTCTCACACTAATCACCACCCTTAATCAGATCATCAACACTCAAAGCTTTATTCTTCAGACGGGGACATGGAAATAACATTAAAGTTATAAACAAAAAAAAAAGTTGGAAAATTTTCACTCTAAACACAACCTGATGATGAAAGGCCTCATCATAATTACGATGGCCTTTTGCAAAACTATAAACTAGAATTGCTATTGCTAAATGCTAGAATTCATAAGGGAGGGTGAATACTAGAAATCTAATTAAACTACAATCATAGATGTATCATACGAGGTTAAATAATTAAACCATCGAATGGTCATTATGATGAAGAGACACCCACACCAAGAAAATCAATGAAAGGAACTTCTTTGGGTTCGATATTGGTCTCATCTTCAGGTGTTTGTTGTTGGTGATCTTTCTCTGTGGAAGCCTTCAACTTGGTGAATGTGGATGAGTTGTTATCGCAAAAACTCATCAAAAAGTTTCTCTTTATCCTTCCATCATTATCAGAATCAAGGAAACTAAAAGGACTTGTTGGAACGACCCTCTTGTAGTTGGGAAGAGAGAATGCAGGATTTGGATAAATTCTGTAAAGAAACGATCTATCTGAGTTTCTGGAACATTCTGAGAGATAAACACTAGAAGAGCAAGAAGAACTGTTGAAATATTCTCTCCCTCCTTTTCTATCCACTACAGTAGAACCGTTTATGGTGGTTGGCACAGAAGCAAAATTCCAAGACGCCAGAGAACTAGAGGGAGTAGCATCTGCAACTATCCTATTATTAGCAGTCGTATTATTGTTATTATCCTTATTATTATCGATGCTCCGAAAGTCAAAGAATCTTCCATTCTCCAACCCAAATCTCGTACCAAACAAAAGGTCTTGATGAAAGTGTGGTGTTCTCTTCTCGAGGAACGTGTTGGAATCGTTGTAAACATCTTGGAAACTTCTTTTCCCACATAACTTGGATTGTTCCCTTTGCTTTCTCGCCATTATAACGTGCCAGTGGTTCTTCACAGCATTATCAGTTCGACCAGGGAAAAGCCTCGCTATGAGAGCCCACTTGTTCCCGTGAATTCGATGAGCTGCGAGTAACCTCTCTTCTTCCTCTTCCGTGAACGGTCTTCTGTTGATTCTTGGGTCAAGCTGATTGAACCACCTTAATCTGCAACTTTTCCCTAAGGAACCAAAATATGATCATATGATTAAGGTTTATTATGAATCACAGACACAGAAACATGCACAATTTTTATGCAGATAATTAACAACTTTATCTATATATGTATACAGATGTTAAATATAAAGTGCTTAAGGAATGAATCAAGTTGGCTCTAGCGAGGTGCAGTAGTATTAATTAAAGGTAATCAATAGTAAACCCTTGAATTAGATCTTCCAGTGTTAACTAAGATTTTTAATTAACTTGGTGATAATGAATCAGACTTATGAGAGATTGAGATATATATATATATATATATATATATATATATATATATATATATAAATAAATGATATGATATATACCTGATCTTCCTTGAAGCTTCTCAGCAATTGAATTCCAGTTTTGAGCACCGTATTGTTCAACAAGTTGTCTAAGCTTTTCATC
This sequence comes from Vigna reflexopilosa, assembly GCA_027742785.1. Lineage (NCBI taxonomy): Eukaryota > Viridiplantae > Streptophyta > Magnoliopsida > Fabales > Fabaceae > Vigna > Vigna reflexopilosa. Next base: position 12,022,421 of record CM050918.1, read on the forward strand.
CTCAGCAGGTCTCCAGTGGCCTCGAGGACAAGTCTTAGGGTCTTCACCTGCTGAAGAATCCTCCATGGAATGAGGAAGAGAGACGGTTACTGTGGATGGAGGTTGAGGGTGGAGATATTATGGTGCAGGTAGCGGCGAGAAATCTTGAACATCAAGCACAGAAAAGAGAAGTGAGGAAGAAGATATATAAGTGGAGGAAGGAGGGGTTGGTTTAGGGTTGTGGATGGTAAGTCACTTTTGTTGTCTTCACACGACAGATTGTGCCCTGTGTACATGTACTTAAATAGAGACCTTATCAAAATCCTCTTTGCTTTTAACAAGAAAAACAAAAAAAAAAACAAAAAAATGGAAATTCCTATTGCCGTTCCTTTTCAAATTCCCTCAATTATTATATAAACCATTTCACCACGTTAATAATCAAATCCACTTGTTTGGTTACCGTATAGTTCTTACTAAAGGGACGTCTCTCCTTGATCGAAGACTGTGGTTGATTTCCCACATCATTCTTAAAATGAAGCAGTTTCTAAGCAATATCGATAGACTAAGTTGTTGGACATTTTATCATTCTTACATCAAATATTATTATGCTAAATAATATCCTTCCATAATATTTTTATCTATATTAAATGCTCATACAAAAAACATCAGCACACCTTTTTCTATGTCTTGTATTCTACATGATGAGTTTCATATTTCTGTGTATATTATTAGTTACTAACTTATTGATTTTGTACTTCATTAAAAAAATAAATAAAGTAAAGAGTATTCATATCTCTTAAATTTGGTATAAATAGATACGTAAAACTTATCTTTATTTTAAAGTTTTATCACATTCATTAGATTTATGAACTTCAAATTCATTTAAACTCATCATTACATTTCATATTTTTCATAAATAAATACCTTGAACTTAAACTGCATTCGAATTCGTTTTTCTTTCCTATAAGTATTCTTTTATTGTGTTACATTATTTGTATTAAATACCTATCACTCATTGATCCTTTTTAGTACAGTTTATTTTTCTCATATGTGGAATATACCAAAAATATGGATTTATAAAAACAATAAAAAAAAGTCTTTGTTTATTTATTTCTGAATCTATTATATTCTAATGTTTGGAAAAGTGATCTCATATAAATATAAAATAAATAAATTATTGGGATTTAAATAAATAAACGATTGAAAATTTTCCTTTTGTTACTTTATATGGTTTAATAAAAAAATTAATATAAAATTTGTAAAGGATAAATTTTAAGGATTACATGAGATAAAATAATAATTAATGTCTTTATTACTTAAAGGAGATAAAATATAAAATTAATTGAAAAACAAATAGTTTAAGGTAATATATTTATAAAAGAAGTAAAGTTTAACTATCAATCAAGACGCACTGAAATTTAAAATATCTAATTGAAAAGAAAAAGAATTCCTTTCTGATTAATATATTTTTATCTTTTGTTTATATTTTAAGATTTAATTTAGTCTTTTAAGTTAAAAATACTTTAATACCTTTAAATTTCCGTTAGACTAAAATTATATGTCTGGTATTTTACACTAATTCGACAAATTTAATGATATATGATAAGAAATACCATGTCCATTGATTGATAATTATATTTTTAAAAGTAACAGAAGAACTAATATTTTCTACGAGTAGTTCAAGAAGACTCAAATGAGACTAAAAACTAAAAATATAAACAAGGCCAAAAATTAGTCTAAAAATTAACATGGAAAAATATACACACGTATTATCAAAGACAAAAGGCATGCACATTTAGTGTGGTTGGAATTTAGATGAACAGATCAATTAAGTATTTAGTTCACAAGTTTTTATTAAGAGTTTACTTATAAATTAAACAATGAAACTGAAATGATGAGGTCGATAAGGTTTAATAAAATAAGGTAAAAATTAACTACAACCATGTATATACTGTAATAATATGTTGAATTAAAACACTTTGAGATACCTCTTGTTGCCTCATATTGGTAGGTAAGAAATTTTCTTTCAACACTTCATCAATTTTGCGGGATAAAACACACACACATTATAAAAAAAATCAGAAGAATTACATTGTGTTGTATATAAACCCCTAAAAAAATTTAACATAATTGTTCCTCTATTGTATTTAAATTACCAAGCATATAATATTAAATTCATTCTGCGTACAATAAGTCATTTTATACATGTAGAAAAAGAGACAAACATGACGTTAGAAAGCAAAAAACTCATCATTCAAACAAAGTTTAATTAATGAAAGAAAATTAAAAAAAAGAACTTAAAATGAGTGTATGTTATTATAAGTTCCAATAAACTCATTAAAATAACTCTTTCGTCATATTGGTGAGTGGACAACTTTCTTGAAGCCAAGACGATCAATTTTGTAGAATAAAACACACAAGTATTAATATTTAAAATCGTTGCCATATATATATATATATATATATATATATATATTATTAGTAAAAAAAATTCTTTTAACTCGCTATATATGTCTCGGTTTTACTGAAACCGAAGCGTATAGAAGAGCTGTGGCGTTTTGGTAAATATTGAATGGTTATATATGAACTGATGCCTATAGATGTTATTGCTTCGAGTAGAAGGCCAACCGAGGCATATAATATGAATTTTAAATGGTTTAGACACTGGTTTGCATGTAACTGATGCACTTAAAGGGTTTATGCACCGGTTTAAAATGTAACTGAGATAATACCCTTAGGTTAAAATCAAAAAACCAAACAATTTCTCGATTTCTCTCTTGCACTCTCGCATTCTCATCTTTGCCTCCCTTTGCCTCACGATTTTTCCTCTCCACCAAACCCCAACATCACGCCGCCACCATCACCAGCCATTAGGGTCGCCGCAAGCACCGCCGTTCAACCACGCCGTCGGCCACCACGCGCAAACCCGTAAGCCGCCACCCAAAGTCGCCACCACAGCGCCTTCGTTCTCGTCCAAACTCCATGGATGCCGCGACCACCATCTTCATCTTCTCTGCCATGAGCACATCCATGGCCGTCAACCGGAGAACGCCATCACCTACAAAGAGGGAAACTCAAACAGATCCAGAAACAGAACCCTAGGCGCAAATTTCATCTACCCCTCTTCTCCACTATCGCGCCAGCCATCGCGTTTCAACCTTCTTCCATCACCATCATCGGACCTGCAACTCTGCGACAAAAACCCTTAATCGCGCTACCGTCACCAGAATCCCTAAAGCATGTCACCATGGCTATGCGATTAGGGTTGATGCAGTTCGCGTTGCTTCCGGAGGCGCGGTTTTTGAATTGGATCCCTGCGGGATGGTTATATGGTGTTAAATCTGGTTTCTACAGGTTTGATTGTGGTTGTAGGTGGAGGCAAGCAGCGGCGCGATTCTAATTTAGGGCTTTCGTTCAGTGTTCGCACATGGAGGCTCACATCGCCCTCTCTAATCTCTCCCTACCCTCCGATTACGCTGTCACCATGGTCCTCCTGTTTCTAGACTCCTTGGATGACAAAGTAAATGGGAAAGATCAAATTTTGAAACCTGTGAAGGTTCGATCACCAACTGTTTGCTCAAAGGGCTCAAAGAATTTCATGTCTTCAACCATTTCTGCTTCCTGCAAGATCAATGAGTCTCCCTAAAAGAGAGTCCTAACTGAGCTGAACGAGATCTTCCTTGACTAGTGAGGATTTGAGCGGAACGAGATCTCTCTGCTTCCATTTTTGGTTCTAGAGGACGACAATCACGGAGGACAATCTGAAAATCTGAAAGAACTGATACTGCCCGGTTCAAAGTGAAACGAGTCGAATCTTGGATATTGCTTCGGTTAAAGAGAGCCGAGACGAATCCTACTTTCTTTTTACCTTGTCTATGTATGACTCGGCTCTGAAACCGATGTCTATGATTGAATATAACCGGTGTCTATTGTTTTAATTGTACTAGTATATATATATATATATATATATATATATATATATATATATATATATATATTATAAGTAAGAAAGGGAAATTATTACAAACTTGATTTAATGTGAATGATGATGATGAAGAACTCAAATTTTGGGCTTTGATTCTAGGATTTTGTTTTTATTTTTTATTTTTTATTTTTGTAAATGCAGAAAATTTAATTTGATAAGTGATCACTCAATATTCATTAAATCTTTATCGGAGTTTAATTCTCGTGTTTGACGAAGAGATATTCTAGATAATGAATTAAGAAAAAATCGACCAGACAAGTAAATGCTTTTTTTCTTATGCAAGTCCTGAACATTTTAAGTCATCTAAGCTCGTTGTTATAATTCAATGAAAACCCTAGACTGTAAATTAAGATAACTTCCCCTTAATTAACATTAATTAATAGTTGTACATTATAATCGAAATTTTCATTTTCCTCGTTTTTCTTCGCGAATAATTGTTCGAAGGGTCTCTTACTAAACTTCGTAATCTGAATTCTGCACACGTCGTGTCGTATAAGAACATTAAAAAGATTTGGATCGAAATATTGAAGAAAGAAAGATGAAAGAGCTGTCACAGCAACCATTTTGGGAGATGGGCGTTGCTTATGCCCATTTATAGTATTGGAGCAATTTTACATTAAAAGTCTATTGAATGGGTTTCTTTTTGAGTTGGTTCAAGTTTTTCATCGTTAGGTTTCACAAACTGATCTAAGTTCTTGAAACCTCAATAAATTTGTATTAGAAATAATTTTAAAACTTAACTCAAATCATAAAATTGATTTAATCTTATATCGTTGACGTGGAATTTCTGGAAAGAGGATATTGATTTTGAAAACCATTTTTATGTGTACAAGAACAACCAAGTTGACAGATTAAAACCTATTTTGATGCGTCCATTAATTCTCTTTTTGCATCCTTTAAAGTACAGCCATAAATGGAAAGAATATGTTTCCATTTTTTCCAGTTGAAGAGAGGACTTATCAATAAAGTAGTCCCAGAAATTAAAAACGCACGTGAAGGCCAACGGACAAGAAGAAGATGGAAATAGAGAGGAATGCATTTGCGTAGTTGATTTAAATCCGCACATTTTATTCCTTATTATCTGCTAAATACTTAGCTTAAGACAGTCTAATAAACGTTTGAAATCCAAATATCTCCCTATGATGTAAGATTGTTTGAAAAATTGTTTTGAAAGCAAACACACACGAAGTTAACTGGTTTAACGATGCTCTAATTAATTAAAATTGATTGATTATAAGAAGAAGATAGAGCAAAAGCTGGTGAAGACGACCAGAATTTCGTGAATTGGTAGTGATTTTAAGGGCATTAGAGAGTCAGAGAGGTGTCAAAATCAGTTTTTAATCTTAAGGATTAATTCAAATGGCGTGTAAGTATAGCATCAAGAAAAGTACTTCCAAACCGTCTGCCTTTGTTTTTCATTCTTCAATTCCATGCAGATGGCAAGTCAAATGAAACTTTGAAACATATAGTGAAGTAACTATTATTCTAATGTGTTTCTTAACCGATTGAGATTTCATACCCCACGAAATCAAACACTTATCTTCCCATCAAAATATGAATACAGTTTGTCCATAAACATCAATATATATATATATATATATATATATATATATATATATATATATATATATATTTGTGTGTGTATGTTTTGAAGATAAAATTACCTCACACAGTTGTAATTGGTAGGTCTATCCATCCAACAGATGAATTGTATCTTAACCAAATTGTCTTCTTTCTAATAATTAAACTATAGCGTATACAGAAATATAAACAATGGAACACTTCAATAGCAACACATTTCATCTGAAAAACCTAGGGATTAGTTCAACCCTCAAAGGATGAAATAGAGCTCAATAAATTTCTGAATCCTAAACCCTAAATAGTTCTGTCTTAACTTAATCATATCAGGTTTGAGTTTAGGAAAGGCTATTGACTATTTTTCCCCAACATTAGAATTTTTTATTATCAGTTAAATTAACTGCATATTCTTTAATGATAAGATTACTGAGTTGAGCACAAGGTGTACTCAATTGAAGACACTCATTCAATTGCTTCTAAGGGTTTACTACGTGTTGGAAGTGAAGATTTTTATTGTATAAATCGAAATCTCATTGGATGTTTTCATTATCTCATGTTTTTATATAGTTTACATAAAATTTCAAGCAAACTCTCGTATTTTTAAATTATGGTTTGTGTAAATTTATTTTTTAATGTAAGAGAATAAAACATATATAAAAGCTGTACTTTCACCAAGGAAAACATTAAAAACTGAGATGGGAAAGCATATGCAGTAGTGATAAATAAATGTTAGATCTCTCAAGGATCAATATATTACTTATATAGTTTTACTTGAAACAGTTTTGTTTTTCAGATTGATTTGTAAATTGCAAATTGTTATATATCTACCCTTCTTTAACGAGATACCACACATATCCCAAAACAAGAAAGCTTATGGTGTAAAACATGGATATGGATTGCTGAGAAGTTTTACTCACCACTTTTTTTACTACTGTTTTTATAACTAAGAAGGGAGAGAAAAAAAAATGGCGAAAATTATGAGATGGAATAGATACCAAAATAAAATGAGATATAAGAGAAAAATCAATTATAAAAATGCTTCAAATAATTGTACATGCGAAAAAATATATAATTAACTCATTGTAAAAACTATTTTTGGACTATTATGGTATGGAAATTACCGGTTGATTTTGACGAAGAAAAATGGTAACTGTAAAGGGAGAATAAATTATTTAATAGAAATCCTAGCTACAAGCAATTATTTTCAATAAAAATCTTAGAAAAATGATTTTGGTCTTCCTCTGTCATTATTACGAATTGAAATGCTGCACATAACTAACTAGTAATAGCTTATGCCTGGTCACAAGTAAGAACAAGTCCAGTCACAATGTATTAATAATACCAGTCATACTGTAATAATCCTGCAAACTTTTAATATATAATAATTATAAATTAATCCTTTTTGTAGCCTAACGCGACTTTTCATGAAGATCAGACTGTCCTTTTTCACCAATAGGATTCTTGCATATATATACCTGAAGACTCTTCAACTCAAAACATTTCTTGGTGCATGCAATCTTGAATGAGTAGTTTATTTATTTATTTTCTTTTACAGTTGAAAACGTCTTAATAATAGTCTATATTTTGCTGCTCAACAAAGATAATAAAATCAAACCTAATGGCATATTTAAAGATGACCCATCTATATTAAAGGGTTGTGGTAATGTTAGCTAAGCAAAGTTTTAAGAAAGAAGAAAGTGGAAATTAAGTTGAGGTGGTCTCTCAAATTTGAAAGTGACTACAACAGAACCCTTGAAGGTTGAACCCTCATGAATGAAATGCATTCTTAAACCACCATAAATAGGGGATGGAGTTAATTAAAGGTGGTTGCACGACAAAGCTTGGTTTCCCAAAATAATCTTAATTAATATTTACTCCTGTTGTGTGTTTGTTCCACTTCGCAGTGATGATTTAACATATATAGTAGTATAGGAGGATTTTTGGTAATACTTTTGTTAGCTGTCATCGACAGTATATATATATATATATATATATCAACCTCAAAACAAGGGGGAGCCAACTTTGAGAATTGGCTTCATTTCAATTTATACTGCAAAACTATTTATTAAATAATTAATCCGACAAGCATTCAATCAAATAAACTTTGTGGTTGAATGTTGTAAATGTCATGTTAATAAGGTAGAACGTACTATCGTGCGACATGTAAAAGTTAACTTTAATTTGTGCACCAGGTCTTTCACAGAAGCTGTTTGTTAAAGGAATCATAAGAAGGTAACATTGTTTTCATGAATTGTTTTGTCAATATATATATATATATATATATATATATATTGTTGCTTGATTCAAAGCAAAATATGTAGCACAACAACAGAGAAATAGACCGTTAAAATGATGGTAGCAGTTCTACATCTATCTCTTTTCTCCATGCGTGGTGCGAGTGTGGGGAGAAGCAGGAATAGAAGGGTTTGAAATAGCTTTCAAACAGTGAATGCAAACTTGCATAGGCAAACATCCATTTCCTTCAACTGTCTCTATATGAAAACCATAACACCTTTTCTTTCTCACTCACCTTCCCACGTAACCTAAGCAACCCACCATTTTCATAATCATAACCCACACCCTAAATTTGACATCAACACTCCCTCAAAATCCTCAACAAACTACTTTGACTCTTCCCATCCAACTCTTTTTTGTACTCATTTATCAATATAGATAGCAAATACCTCTCTCTCTCTGTATAATAATATCATATATCATCATATACATATATATATATATATATAGAGAGAGAGAGAGAGAGAGAGTGAGAGATAGACTCATTTTTGTGCAGCTTGCAGACCCTAACTTTCCTCAGCTTCCCCTTTTTGTCATTCTCATTAAATATATTCTGTTACAACCACGCTAGCTTCATTAATTCAAATGTTGCAGAAATAGTATGCCAAAGTTCATCACACCCCCCATTGGACTTTTTATAAACTCAAGAAGGTAGAGTTAAAAAATAAATGATATAAACTATATATAGAAATAAAATGAAATCATACCCTTAAATAACCATACCAAACTCCAATATATTTTTTCTCTCTCACCTTCTCTTGGAGCTATTTATTTGTTTTTACATGTTTTCTTGCATGAAGAAATAGCCTGTTCAATCTGAATTCACTCCTGCAGCCATAGATGTACATCAACAGGTTCATGGAACACTTTGCCGTGTAATCCGACATGAGTGAAGTAACCCACAAGAATGTACTTTTGTCATAGACTTCAGTTTCTTGTTCTCGTAGGCATACAATATATGTATATATATTATACCAGTCTCAATTAATTATTGTACATATATTATTTATTATTATTATTATAAGTATTGAGTGTGGAATTTTATTTTATTATTATAGGCCCACTGAGGTACGGTTCGTTGGCAAATTAGTGGTGTTGTTTCTTGAATGTCTCGCAGTTTCAGCCAAAAGCGACGTCCCCATTCTGCGCTGTGATAAACCTCCAAAATGTATAATTAGTGGCATCAGACAATGACACTTCACCTACCTACACAGCTACCCTGTTCGTTGTCCGTTTTTACTTTATCAACGCTTAAATTCCCTAAACTAATTATGAACTTATGTTAGTCCTACATATGCTTAGAGTCAATTCCTCAAACAATATATGTGCAAGTGCAACTTCCCCCATGGGCTTTCATTAGCAACCACAAGCCCATAAACACGCCAATTCAAATTTAACATTAATTAGGGTTTTCCTACACTGTGTTAGTTTAGAACCTGCCAAAATACAATACCCTTCATCCTGCTTCATAACGTTTTAATTAATTTTGCTCATTTTTTCATCTCTTTATTAGTTAAATAAAATATCTTGTCTTGTAATTATATGATAAAGTTATGTAAAATTGAGTAGAGATATTTTTTTTTTTTGTTTTAGTTATCCGTTCTCTGTAGGGAACCTAATCCAGATACAGTGGTGTGTGGTTTAGAACGTGATGGGATGTTGAAATCAAAGTCGGTGAAGACTTGTACTATTTGCCGTCATTGTGTAGAACTAAGGATACTACTTTATCATTTGATTGAACAATTTTTTAGTATTGGTTGGTTACTAGAAACAGATCATGTGACTGTGTACAGCAGGCATGCTTAATGCCTTTTCTTGCTGTCAACTTGGCACAGAAAAATTAAATCACAAATTATTCTTGCACTCATCTTTTTGTTTTTCTCAAAATCAGGGCAAACAGAAATAGTATTGTGATAAAAAATATTGAGAAAAAAAGAAGAAGATATTTATACATTCACAGTATCCTTTTTCACTTGATAATAGACTGCTATGTGTAATATTAACAGTGTAAAGATTTTATACACACTGTTAAATAGATTAGTATTATGATGTTATGTTATTGTGTTGAATAGAGTGACATCTTACCTACCAATTCTGAGAACCACCCTTTTAAGAACGCAAATTAAAACATAGTTCTCTTCTGACATCATTAATGTACGCAGAGTGTATAGTGATAAATATTGTATGTATGTGTTCATAAAACTCTTTAATCAACCTCCCACTTACTCAATGGATATCTGTTAATTAATCTCATATTTGATTATTTCTGCTGAGTCATATGTCTGTCTAATCATTTTCGGTAAATTGGCAGATGGAGCAATTAAGAACAGGTTATGGGACCAGTCTTTGTAGAGCAATAGAATCAAGTTTTTAATTTTACCTGCTGGTTTTCTGTCAAAACAACTGGGAATTTATTATCAGTTTTAAGGTCCTTACAGTATTTATCAATAGCTGTCACTATTTCATGTTAAATTTCATAATTTTTATTTGCTTCAAAACCATGAAAGCGATACTTTAAGAACATCAGCTTTGTATATGTGCCATAATTGAAGAGGACACGAAGAGCATAATCATAACAATAGCTGCATAGACTTTCACAAATCATGATATTATAAAGTGAACTAGTGATCTTTTTCGAAAAGAGTTACAGTGGCTCCATTCAGAAAAAAATTACTTCAGATTGATGATATAGATAACAGAGGTAAAAGGAAAATGTCAAATAAATATTTATTGAGTGTCCATATATAATTGATTTTTCATACATGAAATAATTAAAATATTTAATTAAGTATCAAAATTATTCTTTTAATTGAATGCTTAAATTTTTATTTGTTTTTCAATTGGTCTATTGCTACATTTCTGAACCTAATTAAAAATAAATATAAGTTCATCGACTCAGTTAAAATTCAATAGTTCAGGACCTACTAAAATAATTTTAAAAAATAATTCATAAAAAAGAAAACATGATTTTTTCAATTTTATCAAATTATACAGTATAATCTTTATCAACTATTATGCCATTATATCTCCATCAATAAATAATTTTTATCAATTCAATCACTAAATTATAAATTTATATTATCTTTACTTTTTCTGTTAGATTTGTTAGACTTAAACATCTAAGTGTATTTCAAAGAAATTATATTACTTTAATTTTAATCTATGAAAATAAATGACGTATTAAATACTCTTTGATTAATATATAAACTTAATATGCATAGTTTATATTATAATATAATTATTTTATAAACTAATTTATTCGCATACGGTTCTAATCATACTATTATAAATATGTTAAAATTTTAGATGAAATTCAAAATTATTTTTTTAATTTTAAATGTAAAATTTATGTAAAAATAATTAGAAATGTATTTAATATTTTAGGAATTTGGGAAGATGTACTTAAGCATTGCTTTATAATTTGGATTTTATCATGAGTTTTAAACCCAAGTCTATTCCTTTTGGATTAACCTCGTCAAAAGTTTGGGTTTCATTATATCAAAGATATCTGGGCCTTAGGGCCCACTTTTATTAAAAAGAATAAAATTGTCTTGGTGTTACAGCACTACGGAATTGAAGTTTTGTCATATTTATAGCATATCTTTTGCTATACATAATAAGGATTCTAGATTTTGCTGAGCACAATTACAAATTTTAATCAAAATTTAGGGTTTAGAATTTAATTAAAATTCTATTTTACGCATATTAAAGGTATAATAAAAATTGGATGTCTGGAAAAATAAATGTTTGAGTAAGAAGTCATATTAAGTGTTTAATTTATATTATTTTAAAATATTGATAAGTAAGATATTTATTTATAATCATTTTTTTCCTCTCTCTACCAAGTGTTCCTGCACCTCCTACTATTTTTTTTATTTCAAAAATACTCTACACCTTTCCACTATTTTCTTTTATTCCAAAAATATCCTACACTTCCCCATTATCATTATCAATCGTTCTCGCATTAATGAGCATTCATGGCTCAGATTTGAACTTGTGATATATTAATTGAGAGAAAACTTCAATATTAGTGCTTCTACCACTACTATTTTATAAACTTAAAAGTTAGATCCAAATACAAAATAATAATCATAATAATATTAATAGTAAATAATAATATATTATTATTATTATATAGTAATTTTATAATGACAAAAGAATTAAATAAATTTCAAATTTTTAACAAATAACTTTTCTTTTATATTTTAAGTATTTAATAATATTTTTATACTATTTATATAATAAATTAAATATTTTATTCAAGTTGTTTGAGTCAAACATGTCGGTAAGTTAAAATATAATATAATGTTACAAATTATAGATATTAAATGTAAAAAAAAAGCACACATATATATAAACATTTTTCTAAAAATTTAGAACAAAATTTTACCACTTATTAAGTAATGTGAAGAAAAAATATATATTGAACAGTGAAAATAAGATTGAATAAAACTTATTTAAAGGAATATATCACAAATAATTCAAATCTGAGTCATGTAGGGTATTTTTGAAAGATTATTGAAAACAATGGGGAGGTGTAGGGTATTTTTGAAATAAAAGAAAATAGTGAAAATGCGTAGAATATTTTTGGAATAAATGAAAATAGTGAGAAAGCCTGGAACACTTGGGGTGGTTGAGAGAGCAACACCCTTTTTCGTTTGAATATAAATGAAAAAAATGGACAAACACCAATTTTGGTAAAACGAGATTGGAATTTTAGTTTTCTATTTGAAACCTCAACAAATTTACATGTTTTGTTTTTTACAAGTTCACATTTTAAGCCTCATGTTTCTAAAATTTTGAAAAAAATAATACATACACTTGAAATTATGAATCTCAATTTTTTTAGGGTTATTTTTAAGCTTTAATGTTAAATTGAAATTCGTTTTTGTTTAAAACTTTAATACATTTTGATCCTCAAACTTTAAAAATGAATGAATATAATCTTTTAAAACAATTAGCATATGAGTAATTTACACATTTTTATACATTCTCGCTTTAATGTTAGTTCAAAAACATATTTGACACGTCAAAAGAAAAAATTAACGTCATTTAATTTTAAAAAAATTATTTATTCACTTTGAGGATCAAAATATATTATACTTTCTGATAAATTTTAATTTTATATCAAATTTTAGAAACTAGAAATATATTTAATTATTTTTTTTAATTTTGAACTCATAAAAGTTTACTTATCTCAAATAAAGATTGTGTGTATATAATTGTTTGAACATTGATCTATTGAATGCGCAAAATTTAGTATATTTTATTTAACACTGACTGTGTAAATTAGTTTTATATTACATTGAGCGAACTTAGTTTTTTTTTACATTCAATAAAAAAAATTATGTTAAATCAACATATGTAACCTAATAGTTTATGTAATAGTTTATTTTGAATTTTACTTTTCACTCATGAATTTTTATGTTTTTATGAGACTTTTACTGTATTGTTTTTCATTAGACTATGTTATTGAGGAATGCTTTATGTAATATTGTTGATTATGACTAGCTATACAATATATGTCATATACACGTATTGCTTAATTGAGATAAATAATAAAAACTATTTGTTTTAAAGAAAATTGGAATGTATGAATGATTTTTACTACAACCGTGATTGTGTGTGAACTTAAAATGACGATTCCCATTATCAATTGTTGTCATATATGCTTGATATGACCATAATTTTAATATTGTTAAAAACCTCAATTTTATTTTTATTAGTGTTATCAAATGAATTGTAACCCGTGGGTCTGACTCACTATCAGTTTGAGTCAGGTTTGATTTGAAAAAAATGTAATATTTTTATGTGGATTAGTTTTCAATCCGGCTCACTTAAAATCCGGTTCACCGAATTGAACCTGTGGTGAGCCGGTGAGCCGGATTGGCTCACCAATCCACTTAATTTAATTTAATTATTTATTATTTTCTATTTCAATATTATTAGTTGACATTTTTTTATTATATTGTAGATGGTGATAAAGAAGATGTTTCAAGAGAAAAAAATATTATAGATTTATCTATTGAAGATTCTAATATTATAAATGGACAAGTGATACAAAAATTATCAATATTAAAAACTTATTTGTTCGTCTTTTGTACATGTTTTTGGATTATGCTTGGATTGTATGATATTTTTTTTTGAATTGTCTCTAGAGTTTACCATCATTTTAGAGTGACATTTATTTAGATTTGAATTAAAAAAAATTGTAATTTTTTTATTTTAAAAAAACATATAAATAATTGAGTCAGTGGGCCAACCCATTTAACCCACCAACCTGTGGTAGGGCAAGTCGAGTTTGAATTTTTTTCAGCTCGCTAATAAGTAAGTCGGGTTGGGTTGAGTCATTAAGTGAGCAACCCGTGGTGGACCAGGCCAGGTCGATCCGAGTTACCCGTTTTGACAACTCTAATTTTCATCCACAAATTGAGAATAGATGTCAAAATACGTCAAGATCTATCATTAAACTTTTTTTTTCTTTTGGAGGTTAAGTGAGTGAAATTACAATTGAATTTTTGTACATTCCATTTTTAGTCAATAAGTTTGATAAACTTACGAGCCCAATCAACTAAAAGGTTGACCATCTCGATTAACAGATCGACTAATCTAATCAACTAGTGGGTCAACCACATGAACTAATTGGTAGGCCGACCACCCTGATCAACTAACAAGATTAATCGGTTGCAGAATAAACACCAGTGTAAGAAAGGATTTTGACACTGGTTATTTTGGATATTGTACCTCAGTTCAACAATATAGTACCTCGGTTCAATAAACGCAAGATATCCGAAAGAAGTAAAAAATAGGTGGCATTTTTTCTTCCGTTATGAATCAAAGCATAAAATTCACTATTTTGCATCGATTTTACAAGAATAAAAGCATAAATCATTAATAAACAATAAATAAAAACAAAAACCACTTACTAGTGGTGTTGTTTCTCCATGGCTTCCTTAAGCTCTTATTCTAATGGACCACAAAATTTTGGCTCTCAATTCCTATGAATATCACATTGTTGCACCCGATCTATATGGCTACGACGACTAGAAGGACTAGGATCAATCAACAGGTACAAAGGCTTTCCATCAAGATGTCAATGTATGCGAAACATGTAAAACTCAACCAAAAACGAAAAAAAATAAAATAAGAAAGCCACTTACTAGTGATGTTGAGCGATAGCGAGAATAAAGGTGCTCAATAAGTTGGCTTCAGTGTTGAAAATGGAGGTTCTCAAGAACTCCTTCAAAAACAACAACAAATAATAAAGATCTCTTCGATGTCATGACAAAGCATAGACAAAGGCAGAGGAAGCTTCAGTGGAAGCTATATGGCATTCATGAAAGTGCAATGAGTTTCATTGGAGGATTTCACGAAATGAAAGGTGTTCAATGGTTATGGAAGGTGTATAATTGGTTTGTTTGGAGGAATGAAGGAGAAAGCTACATAAATAAAGTTGGTGCCTCTACAACTTTCGCAAAAATGATCCTTAGGCAGACCTTTAAGCTTCAATTATTAGAAAAATCACCCTAAAAGATAATATTCTTCGATTTTACTAATAATTGAAGCCTAAAGGACTGGGGTTAATGACAACTTTGAAATTTGACAAACTATTTGGTTTTGGTTAATCGAAGCATGAATGCTATAGGTTTCAATTCCCCCATCAACGAGGCCTAAAAATTCACAAAAAATTGATATAATGTTATTGCATTTTTATATGCTTTGTTTGTTATAAAATTAAAGTACATAAGGTAATTTCAAAAGCTAAATCTGCACTAGTGAAAGGTGAGATTAACACTTAGTCAATAATAATCACAAATAAACTAACTAACGTTTTAAGGTGTGACTGGATCATGACTAGGCCAACAAAAAGATAAAAATCCATAACAACTATTACAAATAAAGGTAGAGATATTACAATCGTGATTCATTTGAGGAAGTAGAGTTTGTTGCACCTTAATTTGTTTTTTTATTTTATTAAAATGTCCTTTAAACTAAATATAAATATAGAATGCTATTTAGTTAGGTTCAATTTAAATTTAATGTAAAATTTAGATCAAACCAAACTAATGTGGTTATGTTTCAATCGATTTTCGCATGTGTTATTGTAAAAATGTGAAAGACATTTATATTTTTTTTTTTATGATTGTCGTTGCTATAATCATAGTTTCAATTTTTTCCCCATATTTTTAAACAAATTACTTAATCTTATAGATTAAAATTAAAATAATATATTTAAATGCAATAAATAGTTTTGTTCAGTTTGATTCATTCTTGATTTTTCAATCTAAAATTCAAGTCAATAGTTCATTTAAGAAAAACAAGTTTAAAGAAAATTAAATTATTAATTTTTTTAATATATTTGTTTCTAAATACCCCTAATAACAAATTTTATACGATACTTTAGGCTTTTTTATTTATTTATTTCTAACTATAAGAGATAAATATGTAGTTTTCTTTGAATAGTTTTAATACAAAATCTTTAATTCAATAGTTTTCTTTGAATAGTATTGATGGTTAACATATGATTATACACATGTTTAAAAGACTCCCTTCATAATTAATTATATATTAACATTAATTTTTTTTAATAAATAAACGTTATAATTACTAAATACCAAATATGTGTTCAATTATTTTAATCACTAATAATAGTCAAACAAAAATTAATAAAATTAAACTTGTTGTACTATTGTTATAATATTATTTTTCTTATTATACTAAAAAGTAAAATATAATAATAATTATTGTACTAAATCAATTATTTACATTACATATATATTTTTGTGAGATAATTCAATTAAATTAACTTATTTTATTTAAAGAAGAAAATATTCTACATATTCCCATCATCTCCTCATACAATAGTTATACTTTTGTTGTGTGTTGAATTTCAATCAATAAGCAATCTTAAGACAACAAAGTACAAAAGTATTTTTCTAGTGTATATAAACATTTTAATGTAATTTTACTTTACAATATACATAATTAATAAAAACATGTTATTATTGTATTGGAAGATTGTAGATGTAAACAAAAAAATTAGCGGTGGTAATGCGGGTGAGCCGCGTGGACAAGCATGTAGGCCTACAATAAAAACTGCATAGATTATGATTTTGAGCCGTTAATGATGTCATGTAATTCATTACATATACTTGGCCTGATGTCATAGAGGAACAACAGCGGAAGCTTATGTGCGTTGTGGCAGTACATGAAGTAGCATCTATGTGTGAGGAAATGCATTGTGGAGAATAAATCAGAAGTACACAAGGAAAAATAGAGAAAGAAAATTGTATAACTCTCTTTCGTATTACTTGAATATTGTGATTGTACAATGCAAAGAGGGTTTATATAAAAACAAGAAAGAAACAGAAAGGGGGAAAGCAAAACATAAAAGAAAGGGAAAAGGCGGTCAATGCAGAGCCTTTAATGAGAAGCAGAAGCGGTGATGGTGCTTTTAGTATTCTGACAGCCCCCCTCAAGCTTGGCATAGATGTTCAGAGTGCCAAGCTGAGAATTGATGGCATGGAAAATGGAAGGAGGAAGGGTCTTTGTTAAGATATCAACAAGTTGTAAAGTGGTATGGATGGGTAGAAGCTTGATAGTGCCTTCTGGACTTTTTTGCGAATGAGGTGACAATCTATCTCGATATGTTTGGTTCTTTCGTGGAAGACCTAGTTAGTAGAAATTTTGATTGCAGAGAGGTTGCCGCAGAAGATGGTAGCAGGTTGAGAGAACAGAAGGCGAAGATCAGTTAAAAGATTGGTGAGCCATTAAACTTCACAGGCAGTTTGAGCAAGAGCACGATACTCAGCCTCGGAAGAGCTACGCGAGACAGTCGATTACTTCTTGGATTTCCATGATATTGGGGAATCGCCTAGGTAAACAATGTAGCACGTGATGGATTTGAGGGAGTCAGGGCAACCAACCCAATCTGAATCACTATAAGCTTTCAAAGTGAGATTGTCAGTAGCTTTTAGAAAAATACCCTGACCTGGTGTTTGTGTGATGTAACGTAGGATTTTGAAAGCAGCTTGATGATGAAGCTTAGTTGGGGAAGCAACATGTTGGCTTAAACGGTGGATCGCATATGTGATATCGGGACGAGTGTTGGTGAGGTAGAAAAGTCTCCCGATTAATCTTTTGAAGACAGTAGGATCATCAGGATTACCTTGAGAGAAAACTTTGGTAGAGAAGTTCATTGGTGTGCTAACAAGAGCAGCATCAAGCATCCCTATTTCGTTTAGAAGATCCAAAGCATACTTGCACTAGGAGAGAAGGATACATTCACTGCTTCGTGCCACCTCAAAACCCAAAAAAGTAAGACAAGTTACCAAGATTTTTAATTTTAAAACAATAATTAAGCATATTGGTAATGTGATCAATGTCATGAATGTCATTTCCTGTTAATATTATATCATCTACATATACAAGCATGATAATAATGTTATCACCATTGTGTTTAGTAAAGAGAGAATGATCATCTGATGTTTGTGTAAAATCTTGAGAAAGAAGAAAAGAAGATAATTTATCATACCATTGACGACTAGCTTGTTTAAAACCGTAGAGGGATTTATGGAGGAGTCAAGCTTGATTAGGACCTGTTGTAGTGACTCTTGGTGGTAACTGCATGTAGACTTCTTCATGCAAGAAGGCATTATTGACATTTAATTTCTTTAGATGCCAGTTTTGTGCAAAGGCAAGAGATAAGATAAGGCGCACACTAGTGAGCTTTACCACAGGGGAAAAAGTGTCAAAGTAGTCAATGCCCTCCATTTGAGTGTACCATTTGGCTACTAGGTGGGCCTTGAATCTATCTATTGTGCCATCAACGTTGTGTTTGGTCTTATAAACCCATTTGCATCCTATAGCCTTTTTATTTGAGGGAAGAGTAGTGATTATCCACATATGATTTTGTTCCAATGCCGAGATTTCTTCCTGCATGGCACATTGCCAATGTTGGTATTGTATGGCTTCTTTGTAGTCTTGTGGATCAACAACGCTGTCTAAAGAAGAAATAAAAGTTCTATATGTAGTAGATATTCTATCAAATGTTAGAACATATTCAATAGGATATTTAGTGCTAGTGCTGCTATAGGAAGAGATTTGAAAGTCTTTTAAATATGCAGGGGGCTTTCTTACTCTAGTGGACCGCCTTGGAGAATGAGTGTCATTCTCTATATTTCCTTCATCATTGGTCTCAGAATCAGAGGAATTGTTAGAAGTAAAAATTTCATAAGGTTGATCATAATCATAAGATATTTGATTATTACTCAAAGGTAAAGGAACATGCAAATTATCAGTAGTGGTAGAGTTTTTATTAGGAAAATTAGTTTCATAAAAAATAACATTTCTAGATATTTTAATATCATGCTGGTCAAGATCATAAATTATATAACATTTGGTGGTAGGATGGATCCCAAGAAAGAGACTAGGCTTGGCACGGGAATCAAGTTTCTTCCTGTTAGCTTGAAGGGAGCTCACATAGCATAGCCAACCAAACACTAAGTCTATTAATATCAAAATCTTTCTGATACAACCTGTCATAAGGAGAACTATTTTGTAGAAAAGGTGTAGGCGTGATATTAATAAGGAGAGTAGCATAATTAATAGCATAAGTCCAAAATTGAACATAAATGTTAGAATGGAAAATTAAAGCTCTAGTGACATTTAGAAGATGTTGATGCTTCCTTTCAGCTATACCATTTTGTTGGGGTGTTTCATTACAGAATGTTTGATGAACTATGCCTTCAGACTTATAGTAATCATGCATATTAAATTCACTGTCATTGTCAGACCTAATGACCTTTATGGTAGTTTTAAATTGATTTTTAACATATGCAATGAAATGAATGAGATTTTGACGGGTTTCAGATTTAGTTTTCATCAAATGTACCCAAGTGTATCGAGTATGATCATCAATAATGGTTAGAAAATATCTATGAGAGTGTAAAGAAGCAATAGAGCATGGTCCCCAAATATCAACATGTATAACATCAAAAGGATGTAAAGCATAAGAAGTACTGGAAGGAAAAGGAAGACGTTTTTGTTTAGCAGCATGACATGCATTGCAGTTATCAGATCTAGAGTCAATACAATGGTATTTTTGTTGGCAAGGAAGCCATTTTTCTTGAAACAAACAGACTAAGTGTGTCCATTTTTACCACAATATGAACATGAAACATGATTAATAGCAGCTACACTTTTTGTTTCTAAAGCATTAAGAAAGTTGTTATTCATAACCTGTCTTTCTTGTTGCACAACGTATAAAAAGATTTTGGAAATAGAGGGCATGGTATCCATTAAAAGGACATGGGATTGAATGTTACCATATTGCTCATTCAACCCTCGAAAAAATTGCAGGACATGATCTTCATGCTTTCTTTGGGCAATAATCACAGTCATTGTGCAAGAACATGGTATTTCACATGAGCAAACCGGTTCGGGATGAAAATTCTCAAGTTCATCCCATATGATTCGAAGCTTAGTAAAGAATTTTGTGGTAGTGTTATCTCCTTGACGTAAGCAGGCTGCTTCATTTTGCAATGCAGAGATGCGTAGAAGATCTCTCTAGAAAAATCTGGATTTTAGATCATCCCATATAGCTTGAGCGTTGTCCATCCAAAGAATATTGTGTCGTATGTCAGGTGAAACAGAGTGGACAATCTAGGAGACCACCATATTGTTGCACCTCTTCCAAGCATTGTGAGTGATGTCTCCCTTGTGCGGTTCATTAGCAGTTCCATCAACAAACTGGACCTTATTCTTGGCACTTAAGGCAGTAAACATGGATTTGCTCCAAGCATGGTAATTATTTGATTAAAGCATAGGAGACACAAGAGAAACGGCTGGACTTTCACTAGGATGAAGATATAGAAAACTAGAAGAACTGTTATAATCTTCTACCATTATACAAGAAACAGTGAAAGAAAGCAAAAGAAAGTAAAGAAAAGGAGATTTAGTGTTGGCACAACAGAGCTCTTCAAAAAAGAGCTCTCATACCATCATAGAGGAACATCAGTGGAAGCTTTTCTGCGTTGTGGCAGTACATGAAGTAACATCTGTGTGTGAGGAAATGAGAATAAACCAGAGAAGTAAACAAGGAAAAACAGATAAAGAAAATTGTATAACTCTCTTTCGTATTAATTGAATGTTGTGATTGTACAATGAAAAGAGGATTTATATAATAAAAAGAAAGAAACAGAAGGGGGAAAAGCAAAACATAAAAGAAAGGGAAATGTGGTCAGTGTAGAGCCTTTAATGAGAAGCAGAAGCGGTGGCTGTGCTTTTAGTATTCTGACAGATGTATTGGTTGTTTGGTATTGTAATTGTGTAATATAATTTATACATATGTATAATTAACATTGGTTAAAAGAAACAATTAAAAACGACAATTTAAGTAATCATGTTTCAGTAACATAATTATAAATTTCCAATTAACACATAAAAAATAGACCAAGATTATTGCAGGGTGGACCAAAATATTGAACCTATATTTGTAAAGCAGGATGGATCAACCTAATTCATATTTTACAAGCCAATGAAGGGTCTAAACAAGCTGAGATAGCCTGCATTATCATCTCTACAAAAATAATGTTGGAAAACTCGTTAAGATTATGAGAAAACATATTTGGTGTCTAAGTTGGAAATATGTTTTTGCATTTCAATTCAATTTTCATATTATAAAAGTTTGGAATCTTGCTTTTAGACTTCAAGGGTTTTACAACATCAACAAGTGGATGATTTAAAATCTTGTCTAACAAATTTATTGGAAATAAAGATTTCAATTATCGACGAATTTTTATGTCGACCATTTAAATTTTTTATTGTCAATAGATTTATCTGTCTATAAATTTGTTGATAAATAAAAGCGACAAATTTCTTGTTAAATATCTTCACTTCCAAATTTCAGAATTAATTTCTCCTTTTAATCTTGATTTTTTTTTTCAGGACAACGCTTCCCTAAAAATGGGAGTCACGAGCACGAAGCATAAACCCAACAATCAAAACAAAAAATTAGGAATGAAAGAATAATACAAACAAACACAACAATTCCATTAGCTCCATCAAATACAAACGCAATATCAGATATTCCTCACACATGTTGAACTAAGAGAAATAAAGCAAATCAAATACATCTATTTTACAAGAATAAAAACAAAAACACAAGTGAGTTTCCAAATTACTAGAATAGGTTAAGGTTTAGGGCACTGGCAGAAGGCGAGATACAACAACGATACCAAAGTGTCGACACTGCAAATGGTCACTACTCGTTGCTCACCGAAAATTGCAGAGGTGGTGGAGCGGCAACTCCACGATGGAATGGTTTCTAGAAGTTGAAGGTTTTTGGAAGTTGTGTGTGGCAGCTTTATTAAGGGATGCCGAGAGGAGAAATGATCAGGCTAAGGTGAGAGCGGCGCACAATAACCTATTCTAGTGAGGTAGCGAGCACCGATGAGCAGTCACAACAAATCATGGTGAGCTTAGAGGCACTTATAGAGGCAGATATAGCGAATAGGGTTCACGACAAGTAAGACCTGGTCTTGCAAGGGTCTAGCGGCAGGGTTGGAGGTTCTTGTGGAGGTTGGTGATGCAAAGGTAAATGAACAAGGTGGTTGCATGTCAAAGTTCTTGTCTCTACTTATGGTCACTGTTCACCGAAAATTCACCAATATTTGACAATCATGACTTGTTTAGAGTAAAAGGTTTGCTTAGGCTAGTAATTGCATCTCTTACCCTAATCTTAATTAAGTGTATTGGATGAAGAAAAACAAAAAGAAAAAAATAAAAGATTGAAGAAAACTAAAGGAAAAGTAAAAAAAAGGAAAAAAAAAATTAAATCACAATATCTACAACCAAATTTTTTATTAATAATTATCGATAAATTTTATTCACGAATTTTTTTCATTGATAAACTTACCATCAATTTTATCAATAATTACTAACAAACAAATTTTCTATTTCGTAAGTAAAATTTACATTAGAATTTTATCGAGAAATTTTAAATATTAGATTTTGATCATTATAATATCAAGTTTTTTTATATTACTTTAAAAATTAAAATTGTAATATAAAAGTAAAAGTAATTTTTAACTTGGTAATCTGAAAATTATTTTTTTAAAGAAATAAATTTTGAATTACATAATTTAAAAATCATCTTTAATTCTCAAATATTATAATTTAATTTGAAAGTTATTTTTTATAAAAGTGATTTCCGTATTAACAAAATGATTTTTTTTTTGAAATACTGGAAGAAACTGACTGCTAAAAGACATTGCATGTCATAGGAAGAATAATTAGGCTACAATTGTTGAACCTTAAACCTGTACAACTTTGAAATTTGTCCCCTATTAAACTCTAACAAAAAACAAAATAGGAAAACGGCAAAACCATACCTGTATTTTGCCTATTCTTTGTTTTGTGTCCATCGAGCTGCTGCATTTAATTCTACGTTAGCTTTCTAAGATTTCTTAATAATCGAACACTGTTCAAAATATACAACCTTTGACGCGTTTACTTTTGACTTTCTTGAACTTTTTTTTTTGAAAAAAATGGTTATATTTTGGATCAGTGCTTATCATTGTCACTAACTCACCAATGTGTGCAAAATATACAGCGGTTGATGGTCAGAGACAACCTAATTTCTATGTGCTTTCTTTCTTTGTCGCCAAGACTTTTTAGTGTGAACAGGGAGGAAACATTACACATTATCATTATTATTAATCATTATTACTGTTATTATTATTTTTATTATTAGTTATTATTATTAAGTTTGGATCTGGCTTGCTTATTTATTTATTACATAGTTTGAGTTAACCAGTTTACAAGTGTGATTTGACCAGAAAACATGCTAGTAGCTTGTTTTATAAGAAAAAAAGTTATAGATAAACAAATAAATTTAACTAGGTTAACAAACCCTAAAAGGATAATAGAAATTAATTATTGTATAAATTATTTTTTATTTTCAATGACTAATATTAAATGAGAAAAAAAAAAGTCATCATATTAAAAGGTATCAGATCCACAAAATATCGCTAACTACTTATCTTGTCATAGAATAAAAAATAAGAAAAAGTTGTATAAGCTAAAATAATTAAACAATAAACTATGTCAATTAATATCGTTAAACACTTGTAGCTTTATAGCTATTAGCCTGTATGTTTTCTCCTAAAATTAAAAATTAAAAATTAAAAATTAATTTTATTATTTAATAAAAAAATATAACAACTAAGAAAATTCAAACAAACTTGAGTTTGAATTCATTACCTATAACATGAAATTCAAATTTTATAAATTAAAAAATATGATGCAATAAACCTGACTAGAAGTAGCCAACTTTATATTTATCATAATTATCTTAAAATTTATACTAATAATAATTTATAATTACATAATATTATTAAAAAAAAGGTATGTATTAGTTCAACTTATATTTTTTATTTCACTTTTCTTAATTCTCTAAGTATTTATTTTTTCTTTTCTTGTGATATGAATGTGTGTACAATTGAACAATCATTAATTCATATGTCCAACACTTTTAAATTTTAAATTTATATTATTTTTTAATGTAAAATTAATATTAATAGTTAAAGATATATGATATACTTATAAAATATGTATTACAATAAATATATATATATATATATATATATATATATATATATATATATATATTACTATTATTGCGTAAACATGATTGTGGTCTGCTCTAACATGTTTTCCCTAAAACCTATAAAACATAATCTTCTTAGTTAAAAGGAATTAAAAAAACTAAATAAGTTGTTTCTTATAAACGAGTTAGACTAGAGCTTTTAGTTATTGAAAGCCATAGGTCCTGAAAGTTGGCCTGATCGATTTCAATTCCTAAAAAATGCCAATGCTTTGATTAAGTTCAAATATATGGTTGGTTTGGTACAACCCAAATCTTGAATTTTGATGAAGACTAAGGTTTTGAAGGGTTATTTTGTTTTTAATAGCTGCTTATGCTGAATACTGCTCAAATTCTCTGTTCCCACCTCAATTTTCTAAAATTAAAACACTGAAATTGCAAAACACATTACTGATAGAAATTTCAGTATCTATCAACCTTGCATAACCCAGACCAATGAACCAGAAACTCTCCTTAAACACATTAAATGAACAACATGTGTGAAGGTTTGATGATGATGATGATGGAAAGAGAAAATGATGAATGAGTATTTAATTTTAGTGAGTTATTGTTATTTGCTTATCCCACAATCCAAGTCCCCTGATTTGGTTTATTTGGATAAGATGGGGCCCAATGATTAGGACTTCATATTATTAAAAGTAAAGCTCGTTGGAGCCATTCTGCAATTTCAACTATATAATCATTCTCAGTTAATTATATTAACTCTCCATTCATGCCTCATTTGATTCTTTTCATACAACAAGACCTTACTAACTACTGCATCCACCCATTTTCTTCATTTTTCATATTTTTAAATATTAAAATACAATTTTAAAAATTTAGCAAAAATAAGAAATATCTTTCAAAAGGTAAACTTATATTCTAACCATTTTATTTTTAGTTAGTACCCTTTTCCCACCAATATGTAATTTTTATTTAATTATAACTAAACAGCACTTAAAGATTGGTCTTCTATTCTCAAAAATGTATTTGAGGAAAATCAAAGTCTTGCTATATGCAGGAAGTAAAGTCCAAAGTTGGGAAAGAAGAGGACCCTCCTAACTCTGACTCTGTCAACAAGTACAAAATCTTGCTCATTTCACCTTACTATTTTCAATGTTTTAGCTATTATAAAATTGAAAGTTGCAACATTCCCTTCCATCACATTCCACGCCTAAAAATGGAGCACTGACGTTATATGACGTGAGACCCTACGTCAATACGCACAGTAAAATAAATGAATCTCTACCGAGAGACTTATTTCTACTATACTTGATGATTCAGTGAGAATTTCCTCTATTGTTTATGTATGGAAGATTTGAACTCAGTATTAACATTAAGACTAGACATATTTAGAATGAAAGAAACGTAGGGGTAAAGGAGAAGCAACATTCTGCAAAATGCAACCAAGTCTTTTTACTTTTTAAATGAAGTCTTTCATGAGTTTTCCACTTGCTTGCCACTACCAAATTCCAGAAGCTCAGCTTTTCTTAAAGTAAATTACATATCAGAGTTCTGTTCATAAAGAGACTGGTCAAAGAATCAAGAAATAATCTTTAAAAAAAATCTGATAAAAATATTTGCTATATCAAAAGAATATCTTTTTATTACCCTTTTTTATTTGTATTCTAATATTCAGCAAACCATGAAGAAAGAAACAGTATTTAGACAATAACTTTCCGATGAAAAAGTGAAAAGAAAAAAAATAACTTATGTACATATGTGTTAATTTGTTAAAAAAAAAAATTGTGTAATTTTTAATTTGTGAATAAGTTAATTTAAATTCACAGAAATTTATTCTATTTCTCTTTCTTCTAAATCTTTTTAGAGGAGTTCCCCGAATGCAGAAAGAGAATAAATAAAAGTATAAGAATGATAAATAATACAATGTAGTAAGAGAAAAATATAAAAAAAAAATTAGAGATGTTATTACTGTAACAGTGTTGCAGTAACAGGTGTCGTAGTAACAGAAGTAGTTCCAGGTCTGTTAAGATAACCTGTTACCTAAATTAATTAGTGTGAATGAATATGACTAATTTCTCTTCCGAAGACTTTCCTGTCTTATTACCTATGTTATAACTTCAAAAAATGAATTAAAAAGTTTAGATAAAGTATCCAAAGGTGTATGCTAAACTTTGTTCAGCTTTTTAAAGTCTATATTTATCGCGGAGATCATCAACGAATGACAGTAAAAATGACTATAATGAAAAGTAATTCTAATTAAGTGATTTTAGTAGCATTTATCTTTCTAAAGAGAAGTTTTTTTTTTTTTTTCTTTTTGAAATTATTTGAACGTATCCTTAAAGAAACAAGGAATGTAATTTCCACTGTTTTTCATTAAGGTTGTTGAATTCCTCTTAACTGACTTCTATTTTTTGGTCCAATCATTGAGATTCAAAGGTTTTTCCTTCAGTTCTAAACAGTTAGTTAACAGTATATATAGGTTCTCAAAGCTCCCACTTGTTAATCTTGGCATTTGTCTTATTTGTTGCGATTCCACCAACCTGAACTCCTAATCCACCAACTTCTTTAGAAAACTGTTAAACTGTGTTATCGCTATTTGGCTTGGCTATATCTCTATGGCACTAGTCAAAGACCTATTCTAACCTCTCTTCTCTCTCTAAACACAGTTCTGAGATTCATACTCATCTATCTGTATACACAGTGGGCAGGGTAGGAAGACTGCTATGGTCTGTATGCTTCTTACTTTCTAATTCCACAGGTACCCTTTCTTAATTTCCATCAACAAAATCAATATGATGTTTTAAATACTGAAACTTATTGCTCCTTCTGATGAATGGTACTATCTGTTGCAGTCCTAGTAAACTGATTTCAATCTGCAGCAGCAGATGATACGTGTTATATAGAGTGATGCATGCATGTGATTGCAAAAAAATGTGAAAGAGGGCTTTAGTCCTTCCTCTTGATATTTGTTAAAATTCAATCTTCTAAGAAAGTTTTTAACTTTTCCTTGTACATGTCTCTGGTCACAAGGGTTTGTTAAGTTTTTTCTGTTACTGTCACTTGATCTATCTACTCGTATATTGGGCTACAATTTCAAACGAGTTGTCTTACAAAATATGCTGTGGATCCTCACTGGATACAGTGGATTTTGAGGCTGGTGATTCTCCCAGCTAAAGACAAATAAAGATATAGATGCTATCAAGAGAGTTAGTATTTGCAGTAGGAATTTCATTTCAATTTGATTTCTGGTTTGAGTCAACATATATCATGTTGGAAGAGCAAACGGCGTATCTCTTCAATTTGAATGTGTAAAGAATCATCGAACAATTTTGTTGTTTTTCCTTTTGGTTTCCGGAGCATGTGATTTTATGTGGATCGGATTCTAGAATCTGCAGATTGCAGATAGAAGATCATAGTTTAAATGATAAAGCAAAGAAGTGGTTTTTAATATTTATTTTACTTTTCCAAATACAGAGGAGGCCACTATGACAGGTATAATGGTATTTGCTATGTTAAGGTGGAATTTTACCTGTCATGTCAACTCATGTTTGACTGGATCCAGTAACCAACTATTATTTTTAAAAACACATTTGAAATTCATTCTCGTGGTTGGCCGAGTAGGATAATATTCAGTACTTGAACAATTTCCACCATGGTGGTTCATCCGAGAATCCAGTAGCACCAAATCCTCTTTCCATTGCCACACTGATATGACTAATTCAATTTTATAGATGAGAAAAGATACTTGCACAAGCTATGTGAGAGATATTCTTAATCTGGAACACGATTTTTTTTCATGTAAAAAACTTATGTGAATTTGAACAGGATGAATCATCCAACTGATTTATGATGGCTTTACTATATTTGTTGACTGAGGCAACAAAACTCACCAGTGTTTCTAGAATTTTTTTTCTTTTTCATATTCACATAGATTAATAGTTCTGCCTGAAAGTTCACCTGCTTTTTTTTTCTTATTCTTTTGTTTCTCTTACCATATTATAGTCATCCTAGAAGGTTCAACAAGATTACATCACTGAGCAACTCTGCCTGCTGTACTATTTCTCAAGGTGTGTAAGGAAAAATATATATTTATAGTTCTTATTTACTACAGATTTCAAAGAATTTTACTGGCTCATCATTTATGTTTTTATAAGCCTAAAATTCTGCTTGAATTGTATAACAGGCGAATCATGTCATTAGTTAGGTCTGCTGATGTAGCTCCCACATCGTATAAAAATGCCAAGTTCTTCTCATTAAATGGAACTGATGTTAGACCAGGCTTGTCCTCTCAAATTTTTGGTCCTGATAAGCATAGGAGCATGTACATGACAGATTCTTACTCCAGCGAGAGTTATGAGAAGTACTTCCATGACTCTCAAACAGAAGAACTGACAGAACCATCTAACTCCAGCATCTCTGGAAGTTCAATCCCCCCTGATGTAGCCTCTTCTTTCCAGCTTACGGCCAGTTCAGAAGCTTCTGTGGTTGCCAATAACCCATTTGATTGTTCTTTCATGTCGACAGTGACACACGATGTTTATGAGGCAAACTATGGATCAGATTTGATGGAGAATGCAAGCCTCGATTACCGTGAAAATGATGGTCTAATGAGTTTAAAACTACAAGCATTGGAGAGGGCATTGCTTGATGACAGTGAGGCTGAGGAGGAGGAGCTTGAAGAGGAAGACATATTTGAGGCTGTTCAAAGCATGGAAATTGATCCAGACATTGCTGAGTGGTCTGATTCCATGCAGAATATGGTCCTCCATGATTCACCAAAGGAGTACTCTTCTTCAGATTCCAGCATCAGCAGCATCATCAGCAGCACCAAAGAAATATCACAAATTTCTCAGACCCCAAAGCAGCTACTTTATGAATGTGCTATTGCACTTTCAGAAGGAAACAAAGAGGAAGGATCATCCATGATAAACAATCTCAGACAGATGGTGTCAATTCAAGGAGAGCCTTCTCAAAGAATTGCAGCTTATATGGTTGAGGGGCTAGCAGCTCGCCTAGCCGAATCCGGAAAAAGTATTTACAAAGCTCTGAGATGCAAGGAACCACCTTCTTCAGATCGTCTAGCAGCCATGCAGATACTGTTTGAGGTTTGCCCATGTTTCAAATTTGGATTTATTGCTGCTAACAATGCTATTACAGAAGCAGTGAAAGATGACATGAACATTCATATCATAGACTTTGACATCAACCAAGGAAGTCAGTACATTAATCTAATCCAAACACTTGCTTCAAGGTCAAGTAAGCCACCCCATGTTAGATTGACTGGGGTTGATGATCCTGAGTCAGTGCAGCGATCTGTTGGAGGCCTAAAGAACATAGGACAAAGACTAGAAAAACTGGCAGAGGCACTTGGTCTGCCATTTGAGTTCCGAGCAGTGCCATCAAGGACATCCATTGTCACCCCATCAATGCTCAACTGTAGTCCTGGGGAAGCACTTGTGGTGAACTTTGCATTCCAGCTTCATCACATGCCTGATGAGAGTGTTTCAACAGTAAACGAACGGGACCAACTTCTTCGTTTGGTGAAGAGCTTGAATCCAAAGCTTGTGACAGTTGTGGAGCAAGATGTGAACACAAACACCACCCCCTTCTTGCCTAGATTTGTTGAAGCCTACAATTACTACTCTGCTGTGTTTGAGTCACTTGATGTTACTCTTCCAAGAGAAAGCCAGGACAGGATGAATGTTGAAAGGCAATGCTTGGCCAGAGACATTGTCAATGTTGTTGCATGTGAGGGCGAGGATAGGATAGAACGATATGAAGTGGCAGGAAAATGGAGAGCAAGGATCACAATGGCTGGCTTCACTTCATCTCCAATGAGCACAAATGTGACTGATGAAATCAGAAACCTCATTAAGGTGATGTATTGTGACAGGTACAAGATTAAGGAGGAAATGGGTGCACTTCACTTTGGTTGGGAAGACAAAAACTTGATCGTTGCTTCGGCATGGAAGTTACCAAGATAATGAACTATGTTAGTAGACACACTTATTGTAGTACTGATAATGTAGTGTTTGCTTGCTTGTTCAGTGTGTAGAATACTTCTGATATTTCTATTCTAGTCTTTGCTTGCTTCTCCACATGTACACTGACTTACAATCTTAATCTAATAACGAAATTTTCATTTTATCTAACATGGGTGGAGGAGGACAAAGGCACAAAGTAATGGTGATCTTTATGTTTAAGGTAACAAATATATTTTAATTTCAAAATTTTCAGAAAAGAAAAAAGAACAAATATAACATGTAGAGGTGTCAATTTGGCGAATGGTCTATGCGCAATTCTAGTCCATCCTTGAATAAGTTTTCTTTTAGGGGTTCCCAAGTGAGGAAGTCCAAAAATAACCTCACTCTCTAAAGCCTCATCTCAAATAGGTTAGGGTCAGAGTTAAGATGGACTTGACCTTATTAAAAGATTTAATTAACTCTTAAAAACAATACATTGAGTTTAAGTTAAAAATTGAGTTGAGTAGTCTTATTTCGAAGGCTAAAAGGGGGTACACTAAGCCAAAGGTAAAAATGGACCATTTTGGACAGAAATTTGAAATAGACCATCATGGAGATGAGTTGTCTTGGATTAAGGATTGAAATGGGTTGGTTAGGCCAAAGGTTGAGACAAGCTAACAATTGAAACACGTCGAACCAGGCTGAAGGTCAAGAAGAGTTGGCATGGGCTAAAAGTTGAGATGTGTTGGCTTTGGCCAAAGGTCGAGTTAGACAGGGTCAGGCTGAAAGTCGAGACATGTCAGCCCAGGCCAAAGGTCAAGATCGATTGGTCTGGCATGGGCCAAAGGTCGAGATTGGCTGGTTCAAACTAAAGGTCAAGATAGAGTGACCAGAGTCAAAGGTTGACACGGACTTACCCAAGCCAAAAGGTGTGATGGGCTTAATTAAGCCATAATCGAAATTTGGCTAAATTCAATCGAGTCAGCCACAACTAGAATTTGGTTAAATTCGGTTGAGTCGGTCTTAACAGAAATTTGGCCGAATTCAATCTGGTCGACCCTTGTAAAAATTTTACTAAATTCCAAATTAGCCACGAGCAAAATTTGGGTGAATTTGACCTACCTGGACCTAGCCAAAATTTGACTGAATTAGACCTAATCAACCACTGCCAAAATTTGGTTGAATTTTGCCAAGTTGGTCCCAAGCAAATTTCAGTTGAGTCAATCATGGCCAAAATTTGGAAAAATTCAGTAGAGTCAGTCACAACCAAAATTTGGTCGAATTCAACTAAGTCAACCTCGACCGAAATTTGGTCAAATTTAGCCGAGTGGACCCTAATCGAAATTTGGTTGAATTTAGCTGAGTCGTTCTTAACCAAAATTCAGCCTAATTTGACGAAGGGCCACAACCGAATTTCGGCCAAGTCAATCCTAAATGAGCCTCGACTGAAATTTGGTCAAATTAAACGACTTAGCTTTGACTGAAATTTGACCAAATTCAGCTTAGTTGATCCTAATCAAAATTTGATTGAATTCGGTCAAAATCTCAACTTAAAAAGAAGGTTAAGATAAACCATTCCAGATTAAAAGTCAACACTAATTGGTTTGACTGAAACTTGAGATAGACATATTTATGTTGATCCTAGCAAATGAGGCTTTTCACTACTACAGAATTAGTCATAGATAACGCTTTTTTAAATAAGCGTTATCTATGAATATGTAGAACAATAGATAGCGCTTATTCAAAAAAGCGCTATCTATTCCTATCACCATAGATAGCGCTTGTTTAAAAAATCGCTATCTATAAATAATTAATATTACTTTTTTAATTCATAATCTAAAATAGACTAATAGATATCACTTTTTTAAACAAGCATTATCTATTGTTCTGAAAAAAAAAATTTGAAAAGATGTTTTGGATCCCCTTCATATGTGTATTTTACGTTTCTTCTTCTTTTTAGTCTCATTTTTTCAAAATTTTCCCCCTTTTTCCTATTTACTATCCTATTTTCCAAAAAAATTTCCCCTTTTTTCTAACTTTTCAGTTCACTTAACGTTCAAATTCATCAATCCCGCCAAATTCATCAATCCCGCTATTCCTAAATTTTATTTTTGATTTGCCCCTAAAATTCACTTCGTGCTTGCCCTCAAATTAGGCGTTTTGATGAGATAAGTGATTATGTTGTTGAAGGCATCACCAACAAACCACACCTCGAATCAATGCTCTCTTTTGCCACATCTGCATTGTGCTCGCGTCAACGCTTGCACCTCATCTTCAGTTTCGCCTTGCTTCTCTCATTCTCGCTAAGCATCACCAAGAAACAACACCTCGAGTTCTCTCTCTTGCAACAGCCACAGTTCTTTATAGATCCACCTTTTCTCCTCACATTTATATCTTATTTCAGCCATTTCTGCCTTAGAAACACCATCTTCACCGATTAGTTCTTCGATTTATGGCCTCCGCTAGGGTTTCCCTCATCTTTAATATTTTTCTTTGATCTCAACCGTTTAAATCCTCTTTTACTCCGATTAAACACTTTTCCACCGTTTAATCTTCATTTTGATCCATTTAATCGGTTAACATAGTGTTTTAGGGTTCTTTCACCATTTGATTTAGGGTTTCCTTGTTTCATTCACGGTTTTGGTTCGTTTGCTCTAGGGTTCGTGTTTTTCCCTTCGCATCTAGGATTTCATTCGTTCTCCTTCGATTTTTCCATCATTCCGCTGCGTTTCACTCTTTGAGGAAGCTTCAAAGGAGTCCATAGCGTGTTCGTTTGGAGTTCTTCTCGGAGCTTATTCCATCACCTCCCTTCGCCAAGGTATTACATTTTTATGTTTGTAGGTGGTTTATGATTAATGTATTTGAATTGCAAGTTTGACTAATTCGTAGCTTGTGTTGTCAGCAAGGACGTATGTGTTCAAGCTGGTAGATTCATCTTTTTATTTTATTGAAACTCAATATGCACTGTACTTTTCAACTGAATGCCCCAATCATTTTAGGCAAAGCTATTGATAATACTTTCACTGAATAATTAAATGGCTGTTGTTTTTTATTTTGTTTTCTTGTGTTCAACTACCCAAGTGTCCGTGCATTCAATGTTCTACTCATAGTTATCTTTTCTGTGGTAAATTGAGTTACAGATCAGTGTATCTAATTTGTCAAATACACAGGGCTAAATATGATTCAGAACGGTACTTATGAGAAAAGGAATTTAGTACACATTTTTTTAATAACTAGATAGATTATCTTCCTTTGTTTTCTTATAAACCCTGCAGCTCAAGAATTCTAGACGGTATACCTTGGAGTCTAGTCATTATCTACCTTCACCTTTGCTTCAAGGTATTTCTCTTCCTTGTGTTATACATTGCCATGGAAATAGGTAAGTCAACTTTTAGGAATATTGTTATCACGCCATGACCCAAATGTTGCTCACAAGAGTTATTCCTTTCATCTCACTATGAAAGTCTGTTTAGTTTAAGAAAATATCTTTTGTATCTGTTTTTATTTGTTTTCACAATATAATTACAAAAATGGCACTTTATTTAAATAATGTTTCTTGTTTTCACTGTTCTTGTGCAAATATTTGAAAGTAGGATGAAACTTGTAAATACTTATGATTACAAGAAACAAAATATAAGATGTTCTTTGAAGTAGGTATTGGGAGTGACATTATAGAGGAGTCTGCTATTGATATTGTTATATTTAAGGTGACACTGTCATTCAACAGAATGAAAATTAGTTAAAAAATTGTATGATGGATTCCCCAACAGTGAGTATTTACTAAAGTGTATTAAACATTTATCAAATCAAGCTTTAAGTCAGGATTTGTTATTGATGGGTGCTATTGTATACCTAATTTCATAAATATTGGGCATTCCTACACATCTTGGTGCATATTATCATTTTTGCAGTTTGTTTCTCTTTATCTTGTAACTTATTTATTAATTCCTCTAATCCGGTTGGGTCACAGTGGCACCTTTGAATATGAAAAGAAGAAAAACATAGAGCTAGTGAATTACATGAAAGCAAAAGAGAAGAATTTAATAGCAATGGCAGGAGAAGTAGAAATGTTATGAGCTGAGATTTTGAATGCCGAGAAAAGAGTACATGGTAACTTTCTTGATTCATTGTGTTGTAGTCTATTCATGCGATATTTTGTACATATGAAATATAAGGATTGTTGTGACTTTGGCAAGCGTACCAAATCGTTCAAGTAGTAAAACCGGTAAGACCGGATATCGTTTCCCAAGAGACTCGGTTACTACTTTACTATCGTCTAATTACTAACTAATTTAAGCTAAAGAATGGTTTCCTTTCGTGTGAATTTGTGCAAAGGAATTAAACATAATGTGTAAATGGTAAAATGACCTTCTTGTGGTTAAAACACTAGAAAATGAAATGATTTAAGATGATATGGAATGGATATGTTGGAGAATGATTTCAACTAATACAATCCTATGCAAATGCACTAAACCACTCTTCTTCATTAACTTGCTTTTGTCAACTAGCTAAGTTACTTAAACCCAATCCCTTGGTTAGAAAGCTTAGGTTCACTTCCCAATCCCTTGGCAACCTAACAAGTTCACCCGCATTAAGAAAAGAAGTTTAAGATAACCAAAAGTCCTAACTTTATCCTTAGACACTATTTCCTTTAGGTGTTTAGTCCATTTCAAGGTTCACAAAACATTTCCCAATATTAAGCAAACCTTAACATCATGTCATGGTTGATCAAATCATAACAAGCTTTAAGCAAAGAAATAAACACTAGCAAGTAATGAAAGAAGCATATTTTCATTTAAAACAAGTGCATTTATAAGTGGGTTGTAAAGTTTACATCATTCCCCAACAAAAAGAACTTAGCTCTCCATAGTCATGAAGAGCTTGAGCTTACAATGGAAGAACATGGGGTAGATGGAGACCCAAGGAGGAAGCAAGGAGAGCTCCCACAGTCCAAAACCAGCTCCAAGAGGTCCAAAATCGCGTTTCTGAGCTTCAGCCGCCAAGAAGATACCACCCTCGAAGAATGTGAGCCTTTTATAGGGCTAAGGTGCCAAGTTAGCAAAAAGTCGCGCCCAGCGCCCTTTTCTGGGGTGCCCAGACGCCATCATTTAAGCTCCAACAGCGAATCAAAGGGCGCCCAGTGCCCCCCAAGGGCGCCCAGGTGCAAGAAACTGGGAGAAACTGCGAACAGAAGAGCGCCCAACGCCCTCTAGGGGCGCCTTGGCGCCACTTTTGCAGATTAACTTCTTCAAAATTTCCTTTTTCAGCTCTTCCTTGGTTCTCCACTCTTGATAGTTTGACTGTCCTTCCAAAGCACACAAAGTTCCTACAAAATTTGAGGAATTAGTGATGAAAACTTATGTGTGTAACCTAAGCTGACTTTATTCACAAAGTTAGATTAGAGAGA
Organism: Vigna reflexopilosa; assembly: GCA_027742785.1. Classification (NCBI taxonomy): domain Eukaryota; kingdom Viridiplantae; phylum Streptophyta; class Magnoliopsida; order Fabales; family Fabaceae; genus Vigna; species Vigna reflexopilosa. The sequence goes on from CM050918.1 coordinate 12,058,237, forward strand.
GGATTAAGCGTGTTTCAAGCTTCAGGAGAGTTGATTTGGTAAGAAAATTGCACCATAGATAATGGTAAGAATTACCGTTATCAAGGATCAAAAGGAATTTTGCTTTTATTCATTATGAATCACATAAGGATGCTACTAGAGCTTTAGATGCGACCAACCTGAGGTTTCTAACATGTTTTGAATTCACTTATATGTTTCTTTTTTGTGTAGGAAAGAGGCTTCTATATTGTATGATTACCTTGTGATGTTTGTTCTGAAATATACGCTTCTGGTCACATTGTAGTTGCTATATGACTATCATTTTCTGGCTTGCAATCTGTGGTGTCTTGTATTTTTTGTTGAGATGCATACCTTATTGTGTGAAAAGTTTACCATGGTTCTCGATACATGGAATGATGATGAACTTGCCAATATCAATTGGACCTCACGACTTTGTTGGAGTGTGTATATAATTGTTTTATAATCTTTCTTTGAGCCGTGATATACTCTAGACATCCAATCGAGATAATAAAGGAAAGAAAAAGGAAAGTGAATCATTCTGTTTTAAGAAATTATGAAGGCCATGTCAGTTGGCCATACTGAATTACTCTTCCAACTTTAAAATTTTAATATCCCAGTTTAGATACCTTGGCAATGACTTTTGGCCACTTTAGTTTATCTCTTTTAACTACTATAATTTACAAGCCATGAGTTGTTGAAGCAACTTTTCAGTGCATGTTTCTTTTCATAACACTGTGAGCATCTTTTATTTTCCCAAAGACTGCAACATCTGTTTTAAGCTTTCATTCTTTATTGACTTTAATGATTTCTATATCAGACTTAAATGAAAATCATTGAACAAACCCTTCCCATACACAAATTAATCCATCTTGCCTTGCACCATTGTGTTGTCTAATCAATCCTTAGTCAGACATCATGACTTTCTCTTTTCGGTGTAGTTGGCCTTATTTACTTATATCATAGAAAACATGGGCCAAGATATTATTTCATTTTACAATAGTTATTACAATAGCTATGTTTGTTTTCCAAATGGATTATTAAATGATTCTTTAATATTTTACGCCAAAGTTGGATACCTATCAGTTACTTTTCCTATGTTACACTTGTAATATACTCCTATCTAGATCAGATTTCATTACCCATACTTTATATCCACCGAATGAACCATTATTTCCTGGTGATTAACTTGTTTCTTCTAGTTTTCCCTTCCTATTATTATACTAATAAATAAATAAAAAATGTTAAAAGCTGCATTAGTTTTCAAGACTCTACACGTTATATTGGCAGCTTGGTCCTTGGTTCTCTACTCCTTCCAGAGGTTCACGTAGTGAAGCCAAATTCTTACTTCACTTTCATTCCACAAAGGCCACTAAAACCAACTCCTCTTCTCTTCAATTCTTATTTTCTATTTGTAATTTTCCTATTGGATTCTTTTTTCTGTTGTAGCTTGCAAATTGGTTGAATGCTTCTTAGGGTTTGTTTGGATGAGCTTGTAAAGAAAAATGAGAAGTAAAGAATGAAATTTACTTCTCTTTATGTTAAAATTATATCAAGAATAAACTGATTTGTAGAAATTCTCTTATAGCTTATAAATTTTTTTATTTAACTTGCGCATAACTATTATAGGATGCTTATGACACAACTGGTCGACAGCTTGAAGACATATGTGGACATATAGAACTAAGGGAGATTTGCTTTAGTTATCGTACAAGACTAGACGAACATGTATTCAATGGATTTTCTCTTGGTCTTTACTATTGAACCTTGGCGAGTTGTGATTCTTATATAAGTCCCAATTTCTTATTCTCCTTACATTTTTGTTGAAAGATAGATTTATTGGTTTTACTACAGTGGGAAGCTCTTGCTCTCTTGCTCATTGGTAGAAGCGTTAATCAACTCAGATCTTTACTTGAAGGAACTACAACTCTAGGTCTTCCTGCATATAGCTATACATTGATCTTTGTAAGTGATTTGTTATTTATTTGTTTGATATATTATTGGTATCATTTGACCACGTCACACATTTTTAATTTAAATAAAATTAAAAGAAAATTATTTCTGCTTCTCTAGGATAACTTTCCTCTTATGGGGTCCTCCCTACTTGGTTCTTGAAGGCATGGAATCTTGACTTCAGGAACTGGTCAACAAGCCATGACTTTCAGCTGCCAAATATCTTGATACATCATAGTGAATGGCATACAAGAGCTTTAGGCATATCAATGTTGATTCTGTGTACTACATTTTTTTTCTTGGACATTATTTTGTAGTAAAAACCTAATTAACTAATTTTATATTTTTTTTTTGCAGTATTTTTCTAGTTCCATATGTCAACAATATCGTGATAATCAAATCATTGAAGTTAGGAAAGATTGTTGTTTACATGTAATTAGTATATACTTGCAGGTTATGTTATGATGATGTATATGGTTATAAGTACACATAGCATATATATGTTATACTTGTATATATTGTTCTATAAAGTAATGTAATGTCATGATACATATTGAATGATTCAATGATTATATTTTGAAATATTATTGTACCAATGGTTTTTATTCGTATATTAAAATAATGAAAATTTTTTCTCTATGTTATTGTCATATTTTTCTTAATATTATTTTTTTTTTGTTATAATAGAACCAATAAATAACCTAGGTTTGTACACAATAAAATTAATATTTTATATTTTCTTTTGAAAAAATATTATAAATATTTTGAAATATTTTATTAAAAATTTATTATTTTTTTTAAAAAAATTTAGACAAATAGATAGTGCTTATTTAGAAAAGCGTTATCTATTGGTTTATGAAAATAGATAGCGTTTATTTAAAGAAACACTATCTATTGTCAGACACCAATAGATAGTGCTTATTTTAGAAGCGTTATCTAGCGTTGACATAGATAACGTTTAAAAAACATTATCTATGATAAAAAAAAGTATTATTTATGCACTTTTTTGTAGTAGTGTTTTTTGTATAGACTTTTTCAATAAAAATCTTTTTGGTTTTTATAGGCATTTTTTTGTCTTGTAGACATTTCTCAATTGGGGCGTTTTTGACCTTTTGTAGACATTTCTTTCCTATGGGCTTTTTGTGGGCATTCTCCCTTATATTCTCAATTACTTGAAAACCCCAGCTTTTAAAGCTATTTGCTAGGGTGGACAATCAAACTACTTAACTATTCTATTAGATATGCCCTGCTATTGTAGATGCTTGAAGAGTTATAACATCTTAAGTTTCACATTCAACAATGATTCAAATGATAAAATGATAAGCATTTAAGCTCTTGAAGAGTCCTCTCTTAAAGTTAGTTGTGATGAAAAAAAGTCATTTCATTTAAATGTTTCACCAAATGTCACGATCCATACTTAAATTATGAGTGGCGCATATAACTATAATTTATTTGGTCTTATCAACCTTTATGTAATACAATATCAAAACACAAATTTAAAAAATCAATGTGAGCTACCGAAATTTTGGTAGAATGTCCCTACTAAATACAATAGTCGATATATGCAAATAAATAAATAAATAAATATATATATATATATATATAAATCCAAATCCAATGATAAAGTTCCAAAACCACACGTCACCACTTTACTAAATAACTTGTCTAACAAATCTAAATGTGATGAAACAAGGATAAAATGGAGATTCTAGTCCAATATAAAAAGATTGAAACAGAAAAGAGAATTTCTAAGTTTTCATGAGGGTTGAAATCAAGATCTGAGTAGGATGTTGTACTTTCATGCATGTATTCATCTGATGATACTTTGATCGACGTTAATAATGTCCTAGTAGAAGTTAACTATAAACTATTTGATTAAAGTGGATTTAATTCAAAGATACTTTATTTTGTAATTTATAAAAAAATTATACTTATAAATTTTAAAGTCTCTAAAATGGTTTCTACTACCAATTAATGGTGATATAATTAATATGCATTTATATATTAATACAATATTTTTTGTAATTACAAATACATTTTTTTAGTAAACCTAAATTATCATTTGGATTTTGTTAGAAGTGGAAAAATATACCAATCTCGCCCATTTTGGCCATTTCGTTCTTGGTTTCCAAAAAAAAAAAGACTAGACTAAGCAGGTCCATCATAAAAAAAGTGTCAAATTACATGTCTCATTACAGAGAGAATTGGTGGGTCCACTTTTTCAAATTTTATATATTTTTTAAAATTTTTTAAAATTTTTATTTTTAAATTTTTTTTCTATATATATACTTAGAAATAAATATTTAAAATATATTTAATTATATAACTATTTTCTAAAATTTTAATTGATTAATTAATATTTTTTATTAGATAAATCAAAATAATTATTATATTAAATTACTTTATTATAACTAATAGTTTGAATTCAATTTAAAAGTATTAATAATTTGAATTATAATGATATATAGAAAAATTAATCTTTTTAATTATTTTTATTATAAATTATAAGTTTAAAAAATTAAAAAACAAAATAGATTGGTGGTTTAAGAGTGAACTGACCTATTTTTGGCTCGCCAATTTGAAGGGCTAGGCAACCTGAGTCAAAATGGGCTGGAGGATTGAAAGTTCCAACCCGACCTACCCTGTTTTGACAGGTTGACAGATTGGTTCGCGCGCCACAATCCATTTTGATACTTCTAGACTTTATAAACGAATTTTAGAATTACCAATGAATATTTTCACCGATAATCATCTGTCAGTAAAATTAGTTCATAAGATCCATCAATAAATTAGACTTTGATTATCGATGAATATTTTCGTCGATAATGTATTTGATGCTTTATTTTGTCAGTAAATTTCAACACTAATTTGTAATTTCTATTATTGTCAGACTTTTTCGCCAATAAAATGAGCAGTTAATTTCTTGTTAAGTTTGATGAGATTTTTTTATATATTAAGGAGAGATGTGTGAAAAGAAGAAAAAGAGAAGAAAAGGAGGAGAAGAGGTGAAGGAAGAAAGCCATTAATGATAATGATGCAATGATAACGATGGTGGCTGGGGTTGGAGTAGGAGCAAAAGGAGAAGGGGGAGGAGAAGAAAGAGAAAGAGGAAAAAGAGAAGGAATAGGAAAAGGAGAAGGAAGAGGAAAAGGAGAAGGAAGAGGAAGAGGAAGAATAGGAGAGAAAAAATGAGAGGGAGGGGTCTGAGGTGGTGGAAAAAGACATAGTGGCGACGACAACGGTGGTATTAGTGGAGGCACGACAAAGAGAGGAGAAGGATGAGATCCGGAAGAAAAAGAAAAAAAATGGAAAAAGGAAGATAAATATGAGGGGAAGAAAAAAACATAATCAAGATATCTACTGATGGATTTTAGTAATGGCAAAAAATGTGTCAAATTAAGAGCAATTGATCATAAATTTGATGGCAAAGCAAAGTCTCGTCCTTTAACAAGGAGTGTCTCATTTGTGGAAGTGTATATTGAAATGAGATAGTGTCTTAAATAACTAGTTGCTCGTCCAGTGGTGTTGGGTACCACCTCCTTACCATTGGGTGAGCTTATTCCAGAAGGCCAACGTTAGGCGCTAAAACCCCACCACTAAGCAAGCACATTCCAAAGAGTAACATTGGTGTTTACAAAGACCTGTGTTGAGCGACAGGCCGAGTGCGTTGAGCGGCGTGTGTGCTGATGTGGCAAGTGAAGCCCTATATCATCTTGTAACTCAAAGGAAACTAGGTATTTGGTGGTTTGGAGGCACGACTTCACTGTTTGGAGTTCATTGATGTTGCTTGAGGCTTGTGGGAACAACCTCTTCTTCCTCCTTGTGTTTCCTTCTTTCCATCTTCCATTTTGTAAGCCTAGCTGGCTCTCCATGGAAATGGAGTCGAGTCCATCTTGTTGGGAATAGATGTAACTTCTAAACTCTTGTGTATTTGTGTAAATGATTTAAATATATATATATATATATATATATATATATATATGTGTGTGTGTGTGTGTGTGTGTGTGTGTGTGTGTGTGTGTGTGTGTGTGTGTGTGTGTGTTTCTTCCATTCTACTCTTAATAGGTGTGGGCGATGCCTCTTCACCTGGCACCATTTCATCTTCAACTATTGGATCTTCTCAGATCCTACAATCCTAGCTCTCAGCCATTTTCCTTCTCAAGTGACATTCCCTCTGACACTATGCATACCACTTCATCAAGTCTCCTCGTCGTTATGCTTCTCGAGACTATGGGGCTATTATATAATTATGGAAGGATGACAAAGTGGCTAAAGAACATAAATTTTCATTGCATATCGAGATTCTCACCTAGATTATATATTGAATTTAGGGGCTAGTGTGTTATATATGACTGAGATAATCTCGGACTAGATAAAGCGACATCATGTTGACGAGAACATCTCCATCAAAGCAAAGAAGGATCAAGCATAACTAGCAGAGGTTAAGGCATAATACATATTAACATAACCCTAAATAGATTAACAAAGGTAATAGTCAAGCTAGCCTAAGCCCAACTAAGTAAAAGCCCATAAACACACTAAAAAGAACATTGTTCACAAGATAAATAATTATGTATTCGTTATGATATTTATTACCATTTAATGCACTTACCTAACTTGAGTGTGAGAGTTTATTTTGTAGACATACCCCAATCTCAAATTAAAACGACAATCAAAATTTATACACATCTAGAATATCTAAAAACAAAGAAACAATATCTTAAACTAAAAACTGAATACAATCTTCTTATAGAGTCTTATTAGTAGTGTGATTTTGACTCTTTAAGAATAAAACTTATTCTCAATCAAGTTTATTTTATTGGTGAAAGTAAATTAAAATTATATTATCACTCAATCAAACCACATTAAATTTTTCTAGTCTTTTAATTCTTTCTTCTTCTTCAATTACAATTTATATTCTTGTTTGTATGTAAATTTATATTCTTGTTTATATTTAATGTTTGTGCGATAAATGTATAAACTAGGTGAACTCTACAACAACTATTTTACCTGAAGACGTGTTAAAAATTTATAGTTTGATGTGAAAACATAATATTTGTTGGGTTCGCGTGAAACAGAGAATAGAAAGCACCAAATGCAAAAGGAGAAAGAAGAAGAAAGAAAAACAGAGAGAAATGATCTGTGAATAATACTTCGAGATTGAATTACCCTTAACTGCAAAGACAGGCTACAATATATAGCCAATCAAAGCAACAATAACAAACAATACAAAATGACTAAACGGTCACTAGCATAAGACCGAACAGTCACCAAAGAAACCAACACACCAGTATAAGACTGAACGGTCATAGGTATAAGACCGAACAGTCACAAACAATAGTTGAGTCTAACTAACAAATCTTCACCTAGACTCGACTACTACAAAAAAAAACAAATTGAACGGTAGACAATTACAAACCAAATGGTACAGAACCAATCTTGGACAAAAACTTCAAAAATTTCTCCTTTGCGAGCGACTTAGTTAGCATATCTGTAGGGTTGTCTTCAGATGCTATTTTGAATATTTGGACAGCACCAGATTCTACAATGCTCCTGACAAAGTGCAGCTTGACATCAATATGCTTTGTTCTTGAATGATAAATTTGAAGGTTGGCCAAATGTATGGCACTTTGACTGTCACAATGAATTCGGACAGATTTTTGATCAATCCCCAACTCCTGAATCAAGCCTTTTAACCAAAGTGTCTCCTTTACCCCTTCAGTGAGCGCACAGTATTCAGCTTCAGTGGTCGAAAGGGCAACGAATCATTGCAATGTAGACTTCCAATTAACAGCAGTTCTGAACAAAGTAAACACATATCCCGAACGAGACTTTCTTGTGTCCATGCACCCAGCAATATCTGAATCCACAAAACCTTCAATATAACCTCCACCTTAAAAGTTATTTTGAAAAAGTAATCCAGTATCAAGATACCCCCTTATGTGTCTAAGCAACCACTTCAATGCTTCCTAGTGAATTTGTCCAAGATCAACTATAAACCGACTAAGAACACTCACTTCATGCATCAGGTCAGGTCTAGTGCAGACCATGCCATACATGATGCTCTCAATCCCATTTGAAAACGGAAACGACTCCATCTTCCTCCTCTCATCCTTAGTCTTCAGGCATTGCTCTTTGGTGAGTTTCAAGTGTTGACCGATCGGTGTGCCAACAAGTTTGGATTGAGACATCTGATACCTTGAAACCACCTTCTACAAGTTATTCTTTTGAGATAAAAACAAGTTTCCCTTTAGTTTATCTCTCTTTATATCAATGCCCAAGATCCGTCTTGCTTCCCTTAGCTCCTTCATCTCGAAAGCACCACTTAATTTTGCTTTCAACTCATGAATCATGCACCTGTCACTGTTGGCCTGTCACTACTGGCAATGAGAATATCATCTACGTATAGAAGAAGGTACAATACCTCACTGTCACGGTTCAGAGTATACATACAGTCATCATAATTGCACCGCTTGAAGTTCAACTTTATCATAAAATCATCAAATTTCTTGTACCATTGTCTTGGACTCTGCTTCAAGCCATATGAAGACTTCTGCAACAAGCACACCCTATCATCCAAAGCAAATCCCTCTGGCTGCTTCATATAAATGGTTTCCTCCAAGTCTTCATGCAGAAATGCAGGTCTCACGTCCAATTATTTAAGGTGCAAATTGCCATGAGTAACTATAGCCATTAAAACTCTGACCGAACATTGCTTTACCACAAGAGAAAAGATCTCATGATAATTTATACCTTTGATCTAGGTGAAGTCTTTTGCTCAAGCCTTGCTTTGTACCTTGCTTTCTCACCCCCGGGTATAACTTCCTTTTTCTTGAAGATCATTTAGAACCTACAACCTTCTTACCCTTTGACAGATCCATCAATCTCCAGGTGTTATTCTTCCTTAAAGCCTCAAGCTCTTCCTCCATAGCACCTTGCCAAAAATGTCGATCGTTGTTGTCAAGAGCCTCCTTGTAACTTCTTCGTTCATCCGAGCTTTCAAGATATTCAGCAGCATTCAAGGCATAGCAAATTAGATCTGCCTCTCCAAACCGTTTGGTTGGCTTAGAGATCCTCCTTTCCCTATCACGAACATGTTGATAATTTCTCAATTCAACATCAACTCCTCTTGAGTGACTCACATCACCAGATATACCACCTGTATCATCACCAAGATTTGTGATAGACTCTTCTTGAACTTCACCTGTTCGGTTCTCAGCTAATGACCGAACAGTTTTGTCTCGTACTTCACCTGTTCGGTCTTTCTCAGTCAACGACCAAACGGCTCCATCAGTAGTATGCTCCACCTCAATGAGCATCTTCTTCTCACATTCAGGATTTTCAGTATGCATTGTCATTCTCTTTTCATCAAAAATGACATCCCTACTAATGATCAGCTTTGAAGGTTTCGCATCCAACCTTCATAGCCTGTATCCCTTAACTCCTTTAGCATATTCAAGGAATACACTTTTCACTGCTCGGGCCTCTACCTTATCCCCTTTGACATGAGCAAACGCCAAAGAACCGAACACTCTCAAGTTTGAGTAGTCAGTCGGTTGTCCTCCAAACTTCCATTGGTGTTTTATGATTTAGAGTTGAAGACAGACTCTTATTGATCATGTATACTGCCGTATTGGCAGCCTCTCCCCAAAAATCTTTTGACAACCCTGATCCAAGCAACATGCATCGAACCCTCTTTAGAATTGTTCTATTAATCCTTTCAGCCAAACCATTCTGTTGAGGATTTCCCACCACAGTCTTGTGCCTCCTGATCCCATTAACCTTGCAGAACTCATTAAATTCCTCTGAAACGAACTCTAGATCATTGTCAATTCTCTGGCATTTCAACCTATACCCCAATTGATTCTCGGTCTGTGTATGCCTACTAATGATCAGCTTTGAAGGTTTCGCATCCAACCTCCATAGCATGTATCCCTTAACTCCTTCAGCATATCCAAGGAATACACTTTTCACTACTCGAGCCTCCACCTTATCCCCTTTGACATGAGAAAACGCCAAAAAACCAAACACCCTCAAGTTTGAGTAATCAGTCAGTTATTCTCCAAACTTCCATTGGTGTTTTATGATTTAGAGCTGAACACGAGCTCATGTTGATCAGGTATACTGCCATATTGACAGTCTCTCCCTAGAAAGCTTTTGACAACCCTGATCCAAGCAACATGCATCGAACCCTCTCCAGAATTTTTCTATTCATCCTTTCAGCCAAACCATTCTATTGAGGAGTTCCCACCACAATCATGTGCCTCCTGATCCCTTTAACCTTGCAGACCTCATTAAATTCCTCTGAAACGAACTCCAGACCATTGTCAGTTCTCAGGCATTTCAACCTACACCCTAATTGATTCTCGGTCTGTGTATGCCACTCCTTAAACCTTTGAAACATTTCAGACTTATTCTTTAAAACATATATCCACACTCTTCTTGAAAAATTATCAATTATACTCAAGAAATACGCTCATCCACCATGAGTTTGAGTTCTCGCAGGCCCCCACAAGTCAGCATAAGCATATTCAAATGGTCATTTCGTTAAGTGTTTCCCTTTACCGAACGGTATTCTGTGTGATTTCCCCAAGACATAGTGGTCACAGAAATCCAACTTCTGCAGTTTATCTCCCAGAAGTAAACATTGCTTCTCTAATTCTTCAAGGCCCTTCTCACTGATATGTCTCATCCTCAAGTGCCAAATCCGAGCGGTATTCTCAGACTTCCCACTTGCTACGAGGCATGACCAATGACAGTGCAACCCTCCAAAATGTACAAGCCATTCTTTCTTCTACCTTTGACAACCACGGAATCTCCAGAATACGCCCTTATCACTCCATCTTCAACTTTCATGGAGTAACCTCTAAGATCAAATGAACTTATAGAAATCAAATTTCTCTTTAGTTCAGGCACATACCTCACGTCCTGCAGCACCATCTCTCGGTTATCAAACATCTTTAGCCTTACTGACCCTACTCCTTGCACTCGGCAAGCTTTGTTATTGCCCAACAGCACATTTCCATGCTCCTTTTGATCAAGACTCTCAAAGAACTCCTTCACCGGGCACATGTGATAGGTGCAACAAGAATCCATGACCCAGCTCCTTTGAGAATCTTCAAATGAAGCCACCAGAACACCAGCAGATTCATAACCCTTGGATGCCTTTGCCACATCAACAGTTTCCTGTGACCGAACGATTTTACCCTTCTCTGGACAGAACTTCTTGATGTGTCCAATCTTCTAGCACTTGAAACATCTCACCTCTTTCTTACCTTCTGGTTTCGACTTCTTCCTATTTCCACATTGTTTCTTCCCTTTGCCTTTTAACGCAACGAGCCCAGATGCCACCTCTTCGGTTTCCTTCGAATCTTGAAGTTTTTGGAACTCCTTTGTTCGAATTGACGTCACAACCTCCTCTAAAGTAATCACCTGATCTTTACCATAGAGCAAGGCATCCCTGAAATGCTTGAAGGTTCTTAAAAGCGCATTCAGAAGAATAACAACCTTATCGTCATCTTCCAACCTCAAGTCAATATTCTCCATATCATCAACAATCTTGCTGAATTTTGCAAGTTACTCCTCTATGGTTCTTGATTTTGTCATCTTGAACAAATAGAGTTGTTACTTCATACACAACCTATGAGCCAACGATCTCGTCATGTACAAAGACTCCAATTTTTTCGTTATTCCAACCACAGTCTTCTCCTTCGCAACCTCCCTCAGTGTCTTATCACTCAGACACAATATGATTGCACTTCTTGCCTTATCTACCATTCTTTTCTTCTCTTCTTGCGACATCACAACACCCATGTTCAACTCACCCTTCAATGCTTCATCGCATCCCTACTGTATTAAGATAGCCTCCATCTTGATCTTCCATAGCCCGAAGTCATTTCAACCATTGAATTTCTCTATATCAAACTTGGTTGCCATCGCCTCTAGAGTTTCTTGATTCACAGCTCCACAGTGGGAGCCAATTGTTGGGTTCGCGTGAAACAGAGAATAGAAACCACCAGATGCAAAAGGAGAAAGAAGAAGAAAGAAAAATATAGAGAAATGATCTATGAATAATATTTCGAGATTGAATTACCCTCAACTACAAAGACATGCTACAATATATAGCCAATCAAAATAACAGTAACAAACAATACAGAATGACCGAACAGTTACTAGTATAAGATCGAACGGTCACCAGAAAAACTAGCACACTAATATAAGATCGAACGGTCATAGGTATAAGACCAAACGATCATAAACAATAATTGAGTCTAACTAACAATATTTTATATATGAATCGTATTTGACAGTAGAATTATTTACATTGTTTTATAAAATATACTCATGTGAGCAAATTTATAAGAAAAAAAAATACTATTTTAATGTTTTGACTTGAAGTGATAACATCCTGTGTATGCAATGTGTTATCACACAAAAAAGATAGTAATTAGCTTGAATTAATAAATCTAACAATGCATGTTAATAAGTTGATATTAAACCAATTTAATGAAGTTTTTTAATTGGTTAACTATTTTGCAACATACTATATATATATATATATATATATATATATATATATGCCTCTGCCTCCTATATTACAAATCAACAAAACTATAATTGATGAATTTGTCATCTTGGTCCATCATGGATAACAACTTGTGGAAAAGGCTTGGTCATTTGTTGAAAAACAAGTTCACTCATTGAAGAGATAAGGTCCTTCAACCACCAATTTGTCTGCCCAGGAAGAGAGTTTTTCATAAACAGAAATCAGAAAAAGAGCCTTCCTTTCTTGTGATTGAAGAGGGCCAAATTATTGGCAAGTAATTTTATATGATGAGAAATTATTATTCACATGTTATAGGGACCATCAACATTATGTTTGTTGCTTTGTTCAGTGGTTCGGTCACAATCATACTAAGAATTTGAATCAGATGAACATTTTTCTACATATCAGATTTGCTTTTTGTATCTATCAAGACAGGAATACATTATTCTACATTTTTCTACACCCTTAAGATCATACAGGAACACAAATCCAAAAATCGATTAAGATAATAATTTATTCTCTATATACATATTAATTTTTTTTCCAGACTTACATTTTAAAGTTCTTTTAACATTTTCATCATTATGTATAGCAGTTTCATATTGTCAGAAAACTAACAATAATTAAAAGATATAAAAAGAGGTATTCGTACGATAATTAAAACGTAATTTTTTTAAATATAAAGATTGAAATTACTAGACTTCACTTTAATTTTATATTTGTGACTTTTTCTAATTTTGAAAATTAAACAATTACAGTATATCTTAATATGTCGTTAACAATTAATAATAAAATATTAATATGTTATCAATAACAACATCATTGTTCTGACTGAAATGTATCACATGAGTTTATGTCTTTGTTGAATGTTTTCCTTATTCGGTATGACTCGGTATAGGAGGGTGACTTGCAGAATATTCCGACGTTCAAAGTTAGAGTTTTTTTTTCTGTAAGTCTTTTCTAATTTAACAATGATTCAAAATGAGTTTATCTCACGTTAGATTCCTATTTATAGAGTTTATAAGTTTACTTCTTAATGATTATTAATATGAACATTAACTACTTAACAATAGTCGTTGTGACATTAATTACACCTTAACTCTACTTAACGATTGTCGAGACGGAACGATCATGAGATGCCTTCTTACATCGATCCTTTCTTTCTAGTTTGTCACCGTTCCTGATCATCATCAATTACTTATTAATATGAGATGGTATATGTAGAACAAAGATTTTCTATTATGTTCTTTTTGTTATTTTCTTATTATATTTTTAAAATCCTGATTTTGATATATTAAAAAATATATTTTAAGATATATTAAATGGACAATACTCAGCCTAGAATCCAAATTTTAAGAATATAATCGAAAATTATGATGTGGCTTGATAAGGATGCTTAGTGTTTATGAATAATTTGAGAGTGGAAAAGTGGATTGGTTGATTCCTATCCTAACCAGTTCTGACCTAGTATTCTTCCAATTCTTTTGATAACCACATGATCTCATGGAGCTCATATCACATCAATTCTAGATTACTAATTTACCCAAAAAGAAGTCCTAAAGATGTCACTCGTTTTCAGTTTTATTTGCATTTGTGAGAGAAAATAAGTTATCAATTCCTAGAATTTTGATATAAAAAAATGACATAATAGTTTCCTACCACTTAATGATATAAAGTTGGGATTTAACAAGCTAAAAAGGCCTTAAAATATTAGAAAAAGTAAAATAAGAATTAGAAAAGCCAATTAATTATAAGTTAATGTATATCTTCTAGACTAAAAAATTTAGGTGTTAATTACTGTTTACTGTCCTTTTGGGTAGCTTGATGGTAATGCAGTCCTGAGTTTCTGGTTGTGATATTTGTTTGGAGAATTTGTAGGTTTTAGTGGGAGAAAAAGGTTTATTGAAAACAAAAATGACATCCACATGAATTTGAGCCTTCTTAGAACCTCACAATCTTGTAATAATATCCACATACGGAGATAGATAGATAATACATAATGAAACCGAAAAGTCGAAAAGCTTATCCAGAAGTTCAGGAGTGTATTTTCTATCAGAGCTTTAGAGAAAAGCACGTTGGTAGCTAGCATGGCTCTGGAGAAGTGTTTAGGAGTAACCACAGTGCGCACAGCCACACCCCACCTTTCTCCGTGCTTTCCAACTTCAAGGGAAAAGCTGCTTTTCCCAACTCACAGAGGTTTCAAGAAATCCATGTCAAACACAAAACTATCTTACCAATCTCTCTATTCAACCTACCGAAAATCCCGTTTTGTTTGTAATGCTCGTGAAGCAGTAAATGAAGGTAAGTGATTATCTCAGATGCAAGCTTTGAGCCTTTCTATTTATTGAATTGTACTGAGTAACCATCTTTTTTACATGTTTTTCCATTTTAATTCGTATTAGGAATTTCAGCATGTGTTAAATTCGATAGTCTACTTTCCAAAAGTACCTTACAAGAGCTATGCTATATCCACCTACAAGTGCGAACTCTCCTAGCAGTACCTTGTTTTCAATGTTTTGAATATTTAAAATGCATTCAATATTTTATAACAAGGTTAGAATTATTCTTTACTCAAACATTAACATGATTTAAAATATTTATTGTAGATTACAATTTACTAGATATTATGAAACTTTGTGGGTGTCATTATCTTTTAATGAATCTCACTTATTGTTCTATAATTTCTAATTTTTAATAAATTTTAACTGGAAAGAATGTTAAAGACTTGACTATGTTTTTATGGTTGGGCTAACTAGACTTGGCATTGTTAAAACTAGTGCCAGGTGCTTTACGAAGAGCTCCAAAGGGCAAATAAGAAAGCATTTAGGTGGAAGTTCTAATTAAGTGATTCTCTTTCTGTGTTGTTTTGTATGATGAAATAATACATGTGCTCAAACATGGCAGTGAAAGTGGTGACTGACTCAAGCTGGAACAAACTTGTGATAGCCAATGAAACCCCTGTTCTGGTAGAATTTTGGGCACCATGGTGTGGCCCATGCAGGATGATAGCACCTGTTATCGATGAGTTAGCGAAGCAATATGGTGACAAAATTGCATGCTACAAGCTTAACACAGATGACTCCCCAAACATAGCAACTCAGTACGGCATCAGAAGCATACCAACAGTTCTGTTCTTCAAGAATGGAGAGAAAAAAGAAAGTATAATCGGTGCAGTTCCCAAGTCTACTCTGTCAGCGACAATTGAAAAATATATTGATTTATAAGCTGGAAGTGCCAAATAATGGCAAGCATTATTACAATGCCAAAAATGAAAGGACTGTAAAGGGAGAAGTGATAATAGTCACATTGCAAATTTCATTCTCTTTCATTTTTTTTCCATGCCCTTATAAGGCAATAGATAGTGTCTGTTTATATGTTCAAGAACCATCTTTTCATCAGTGGCTTGACACTTGGAAGTAATACTTGTACTCCTTTTTTTCATTTTGTAAAGGTTACATTGGATAAACAGACCTCATTCAACGTTTGAATGTTGATTACTTCCCCGTGCTTAGGAACTTCAAATTGATCATTGCTTGGAACAATAATTTACAATTCCCCCAACAACCAGCTGCTTTTTGAATCCCAAAACTTGTCACCTTCCTCAAGCGAGTGCGTATATCAAGGATGAGTTTGTGAAAAGCTCGCAAGAAATATTAATAAAAAAACGTTACACTTGAATTCACAAGAAAAATGAGCCCCATCAGCCACACAACCAGCCAACAAATTTTCATTTCTTATATATAAAATCATATATTGGCACAGTGGCCTACGCCCTATTACTACCCAACCCAAATACTCTGCCATCATCGGGGGCCGATGGAAATACCATTGCTCATGTTGCATGAGAAGCTTTCAAGAACCACAACATCCATACCATCCACAACGGCTCTCAAGGAGAAGGTTTCCAATCAAATTGAAGATTATTAAAACCATTTACTGCCCCTAGCCCACTAAGTAGTTGGTTTGACAAATCCTGTTGATGATTCATAGCTTGATCCCGAGCAAGAGATGCCATTCCTCCCCTTCCATTCATGATTGAATTATTCACCACAGCAGCTCTCATTCCATTAGGCATAGCGGATTGACCAAGACCCATTGTGCCGTAATTACCAACCCCGACGCCTGAATTACTGTTCATTGACCCATTACCCATCAAGCCATTGCCACCATTGAGCCCTGTATTGGCACTCACTGGCAGAATACCATTTACATTTTTCACATCATTTCCAAGAGCACCAACACCGATCATTCCTCCTGTGCCATTAATCTGAGAGGACATCATCATTTCATGTATGATTTTCTGGACTGAGCTTTGAGTATCACTAGGATCAGGATCACCAGAAATAGATGGCTGCTGCTGTTGCATGGAAATATTAGCTGCTGAGTTAGTTGTACTCATGTGATTGCCCGATGTTAAAGTAGGGTGAGATGTTTGTGGGGGGTTGTTAGAAGATGGCGTTGGTGATTGAAAAGGGGATGAGTTTGGCTGGACCTGTGGCACTGTATTGGAGGAACCTGGGGATGGAATCTGAACGGAACTACCTCCATATGGACTACTTGCATTGTTCATTGAATTTTGTTGTCTAGAATTCATTGAATTCTGGTGGAGAAGTCCAACGATAGTACTTGTGGTGGTTGATGTGGATGCTGAGTTGACATTGTTATTCACACTGACCATACCATTGCTAGAAGCAATTTGCATGGCAGCAGCTTGTACTGAGTTTTGATCACCATTTGAATTATGGGCCAACATTTGATGCTGTTGCTGCTGCTGCTGTAATTGTTCTTCATGCTGTTGTGCTTGACCACGAGGTCCAGAAGAACCATTTGTTCTCCGAGGGAATTTTGCCAAGCTATCTGAGAGATGAAAAAATAATAGAAAGAGAAATTTCATTAACCTATTATCATGATCAAACAACTGGAAATAATTATTAAGAATACAAAATATTCCTGAGATTTTGAGAAAACAAGATACAAGTTATCCCAAAGACGTAAACTTTCCCCCAATTAAGTGAGGAAAAAATTACAGAACAATAACGGAAAGAGTTAGAGCTCATTTTCCCAATTAGGTGCAGGGATCAAAGAAAGATGTCACTGCAGAATTAGTTTCATATATCAATGTCATGTTAAACAAAAATGGTTCAATGCTTGGGGCAAAAAAGCACGAAGGAAAAGGTTTGCTCCTCAAGAAGTTCAGTCAACTTTCATCAGTATCATGACCTCAAACGTACCCAACTTCCTATTTGAAAATATTAAATGAGTGTATCTTGTATATCTGTGCCCCCCAAAATAGACACAAAAATATCGTAATGTTAGGAAGTCAGACATCAATACCAAGATACAGAAACAGGATTCAAGAACAAAGTAAAACAGCTAACAAAAGGAGAAGTCTTTCCTCCCAAATAACAGTCATGAATCTCAAGCTGAAATAGCCTAATAGTAAACTCAAACAAATAAATCTCTAGGAAATGAACTCCAATTTTCCACTCTTGACTCCCTTCAACATCTATTTATCATTATTATCAAAGCAACTACATCTCCAAGCCAGATTCCAAAGCAAAATAACAAGAGGGACTACATTGCAATTTCTCTATGTGCATAAATCAGTTCGGTAGAGTATACAGAAATTACATATTGATATTTATTTCTCTCCTGGACATAAAAGGTAAATTTCGTGCAGGCTAAGACTTTACTCAAGTGACCAAAAAACGAGACTTATATCAATCTTCCATGAAAGTTTCCTCCACTATCCCTAAAATCCAGAGACAGACCCTAACATTTAACAACAGTCGTAAGTAGGCTTTTCAAGTACAACTAGACATTTACAACTTGAATGTCCAGGACCACCTCTTAACCAGATCATGAACAATCAATCATCTATCATTGTATCTTTGACAACCTCTTTGTCAGAAGGAAACTTGCATTACCAGGCGTCGCTTAGAAAGGTTGGATGCAAGCTCCTCATATATCAACCAAATGTATGTTGAGACAAAAAATTATATCCAAAACACAATTCTAAACTGTAATGTATAAAAGTCAAGTATGAAATTAAATGCATCACAAGGCTTGCAATTTCTACACAATGAAATTTTTTAATTGGAAAATAGAAATAGTAAACCAAAATTACAACAGTACAAGGAACAGAGTTCTCTTCTCAAAATAAAGTGTTATTTACAGACACACTCGTGTCCAGACTTAAAAATGAGAAATAAACAAGAAAGTTATTGACTTACCCATAGGTCCAGTCTCAGTTTCCCTGCTGTAATCTATCAAGTCTTTCATACTATTAACAACTTCTGATATCTGCAGTATAAACAAGAAACAAAACTAAGTTTGTTGTATTCACTCTGTATAAAAATGAAACTAAATTTTCTGATAAATGTATCATTTATTCTCTTGTAAATACTGAATTTAGCCCTCGATAATCCATCTTCCAGAAGTCTAATTATCTATAACAATCTAAATGCACCATCAAACATGGGCTGCAACTCCTCTCGAGAGATCTTATCAAAACATGAACAGAAACCAGTATAATTGCTATATTTGCAGTCACATTGAGAGAAATAAAACAAAAAACAAGGTTTCCCTATTACAACAACCAAGGCATACAACAACCAAGGCAAATGGGTTGTTCTGTTCACAAATTCAACAGTCAAGAATACGATGGTAATCGCAAATCATAGCATATGACTCTAGCAAATTGTAAGATTCATAAATATATAAAAAATATAACATACAATACACAAACATGTAAAGTGAAATTAATAGTAACAATTACATTAAAAAGAGAGGTACATAGTAATAAATTAAGTTAATATTATAATGATTGGATTGGGTTAGGTTGTATGACCCAACTCCTTTGTGAAATGAAATATATATATATATATATATATATATATATATATATATACACGGGTTAATAAATATTTTACCCAAAAAAATTTTTTGGATGCGGCGTTTCCATAGTCACCTTTCTTCTTTTGGGTCCAGTAATAATTTTATAGAGTTTCTATTTACTAATTGCACTTTAAATATTTTAAATTAAATGTGCTAAAATTTTAGGTTAAAACAGGCCCATTTCTAACCCACTAAAAAACCCTAGGGTTATCTGTCTTTACTCATGAAAGTAGAGAAGGCCACATTGTGCCACCGTCAACCATGTAAAATCGACCCTAAAATCAAAAACACGCTCAACAAAAGCATCCTCCCTGCACGACCACTGCAATCATCACCGCACCACCACACAGTCACCACCGCACTGCAATGGCGAGTGCGAGTCGTGAACACAGAGAGCAGGTGCACAGAAGCATGGGCGAATGTGAGAGGTGCAAAAATAAATCGCAAATCAAATCATGATTCACTCTTGTATCATGCGATTCGAGCACGATTCAGGAACAAAAATGATTCATCATACGATTCATATTGCCGAGGGACTGAATCTTATCATACAATTTGTATCGTGAATCGTATTATACTTACTACTCACCCACACAGTAGTTCCGGAAAAAGAAACCAAGTTCAATTTGAAATATTAAAAGGAAATAAATACACAAATTCCCACAATAAAATACATACTAAAATTAAACACTAAAAGTATACGGGGTAAGCAATATCTTAAGAATGGAACACTACCTGTAGGCAGCGCACATATCTCTTTGTGTATCCTAGATCATTAACCAACGGTACTTCTAAGGCTTTAGCCAACTGACGGGCTGATGCAACAAACCTGGAAAAGAAGTGTATAAAAATATTAAAAGAAAGAATACAAACTTTCATGAAAAGTAAAACCTAATTAAGACAAAAAGAGGTCAAGTAAAAGGACTAGTGCAATTAAAATTATAGACAGTAGACAAAACAGAAGAAAATAGAGTATACACGAATTGGAAATGAATGTATAAAAGCATGCAACACATCCCAGAGTTTCGTGACAGTGAGACTCAAGACACCAATATCTGAAATAAAATAAAATACACAAATCTATATATTTGAAATAGATTGGCCTAACATGCAAAAACAAATTCATTTAAATTTTAATTTTGAGACAATAAAAATATATATTATTTCAATAATGTGTTCACACTTAACAATAAATTTGTTGTCAAAAAGTATATTTAAAATTAAAGAAATTTTTATAAGACTCAAACTTCAAGAGGGGGAGCTACAATACAAACAAAAAGACGGTTTCAGCTTTGCACAGCAAACATTTAAAGTAAAACTAGTCACTTGAACATTAAAATACTATCTGACTACCTTCAAAAATCACAAACATTACGCAACACAGCAAATGTAATAGCAATCACCAGATAAAAGCAAAAGTTACACGAACATAGTCTAGCCACATGCCTAAATCAAAAACAAATAGAAAACATATCGCTCATTCCATTGTTGAGGTTGCAGAAAATGATGAATTGAGATCTGAGAACAGTGAAGGCAGCAGAGAAGCTGCGGACAGTAATGGTATCAAGATCAGGAGGAGGGTTACAAAAATGTAAAATGTAGGATCCTAACAAGGATCATAAGATCCTACCAAAAATATATTTCAATGTAAAAATATGATAATGATAGTATAATTAGATAATATGTGTAATAAAATCACCGAAATTCAGTTAAAAGTTCAAATATTTATTTTACAAGTACAAGAGCTGGATCATGAACGCAGATCATAGACACAGGAGTCAAGTGAAGACTGAGAGACCGAGAGAGGCCAAGAGACAGAGGATCGATGAGGGGTAGACGAAAAAGATAGATACAATTTGTCCGGGTCTATAAAAGGGGGAGAAACAGAAACTGTTAAATTAGGTCAACAAAAAAATCTATTAAAACAAACTTGAGGAAAACCAGGTCACCTAACCCAACCCAAAAGTGGCAATACCAGGGAAAGAACCAATTATACCAATTCACTCCGATCCTATTAGGTAAACCAATTATACCAACACAGAAGAAGCTGACAGAGAAAGTCATCAATGAGACTCCAACGGAGAAGGTAAACTATAGCTATTTTCTTATGTTGAATCTGAAACTAAAAATAATGTTTTTTATGACAAGAACACAGTTCTTATGTAAGAACAGTTCTTACATAAGAAGCCCAATGAACTCCGATAGTGGTGCAATCTAAAAAGTACCAGTTCTTATTTGTAAGAACAGCAGAAGCAACTCCAGTTAGAGTTGGGCTAATGTAGATAAGCATGGCCAAACATTCATATGAATCCCTATTCAGACGGGTAAAGAAAGTAAGTCGTGCCCCCATTCCATGGTCTTGTAATATGAAAGGTCCAATATAATTAAAAAAAAATATTGTTAAGTTTTAAATAAATAAAAAAAGAACACAATTATTAACAAAAAGGTTAATGGAAAAATTGACTTACATATTGCAGTTGTTTTGTAATTCTTGAACAGATATGTTTGGTGTTGCATTTTGAGTAAAAACCTGGTACTTTTGTGCAACTGCTCCAAGCTGGCTAACCTGTATATCATAATAATAATAATAATAATAATAAGATAATAAAATACCATAATGTATAATATCTAAACTAAATGCTTAGCAAAGAACTATTCTGTCAAATTTTCTACAGTACAAAACCAGCATTACAAAAGGCATTCCTAACAAAATAACAATCATACTACTAGCAACAAGACTATATCCCAGCATAGATCTCATCAAATGTCAATCTGAAAACTAACTACACACCTACAAAGAGTAAATGTGCTCATTAATCAATATCAATCAGCAAAATATTCTTGTCTATTTAAATAAACAGATAGTGTAATAGTTGTAATTACAAAGTCCAGTCAGAATGTATTTAATGGCAACCTGTGGTATTAACAATCTCCTGGGTATGAGCTCCTCATGGCGTCGAGCACAAAATTCCCAAGAACAAATCTGCAAATGAAATAAAAAACATGAAAATATGAATCTGTCTTTCATATAAAGAAAATCAATAATGACAATAACATATAAGCTATTAAATTATTTTAATGTTAATATTTCTATATATAACCTTCAGGTCTGGAGAGAAAACTATTCGAAGTTGACCATCACGAACAACACGAAGTTGCTCAAAAACACTTTCTTGTATTGCTTTAGCATAATCTAGTACAATCTGACCAGAGGAGTTATGATATTCACGAGGCATGTCAACATAAAGTAGTTCTTCCAAAGTTCCACTTTCGTACTTTATCTTGAAAAGCCGCGGAAGAACCTCAACAGTTGCTTCTGGAAAAAAAAAAAATGACCTTTCAGAAAGGCAATAAGCACCACACACCCATTTGCAAATACTTCACATATATTTTAAGATGGTAACATCCAAACAGAAAAGAACCAAAAAGTAGACTGAACAAGGATATACAAGAAAAATAACCTCAAAAACCAAAACTTACCAAAACCACGTCCAGGCTTGCGATTACATATTTCGCAGTGCCATACATCCTGCAAAAATTTAAAGAATTCATCTGTAATGTTAAACTGCCACTTAGCAACAATGAAACTACTATATTGAATACCCGAATCTAGCCATTGCAACATTCAAAGCAATTTGTTACTGAAGTCCTAAAGAGACATTATATGGAAATCATGACAACAAAATCACAATAAATGTACAATCAATCATGCAGTCAAATGATTAATTCATAAACTTAGATAGGATTATACAGGACTACGAATTAATAAGACAAACAATTTGATTTATAAGGTTTTCTCTATGAACATACCTGAGGAAAAACTCCAGTTGTTTGTCTTCCGCTTCCATACATAGAAACACACCATTTCTTCTTGGCATTAGGAGCAAAATACTCAGCAACAAACTTTCTCCAGAACTCAATATTGTTATCCTATATGAGATCAAATTGAAAATATCTCTTAATAAGACATGATATGCAAAAATAGAATAAGGTCAATACATAGGATCATAGTCGGTTCTTACTTCAGGTCTATGTTGTTGCTGATACATGTAATGTGTCAGCCGCCTAGCACACATCCCAGGTTCATAAGCTGGTTTCACAGATCTCATTAGCATGTTCTGCTGTTGAAATTGCTGTGGTAGCTGGGACCGTTGCTGAGGCATTGCCTTCAAGAGTTGCTGCTGCTGGTGTTGTTGTTGTAACTGTAAAAGCCTGTGCTGGCACAAAAGATTGATTTGGGCAGCAGTAGCCTGGGATGATTGACTTGACATGTGGAGGAATTGCTGTTGTTGTTGCTGTTGTTGTTGTTGCTGCAAAAATAATGGTTGATCAGAGTGCTGAGGCTCCATTTTAACAGTTCCCAATGTTCTCATTGTCTGCATTTGTTGTGGCTCCAATTTAACTGAAGAAAGGCTCCTTAAAGATTGCAACGGCTGCTGCTGCTGTGCAAGTTGATCGTTGTTTACCTGGGGCTCTAGCTTTACGGGTCCCATGCCACCTATACCTCCTCGAATTGATTGAAAATGCTGCTGCGGAGGCAGCTGCTGTGTATTTAGAGGACCAGAGAACTGTTGCATTGACTGCTGACTGTGTTGGAAATTTTGTGGTTCGAGCTGTTGGGAATGTTGTTGATCAGGCAACATCTGGTTACTAGAAGGGTTTGAAAATTGTTGACCCTGACCTTGACCAGAGGAAGCAGCATTTACTATATTTGACTGTACAAACGTGGAAGAAGAATTATTGAAGCTCATTCCATTACCAACAGTGGAGAGCGGATCTGTTTCAGCTCCAGTATCAATTGCTCCACGTTGGCTACTTCCTGGACCAGATAGCCCAGGATTTGGAGCTCCATTTGGGAAAGATTGATTCAGTATGGAAGTTACATTGGACATATTTCCTAGAATGTTCATGTTGTTGAACTGAGTACGCGGAGACACAAGTGAAGGGAAAGATGTCTGCGACGGCATGGGACCACCTTGAGTTCCTAGCATTCCAGAATTTGATCTTAAAAGAGAGGGTGAAACAGACTGGGCACCACCAATGGGAGTGGGTGGCCCCGGAGGCACCATCTTTCTATGTCACGGCCTTCAAGCAATCACCTAAGCATAACAACTAAGTTACTTAAAACACAAGTTCAACAAAGTAAAATTACACAACAGCTTGTGAGAAACTGGGCACGCTCACAACGCTCAACCCAGAAAGTACTACTTCAACCCCGAGTTCAAGGCAAAAGTCTTCTCTGTGATCCAACAGAAGTACGTGGTGCTGAGTTTTATCAAACACAAGCCATACACCAAAGAAAACCAAAACCAAGAAACATTCTTTGATTCTGAACATTACAATTGCGCTACCTCCCTTAAAGGAGCAACCTCCAAACAGCTCTCGCATGAATCTCTGTACAACACATGACTTCTCAGATCCAACCCATCCATCAGTGCACACAATAATACCCAAGAAAAACCATTAACAAAAAACAAGGCCGAAAATTCTCAACAAATTATATTATCACACTAAACACTAAAAGAAAAAAAAAACTTTAAAAATTAAAAGAAAAAAAATCAATTAAATTAACACACATCTCACACCAAAATCAATAAAACCCGAAGAATTACCATTTTTTAAAAGTCCAAGCTTAATTGAATAAAGGGGGAAAAGTGTAAAGCATAAACTTCATCACAGTAGTTACAAAAATAGCAGCCGATCGAAGCTTAGCTTAAGCGAATCAGCGATTCAGAGCTAGAAATGAGACCAATGGGATGCGGTATTAAAAAAAAAAAAAACAGGAACAGAAACATAGGTGAAAGGGTCAAACGTCTGAAGTGTAACGTTAACAGTTGCCATGACTCACCGAGAGTTGAAATTTGCGAAATTGAACAGTGACAGAATCCTGTGAGTGATCAACAAAGTGAGAATGAACGAAAAGCGTGAAACTTTGCACTTGGGGCTTACGAGTTTGCATCCAGTATAAGTGTCTAGGGTTTTCTCAGTGCAGAAGCAGCAGCATCTTCTTTAATCTCAGTGAAACGCACTGTTGTTGTTGCTGCTGCTTCATGGCGTGTGTTCTAGAGAGAGAAAATGTAGAGAGAGAAAGAGAGAAAGGGTCATTGCGGACGTCAAGATTGTATTCGATCCGATTGAATTTTCTTCATTCTTTGGTCCTTTCTTTTCCCTTCTATTCCTTTTCTCTCTCTTCCTCCTCCTCTCAAAACATGAAGTCAAATACCATTCCACTCTCGTTATGCACATGCACCATGCTGTTGATCATCATTCATAATGATGTTATCTCATCATCAATATCCTTGTGCATCAGTATCATCATCATTATCTCTAGCACATAGGTGCAATCTCAAATTACTTTTATATCCTTCTTTTGTTATTCTTTTTACCGTGGTCATCCCTCTCGAGTTTAATGTGTGTCATGTTTTTGTGCCAATTAGGTGGATGATTGCTTTCACCTAACCTAAAATCTGTAATTAGTTTAATTAGTTTCTGGGTTTTAAACTGGTATTTTTTATAAGAAATATTTTTCTTCATATTTTGAGCAATTCTTCCTGTATTTCTATTTTATTTTTTTTATAATGATACTTAGACAATTTTTACTACAATATTTAAACATCATTTATGTATCATTTTGTAATTGGTTTAAAATTATTTCACAATCAATAATAATAATCATAAACATTATCATAAACCAATTATCAAATAACACGTAAACGATGTTCAAATATTATCAATTGTCTAAGTATCATTATTTTTTTATTTAATCAGTTCGAACGTTAGTATTTATTAAGAAAAAAATATAATAGGATTTTTTTGGAGGTGAAAAAGAAATAGAAGTTAAGGAGAACTACTCTCTCAATATTTTTATCTGTGAAAAAAATTATTTCAGTATAAATAAATTTTTTAATGAATAAATATTTTTAAATATATAACTTATATTACAATGAAAGATATATTAAATATTTTTTAAATATAAAATTATATTTAAGTTTGGGATAATCAATTTATATTACAATATTAACAGATGGAATTCTTTTAGTTTCTAAAAAATATAAAATTGGAAAATAACATTTCCTATATTTGATTTACCTTTTAAAAATATAACTTTTAGAAAATATTCCTTATGAGAATGATTTTGCAAACAATGCTCTCATATACATATTTTTTATTTTGTAGTAGCATGATACTTTACTTTGGATAAAAATTTAATTTTTTTATACGGTATCCAATCATTATAATAAATATAATTTTTATTTTCCAAACTTATCATCGATAAAATATTTTCTTCATGATATAATTAGTCTATAATGTTTGATAGTATCTTTTTAAAATTGGTTTTATTATTTCATTTATATTTTTCTTTGAAATTCACAAGATATAAATAGCTGACATAATTGTGTACCAGAGATACAAGAATGTCTCTAAATTACTCTTCAATCTACTATACATATAGGTAAACTCTTGATCCACATAATAAAGTATGTTCATTTCAAAAAATGTCATTCCTCCTTACAAAATTTTGAATGGTATTTAACATTGATCTTGAAGTACACAACGAACATAAAATCAATTAGATTAAATCTACCACAATAAAATATATTGAAAGAAAAAAGAAACGCATATATACCTAAATTGAAGTCGAAACTTTCTATATGTGTTTTAATCAAGTAAATAAAAAGAATTCAAAACTATCGGACAAAAAACAGTGTATTAGATTTAATAAAAACAATTAATCCTACGTGTTAATCGTTTTATAACGAAGTTTCTATAGTTTCTTCATAAAAAGGAATTCTTTTTTTTTCTTCATAAATAAACTATTTTTCTAACATTCCAAATAAAATTAAATTTTAGTTTAAGGTATACCAAATGTTACGCTAATACATCTTTTTGAAATGTTTCCTAATTTTCATTATTTTCTTTACCACGCATATACAATATTATATATACTTATAAACCAACATAAAAACACGTGGTCTTGGTAGAGAGTAACTACTTTATTTACAATTCATAATCATATTCTATTGAAAGTCGTGACTTACTGACTTCAAAAACAGAGATTCTTAAGAGTTATTTTGTAGAAGTTATCATTTATTCAACATTTGATTTATTTTTTTCCTTAGTATATTTATTAGTTTTAACTGGATAAAATAACTAGATAAAACATTATGAGCCCAATTAAACTTTTTTTTATCTTTTTATATATTTTACTTAATTGCTTATTTCTTTTCGAGTAAAATATTCTTCTTCTCCCTTATGTTTTACACATTTTCGATTTTAGTACTTAGTGTTTTAGAATTCTACTTTATATGTTTTAGACATTACACGCTTCAGTCTTTGCAATTAACAATACTAATAATAATAACAAAAGGTGTGAAGTGACATTAATGTTATATTTAATGTTCAGTAAACAAAACATCCATGTAGCTAATTTAGTGGAATTCCGATGTTTGACTTCATGTCTGACGTTTTCCATTCTTTATCAAAGTTGAGTTTTTTTTAAGCTGTTTATATGATTAATGATAATATATGATTAATGGTAATGTAAAATGTGTGATTTGGAGATTTTGAAGTTAGTGGTTTAAACTACAAATGCAAAAAAAAAAAAAAATTATGATTTTCATGTTGTTGTCTGCTGTAGTAGTGTGCTTATTATGTTTTGAAGAATGTGAAGAAGTTGTTAATAGAATACCTGAGTAACAATAAGAACCAACATGCGAAGCATCTACTAATGGAGATGTTTTGAACTAGAATGTTCCTCCGAATGAGAACAAAGCAACTGCAAATATATATATATATATATATATATATATATATATATATATATATAGGTATCTCATATATCCTCTTAATTTATAATATGTATTTAAAATGAAGTTTATACTACAAATCAATTTTATTAGAATAATAAATTAAACTTAAATTTAATTTCTATTATACTATTTGAATTTATTCTAACCAAATTTATTACACATATTTTGTTATCTAATTTTATTTGTCCGACTATTTATAAATATTTATGTTTTAACATGTTACATAATAAAAATTCAATATAAATTAAAGATAAAATTAACCTAAGTTAAAAATCATCCACTTTTAAGAAGTAAAGATCATATATCTTAAAGACAAAGACTTAATGTATTTCAATATAATATCAATCACCTACACCATTATTACAAATTCAACCAATTAGTTTGAGGTAGACCCATCCACCTATACCGATTAAAAAATAGATAATTATTTCGTCAAGAAAATTCGAGTGAATCAAGTAACATTTTACGGTGAAAGAAATTATAAAAAAAAAATAATTTGTGACTTTTTAATAAATAAGGTTAAATATGTTTTTATTAAATAGATTAAATTTGGACGTAAGTTAGAATTCGTTTATATTTTAAACTTTGATAAATTTTGGTCTACAAACTTAAAAAATAAATATATTTCTTTTAATTCAACGACATTAACTTTGTTTTGCATGTTAATTGTTGTTTTAGTCTGACATTTGAATTAAAATATGTCTAATGGCGTAAACAATTCAAACATCAGCCTAAAACATCATTTAACATGTCAAAAACTATTTGTTTTTAAAGTTTGATGACCAAACTATATCAAAGTTTGAGATATCGACGAATTTTAATTACTATAAGAAAAATGAATATTATCGATGGTCAAAATCAGTTGATAATGCTCAAAATTGGTCGATAAATTAAAATTATTGATAGTCTATCAACAGCAAAAAATTCATCAATAAAATCATCATTGATAAATTTTAACGACAGAACAAGAATTACATTGATAATTACTAATAGAAAAATTCGTTAGTAATTTACTATGAAAAAAAAAATCGATAATTGCCGACAATTTTTTTTTGTCAATAAAATTTGTCAATACATATTGCGATCTAGTTTATCTTTTTCCTCTTTCCTCATTCTTCTTCTTCATTTTATCTTTTGCTTCCCTCTCACATGCCACCCATGCAGACCCATCAAGCCACTATTATTGCACTTTGTTAATGTTGAAAATGACCCTCCATTGCATCATATTGTGCTTCTCTCTCACCGTTAACCTCATTGGAGATCGCATGAACGTGCATCAACAGTTACAAACCGAAGCTCCATCCACACACGTTGCAATATAGATCGTGCATCTAAACTCCAATCATCATACCAACCCCGCGAACCAGATCACACCACCATGTTTGAAGTGAATCTCTACCATAAGCACCACCATCACGCCTCTAGCATCTCTTCCTTCCCTACCTTCTTCTTCTTCTTATCTTCTTTATCTAACTCACCTACTTAATTTCTTATAGGTTTCTTATACCCTTCCCTACAGAAAAGTTCATCCCTCATATCCAAATTTAACGGGTATGAAATTTTTGTCACATCCCTATCTCCACTGAGTGATGGGTATACATTTGTATGTATTCTCGTACCTGTTCCTTCTTTCTTACTTTTTCCATTTAATTAATTTTTATAAAATAATAAAAAATTCTTGCATAGAAAACATAATATTATCAAATATTTAATATCAAAAGGACACTATTCTCATTTCTTCAATATCAAATATTTAAAAAGAATGTATAATTGTATACATTTCAAATTAGAGTATCAAATAAAATTTCATGAGAACCAAAACATTTATTAAACGTTAATGAAATAAAGTTGATAAAAATTTTAAAAATATGTTTAAAAACTTACAAAAGAAATACAAATATTCAAATTTAAAAATATTTTAAATGTTCCTTTACTCCCATTATTTAATTTCAAATTAAATCTATTTTTCTATATACTAATAAAAATTATAGTACAACACTTGAATGAGATCACAAAAGAACAAAGATTAAACTAATAATAATTGAAATTTAGTATAAATCTTTCATGATAATGACATTAAATTATGACTTAATTACTTGTTTAGCTTCCACTTTGGTTGGAAATTTTCAAGTTGGTCCTTACTAAACTTTTTTATTTCAAAAAAATAATTAGTAACAACGTTAACTGTATGCCACGTGTCAATTTGTGTTTCTTTTTGTTTTTTTTAATAATTTTTTTAATTTTCTTTTAGAATTTTTTTTTTCATGTGAATTTCCTTGATGTAATATGTGGCTTGTTAGTGTCACATGACAGGAGAATGTCACATGTCAGTGTCAAGTATCATTATCTTTTAGTCTCTATATAATGTTTTTTTCATTCAATTTAGTCCAAACTCTTTTTTAATAGAACAATATTGTCTTTCTCCAAATTGAGACCAACTTTATTATTTGTAAAAGTTACTATAAATATGAATATTACACAAATATTTGTATTTATTATACAAATATTTTTATAAAAAATTGTTTTTTAACATATTACATTACATTAGCGTATATTATTAATCTATGTATTTTTATAAAATTAAAACTAATTAAGTATAAATGTATTTAAAAAAAAGTAAGTATTAAAAACTAATATGTTATCATATTTTTCTATAAAAATAAATTAATTTTATAAAAATTTGATCATCTTTTAATTAGGACCAATTTATTATTTATATAAATATTATACTAATATTTATATTAAAATTTACTACAAAAACATTATTAAGAGTCGGTTAATAATATACAATATTGCAATAGGTTAAAAAATCATTTTTATTATAAAATATGAGTATAACATTTATACAAATAATAAATTTGATCTTAATTTGGAGGAGGTCAATATTGTTTTATTTTGAACAAAAATGGGACTAAATTGTATTAGAGTATAACTATATAGAAACTAAATTGAAGTCAAAACAATAACACTTGATATTGACATTGACACATGACATAATCTTGTCATGTGCACATTAGGGACCTTATGAACAACAAAATATTTTCTAAAAAATTTTAAAAAATTAACAAAATCACATATTGATACATGGCATGTCATTACCACTACTAATGTTTTTAAAGAATCGAATTAAGACACTTTTTCAAAAGTTAGAATGTAGATGAAATAAAAAGTTTACTAGTGACCAACTTGAAACTTTTCAACCAAAAGTGAGGACCGAACCAGTGATTAAAACTTAAATTATTACATTATAGTGATTTATTTTTTTATACAATTGTAATGATAGAATTACACTTATAACAATGAGTTAAAAAATAAAAAAAATTATTTAAAAAATATCAAAATATTATTCTACATGATAAAAATAACAACAAATAAAAATATTAAAAAGAAGTAAAGATAATCAAATGTGTCTTGGAAAATAATTTCATACACCATTGAATGAAATCACATAAAGAAAAACTAATATATAATTAACAAGATAGTAGATGAAATGTGCAAGGTAAAGAACATTCAAGATATTTGCAATTGAAGAAAGGGGCACGAAAGCCATACGTTAAGGAGAAGAACCTGCAATCCAGCCTTTAAGGAGAAGAACCTGCAATCCAGCCTTTAAGGAGAAGAACCTGCAATCCAGCCCTAAAACATAGAGAGAAAGAAAGATATTATGTGCATAGTGAAATGGAAAAAGCATAGAGAAGGAGATGACGTGAGAGAAGAGTCCAAAACTGAAAAAATGTATTATTGAAAATGAATTGTGTGTTACAGTAAATCAGAAAGAGAGAAAATAAAAAGGGGAAAAAGACAGGTTGGGCCACAAGGCATTAGGCCCAATAACAAATATTATCATCCCCTCCTCAAGCTGGGAGTAGATGTTGGTCATTCCCAGCTTGGAATGAAGATACTTAAAAGCAACACGAGCAAGGGGTTTAGTGAAGAGGTCGACAGCTTGTTCAGTGGTGGAAATAGGGAGCAACTTGAGGAGGTCAGTGTTGATCTTGTCCTTAACAATGTGGCAGTCTATTTCAATGTGTTTGGTGCGTTCATGGAAGACTTGATTAGATGCAATTTAGATAGCGGAGCGATTGTCACAATAGACTATAGCAGGTTGGATGGTGATAATACGAAGATCATGAAGAACATAGGTCAACCATTATAGTTCACAAGTGACAACGGCTAGAGCCCGATATTCGGCTTCTGAAGAGCTTGTGGAAACAGTCTGCTACTTTTTGGATTTCCAAGAAATGATGGAATTGCCGTAATAGATGGAGTAACCAGTGATATACTTTCTGGATTCAGGACATGTTGCCTAGTTAGAGTCACTATATGCTTTGAGCTGATTGGTGTTGTTGCTTTGGAGGAGGATACCATTGCCAGGACTTCCCTTGAGGTATCTAAGAATGCGGTGAGCTGCTTGTCGATGGAGGGTGGTAGGAAAGGAAACAAATTGGCTGAGATTGTTAACAGAGAAAGTGATGTCGGATCTGGTATTTGTGAGATATATGAGGCGTCCAATAAGTCTACAGTAGGAGGAGGCATCTATCAATAATTTAAATTTATTTATAAAAATTTTTTTATCAATAAAATTCTGTCGATAATTCTAAAATTCTTTTATAATAAATTTTGTATCTAAATTTTAAAACTAAAAACATATTTAATCTGAATAATTTAAAAACATATTTAATCTTAATAATTGTTATATCTATTACAAATAATTCATACCAAAATTTCATCTATCAAAAACTTAATGTTTAACTTGATGGAAACTGATTTGAAGACCTTTGCTTATGGTTTTTTTTTTCTTCATTTGCAATGCCTTTAAAATAACTAAGGTTGACTGCGGTTAGTTTGCATACTTTATTTTTTTAGTCTTTACACATACTCTATTTATATTGTATTTATTTTGTGTCGTACCTACGTTGGTAATGACTATTAAGTTTCAATTATTATGAAATGTCATTAATTTATGCATTCATTTACTATCAACCCTTCTATATGCATTAATTGCGTTGAAAAATAATATAAATTTTACAAGAAAAAAAATGAATTAATAAGTCCACATATAGTTGATTATCATTAATTATTAACCAACATATATTTCGATTACCAACACTGCAAGCCACCAACATAAATATATAAACAAAAAATAGAACTCTTTAAATTGCGTACTACTTTAAATATATACATGTGAATAGATTAAACAACATACAAATTTGCAATTATCTCCAACCTTACACTACAAGAATAACTCAATATTTTATCTAGTGAAAACAAAATCTTTCTCCTCTACCTGCTTACCATGCTTTTTTTCCAAGATGTCTTGGAGTGTCAATGAAAAAACAACATTTACTTTAATTTCCTTTGCAAAGTGAAAACATATATATATATATATATATATATATATATATATATATATATATATATATATATATATATATATATATATATATATATGAAATATGAGACGATGAGACGAGATTTTTTTTAAATATGAGACGATGAGAATTTCATAACTTTTCAATAAATATATACTTTTTTTAACACCCAAATATATATTAACTTGTACCGAGATTTCTATGAAATATATATAAACTTGGAATATAAGTACTTTGATGACAAGAAAAAAAACATGAATACATTAAATAATACAAATTATTGCCGGAAGCTGTTTCATATCACGTAAATAAGAAATTATAAGCATAAAGTAAAACTCTCGTACATTTAGAGATAGAACAACGAAAACATAAACTTCTACAAGTTATTCGAAACTACTTCCAAACATAACCTACTAGATGTAAAGTTAAAGAAACGAGATATAATTTTAATGAATGTTTTAAGCACTCTAGATAGAAAAAAAAAACTTATTTTTTTTTTAAGAAAAACAAAATCTTTCACGATGGTATTTTTTGAAATTTTAGCACAACTATAAGTTTTAATTTTAAAATAATTGAAGCTTATAAATGTTTCGATTATTTAAAGAATCGAGATTTATAGTTTTTCAAATAATTTAAAAAATTTCACTCGTGATATTTATGAAAATATTTGTACAAATATATGTTTTGGTTCTTTAAAGAACCGAGACCTATTCGTTTAATAGGGTTAAAATTACATTTCCACCAAAGTTTTTTCATTTATGCCACTACATCAATTCTCCATTGCAAGAGCCATTTTTCTATCTTCTTCGTTGTCAAACACAAACCCTGTTGCCACTTTCACCATCACTCATCCACTCTCCTTCCTTCCCTTCCTTGTAGCCAACATGAAGTGTGTTGTCGGCTTGTCACTATGAGCATCCATTTTCTTTCCATTTCGAAAGCAGTTAGAGGTTTATTCTTTCGTCTTGCATTTTTTTTTCCTAATGCAAGTATTTTTTTTAATCTCTTTTATTCAATGTGGAGGTGAGAAATCTATTGATGGCTATGTTTGCTGATGGGGAGTATGGTGGTTCTATAGTGGTTATACGATGGAAAATACGTGAAGATGAGAAGAAATTGATTTTTTTTAAGAAAAATATAGGAATAGACTTCGGTTCAAAAAAGAACTGAAACATAAAGTAAAGAATATGCTTCAGTTATGAACCGAATCCTAAGGTTATATATTTTTTACCTCGTCTGAATATGCTTCAGTTAAAGAACCAAAGCATAATCTCCAAAATAACTAGTGCATAAGTCCTTACTTGCATTAGTGATTGG
This sequence comes from Vigna reflexopilosa, assembly GCA_027742785.1. Classification (NCBI taxonomy): domain Eukaryota; kingdom Viridiplantae; phylum Streptophyta; class Magnoliopsida; order Fabales; family Fabaceae; genus Vigna; species Vigna reflexopilosa. The sequence continues at coordinate 12,093,129 of CM050918.1, forward strand.
AGATCTCATATAAATTATATAAAGTAAATGTATAATATATAAATAAATGTAAATCTCATCTTACATACTAGTTTTGAAAAGTTGAGTTAAGCTTAAATTTCACTTTTTAATTTTTAATTATTAAAGAGAAATAATTAAGTAGAAGCCAATAATGTCAAATTGATATACATATCAATTTTCTAAGTAAAACAAATTGTACTTGATAGACAATGTACTTGCTAGACGAGTCAAACCTGTTGGGATAGTCAAACCTATTGGGTGAGTATATGGATTTAGCTCATAGGGGTTTCAATTGTTGAGCGAGTGATATCATTGCTAAGCGAAAAATGTCTTGTGAAAATTTAAAGAGCTCAAAGTAGTTAGGTTGTTATGTGTGTGTGTGTGTGTACTTTTGTATGTATATCATTGTGATGTGCATGTAATTCTTTCCAATGAGAAAATACTATGTTGTGTGATTAGAGGATGTGTACTGAATGGTGATTTTGAAGGAGATTATCTTAACTTCACTAATTATCAAACTCATATAGAGAAAGAAATTAAGTGGTAAGAGTCGATGCACCACTACAAGAAAAAATGTAAATATTGACGGACACAATCCATCGAAAATAATGAAATTTTCGACGGTTTACTGATGATCACAAATTCGTCAGCAATTTCGATGTCAGTAACCATTATCGACAAATATAAGTTGTCGATAATTATAGAAGGATATATCTGCCGGTATATTCATCAGTAAGTGTTAGGTAGAGACCAGTGCAATTTGTATTTTTGTCTAACCCGCATTCACATAATCATATCAGACCTAACAATAAACAATCCATATACAAACAATCGGACAATCAGACATATATTGAAATACATCTTTTGTACAAAATTCATATCTAATTTTCCATATATTGATTCGGTATAAGCATTTAAACACATGTCTTGATTGTGTTGAATAAGTTCACTAACCAAGACAAAGTGGTGTTTGTTAATGTTATCTTCAACTTCTACATCATATTCAGAGTAGTTTAAAATTGAAAACCTAATTAGTTCCTTCTTCCTGTGACTCATTAATCCCTCAAGGCCACAGTCACTGTCGCATCGTCGATCCCCTTAGGCCCTGATTCCGGCAACCGCCGTCACTGTCGCTCCTTGCCGTCGGAGGTAGTCGATCCCTCCTGGTGTTTCTCTCCTCTGTTCGTAGAATCATCACTCCTTAGGCCCTGTTTCTCTGTCACACCGATGCTTACACTTGGGGCGACAAGGTAGCTACTTTCTTTTTGTTTAACTGTTTTGGAATCCATTAATTTGTGTTTCCAGTTGTTTGGATTTGCATAGTGAGCAAATTGTTAATGTTGCAGGACCCCGAAGGTCTCTTCCCCTGTATTCTCGGCCATAAAGTTGTTGGGTATGTATCCATGTATAATATATGAATGTTAATATGAGATTGAATTTTAAAAAGTACATTTTTTAAGATGTAATTGTTCCATGTGATGTATGATGTGAGCATATGCATTTATTGGCATGGATAGGGGTTTTAGGGGTTTGTTCATTTCTGTTGCAGGATCGTGGAGAGTGTTGGAGATCATGCTCAATGATGGCAAGAGTTGGTTCTCGATTAATCGAAAGCCCATTTATCATTTCACGGGAACCTCCACTTTTATTGAAGATGGGATTACAAACAGATTACTTTTGGAAGAAAATTACCCACATAAACAGCACTATAAACATCACCCCTGCAAGAATCGTCAAAGGACAAACTCTCCTATGCTCATCCTCAAATAAACCATGCAGATCCCCAGGAAGAGAATGCAACCCATTTGAAACTTTCTTCAATGTAAGCTTCCACGAATAGATACTCACAACCTGCAGCGAATGGCCACCGTTGGAAGAAGTTATACCGGGGACGCGGAGGAGATCGGAGGAAGATAGGGAGGGGTTGGTGACGTGCACGTGGGGGCAGCGTCATTTTTCTTAATGATTCTATCATTGTTGGTACTGGGTATAATTTGATTTCCTATGTAACTGGGAAGAGCAGTGTGATCTTCTCGCTGCCGGATGTGTCCTGGGAAAGGTGAATGTAAGAGAGGTAAGAACTTCAACCCATCAAACTGTGACAAGAAACTGATTGGTGCAAGTTTTTTCGCCAAGTATTATGAGGTGATGTTTGGACAGTTATACAAGACATAATAACAAATTAAATAAACAATTCCACCTAATATAAGATGTATATATATGTGTGTGCGTGTGTACCACGTCATCACAGGCAAATGACGTCAATGATAACTTAACGGAGAGAGTTTAATTGGCTCATTTTTACAAGTTTTTGAACCCGATTGAGACCGGAAAAAAAAACGATGACCTACTTGAAATTGACATACAAATACGAAAACCAAATGAGGGTTTATACCTAACATTAATAATAATAATATTGATGATAATAATAATAATAATAAAACTAATAATATAATTAATAATTATATTAATACTAATAATAATAATAATTATTATTATTATATTTTATTTCATTTTAATTTTAACATATGTAACAAAGTTTGAATTTGAAATTTAAAATTCAAAAAAATTGTAAAATGATAATGTCTTTTTAAAATAGTTTTTAATGTTTCAAAATAACTTTCACATTCATTTAACATATCAGAAAAATTTACATTTAAGATGAAAACAAAATATGAAAGATTAAAAAGTCAAAAAAACTTAATTAGAATATGTGAATAATAAAATAAAATAAAAAATTAAAATATAATATAGAAAAAATAATTAATGATGACATCAATTTTTAAGGAAACTAAATAATAAATTATTAAAAATAATATTTTATATAAAATTTAAAATTACAGAACACTTACGTTAAAGTTGATATTTTTTTTATGGAATATGAACATTATTAATATCAAATTGGTGTCTCTTATTTTACATCATATTTATTCTCATTATTTATAGTATAATATTTATTTATAATTTATTAATTAATTTTGAATCATAATAAAAATAAAATTTGATAATTTTAAAAATAATCCCTTGTATTGCATATGTTAAGAACATGTAAAAGTTGCAACATGACTCAGCATGGGTCAGTTTGAAGTTGACGCGGATCCAAGTTGCTCTTTATTTATTTTTTATATGACACGTCCAAATCTTCTAAGTCCCTCCACATGACTGACTCTCAAATCTACTCACACATTTATCTTTGCTTGAATGATATATATCATATTAATATTTTATATTATTAATGCAAAGATAATTATTTTTTAGTGGAGAGTTAGCTTATTTCAGTGTGATTTTTTTAAAATATTTAAATTTAAAATTATACCATTGGCAGGCAGTTACGTTTATTTTTTAATAAGTATATTATTTTTTAAATATAATATATATCTATAGTTTTTAAAAACAAAACACTTAAGGGACTGTTTTGTGAGTATCCAGTTGTTAATTAATGCTTATAATTTGATTAATTAAAAGAATTATTACTTTTATATCTTAACTTTCTCAATCATAGTAAATTATTCAAACTTATTTTATTTCATAACTATGCATGATTTAATCGAGTTTTTATTATATATTTACATCTAATACAAAAATTATAATATTTTAAGTTATATTTAATTTTTATATAATTAAAAAATAAAAACTAACTAACGGGATACTCATTCCACCTGATTGACATGTAAATGAGTATAATTTTTTCCACCCATATTAGTCTTATTGTTAGCAGTAATTTTAGCATAAATCCTCTTCAAAAATTAACAAATGAGTTATTTGAATAATTCATAATTTTATATAAGATCTTCTAATGCATAAAAGTATAATTCATAACTCATATATATAAATAATAAACAAAACTCCAAGCTGAAATAAATTAACAGCACTAACAATAATTTTATTTTATACATGTTGAATTATATATAGATTAACTCTAATTTATAAAAAAAAATTCATCTTCTAAATTTTTTATGATAAACTCGAAAAAAAAAAAACCTAAAATGCCTTTCAATTCAATGCGCAAGTACAGAATGATTTGCCTTTTTCACATTCTTTTATGAATAATTAAATATTAAGGCTTTACAAAGACAGTCCAACAGCATTGCGTGGCTGGTCCAATGGCCTTAATTAAATTATACAGAAAAAATAAACAGTTTGAGATTAGTTTATAATGTTTATATTAATTAGTTTATTAATTATTTTAACTAATGCTCACTTTTTAAGAATATATATAAAAGATGTTTTAAAACAATAAAATTATAATTTACTGTCATAGTTAAAAATTTATATATTTCAATTTATATTAGTATCAGTAAAATATTTTTCAGACTAAACTACACCCAATATTATTTAAATAATTTACATGACACAAAGTCATATATGCTTTGTTTGTCATTCTTAAATTGTGAAGAAAAAAAAAGTGATATTTCACATATTTATTTATGAATAATGCAAAGAAAAGATAAAATAATTTATCATAGGACGGCGGAGAAGGAAGTATAATGAGTAGAATATATGCAGAAACCCTAAAACCTGGACGGGATAGGATAGGAGGGAAACCAAACATGAGGGCATGGATTACGGTTCATATCTCTCATCTAATTGCAAGGCATCACATCACTTGATATTGGAGGAAATGTTGCTATCTTACCAGTTTTTCTTTCTGATATTTATTCATCCTATGTTTATTATGGCTATTAATTCTTTTATTTTTTTCTTTGTAAATTTAAACAATATATTTTCTTCTATTTTCTTCTTATTTAGGACTTCTACTCGAGTTAAATTTTTAAAAGGAATTTTTTCAAATTAGGAATTTAATCAAATTCCAAATTTCTTTTATTTAAAAATTATAAAACTCACGTTATTAATACCTTAAGTATGTCACATGCTTAAACAATCCATAAGAAGCATGCCACATGATGGACTTCTTAAAATCGCTTACTTAAAGTGATGACAAGGGTCTAATTAATTCAATTTTACAGAAATAGAAACTAAATTAAAAGCACGAATAATAGAAAGACCTATTCGAAACGATTCTGCATTAACAGTGACCTAAAAAATGATTAAACCTAATAATAATTTACTAACAAAATTTTTAGATTTTACTAACAAACATTACCAACAAATAATTGTCATTTTATTATGTTAATTTTTACCTTTATTACTAATTTTATTATTACTTTTTAAATAATTAAGGTTTTATTGAATAATTTTGGAAAGAGAAGTATTTGGTTTTTATTTGTAGAATATTTTATAGCTAAGTGAAAATCCAATCAGATTGAAGAGTATTCCAATCAGATTGAAGAGTATTTCAAGGATTATCATCAAGTTACAATTTATTCAAGTACATTTTTCAGACTTAGTCAATTTGTCCAACGAGAAGGACTAATTTGTCTAGCGAGCTATGCAAATTTTCTCAGCGAGTTATAAGTCATAGAGCATAGATTTTTGGACCTCGTTAGGCAAGAATGTCGGATCTGATACACAAAATTTGGTATTTAAATATGTTTTCACGAGGGTTTTGAAATCTTCTTCGATTTTCACAAATAGAAATTGCTTAGGATACTAGAGAAAGACTCTTAGAGACTATTTTAGGTGTTGGGAAGCTCTCCCTTTTCCTCCTTGGGTCTTCATCTTTATCCATGAAGGTTTTGTCCCTTTTGAGTTTAGGAGGAAGATGGATCACAAAATTGGAGGTGGATACGCGAAGGAGAGGCGCCATTGAAACGTGGAGCAACTACCAAAAACATTGAAAGAGGTCTTGATTATGATCTATGGTTTCAATTTCTTCCCTTATTCTTCAATTTTGTAAACCTTAGATTTTCCATCATGGAGAGCTAAACCTATATGTTTAGATTAGATGTAATAATATGACTTTTTTGTATTTGTGATGTTAATACATATGTTTTTCCGTTTCAATGTTAGTATTTGCTTTCTATGCTTAATGCTTGTTGTGACTCGAACACCTATGACTTGATTACGGTTTTTGGTGTTAGAAAATGTCGCTTGAACCTAAAACTAAAATTAAGTACCTAATGGAAATTGTATCTCAAAATATAACTTTCTTAATTAGTAATGTTAAGACTTCTTCAACTTAATGCATGATTTCAGTTATTGATGATCCAAGGAATTGGATTTTGATGAGTTATCATAGGCTCAAAGTTTCTAAGGATAAAATTTTAGTATATTTGTGAGTTAATTTTAATGTGAAATTGGAATCAAGATGTTTGTGAATGCATGAGAGAAGGAAGTGAATGAAATATAGCCGTTTCAATTTTAAATACTTTATGTTAAATTTTTGTTTCGCATCAACTGTTTATTAAAATTATAAAAAAAGAGTTTTTTTTTTGTAAACCTTGTTATCTAATTGAGTTGTGAATTGCAAGAGTTGTCTAATATTATATAAATGTCTTAGGAAAATTATATTTGAATTTTTCATTTTATTATTTATACGATTTGGTAAACTTACCAATATTTTAATCCTAATACAATTTCTAATTTACAAATGGATGCTATCAATGACTTTTATCGACAAATTCATTAGTGACACATTTCTACCCAAAATTAAATTTTAACATATATTAATAAAATTTCGTTGATAATTATGAATTTTTTTTTGTAATATTATAAAAAGAAAAAAAAATCAAACTATATATATTGATAACACAATTTGACGATTAAAATTATAAAATTGATATAAACTTAGTGACAAATTAATTTAGTTTTTTTTTCTCGGATGCATTTTTAACTCAAAAATTAAATCAAACTACATGATAAAAAAACTAGTAATAAAACGTAAAGACATAGAATGATTTGTTTCACATATGAGAATCCATAGTTAAAATAACTACTTAAAATAAAATATTAAACACCACAATTATTATGATTTTAAATTAAAATCTAATATAACTCAAAATGATTTGTTTTACATATAAGAAACAAACAAAATAACTAGTGATATTAAAAAAATTCAACTTCTTTAAAAATTAAAATCATAAATTGAAATATGATTCTTTTTTTCTCTTATTTTTATTTGTTTGCTTGTAGATTTAAGATGAGTACAAATATATTAATAGACAGAAAATGCGTAATAGTTTTGGACAATAAAATATATTGTAACTCTCAATAATCTCCTCACATTTTTTTAATAACAAATACACATTTTTAATAATTATTATAGGATTAATTTAGTGATAAAATTGGATGAGAGAGATTTGGATTCAATTATTTCTAACATTTAGGTTTAACTAATATTGTCGATAAAAAACACAGTTTTTAATAAATCAAAGCAAATAATATAGAGATATCATATATGGGGTCTAAAATTGTTTTCGAGATTTTATAGAATTTCTACATAGATAGAAAGTATGTTGTTGAAGGATAAAGGTAGTGTAGCTGGTAAGTATGTCTACTTTGGTTTAAATATGCACAGATTTTTTGTTCTCATTCTGGCCATAATATAAAACTTGGAAAATGACGCTTTCTTCAAATAGTCAACAAACATCTTCTGTCTTCTGATTCTATGCATGCTCAGCTTCAAGCAAAATAAACAACTTTAAGTTTTAAGATTTTGATTAATGAAAACAAATATTAATTTTCATTTTAATTAACATAAAACCATTTTTATTAAAGAAAGTCTTAACTTAGTGTATTATATGTATTTGATTGGGCCTATAGTTTGTAGTATGATTTACTATAATTTTATCAATATATTTCTTGAAAAAACAAAAATTAATGCCCTGCACTATATTTTTTTTTTATTATCATTGAAACATTATGTCTTTTATAAAGGAAAGTACATCTATTTTGATGAAACACTTTAGTATAAGATCGCAGAAAATATTTTAAGTGAGATAAAACTTTTATAATGAACAGACAGCTATTTTATTATTAAAAAACTTTAATATAGATAGAAATAAGTTAAAGTGAGTTTATTTTATAAAAAAGTTTCTATTTTTTTGAAAAGTAAAACCTTATTTTTCTTTTATATTTTCTTTTTAAAGTTTTTGACCGTTTATTTATTTATTTGAATATTATAGTGTATTGTAAGACTCCTGGTTACGAGAATTATTTTTTATCTGATCACCTTGTTAAAAATAATAAGTTTTCTTTTTATTTCTTGCAGAGTCACTGGTTTTAGAGTTTGCACTTACGCTCTTTTGAGGCACATGAATGGTCTAAAAGTTATCGATGAATCTGTATTTAATTACAGTTATTAAAGTATAATCAAATTATTTATCTAAGTCTTTCTTGTGTCAATATTGTCTTTCTAAATTATTAGGGGTGCTTAAAAATAAAGAAGGTTGTGTTGTTTTTTTTTTTAAGATAAGAAAAGTTAGTTATTAAAAGATTGATTATTCTTTAGTATTAACCTGTGGTTAAATTATGAATTGAATTGTTTGAAATGGATGTATGATATGAATTGGTCGATTTGATAATGTGATTTGGTGTTTAGATTGCATTGGTGATTTTAGTAAAATTTGATATGTGCGATAGTGGTTTGATGTTATGGTTGTTTCAAATATTAATAAGTCTGATTCAACTGGTATTAAAGGATAAATTTTATGGTAAGATTGGTTTTGATCTTTGCAAAGGGAGAAAAATATCCTATAAAATCAAGGAAGCAAATTCACCCATATGATATAACTTCTTATTTATTGAATGAGTATTTCAATTGTTGAACGAATGTTTCACTCGTTAAGTGAGAATATAATTCATTAAGTTAGAAAAATAATGGAAGGTCTGCTCGTTGAATTAGTGATATACCATCTTAAATAAGAGTGGCAATGGATGGCTAGCGACGACAATGGACGATCAGCGGTGGTGGACGATTGACGGTGGAGGTGGCGGATAATGGCATCAGACAGATGATACGAGACAGAAGAAACTTGTTATCGAGAATACTGAAGAAGACACTACAAGCCTGATATTGAGACTGAGAAAGACATGATTACTCATTGAGGTATTTCAGAAAAGATGAGATTTTTAAGGATGTGGATGACAGTGGCCACCGATGGCAACAAAGACAGAGTAAGAAGAAAATCAGACAACCTGCTTTGATACCAAATTGAATATACTGAAAATTATATATAGAATGAATCTCCCTTGTATATACATATAAGTATTCTATTTATAATAAAAGAAATATAAGCTAAGCCCAAAATACAAATAAGAAATATAAACAAACAAACTAAAGATAAAAGATAAATATAAACTAAAGATAATATTTTAATAAGTATAATATGTTTTGAATTAATATATAGTGTTTATTAAATTGAGTGTAACAATTAAAGTGAAATGTATATAAAAATTCATATTATAAAAGGAAAGTAGTATATATATTTTTTAATAGAACATGTAAGAGTGTTTTTATAATGATGATTATTTTATGTTCAATATGTCTTGTAAAATTTTAAATAAATGTTTCATATTATCTTATGGTTAAATTATTGATTTTATTTTATTTCACCTTAGTTCACTTTTCATACTTGTTAGATTACCCCTTCTGTCTGTTACACTACAATATATCATCGCAATAGTAAATAGTTAGTGAAAATCATTAAAGCAAAACAACTATAAGAAAATATGGCTTTAGCATATGTCAAACCTTGAGAGAAATCCATGCAAGCTTTCTACTGTTAGCAATTGATCTCCCAACCATCATCATACTTGCTGGAATAGAACTATATATAAAAAGAAAGTCCAAACATTGAGGTTCTTACCAATCAGCTGCTTGTCTGAGATGTGTGGGAGGAGACTTGTGCAATGAGCAGAACCACAAAGCATAGCTCTCCTGTATAGAAATAATAAGAAGCTACCAATGGCGCCTGAAATTCATAATAACTTAATTATTATATATTAAAATCATATATGGAACTTTGTTATGTTAACAAAGTTCACTTACCCAGATATATAAGGCATAAAATATATTTTCTTGCCACTTGCAAATCTTCTTGTGAGATGTGTTATGATCTCATCAAAATCATTTGTTTCGTGAATGACTTGGGGATCAATGAACCAATAGTCATCATTGTACTCCAAGTTGTCACTGATCCCAAACATTTACCTGAAATCAAAAATTAACTTTGATATAAGTATACTTGATATATAAATCAATTTTATATAAATAATTGCTCATAGAGTTACATCATCCATAGCTGAACTAATGTAATATTCAACTCTTCTGTTCCCGACGCAACCTCTCTAACATCTTGGCTATGCAGGTATATTGGGACCTCAGAGCCTCTCCCAAATACATTAGCATCATATTCAATCTCCAAAGGCTTATTTTCAATGATGTCAGCAAGTAGTTGCAATGAACCAAGAGGATCGTCCTCAGATAGAGGAATCTTCTTCTGTGCATGCGTCTATTGTTACATGGAAAAATAAGATAAGTTTTGACATCAATAACATGTAAACGTTAAAATTGAGAAGTGTAAAGTAGAATTCCATACCGGGGGTCAGAAACTAAACCAACCAATTGTTTAGGCCAAGCGATAAAAGACTAGAATGCATGTGCCACAGTGAAAATCTCATCTGTGAGCAGAGGAACTCAGGCATCTGGTATGATAATGTCGTCTACTGAGACCTTCACCTCATCTTCTGATAGCTTCATACCATGAACAACAATCGCTGCCTTAAATACTGTTCCATGAGCTACCAACATTGTCTCGGTACCGTCTAAAATGTATAGCAGACATGGACTAACATCGTCTATGTCATCCCCTAGGATGACTAGTGCTAAACAACTTCCTTTTCCGCTTCTCCCTGTCAGAGTAAATGTTAAATTATACAAAAGATAGAAATAATTGCACATAAATATTTATTAATTTTACCTGTGGGAGGCACAACATGTTCCTGTTCCTGTACAGGAGATGGCATCGGGTGCATGCCATAGCTCTCAAACTGCTGCTGGAACATGGCACATACCTCATACAATTCATCCCTAAGCTCTCTCCTAAGCTCCTCCCTAAGGTCCGCTCGAAGCTTTTTTGTGATCTCTTGTGTCATCCTTTGTTCTTGTGCTTCACTGTATGCATATGAAGTCTGAAGAGAAAAGCTCCCAAAATAATCTCGAATGCCTACTCCAAATCCAGCAGCACGTACACGTCCAGGTTGCTCAGGTTGTCCAATTGCAACAGTAAGAATATCCTGGCGACCCTCTGGTGTGAATTGACCTTGGGAGCTCTGCTCAACCAAGGAGTCCTATAACATTACAAAACATCATTAGTCTTTAAAAAGTTCAATGTAGTATGCATAATGAAATTATTATTATTTTAGGAACAGTAATAACTTACAATTCTTTTAGATATTTCTCGTGCATTGTCAGAAGAGTACGAGCCTGATGCTTTTAAATGAGCCAACTTCCATTTCTCATGCCGAAAAGGTGGAGAAGGAGGCTAGGGGCTACCACCCTCAGATGGTGGTCTAGCTTCTACCTTTTGCTTGAGGATTTTCTCTTCAAGCTTCCTATACCCACCACGAGATAATAGGTGGGGGTTTTTTATTTTGAACACTTATTTCTTGTGTTTTTTTTCTTTTTGCCTGTCACATATGTTTAATTAATTAGTTCATATGATATATATTTGTTAATGAGGAATTGAATAATATCAACTATACTAACCCGCCATTCCTCTGATGTCTGACTCTGTACAAAGAGCCGTCAAGTCTCCTCATCAATGGCCTTATATGTATTACATGGAGACTTATTTTTTTTGCTTCCATAAATATATCTCGAGGTCAACTTACTTTTAAAATTTTGGAAGTTTTCAGCAATAGTTGATAAACACTTATTTCTAAGTGTTGCGACATTTGGAATGTCAAATGTCATCTGAAATAAACATAATAAAGTTGTATCAGTACAAAATTATCAATATAAACAAACTGCAATTCAAATGATATTAACTAACTTACCGATATATCATTCCATATAATGTTCCGATCAACCTCAGACACATGGTCAAAAGATGGAGTAAGAATGCTAATCTTATCACGTCCCACTACTCCAAGGTATGATCAGAAGTCATCTGCATTAGGGCCAGATGCCACACCCGTGATCACGTTAACATTCACTAATGTTCTTTCACCACTATTTTTTCTGATCAAAAGTTCTTTCATTCTGGTGGGTCCTCTAGTGGATCTAGAAGGGGGAGCCTCATCCCCTGAAGAATGTGAATGGTCAGCCATATATCTGTCAAAATAAATAACAACATGTAATATTAATAAAAGACTTATGTAATATCATATAATTTAACAAAACATGTAATAGTAATCATAGGAAATATTAATAAACAACTTATGTAATATTAATAAAAAACTTATATAGAAATTTGAAATTTATACATAAGGATATGGATTCATCATATGTATATTCCCTCATCATGATCTAACCAAATTGCATGTACCTCGTCAACTAGAGGTTGATCATCCAAATTTGTCGTAATTTGAAATGAATGGTTGTCAACAATATGAATATAATCAGATTGTCTTCGTTAACTTCAATTTGTTTTTTGCCTTGAAGAGCAACATACTAATGGTCAGACGAAGGATCTTTGACATAAAAACCTGAGATGCTTGATGTACCATGATAAACGGTTCGTCTCGATAACCAACCTTTCGAAAATCAACTAGTGTCATACCCGATTCATCTATTTTCACACCACTCTTATTGTCAAACCACTTACATTTGAACAATGAAACAAAAAACTTGATGTAATAAACCTCCCATATCTCTTCTATTATACCATAATATCTCATTGATCCAAGTATAGGAGATTGAACTTTTTATGTGGAAAATTGAAGCGACTCAACTTCTAAACTGACTCCACTATTTTGTATTGTGCTTTTATCATCCAAAGTCTTCGTATAGAATGTGCAATTATTGACTTCATAACCTGTACAACATACGACATCAAACTTTAAACCATTTGCAAGCCACAACAAAGTTTGAGAAGAAAGTGACTCTTTGTCAATTTCAGATTTGAACCAAGACATAAATGTTTTCTTACGCTCCATCAACTGCCATTTCTCTAATTATCTTGGATTTTTATTCTTAACAATGGCTTTGTGTGCTTGCAAAAAAGGGATCACGTCATCTCTGTTGTTCAATATATAAAGATGCTCTTGCAACAATTCTTCACAATCTTTTGTCACCACATTCACACCTCAGATGCTTTTACTTGTAGAACATTTATTCAACCATGATGTGCGAGGAACTCTTATTAGATTCGTTGATGTCATGTAATCTGAACAAAACTTGATATTTTCTTCAGCAATATGCCTTTCAATCATTGAACCTTCGGGACGATATGGATTTTTAACATACCCTTTCAAAATATTCATATAACGCTCATAGGATACATCCATCTTAAGTATACCGGTCCGCACAACTTGATTTCTCTAACCAAATGAACAAGTAAATGTACCATGATGTCAAAAAAAGATGGAGAGAAAAACATCTCTAGTTGACACAAGATGATAACAATCTCACCTTGAAGTTCATCTAACTTTGTAGGATCGATGACTTTACTACATATTGACGAGAAAAACGAACACAACCTGTTTATGGTTTGCCTAACATTTTTGGGCAAAATTCCACGAATAGCCACTGATAACAATTGTTGCATTACGACGTGGCAATCATGAGACTTCATGCTAACAAGCTTTAAGTCCTACATCGACACTAAACTCTTCATATTTGAAGAGTATCCTTGTGGTACTTTGATACTCTTTAAACAAAGGCAAAAACTTATCTTCTCTTGTCTAGACATTGTGTAACATGCAGGGGGCAAATAAGTATGTTTACCAATCTCCCTGGGTGCCAAATCTTCTTCTATATTCATGTCAACCAAATCGAAACGAGCATTCACTCCATCTTTTGTCTTTCCCTGAATGTTGAGTAGTGTACCAATCAAGCTATCACACACATTCTTCTCTACATGCATCACATCTATGCAATGTCTAACATCTAACTTTGACTAGTATGGAAGATCAAAGAATATTGATTTCTTCTTCCAAGGGGTCGTTACAGATGACTTCTTGGATGTTTTCCCAAATACATGATGTATTTTATTGACTTTTTCAAGAATTTGAAGGCCAGTAAGTGTATTTGGTGCTTCGTCCCTCTCTTGATATCCATTGAATGCTTTTTTTAACCTTCTATATGGATGATTACATTTTAGAAATCTCTAATGACGCAGATACACCGTCTTTCTTCCATATTTCAATTGATGAGCTGCAGTGTTTCTTCACATATAGGACATGCTTTATGACCCTTGACACTGTATCCTAACAAATTACCATAAGCTGGAAAGTCATTAATGGTGCAAAATAACATTGCACGCATCTCAAAATTTTCAGAAGCGAATGCATCAAATATTTCAACCTCATCAACCCACAACAACTTCAAGTCTTCAACTAGTGGGCTTAGATAAACATCTATGTCATTTCCAGGCTTCTTTGGACCAGATATCATCATAGACAACATCATGTACTTCCTCTTCATGCACAATGCAGGAGATAAGTTGTAAATTATCAATATAACTGGCCAACAACTATGATTGGTACTTAGATTACCAAATGGGTTCATTCCGTCAGTGGCTAAACCAAGCTTAAGATTTCTACACTCTTTACCAAATTGGGGGAATTGTTGATCAATATTTTTCCATTGCTTTGAATCAGCTGGATGACGAAGCAGCCTATCAATTTTTCTCTCATCTGCATGCCATTTAAGGTTTTTAGCATCTTTGGGATTTGCAAACAAATGCTTAAGTCTGGGCACAATTGGAAGGTATCAAACTACTTTCAAAGCATATCCATTTTTTTCTATTTGACCATTATCTTCACTATTGTTTTTTGACTTATATCGTGATAACCCACATTTTGGACACTTTGTCAAAAATTCAAACTCTTTCCTATATAAAATGCAGTCATTGGGACAAACATGTATCCTTTTATACTATATACCCATTGGACAAAGAATTTTCTTCGTATCATAATTACGAGTGGATAGTGTATTTCCATCTGGCAGCATTTCATTTAACAACGTCAACAATTCTGTGAAACTCTTATCAGTCCATCCATTGCTCGCCTTCAAATTCATGAGCCTTAAGATGTTCTCTAATTTGGGTTGCGTTCAACTTTCTCCCGTTCAAACAGTTCACACAAGGACATCTAAACTTCACTTCATCATCATTTGTACGCTCATTACGTTGTGCAAATTGTATAAATTCCTCTACCCCTCTCTCGTACTCAGCACTAATGCGTGGTAAATAATTCAATTTCAATCCATACGTAAATATTCTGACTTATATATTCTACAAAATTACAATACAAAAAAATGTATTCATCATTTAACGACAAATTAAGGTTAATTTAATTCAATCATACAATCATTCAATAAAAAACATTGAAATAATCACATGTATTCAACATAAAAATAACTTTTAAAAAAAAAATTAAACTTTAAAATCATACCATCATACAAAATTATACAATCATACAAAATCCAAGGATACAAAATTATATAATCATTCAATCACATATTCAATCATACAAAATTATACAATCTAAAAAAAGTAAAATTTAAACATTAATATAAGAACCTGATAGTGTGAAAAGCCAATAACGATGAACAACCCACGATCAAAATGCTAAAAAATTCAACTCTAAAAAATTCAAACCTGCAAAAATATAAAAACAAATATTAGTTTTAGAAATAAAAATAAACATCAAAACACAATTTACCTCTAAGGGGAAGAATCGGAAAAACCCAATAAAAAGACGTTTTGAATGATTTTGATCGGTTAAAACTCTTCCCCAACATTGAAAATGGCTACGACATCGAACAAAAATGGGTTTAAACGGTGAAAAATGATTGAAAATGGAAGCAAAGGATCGCGTGACGAAGGAGGCTCTGAAACTATTTGCGCGTGAAGAAGAAGGAAGACGATGACATTGTTCCTGTATGTTTTATTTTTTTAACCTATGCAGGTGAATAAACCGCGGTTCATATAATAACCAAGGTAATAAAGGGGAATATGCCGTTGTTCACCACTTAACCAAGGCCTATTCTCCTGAAAAAAAAAATTCAAAAAACATCTGAAATGACATTTTTGAAATTTTTTCAAATTTTATGCCGCGGTTCACAGCCAAATCGCGGGCTATTCCCTTAAATATTTGAAATTTATATAGATAAAGGAATAGACTGCGGTTCCCCTAACAATCGAGGCCTCTTCCCTGACGTTCTGATTCCTGCAGAGACAATAGGTCGCGATTTTGAGTGGAACCGCGACCTATTCCTCGACTCCAATTTTATTTCAAAACTGCCTTTGAGGGAATGTCGGAAATTTTGCAGGGGCGGTTCTTACGGGAATCGCGGCCTATACTATCGATATAATTTCAAAAATGTCACCGCGCAATATTATACTTCGGTTTCTATTGAACCACGACATAATGTATGCGGTAAAAGATCAATTTTTTACTAGTGTTGAACTAGTGATATACCATCTTAAATAAGAGTGGAAATGGATGGCTAGCGACAACAGTGGACAGTCAACGACGGTGGACGGCTAACGGTGGAGGTGGCGGACAATGGCATCAGACAAATGATACGAGACAGAAGAAACTTGTTATTGAGAATACTGAAGAAGGCACTACAAGCTTGATATTGAGACTGAGAAAGACATGATTACTCATTGAGGTATTTCAGAAAAGATGAGATTTTTAAGGGTGTGGATGGTAGTGGCCACTGATGGCAACAAATACAGAGTAAGAAGAAACTCAGACAACCTGCTTTGATACCAAATTGAATATAGTGAAAATTATATATAAAATTAATTTCCCTTGTATATACATATAGGTATTCTATTTATAATAAAAGAAATATAGATCAAACCCAAAATACAAATAAGAAATAAAAACAAACTAACTAAAGATAAAAGATAAATATAAACTAAAGATAATATTTTAATAAATATGATATGTTTTGAATTAATAGATAGTGTTTATTAAACTGAGTGTAATAATTAAAGTGAAATGTATATAAAAATTCATATTATAAAAGGAAAGTAGTATATATATTTTTTATTAGAACATGTAAGAGTGTTTTTATAATGATGATTTTTTTATGTTAAATATGTCTTGTAAAATTTTAAATAAATGTTTCATACTATCATTGATTTTATTTTATTTCACCTTAGTTTACTTTTCATACTAGACTTTTTAAAGACCTTTACCATTTTAACATGGATTGCGCTGGTAGCAAAAGAGAAGAGGAATCTGTTATGTACTATGATTCTGGAGGGAACTATGGTTTTTTTTTTTGGCAAGTTCTTCCAACTGATTTCTATTTTTGTTGACAAATCTTTTAAAATTCAAAGTCATGTTTGGCTTAAAAACTAAAAAAAAAAAGGTAAAAAATATAAGCTGTCACTTTATGACTATGATTATCATTAATTAAAAAAAATTGATTTTTTAAAATAAAATATAAGATAACAATAAGATATAAAATAATGAAACTATCATTAATTACCAAAAAAAATGATTTTTTAAAAATTAAATATAAGATAACAATAAAAAATAAAATAATGAAACGAGTTAGATAAATTTGTTTTGAGAAAGAAAAATGAAATGAAAAAAATAAAATAATAAAAAAAATATGTTTGACAAAGAAACAAAATTAAATAGTAGAGGACAATTTTTTTATTTTTAATTTATTTTATTTATATTTTTTCAAATAATTTTTATTTCAATTATATTTGTCATATATTTTTATTTTAACTTACTCTATTCTTCACTAATTAAATTACTTTTTCAGTACTTATTTCTTAATTAAAAAATTTAGTGTTTCGGTTTTCTTTTTCTAATTTTAATTCTCAAATTTACTCTATCTTTAGTTTTTACGTATGTCTTATATTTATTTTATTTAGATTTGAATAAATCCTAAGTTTAACATGTATTAATAAATAATTTAATAATTAAAAAATACATAAAAAACCTAATATAGCAAAATTAAACCTTGGATATAAAAGATTAAAATTATTGAAATTTGATAATTAGTATCATAGAAAAGTAAGAGATTTGAAATTTAAGAAAAAAAAATTATAAATTACTTCTATTATTTTTCTAGTATGGGACCATTAACCTTTTTGACTTTGAGTAATTTCCTACATCTCTGTTTACCATTGATGTCTTTCATAGCTAGATCAACCGTTCTAAGTTCAAGGTCTATTGAGACAGCGGAACTTAGAAGCACCATGGAATTCCTCTCACAAAATACAATATATACACAATAAACTGAACATTCTAAAGTTTCATGTCATAGAAGATGAAATGCATGATGGTTGATGGTAACATGAATATGACATCATTATGGAATGTGATGGATTATGGATGACATGAAATGCGTTGGGATTTGGGTAACGTGTTCTTTGACGGAAAAGGGGTGTTATGTTAGTGAGTAAACAAACAAACAGGTATAACGGCCGTTAAGGGCTTATTATAATAATGCTATGAATATAAAGCTTATCAGGTGACAGTTGGATGATCCTCGCCTTAGCTGCTACAAAAGAAGATTCTTTGATACACGTCACCAACTAAACAAAATATAGAATGTGCTTCCAACTATTTATTTTATGTTGTAATGTTATTTCATAAGAGTTTTCCCTTTTTTTTAAAAAAAAATATATTAATTTTAATTTATTCTAAAATTCCAAAAATAATAAATTATTTATGTTTATGCCATATATCTTTAATATATCTTGCAATAATTGAACTGAGTGTATGAAGAGAATTTAACAATGAATACATCAGAAAGCAAATATTTACTTTTTATAATAAAGACAAAAAGACGCTCTCTCATTTCTTACACAAACATACACACTAAAAATTTAGTTAAGTTGTTTATTCAAGGATAAACTTGGCATCTGTTCCTCTAACCATTAACTAAAATTTATTATATTTAATTAAGTGAATTAAGTAAAAATCATATTGAATTTGGAATTTACTAGGAAAAAAATATGTGTAAGATGATGAATAATAACTAATTGTGTAACGACATTCTAGAAGTAATTAACTTTAAAAAATAATATTATTTTAATTTACAACCTAAAGATAACCCATAAAAATAACACCTGTAAACCAATGTTAAAATATCATAAAAAAACTACATTTCTGAACATTTTTGGACAAATTTATTTAAATTATTTTTCATAATCATATATACAAAATTTTAAATTATTTTATAA
This sequence comes from Vigna reflexopilosa, assembly GCA_027742785.1. Classification (NCBI taxonomy): domain Eukaryota; kingdom Viridiplantae; phylum Streptophyta; class Magnoliopsida; order Fabales; family Fabaceae; genus Vigna; species Vigna reflexopilosa. Next base: position 12,112,358 of record CM050918.1, read on the forward strand.
GTACAAGGACACTAGTAACACTAAAACCATCTTAGAGAAAATTGTGCTTAAATCATGTACACTTGTGTAACTCTCTCAATCTCAATCTCTCTCTATCTCAATCTCAATCTCTCTCTCTCTCTCTCTATATATATATATATATTATTTAATGATTTTATTGTATGTCGGAATTCATGTAAATTGTACAAATAAGTACATATACAAATTATTGCTTAAATACTTTAAGATATAATCTTTTAATAATCACATGAGCCCTAAAAACCACCTAAATAAGTCAATAATTATGATACTTAAACATTACTCAGATAAAATATCATCATGTTCTAAAATTTTTGTTCTAATTATTTGGTCAAAGTCTCCAAAAATCTCATCCACACTCTTTCATACACTACAATGGGATGGTTTCTCTGTAGTTTAGTATTTGTCATTACTATTTTGAGGTTTCTACAATCTTTCATATTTCTATGAAAAAATGTAAGACATTTAGCATCATTATAAGAGCAACATATATCAAGACAATATACTTTCTAGAAATGTAAATATTTTTCATATATGATGAGATTTCCCTGTATAATTCATGTTTATATTTTATTTTTAATCATTTTAAAATTTTAATATTTTGAATCTAAAAAATATAACACTACAACAAAAAAGAAAAAATAAAAAGTTATATAATTTATTTAAATAAACAAAAATAGCAAATTAAAACGTCAAACATAAATTTATGTTTAACTTTAACTTATAAGTATTAGATATAAAATTTAAAATATCAGAAAATGGTGTTTTAGAAGTAACGGTAGTTTAAAAATACTGAGACTCGATTTTTGTTATAAACGAGTTTCATTATTTTAAAATGTACTATCTCTCTAAAAATCACTTTTCTAGTGTTTTCTACTTCTTTCTAAGAATTCTTGATCTTAAGTCATCTATTTGAGAATCAGGAGGTGCCTAGACGACCACGGTGTCAAGGTTTTCAAATCTAACCGATCAATTTGTCGTTTAGAGCAAGTAAGTTTTCATCCCTTTTTCTTGGTATTTTCTTGATCCTTGATCATGCAAATAAATCTGGTTGCATGTGTTAAGTGGTTTCCTTCTTCAATTCTTGACTTAAATTAGGTCCTAAGGTTGTTTTCCTATCACCAATCGGTGAGTTGTAGGTTTTTGTAGAATTCCTTGCAATGCAAGCTTCAATTTGAGTTTCTTAGAGCTGTTCAGATTTTCTAAGGTAAGGGAAACTAGATTTTTTTATCTCTGTTTATTGAACTATTTTGTGCATGTGTGAAGAGTATGCTAATTATATATAATGAGCTGAATTGTTGACTTTGATGCTAGAATGAATATGCTTAATGTGGATGTTGTAAGTGTATATGGATGAACTATGAACATGAACTGTTTTGAATGACGATTATGATATTATGGACTGGATGAAATGTAAAAGCTGTTATGAAGTAGATTTATGAGAAGTTGGAATGAATTATACATGTTTTAGAGTAGTTTAGAGGGAATGAGGTAGTGAAAATGAGAACTAGGGGTTAAGGGTTCAATTGGGCTGTTGGGACAGTTAGGGTAAGTCAATTGTGACTTGTTTGAGTAATTCAAATGGTTAAAAACATGTTCTAAGTGGTAGATTATGAATTGGGTCCCTAAGTTCATAAATTTGATGTTTTAGAGTAGGAATTGATTCATAAACACTATAGATTGATGTTAGGAAGTTTAGGATCACTTAGGCAAGTCTAATTAGGTATATAACATAATCTAGGAGTGTTTGAAGTTGGGAAAAATAGTTAGAATTGGAAAGTGGTATATGAGTTGCATAATTTTGCAGAATTTCGTTCTGCAGATTATGCAGACTCGCTGAGCAAATGGTTTCGCACAACGAGTCCTCATAGCGAGGTGCTCTCTGCCAAGGCATTCACACAGCGAATTGGTGCACTATGTGAATGACTTAAGAGAGTTGTTCTCTGCCTGGTCATTCACAGAATGAGTTTGTGCACTGTGCAAATGGTTTGGGAGGGTTGCTCTCTGTCTGGTGATTCGCATAGCGAATCTAGGCGTTGTGCGACTGGTGGTGGCCTGGGATCACTGCCAGTTTAATTCGAATAGCGAGAGGGGGCACACAACGAGTGTTTGGGGGGTTTGGTCTCTCTCATAGCGACTCGGGGGCGTTATGCGAGGAGTTGAGGTCTGGTACCTCTACGAGTTAATTTGCACAACGAGACAAGTCATTGTGCGAGAAACTCCTGCTTTCGCTCTGTGAATTATGTGTGTTGAGCGAAAGGTCTGAGTTTAGTTTTCTCTTTATTTCTTTGTCTTAAGTTGCATTATATTGTGTGTTAAATGGATTGTGAAGTGTGTTTGAGGGGGGGGGTATGATATTATTTAATTGAGATCTTCATGAGTGTTATTTATAAGTATAAATATGCAATTATAAGGTGATGGGTGTATGTTTCAAAGTAGAATCTCTTGGTGAGATTGCAGGTTGTTTAGAATGAATGCAGGAGCTTAGTCTTAGGGGTTGTCCTGAAACTCCAATGGTCTTTCGTTATCAAGTAGAGATGATTGAACCATGTCGTGAGGAGTAGCAGGAGGTCTTAATCTCGGGGGCTTCCAGTATGCCTCAAGGCCCGGAATAGACTAACCTCGTGTGTGTGGTAGGGTGAAACCCATTGGCAATGACTTTGCAAAGCAGTAGAGGCCACCACGAATGCACAACCCGCTATAGCTCGACAATCATTCTAAGTCCAGAAATCAAGTCTAGGTCATAACATGTTACGATGTCTGAACTACTTTATCTGTGAATGTGTTATGTTATATAATTGTATGAATTCTTTTATATCTAGCTTACCCTTGCTTTTATGTTGTGTGTCTTTGTATGTTTTCTCTTTTGCGATGATAACCTGATTTATGTGAGCTTAGGGAGACATTAGTTTCAGTTACTCCAGCGATAGGAGATCGAGGGAATTCAGTAGAAAAGTCGGACGAATCTACAAGTGTAGATATTGTTTTTCATAGGTTTGTTTCTCATAGTTTTGTTTCTTATGGTAGTTAATTTATCATATATGTAGTATTCATTTTAATAGTATTTTACTATTAAAAATGGGATGTTACATAAAAAGTGTCTTTTAAGTGTAACACTTACAAGTTAAATATAAATATTAATAATTTAATTATAAAAATGTCATGAGCTCTTCGTATCTTAATCACAGAGTAAAATGATTTTTTGGTGTTTGCATAAATTATGTTTCCTTATTTTTCTCTTGCATATAAAGATACAATTTATATCTATATTTAATATTTTTTTCCACATAAATTATAGATCAAATATATTAAAATAAATATTGTATTTATTTAAATAAATGCATAGAATTAAAATTAATATAGGTTTAATGTCTCAATAGGTCCCTATTTTCGCCTAAAATCTCAAATAGGCCTCATTCTTTTTCGGTGTCTTAATTAAGTCCTTATTTTTGTAAAATTGAATCAAATAAGGGCTTTCCGTCAAATTGAGATGATGCCGTTAAGAAGGGTATGCTGATAGTGTAATTTTTTATTACGTAGCATTAAAAATGTGACTAAATTATATTTTTTTAATTTTTGAATTAAAAAATGAAATATACAGAAAGGAAAGACCTTTTTAAGTAAGGGCAAAGTTGGAAAATAAAATAAAATTAAATGTTGATCTCCTCTGCAATTGCGAAATCCAAATCTAAATGCAACTGAGGGAAGTTGAGGTTTAGGGTTCATGGGAGAAAACAAATTTCATCTGTTGGCTGGTCGATGAAACATGATTGAGCAGGGGATTTTAAATAAATCTGCCGAAAGATTTCTATAATATCCATGGCAAACGAAGTTAAGCTTATTATTCTTGTTTGTGGTGTGGGTTGTAGGGATGACAAAGATTTTTTTGTTGTAGCCCGATTTAGGGGTTTTTCTGGGTAGTGCGATTATGGGTTTTTTGTTTGTAGGTTGTGCGAAGGAGCAAGCTTCCATGGTTGTGCGAGATTGATGACGAAGGTACGACGTCCATGGAGTTTGGATGAGAACGAAGGCAATGGCGCTTTGGCGAAGAGGCTTGCGGTGGAGGTTCAACGGCGATTTGGGATTGTTGTGTGGAAGAAACACGATTTGCGATGATGACATTAATCGTAGCATGAGGCTTCGTGATGGTGAGAACTACAACGACTTGAGGAAGATGGTGAGGACGAAGGAGAAGGTGGCGGTGCGATGGTGGTCTTTCGCGGAGGCACATGGGATTGATGGTTGTGGCGCGGCATAGCTGACGCTTGAGGGAGAAGATGCTTTGATAGTTGGCGGCCTTGCGGCGACGTGTGCTTGGTGGCTTCAATTGGAAACACCGCCGTTGATGGCGTGATGAAGACGATCAAGATGCTTGCGCGTGGAAGATGGGTGTTGGCCTGATGCGATGGTGCGACGACAAGGTGGTTGCTGGTGGTGCGGCGGTGGGTGACGGTGCCCTAGGGTTTGGTTTGGGAATTAGGGTTTCAGATTGTTGGAGAAGATGATGATGACGTGTCAAGGTGGTGATGTGGCAGCATGTCATTGACTGAAATGTGTTTTCTCCCTAAAATGTTTTTTCTTTTTTAATCTTATGTTCACAGATGTGTTGCTGTAACACCTGACTGTTGAATTTCGCAATGTAAATGAGAATGAGGCTTTCAACATTTAATTGTAGGTTTAATTTCCAACTTTGCCCTTACTTAAACATCAGATTTCACTATGTATATTTTATTTTTTAATTCAAAAATTAAAAAAATACAATTCAGTCACGTTTTTAATGTCACGTAATAAAAAACTATACTATCAGTATACCTTTTTAACGACGTCATCTCAATTTGACAGAAACGTCCTATTTGATTCTTCAATTTTATAAAAATAAGGACTCAATTGAAACGTTGAAAAAAGAAAAGGACATATTTAAGATTCTGAACGAAAATAGGAATCTACTGATATATCTAAGTTTTAAAAAATATGCATTAGAAAAATATTTTCACTAGCTTCTTATATAAGAAGAAATCGTTTGAAATAATTTAGCTAAATTATAAATTGATTTATTTTTTTAATAAAAGCTTGTATTTATCATGTATTATTTATAATATATTAAATAGTAAAGATGGTTTTATTTTCATTACAAAAACAGGCTTGTCACAGTATAAAAACTAAAGAAATTACCGTAATACTTTTAACGTACACGTCTTTATACAAAGTAGACCTTCCTTACTGAAGAATACAATTATTAAAATTTAAATATACTGATAATAAAAATACTTTCTATACTATAGTTCCATTAAAGAATGATTATTATTATGTTCATAAAAGGTAATTTTTTTTTGACAAGTGATAAGGTAAACAATCTTTTAAAAGGATGAAATAACAATGTCTAGGATAGAATGGATGATAAATAAAGTTAATTTAAAAAAAATGTCAACTATCTCTTAATTGGGCCCAGACATAAAGCTGGGCCGGTGTTTAAATTTATCAGCTTTAGTTACAGATGATTGGGCCTTTATTGATTATTTACGTGAATGGGTCTACACATCTTGGCACCTAACAATAATAAGCATTTGAAATCATCTACTCTCTAGTAGTCAAATGTACTTTGGGTGATCCTATGTATTTTTTCATAGATTTTAATATTTTATAAAGAAATTATTAAATAAAAGTAAATATATTTGATATTGTAGAAATTCGAAAGTGAAACAACTTCTATGTGCTACAACTTTTATATAAGATAACAGACATGTTCTTTTTGATAGCTGAACATTACTTGTAACTCAAACTATCTGTTAAGGTAATAGACTTTCTCATTGTTGTCTGTACAAACTGTCCATACCTAACAAAATATATACACATTCTCTACCTTTTTATCCATTTTCATTCATCTTCATCAAATTGTTTTACCTCTTCATTGCAATTTTTAAAAGTAAATTTTGTTGTAGTATTTTTTTCCTATATAAATAATTTCTTTTTTCATCTTAATTTTCATTTTCATGAATCACCAACTCATATATCCATTTCAGTCACTCCTCATTTTTCTACTGATATATGTATAACCTATTATTAGTGGGTAAAAAATACACAAGAATATTAACTATCTATCATAAATTTTATTTGCTAGCCATCTTTATTTCTATCATGTTAACTTCTTTCATATTATTATTATTTTTATGATCTTACTATTTTTAGTTGCAATTGTGTTTAACTCTAGATACACATTGGTATATAATATCCATCTCCTACAAAATTCCAGCCTTATAGACTAAGAAATTCCAATTAATTGAATCATAAGTCTCTTTTTATTGCACTTTTAAATTCTATTAAGGTATAGAATAGGAGTTTGGGAGCATAATATTTTTTTTGCAAGAACATTAGCTCTCTAAAGAGCAAGGACATAAGATGTTTATCCTGGTTTATGCCAATTTTTGGATTATATCTAATTATCCTTTACAAAACTTTTAAGGAATATTCATTATCATTACTAATTGCATACAATAATTTTACAAAGTAAAGGATAGGAGAATCTTTTATTCTTCCACTAATACCAATACTTACTCAGACATAAGTATACAGTCTATATAAGCTTTTAATAGATAATGATTGTAGTTGAATGTCTATATATGTCTTTGACTTATATTTATATTTATATTTGCTCCAGATATAATTATTATAGAACATTCTCTGTCTGATATCTTTGTTGTAATTTTGATGTATAGGTATTTTCAATTTCATTGAACAAAATTACTTGTTTTTAACTTTTTATTTAAATTTATATGTTTTTTTTCGACATCGAGTAAATGCTATTTTTTTTCATATTTTACATATGATACATAATTGTTTTATAATATATATATATATATATATATATATATATATATATATATATATATATAAGTTTACACTTTTAATATTCATTGTAAGAATTTTGTTAATTACTGAAGACAATAAATATGTCATTAAATTTAAATTTTGTTGACAATTTTTTTTTGAAAAATTTTATATTTTAATTTATTGACACATATTTTTATTATACATTATTCATCTATAAAATTTATTAGAAAAATTTGTTAATAAATTATAATTCTTATTACTAACGAATATTTTCATTGATAACTTATCACAATCATGATTGAAAATATCGTTAGAATTACTTGTTGGTAAATTATAATTTTTATTATTGAAAAATATTTTTGTCGATCTTATCATCATCGATGGTCTCATTTTGTTGCTAAATTTGTCAGTACTTTATATGGTAAATTTCCTATCGAATTTGATGGAGTTTTTATTTTTCATATAGGGTGAAAATAAAAGAAAGAGGAGAGGAAGGAGGAAACCCTTGTTAATGACACCGATGATGCTTAGGTGGAGGATGTTGGTGACAATTATGGTGGTTGTTGGAGATAAAGAATGAGGTGAAAGATGCAGAAGAAGAGAAAGAGAAAAAAGGAAGACAAATGGAGGCGAATGAGACTCCAAAAAATGAAAATGACTTAAAAGGTGATGGTGGTGGCATGATAGCCTGATGCCCACAACAAGGAAAAAGAAGAACAAATAAAGGAAAAAGAAGAATAAAATGAGACCCAATATTTTACTGACAAATATTTATAAATGAACATTTATTGACAAATTTATAACCGTCGCTACTTATCAACAAATTCTTGGAGCCATCGGTAATCCATCAATAAATATAATTTATTGACAGATTGTATCCATCAGTAATATACAATTTTTTTGTGATTGTATTTGAAAAATATAATTAAATAGTTGGCTTAACCTTAAGTCCTAAATAAAAATAAGTTAATCAAGTTGTTAATAAATATTTTACTAATTGTCATTCAAACACATCTAATTAGTGTCTTTCCATAACATATATTGTAACATTCCATTTTAATAGTGCAATACTACTAAAATAAAATGTTACATAGATGATGATAGAACAATTATATAAAATTAAAGCTTCAAGGACAAGATCTACACATGTAGAACCATCTGACTTTTCATATGTTTCACCCTCACCTTTCATTGGAGCAACTGAAAAGAACGTCTCCCTAAGCTCACACCATTTAGGTGATCATTGCAAAAGAGAAAACAACACATAGACAGACAACACCAAAAGCAAGGGTAAGCTAAAGTATCAAAAGAATATACATGTCTAATAACAAACATACCCATATTAAAAATTAAGCAACACAAAAATAATTCCTTCAACTTTCAAACTTTTACTATCCGCATAGATGCATTGATGTCAGACTCATGTGGGACCTGCACCCGTGTATGGTGGAGAAACTTGCTTAGAATAATAATAACTGTTGAGATTGTTGATAAGGGGAGCACTGATTTAGCTAAACTTTACAATCTCACAGTGTTTATGGTTTTTGATGATGACAACACAATATTAATAACACATGTATTGATATGTATTACTTGTTCATTACTTTCATGTTTATAATTACTTGAGAACATGTTTGTGTTGATTCTGTCATTGTGTGCAATTTCACTATGTTCTACATGAGATATTATCTGTGATTGCATAATATTTGATTTGAAAAAGAAAAACCACATGCACTTTACTTCAACTTATATTGTGTGGCAAAACAACAGTTTTAAGTTGACTTTATTATGAAGCAAGTCAATTAAAACTAGTGTCTTTGCACAAAATTTTTCAAAGTGTGATGTGAATAGTTCTGCAAAGAAAGTTTTTCAAAACCGCATTAAAGTGTGACTTAGTCGACTATGTGCGCAACCCATTCAACTTAGTTAGTTTTGTTTTGAAAATTTGTTAATGTTTGTGAAGTATAACGACTATATTTTATATCTTTGATCAAGCATTAATTGTGAGTCAACTGCATTAAATGTGTAATCAATTAAGTTGGTCTGATTGCTGCTATCTGTTATAATTGTTATAACTGTATGCATAGAGTCGACTGCATTAGTAGCACAATCGACTAGAGGAGCCTCAGTTTTGTGATAAACTATATATAGACGCAAATTTGATTTCTGAAGAGACTTTTGTGATTTTAACGATTTCAGTGATTCTTTTCAGATTTTACAGAACGTGCTAAACTCCAAGAACTCATCAAGAAGACCATGGTGATCATTCTTTGGTGGTTTCTTGAAGAGCAAGTGTTTGTGCTAAAAGCCAGATTGATCATACTGCACATAGAGGTGTTTGGAACGTGATCGACTACTTCTCTCAATCTTGTGAAGATTGTGGCTGCCTTGTTGTGATTATAGGAAGAGAACGTGCTGCGTTCTAAGACTTTGAGGATTGTTCAAAGTGGTTAAAGACTACAGGAGAGGGGATATCTTGCTGCTGTTCTTTGTTTTGTATATGCCTATATTTTGGTTAGAGGGTTAGAGATGTGTTATATATTTTGACGTGGAGGTCAGAAACCTTGTTGTCAAAATCTTGACCATTATAGTGCATTTGCTTCCAGGTACATGAAGGACACTGGATGTAGGCAGTTTGACCGAACCAGTATAAAAACTGCGTTTGAATCTTCTATCCCTGCACTTTTACATTTCAAGTCGACTTTACTTTTAACGTAGTCAACCATTTTCCGCTGCACTTGAATTATCTTTTTTCTTGTGTTTCAAGAAACTTTTGAAAGTTCTCACTTTTACGAAAAAGATTTTAAAAAGACTCTGATTTTTGTATTTCACAAATTCACCCCCCTTCTTGGTGTTGAAACTAAGCCATTCTATTTTCAACAATAACCACGACCTCAACCACCACCATAATGTCATACACCAAGGTTAATCTGTCAAACATCTATGACCAAAACCAGTGACTATAGACTAGGACCTCCTACTACTCTTCACAACATAATCACCTATCTTTACCTGAGATGGGGTTATTGAGAGTTTTAGGATCATTCCCTAATCCAGGAGCCCCTAGGTCAAATACATTACACAACATAACCAACTTAGGATATTCCTTCTTGGAATTCCTTTCTCACATCATACTTAAAATCCACACTTCCCATATTATTCGAATATCATTATACATGTTACCCATTTTGCATTATACTTAATCATATACATAGCCTCATTGCATACCAAATACATGAATCCACTGAACATCCACCAAAAGAACCAGAAAACAACCCAATTAAGTTATCAAAGTACCAAATACAACTCAAAAGCCAATACGAACAAGAAAACACAAACCAAAAACCAATACTGCACCCTTGATGCTCAGCCCTATCCCCAATGGAAAGTGGCTTACAGCGCTACTTTCCTGACACTCAACCCCAGCACCACTGGAATGGTGGTGCTCAGACCTATAATCCTAGCGCTCAGCCCTATACCTGAAAATCAATAACTCTAAAACTAGCTTTGGTTGACCCCAATACCTATCCAAATGATCAAAATGGAATTCCAGACAATGAGAATGACTCAAATACATGTTTATAACCTAAATTAGATACCAATTTGATGAAGTTCAAGAAATTTATCTACAACTAAAACTCATATATCAGATTCTAAACATTTTACCTCAGATTTAGTTGAACAAAAAGGCTATACAAGTCTTAAATGACCCAGACACCAACCCTAAAAGGTCTCTCTCTAAAACCACTCCTTTAGAAATTCACCACTCAAAACCCCCCTATTTTGACCAAAAACATGCAAATGCCTCACTAGTCCACTAGTGAACTCCACACTAGATTTTACTGGTTTTACAACTTCAACAAGTCTTAAATGACTTAACAATTGTCCCCAAACCTCTGTTTTCTTCATCCAATCAGTTTTACAGAAAAACTCCTACCAAAACCTCTCTTTTTACTAAAAATAAAGATATGCAACCCAACCCAAACCATCTCTTCTAAACATAACAACTCACTTGATACTACTAATAATTCAACAACAACATTCATAACCAGAATCAATTCTAAACAAAATCAATAAAACATATTAACATCATTCAACCAATAACCACCATTTCAAAAACACTCAAAACTCAATAACAACCATTTTAACATATTGATCAACATGCATCAGTTTTATAAACTACCAAATATTCTTTCATATTCAATAACTAAAATATACATTAACTTTAGCTTCCCTTACCTCTTAGAAACTCCAACTAGCTCTAGAGAACCCTACTATGCTCCCTTAACTCAAAGAGACCAAACAACACCTACAGACCACGAAAACATGATCAGGGTATAACATTAGAACCATTGATAAGTAGAGAACCTAAGAGAAAGCTCAGACCATACATACAACAAAGAGAAACCTCACATGCATTGAAGAACGTGAAACTAAAGAAAGGGTAGAAAACTCATTTACTCTATTTGAGAAATTGATCGGGTAGAGTTGAAGATCTCATCGCGAGGATCACATAGGCAGTTTCTGATCTTCAAACAGATGAACAAGGTGCAATAACCCTTAGAGACAAGACAAATGACTCTAGAAAAGTAGTTTCTAGAGAGATTACGTGTTTTAAAATAATAAAACTCGTTCATAACAATTCCCTTTATATTAAAACCCTTTAATATTAAAATAATACCATTTTCTAGGTCTTCACATTTATATGATCATACATAATTGTATTCAAGGTTGCAAAAGAATCTTGATCTGCAAATATTTTTTATATACAAAAAATAAATATAATTTATTTTAATTCTAATGTATTTTATTTAGTTAATATTTTCAAAATTTTAGTATATCTATTTTGATACTATTAATATTTTTAAAAAAATCTTATTATATATATATATATATATATATATATATATAATATTAAGAAGAATCCTACGTTATAAGTGTTATAATATTGCAAAAGTTAAACGTTGGTTTACAACGTTCATATTTTTATTAAAGGTTAAATATGCTTTTAGTCCCTATACTATCAAGCGGTTTTGGTTTTAGTCCCTCTTGCAAAGTAAGGTACATTTTAGTCCTCCTCCTTAAGGAAACTTTGATTTTAGTCCTCCAAAACTAACAACGTTAACTTTTCGCTGAGCTGACTAACGGTGTGTCAATGTTTCATGCCATGTTGGAAATTGAAAATCTCTGATTCTGAAACTTCACTCTCCAACCAAACCCCATGCACGTTCCACTTACAAAATCCCTCCTTTGCGTAAGGGGAACCATCCCATAGAACCCAAATTGAAGCTTGATCATCAAAACCAAACCGTCTCGTTACCCTTGAATGTGGACTTGGTGGCCCTATGTGAAGAGGGTAAGCACGATCGAGTAATGGAACTCATGGGTCAAGGTGCTACTGCTGATTATCGCGTTTATCTTGCGTTCTTGAATTTGTGTGAGCATATAAAGTCGCTTGAATTGGGGAAAAATGGTCCATGAATTCGTGAGAAGATCGACCTTTCGTGGGGACGTTGAACTGAGCAATAGGTTGATCGGAATGTACAACAAATGTGGCAGTGTGAAGGATGCACGCCGAGTGTTTGATCAAATCCAAGAGAGAAGAATACATAGAAATTTAGATCTTGAAGATCGTGCAGAGGAGTTGTTAAAGTATCTTGATCCTTCAACTCGCACATGGAGGGGCGGAGGGCGGTTCAACGGCGAGAGAAGAACCACCCGAGGACGGAGGAGTGAGGGTGGAGGGAGGAGGGGATGACAACTCTTGAGGATTCATGGAAAGAGGGGAGCAGAGGAAGCCAGTGACGGTGGCGAGGAGGGTGGGGACGGCGGAGGAAGAGTTGTCGGAGGGTGTGGTGGGAAGGTGGGTGACATGGCTGAAAAAGAGGTCGTGGATGGTGTAGGGGAAGTGGAGAAGTGCTGGATAAGGGAGGAACAAATGACCCAGTGTCAGAAAAAAAAAAGGTGTGACACTCCCGTTAGCCAGCTCAGCGAAAAATTAACGTTGTTAGTTTTGGAGGACTAAAATCAAAGTTTCCTTAAGGAGGAGGACTAAAATGTACCTTACTTTGAAAGAGGGACTAAAACCAAAACTGCTTGATAGTACAGGCATTAAAAACATATTTAACCCTTTTATTAATTGTCAAACGATAATATTTTTAAGTAGCAATTTTCAAATTATTTTAGTTGCTGCAACGTTAAAATTTTTTATGATTTTTTTTAATTGATTCTTCCCTAGTTCTATAAATAGAGAGTTCTTCCTCCATTCCAAGACACACCAAATCAGTCTTTCTCATTTTCCTCTCTCCTTAGTTTCATCCACTTTTCCTTTTCTAAAAATGTTCTGGATTATTTTTATACTCCTTTTAAAGATCATTGCTAGTTCTAAGATCCTCAGAAATATTGAGAAGTTCCTAAGGGACTTGTGCAATACACCGCGGATAAATCCTTAAGGATAGTGAAACTACACGCTTAAGGAAATACTGTTTTGTCAGCTTTTTACAACAATCTTAAAAACTTATGGCTGATGTCAACAACATGACTTCGAAGAGCCAAACTATTGTTCCCAGAGCCTAGACGATCTTCACAAAATCACCCCCGGACATGTCAAAAATCGAGGTTTTCTCTGGACAGAACTTCTGGCGCTGGCAAGAACGTGTGTCCACCCTTTAGACATGTATGGAGTTGTTGCTGCTCTTTCATCTCCGAAGCCCGACTCCACTATTCCTTCAAACTTAAAACTAGTTGAAGAGTTGACTTACGCGAACAAGGTCTGTCGGCACACTCCGCTTAGTGCACTTTATAATGATTTGTTCGATGTGTATTGTTCCTACAAGGAAGCAAAAGACATTTGAGACTCGTTGATTCTTATATACATTGCCGAAGATGTCCTCAGACAAATATTCGTCATAGGAAACTACTACCGTTGGGAGATGATTGAAGACAAGGACATAAAAACTCAAATCAATGAGTACTACAAGCTGCTGGAAGATATCAAAGCAGAAATATTTCGCTACCAGATGAATTTGTTTCAGAACTTCTGATCGAGAAATTGTCATCATCCTGGACAGATTACAAACAACAGTTGAAACACATGCACAAACATATGTCTCTATCAGAACTCATTACAAATATAATAATTGTAGATACCAACAGGAAGGAGTCTGCTACTGCAAGGGCCAAAGCTTTATCTGCAAAAAACAAATATGGTAGAAGTAAAACCTGCTCCCAAAAGGTACGAATACAAACCTAATCAGAAAAAGAAAAATAATTTTCTTAAATCTCGTCGCAATGAATCTAAACCCACCTTTAAGAAGAATGTGAATTGCTTCGTATGTGGGAAGCCAGGCCATCATGCACCACAGTGCAGGCGCAGAGCGAGAAATGATAATCTAACTAGGGCCAATATAGCCGAAGGAGATGACATTATTGTTGTGGTTGTTTCTCAAGTAAATCTGATGACCAATGTGAGCAAGTGGGTGGTAGACTTTGGTGTTACCAAGCATATCTGTGCAAACAGAAGTGCCTTTACCTCTTACACTAGTGTAGGGGATGGAGAAGAACACGTCTACCTCAGTGATTCCAGGACCACTCCTGTTCTGGGAAAAGGGAAAGTTCTTCTCAAACTCACATCTGGAAAGACTCTTGCCTTGAGTGATGTGCTACATGTGCCATCAATCAGAGTTAATTTAATCTATGTAGCACTGTTGGGAAAGGTGGGGGTTAAAGTGTAATTTGAGTCTGACAAGATTATTATGACAAAAAATAATGTTTTCGTGGGGAAGGGATATTGTGATCAAGGACTCTTCATTGTAAATGTTTCTAAAAATATTAATGAATCCAGTTCTTCTGCTTATATTGTTGACTCGTATGATATATGACATGCTAGATTAAGACATGTGAATTCCTTGTATATTTTGAAATTACAACGACTAAGATTGATTAATATGCATGATAAACATAGTAGTAAGTGTGATATATGTGTAAAATCTTAAATAACAAAGAAAACATGTTTTTCTATAGAACGTCAAACTAAACTATTAGGGTTAATTCATACTGATCTAGTTGATTTGAAATAAACCATGTCTAGAGGAGGTAAAATTTATTTTATGACCTTTATAGATGATTATTCTAGATACACAAGAGTTTACTTAATCAAACATAAAGACGAAGCATTTGATGTGTTTTTAACCTATAAAGTGAAAGTAGAAAATCAATTGAATAAGAAAATTAAGAGGATTAAATCAGAGAGAGGTGGTGAGTATGTACTATTTAATGAATTTTTTGTTAAAAAAGGTATTATTCATGAAGTGATCCCACCATATTCACCTGAGTCTAATACCCTTAAGGAAATGATGAATTCTATGCTTGTTAGTTCTAGTGCACCCGATAACCTTTGGAGAGAAACCTTGCTTACTGTATGTTTTTTTACAAAATAGAATATCCCATAAGAAAACCGGTAAAACTCCTTATAAGTTGTGGAAAGGCTACCAACCTAACCTTAAATATCTAAAAGTGTGGGAGTGCTTAGCTAAGGTGATGTTACCCGATCCTAAGAAAAGGAAAATAGGCTCTAAAACCTCTTATTGTATGTTCTTAGGTTATGCTGAACATAATACTGCTTATAGGTTTCTAATTGTTAAAAGTAACATATACTTGAGAGAAATTCTATAATGGAGACGAAAAATGCTGAGTTTTTTGAACATGTGTTTCTCTTAAAGGTTAGTGAGATGTATCAACCAGTTTTTGATAATAATAATAGTGATACCATGAATGAGGATTTGAGAAGAAGTAAAAGACAAAGAAAGGAAACTTCCTTTGGAGATGACTTTTATACTTATATTGTTGATAACGATCCAACAAGCTTTGTAGAGGATACTAGTGATCTTGATGCAAAACAGTGGGATAAGGCCATTAGGACTAAAATTGAATCAATTTAGAAAAACAATACTTGGACTTTAGTAGATTTGCCTAAAGGGGCAAAACCCATTGGTAGTAAGTGGATCTTTAAGAAAAAATATCACCCTGATGGATCCATAGAGAAATATAAGGCAAGATTAGTAGCAAAATGCTTTACTCAAAAACCCAACATAGATTACTTTGATACTTTTGCTCTTGTGACTAGGATTTCCTCTATTCGAGTTTTGTTAGCTCTAGCAGCTAGATGGATGCTAAAACAACTTTTTTGAATGGTGATTTAGAGGAAGAAATTTATATTACTCAACCTGAAGGGTGTGTTGTACCTGGTCAAGAGGATAAAGTATGCAAACTCTTAAAATCCTTGTATGGGCTAAAACAAGCACCAAAGCAATGACATGAAAAACTTGATAATGTGTTCCTTTGTGATGGGTTTTCACCTAATAATGTTGATAAATGTGTGTACTCTAAATCCGAAAATGATGATTGTGTCATTATATGCTTGTATGTGGATGACATGTTAATCTTTGGTACATGCAATGAGATTGTCGCTAGAACTAAATTGTTTCTAGGATCAAAATTTGAAATGAAAGACATGGGTGAAGCCAATGTGATTTTAGGTATTAGAATCATAAGAAAGGGAGATATATAGTATATTACTATCTCAAGAACAATACACTGAAAAACTTCTTAATAAGTTTGGTTTTATGACCTGAAACTAGTGAGTACCCCTTATGATGCTAATTCTAAATTAATGAAAAATAGAGAAAAATCATTATCTCAGTAGGTAGACTGAGTAGGTACACTCAATGTCCAAATCAGGAACATTGAGATGCACTTGATGAGTTTTTCTAAACTTGATATTGCTTATGCAGTAGGTAGACTGAGTAGGTACACTCAATGTCCAAATCAGGAACATTGAGATGCACTTGCTAGGCTTATGAGATACTTAAGAGGTTCAATGGATTATGCCATTGAATATAATGGATTTCCTGCTGTACTAGAAGGGTACAATGATGCTAACTGGATCTTTAATTCAGATGAGACAAAATCCACTAGTGGTTATGTATTCACACTTAGGGGTGGTGCGATTACATGGAGATCAACCAGGCAAACTATTATTGCAAGATCAACAATGGAATCTGAGTTTGTTGCTCTTGAGATGACTAAAATGAGGCTGAGTGGTTGTAAATTTTCTTAGCGAACATTCCACTAGGAATGAAACCAACCCCATCGGTATCAATACACTGTGATTGCCAATCGGCAATAGCTATAACTAAACACAAGAATTACAATGGAAAGAATAGACATATACAATTGAGACATAATTTGGTGAAGCAGTTGTTAAAGAGTGGAACTATTTCCATTAATTATGTGGAGTCAGAACAGAATCTAGTAGATCCTCTGACAAAACCCCTGGGAAGACAAATGATATTAGAAACATCGAGGGGAATGAGACTTAAGCCATTTGCAAACAAACAAGTGATGATAACCCAACCTTTTTTATTAGAGATCCCATGAATAAGGTTCATATGGGTAAAAATAAGTCACGTGTTAGTTTTGATAACACTAAATTGATTTTAATAAATTATGTCCATTCATATGGTGTGTGTGAAAGTGCTAAAGACTGCATTATTGAGAGGCTAAACTTTGTCATTAAAATTCTATGTGTTGAAAGAATTTTAGCTTAAACAAAGTTTTAATGATTTTCATATCCCTTATGGGTGGTGTATGATTTGCAACATACACTTGATGAAATCACCTATATGAGTGTCGAGTGGGGCCGTTTGCATGAGATCTTGGCATGATCTCTAGAGCACTCATGAATATCGGGCACACAGATGGCCTAGTAAGCGCAACACAGCGATAAAAACATGGATTGTGGGGATGTATTGTGATTAATAAACCTCTAACACACGTCAAGTGTCTTTGGTTCATATAGCTTGTTATACCAACTACACTGTGTGTTAAGTTTCTAAATCTAAGACTGATTCATATAGTTTGCTATACCAGTTCTGATGTATTACATCCTTTGAAACCATAATAAAAGTTTTTATCTTTTCTTTCAAGTCTCTTTTGCAATATGTGGGGGATTGTAGAGTTGTCAAAATGGGTCACAACTCGCGGGTCAACCCGACCCACCATGGGTTCGGGCCGGGTTAGGTTTAAAAAATTATATTTTTTTATGCGGGTTAGATTTCAACTTGGCTCATTTAAACCCGGCTCATCCGTGTTGAACCCGTGGTGGGTCGAGTTGGCCCACCAATCCACCTACCTAATTTTATTTTATTAAAATTTAATTTTAATTTTATAAAATAATATTTATTATTTTTTTTGCTTAAAAAAATTATTTAAGTTCCCTATTTTTAATATTAATTAAACACCCGTGTTGGGAGTAAAATTTGTTTGCATTTGAAGTATAGAAAGTTTGTATTTTTTTATTTAAAAAAATATTGTAATTAACTGAGCCAGTGAGCCAACCCGTTTACCTACCAACCCGTGGTGGGTAGGACCAGATTCGAATTTTTCTGGCTCGCTAATAGATGAGTCAGGTTGGATTGACTTACTAAGTAAGCAACCCATGGTGGGCCGGGCCGGGTAGCCTGTTCTGACAGCACTAGGGGATTGTTATAATATTGCAAAAGTTAAAACGTTCAAATTATTTTAATTGCTGCAACGTTATTTTTTTTTTTATGATTTTTAATTTCTTTTATTTAATTGATTTTTCCCTAGCTCTATAAATAGAGAGTTCTTCCTCCATTCCAAAACACACCAAATCAGTCTTTCTGATTCTCCTCTCTCCTTAGTTTCATCCTCTTTTCTTCTTGTAAAAATATTCTGGATTATTTTTATACTCTTTTTAGAGATCCTTGTTAGTTCTGAGATCATCACAAATTCTAAAAAGTTATTGGGAGACTTGCGCAATACACTACGGATAAGTCCATAAAGACAATAAGACTAAACGTTTTCGAAAATACTGTTTTGTCAACTTTTTACAATAATAAGCCAATATATATATTAATACAACGAGATTGTTACAAAAATCTAAAAAAAATTTAAACACTAATATTATACACAAAAGAGGCTTAGGATAAAAAAAAAGTAAATAATAGATAAGCACAATCTTATAATCAACTAAAAATGTTCAAAAGGAACATTTTAAACTAAATAGTATTAGAGGAATGTTAATGCAAGTATCTGCAAAGTGAAGCTTAAAGATCTTATGCAAATAAAGGTACCAATCCGATAGTATGGAAACTTTTTTTGGTATTTTTTTTGTAATCTAAATATAAGTCTTAACTTGGGTTAAATAAAACACCTCCTCCATATTTTTTCACCAATCCTAAAGATTATATTGTTTCTATGTGTCAAAATACACCATAGAATAGCTATTTTTATACATTTTTAAGTTGTGTTACCTTGATTGTTTATTCCCAAGTTAAATAGTTATTGGAAGTAATTGTTTGGTATATTTTGGTGTGTCGTGTCTAGGGAGATAATAGATCGAGTCAGACATGGATTGTACACACCCGCTACTTGATCTACAAAAACAAAAAATCAAACTCGTTATTTGTGAGATACCCGTTTAAAAAATATTCGTAGTTTTTTAAAAGCCACAAGTGTTCATGAATACCTACAAATATTAAAAAAAAATGTTATAATTTTTTAAAATAAAATCTAAATAAAATTACAATAAAATAAAATAAAATATAATATAAATTAAATTAAATATAAAATAAATTTTATTTTTATTTAAATTTAATCTAATATAATGTAAATTAAATTTTAATTTTAATTAAATTTAACTTAATAAATAATAAATTAAATTCTAATTTTAATTTTTGCCAGTATCAAATATTCTCACCTAACTCATTTATAAACGAATATTAAAATACTCATTACTCATCACCCATGGGTAATAGATACTTACAAGTACAAACTATTCGTTGTGAATTTTATCTGCTAGTTTACATGCAAAGTGTAAAATTGATTGTAAAACTTTAATATTCCAAAACTATCCAAAAATATCAGTGTCTTCTCTCATTATTCTATTTTTAATTTTGTTATACACTAATAAATAGATTAGTCCTCACCGTCCTTCCACTCTCACTGATCTTCTTTGCCCTTATCTAATGTACACTAAGTTCATACATAAAGTTAGATACATGAACTTTCTCCCATTCAAAGAAATCTATTCGTCATTGTAATTATTATTCCTCATTTCATTTTCCAACCT
Organism: Vigna reflexopilosa; assembly: GCA_027742785.1. Classification (NCBI taxonomy): domain Eukaryota; kingdom Viridiplantae; phylum Streptophyta; class Magnoliopsida; order Fabales; family Fabaceae; genus Vigna; species Vigna reflexopilosa. Next base: position 12,132,357 of record CM050918.1, read on the forward strand.
CCCCTAATTTAGCCTCCTTAAGGTGGAATTGGGATACATTTTTCTAATAGAGGGACTACGCTAAGCCAACTATCTTCCTAAAACAGAATAAGATATTTCCTTTTCCTCTACTCTAGGAAATGTTTTTATCAAACCCCCATTTGTCCCTTCCCACATACTTGCATAAGACCTCTCCACCACAAAGATTCATATTTATTCTCATTATTGTTGTTTAAGCTTCTCCATCATCCATACTTTGACTCCAAAGCACCCTTCCACAAATCTTGTTTTTCTTTGTCCAGTTTTAGGATATTGACAAGTGTACCAAATCATACAGATAATAAAATTGATAAGTCCAAATATTATTTTTCCAAAAGATTCACGTTGCTTAAAAAAACTTCGATTATTAATTGATTTAAGCAAAAAACTTTGAAGGAATGAAAATTATTAATCTGTGAATAAAATAAATTCAATTTCTAGAAAACGAATGAAATTGATTAAATGAGATATATGGTAAAGATTTCACCAGAGTTGGGTTTCTTAATCTAATTCAATGTAAAAACAGAAAACAATATACTTCTAATTCATACTCCACCATTCACACCAGTATTTAACAACCCCTAATTTCTTAGAAACAAGTTTAAACTTTAATAATAGAAATTCTAATATCTTAGATAGTTTTACCATAGAGATTTGCGTTAAGCATTAAGTTTAGATGTTTAGAATGACTAATGATTAGATCTTTATGTCTAGAGTTGAATCTATTAGTTGTTCTATCCTATTCTAGACTCTAACATCGTATCTAATAATCAAATATCCATAAATATCCAATCAATAAATTATCGTGCAGTTAAGAACGAGAATAAAACTCAAGAATAATGGAGAAAAAAATATATTGAATATTAGAAATCACAAAGAGTTAATATACATTATGTCCAACTCGTGAATATGAGAATTAGTTAATTCTATATATTTCAAACAGTAAACAAAAATGATGATGAATGCCTCTAGGACGAGTCTCTATTTTATCTCCTTTTTAGATTAAGTTCACTCTCTCCAAAAAGAATTAATTTTAATTGTGTAAAACCTTTAATTTATAAATTTTTCAAAACATACAACTTTGTTAGGTTGGATCCGAAATTTGTACTTAAAGTGTTGAAAACTAATTTTATTGAAATATTTTTTAATCTTCTATGATTTTTACTTATATATGCAAAATTATAAACCAAATACTTCTCTTTTTCAAATTTATCTATAAAATCTTAATTATCTAAATAAATAATAATTAAAATACCAATAAAAGATAAATTACTCATCTTTTTTAAATTTATCTATAAAATTTTAATTATTTAAACAGATAAGATTCAAAATTCCAAAAAAATAAATTATTACGTATTTATTCTAAAATTATTTAATAAACCTTTAATTATTTAAAACGATAATAATAAAATACTAATAAAAATTAAAAATAAAAAAATAAAAAATATGATAATACCAATTATCACATGATATTCACCTAATAAAACAAAAATTAAACACTTCTAACTCTCTCACACTTAATCGTCCTAGAATTTCCCTATCTTAGAAACTAAATAACCTTTCATTTCCCTTTCTTTTCTTTTCAGACATTTTTGCTATCACTTGACCCTTACATCATATTAAGAATATTGGTCCGTGTTGATCTCTTGATACAACAGCGATCAGATTTGCCTTGTGCGGAAAATTTATCTCCTTTACCTACTGGGAGTCAAATTTAGCAGCAGAAAGTTGTTAATTTCATCCTTGATTTTTGTAAATGTATTCATTTAACTTAGGTTTATTTCAGTCATCCTAATTGAACATGCCCCCAAATATTTTTAAACTTCTCCATAACTCCTGAAGGTTCTTGCACCCAACAACCTTGTATCTACAACCCTCACAATCATATTGTTGTTCCTGTGATTGCTATGTGAAAAGATCGGCCGCAGTCCCCATCTTTTGCCCACTTAAGTTTATATTTTGTTTTCTATTCAGAGATTCCCTGCACACAGTAACCTGCCAAAACCTCTTACATAATTTCTTTTTCTTCTTGTTCTATATATCCTCCGCAGTTAAGCTTTGTGTCCTTCTTATTCAACTTATTCAATTTCCATATTGATTCTTTATTCTGGTTTTGTATATATATTACCAAAAGGATAATTATTTCACTGCTTCAACTTTCTTTTTAACCCCATCAATTTCTCCTTCGGAATAAGTGTTACTATATCTCCTGAATATTAATTTCCTCTCACCCCTTCCTGATCATATCTTTGAAATTTTTGTCTTCTATCCTACCATCTAACATCGTAAGTGGTTTAGGTCCCAATCTTGAACAGAAAAGAATATAAGTGGTATGATATATCTATATTCTATACATATTATGCATACTGGGTGTTTTCACTCAAATACGCATATGTTAGTATTTTGAGATTACGAAAGAAATAATTAATGGAATAGAAAAAATGTGGAGATAGTAAAATATGAAAGTAGTAGTTGAAAGAAATGTATTTTGTAATTATTTTAGTTGTGTTAAATGTTGTCTTGTGTTAAGTTTTGTTATTCATGAAATGGTAATAGACCCTATTTCACCCACGTGATTATTTTAGAAAATCTTAGCTACAACCACACCACTTATGTAGAATGTTCTAGATTTTATTTCCTATCTTGTGATTTTCTTCATTTCTAGAAATTGTATGACATTTTAATACATCTATATTAGAATTTTCTATATTCTTTTAGAATTTGCATTATTCTTTAGTACTTGTCCTTGATGAAAATTTAGTAACTCTAAGCATAATGCGTAATAATTCAAACCTTGATCTTGGTAACGTCTTAGTGAAAATATCTGCAATTTGATCTTCTTTCGTGCAGTACTTAAGTTGAATATTAATATTTGTTTTTGCTTATCGATGAAATGATATTTAATTGCTATGTGCTTCGTTCTACTGTGGTGCACTGGTTTTTTCGTTATTGCAATAGTTGATTGTAGTAGGTCCACTTTGTTTTTCTCTCATATCTTTGAGTATTTTTGAAAGCCATGTAATTAACTTCACTCGTTGCTTCAACAACAATTGTGTATTCTACTTTAGTTGGTTGGTTTTGCAAGTGTAGCTTGTTTTGCACTTGTTGCACCTATTATTCTTGGAAAAAGATTATGTCATCAACTACTTGTTGAAGAGAAAATAAAGCCATTGAATTTTCTACTTGTTTTTCCTTCAACTTTTTCTTGTGAGTTATAGTAAGGGTGGATGTGTTTTTTAAAATAGTGAATCTTTTTATAATGTCCTATAAATCTTGAGAGCAAAAACATGTTTTCATTTTTATACTCTAAAAATCATAATTTTCTCCCGTGAAAATAAATACTGGAATGAATGAATGATGATTGATTGGTAATGGTCATAGGTTGAGATAATATTTTGGTAGTAGTATATAGAATGAAGTTATAGTGTTTTTTTTTTAAAGTAGTTGAAAATATTTATCCATGCCCAATAGATTATCAAAAGCCACTTTAGTACCGTTCTTAATATTTTGATGTTGTGAAAGGAATAATTGATGGGGTGGAAAAAAATGTAAAAATAGTAAAAATTGAAAGTAATAGTTGGAAGAAATGTATTTTATAATTATTTTATTTGTGTTAGATATTGTCTCCAGTTATGTGTTACCATAATCAAATGGTAATGTACATTGTATTTATAGACTTCATTTCATCCATAAGATTATTCTAGAAAATCCTAACAACACTCACTATATATATAGAATGTTCTAGATTTTATCTCCTATATATCTTAGCCTTTTTTTCTTCTATATTGTTTTAAAATTTACATTACACTCTAATGGTATCTGAACACGAATTTCATCTACTTGAAAAACATTTTTTATTAAATAGTGTGACCAATTATTTTACCAGTTAATGTTTTCTTTAGCTTTTTACTGTTGTAATGGTCCAAATAATTGTAATGCAGCAGGGATTAATCCAAAGAACGATAAGGTGGGTTCTGCGGGGATAGGGGATGAGGAAGGTGAGGAACATCCAAATCAATGTCAAGCCAAGACATTGTCACAAGACTAGAAATGAGAGAAGCCAACATGTATTGTCCCTCTCTTCTAGGTATCTGGGAATTTCAGAACTGCACTGCATTGTTCATTGTAATCTGATCGACTTAAGCATCCAATGAACCACTATTAACATATCTTTATGGATATGGCGTGACAAATTTTAACATTTAAAAACTAATTTATATTAAGGTTGATAAATACTCAATCATCTTAGATTTAAAAAGCTAAATCAGTTTAAAGATAAAATTAAAAATAATATTTGAAATTATTTCTGCTAAAGCTAAAAGCTCTACAGAAAAATATCGATAAGATTAGTCACACATATGGGTGTACTAGAACAAGTCCGCAATGGTGGTGACCTGGAGCGCAAACACTTTGCTATTTGCAAATTGTTTCAAATATTATTCATCTGGTTTTTGGTTTTTGTATTCTTGACACCCTGTTCTTAATGTGTTGTAAGATTTAGCCCTTTTTGGGATGACTTTTAATTTATGTGTGTTCAATGAAAGATTATTGAATGGGTATGGTTTGGGGTTTGGGAATCTGTATTTGTTGAGTTATGAACAGTTTAGTTATTGAACACTTGCTTTTTCTCTTTGAAAGAATTAGGGCATTCAATAGGGAATAAAGACTTATATTAAATAATTTAATAAATAGTCATAAATGAATCAGATAACCAAATTTCAGTTATCATATGTAAACATACACATTTTCTTTTTAATCTTAGTTAAGTTTTTGAAATTTATTTTATTTTATTTTTAAGTGCTTTGTTGGTGATGTTTTAAATTTGTGTGAATTTAAAGTGATTTTAAGATGAAATTAGAAAATAGAGATGATATTCAGAAGACAGGATCACATGCCTGCTTTCCGCTAGTGACATAATAAACCTCCAAGCTGAGAGAGAGGAAGAAAAACAAGGGTTTTGGCTTGTACTGAGCTTGGTTTTTCATGCGTTACTAGAGCCTAAGAAACCTATATTCATCTTACCTTGCCATTTGTATGTGCATTTCTGTTTGTTCCTCGCCATGGCTGCCACGTTAATTCATCTGTTGAAACCACAGCTGTGCCCCTCTCACCCTCTTCATAATGACAGTCAAAGATGCCAATTTTCTGCACCCATCGGTTACAAATTGGAAAAAAACATCCACAATTAAGTATCTCTTTCATTCTATTAAATTTCCAAGGCTTCTAGCGAGCTTGTGTGTTCTTTCTGCAAAGCCTGAAGATGAAGCGTTACGCAGCGCCTGCAGCACCACCACCACCAGTGGAGAACAATGACAAGATCGAGAAACCATTAACACCAGTGTCTCCTCCTCCCAAGCTTGAAAGGAAAAATTCCCTTGAGGATGAACCAAAAACTTTACTTCAGGAGGAAATGGATAATGCCAGGGTTTGATCACTCTCTTTCTTCTAAATTATTATTATAATTTTAGTCTGATCTTTCTCTTTACTGTTCCAAGATCCAATTAATTTCTTCCATTTTTTTTCTTTATTCTTAAAATTCTCTTTCCAGGAGGCAGCCCTCAAAATCATCAATTCCCACACCAAGGAGGAAGCTCTGAAAATATTCCTGACGGTAATTAAAATGATTTCTTAGATTTGGTAATAATGATTTACTTTTATTTTAGCAGATCATCAGAACTTTTCCTTTTATGGGGTACACCAGATCTATTTACTCTTGTTTTGAGAAGTTTTCTGAATGAAACAGGATCTGTGTAACAAGTACTGTGCTAGTGCTTTTTCCAATTCTTAATTAGTTTCTTAAGATTGTTATGCATCAGAAATTACAATTTTTAAATACCGATCCAATAAACTTTTTTCTGATGAAAAAACGAAATTAAGGTGAAATGTTGGAAGCTAATAATGTGTTCATTGTGTTTTTTTTTTTTTTGGTATTAGGGTTTGGTGCCAGTGGAAACAACCTCAAAGCAGGTGAAAAAGGATGTTGTCGTGTCTGACTGTGATGACTACGAGTGAAACATTGTTCCATTGGAATATGCTATGATGGTGCTGGAGATGTTTAAGGAGTACTTATTTCTGTATTTTCTTTGGTTTAGCGTTGTTGTTATTGTTGTTTAAATTATCAAACAGTTCATTTCCTTCAGTTGAGAATGTTATTTTCCTGTTATTCTGAACTATCTAAATTTAGCATTTGACCTCTTTGGTTTTGCTTCATGATCTCTATTGCAATCTTAGATTAAAATTTACTGAGTTCTTCTTCACCAAGCATTAAAGGCTCTTCAATTGTTGATAATATCATAAATGCAGTAAATTCTTCTATGCAGTTTTTTTTATGCAGTTAATGCAGTAGTATTCCAATTGAAAGTCAAATTTCAAAAATTTATATATTATTATCATTCCCAAGGGAGTGTAAAATTGCATTAAATAAGGTTTGTGATGAATACAGTGAAAACTAAATCATGAATGTGAATATTTGTGGAAAAAGAAATAATAACTTTTTCACTTTTTATATATATAACAATATATTAGAATTGTTATATATGTGATTAGAAGCGACTAGATTTCTTGGAAGTCACTAGTTTTTGATATATAGAAGAAGCACATCTCTTCCAGGATAGATTGGAATAGTTTGTAATACAAAACTTAATTTATAAGCAATTTAAACTTTTAATTTGTATTTTTAAGTTTCCATGTCAAAAAATAATTATCTTTATAATCCTTTGAAAATATAATTTCTAATAGTATAATGAAAAGATGTTATACAGAAGGATAAGTTAGCCTTACAATTACTAATGAAAATATGAATTATTTATTAAGATAATTAGATTGAAAGTAAATAAAATATGACAAAAATTATCTCTTACAAATATTTTGAAACAAATTGATTATTCTTCATTGTCTCATTACATTTACATTATTTTTATATGTGTTTGTTTTTAAACCCTATTCTGAAATTAGTTAGGTTCTTATTCATTTTAATTAAATTTAAAGTATGCTATTTTGTTTTTCAATGTGAGGTGTATCTTTAGAGAGATTTTTGAGTAAGCCAATTATATATATATATATATATATATATATATATATTTTATTTTATTTTTTTAAACTTTTAAAAGTATTCAGTGTAGCTCCATAACATACTTCTTATCTCATTCTGAGATTAAATCCTTTATAACAATCATTGTTGTCTATCTTGGAGAAGACTACAAGGATAACAAATTTGGATGATCCTTTGTTAAAAAAATGATTTGTCATTATAATTGTTAAATTATTGAACATTAGGTTGATTAAGTGGATTTTCCCAAATGTTCTAAAGAAAAAAATAAACTCAAAATTAAAAATAATTTACATATAAGTTAATTGGTAAAAATTTTCTTATATAGTTTTTTAAAAATTCTATTTTAAACGTGTGAATAAAACACATTTTAATCTAAAAAAAGTACGTTTTTTATGTTCTGTGCATGATTGGTGATGATTAGATAGTTCACCATGAACATAACAGAACTATATTTGATAATATTTATATTGAGATTGAAATTAAGTCATATTCATTTTAAAGATTATTTGATGAGGTTTTAATTGACTTTTTTTTTTTGAGTTTTATAATGTCACTTTACTTCTACATCCTTTACAATATTTTTACTTTACATAAGATATAAGATATAATGCACTGTTTTGTAATATGAATTTTTATTTCAAAAATTTAATGTTGGTTAGAGATATTGTTTAGCTGAATAACTCAAAACGAGAGTTATCTTATGTAATCCTATTGCTTAAAATGTATTAGCGTGAAGGTTGATAGAAATATAATGTAAGTGATATATTATTACAATATTTGCTGTAATACAATGTTTAGAATATTCCAAATATCTATTTATAATATAACTCCCACAAATTTTAAGACATTTTTACAATTTTTTTATAAGAATCACATTTTAATTAATTTTTATTTAATAACTGACAGAAACTGTATTATTTTACTTTTATGATCAAAGGTATTGAAATTTCTACTACTATGCTAGTATAGTGTAATGATAAAGTCTTAAAACTTAACTTGAGTATGACTCTTACAATGAAGATGTGTTTTAACTTAAAATTATAGTATAGTAAATTAAAATTAAGAAAGAAAAGCAAATAGTAAGTACTTGAGTGAGTATTAGATTCAAAAGATTAAGAGCATTTTCATTATTAGATTCAAAAGATTAAGAGCATTTTCATTACCATTCTAACTGTTTTAGTTTAATTTTATTAAATTTTACTATGTTACATCAGTTTTAAAAGTTTTTTTCTTTTTGTGTTTTATCCTAATAAGTAAATTTTTAAAGCACATTTTTTATTAATATTTGATTTAGTTATCAAGTACTCTTACAGAACATATGTTCATGCAGAATTCAAAACTGAAAATCATAATTAATAATATTAAAAAACATTTAATGTAAGAATGATTAATTAGTTTTCTTAATTTTATTATTTGAAAGCAAAAGGCCAAATACATCATTAAAGTAAGAGCAATTAACTTTTAATGTTTGGCATGATGATAGCGTGAAGAGAAAGTAATTATATATAAAACGGACAAAACATAATTTGTCAGATGAAAGGTGCTGAAGTTTGTTTGGCTGTGTCAGATGGGAATTTGGCTTACATTAGCATAACCCTTCCAGAAAATAAAATAAATTGGTATCGGATTACACAATTTCTGTGTGTAAAATACAAATTGGTGGACCTGCAAAAGTTAAATATATTTATTTATTTTTATTTAAACATACTGACCTGGCTAGGTATAAGCACAGGATTACATGCAGGTACAGTTCAACATGAGCAACGCTGGTTCGTCTGCTACAGTTATCAGTTATCTGATATTCAGGGTGCCAAAAGAAGATACTCAGAAGACAAAGTACACCATCAATGACGGTTACTCTTCACCTTACTAGATGACAGTGTTTCTTTGTTTTCCTAGGGTCTCCCCTCTTTACACCTCACCGCTTCACGCGTTATTTCTTGTTTTTTATGCAATTAATAATTCATTCAATGCTTTCAATCATAATTATTATTTTCCTTTTTTATTTTATTTTCTTCTTAGACATATAGGCTGATAGCATAGCTTATTTTTACAAGCCATAGCTTTAACGTTACTATTTTTTGAAACCCGGGACATCGTGAAACCGCTATTCATGTGTGTCGATTCCACTGGAAATTGTTGAAGTCTGATAAAGTCATCTGCTGTAACGAATGTGTGTTTTTAAACTGAACTGAAGCTGGCCAAACTATATATATATATATATTTAACTCGTCCTAGTTCTTATATATACTTCATTGTTTGTATCATTGTTGTCAAAATTTTCTTCTTCAAACATTTTCTTTAAAGAAATTCATCAATGGTATTAGACAGACGACCAGCAAGGTTTAAAAAGCCAGATTTCATGCAGGTCAAGCCAATTAGTCAAGAAAAGCTGGATGTGTTAAGGGTAAGGATGTAAAATAAAATAGTTTGATATATTTTTTCTTGTTTATGATCTATATATAAATTCATACTTTTTTTTTTTTCATGATGATCCATAGGCTGCTGCTGCTCGTGTTTATGTTAACGAGCAAAGTGCTGAAAAATTCTCGGTAAGTGTTCAATAAGTAAAAAGTGAAATGCTTTTGATTGGAGAAACTTCAACTTAAAGTACTGAAAAATTTTATTTTTATTTTTATTAATATGTGATTTCAGGGAGCGAATAGGGTAGGTGTTCCTGAATCCGAAAACGTGAGGGAGGAAGCAGATAATGACAATGGAGTGCAACTGCTCGCAGCAGTTGCCTCTGGACTGAAGAGGACCGTTGATAGAAAAAGTGGAACAAGGTGTGATAAAAATATATCCTGATATGTCAAGGTGATGATGATCTTGTCAAATAAAATAAAATCAATTAGTGTTAGAGGGAATGCTCAATGTTAAACATAGGGTGTGATTGATATATATATATATATATATATATATATATATATATATATATATGTCTGGTAGAGGGATTCTGTATATTTTAGCCTTGCTGTGGATTAATATTTCAAATTTTCTCTTTCTCAACTTGTTTCTTTCCTTCTTAATATTTTCTTGGTGGTTAGATCATTCAAAGTTATTCATGAGTTGTTTTGATCAAACAACATTTATTATATTGCAGTTATGTTTTGTTCCATAAATAAATCTAATGATTTAAATATTGTTGTTTTTTTTTTTATCATTTCTTAAGAGAAAAAGAGGGAGAAGATAGAAAAAATTATATCTTACATGTTTTGTTAAATGATCTGTATTATTAATTGATCTCATCATTACTGTTCCAGTTCTTAAATTAGTATACAGCTATGTACATATATGTACAATATTATAAATACTCTATCAGTCTGTAATTAACTAATATACAAACTTTAGAAGCTGCCAATAATTTGTTATAATATAAATGATCTACTTAACAGTTAAAGTTATAAAATTTATTTAAATTTGAAAAGTAAATACTGCTGTAACTGAAATAACAATTATAAAAAGTATTGAGATTGAATTGACTTATTGTTTTCTACTATTTTCTTTTTGATTAAATATATATTCATTTAGTTATTCAATACCATTGAAAGTTTAAGATCCTTCTAAATCTCAAATCTATTAAAGTCTAAAGATTTAATTATAACATCTGAATCTTAAAATCATCATAATAAATTTTTTACTTTAAAATCAAAATGTTTCTTCTCTTCTGTTTTTTCATTCTTTTCAAATGTTATTGTTCTTTTTATTGATTGACTGGTTTCTCTTAAATATTGTTACTTATAAGAAAAATCATTCTAAATCTTAGAACAATTGTAATTAGAATTTAAAAGAACTGAAGTTACTAAATAGCCCATACCAACCTAAATTTCATTAATTTTTTTACCTAACATTATTTTTTCAATTATATTTCTATAATATGAAACAGTTTATTGAACTGGCCATTTGTTAGAATTGACCACCATTATGTTTCCAGGTTTGTAAGGTTGACGGGAGGTTCTACAACTTATAATTTAATGTATTCCTTTTAAAAAATTAATATTGAGTCTTAATTAGACTTATATGAATAAAATTATTGATTGAGATTGTTTCAACTTTAAAATCTAATTGTATATATTCTATTATCCATGTTTGCGGTTAGGTGAACTTTCAAGATTTTGATTATACATTGTAACATTTTAATTCTAGATTGGCTTGATGGAAGTTCTAATAAGGTAGATTTCTGTGTCTCAATCTATGTTATCCTTATGCTTATACTCTATATATTGGTTTTTGGACTGAATTGTTCCCAATATCCTACATTTGAGAATATATAGAATTAAAGTAAAATATTAATAAAGTAATTATCAATAATAAAAAAAATATTATAATAAAGTAAACTACACCGAGAGACATGCAACAAAAACTTTGTTTCGCTTAAAATATTATTGGTGGGAACAGATCTAATAAAGACAACGCTAAAAACATAGCTACAGAAGATGAACAGGGAAAATAAATAAATAAATAATATTTTCAAAATGTGCTATCTACCACTAAAGTTTGTGTATGCTTTTTTTTTTCTTGATTAATTACAAATTAAATGTTTAGTAAGTAATCTCTCATCCACTATTACAATGTTACAAGATATTTAGTTGACAATATATATAAAAGACATTGTAAGAACAAAACATATATTTTTTAATCAAATTGGTATATGTATTATTAATCCATAGAACACCTTATCTTTTGTTAGTTATTCACTAAAAGTGCACAACATTATTTCTTAGATGGTTAAGGGATTTAACCCTACATTAGTTTACATTGATACTGCTTTATATACTCATATTTTGTATGTATATTTGATAATAGCTATGATGAAATTTATTTCAGAAGAAAATAAAAAAAAATAATGGAAGAAACACTTATAAAAATGAAATTATACTGGTTTGAATTAAAACTAGTTTATGAGATAGAAGCTTCCGCCATTAAGGAAGGGAAAGGAAAATTGGTATGTTTGAGAGATAAAAAATGTTAAGATAAGCAAAGTTTAGCACCAATTTATAAAGGTTGAAAATCAAGGTAGAAAGTCTGAGCAACAAAAAAGAGGATCTAAATATATAATAAATGTTTAGACATGAGAAAAGAGATATGAAAATAAATAAATATGATAGAGAACTTAAAGAGGAAAAATAAGATATACAATTAATTTTCTTTTTTCATTTAAAGGTATGAATTTTAATAACAATGTAACTGAGATTATATTAATTATCTATTAATATATATAATTTTTCAAATGTTAGTTATTTATTTTCTAATCTTATCTATCACTTGTTATTTCTCATTATTTATTTTATTTCTGATTAATTAAAACTTTTTCTAACTATATCTCTATGGTTGCTCTTGGCATTTCTTAATTTACAGAAAAATAAACATTTCTTCCTCCAACACAGAGACAACATAGTAAGAAGCTTTTGTACTCCAGTACTATGGCATGCAACAGACGTCTGCCTCCATCTCCTCTAGGAAGGAACAGTTCTCTTCCCCAACCTCACCATAGGGAAGAAAATCGTCACACAAGGGTAAATGCATAAGCTAATTGATCCCATTTTTAATTTCTAAAAAATCATTGCTGCTTGCATCTTAACTTTTGTAATTGCATGCTTCTAATTCAGTATAAGTCTCTTTTATTGACTCATTTGAAATTAATCTACACAAATAGAATCTTACTGACACTGATTATTTTTGAACAGTGTATTTGTCATGTGTATCTATTTTTTTGCTATTCATCTGGAGATGTTTATTATATTATGGCAAATCTTTGTTTCCGTAAGAGTCACAGCAGAATTTAATTAATTAACAGAGAGATATGACCAAGTTTTCCCTTTTCCCCCATTTTGGTAAGAAATTTTAGCTTGTAATTGTTCATGGTTGTTGCAGGAAGAAAAACCTTCTGAGGCAAAAATTGAGAACCCAGACAAAGCACGTGGTACTGATGGTGGAGTCAATAAGAGAAAGACAATGTGAGTAGCAGTATTTGCATCAGTCTAATGGAGTTTGTTTAGCAGATTTCTGTTAAGAAGCTACTTTTGTGCCAATTGAGTTTTGGTTTTCGATTAAGAAAATGTAATGCGTGTTAGGAAAATCCTAATCCCTGAATCGATGAATAAGTACTGCTAATGAAGTATAATCTTTAATGAGACAGTTGATGAATTTTATAAATTTGGGAACATACAAAGACTGATTTATCTCATCTTTAGATTCACTAAAATTAATTTTATAAACATTTACTGAAGAGAGAAATTCATTAATGTATTGAGCAGACGACGACCGAGGTCTAAAAGGCCATATTTATTGCAGACCAAACCTTGGCAAGAAAAAATGAAAGTGTTAAGGGTAAGGGTATGAATTATGACAAAGTTTCTTGAATTGATTTCTTTCATTAATTATGATATTTAAATTGGTACTTCTTTTTTCTTGTCCCTGATAATTCACAGGCTGCTGCTGCCTGTGTTTATATAAACAAGCAAACTCCTGAGAAAAATTCATGTGTAAGTGTTTCACAACTAAATATAACAGGCTTTGTTCTTGATTGGAAAAGTTTAAGTTAAAGTAGTGGTTTCAGGAAGAGAATGCAGGTGCTACTTCTGGATGTGCAAATGCGAAGAACTTTGAAACAGATTGTGACAACATTGGAGTTCATCTTCTGGCAGAAGTTGCCACTGGAATGAGTTTGGGGGTGGAAGAAAAAGAAGAACGTGGTATGAAAAAAAGCAAACTCAGAGATCTCTGTGATTTTTGAGAATTATGAGAACAATCTGCAGAACAATGCTTGCTACAGTACTCAATGTTCTCTAATAGTTTAGACCTCTTAGTCCTATAGCTAGGATGAAAGCAATAAAGAAAGAGGTGAAAAAAAAATTATATATATGATTTGCATATGTACTGAACAATCTTTTCATATTTATACAAATAAATAATTCTATGTATCTTATAATTCTCAATCTTACTAACATAACAAACCACTTCTTAGAAATGAGAATTTATGTGGATAATTTATTTCTCACCTTACCTTTTGTTATTAGGCAACATTCTTCTCTGTCTTGAGACAAAGGTTTCCTAACATTCTAAGTGGGTCAGATACCACTGTTTAAAGTGAAACAACTTCCCCACCAGTTAATCTATACATGCAGTGGCAATAAAATTTTTAATATAATAATTAGCTATAAAAAATATTAATAAAACAATTATTGACGAATATAACAAACTTATGTCATTATTGAAAACACTCTTTGTGTAACAGTGGACCATTCAGATACAACTTAAACTTTATTTTGTGAGTGTGTTTTTTAACTTTCAATATAGATTTTTTTTTTATCAAGAAAAAAAAACTTTAAAAAATTTTCAAAACACTTTTCTAGTTTTGTGTTCAAACATACTCAGCCACATGAAAAACAGACTAGGTTTTTCTAAGAGAAAAAAAGAAAAAAAAGGTATCTGACATGTATTCTTTCACTGTATACTTGCGTAGCTATCAGTGTGGATTTTGGACTGGCGTAGTCTTTCTTGTTAACACAACCAAGCTAATATATATCTTTATTGGCTAAGTGAACATTTTTGAAAACATGAAATTGCTGTACAGTACAGCATGAGATGGATAGGGTTTGATGCTTTTTCAAAGTTCAGCTCTTAGACTTGTATGCATAGCATTTGATGATTTGTTGTTTTTGTGGCCATTCATATTTATTTTTTCTATATTTGTCTTCTACAGCACCTGCAGGTTGATGCTTTTTCTGTGTCTTTTTAAATCTATTCAGTCATCTTTACTTTTAAGTACACATTATGCTTAAACCAAAGACAATTTTATTTATTATAAAATCTTCCCTTATCCAAAAAATGTGTAACAATGACTTTCTTCTGTAATGATATCTTTTTACTCACAAAACTGTATCCTAGATCCTTTACAATCTTCCTTACCAAAAATGTTTATCATTTGTAATTTCCTTGACCTACTGATAGTAAGTTATCAAGTTACTATGCTAGATAAATATATCTATAAGTTATTTTAATTGACCATATAAAAGGCATTATTGCCAGAAACTTGAACTTGATGTATAAATGTTCTTTTTCTATAAAATGGTAATTTATATAACATAATATTATATCAAACATCTTACATCTAACTGCACATAAACTTTTCTTAAAATATAGTGGGTGAAAATTTTTATATGCATTTATCTCTGAATATAATATAATAATCAAATATAAAAAAAAAGTTAATTTATAAAATCTTTTTCTTGATTCTCCAAGATTAACTTTTTAAAAGTAGCTTATTAAAAGTTAATTTATTTTACTGATAACTTTAACTTCTTAAACATGTTCAGTTAATAAGTTTAACTCTGCTCTGATTTGCACTAATTCATCAGCTTATTTTACATAAACATTATATATACACTTCAAACTTCTGTCATAAAAAATGTAATTGAAAGTAACAGTAATGAAATCTATCTTATATTGGAAAAGGATAAAATAGAGGAATGGAAGAGAAATTTACAGCATAAAATAATGGTTTGTATGTGGTCTGATATAAAATCATAGAAAGCTTCCCTCATTAAGGATAACACTGATGCAAAAGTTGAATGCAAAGATGAATAAAAGAAGATGCTATGAATACCAAGAATATGTGTTTCAACAAAGGCAAGAGAATTTGAAAAAAAGAAATAGAGAAATAAAGAGGAAAGAGAAAAGGAAGTTACTTTTTAAACTTATTTTAAAAAATTAATGACAATGTTACACGTGTTAGGGCTTTCTCTGTCTCTAGTTAACAGTAACAAATTTGAATCTACAATTTCATAAATATTTTTAAGTTTTTATTTTTTTTTCTTTTTCTTAATGGGTATATTAACCCTAAAAGAAATACTCAAATAATCCAAGACCACCGCCTCACAATAATTCAAACTTTTTTTTACCTAATATTTATTTATTTTAAAAATTTATAAAAATAAATATTAAATCGGTTGTCCCATATAGGTTAAATTGGATCCTATGCATCATAATCACCTAACATTTCTTTTAAAGAATGGACCAGATGATGTTGACAATTATTCTTGTAATTTTTTTGGGTAAGAAAACTTTTTATTCTACATTACTATAAGCTTCTTATCACTCCCCTATTTATGATTCTCCTCTTACATATTTATTATAAATAAGAAGCAAACACGTATTTTACTTCCAACACACCTCTTGCAAAGCCCTCTACTATGGCATGCAATCATCCCCCTCCTCCTCCTCTTCAAAGACAACCTCTTCCTACTGTGCCTGAAACTCCAGATATCGAAGAGAGACATCTCAAAAGGGTAGATGAATATTTTCATTTTTAAAAGTTTCTGATTTTGTTTTGGCTTCTAAAATTTTATGTAATTGCATGCATTTGAGTAAGTCATGTTATATCTGATTCCAGCTATATATACACTCTTCTCTGTACTAACTTCATGTTAATTTCTCTGCACAGGATGTTACTGAGACTGATGTTGAACCAAAATTCAATTTTCCTGCCGTCAATGTAAGTTTCCACCTTGGTCTGTCTATCTCTGTAGCCGTATCTATATTTTCATGACTCATTTTTAGAATTTTTTTATATATTTAGGTTGATAAAGAGGAAAAGACTCTTAATGTTGCTGCTGTAAGTGTTCTTCTGAGGAATAACTTTATTTTTTTTTGTTAAGAGTGACGACAGAATCTAATTAAGAATTTTGGCTTTTTCCCCTTTAGTAAAAACTTTGACATGCTTTTTCTCGATTTTTGCAGGAAATGAAGAAGCCTGCTGAAGTTATAAAGGTGAATCCAAGGAAGCGCAAGGCAGTGGGAGAAGGTCGATGAGGTATAAGAAGGAGGAAAAGATGAGTAGCAGTGTACACCATATTTATAATAATTAGTGTTATGGACATGCATTAGCATGTTAAATAGCTGTAAATTACCATTAAATAAATGCTACTCTTGTTTCGATTCAGGACCTTGCCGATCTAGTTTCAATTTCTTTTCAAATGAATCAATTTTCTGTTAAGAAAATTCTAAAACCAGTATTATAATAATCAAAAGTTACAAGTACTGTTCATCTACTGTGTGTGTTTCATGTCAGATAAATACAATCAGAGAGGGATATTGGAGGATTTGTTCCAAGACACATTGGATTTTTGACAAATTTAAACTATTTTCACTTTTTTTTATGGATACTTAAGAGTAAATGATGACAAAGTGCAGAGGATTAAGAACAGCTGAGCTGTTATGTAAGGGAAACACTATTCTAAACTTTCCATGACCTGTGGTAATGTTTGTTAGAAAACCAATTTAGTAAATTGCATATGAAGGATACTTTTCTTCAAATATATTTATATTTGAAACTTCTAGATCTAACTTTTTCTTGAGGAAGTGATATTTCAGATTACCCTTGTCTCAAATAGTGTGAAATCTGTTCATACCAATCAGCGAGCGATGTAGTAAGTCAGAATAACTATCAAAAGTCTTGAGCCAAGTCTAATCAAGATCTGACTTGTTTATAAAAGTCACATTGAAAAGCCTTTTAAAAAACATATTAAATTTAAGCTTTTGAGAACATTAAACCATCCTATCTCTCAATCTCTGTGTGTACCTCTCTTTCACTTCTACAATAAAAGTTTCTAGTGATATGTTGTGTTTTTGGAATGTTAAAAGAGGCCAAAACTTGCACAAAGTGCATTTATGCAGGTTTCAAGATCCTTGAATAACATACTTTGTATTTGGATCAAAGATAAAGTTTCCTTATTACATTTACAAAACTTCTATTTAACATCGAAATACCACTGGTAAATACATGAAAATACTGCAGGTGAAAACGGAAATATTATAGATTGTCTATCACTTTTTTCTTAATCTAGTTCACTCCTTGTGAAAGGAGAAGGATATATCATTGAATATAGTGAATATGTACTCATTGTGCAAGTTAAATGGGAAGAGAAAAATGTCAGAAGAGCTAAATCAAATCAAAATAGGGAAGAGTATTAAAGTATGCATGCTAGGCGAGTTCAACATTGTGAGAAATTCCGAGGAGACAAAAGCTACCAGTATAGTTGGAAATAGAAGGTTCTAAGAGTTCATTATACACAAATGATTAATATATCTTTAATAAGTCCAAACTATACATGGAATAAAATGAATGAATCTACCAAAAGTAGACTAGATAGGATATTTCTTTCAGTTATATTAATAAAAGAAAATTGCAGTTTTAAAAAAAATGAATGAATGTTTGTAACTTTTATTAGAAAAGTTGCATTTAGAGTAATGATTTATGCTAAATTTCTTATGTGCTTTTATTTAAATTTTTAGTTTTATTTGTAATTTTTCTTATTGAGTGATTCTCAAGGGTGAAGTCAACATTATTGATATATGTGATAGGGTCTATCTTGATCGATGTGATGTTAGTGATTAATTATCCTTAAATATTAGTGATGAGTTATACAGAATAATGATGTGAAAGTTGCTCACAATGAATATGATATACAAGGTGGAAGGAGTTGATGAGAAAAAAAAAATTGTCGTCGTTAATGAGTATGTGTAGATCACTAGTGAAAATAACAATTCAAGTGGATCTATTGGTAATGTGTGTCAAATGTTTGCTCCTGAACATGTGAGACTTTAGGTGAAGGAGGACCAAAAGAAAAATATTATAAAAATGAAAAATTGATTTGAAAGGTAATACTACAACTAAATAAGTATTAAGAATTAAGTTTTAAGCCTAACTCAATCCTTGGAAATATATAGAAATGTCCAAGAAAGAATAGATATCGCTAGGATAAACTCTAACTATGGCTCTGATATTATATTAAGAAGTGAGTTTTAAGTCTAATTCAACCCTACAAAATCGGCTTGTAAGGTAAAATTTGCACTTCACTTATATATTATAAATATTGACTTTATCTCTAGTCGATGTGGAACTTTCAACAATAAATCTCTTAGGTGTATGGAGAACTTGGATAGTTATGTGTCATTGGAGGGTTTGTAATCTTTTAAGATAAATTGTTTGAGAACATTTGCAATATTTATCAATCTAACTGTATGATGGTTTATACCTTTTGCTAGAAAAATGCATCAGAAAATTTGCAGTTTTTGTTAGCAAAATTGCATCTTAAGTAATAATACTTTTATTTGTGGGTGTGCTTTTGTTTAAAGAGATTATTTTCCTATCATTAACACAAAAAACACTTTTTACGTATGTCATTTTAGGTTTTTTATGTCTGTTATGATTCAGACGTAATTGCGTAAGACATAAATTTACTTATTATTGCATTTATAACAAATATAAATTATTTTATGTCTATTACAACAACAACATATGTAAATTTTTTATATTTTTTTTTCTCATATCTGCACCAAATTTCTTCTTCTGTGTCTCTTTAGCCAGTTTTTCTTCTCCTTCTTCTTCATTTAATAGACCTAAAATTACATAAACATAAAGCACCCAACAAATATAAAATTAATCAAAGATTTAATATAAACCAAAATTTATAAAACTTACATTCAAGACAAACAAGGAAGACATGCAAAACTATGACTCCGTCCTTCAAAAAACAGTTACACACCTACATTATAGGGTTAGAGGAAGCCAAAATAACCTTAATGCATAAAAATATTTGGAGCGGAAGAACTTTCTCAAAACTCCACACACAAAACTGCCTCACAACACACCTTTTAGTCACAAATGGAAGTCCTAACACTTACACAAAGTTTGTTGCCGTGAATAGTGTTGTTTGCACAAGGAAGAAAGTGCAAACTGGTTCGTAGGATAGATTTTAAAGAGTTTTACGTCTGACCTATAAATATCAGATGTAAATTTTAAAATTTACATTTGAACTATGTAAGTCAGACGTAAATTTATCTTTGGCGAATGAGTAACATACATAAGTTTACTTGTGATCTATAAGTGTCAAAGATAAATTTACGTACGACCATTGAGTAATAAATGTAAATTTATGTTTGACATGTACATGTTAGACATAAATTTTGACCACTTAATCAACAAATGATTACGATGGTTATATTTGGGAACAATGGACTGCATACATAGTAGTTGGGTGTGGTTTGACCACTATAAAAGATATTAAACATGTTAAAGGTTTTGAATAGATGAATTTTTAAAAGTGTTGACCATGCTAAAAGATTATTAGTAAGATAAGTAACCTAAACAAGTTAAAAGAGAAATTGAGGCCAAGAGGTTGAAGTTGAATGGTCGATCGAATGGTTGAGGCCAAATGACTAAGTTCTAATGGTTGAGCCAAAATTTCAAGACTGAAAAATTGATAGAGAAATTGAGATCGAGATATTGAGGCCAAAAGGTTAAGACCGAATGGTAGAGGAGGAAAGGTTGAGGTCGAAATGGTTGAGACCAAATGGTTGAGGTCGAATGATTGTGGCTGAATGGTTGAGGCCGAATGATTGAGGCCGAAAGGTTGAGGCCAAATGATTGAGGCCAAAATATTAAGGCCAAATTATTAAGACTAAATGGTTGAGGCTGAATGGTTGTGGCTGAATGGTTGTGGCTGAATGGTTGAGGCTGAATGGTTGAGGCCAAAAGGTTGAGGCTAGATGGTTGAGGCCAAAAGGTTGAGGCCAAAAGGTTAAGGTCGAATGGTTGAGGTCGAATGGTTGAGGCTAATGATTGAGACTGAATGGTTGAGTCGAATGGTTTTGGTCAAATGGTTGAGGTCAAATGGCCGAGCTAAAATGTCAAGAATGAAAAGTCAATAGAAAAATCGGGGCTGAGAGGTTGAAGTCGAATGGTTGAGGTATGGTTGAGCTGAATAGTTGAGATAAAATGACCAATTGAATGGTTGAGGCCAAAAGGTTAAGGCTGAAATGGTTGAGATAGAGTGGTTAAGGCTAAATAGCCAAGCTGAATGATTGAGGCTGAAAGGTTGAGGCCGATTGGTTGAGACCGAATGGTTGAGGCCGAATGACCGAATAAAATGTCAAGACTGAAAAGTCGACAGAAAAATCGAGGCCGAGAGGTTAAGGCCGAATGACCAATCGAATGCTTGTGGCCGATTGAATGCTTAAGGTCGACCAACTGACCGAATGGTTGATATGTTGTTCGATAATGTCTTCCACTACTATATTGTTTGTCATGTTCCTTGTGATTACCATTTGATTAAAAGAAATGCTTATTCGATCCTAAGGTAGAGGCCAAAATGTTTCAGTATAAGCCAGTTGAATACTACCAATTCCTGGACAACGTTGTCTTACATTGCTCTTGTCTCTTGTCCTTTCGGTCTTTAAGGTCTCTTGTTCATCCAACACCTCTAAAATGTTACCTAGAGAAGATATTCTAATGTTAAAGTCAGTGGATAACCAATAAAAAAGGTATATATTAAATGTAGTGATGCATGTGTGTACGTACAATCATATCTTAGATCTTTATTTATAATAGACGTTATGAGCTTTTATCTTTTTGCTGGCTTAATTACAATCTAATCACATCTTAATAATTAGTTCATTTATTTGTAGTTATCATTGACTAAGTGTTAATTTGACTTTTATTTTGCAACCAGTCGATTAGGATGATCGACCCAAAGGTAATCTGTGCGAGGTGATCAACCCAAGAATGATCAATCCAAAATGATCGGTCCAAAGATAATAAGGGTAATCAATCCAAAGTGATTGGTCCAAGAATGATCGGTCCATGATCTACCTAAAAACGATCCGTTTGTTCATATTTTCAATCAGCCTAACTTGAAAACAAATATTTATAAGATACCCAATTATATTTTGAATTCCCTCCCCTACACGTAGAACTAGCCACCCAAAAATATTTCACATGCCAAGTGGTTTGAACTCTTACTTCAACTAGACACGTACACTATTTAGTATGAACTATGCGTAAGTACACCCACTTTGACTCATGCAGCAGAACCGATCCCAAACTAATAAAGAAGACATAAGCCTATTTATAATTCCTGGACCCCCACCAGTGATGTTTTCAATTTTGTATCACACAACGCTGTTTTAGCACCGTATATATGCAGAAATTTCCTTCTGCTGCCTAATCCAGTTTTCTCCTTTGCTTTTGTGCTAGTTATAATTCTTTGAACTTGTAAATCCTGATTTCATTCTTACTACTCTAAGAAATCTTTTTACGAATGAAATTGTCTTCTGATGGTTTTCAGCAAGAATTTTGCTGTTTGTTTCTCCGTCAGTGATGCATTTCCTGGACTGCATCGATTTTTTCTTTTGTTTCTACGCTGTTCTTTTAATAAATTATACTTTATTTGTTAAATTAAAAATCTTATTGAGTTGATTAAATCTATAAATTCTTTATAAATTTATAAATCATTTAATACATCAGTGAATTATATATATAAGATTCCGTCTTTGAGTTTAGAGCTCACAAGGCAAGGAAATCATAGGAGGGCTATATACAAAACACAAGCAGCAACAATTTCAGAAAATCTAACTTCTGGTAAAACGATTCTATTTTAAAAGAAGTCAACTCCACTGGACGGAGGAAATAAGAGGAATAGAAAAAACTCAACTTGCATATCAATATCAATGTTTTACCTATATATTTTTGCACACGCATTTTCCTTCTCTATATATGTATGTAATCGTAAGTTATATCCCTTTAATATTTTGTAAACAACATCTTCATTTGTTTCTAATATCCAAGGCACAATGTCGTAATTCCTAAATGCCTGAGCTACCAATATAGAGTTTGTTTCAATTCAAAGATAGAACCAACCTCTTTTTAAGATCTGATTCAATGGCAAGGATGGTTTTCCATCAGTTCAACTCTAAAGGCAAACGCATTACCAGTAAGCGATGAAGCCTCCTATGTATTCGCCACTGTTACGACGGTAAATGGCAGCAGAAGCAAAACGGTCCAGGTGCTCCTCTTGCATCAATGTTACATTTAGTCATCCCCACTAGTAGTAAATGCTTTAAGATTGTAAATTCTCGTATGTTGTTTCCCATAATCCCTAGGATAGATTACCTGCCATAGAGCAACTAGTTTCCATAGTAGTCAGAGCATAGTCAAACAAAATTGGCTTATCACGTCTAACACTGTTGCCCATCTTCCTAATCATCGACATAATGTTTATGCATGTTGCCCTCTTGGTAACATTCTCCACAGAAGTACAAATAAAGTTAAAGAAACGTCTTAACCAGTTAGTACTTTAAAATTGTGAAATGAATAATTGATGTGATAGAGAGAATGTGAGACAATAGAATCTGGAAGAGCAGTAGTTAGAAGAAGAAGTGTATTTTGTAATTGTACTAGTTGTGATAGACATTTTCTTACATCAAATAGTAGATTACACGAATATTTATAAACTCAAATTATTTTAGAAAATGTTATGTGAAATGTTTTATATTTTTACAGACGCATGGATTTTTTTCTCATTTTATATAGTCTCACCCAAATCGTGTTCAACCCCTTTCACACGGGGCTTTTGAAGCTAGGACTTAAAAAAAAAACTCCAATTGAATGGCCAAAATAATATAACTTACTTTTAGAAGAGTCAAGATCAACCTTTGGATCAAGGATATGGATGACAAAAATATCACTAATGAAAAATGCTATTTAACGTCATCTTTTAGATGTCGGTTAAGAATAAGTACGACCTATATTGATGACCGGTGGCATTTTCGTAAATAAGTTGGTCATATAGACGTCAGTTAGAGGTGTTCAGACGTCTATAATATTTTAGACGTCGGGGCAGCTTCTAAGTGACGTCTATATGTCTGACAGGTGGATGAAAAGTCATTTCTTTCAGTCATATAGACGTCAGTTAGTAGGGGCCCCGACGCCTAAAATATTATAGACGTTTGTTATTGGGGGAACCGACGTCTAAACCCTAAACCCAGAAATTTAAAAAGTCACTTTTTCACTCCATTTAGACGTCTGATCCCACCACTCTGACTTCTAAAGCCCTTTAGACGTCTGTTATTTGGGCAACCGACGTCTAAACCCTAAACCCAAAAATTTAAAAAGTCACTTTTTGACTTCATTTAGACGTCTGATCCTGCTACTCCGACTTCTAAAGCCCTTTAGACGTCTGTTATTGGGGGAACCGACGTCTAAACCCTAAACCCAGAAATTTAAAAAGTCACTTTTTGACTCTATTTAAACGTCTGTTATGGTGAGAACCGACTTCTAAAGCCCTTTAGACGTCTGTTATAGGGGAACCGATTTCTAAAAGTCGGCATTAAAACACCGTGATTGCGAGACAACCGTTACGCGCACTCATTGTTCATCATCTTCGTCGCGTTTTCTCTCTATGGGTTACGTTTTTCAGGTTCGTTTTCTCACTTTTGCACCGTTTTAAATTAGTTTTACTCCGACATAACTCTTTGATGCATTATCTTTCATTTGAACCGATTAAAATGCGTTTTCGTTGGGTTTTGCTGTTGTTATCTCGTGTCCTTGGGCGGTGTTCTTTGGCGGCGATTTCTTGCTTTTTGCACTCTCCAATTCCCTCTACTACGTTTTTAAAACCATCCAATAAAAAAAATATACAATACATTCTCTTCAACTAAAATATAAAGTTGTAAAATCGAATCACCATCAGTCAAAAGCAACCTCAGAGACGTCTGACCTGTATGGATCAGACGTCTATATAGACGTCTGACCTATATAGGTCTGACGTCTATAAAGACGTCTGACCTAAATAGTCTAACGTCTCATTAACATTACCTGTACAGACGTCGGACAAAAATCAGACATTAAAAGTCCAATATAACCGACGTTAAACAGCGTTTTTTCACTAGTGTATCTATGTTCATGGTATTTATTATCGATAGATAAATAGAGTATTTTAATATCCGCTTATAAACTAGTTGGATGCGGATATCATATTATCCGTATTTGTATATATCCATTATTCACAAAATATTTAAAATAAAAATTTAATCTATATTTTATTAAGTTAAATTTAATTGAGATTAAAATTAATTTATATTTTATTAGATTAAATTTATATTTATATTTAATTTAATTTATATTATTTTTATATATAGTAATTTTATTTTAAAAATTCTTAAAATATCTTTTTTAAAATATTCTTGGATATACATGATTATAGTAGATTTTAAAACATTCACAAATATTTCTTAAATAGGTATCCGATCAATGATGAGACAGATAGATTTTTTATTATAAAACAAGTAGATATTATTCATATTCAATTGGATGCATTATTATTCCTAATTATAGATCTAAACCACTCTTCTACCCACAACAACCAGCAACTGTGTTTAAAATCAAATTGAAACCTTTAGAAAAAAAAAGTGTAGAAATTAAGTGCAAACCTTGTTAAAATGCTCATGCTGCCTGTTCCCGAGGCCAAACACACCATGATGAAGATTCTTAAGCCACCCTTCTCCTTTCTCATCCCCTATTTAGAGTGACACTCAAAGTCAAAACATAATCCCATGATTTCACTCAAGAATAATGCCACAGGAGCCAATCTCAAACTCACCTCCGTAAATCATTTATAGAACCTTGTCGCATTATCAGTAGAACTTTGAAACTGAGAATAGTAGACTGAGGCACCTAAAAAAACTTAAAATTGTGACATTGTAACAACAATCAGTGGAGTGTTCTGCTTACATCCTTGTTAATGATGCAAGCAAATTGGATTGAAAAAATTGACCCCAAGTACTTATTTTCTCCAATTCGCCATCTAAAAAGATTGAACTAAGTTCCACACTAGATCACTAACCCTTAAAAGAGAATAAGAACCTATATAGCTAAATAACTCAACATGTCTTTAGATTAGGCTATCAAGACTTTGTTAACAAAGATCATATATATGTCAGGATCTGTATAGCTACTAACTAATACAATTTTATGAACACAAATTATTGTCTTTTGGTAACATACCAAACACAATAAAAATCTGTATCAACTACTTAAAACCCCTTTAAACATTGTTAAGTGTAGAGAATATGCAAACAACTAATGTTTAGGACACGCATATATAATTTTAGTTAAAAATAATTAACCCTGGGAGATGTCATTAATGATCTATTTATTTCATCATACAATAGTATTGGACATTACATTCATGGATTATAACTATACATGTCTGTCTTATCAGAAAGAATCTTTAATTATTGCTTCACTCGGATTCAATACTTTCACACATTAAACTCATAAAAAACAACTGAGAAAATTAAAATTCACACATTATATATGGGAGAATAAAAATTATCCAATACTTGAACCATTCATTCTTAATCTACTGATCAGGGTTTACTACTAGTTGAACCTGCAACTGATAATTATGGAACAAACTTTTGAATACAAATGATGTGCAAGATGACTTGATTAATCAACTAAGGAAAACCACAACCAATCTATTGATAAAAAAAATCTTATGTTGCAACTAGAATTAAAGCACTGTCACACAAACGAAAACTGAAATTGTAAACAGAAAGACAATGTCGACATAAGTGACAGAAATTATACAACCAGGACGCAAGTGACATCAGATCAGAAAAAGAAACAAAGGCCAAGGCATGTCGAGATAACAAAATCAGATATCGAATGTATTTTAAACCCCAAAACCCTATTTGAGAAACCCTAAAGCGATACCAAAATTTGAAAACGATGATTTTAATCCCTAAATCCTCATTTAAAAAAAAATAGTGAGCATCTTTGTACAATGAAGTGCAATTGAAAATTAAAAAGGAAAAGAAAAAAGGAAAGAACAATGACTGTCTTTACCTTCTCCACCCCAAGCATCTTTGTACTCCAGCATGTAAGAGTAATTTAATTTAGCTATCAGTTCTATTTGAAACAAAAGAAGAGAAAACATTACTATTTTCTTTTGTCAGAACTAAGAAAGTGAGAAATATTTCCAAAACAATGAACGGAAATCTCCCATAAATGAATCAGTCAAACCATTATTAACCATTATTAACAAGAGTTAAATATATTTTTATTTATTTTAAGTAAAAATTAGAATTAATTTTTTTATTTATAACGGTTTATTAAATTTATTTGATATTTTAAATATATTTCTTAATTAATATTAAACAAAACATGCGTTTGTGTAAACAACAACTTACATGTTATTATAAAATGAATTTTAAATTTAACAAAATTTCATTAAAAAAAATTAAATTTACATTTCTAAATTAAAGACTTAAATTCAATTAAAGTTTAGTAAAATTAATTCTAATTTTTATTTAAAGTTATTTAATTCTTAATAATATTATATTTATAACAAAATTAATTTCAGATTTACTTGACTCACAAAAATGCTATATCACATGATGTTCATAGCATTTGCAAGCATAAAAGTATTTTAATCAGTAGATGACAGTGACGGGTATTGAGTAGCAAAGGCCCTACAACATTTCATTAAATGAAACCACAGCTCGAGTTTACTGATATATTTTAAGTCTGTTTGTGTCTTTGCACAAGTAAAATTACTTCTGGAATTAGCACATACCCAGATGAGCAGTTTATGTGAGCAGATGAAACATAACAAACTGCTACATCATAGATTTAGCAGCGTCTTTGATCTTACAGTAGGTTCTTGTCTGATATTTTATACTCTGAAACCCTGTTTGGACTTCATTGCATGTGTAATTTTTGTTCACGATCTCACATAAGAGAAAAAGTGATATTGCTGCACAATAGGGTACAAGGAAACAAGGTCTGCTTCCTTCCAGTGAGAAGCTCCCTTCGACTGAGTTTTCCTGATAGTGAGACCTTATTGCTGTGTCTCAACTAAAAGAAAATTGGGTGTTCATTGCTAGACATTCAGTGATTTAAATAAGTTACTATATTGGAATAGGAGCATTTTGAAAGATAGGGAACTAACAAATGAGAGGAAGGAAAGCCTTTAATTGTAGTGTAATGTATAGGTTGGGCATGTAGTCCATGTACTTACAGACTCTTCAGGAATCAATGGAGGTTATTCCCTATGATTATAACAAGTGAGGCACCTCACTAGCGTTCAAACTTCAGTGTTGGTAGTGTTCAAACTTGAATAACAGCAGTTCTAACCAACACAATAGAACATGGGGAATTATTTGTACAGTTCTAGCCAACACTACATTTGTAATCAATTTTAGTTAATTTAAAAATTTTGTCCGGAAGGTTGAAATGGGAAAACTATCCTTGTATAGTTCCTTAAACTCCCAAGTTGCTTCATTTGTTCACCATTTTCCATATTATAGAAGTTTTACATTTTAATAAAGTTTAAACATTTTAATGGTCCCTATTTTTGGGGCGTTTTTCCAATTTCATCCCCTTTTTATTAAAACTCTCAATTGGGTCTTCAAAAGAGCCAATTTCAATCAAATTGACCCTTTCCGTTAAAAAAAGTTAACGGCGTGAAGTTTTGGTATAACAGAGTGGATGAGGTGTTAATGTATGTAAACATGGCCTTTGTAGTGTTGAAATGTGGCAATGAAGTGATGAAACGTGGCATTTGACAAGAATTAAAATTTAAAATAGATTCTGAAATTTAATTTAGGGGTTTAGGGTTAAATTAACTTGAATTTGGGATTCAATTTGGACAGATTTTCACTCCAAATTGAATCTCAAATTCAAGTTAATTTAATCCTAAATCCCTAAATCAGATTTCAGAATCTATTTTAAATTTTAATTTTTGTCAAATGTCACGTTTCATCACTTCATTGTGTCACGTTTCAACACTACAAAGGTCACGTTTACATACATTAACATCTGATCCACTCTGCTGTACAAAAATTTCACGGCGTTAACTTTTTTTAACGGAAATTGTCAATTTGATTGAAATTGGCTCTTTTGAAGACCCAATTGAGAGTTTTAATAAAAAGGGGATGAAATTGGAAAAACGCCCCAAAAATAGGGACCATTAAAAGGTTTAAACCTTTTAATAAAATGGTGTGGTGTGAGTTTTAAAATTGTTTACGGAAATATTTTCTATGTAGAGTTTAATAAGACATTTGATATTAAGAATTTTCATAATTACTATAGATTTTTATGAAGGAAATAAATTCGTTGATAAATCCAAATTTATTTATTAACAAATTTTATTAATGATGAAAATTTTCACTCATAATGAATTTTATAAAATAAGTGTTAAATTTCTCTCGAATGTGATAAAAAAGTTTATATAAAAAAAAGAGATGAGTGAGAAAAAGAATAAAGAAGAGAGGGAGGAAGACATCAAGGAGGCCAGAGTTTCTAGGATAGTTGGAGCATAATGATGAGACAAACCATTTTTCATATTATAGAACTTCTACCCTTGAAATGGTGTGGTGAGTTTTAAAATTGTTTTTGGAAATATTTTCTATATAAAGTTTAATAAGGCATTTGATAATTTTTATAATTAATGACGGATTTTTACTGATGAAATAAATTTATTGATAAATCCAAATTTATTTAACAACAAATTTTATCAATAGAATTAAGAATTTAAATTAGTAATGTCAGTTAGATTTATTGATAAATTAAAATTTGTATTAGTAATAAATAATTTCATTGGAAATGTATTCAATGATTCCTTTTGACGATGAATTTCATCGATAAATTGAGCACTAAATTTCTCGTCCAGTCTCATAAAAGTTTTATTATAAAGAGGAGATGAGTGAGAAAAAGAAAAGAATAAAAAGAAAGAAGAGATGGAGGAGGACGACAAGGAGGCCAGAGTTTATGGCAATAGTAGAGGTACAATGACGATGACAATGACAATTTAGAGACAATGGCAATGTGAGACAATGATTCAGAGACACAACAACATGATTGTTAGAGTTAAAATAGGTGGAGAAGGAAGAGGAAAATGAAAAGGAAGAGAAAGAGAAGGAAGAGAGGAATGAAGAAAATGAGCTAACGCAATTCATGCAGCCACCCCAATGGAGATTTGAAAAAAAAAAGAGGAAGAAGAAAATAAATAAATAAAAAGTAGAGGAAGATAAAGAGACTTAGTTATCAATTTTATCAATAAATTTTATCAATGATTAGAATTTGATAATAATTACCGACTAATATTTACTGACGAACATTTAAATATTTATTGACGAAAGACGTTAATAATTATCAATGGTTCGCAAAATTTGTTAGTAAAATTTATTGACGATCACTTTATCAATGAATTTTGTATGGTTGATTATTTATTAGTAAAATCAAAATATCAATGAAATTTTGTTATTACTGATTAATTATGTTTGTATATGTAATTTTCTTGTGAATTTTTTAGTTTTTTTTATATTTTAGTTTTTTTTTTTTGATATATGTATATTAAAAGTACCTTGTCAAAGAAAAATTATTGAAATAATTCCTTCATACACATGATAGGTAACTCACCACCTAGTACGTACATAATTATCAAACAATGAAGATAAAATTGCTAGTTATAGTAGTTGGGCCATTTGCATGACATATTTTAATATGTTCTTGAATGTTATGATTTTTTTTTTATTATTTTCCTATTATCTATCTCATAACCCCTAATTAGAAACGCGAGTTTAGACTAGTCCTAGTCTATAAAACTTAAGTCTGTTTTTGGGTGATTTTCAAAGAAGATTATGATATTTGCACATCCTATTTCTAAGCATTGTTTGTAATTTGCCAAGCTAAAATTTGTTTTACAACAAAAGTGTTAGCATAATTAAGGTATTAAAATATGACACAAAAGCAAACTCAAAGCATTCAATCTAAATAGATCTTTTTGTGACTTCTATAGATAGAAATAAAATCATGCACAAAAGTTTGTTAAATGAAAGAATGTAAAAACACTTTTAAACAAATTTAAGCATGAGAGTAGAATTAATGGATGGTTTGATAGTAGTTCAACCATGGTTCTGATACCATGTTAAGAAATGAGCTTTAAGTCTAATCTAATATCATAAAACCGACTTGTAAAGTGAAATTTATACCCACTTATATATTATAAATTAGTTTTATCTCTAATCGATGTGAGAGTTTCAATATTGCGTATTTTCATTTTTAATTTTTAAATGCTTAGCATACCTACTTGAAAACATAAAAAGAGAAAAAGATACATTTGTAAATCAATAAACAATTCTCTATAGTATCGAATAAACCTTTGGTAAAAACTTTTCAAAGTATTTAAGTTTTAGTTCACCTCTTTCTTGAACTAACTATTTATTTCAATAAGTTAGTCAATAACTGTTTAACAAGTATTAAATTGGTTAATATCATAAAATCTATATATTAGGGTATAGAATAAGTGTTAGGTTGGTCGAGAGGGATAAGGGTCTTCAAGCATGGTAAGATATTTTCGAAATAATTTAATGTGTATTTTATAATGTAAATTTTTTAAAATAAATTTTGGACTTCGAAAAATATTAAAAAAGTACTTTGTGAATCTGCAGCACTGCAGCATAAGAGACAAAGGCACAGCATGAAAGGACTAAGCTATAAGATTCGAAAGAGTAGTAGGATTTGGTGTGGGAACAAGGAGAGTTAATGGAAAGACCCTAAATATACAATAAAAATGGAACTGGAAGATTAATCATTTATAATTTTTATTATAATTTAAATGAGGGTTAAAATGAAGATATTAAATTTTATGGGACGTGGAAGATAAAAAGGGACGTGTAGAAATAAGTAGCCTTCTAAATATTGGATCTACAATAAGCCCAACAAATCAATCCTCGCATACACTTGGGCTGTTTTGCCAGCACATCCAAACATTTTTTTTTACATCCAATTTTGGAAAATAACTCAAAGTTATGATTCTCAGATTTTGAAAATCTATTGAAATATTTTTGTTTTTCAACTGTTTTTAAAATTTGTTAAAAAATATTTTAATGCATTTCAAAATCTGTTAAAGGTTTTTAAATTTTTTTTAATTAATTTTAAAATTTATTAAATTTTTTTTAATGTATTTTAGAATTTATTAAAGAAAAAAAATTTCAACAAATTTTGAAATACGTTGAAAGAAAAATCATTTAAAAAATTTTAAAATTCACTTAAAAAATGATGGAATGTAAGATTTTTTGAATTATAAAAATAATGTAGGAATTTAAAAAAATTTTAGAGGTGTAGAAAGAAATAATTGGAGGTGAAGGATAAATGTCCATACAGATTTGCACAAAGAATAAAACACATACTATAAAGAAAAACTATATTTTAACACTCAAAGAAGTCAGACCCACTTGACAACTTTCAATAGTATATTAATATATATTGGTGTTTTAAGTTAAAAAATAAAAGAAATCTAATTAAAATATTAATATTTTGGATTATGTAATAGATGTATTTTGTTTTGTGGGTGTGAAAGTATCAAATTTGGACTACAAAATGGGTAGTACTACATGCCAAGACAAACAATTCTAACCATAATCGAGAGGAATTGGGTACCATAATAAAGAGGAATAGAGTGACAAACAATCTCAAACTAGAAAAAACAGCTTGAGTAATCAATATCAAATCTTAGAAAGGAACATTGTTGAAGAAGAAAGCACAAACACTACACAAATATCAAGCAACGCTGACAATAGCCGCACCTGACGCTTGCATAAGCTACCGTTTTTATTCTTAAGTTCATGACCTAACTCAGGTTTATCCTAACGCAATAGAGCCAAATTAGAACCATAACTTCTTATAGTAACCCAATACGCCTAAGTTAACGGGAAAAGATGCAACATAATTAAGTTCTCTAGTAACACAAGGGAAATTCCAATTTGAGAGAATCCCACCTAAAATAACTAAGCATATAAAATTTCTCTCTTCTCTTACCTATTATTCTTCAAGAGTCAACATCCATGATTGAAGGAAATACAGAGGGACTCCAAATGTAGCTTTTACTTGGCTAAGGCATTTCTCAAACACTGTTAAGTCCTAAACTATTGAAATCAATTTTGAGATGATTTTAGCGTGAGGAAGCCTCGCCAACTTTAAAGAGTAAAAAGTTATCATAGTATTAGCATCTTCACATTTTCATAAAACTATCTAGTTGAAAATGAAAATCTGCACTTTTATTGTAGGTTATACACTAGGAAAAAGCCATTGACATAAAATCCCTGAGACCAGGGGAAGGAGGTAAACTCTCATACATGCTTGTTTCCGTTCAATATCATCGGCTAAAGGTTGCCTTAGCTTGAAGTAAATTACAACCGTTTATAGAACTAAAATAAGAAAAGACCAAATCATAGAGTTGTTTGCTCTCAGTTGCATTAAAAATGACGTAGCTGACAATGACTATTCTATAAGCCAGATGTGTTCCTTGACGTATCATCCTTGAGTTCCATTTGCATTGGATTGCTTCCCTTGTTGGGGTTTTGCATCTCCCATCTCCATGAATTCTTCCACCGTTTGGGCTTTTTTCCCTGCAGCACCTTTATTGTCTCGGTATATGAAATACAATATCAGTTGCATTGCCCCCAAAGCAGAACCAACACCATTAGGTACCTGAAAAACCTATATTAACAAAAAACTACCTTCTACGGTTAAAGGGTTAAAATTGCAAAGCGACTTACTGCAACAAATGGGTCACGGCCTAGCAGACCGAAGATAAACCAGGAAGTGCCGCAGAGAAACACAAACAGCGACAAGAAGAAGGGCATGAACTCCACGCTCTTGGTTTTGATCACTAGTCTCTGCACATAGTTTTAAATCCACCATTAACACACATCCATACTGAGTCTTGTACTATCTGTATTACGTCGTATTCAGTGTTTGTTTACTAATAATAAAGAAAATATTACTCGGCATGAAAATTTTTGCAAACAAATAACTCCTCATGTGTACATTTTAAATGAAAATGTTGAGTTTACAATTTATTAATGATTGAATATACAAAAAATTATCTTGTTAAATTTTACTTAGTTGGTTTTGAATCAACAACTACTAGTACGATTCAATTTGATGGAAGATTAGCTTACCATAATTGAGAGTGGAGAGCCATACATGATTATGGAAAATATTGCAGCAGCAAAGCCGCAGAAGAGCTTTCTTGAATTGCCGTGAAGGGCAAAAAGGGACACAAAAACAACAGCAGAGAACACAGAGAGCACGAAGGTGAAGAGACCAAGAATTTTAGCCTTCTGCTTTTTGGGGGCCAACACGATGAAGATCAACACGTACACGATCTCAATCAAAGATCCAGTGCCATTCACTGTTGACACTAATATATTGTGGGGAGACACAAAAGGTAGACCATACCTGTGGATTTTAAAAATTACCAACAGACAAAAAAAATTTACTAGGAACAAGCTATCTTGGTTTTAAATTTTAATTGAAGTAGTTTTAATCAATTATAAACTTCACATTAGAACGTGAGTAATAATATGTAAATTAGATTACGAGAAAAACAAAGCAATCGGTTACAAATACAGAACAAAACAACAATATACCATATCGAAGCTAGCAAGATAAGGATATAGTTTTCTACGCAAAGATTTATTGAGCAATTGAAAGCGAAAATTCAACCACTGTTTGAATTCTAGTCCGACAAATTATGGAGCTCTCCAAAAAAACAAAGTTTGTCCCTGTCATTAGCACACTTTAATGATTAAACCAAGAGACAAGCAACTTCTGTCAATCAAAAGGCAACTTACGAAAATATTATTATCCGGGTATAAGAATTGACAATTTATAATTTACATCAGGAAAAAGGGAGGCTTAAATAAAGACAATGGAAAGAAGTAGCGAAAATGAGCACCAAAAAATTTGAAAAGAAAGTACACGTAATTTGATAGAAGATTTGGAGGAGGAGATCACAAAGGCATGCAGTAAAAAGAAAGAACATGCGAGAAGCTTACCAAGCTGAAAGGAGACAATTGAGCAGTGTCATGACATATGGAATGCCCGAGAACTTCTCTGTTGATCTGTTCTGTATAATCCTCTTGAATGTGATCCTACGAACCCCAGTTCGTCACAAATTTCACTTAAACTTGCACTATTTCAAATATCAATAAACAATACAAAAACAAATGCTACTTTTATATTCACAGATAGTTGAATTGCTCGATTTGGCAACTCATGTTCATGATTTTGAATTTGAATTGCCTTTAGCTCCAAAAACTAAGTTCGTAAGACATGGGTTACGCATGCACTATTTTATTTACATCACTAGTCAAAGATAGATCTTTAAAAGGTTCTCTAAGAACAAAAACTATATATTTTGAACATGAAACTCATAATACTGAACAGCAGTCCAATATAAATTAAACAAGTATCAAATATCATTTGGCTTTATAACTTAACCCAAAAAGCTATCTCAAAATGTGATTCATCAGAGTTGTTTTATTTATATACATGTACCAATATAGTATAGGTGAGACCTCAAAAATAGTTTAACAGGATCCATGAGAAAAAAAAAAGTAAAGCTACAACAGTTTAAGAGAGAGAAACGGAGAGGGGAGGAGAAAGCTGTGTAATGCATACACTGGAGCCAAGAAGAGGAACAGAGCGGAAGCATTCCCTGTGCCAGAAAGAAAAACAATGAGAAACAGAGAAACCAAAAGTTCAGAAGCCAAGACTCCACAAGAAAAACTTCCATCAGGGTAACAAGAAAAAATGAGAGAAGCTCCTGCAAAACTTGACAGGGTGTTAAACCTACCAAATATGCCAAACAAAAAATGTGCAGCATCCATGACCTTTGATCTCTTGTTATCCTTTTTTTTTTTTTTCTTTCTGCCTAATCTGCAGAAGAGAGTGGGGAAAAAACTTTGGGAGTTTGGAGTCCCAAAGTGCTGAAATAAAACCTGTTTCTTTGGAAATGGAAATGTGCTACGATGATAGGAGAGTACAGGTTAGTGGGTATTTATAGGAAAAGGAAACTAGTGCAAGGTTAAATACAGTATCATACTGTATTTTAGTCTTATCTTTGGGTTTCGATGTCGAGAACTGTTTACCTTCGCAACCGTAATCATAACATAACCATGTATTACAGGGTCTTTGTCATGTGTCTGATTTACGCCAACCCAAAATAATGCAGATGCTTATGCCATATATATATATACATCATTGTCATACTCTTACATAACTCACGGGATGAGGAAAAGGAAAAAATATATATAGTAGTTCCACATGACATCAACACGAGACATGTGTGCAGTGCAACAGTGCTTCTTCTACCATTAAGGAACTGTTGCAATCAGATTTTAACGTAACAGCGATACATGAATAAATATGATTAACCACTGGGTAAATTTACCCATGGATCATTTTGTAACTGGACAGGAACCAAGCAGAAAAGGAGCTTGCTGGGTTTCCGAAAGTATTTTTGTTCTTTTATAAATACAGAAAACAGTAAATTAGCCTTGTGACATAATGTGAGTTCAATTGTTCGGACTTTATGTTTCTCTTTCGGGAACAAACTGGGGAGAGAAGAATAGCAAGTAAGAACTTGATTCCAATGCTCCAAAACGTATTTTTCGAGAATTGGAGGTCATAGGAATTGTTGTTTTAACAAAAGAACTATATCTGTTGGCTTGGTTTTGTTTAATTTCCCCTAGACAATCATAATATTCCTGAATCCTTTGGTGAATAACCCAAGGCCTCGATTACGTTGTGAATCGTGCAATCTGAAGCTGGATAAAGTTTGTCAATATATAAGTTTCGGCCGGATGTAAATCCTCTCTGGTTTGAAAATCTAACTGCATTCAAATTATGCTTTATCTATTTCATATATCAATATTATATTATTGGTTTAGTTATGCGTTTTTTTTTTCTTTTTTTAAGCAATTGACAATAATGAATAATATATAAAGAAAAATATTGAAAAACCACTGATATTATTTATTGGTTTAGTTATGCATTTATTTTTTCTTTTTTTAAGCAATTGACAATAATCAATAATCTATAAAGAAAAATATTGAAAAAAAAATACAAAGTATCTTTTAAGAAGAACGGATAGAAAATAAAGATATTATAATATTTTTTAATCACAGATAAATATATAGGTTTTTTTTTACCAAAGTAGTGTAATTTTATTTTAAATTTATCAAAAATGGGTATTTTTTTTAAAAATATTAATATTAAGGTGATACCATTTCAGTTCACAGATTTTTTAAGTTAAAAGCGTATTATTTAAATATGACTTTTATTAAAACTGAATGACAAATATCATTCTAACATGACTTTAGTTTAAATGTACAGATTAAAGATTTTAATTTAAAATCCTATTATTTAAACATGAATTTTATTAAAATTGAATAAAAATCATGTCATTCTAACACGACTCAGTTGAAATATACAACGACATCTTGATAAGACTTTATCCTAAAAATACTTCACACTAAAGTCATATCATTAATAAAGTCTTTTGAAGGTGGTATAATATCCATAATTTTTTAGAAAAAATTACCCATTTTAGTAAATTTAAAAAAAGACACTAATTTGATAAAAAAAATGTATAAAATATCATAGATAATACTATATTTCTAAAAATCATGAAAATCACTATAAATAATGTCAGCAACAAAAAGAGTTTAAATTTAACTATATAAATATATAAGTAATATGAGATTTTACCTATTTTTGACAGGTTTGGAAGAGATGCAAAGCTTTTTGTCAAAACATTAGGGTTCTTTGTGAATAATAGGTACAAATGGCAAAAGAACATGTGTTAAAAATAAAGTGTTAAAAATCATTACGTTTCCACAAGGTATGTCAAACATAAAAGTGTTATATTTTCAACTTCATTTTCTTTAAAGTCGTTCTTACACTTTCGAAACATGTCAAATAATGTCATAGTTTCAAAGACCAAGGTATGTCTATGTGGGCAGCCATACGCATGTTTTGTTCTTTTGTTTTAAATCCATTGACCATGCATTGCATAGCTACTTACGTGATAAGAAACTTTAAGACCTTTCGTATCCGCGAAACAAAAAGCTTCTAAACATAATCCAAACATGATAACTTTTTTTATTATAGGTGAATATGAACAAAAACATCATAAAAGAAGAAGAAAAAACGCGTACAAGAATAAGATACCTAATCTCGTTGTTTAATTCAGATGTTGTAATAATTGTTTTGTTAGTAGAAGACTTGCTTTTGCTTGAGGTTGAGTTCATGAGGCTTTTGACGCATCCAAACATCATGTGCAAGGAGAATGAATGAGGAAATAGAAAGAAAAGAAAGGATTTAATAGCTTTATTTGGATGCATGGGGCCATTGCTGAAATGAAAAACCTAACAAAATGATTGAATGATGTATGTATATGTGTATGTATGTATGTATGGATAAATTACGAAAGGTGGGATGGTAGATAGGTATTAGGTATGCCCTTTGGAGGACGGCTCTTCCTATGAATTTGTGTGGCTTAGAAACTGAGTTCCCTACTTCTGTTTGGAGAAGCATTAATGATAATGAAACATAACACCATATTGACGCAAACTTCATGCCATACCAAAACCCCTAATTTCTTCTTTTTCTTTCTATCTTAATTCATATCAAATTAAACATGTCTACGCAAGTTCTCTTTGTCATTTTTTAATTATGACATAATAGCTAAATATTAATGAGTGTCTCATAAAAATAGATTTTAAGCTTAACCGATTTATAAAGTAAAATTTATATTTTATTATATATTTTAAATTAGTCTTATTTTTTTTTTATTTGGATTTTCAACGTATTTAATCTTATATCACAAAAAATAACGGTATGTACAGTGTTTTTTGCAACATTGTTTTGCTATTTTCGTATCACCTTATTTTATCTCACCCTTGTCTTTCTTTATATATATTTATCATATTTATCATGAAAATACCTGTCCTCACCCACAAGCTGTTAAAAATTGGTATTAAATTTTTATTATTTATGAAAAGTCGTTAGACTAATAGATTACCATAAATAAGAATAGTCTGAAATACTCTGGACTGGTGGGTAAAAAAATTTATCATGAAAAAGTATTGTTTGATATAGCACAGGTGTCAGCGACTCTGCTTTAACTCATTGCCCTGCGCAGGGGATAACTGTGCAGTCCATGCACAACACAACCAGCTGCAGAAAAACCATATTTAATCCTTTAATAGGAAAAAAATATCAATTTCTTAAGAAAAGCAAGATTGAGTAAAGAAAACGTAACATTTTATTTAGTATTGCGTTAATTAATGGAATCAGAACAAAATTGGTACAGATTTGTTTCTATATGATTATATGAAACAAGATTATAAACAAAATAGCTTCTGGTTTTTGCTGTTTCTGCTGTTATTACTACATTTGAGCTTAGAGTTTGTACAGGGAAACACATTGCCAAGAAAGACAAGAAGACAAGAAATATAGACGAAAGCCGTGTAAATGAACTTCTGAAAGAAAGAGTAATATTTGCGGATTCAATAACATAAACTATATAATGTTCGCAAGGCATCAAGATAGTATAATTATCAAGATAAGCGACAGAACAATTACTTAACTACAACATGAAGAAACTAATAGTGGATTAAGCATAATTTGGTGGTGAAGAAATTAATGTTGCCAACCTTCCCTTCAAGAGATTAGCTTTCTTTTCCAAGCTTTTTTGTCTCCACCGAAAGTGATAAGACTTTTATATCTACACGTCTTTTTTGCTCATTATACCCTTTTTCCAAAACTAAGTGTTTTCCAGAGTTTCTAGTTTTTTTTTTTTTTTTTTCAGTTACCTTGTTGTAGAACTTCATAAGATAAAATGACTAAAAATTTAAAGCCTAAGGGAGGAAGTTTTCATGGAATCATACCTATGGTTGATATTGAATTAGGATCCTTTCATATATATGTTTCCTAATCTATAAAGGCAGTATATATGGTTAAGCTTTTCATGCATCAAATCATTCTGACTTTCTCAAAGAAATTGAGATGCAGTTAAGTTGTAAAAGCACTACATCGCTATCTAGTTTCATTTATTATTCTCACTTTCTCACTTTCTCACTTCCTCTCTTCCTATCAGTCCTTTTCACTCTCTTTGAATATGTTGGCCACTGAACCTATTTTTGGATCAGTCCATCACTTAAATCCCATCAATACCTTCCCTTAGTATGGGCATGTTACCAAATATTCCTTCATTTAAATGGTTTAATATTTTACTTGGACTTTTGAAACCTCAGTTCATCCTCAAGATGACAGAAAACAACCATCAAACCCAGAATTTTATGCCATCATACAAGAACGGTCAACCAAATAACCATATAAAGTATCATCCTACTCCACATTGATCTCTTGGGCTAAAACTCTGAGACTTTATTTTTTGGAAACTCTATAAGGAAGACTATTTTCCTCACATCACCTCGTGCACTGTCATCTTCACGTATCCAACAATGATTGGTTATGTATCTTCTCTCATCTTTATTGAAAGCAATCTGCACTTCATAAGGTAAACCCACAAAACGAGAATCATTGCCTTAAGACAGAACTTTGAGAAATTAAAACACGTCCCATCACGAGGTTCCATAGTTTGTACCATTGCTGGTACGTGTTCCTTCAAAATTAGTTTACTTTATGAATGAGTTTACAGTTTACCCATTACCAACAGTTAAACCAATATTATCGACATATTGTTGATAGTGGACCAGTGAGGAAATTCCTTTCAACTGTAGAAAAATATATATTAAATATATAGAGAGAACCAGATAACATTTTTCAGCAAGAATTCAGAAAAAGATAAGGGTATATAGGTAGAATTATAGGAACACTTTATATGCTAAATGAATTCTTGTGGTGGTTATAATTTATGAATATATCTGTAAGAGAATTCGCATTAGTAATTATGGATAGCAGTTGTTAAATGCTGATTTGATGTGAATTTTAGGTTGCCATGATGGCATCCCAACAAG
This sequence comes from Vigna reflexopilosa, assembly GCA_027742785.1. Classification (NCBI taxonomy): domain Eukaryota; kingdom Viridiplantae; phylum Streptophyta; class Magnoliopsida; order Fabales; family Fabaceae; genus Vigna; species Vigna reflexopilosa. Next base: position 12,173,107 of record CM050918.1, read on the forward strand.
GTTAGTTGGATTTGATGCTGCAATCGACATATGCCATGGTTTAGAGTAGACATGTTGATATTGATGCATTATTGAAAATGGGTTCTAGAAGAGATCAAACTCCATCCTTCTCTGTAGGTAGAATTTGTTTAAAGATTGCAGCTTTATATTCTTTATGCGTTATACGAGTCAAGTTATGATGTAATAGGGAATTATTTGTTTCTAAGAAGTACACGGGAAAACGATAAATAGAAAAGGATGTGGGTCAGTTTTTCAACCACATGATACGAATCGAAATGTGACTTTGAAGATGGTGCCAAGTTTTCTATCCGACTTTGCTTTATGATTGTGTTAAGGTTTCTTTTAGATTCGAGATAATATCATGTTCATCACGTAATTTTAACACATTCAATCTTATTAAATCTTCTTAGTAAATTTCCTTAAAAGACTCACCACCAACATGGAAAATCAAGTAAGCCTTAAACACCAACTAGACATGTTATACACAAACTCCATTCTTAAACAACATAACACATTATTAAAACTTTCAACTAAAAGTCTAAAAAATCACAAATGTCAAAGTTAAATCCAAATCCAATTATCAAACCAAAGTAATTTTTTTACCATTGCATTTCTAAGGTGCCAATCGTTATATATATTTGTCTTAAAAATATAACTCATCAACTATTTTGAGTTTTTATCTGATTTCAACCGATAACAATTAAATGATATTATTTTTAATTTTTAATATATCATATTAATCATATCAAGTAATATTTAATAATAAAGCGTAGCATTTAATTTTCTATCTTTAAAATTTAGATTTCATTTTATAAACGTTATAATTTTATAACATATATATAATATTTAAAATTATTTATGAAACCAAATTAAACATATCATGGTATTTAGATTTTACAATATAATAGTACCAAGTTATAAAGATATTAGATTTTAATATAATAGTACCAACTTTTTCCTTGTTTTTTTTTTCACTCATTTTTTTGTTCATTCTCATTTTATTCACTTTTTTTTTTCATGCTCACTTTCTATTTTTTACATCTCTTTCCTTTGGGTTGACCTTAGTGTTGGCTGTAGATTTTTTATCAAATTTTTCCTCCAACTTCTATGTCAATTGATCTACTTGAGTTTCCAAGTTACATATTAAGGCTATTGTGCTCTTGTGGTTGGAGATAAAAACTTGCATAAATTATTGAAGTGTCTCTTTAAACTTTGACATCCTTTCATGTAAGGAAAATTTTTGTTGTTGTTGTTGGTTTTGTCGATCTAGTGGTCTATTCGAAGATCTGGCTTGTCTCGTGTTTGGGTGGGACTTTTATCCTTGATTGTAGATTCCATAATTAACATGACGACCTTGATTTCTCATATAATTAACTTATTCTTAGGAAATACTTTTCATGGCACATTGCCCATTGACATGATCTTTACAACATAACTCCCAACTTTGTAGTTGTTGTTGATGTTGAGCTTGAGAAAAACTTTGGAGCTCTAGAGGAAATGTTGAGAGTTTCTTTATAAAGAATTTCTTCATGAAAAATCATTTTAAAATAATACTTTGATTTTAGAATTTCTAAAGATTACAATAATTGATTATTCAAATTGTCAAAGTATTTGCACAATTGAATAGACTAATAAGAATAAATTTATGGGTTAAATATGTTTTTCGTCCCTTAAATATCAGTGATTTTTGGTTTTAGTCCCTACTCAAGACTTTGATGACATTTAGTCCTCATAGTATTAAAACATGTAATATTAGTCCTTAAAAATGGACGACGTTAACTTTTTGTTAACGTGGCAAACAGTGAGTCCACGTATGATGCCAACTTCCTTCTTTACTCTAACATGTTGCTTGTTTAATTTTTCAAATGAGAATTTATGAAAATTTTTGAAGTTGGGTTCTTCTTTGTCAATGCAGTTGGGGGCAACCACGAAATCACTTCTTCTTCGTATTGAATTTGGTTTTCTGCACTATAGATTTGGGAATCCTAGTTCTATGCATTCTCTGGTTGAATTTGGTTTTCTGCAGGTTTGTTGTGGTTGCAGGTGGTGGCTTTTCATGAAGAAGGAGAAGACGCAAATATCTTGAATGTGATTTGGGATTCTTTCCTATGATTAGGGTTCACAAATTTGGGGATTTAGGTTTCTGATTTTTCAAGTTCATGGAGAAGACGAAGATGGTGAAGGACGAAAGAGCAACTTGGGATTTAGTGAGAAGACGAGCATCACATTTTCTTTGGTTCGAGAGACGCTAGTTTGTAGGTGATGGTTTCTGAAATTTGATTTCTGCGATGAAGATGATTCATTTGATGCTGGACGAAGAAGACTTGCACGATTTGGATTCGTGTTTAAGTGGCACGATTCTAGGTTTTTTCGAATTGGGGTTTTCAAGTTTAGCTGCAAGTTTCTATAGATTGCTTTAAGGTTGTTGATGGTGGTGGGCAATGCAGCGGTAGCGAATCTGGTCATGGTGGTTAGCTTCGCGATGGTAGATTTAGGGAAAACGATGAGGCGCTTTGTGGCTACGTTTTGGTGGTGGAGAAGGGAGGACACGCGAAGAACTTGAACGTTGCCCATGGTAGCATCTGGTGAAACAAAAAAGGGTTGTTGGTGGTTTTGGTTTTGGTTTAAGTTTAGGTTATGGTGAGTTTGTTGGTGGTGATAGAAGTGAAAGTTATCAGGGTGGCGCCGCTGGTTGGCCTGTGAGCGTTTGATGGCGGCCATGAGGGAGTTGGAGATGGGGGGATCATGGTTGGAAGAGAGGTGGCAGACAGAGAACATTGAAGCTGTCAGAGACATGGCATTGTCGTTTGCCAGATCAAAATTAAGTTAACGCCGTCCATTTTTAAGGAATAATATTACATGTTTTAATACTACGAGGACTAAATGCTATCAAAGTTTTGAGTAGGGACTAAAACTAAAAATCATTGATACTTAAGGGACGAAAAACATATTTAACCCTAAACTTATTCTACCATTCAAGATTAATAGTTTATTTTATTCAAATTAGATTTATAATCAAATTCCCAACATATAAAAAATTAAAGGATGATTAATCAAGTCACAAGGGTCTTGATTTTAAGAACAAAAACAAATATTAACACTCAATAAAAGGATCTCACATATGTGTATATATATCAAAAGAAGTGCAAGAGAGTTTGATATATTACATTCAACCTTAATGTAAGGAAAACCTATAACACTTACACTTATGAGGGTAAATCATGTACAATGTAGGAGTAAAGGAGTTGATCGTGATTTGGGTTCAACCCAACTTAGTCCCATTTTGACCTAGCTAAAGCCAACCCAATTTAACTAATATGGACCCAAACCAACTTGATTTAAGTCTAATCCAATCCAACCTTCGCTTAGCTTGACCTAAATTGACTTGGATTCAGCGCAACCTAACCTTGCATAACCTAGGCCCAACCCAACTAGACCTTCACTAACTAGGGCTCAACCTTACCTAGGGTCGACCCAACTTAATTTAACAGGAGCCTAATCCAGTTTTGTTTAACCTTGGTCCAACTAGACTAGGTCTAATTGGGCCAACCCAACCTAGGCTTGACTTGAGTCAAACCGACTTGAGCTTGATTCAACATTGCCTGACGTGGATCTGACTTGAGTTAGGCTAATCTCAGATTGACATAACATGACATGATTTGGACTTAGACATTTATTTGGAGTTAAAATAATTTGGGCCAAACTTGACTCAATGTGATATGAATTTAATTTGACTCAAGATGACATTTAGGTCCAACCTTGTTGAGATTGTTGATAAGGGAAACACTGGTTTAATTAACCTTGATCTCACAGTGCTCCAGTTACTCTGTTTTTGATGATGACAACACATTATTAATAACACATGTATTGTTATGTGTTACATGTTCTATTCTTTATTATGGTTAATATCTTAATGAACATATTTGTGTTGATTCTGATATATGTATGCTTAATCATTGATCTTATAAATGATACATCACCTATGATTGCATTACATATGCTTATGAAAAGGAAAACCACATGCACTTTGATGAACTTATATTGTGTGGCATAACTACAAGTTTTAAGTCGACTTCATTATGAAGTAAGTCGATTAAAACTTGTGACTATGCACAAATTTTCAAAAGCAGTGCTATGTGAGGTTGGTTTTTCCTGTTGTGATTAAAGGAGGTTGACTCGTGGAGTCTGTACAATTTGAGGATTGTTCAAAGTGGGGTAAAGATTGCAGAAGAGGGGATATCTTGCTACAGATCTTTGTGTTGTTGCTGCCTATATTTTGGTTAGATGGTTAGAGAGGTATTTTATATTTTTGACGTGGAGGTCTCTATAAAAGCCTTGCTGTAAAAACCTTGACCATTATATGCATTTGCTTCCGGATTGTGGAAGGACACTGAATGTAGGCATTGAGGCCGAACCAGTATAAAAATCTGAGTTTGATCTCTATATCCTTACACTTTTACATTCAGTCGACTTTACTGCTTTCGTAGTTAACTTTGTAATTTTCGCTGCATTTAGAATTTTCATTCCTTGCGATTCAAGAAACTTTGTAAAGGTTTATACTTTGCGAAAAAGATTTTAAAAAGACTCTGATTTTTAAACCTCACCAATTCACTCCCCCTCTTGGTGTTGAAACGAAGCCAACCTGTTTTCCAACAATTGGAACCAGAGCTGGTTTTCATAAGATATTTGAAAAACTAGTCGACTTCTATTTTCTTTGAATTGACTAATCCTGGGAATGACTTCTGTTTCTCGAACAGAAAGGATATGTGAATCTAAGTTTGAATTGATATCAGCTACTTGCAATGAAATGTCAAATTTTATTACTAATGGGTTCTATGAATCTCTTGAAACAGGAATCTTGCAAGACAAAGCAACACATGGTGGGAAATCCGATTATGGATCACAAAGATTAATTCTTTTTTCCAATAAATTCATAAAATTTCTAAATGAAAAGATGGAAAAAAAAGTCAAGGAAATGACAAGAGTATCACAACTGAAGATGATCTGATCATGATGGAAAAGTCCAAAGTAGCAGAAGCTGATCTAAAATAAGAAACGAAAAGTTCCACATGGTACTTGGATAGTGGATGCTCGAGACACATGACAGGAGATCCTACAAAATTCTCAAACATCTCTTACAAAACTACTGGCCATGTTACATACAGTGACAACAACAAAGGAAAGATCATCAGTATAGGTAAAATTAGAACTCCTTCATCTTATGAAATTAAAAAGGTTCTTCTTGTTGAAGGGTTAAAGAACAATCTACTCAGCATCAGTGAGCTATGTGACATAGGATTAAAGATTACCTTTGAGCCTAAGTATTGTTTGATTAACAACGAGTCAACAGATGAATTGTTACTTGTGGGAAAAAGGCTTAAAAACATTTATGTAATCGACTTCAAGGAAACATCATTCGAATCAATAGTATGCTTGATGACTAAAGAAGATGATCCATGGTTGTGGCACAAGAGACTTGCTCACATCAGCATGGGTCAATTAAACAAACTTATTTCAAAGGATCTAGTGATTGGTCTTCCCAAAATTCGCTATGCTTCAGAGAGACTATGTGATGCGTGTCAAAAGGGAAAAAAAACAAGGCAATCCTTTAAGAACAAAAGAGAAATGTTGACTTCAAAACCTCTGCAGCTACTGCATATCGACCTATTTGGACCTTCAAGAGTGAAAAACCTTGGTGGAAATTCTTATGGACTTGTTATAGTTGATGACTATTCCTAGTATACATGAACATACTTCATTGTTGCAAAGAGTGACACACTTAAAGTATTCAAAAGATTCCCTGCTGTTATTCAGAATGAAATGGAGCTCATAATTAAATCAATCAGAAGTGACCACGGGAGAGAATTTCAAAATGAAGCATTTGATGAATACCTTGCTGAAATGGGAATAGCACACAACTTCTCTGCACCTAGAACTCCTCAGCAAAATGGAGTGGTGGAAAGGAAAAACAGGGCTCTAGAAGAGCTTGTCAGGACTATGCTGAATGAAAGGAATATGCCTAAGTACTTCTGGGCAGATGCAGTTAGCACAACCTGTTATGTGCTTAACAGAACCATCATTAGATCAATACTAAAGTTAAATCCTTATGAGCTGCTGAAGGGAAGAAAACTGAATATATCTCATCTTAGAGTCTTTGGAAGTAAATGCTTTGTGCTAAACAATGGAAAGGAAAATCTTGGCAAGTTTGATTCCAAGGCTGATGAAGCAATCTTCATAGGATACTCTCTAAGCAGCAAAGCATATCATGTCTACAATAAAATAATTATGTGTGTTGAAGAGTTAGTTCATGTGGCATTTGATGAATATATTGAGACTACTGTGAATCCTGAAATCAACAGAAAAATCACTGAAGCTCAACTGGTGAGGAAGAAGAATGTGAAATTACACCAGATAAAGGGAATTCTGAAGAGATAATCGACTCCCCCAAAACAGAGTCGATTAAGGAATGGAAAGTGCCTAAAAATGTCTCTACTGATAACATAATTGGTGATATTTCAAGAGGCGTGTCTACAAGACGACAACTGAATTAATTCTGCATGAATGTTGCCTTTGTATCCAAAATTGACCCGAAAAAGATTGAAGACGCTCGTGGAGATGAAAATTGGATGATGGCCATGCAAGAAGAACTAAACCAGTTCAAGAGGAATAATGTACGGGACCTGGCATCTAGAACAAATGATTTACAAGTCATAGGCACAAAATGAGTCTTTAGAAACAAGATGGATGACTCTGGAGAAATCATAAAGAATAAGGTCAGACTTGTGGCAAAATGTTACAATCAAGAAGGGGGAATCGACTATGACGAAACTGATGCACCTGTGGCTAGATTAGAGGCTATAAGAATTCTGCTTGCCATTGCTTCAATGATGAAATTAAAGCTGTATCAAATGGATGTTAAGAGTGCCTTCTTGAATGGATATATTAAGGAAGAAGTATATGTGGAACAACCACCCGGATTTGAAGATTTTGAACATCCTGACCATGTATTCAAGCTAAGAAAAGCTCTATATGGATTGAAGCAAGCACCAAGATCCTGGTATGAGCGCCTAAGTGAGTTTCTTATAAAGAAAGGGTTCTCAAGGGGTAAAGTAGATTCAACCCTGTTTATCAAAAGTTTAGATAAAGATAAATTGTATGTGCAAATTTATGTTGATGATATCATTTTTGGATCAACTAATCCTGTGCTATGCAAAGAATTTTCTAAGACAATGCAGGATGAGTTTGAAATGTCCATGATGGGTGATCTGTCGTACTTCCTTAGTCTTCAAGTAAAGCAAGCCGGAAATTGAATTTTTATTCACCAATCCAAGTATTGCATTGATCTGCTGAAGAAATTCAAGATGCTAGACTACAAGGAGGCTGCTACTCCTATGGCAAAAAATTGTTATCTAGATCTTGATGAAGCTGGAAAGAGTGTTGATCAAAAAATGTACAGAGGTATGATTGGATCATTACTATATCTTACTGCTAGTAGACCTGACATAATGCAAAGTGTATGACTTTGTGCTAGGTTTCAGTCTTCTCCTAATGAATCACATTTAACTGTTGTTAAAAGAATTTTAAAATATCTCAAAGGAACCAAAAGTCTTGGACACTGGTATCCAAATGGAACAAATTTTTTTCTGGAAGGTTATAGTGATTCTGATTTTGGAGGATGTAAGCTAGATAGAAAGAGCACCAGTGGCACTTGTCATTTACTTGGATCTTCTTTGAACTCTTGGCATTCAAAGAAACAAGCTTGTGTGGCATTATCCACTACAGAAGCTGAGTACATAGCAGTAGGAAGCTGTTGTGAAAAATCTCTTTGGATTAAGAGTTAATTGGAAGATTATGGAATTAAGTTAGATAACATTCCACTGAAATGTGATAGCACAAGTGCAATTAATTTGACAAAAAACCATATTCTTCATTCGAAAACCAAGCACATTGAAATAAGGAATCACTTCATACGCGATCACATCCTCAAGGGTGAAATTAAGATCGAATATGATGACACCTTACATCAATGGGTAGATATTTTTACAAAACCTCTAATCAAAGAAAGATTCTTTACTATTCGAAATGAATTTGGAATTCTAAATGATAGTAGTATAAAATGAATACTGAATCGACTGAGTGATCATTGAAGTTGACTATGCATGCATTCACTATTTTACTAACTGTTGCATACTCACTTCTTAATTGTTTAATTTCTTGCATTAATATGATTCTAAAATGCTTGGTCTTCAAAAGACTGTGAAAGGTTTTGCAGGAAACATTGCTTTGGAACTTACTGCTGAAATCACGACTGTCTGGAAAGTAATGGAATCGACTCGACAATATGTTCATCTGACTTATCACCTATAGGGGGTTATAAATTCCAGAAATTGGAATTTGCTTATTAAGTTGTTTAATCATTTTATATCAGTTTTAATCAATATATCTCTGTTCTTATATGATTGCTTATCAATGAGATTATATTGTAAGATTGTTGATAATTGTATCTTTGCTTGATTAAATTGCTTGCATTTATATCTCTGATACAATTGTGATACATATTGATAGTATGCTCTGATATTTGAGAAACTGCATTGTGCATTTGAACTTGATTTTTATAGTATGCATAATGACAGGGGTACTTGATTAGATTTTTCACATGCCTACATTCTAGGGGGAGTTTATCTATCTCATGTGAATATCTGTGATAAGGGGAGCATCTTTGCATGCTTAACATGTCTACAATGATTTACACTGATACATCTTTAATATATCTTGTATCAGCATATCCATATCTGAAAGCAAACCTTTTTTGCTAATGCACAAAGGGGGAGAAATATGTGAAAAGATAGATCATTTGCTTGATATGTGATTGTTTGCTTGATACTGTTTTACTCAAAGTAATTGAAGCTGAAATATGTTGAAATTATCTTTTACTTGCTCTGATACATTGCTCTGTTACATTGGAAAATTAGTTAATTTGCTTGCTTTGATACTGATTGTATGATTTGCTTGCTCCAATATTGATTTTTATGAGCTTTTTGAGTACAAACATGGTTGCTTATTAATCATGGTTGTGTATCATCAAAAAAGAGGTAGATTGTTGAGATTGTTGATAAGGGAAGCACTAGTTTAGCTAACCTTGATCTCACAGTGCTCCAGTCACTCTGGTTTTTTATGATGACAACACATTATTAATAACACATGTATTGTTATGTGTTACATGTTCTATTATTTATTATGGTTAATATCTTAATGAACATGTTTGTGTTGATTCTGATATATGTATGCTTAATCATTGATCTTATAGATGATACATCACTTGTGATTACATTGCATATGCTTATGAAAAGGAAAACCACATGCACTTTGATGAACTTACATTGTGTGGCATAACTACAAGTTTTAAGTCGACTTCATTATGAAGTAAGTCGATTAAAACTCGTGACTATGCACAGATTTTCAAAAGTAGTGCTATGTGAGATTTTGCATTGAAAAGATTTTCAAATTGAGCTGAAGTGCCTAAGTCAACTACATGCGCAGTGGATCCGACTTAGTTAGTTATTTGATTTGAAATTCTGTTAATATGTGTGAACAGTAACGACTATATTTTAACTGGCGGTCAAAGCTTTTATTGTTAGTCAACTGTATTAATTTTAAAATCAATTTGGTTATTGTTGACTGCTACTATTTGACTTAACTATTATAACTGTCACAAGACAGTCGACTTTATTAGTAGCACAGTCGACTACAGGAGCGTCTAATTTATAGAAAACTATAAATAGGCGTGACTCAGTTGATCACAGAGGACTTTGGCTATTCTAACACTTTCATTCTGATTTACAGATTGTGATCTCTGAGAATTTGCTCCAAGAACTCATCAAGAAGACCGTGGTGATCTATCTTTGAGGAGGTTCTTTGAAAGAGACGTGTATTGAGCTTACTGTTTGATCAGATTCTGCACAGCTGATGTATTCTTGTTGATCAAGACTACTTTCAATCTACTGGAGATTGATTTTTCCTGTTGTGATTACAGGAGGTTGACTCGTGGAGTTTGTACACTTTGAGGATTGTTCAAAGTGGGGTAAAGATTGTAGAAAAGGGGATATCTTGTTGCAAATCTTTGTGTTGTTGCTGCATATATTTTGGTTAGAGGGTTAGAGAGGTGTTTTATATTTTTGATGTGGAGGTCTCTATAAAAGCCTTGTTGTAAAAACCTTGACCATTATAGTGCATTTGCTTCCGGATTGTGGAAGAACACTAGATGTAGGCATTGAGGCCGAACCAGTATAAAAATCTGCGTTTGATCTCTCTATCCTTACACTTTTACATTCAGTCAACTTTACTACTTTCGTAGTCAACTTTGTAATTTCCGCTGCACTTAAAATTTTCATTCCTTGCGATTCAAGAAACTTTGTAAAGGTTTATACTTTGCAAAAAAGATTTTAAAAAGACTCTGATTTTTAAACCTCACCAATTCACCCCCCTCCCCTCTTGGTATTGAAACGAAGCCAACCTGTTTTCCAACAAACCCAACTTGTCCTAACCTAGACTTGACCAAACTTAGGCTATGGTCGACCCAACCAACCTGTCATGGTCCTTACCTAACCTAGCTTGACATAGGCCTGACTTGACCTACCCATACTAACTTAGGCACGGTTTGGACTCAACCTAACTTAATTTGACTTGATCTCTACCCAACTTGACCTAACTTAGATATAACTCGACTTAGCTCGACATGAGACACAATCATTCATTTGATCAAAGTTGGTCCTATAAATGTTGTTTAACTGTAACCATATGGATAAATTTTGTTTAACGCTAACCATATGGATCATATATAAATCCCACATACTATACCAATTAATAGGTGTAGAAATAAAATTAGATTTATCATCTCATCCATAAGTCAATGCCACATAAAACGTGTAGCAATAAAATTAGATTTATTATTTTGTCCATAAGTTAATGGATATTTATTATATGTAAATAAAATTTCCAATCTGAACATAAAGGTTAGCCATAAACTCAAAACAATGATAAAATTAACATGGTTGTACAAAAGATAATGACACTTCAAAATAAGATACATGAAGCAAGGAAGGAAGTTATTTTTGTAACATGTTTGGAGATGTTATGAAGGGTAAAGCCCAAGCACATATTCAAGTGGGAAGTATGGTAATTGTTAACTTTTTGGCAAGCATACCAAATATCTCAAGTAATATAGATTGTAATTCCAAGTATCGTTTCTCAAGAGATTTACGTTTATTTAGTTAACTATGATTACTTACAAATTTAGGCAATTAATATAAACATTGATTTATTCAAATAAGTTGAAAACATATAAATTTACTAAATATAAAAGTTATAAAATGATACAGGTAAAGACTTGTTGGGACTTTGGCAAGTGCACCAAATCGTTTCAAGTAATAAAACTGGTAAGACCGGATATCGTTTCCCAAGAGACTTGTTGCACTAGACAATCGTATAATTTGTAACTAACCTAGACTAAAGAATGCTTCCAAAAATTGGGTTTTGGTTCAATTAAAGTAACTATAAAACATAAATGATAAAAGTGATATTAAGCACTCAAACACTTGGAAATGGTAAGATTGGAAATGATATGGAATGATATTGTTGGGGGTATGCTTTCACTGACTTCACTCTTATGTAAATAAAATCACTTCCTCTTCATTAATATGTCAAAGTCAATCTACTAATTTACTCAAACCCTAATCCCTTGGTAGCAAGAGCCTAGACTTCCTTATTGGGCTCCAATCCCTTGGAAAACCTAACAATTAGTTCCGCATTAAGAAATGAGATTTTAAGACAACCAAAGGTCCTAGTTCTATCCCTAGATACTATTTCCTTTAGGTGTTTAACCCAAGTCCGGATTTACCCAACATTTCCCAATATTAAGTAACACAAAAATCAAGTCATGGGTGGAAATTTTACAACAAGCATTAAGAGAAGGAATCAAACACTAACAATCAGTGAAAGAGGTATATATTCATTCAAAACAAAGTGCTTTACATAAAAGTTAGTGGCTACAACAATCCCCCAACAATAATGAAACTAGCTCTCCATGAATGGAGAGCTCAAGCTTACAACAATGGTGGAAATGGAAGAGAGAAGAGAACCCAAGGAAGAAGATGAACTGTTCCCACAGCTCCTAGCTCGCATCCAAGAGCTCCCACAGAGAGAAAACGCGTTTGGGTAGCATAAGATCCCCAATCCCTCTCGTTTTAGGCCTAAAAAGACCTAATTTTTCCACATCAGCATTTCCACCGCTCAGTTGCACCCCAACTACACCCCAGCAGCAGACTTCCAGAGAGTTGGGCACTCAGTTGCACCTCAGCTGCACCCCAGTGTCAGACTTCCAGAGAGCAGGGCGCTCAGTTGCACCTCAGCTGCACCCTAGCTGCAGCCTTCCAGAGAGCAGGGCGCTCAACTGCACCTCAGCTGCACCCCAGCTACAACATTCCAGAGAAGAATGAGGTTCAGCTGCACCCCAACTGCACCCTAGCGGCAACATCAATCTTTGCTCAATATTTCTTCTTTTACGTTCATTCTTGCTTACGTGGTTGTTCCATTCTTCAATTTGGACAACAAGTTTCACGTACATGATCTAACAACAAAAAAGTGGGGATTAGTGATGAAATTTAAATCAATTCAACTCAAGATGTAGCTACTTAGAAACTTAACAAATTGAGGCATAAAGAAGGTACAAAGCTAAGAAAGAGTTAATATTTTCTCTCAATTCAATACTGAAATCATAGCAAAATATGTCATTATCAAGACTCATTGGGGTTGGACTTCATGACCTAAGCTCTATGCACTCATCCACACAATATATCTGTAATATATTTAAGCATTCACATCACAGGTATAAAAGCACTAACCTCTTAAAGACAAGTTCTAAATCCTTATATGAAAATACTAATCCCTTTTATATTCAAACACAAGATTTGAATTAAGAAAATATATCTAGAGCGACCACGAGCTTTGATCTATGTCTAGAATCGAACCTTTTGATTGTTCTGTACATATCTATGTTCCAAAATATTTTCCAATGGTTAGACACCACCCAAATAGTATAGATATTCCATCATATAAATGAATAAGAAGGATAAAACACAAGAATAATGAAAGAAGAAAAAACTACAAAGAATTTAGGTACATTACATCCAATCTCAATGAAATGAATTTTAATTACTCTTATACATCTAGAACACAAGAGGGGATTGGAATGATGAAAAGGATGAAGGAAGATGGAGTCCTTGAGCCTTATACGTGTCTTAACCTGTGTCTTCAGCTTCAATTGCGTTCCCACGTCCAAAACTACTTTTTTCTTCAACTTTGCACACTTTAAACCATTCATTAAAAAGTGCTTTCTTACTAAGTGAGAAGTAGCTTTTCTGACACGTTGGCTTGTTCTACTCCTTGGGCTTCTTGACTAAGCTAAAGCTACCAAAGTCTTGTTGGACGAGTAATTTCTGATAACATTTCTTTAATCTTTTACAATCTTTTATTTTCTTGCAAAATAAACCAAAAATAAATAATTATATCTATATATAAAAACTATATACAATTCTTAGATTTTTTTAGAATTCAACCCAAAATATATCATATAAAGATAAATAAGAAGATTTAATAAAAAGAAAACTCAACATAGCCTTGAAATTTAAAAAATATTATTTTTAGTCAAAATGTTTTGTGAGCACAAGAATGACACCAGGAGATTGTGCTTGTTACACTATAAAACTCTTTAAGATATAAAAAAATATAATTAAGTATTGGAAAACTATCTAAAAGAAATTTTGTACATGGGTTAGGCACCCCAGCCGTCCTACTATTTATATTATATATATATATATATATATATATATATATATATATATATATATATATATATTAAAACAACGAAAACGCTTTGTTGACACCCATTTTTTGACACTATTTTGACACCACCATGTGGCGGGTGTCAATTGGCCCAATCAAATAAAAAAACCAACGTGTTATTTGGAACATGCAGGGGCAATTTTCGAAGGGAAAATATATGAAAATGCGTTTCGCAGTTTCTTTCATTCTCAGGTTTTCGTTCATTGCTCTTTCATTCTCTCGTCCTGTCATCACCCTCGTCTCACTCTCTCTCGCTCATGTCTCTCGTTCTGCCATCACTCTCGTATCAATCTCGCAGGAGGTTTTCGCTCATCTCTCTCTGGCACATTTTCGGTCATCTCTCTCGCGTGGTGTGTGTTCTCTCTCGAATCACTTTATCTCGCGTTGGCTGAGCATTTTTGTGGGTGTCTTGTGCGTTGTCGCTGGTGCGTCGTTGAAGCCCTCTACCATATTACTCTTGTGCGTTCTGTTTGTGTTGCTATTTCTTAGTAAGTTGAATTGGTCGAACACTAACCTAATCTCCAGTAGAGAGGTTTTCTTCTTCTTTCGCGAGACCTAATGATTTTGTGAACATTGTTATGAGTGCAGGGACAAATGGCATCCGCAAAAAGAAATGTAAGATTACATGGGGTAGGGTGAACTCACCAAATTGTTTCCTATATGCAACATGGGGTGTCAAAAAATTATTGATCACAAACAAGGCACACCTAAACAACAAAAACATAACAAAACACTTGAATATTTGCAAAAACTTGAACAATTCAGACACTGGTCCCCTATGTACTCAATACTGGCTCCTACAGCACAACTTTATGTACAAATCTCCATTTTCCCTCACGTAAACATTTACAGATCTGTTGTAAACGTTTACCAGTGCATTTTGTGCGGTACTTGTTTCAGGACCTCAACCAAGTACTTTTACACAACATAATTGTTTCCTATATGCAACATGGGGTGCCCAAACATGATTGATTACACCCAAGGCACACCTAAACAAAAAAAACACAACATAACACTTGAATATTTGCAAAAAATTGAACACTTCAGACAGTGGTCCCCTGTGTACTCAAAACTGGCTCCTGTAGCACAACATTCTGTACAAATCTCCATTTTCTCTCACGTAAACGTTTACAGATCTGCTGTAAATGTTTACCAGTGCATTTTGTGTTGCACTTGTTTTAGGACTTCAACCAAGTACTTCTACTCAACATAATTGTTTCCTATATGCAACATGGGGTGCCCAAACATGATTGATCACACCCAAGGCACAACTAAACAACAAAAACACAACAAAACAATTGAATATTTGCAAAAAAATTGAACACTTCAGATAGTGGTTCTCTGTGTACTCAAAACTGGCTCCTACAGCATAACTTTCTGTACAAATCTCCATTTTCTCTGGCATAAACGTTTACAGATCTGCTGTAAACGTTTACCAGTGCCTTTTTTAGTGAACCAGGTTATCCTATTGAACAAAAAATGTTTCCTATGTCCACATGCATTGTTTCGTTCTTCCATTAAATCCATCAGTACTAAAAAAGGAGCCAACTTTAATCATTAACAATTCAATCAAAACATCATTTCCCAATGATAATAACATATGCAATTCAAATAACTGTAATATTATGTCAAACAAGGAAAGTTGCATGTAAGACTAATTACAATCCAAATTACAAAACATGTCTTCATGTAAGACTAATTATATACTACATCCTCTTAAGAAACCTATACTAATGTCACTCATTTTTTATTCTAAACAATCCAGTGTAAGAAGTCCTAAGGGTTGTGCTCTTGTAACGTCTTCGTGACCCCTTCCTCACATACGTCTTCGTTGGAGATGGATCGGTGGACATGCCTCCCGGGGAGATGGACAGTTCTTCACGTGGCATACTCTGTCCACCATCCTTTGGTCTTCTTCGTCTAGCTTTCTCTTCGGCCACCTCTTGCTCCAACACAACAACCTTCTTTTTAAGTTCTGCAACTAGATTTTGTTGATGCTCTATGGTACACATTACATTGTCTCTGAGTTTTCTTTTCAATAAGTTCTTTGTTGATGGTTTGTCATCTTTCATTTTTGGTCTTGGTTGGTTGTCTTTCTTATCCTTCATTGTACCAACATCAACATCATGATGAATCTGAAATTCAACAATTCATATGATACTAGGAAGACATATATCAAATATCTCATTTCGTTGCCAACATATTTCACACATGTACTTCTTCCCATTTTTTCCTTTAAGTTATTATTTTTACCATCTGAACTCAACCCAAACCTACACAAAAATCCTTCTCATTCATAAACACAAGTTTATCTTCAATTAAAAAAGCACTACTGGAATCCACCCACTTAACCAATAACGAACTCTAGATATTCTTACCTATTCTAACTTTACCCCTCAAATCTAAAAACCAACAAAAAGGAGTCTCCGAAATCAGTGACCGTTGTCAAGCATTCGTTCAAAGTAGAAATAAACTTTGTTGAAAATGAGTGGCGAACCGTCAACTGCATCAACCACAAACAAAACAACCGAAAACTTAAAAACCCTAAAACAAAAACAACTACAAAATTAACAGAAAAGGGAAAAGGGAAAACCCATTTTACCTTGGACAAACAGACAACGAACAACAAATTTACTTTAATCGTTGTAGGAACGAAGAACGAACAACGAAAACGCAAAAAATAAAATGGACGAACGAAGGAACGAAGAACGAAAACGCAAAAAACAAAATGGCCGAACGAAGAAGCAATTTTCCTTGCTCGTCGAAGGACCCTGGTGAATGAAACTGCTCATTTCACACACCGAAGACACATACAACCAACAACGAACAAATGCAAGAAAAACGACAAAAACAACAAACATAAGACGATGAGAACGAGATCGAAAGCCGACAACGAGAGAGAAAGAAACAACAACAGTGACAACGAAAATAGAAAAATGAAAAGAAAGAGAATATGTAAATATGATGAAACAGAACAAGGATAATAATGAAAACTTAGAATTCAAAATTTGTCCTCACTTTTAACGTCAGTTTTCCAATTTTTTCTTTTTAAAATGTAACCGCCAATGCCATACAACCACGTGACAGTGTAAAAAAGTTGGTGTCAAAATATCGGATTCCTATCCCATCGTTCCTAAATATCCACCGTCCTGTTACACTTTCAGTGAAAAAAAGGGAGCTGTTATTGCTAAAAACAATGGGAGAAAAACCAGAGCACCACCTTTACTTGAGTTTCTGTCTTCCACTGCTACAAATTGTAGTTACTCTTAATTTTAAAATTATTATAGCAGCTGCAATTTAGTCCTTCGTAAGATGTTGAAACACTTATATCCATCTTGTTGTCAAAATTTTGACATAAACATGCTAACACGCCAAATTGTGTGGATCCATGATGAGTTTTAACCTTGCCTCATGGAGAACAATCCATTTTATTGGTCTTGTTTAATAAGGAACCACATTCGGCAAGGCTCATTGAGATGTGCCCTTCTTGCGTATAAACAAACCCGGCACGTAGGATTATACGACTCCAGTGTGGTTCCTCTGTTACTCAAGGCATGCGCTTTTCATCCCTTTCTTCACTACGTGAAGACCTTGCATGCAGAGTCCATCAAGGTCGGTTCATGGGGCGACGTGATCATTGGAACCGCATTGCTTACAAGTTATGCCAAATGTAACGCTACCAGGGATGCACGGAAACTGTTCGATACAATGCCTGAGAGAAATGTTGTGACTTGGAATGCCATGATCAGTGGGTACTTGAGAAATGGAGACACAGGATCTGCTTCTCTTGTATTTGAGGAGATGCAAGAGAAAACTCAAGTAACTTGGAGTCAGATGATTGGTGGGTTTGCTAGGAATGGGGATATTGTCACTGCTCGGAGGTTGTTTGATGAGGTTCCTCGTGAGTTGAAGGATGTGTTAATATGGACTGTGATGGTTGATGGGTATGCTAGAATAGGAGAGATGGAAGCTGCCAGGGGGATCTTTGAGTTGATGCCTGAAAGGAATTGCTTTGTGTGGTCATCTATGCTTTATGGGTACTGCAAGAAGGGCAATATCGCTGAGGCTGAGGCTGTTTTCAGCCAGGTTCTGGTCCGGAATTTGGAGATTTGGAATTCCATGATTGCTGGCTATGTGCAGAATGGATTTTGTGAGAAAGCACTGCAAGCTTTTGAGGGAATGGTAGCTGAAGGGTTTGAGCCGGATGAGTTCACTGTTGTTAGTGTTTTATCTGCCTGTGCGCAGCTGGGGAGCCTGGATGTTGGTAAGCAAATCCATCACATGATAGAACATAGAGGGATAGCTCTGAACCCGTTTGTGTTGAGTGGATTGGTTGACATGTATGCGAAATGTGGTGACTTGGTCAATGCAAGGTTGGTGTTTGAAGGATTCAATGAGAGGAACATCATCTGCTGGAATGCTATGATTTCAGGTTTTGCCATCAATGGAAAATGCAGAGAGGTTCTTGAGTTTTTTGGCAGGATGGAGGACTCAAATATAAGGCCTGATGGTATCACCTTTCTTACTGTGCTTTCAGCGTGTGCTCATGGGGGTTTGGTCCGTGAAGCTTTTGAAGTAATATCCAAAATGGAGGGATATGCAATTGAAATAGGAATCAAGCATTATGGATGCATGGTTGACCTCTTGGGAAGAGCAGGGAGATTAAAAGATGCTTATGACTTGATAGTAAGAATGCCAGTTAAACCTAACGACATAGTTTTGGGGGCAATGCTTGGTGCATGCCGTATTCATTCAGATGTAAACATGGCAGAACAAGTAATGAAGTTGATCCATGAAGACTCTGTTACAGGTGCTAATTCTCACCATGTGCTTTTGTCCAATATTTATGCAACTTCCGAAAAATGGGAGAAAGCTGAAAGGATGAGGAGAATCATGGTAGATGGAGGATCTCAAAAGATACCTGGGTGTAGTTCAATCATCTATAGTGACTACTGTGGATTGAAGTGAGGAAGCCCCACATTGAAATGAACGGCCTAAGTGCAATCTAAAAAGGAGAAATACCAAAATAAGATTGGCCTACTGGCAATAATGATACAAAGTGCTTTCTTTTGTACTGTGAGCCCCGCGCCAAGATCAATCCGTGGTTTCTGCCTCCGTTATGAGATAATATTTCAACGGATTTGTATTAGTGAAGCTACTTGATTTGTGCTTATTATCAAGGAGTTGTCTGAGAAGGGATGAAAGAACTGCGCTTTACTAATAGATTACTGATTCATTCTGTTGGTGGTCCTTCATTGATAGATCATTCATAAATATTATGATAAGCCCCTACTAAGACATGTGCCAATGCCCTGACTTAGGATTAGAAGTCTTAGTGTGTTTTATGTTAATTAAAGAAACATAATTCCTATATTAATTATGTTATTTTTACATATTTATATGTATTTAGATTTAACTTACATTCTCATTGTTATAAATACATTATCTTATATGTATTTTCAATATAAGGATGATTAATCCTAATTTAGTTTTACTATATTCAATAAGAACAAATACCCTACCTCTTAAACTTTAAATTCTCGAAAATTAGGTAACTAAGCTTCTTAATCTTCACTATAAATCCAAGCTTCTCAATCATAGCATTTACCAAATGTAACAAAACTCATTTGGTACATTGATGGTTCAAAGATTCAACAAATATGATCTTTCGATCCACATAAATCCCAATCAGACACAGTATTGAGAAACAACCACTTCTTTGTACTAAACTACAAATACAGAAAGTTTCATTTCAACGATCTCTAGGTTCACTGAAGAGTCAAATTATACAACCCGAAAAGACTCAGCTATCTTCTTTAAATCATCGTAGTGTCTCTTCCACTGAAGACCTGCAAATTGCAATTGAGTTGAGACAACATTATATTCTTTTCTGTTAGTTTTCATAGTTTCTTTATATGCTTTCTAGCTGTTCAGACTTGTGAGATGACTTAGAAGGGGATAAATAATCATACCACTGCCTGTTACGCCAAACAAATATAAGCGATTGCCAGCTGCAGTGGCAGTAATGAAAATGTGAGGAGGCTCTAGCTCAAACTGGTAATACTTTCTTCCTTCATGTTCTGCTACATTAGAGCTCAGAACCTTACCTTCTACATTTTCGCCGATTACTTCTGGACCAAATGCATTGATCACTTTCTCTGGAGGTCCAATTTTTTCTATTGTAGCATTATCACCAAGATCTGTATAGATTTATAGTAAATATATTATCACATAAATGGAAGTTCAACCTAGAGGTTTCACTGTTCTGTCTGTTTCAATTTATTCTCCCTGTCTCTAGAAAGCAAAGATTGAGAAAGAAAAATGAGCAAAACTCAGTACTCACCATCTGAAAATCGAAGAACGGGAGCAACAATGACAAACAAGCGTCCTTCCTTAGAGCTGGCAAATCTCAAATCTATCTCTGTGCCACCAAGATCTGCTATTGATACTGGTACCTGCTAAGCATATATATGCTGGCTGAAGTATACAGAAACCATGGAGCTGAAGAAAACAAAAGATAAAATGTCCTCTAGATGAACATATGTTGTAACAGATCTTTCAGATTAAAAGAGAGACATGGGAGTTATTTCGTTGATGAGTTCTAAGGAATTTCCACTGGTATAGTTAAAACTTTTCTATACGTGTGACTGTATGAGATAGAAAAGAAATCTTATAGTGATTTTTTCCAACTCTAACTTGTAAAGCATCACCTCTTCCCATTCTTGAGGCACTCTGAAGGAGTATGGGATAATAGGACTCCATCCAACACCATGTCCACCAGACTTCTCATCTGGCCTGCGATATGTCCTCCAACCTGTCTGATCAAATCCTTGCCTACGTTATCTCACTTTCATTTAAAATCTATAACAGAAGGGACAATTGGAATTCTAACTTAAAAAACATGTATAAAATCAAGTTAAGAATTAAGCAGCAACTGTATGTATAACTCTAAAAGTGGAAGAGATATTTATTTTTTCTTCCCTAGAAGGACCGGGCCATTTGATAACTGGTAGACTGAAACTTTTTGCCTCTCCTAAAGGGTATTAGGATTAAACCAGTGTTGGACCGATTGGTGCTTCTTTTAAACTAAACAACCATAGTTTTATCATTTACAACAAATTTGACACTACATCCACGGCATCTTTATCATACAACGGACTACATTTCCTTTATCACGGCTTACATTAAAAAATTGATTTCTTATGGTTTGTATACACATTTATCTGTCTGCATTGCTACATCACAAATTCATTTACTTTGGGACACTACAGTCTACAGATAGAATAATGTAGTAATCGCAGAATGGACTGTGCAAACAAATTATTTATTATAATCCAAAGTGAACGAACCTTGTTCATCTGGTTCGGACAGACCTGGAATTCTCCCAGCAAGAAGGCCTTGTTTCACCACGGCCAAACTCTCACCCGGGAAACCCAGCAAGGAAACCCCAGAAGCCAAAACTGTTCTTCTGGTCACCAACAAAGAGGAGAACTTCTCACTTTCTCTGCCTTCTGAGGCTAAAGCAGCCACAGTTCTTAGAATCCCAATTTGCTGTGAGGAATGACAAGGTGTATGTGAAGAGGGCATGACGTGCAGGTTCTGCGGATTCCTCCAGCATAGCACGCTGGTCGTGGACAAGGCTGTTGCCATGTCCACGAAGGTTTATATGCTGAGTTGTTACTAGAGGATGAAACTGAAAAGGGGAATGAATTTGGGCACCTCAGAATACAAGATTAAAGAAAGTCGTAGAAACTTATTTCTGATGAAAAGATTAATGCAGAAGCTGAGGTCCAAATAAGGATACCGAGCTTTAATAATTTTGTGGACACGGTGCTATTGTGCTCATGAACTTGTTCTTTGTTTCGGCTAACTAAGTATCTATTTCTAGCCTAACACGTGTTATTCATACCACAAGGATATAAAAAAATGTGATATATTTACTAGTTTTCTTACTGTTGTGTTGCATACCGAAGGGACAAAACAGTTCCATTATTTTATATTTATTTATAAAAAAATTCATCTATATAAAGATATAAATTTTTTGTTCAATATCTATCCACTTTCTTAATATTCTAATATTAATTAATTAATTTTTATAAAAGATAAAACATCTCGGTAAAAGATGATGTTAAAAATCTAATATATACTATAAAAGTCTGCAAGAGAAAGTTACTTTATGAATGTTTCGTGGTCAAAATCAAAAGGTTCGATCAGTGATAGTTTCGGAAAATTCTTTCGCATGTGAATGCACAGATTTTATCTTAATGTTCTTTTTTTATTTGTTGAAAACGGTTTTGACCAGCACTTCTTGCGCGAATTTTTCCCAAGTTATAAATAAAGTTCATGCTTTCCCATTTTGAAGTAAGGAAAATCCCTAATGCTCTCTTTCGCAGTCTTTTATATTCTATTTTCTTCTCCCTCAATCTCTTATTTATTTTTATAATATTTTGGGTATTCTTTCTCCTTTTTAAAGGATAACTAACTTTGATATTTTTAGAAATTTCTAAAAAATTTCTATATTGAAGGACATGCGTAACACACTTCATATAAGTTTTTAAAGACGGTAATTTACACGTCTTGAAAAATCTTTGTTCATATTTTTTGTAAGTCTTTCTACAACAATTTTAAGGACTCATGGCTAACATCAACAACTAAAATCTGGAAAATTAGAACATTATTTTTGAAACTCAGATGTAGTCTTTTGCGAAACATTTTTTGGATGCATCGAAAATTGAAGTCTTTTCTGGTCAGAATTTTTAGTGCTAGCAAGAACGTGTGTTGACATATGTTACTTAGTGCACTATCTAATGAGTTTTTCGATGTTTATTGTTCCTATAAAGAAGTAAAAGACATTTGGGATTTGTTGATTCTCAAATACATTGTTGAAGATGTAGTCAAACAAAGGTTCATTATTGAAAAATATTATCGTTGGAAAATGATTGAAGGTAAGGACATAAAGTCTCAAATCAATGAGTATCCCAAATTGCTTGAAGATATCAAAGCACATTCTACCGGATGAATTTGTTTCAGAACTTATGATCGAGAAATTGTCACCATCTTGGACTGATTAGAAACATCAACTGAAACACAAACACAAGATTATTTAAGATACCAACAGGAGATAGTGTGCTACTACAAGGGTCAAAGCTTTGTTTGCAAAAGCAAATATGATAGAAGACAAACCTGCTCCAAAAATGTATGAACACAAACCTAATTACAATAGAAAAAAATTATTTTCGAAAATCTTGTCCAAACGGATCTAACCTCACATTTAAGAAGAAAGGAAAGTGCTTAGTATGTGGAAAGTCGGGCCATCATGTACCACAGTGCAGGCGTAGAACAAGAAACAACAATCCTCATAGGCCAAATATAGCCGAAGGAGATGACATTATTGTTGTCATTGTTTCTCAAGTAAATTTGATGAGCAATATGAGTAAATGGGTGGTAGACTCTTGTGCTACCGTGCATATGTGCAAATAGAAGTGTCTTTTTCTCTTACATTAGTGTAAGAGATTGAGAAGAACACATTTACCTCGGTGATTTCAGGACCACTTTTGTTCTGGGAAAAGGAAAAGTTATTTTCAAGCTCACATCTAGAAAGACTATGGCCTTGAGTGATGTGCTACATGTGCCATCAATCAAAGTTAATTTAATCTCTGTAGCACTATCGAGAAAAGTGGGGGTTAAAGTGTCATTTGAGTTTAACAAGATTGTAATGACAAAAAAATAATGTTTTGTGGGGAAGGGATATTGTGATCAAGGTCTCTTTGTACTCAATATTTCTGAAAATATGAATGAATCTTGTTCTTCTACTTATATTGTTGATTCATATGATATGTGACATGCTAGATTAGGACATGTGAAATCTTCATATGTTATGAAATTATAATGATTATGATTAATTAATATGCATGATAAATAGAGTAGTAAATGTAATATATGCATAGAATCTAAAATAACAAAGAAAATATGTTATATTGTCAAAAGAAATTTTTAGGGCTAATTCAAATTGATCTAGCTTATTTTAAAAAAAAAAGCATGTCTAGAAGCGGTAAAAATTATTTTGTAACTTTTATAGATGATTATTCTAGATACACCAAAGTGTACTTAATCAAACATAAAGATGAAGCCTTTGATGTGTTTTTAACTTATAAAGCAGAAATAGAAAATCAATGGAATAAGAAAATTAAGAGAATTAGATCATATAGAGGTGGTGAATATGTTCTGTTTAATAAATTTTGTGTTAGAGAATTTATTATTCATGAAGTAACCCCACCATATTCACCTGAGTCTAATGGAATATCCAAGAGAAAGAATAGAACACTTAAGGAAATTATTAATGTCATGCTTATTATTTTTAGTACACCTGATAACCTTTGGGAAAAGCCCTACTTATTGTGTTTTTTTTACAAAATAGAATACCTCATAAGAAAATTGGTAAAACTCCGTATGAGCTATGGAAAGATTATCAACCTAACCTTAAATATCTAAGAATGTAGGGATGTCTACCTAAGGTGATGTTACCTAATCCTAAGAAAAAGAAAAATAGGCTTTAAAACATCTTATTGCATGTTCTTAGGCTATGTTGAACATAATGCTACTTATAGGTTTCTGGTTCTTAAAAGTGATATACTTGAGAGTAATTTTGTAATGAAGACGAAAAATGTTGATTTTTTAACATATTTTTCCTTTAAAGGTTAGTTAGACATCTAATCTCGTTGATAATAATAATAATGATGATGCCTTGTGTGTGGACTTAAGAAGAAGTAAAATACAGAGGAAGGAAACTTACTTTGGTAATGATTTATATACTTATCTAGTTGATAATTATCCAAGTAGCTTTGTAGAAGCTATTAATGCTCTTGATGCAAAACAGTGGCATAAGTCCATTAAGACTGAAATTGAATCAATCACAAAAATAATACTTGGACCTTGTTAGATATTGTGTGTTTATGTTAATTAGGGAAACATAGTACCTATATGTTTATTAGGGAAATATAGTCCCTATGCTTATTATTTTATTTTTACATATTCATTTGTATTTGGGCTTAGCCCACATTCTTATTATTATAAATACATTATCCTATGTGTATGAAAAGACACACAAGAGAGATTTCTCCTAATCCTTTTTTCACTGTTTCACAGACCTTAATAGATTTGCCTAAAGGAGAAAAACTCATTGGTTGTAAGTGTATCTTTAAGAAAATGTACCACCTTAATGGATCTACAGAGAAGTATAAAGCAAGATTAGTAGCAAAAGATTTTGACTCAAAAATCCAACATGGACTATTTTGACACTTTTGCCCCTATGCGTGGATTTCCTCTATTTGAGTATTGTTAGCCTTAACAATTATTCATAAGCTGGTGATACATCAAATGGATGTTAAAACTGACTTTTTGAATGGTGATTAGGAGGACAAAATTTATATGACTCAACTTGAAGGGTGTGTTATACCTAGTCAAGAGAATAAAGTATGTAAACTTTATTGATCCTTTGGTAATGTGGCTGATGTTGATCCAATTCAATTATATGTTAATGATTTGGATATTGATGTTCATGATGATGAGTAACATGGTGATACTGATAATTAGTAGGTTGGAGATGGCTTGGATGTTCCTATTGATAATGTTGATGAAGAGGAACGAGATGTGTCATAAGATGAGAGTCTCGGTGATGTACTTGAGTTACCTCAAGTTCAACTCAGAAGATCTAACGGGCCAAAACAACCTCTAAGAAGTATTATATCAATGAGTATGTGATGTTGACTGATGAGGGAGAACCTGAATGTTTTGAGGAGACCATTAAGAGTGAAGAAAAGCACAAATGGATTGATGCAATGTAGGATGAGATTAAATCTCTACATGATAATCACACTTATGACTTGGTGAAGTTATCTTAGGGTAAGAGAGCCTTAGAGAATAAGTGGATTTTTAGGGTGAAAAAAGAGATCAATTCTACATTTCTCATATACAAAGCCAGATTAGTGGTGAAAGGTTTCAGACAAAGAAAGAGTGTCGACTGCAATGATATTTTCTCACCTGTGGTGAGGATGACATCCATCATAATTGTGCTAAGTTTAGCTGTTACTCTGGATTTAGAAGTTGAGCAGATGGATGTGAAGATAGCTTTTCTTCATGGTGATTTAGGGGAAGAAATTTACATGAAGAAACCTTATGGTTTTCTTATTGAAGGCAAGGACGACTATGTGTGTAGGCTACGAAATAGCCTATATGGTTTAAAGTAGGCTCCAAGGTAGTGGTATAAGAAATTTGTGTCTGCTATGTGTGAGCAAGGCTACAAAAAGTCTACTTCTGACCATTGTGTTTTTGTTAGGAAATTCTCTGAGAATGATTTCATTATCATGTTATTGTATGTTGATGACGTGCTTATTGTTTGGAAAGATGTTTACTTGTGATAGAAAAAAAGAAACTTTGGCTATCATAGGAGCACTACATTCAGAAGGTGTTGCAAAGATTTCAAATGGAAAATGGTAAAGTTGTAAGTACTCCTTTTGCTGCTCATTTTAAACTTAGTGTTAAACAAAGTCCTTCAAATGAAGTTGAGAAGATAAATATGAGAAAAGTTTCTTATGCTTCTGCAGTGAGTAGTTTTATGTATGCAATGCTATGTACAAGGTCTGCTATTGCACATGTTATTGGTAAAGTCAGTAGATTTTTGTCAAATCCAAGTAGAGAGCATTAAAATGTTGTGAAATGAGTTTTGAGGCATCTTCATGGTATTAGTGGTTTAAGGCTTTCTTTTGGAGGTGATAAGCCTACTTTTGTGAATTACTCTAATTCATATATGGCTAGAGACATTGACTCCAGAAAATCCACTTCAGGCTATTTGGTTCAGTTTGTAGGGGAGCCTTGGCTTGATAATCAAAGTTGTAAGTGTGTAGCATTGTCTACCATTGAGGCAAAATTCATATGCAAGGAGTTGTTATGAGTGAAGAAATTCTTGCATGAGTTTGGTTTTGTGCAAGGTAAATACTTGTTGTACTGTGATAGTCAAAGTGTTATCTATCTTGGTAAGAATCCAACTTTTCATTCTAAATCCAAACATATTGATGTGAGGTATCATTGGATACATGATGTTTTGGATGCTACACTGTTAGAGTTCGCTAAATTTTATACAAATGATAATGGTGTTGATATGATGACTAAGGCATTGCTAAGAGGAAAGTTTGAACCTTGTTGTGAGATTGTCGATTTCATCGTTGTGAAGTCGTCCACTGTTGGATCCAGCTGATTTTTGGACAGTGGGTTACAAATGTATGGTTGTTCATTATGACCGTTCGGATCGTCAATCAGAGGTCTAGTTTGGGAGAAAACAGCTTCGTATCAACAACTCTGTTTTAGAGAATTTTCATTTTCTTTGTTCTCATTTGTAAGCATTCGTGCTTAGTTAGTTTGGTTGATTGAAAACATCATTTGGGGTTTTTATTGGAGACTCTTTTATACCCTATTATTGATCATAGTGGATGTTTCTTTGGTTTGAACGACTCGTGGTTTTTTACCCTTACATTGAGGGATTTTCCATGTTAAAAATTGTTGGTGTCTCTTTGTGCTTTGGATTTTGGTTTTTTACTCTATTTATTTTTGGTGCTACTGATGAGTGCATATTTATGCCCATATTTATGTTTTAGAATTCAAATTTTTAATGAGATTTTTGTGCATAAATGATTGATTTAAAGTGAATTTGTGACAATTGGATTTATTGGGTTTGGGAATTAAAGATGCTTAAAATGTGATTCTTAGTTGCATAAATTATTTTGGATGTTCTAATGTTTATTTGTGCAGCTGAAGTTAAAATTTTATTCATTTAAAGCATGAAATTGAATGGTCAAAGATGGTCCAATCTGGTCAACTCGGGACTCTTATGCAATTTTGAAAAGAAAGAGATGGCTAAAGTGCAATTAGAGGAAAATTGTGGACTTATGTGTAAATAAAATAAAAAGGGTTGAAATGTAATTTTGGACAAGTTTAAATCTGTTAGATATTTTAAAATATATTTTACTTGATATTGTTAAATAATTATCTTATTTAACTATATCAATAAATATCAAACGATAATATTTGCCAAATCTTTTTGATTTAGGAAAGATATTATCAAATATTCTCAAAAACTGATTAAATCTATTGAATATTTGAAAGATATTAGATATAAGATAAAAGATTTTATCAACAGAAGATTCAAAGTCCAAGCCCAATCAAGCCCTATATAAAGAAACCCAAAGGACATCTTCATTCATTGATTCACCACTCCTTTTTCTCTTATTTCATCATGTATTCAACTCCATTCATGGAGAGCTAAGCATTTAGGGCTATTCTGCTGTAATTTCATTATGGATTCTGAGGTTAAGTGAATTAATGCAATTGTTTATTTTGATTATTGATTTAAGTTGTTCTCTCTATATGTCTTTCATCTCTCTACCATATTAAAAGCAACGATTTTTGCATCATAATGTGTTTGAATCTACATGCATATTAATTATATGAGTTTTAGGGTTTCTAGGTTTAATTGAGAATCTACTTTGATTGAATTTAGGAACTTTCATATCATTAAATGGTTTTTACTATCAATTGAGAATGTACTTTGGTTGGTAGTAATAATTTCAACTATAATCAATTGAGAATTTACTTTGATTGATTAGCTTTTAATTTGGTTAAGAGATTTAAGAATAGACATGATTAAACACAATAAAATTGATTGAGAATATACTTTGGTTGAATTTATTGTGAATAATCTAGAAAGGTCTTGCATTTGATTGAGAATGTACTTTGATTAACTGCATAACTGCCCTCAAATTAATTAAGAATGTACTTTAATTAATTTGAAACTTAAACAATAATCAATTGAACAATGATCTGTGAATAACCGATGATGAATCTATTTTGGAAAAGTAGTGGAAATAGCCTGTTTCTTCATAATTGTTTTTAAGTTTCTTCTTTGTTCTACAACATTCTTCAAACATTCTCACTTTTATTCATAAGCATTGCATAACATTCATAAGAGTCAAATATTCGAAAACAATTCCGTGTTCGTTGGGAGACGACTCAGGGTTACTTTAGCCCTATCTATTTTCTTAAATACTACTTGGCAATACTGAAGTTGCCTTGAAAAGTAGTATTAATTTGATAGCTCCAACGACAGCTTATCAGCTACTCATAGATTGTTGCAAGAAGGAGGATTGAATTTCCGTTGTGCTATTACTCTTTGTTGAGTTGTTATTGTTTTTGGTCCTTTTTCCATCAAAGTGGCATTAGAGCTCTTTGGATAAGGAACTGTTTAGCTTGCGTGAATGATGTAGGCACATACTAAAATGATTCCTTTGAATGGAGAAAATTATCACCAATAGAAGGGCTAGATGAAGGACTTGTTATTTGTGAAAATTTTGCATCTTTCTGTTTTTGCTTCCAATAAGCCAGAATCCAAGTTAGATGAAGAATGAGATTTTGAACATCAACAAATATGTGGATTTATCAGACAATTTGTTGATGATAATGTTTATAATTTTGTTGCTAATGAGACACATGCGAGAAGCCTATGGGATAAGCTTGAGTCCTTGAATGCTTTTAAGTCATGGACTAATAAATTATTCTTGTTGAAAAATTTTGTGGAGTTGAAATACAAGGAATGAAGTCATGTTTCAAATGACTTGAGTAAATTTCAATGATGTTATGATCAATTAGCAGGAGTGGGTATGAAATTTGATGATCATTTATTCGGATTATTCCTATTAAACTCTATACCGAATTCATGGGAGATATTTCGTGTTTCCATGATAAGTGTTACCCCTAATAGTGATATTTCTTTGCAAATGACAAAGAGTTGTGCACTTAATGAGGAGATGAGAAGGAGGACACAGGGTACTTCATCTTATTCAAAAGTGCTTGTTACAGCGAATAAGGAGAAAAGTTAGAAGATATAACATAATAGTGGTAGAAGAAATGGAGTGTCACTATTGTCATAAAACAGGGCATATAAAGAAGAACTATTTTTTGTGGAAGACAAAAAGAGCAAAGACAAAAAGGGTAAGCAAAGAGAAAGAGATCATGATGATGGTGATCATGTTTTGAATTCGTGAATATGACACTATTAATCTTGTATTCGATGAGAACATGTGGATAATTGATAGTGGTGCTACACTACAAGTTACATCCAAGAAGAAGTTCTTCACATCTTATACACTTAGTGATTTTGGAGTATTGAAGAAGGCTAATGATTGGGTGTCTAAGGTTATTGGTGTTGGTGATGTTCACTTGCAAACCAACATGAGGATACAGTTGTTGCTTAGAGGAGTTAAACATGCTTAGAGGAGTTAAACATGCTCCAGATTTTCGCTTTAACTTGATTTGTGTGCAAGTACTTGAAGATGGTGAATATGATAACAACTTTGGATCTTAAAAGTGGAAGCTCACCAAAGGTAACTTGATTGTGGCCAAAGGGGAGAAAAACTCTAAACTTTACTAGATAAAAGTTTTGGTTGCTAAAGATAGTGTGAATGTCATATATATGGAGTCATCTCTATGGCACTGAAGGCTTGGTCATATTAGTGAAAAGGGACTTAATAGCTTAACTAAAAAGGATATTTTCTCAGGATTGAAAAGTGCAGAGTTAGAGAAATGTTCTTATTGCAAGGTTGGTAAACAAACCATAGTGTCCTTCAAGGAGCATCCTCCCTCCAAGAAGTTAGAGTTGCTTGAATTGGTGCATTATGATGTTTGTGGCCCATTGAAGGTATAGTCTTTTAATTGTGCACTTTACTTTATTACTTTTATTGATGACTATTCCAAGAAGACTTTTGATACAAGAACCATTGTACTCATCTGAGCCTAGGGATGACAACAAGTCGGGTTGGGCATGGATAGTGCCTACCCGCTACCCGACCCACAAAAGAAAATCCACCCTCTACCTGCCCGCTACCCACACGGATACCCATTTGAAAAATACCTGCGGATACCCGCAAACCCGCAAATATTTAAAATAATATATTTTTATAAATTATTAAAATATAATTTAAATAAAATTATAAAAAATGTGTAAAATATAATATAAACTAAATTAAATATAAATTAAAATTTAATTTTAATTAAATTTAACCTGATAAAATATAAATTAATTTTAATTTTAATTAAATTTAACTTAATAAAATATAAATTAAACTTTTATCTTTATTTTTTGTGGGTAATGGATATCCGCTGGTACGGACAGTATAATACCCGCACCCGACCCATTTATAAGCTAGTATTAAATTACCCGCTACCCATAACCCACAGGTAGTAAATACCTGCGGATACCAACTATCTGTCATACATTTTATCCAATAATACCCGTAGGCACGGATTTTTTTCCATCCCTATCTAAGCCTAACTTGCCTTTGATACGAATTGTTGGGTCTATCGAGGAAGAGGTTCACTTGGAAAATATAACATCAGTGAGACGCGAGCTCAACCACATAAGGGATTGACACTACTCTCTACCCAAAACCTTAAAACAATGGGTTAATGGATCTTTACCTTTATATGTTGTTCCACTTTCTCATTTCTACCCAATGTGAGACTTAGACTCACACTTGTAATTCTAACAATCTTCTTCTTCAAGGATGAGTCCCTTCCACATTGGTACACTCCTCCTCTAGTGAAAGCATTCGAGTATCCTTTTTCATATTGTTGTTCATCTTAACGAAACACGCTTACCTGAAACCCTTTGCCATGAAGACTTTCGATATAGGGACATTGTACTCATTTGAGCCTAACTTGACTCTGATATCAATTATTTGGTCTATCGAGGAGGAGGTTTACTAGGGAGAAATATAGGGTGGATCAAAATCATGCATGAACTATTTCTGAACGTTTAAATGTTTTGCACATGCACAAATTTTAAATCAGAATAGGAACAAACTAGATGATAAAAGCCAACCAAGTGTCTTCTTGGGGTAAGTGATGAATCTAAGGCTTACAAGTTATTTAATTTTTTACAAAAAAAGTTGTAGTGAGCAAGAACGTAATGTTACAACCACGAGAATGATCCAAGCACACCATAATAGAGTTCAAAACCTAGTGAGTCTCTAGTTGAAGGGAGGGCAACCAGGACCTGAAAACAACCTACATGGATGACTAACTACAAGACCAATCTACGATGGTTTACTAACAATGATGATGGTTGAATCTGAAGATCCTCAAACTTTTGAGGAAGTGTGGACAAGCCTAAAATGGAGGGAGGTAATGAAGACTTAAATAAAGACAATTTAAAAGAATAATACATGGGAGCTTGTGGACCCTCAATAAGGGGTTACACCCATTGGGATTAAATAGGTCTTCAAGATCAAACTCAATGAAAATGGTCAGGTAGAAAAATACAAATCCAGATTGGTGGCCAAAGGTTATGTTCAAGGTATGGAATAAACTAGACAAAGGTATTTGCCTCAGTTTCTAAACTTGATACAATAAGGTTGCTATTAGTTCTAACTGCTTAACGTGCATGGGAAGTGTTTCAGCTTGATGTAAAAAGTGCCTTTTTACATGGTGAACTTCAAGAAGTATTTAAACATTATCCAAAGATGATGACAGTGTTGCAATAGATGCTACAAAATTTAAGCAAGAAATTGGTAGTTTTATATATCTCATGGTCACTCGGTCAAATATACTCAATAAACTATTTTCTAGCGAAAGGAAAGGAAGACTAGTCTAGCTTATAGTAACAACAATTATGCAAGAGATTTATATGATAGAAGAAGCATCTTTGATTCAATTTTCTTGATAGGCTCTGGTAGGCTCTGGTGTTGTCTCGTGGGATTCAAAGAAACAACCTATAGTGAGTTTATCTACAACTAGGGTTGAGTATATTGTTGCAGCAACATCTTGTGTTTGTCAGTGCATTTGACTTTAAAGAATCTTAGAACATTTCAGTTAAAAGTAAAGAATACAATAAAAATATTATTTAACAGTAGTTCCATTGTCCAATAATATAAAAAAAAATCTTATCTTTTATGGAAGAAATAAACATATGGTCGTGCAATTTCATATCTTAAGGATTTAGTTAATGATCAAATAATTCATCTCAACTATTATTTTTCTATAAAATAAATAGTTGATAATGACCAAAGTATTGGAATAATTGAGCTAAATGTATAAATTACATTTAAAATTAAAAAAGAGATTATTAATTAGTTTCATATTTAAATAATTTTCCTATTTATTGGGAGAATGAGTCTTTTGTTTAGTTACTTAAATTTCTCTTATTTTTATGCAATTTTATGTTTTACGTGTGTAACTGCTATGCAGCAGAAACTTTTATAAGCCTAACGTTACAGTGAAATAACTTCAGACCTTTGTTGGTGGGAAATATACTATTACTATAACACATTTGAGGCATCCAATTTTTGAAAAAAGAAAAATACTCGTAATCATATTATTTGAAATTTGTTTAGTTTGTCTCATAGGCTGCTTTTTTTCATACTGCACAGAGGCTATTATGATTTATGGTTCGTCACAAAGCAAGAAAAAAAAATCTTTGACCGAACTCAAAAGTCTCTAAAAGCTGTTTGCACGAAAAAGCCATGAAAGCAAAGCTCATAAATTAATGCATAACGACCCATTGAGTTGGCAATTAACTTTTCAAAATATGGACAGCTCCTTTAGAAATAGGAGCAAAATTGGCCACGATTTTTTTTTACCTTGGGTAACGTGCAATTGTGCTACAATCTAAAATTTCCAACTTTCCGATAAAACATCTTCCATATTGAACACCGGTAATGTTTGTTATTTGATATTATATTATCTATACTACTATACATCCATATAATACAATTTTTTTAAATTTTATCTTTTAATAATCATTTTTTAAAATTGAAATAACTATTCGTAATAAATAAATTATTTTTTAATTATAGCTTTTTAATAATTACTTTTCTAATACAAATAATTATTTATAATAAAAAACTATTTATATAATAAAACAATTATACAAATTATTTATTTCTATAATTATTTTAGTAAAAAAAATTATAATTTAATAAATTTGTTACAGTAAAATAAAAGTAAACAAACATAATGTATTTTCACTAATAATATCCACCAAAGACAATCATGTTCCAAGAAAAAAAAAACTCCAACATTATACTTTCTTTCCATAAAATTTCTACTCAACAACTAAATCTCAGATATAACTATTTTAAATTTAGTAAAGTAAAATGTGACAAATGTGACATGCCAATTATATAGTAAGAATCTATATAATAAAGATGTCATCAAATATAATATTATAAAGCAGTTAAGACATGTAATAGAGTATTAAGATTTTACAGTCATTTTTCAAAATGTTAGGAATTTAAAACTCTAAGTTTGGTGTTGAACTGATACATGTGGAAATTTATGTTTGTAAGGGTCTCTGTTGAAATTAAATCCGTTTTGGTTGAAATTGATCTGGTTGAAGGGTTTGGATTAAGGGCTCTGTGATAGTATGTATATGAGTATTAAACAGGTGTACAGGTACTGTTTAAGGTTACTGTGAGGGGAAGAGAGATATATAAGATTGGGTATTTGATGTCTAGAACACTGTAGGATAGTTTTAATAACTTAGATAATTAAATAATAACTTGTTGAGAGCATGTCTTTGTTGGTAGGATAGAAGGGACTTAAAAACCTGAGTTGGCACATCCCTGATCATAGAGCAGTCCTGGCCTAGTCCAGTTAATTGTGACTAGTCATATGTGCTAGCGTCGAAGGTGAGTCTGATGCGTTCAGACATCTGAACCCTCTCCGGTGACCAATTGGGTAGTGAGCTGAGGTTGGAAGTAAGCATTTTGTAGTGTTAAATAATTTAGCAGGCAGTTTCATAATTAATTTGGATGGTGATTTTGTGCATTTGGGGTAATGAGTGCATTTGGTCTGTTTGGGCAGTTTAGACAAGTCAGTTATGACTTGTTAGGTAAATAAAATTGAAAAAAAAAAACACATTAAAAATGGCAGAATTGAATTAGAGTCCATAAATCATAGGATGCAATGTTTTGAAGTTAAATTCAAGCCTAAACAACTTTAGAAGCATTGTATAATTGGTAAAATCCATCGAGATAAGTTTAAATAGGTGCCTATCACAAATTTGGGGTGTTAGAAGTGAGAAAAGTATGATATATATATATATATATATATATATATTAATATAATATGGAAATATAAGTTAGGAAAGCATGATATATATTATATTAATATAATAGGGATATATAAGATGCAGGGAAGTACTTTTGATATAAATTGTTATCATAATATTTATATATAAAAGAAAGTATCAGATATATTATATTAATATATTATATATAAGAGATGCAAGAGAGTAAATATGATAATAAATTATATTAAAATAATATTGTTTTATAGAAAATTAGTAATAAAGATTATGTATGATATTAAATTTAACCAGTTGGGAATGTATTATTTTACAAGAAATTGTAGAGTTTTGTAGTGTGATTGAGATAACATGACAGTATTGTCTATGTGAGATGATTTGAAGTGATTGTGGAGCATGTTCTGGTACATATGACTTGATCTTTAAAGCTTAAACATGTGGTTTGATTATAATTCAAAGGTATATGAATTGGGAAAGAAATAAACATGGTTTCAAGGTTACTGGTGGTGGTTTAATTGTAAAATCTCTCAGTGAAATTCTTAGTGTTTTAGAATGAAAGTAGGAGCTCAGTCTTGGGAGTCTTCCTGACGCTCCAATGGTCTTTCTTCTCACGTAGAGAGGATTGGACCATGTGGTGAGGAGTAGCAGGAGGTCTTGGTCTTGGAGGTTTCCATCATGCTCTAGGGCGCGGAACGGACTAACCTCGTGCGTGTGGCAAGACGGGGGAGCCCAGGGCAGGGGAGCCCAAGTATCACCAGCCACCACGGGTGCATGGCCCGGCATAGCTCGACTATCATTCTAAAGTCCAAACAAGTCAAGTCTAGTATTTAACATGATAGGATGGATGTTTTATCTTGTTTGCTTTAAATTAATCTCTTGTATGTACATGCTCTTGATTGTATGCTTTTTATATAAATAGCTCACCCTTGTTTGCTTGTGTTTGTGCCATATTTGCGTATGTTTTTCTTTTGCAATGATCATCCACTTGGATGTGAGCAGAGGAGAATGAGGTTTCCTTGGAGACAGCTTTGGAAGGAAATAGAGATGTTGTAGCTTAGTTCTCTAGGGTTTATTTCATTTGAACTCAAGTTATTTTGAAGACTCTTCTTATATATTTCAAGTTTTAAATTCCTACCATTTTATAGGAGGACTATGATACTCCAATTCTAAATTCCTGTACTGTTTAAGGATGATTGTAATCCTAATTATTCTCTAACTGCTTTCAATTATTATGCATGATGACGTCTTTATAAATATATATTGCTATATATTTTGGATGTCACACATAAATCTACATAAATTATAATAATATCTAAATTATAACTAACACAATATTTGATTGTCTAATATCCTTTAATAGAATATTTGGCATATCTTAACACATAATAAGTTGAGGTTGTGAGTCTATTTTGATTAATATAATTTATTATAAAATGCACTTAATGATGCCATTTTGTCTATTAGAGCGATCAAAATACGTCTGATTTGTCAAAATACCTTTAATGACAAATCAATTGTGCGAATGTTTCATTGAGACATCTTAATCTTGTGCAAATCTATCTTTCTTGTGCGGCACATGAACTATTTTTTATTTGAACTGAAAAAAAAACAAATAACTATACTTAATGGTTTTCAAGATGTAGCAATTAAGTATAATTTTCAGGGAAATGTAGGGGTGTGGGCGAGGGTAGTCATATGGTCAATAATTGAATGATTTAACGAGATACTTGGTGGAGGAAGTAAATGATCTTGGTTAGTGCAAGTGACATTGTTTACTAGTATTCTAAGGGTTCAATGTAAATGATCGTGTTCAACTTCAAAGGAAGATTATGATTGCCTGAAACAAAGCTTGTTGGTGGCTTGAACATCTTGGGTGGTATGAAATTAGGTGTCAAGTGCGGTTAATTTGTCTAAGATATTTTTGGAAGGTTCGTCAATATTTTTACTAGGTTTATGAAAAATGACTCAAGGAAAGCACTATAATGATATGTTAACAAACTAAAAAAATAAAAAAAAAGAAATAAAATATATATTTTTCTTTCTTCATTCAAGCATAACACTTGGTTTTATAAAGACTTTGTTAAAAGATGCGTGTAGAATACATGTCTCACTCTTTGAGTAGAAAGTATTCTTTTTTATACCAATTTATTAAAGTAGTAGAAAGCATTAGTTTTTATGTCAACTTATAACAACTTTTAGTGGAAAGTATAATCCTTCATTCAAATGGACATGGATATTAGTAGGATGAGTCTATCATTAGATTGCAATAGAAATGCATTTTTATCCTTATTCTTGTTTCAATTAATGAATTAAATTTTATTTTTGAAGTCATTTTTTTTAACAAATTAATAATTAAAATATGTAATGATTAAATGATATTTCAAAATGGGGTCATGAAGCAAACAAATTATTTATACTTGAAATATTCCAAAATACAATATTTACAACTATAAATATTATTGAGTGTGACTTGCATTCTTAATTAGAAGAAACTTTCAAATATATTAAAGGTTTTACAAAATTGTTAATTAAATGTAATGGATACAAGTAGTCAAGTGAGAAAAATATAGGGCTTATTTTAAAACAATGTTTTTTTTTTAGTAATAAAGAATTAAAATATAAAAATTACTTATGATACTTCAACTTGTGTATAAAGTGTATGTATATATATACTCAATAAGAGTATAAAAAACACACTTTTAGTTGAATCCTCAGATAACAATAAGTTAAGAGGTGTATCGTGATATAAAAATATCCATAAATAAATTAAAAAAACATAAAACAAAGCATTGTAATCTCTTATGGATATTTATATTACAGGTAAAAAGGTTGCAACAAACTTATGTATCTTTTGTGGATTTCTTCTTTATAGTTCTTAACTCGTGCTTTTGTTTTTGCGATTATGACATAGTTAAAAAGGTTGCAAATACGAATCTTGCATCCATACTAGAGAGCCAAAGGTTATGTGGTCATAACTCCTAACCAAGATACAAACTGGGTTGCATTATGTCATAGAAATCAATCAAAAAAAAGAAAGTTGTGACAATACTTATATCATGATCTCACAAGCTGATGTTACATATAACCATAGTTGCACTCTCTATAAGGCTTTTTACCCCATATCTACCTCAATTGCTTAATGCACATGGTTGGACATAAACACTAGTCCTAATACGAGAACTTATTGTTATACCATTTGTGTATTATCCAGACCCACGCTTTAACTTGAGCAACTATGACTCTTTGACATCTAGTTTGACGTTTCTAAAAATAACTATTTATGAGAAGTCAGATACTCCACACAATTATGACCCATATTGCCTTTCATACTATATTTTGCATGTTAGTTAAAGTCATAATACTATATCCAAAAAAGTGAAGTTTAGGTGTCTAATGTTGTGTAGTATGGATCCTAAACCAACTATATCACAAATCCCAATATCGACTTGTACTCATGCATGTAAAAAATATATGATTCACCTATTCTTCTATAGTCCCACACATCACACATATCATCTTATTTTAGATCGTCAACCTTCTTAAAATCAGATTATCAACGGTTGGGAGTTTATTTTGCAACATATTCTTATAAGGACATTAGGGCCCAATTCCCCTCACTTTTATTGAGATTGAGGATATTGAAGGGTTAACTTAAGACACAATTGAAAGCCCTAAAAACCTTACCATGCGCATGTGGAAAGACTTATAAGGATAATACATCAACCACAACGTTTAACTGGTTATATGGTGACGTGCCTAAATAATCGTAAGAATGGTGATGGCATACCTCCTAGCCATGCTCAAGCATTTATAAGAAGAGTTGAAGTCATCTATGAACATAGTCTAAACTCTACCTTTTGGACCACCTTTGGAGCCATTATGGAGCATAGCTTTGAGTAGTATGGGTTTAATTTAGACCATGTATTTCGGTTAAGTAGTGTAGGTTTGTTTGTATTAACTACTTAGTATAAGGCTTTTCCTTAAGCTAAACAACCAAACTATGTTAAAAGTATGTGTCATGTGTCATGCTTCTATTGGAGAGAATTTGTGTACATTTTTCCACTCCTTAGAAGGCCTCATTTTTGGCCAATGAGTGCAAGGGTGGG
Source organism: Vigna reflexopilosa (assembly GCA_027742785.1). Lineage (NCBI taxonomy): Eukaryota > Viridiplantae > Streptophyta > Magnoliopsida > Fabales > Fabaceae > Vigna > Vigna reflexopilosa. Next base: position 12,212,242 of record CM050918.1, read on the forward strand.
AGATCATGCTTTTAGGGTTTTTAGGAGACACCATTGCCTATATATAGAGGTGTGTCCTCTCTTGTAATCATCTTTGATCTTGAGTAATGTTATGTTGCCCATTTTTGGTCATATTACTCATCTTAGATCAAGACTAAAGCAACTCATGAGGCCTCTCTAGTCACCTTCCTCTTAGAGTTGGCTTAATCTCTCTTAGATCATTCAAACACCACACCACCACCATTTAACCACCATATGACCATGAGCTTCTAGCCTCACAAACATCATAGCTTTCTCATTTCCAACCCCTATACTTGATGATCCACCACATTTTTGCACCATATATCTTAAAGGGACCATCTTCATTGCATTCTTCTAGCTTTGGCCCAACCTAGCCAAAGAGGTTGTTATCATTTGGTATCAAGAGATTTGGTTCTTCAAGAGCTAGGTCTTTTGGTCCTTATCTATTCTTTATTGTTCCGTGTTGTTGATGTTATTTCCTTACTTGTCTTGGATTATCTTTTCCATCTATCACTTGTTTTAGCAGTAAATTGTAACGATTTTGAAAGTTAAATTGCATCTAGCTCAAAGGTCCTAAAAATACATATTTATAGTCAAATTAAATTCCTTTGAGATTAGTTTCTAACAAAAAAAATTCATTTCATTTGGATTTCTGTCAAGAAAGTTATGAATAAAACACTCAACAAAGTTTAGAGCTGTCAATGTGTTGTCATTAATGTTTTTCAGGTTCTATTTTATTAGTTTTGGCTACTATTTTGTGCCTTATAAATGCTCATAAATGTGTTGGATATCATATCATGTTCTTCGTTTTTATCGAGTCTTTATTCATCTTTTGATTTGGTTATTTTTTATTTCAAATTCATCCATGTTGTCTAGAGTCATGTGTAGTCATTTTTACCATATGGTATGTTGTGAATCTTTGAATTTATAAGAGTATTCAAATCTGATTTTGGCGAGTGGTAATGTGTTTTATGTGTTGGAAAAACAAAAGAAAAGAAGAGACAAAAGGTACAAAAGAAAAAGTAGACAAAATGTACAAAAAGCAAAATTAAAAAACATTTTTATCTACCTACTACCACTAACTTTTGTGCACTCTCATGTTGATTTGGTGCTGAAATTCACGTTTTGGGGCTGCTATTTCAGACTTGTTTCACTTGCAAAAGTTATTAAAAGTTTATCTATTGGTCACCATTTACACAAATTTTCTAGAGACAAGAAACACCATTGTCTAGTCTAGTAATTTTTTGTTTTGATCATTCATTCTAGAGCTCTTCTTTGGGAACTCCTTTTGATGTGCTAAAATTTATTTCTTGACTATTTAATTGCTTGTTTGTCTCCTAATTAATCTCAGTTTTGTCTATGTCAAATTCCTTTGGAAGAGCCTTTGTTCATTTTAAACCTTTTCTTGCTTTATCCTTGGACTTTTTTTGGCTTTTGTAGTGTTATTTCCCTTTGTGTGGTGTAGGTTTGTCTTTATGGTGAGCCAACACTTGGAGCTAGCATCCTAAGTGATGGAGGCCTAGTAGGAGCTTGAGGTCCTGGTGGAGTTACAAGAAGACAAGAGAGTAAACACTTGGTGCGAAAACTGATTTGTGTGTATTTCACTTTGAGTTATAATTTTGTACTTTCTTCTTTTTGGACTTGTAGTATTTGGCCTTGTTATAATGTATCCTAACAAGAACATTGAACTTTGATTAATATTGCATTTTTAATTGGTAAGTGTAAGGGAACCAAAGTTTCTTCTAACTTCACCATTAGGTCGTATAGATTAGCTTTAATTGTTTTCCTTAGTTTTTGTAGCTTAGTGTTTGTCTACTTGCATTTCAAGTCTAAGTCCCTTTGAGAAATAGGATACAAGAGGACTTAAAGTTAACTTTGGCTAGGAAAGACTTGGTACTTAAGTAATCCTTAATTATTCACCTCTTTTTTCTAGAAGTGAGCTTAAGGTCCTTTTGTCTCCTTAAGTCACTTAAGTAATTTTATTTGAAATACTAAGTTTGTTTGCATAATTCATTTTTGAAAATCTTACAAATGTCTAAGATTATTTGTGAAAACTTTTTTTCAAAATTCTTTTGAAACAAATAAGTTTTTATAATAGGTTGCATTTAAGTCATGATCAGGATGAGCTACATTATAAAGTTAAGAGTGACCTTCCATTCTTTGGTGAGAATATTAGTGCATTATCATACCTAGCATGGGATAAAAGAATAGAAAAGCTTCATCCATTCTTACTTAGGTATGGTAAATATCATATACTTAGTTTATGCATCTTTGGGCTTGTGGGACATGCAAGTGAATGGTGGAATCAAAGACAATCTAAGGTTGAGAGAGGTAGAAAATCTCCTATTCAAGATTGATGTTACTTAAGAGCATGCATGAGAAGAAAATATGTTCCTTCTTCCTTTGTGAAAAACCAAGAGCAAATATGTGAGATGAGAGAACTCATTAAAAGAGGAAAATTTTTTCTGAATAGTGTAGATGAGTTCTTTGAAAGAGAAGATGAGTTTGAAGAAAAAGTAAGAAAGCTTTAGAGTGACAAGAGAAAAAGAGACATTCAAAGAAGAAGAGATGAACAAATGAGAGAGATAAAAAAGAAAGAAAGAGTTGAAAGAAAACAATATCTTGCTACCTTAGAAGAAGAGCTTAGAATTCTTAATGAAAAACAAGAAAAAGTCCAAGAGGATTTAAGGAAGATTAAGAGAAGAAGAGAGGAAGATGAGAAAAGGAAGAAAGAATAAAGAGACAATGAGGAACATGAGAAAAGATAAAGAACAAAGAGAGAAAGAGAAGCAAGTAAGAAGAGAGAAAAAGAGGAGGAAAGAAGAAGAGAGTATGAAGAGAAAAAGATAAGACAAAAAAATGAGGAAGAAAAAAGAGAAAAAGAAGAGATTGAGAGAATAGAAGAAGAGGAAGTGTTACTAAAGGTACCTATCACTCCATCAATAATAATTGAAACCAAGATGATAAAGGGGGTTTTCAAATTTTTGAACTTTTCTCAATTTATCATTAAACCATCTTTCATAATTCTAACTTTTACTCTTAAAAATTTTTCAACTTCGTTTTCACCTTTTATTACTTTAAACTCCTCAAAATTTTCAACTTCACCCTTTGAGTTGATGATACCTTCTAGGTTACCATTAACTCAAAGCAAACACAAACATTTTTATGCAGTAGGTCTTCAAAACTCTTTTAAAATTAATATAAGGCACTCTTCTAAATTTTCCTATGAATACCCTTTGTTTGTGGTATAAGAAATTATTAAATTTGTGTTTGATGACACTTGCATGTGGATTTTTTTTATCCCAGTGGAAAGATACACAAATTAACCAATAATAAGAAAAGGATTTTAATCATAAAAGAACATGAAAATTTGAGGAAAAATCCTTTTCAAAAGGTATGGTATGATAACATATATCTAAAAGTTGACTCTTGTGTTGGAATAGATAGTCTTTCAAACACATACATCTAACACAAGACAAATAAAGCTTCAAAGATGTTCCTACTCTCCAAGACCTTGATCATTCATTTGATTTAAGGTGTATCATTCTTGGAAGCTATATTATTCATTTACTTACTATCATAACACTTATTCAAACTAGTTTTATAAGATGGGTATTTGACCCTAGCAGAAAAGAAACATAATGACTCCAAAGAAGATCAAGAAGTTTCCCTTTGCCCAAGTTGAAGATTTGAGGGTAAATCCTTTTCAAGAAGGAAGGAATGATGACATACCCCCTAGCCATGGTCAAGCATCTACAAGAAGAGTTGAAATCATCTATGAAGATGGTCTAAACTCTACCTTATGGATCACCTTTGGAGCTATCATGGAGCATAGCTTGGAGCAATATAGGTTTAATTTAGGGTATGTATTTCGGCCAAGTAGTGCAGGTTTATTTAAGGCTTGTATTAAGCTAGACATTCAAACCATGTGGAAAGCACCTCTGTGTAGTGTAGGTTCCTTAAGCTAGATATCCAAACCATGTGGAAAGTATGTGTCATGTGTCATGCTTCCATTGGAGAGGATTTAACTTTATTAGTGACTACATGACATTCCAAGAATGAAAAATATTTTGCTTTGTGAGTGTGGCCACAGGTCCTGACCTCATTAGAGAGGATTTGTGGACACTTTTCCACTCCTTAGAAGGCCTCATTTTTGGCCAATGAGTGCAAAGGTGGGAGATCATGCTTTTAGGGTTTTTATGAGACACATTTGCCTATATATAAAGGTGTCTCCTCTCTTGTAATCATATTTGATGTTGAGTAATGTTATGCTATCCATTTTTTACCATACTACTGGTCTTAGATCATGACTTGAGCAACCCATGAAGCCCCTCTAGTCACCTTCCTCTTAGAGTTGGTATAACCTCTCTTAGATACTTGAAACACCACACCACCACTATTTAACCACAATCTGGCCATGAACTTCTAGCCATAGCTTCCTTGATGATCCACCACATTTCTGCACCATATATCTTAAAGGGACCATCTCCATTGCATCCTTCTAACTTTGGCCTAACTTAGCCAAGGAGGTTGCTATCAAAAAGAGAGGTTATTATGTGAAAATGATTGGAGAAGAATTTTATTACTTATTACCTCACATGTTTTTGCTTCCTTGTGAGGTTGTTAGCTAGCATAGGGTATTATATATATCATGTTGTTAATGAAAAAGAGGGCAGAAAAAGAATTATCCTGTGAATATATTCTCTCTACAATATTCTATTTTTTTGCCTTTGTCATTTCCTTTATTCTCCTCTCAAGTACCTTTCATTTAGTGTTATTGTTTTACTACCTCCCTTCATGGTGGCTCATTTGTTCACACTGACAAATTTGCTCGCCTCCATAAACAGCTAGAACATATCATTTTAGCCCAAGCCAATTTTGCAACCATCCTTCATGACATTTCTGAGCGCACCTCCCTCCTCGAATCTAAATCGCCATTACTTTCCTCCCAACACTCCTTTTCCCGTCCACTTAAGTTTGGGCTTCCAATTTTCGACGGCTCGAATGCCCTTGGTTGGATTTTCAAAGTTATTTAGTTCTTTGAGTATCATCAAACACCACTTGATCAACGATCCATATCTCCTCATTTTACCTTGAAGGTCTCGCTTTATCCTCGTTCTAGTGGATGTTTAATAGTGGGCTTCTTATTTCATGGGATTCGTTCCTATAAGCCTTGGAACGTCGTTTTGCTCCCTTCAAGTTTGAGGACCCCATTGCCTCCATCTGCAAGCTCTCCCAAACCTAGAGCCTTCATTACTACCTTTCTGAGTTTGAGACACTCACTAACTCATCTCTAATTTTCCCCCTAATTTTTATCTCAGTTGTTTCCTTTTTGGCATTAAACCTACAGTCTACTATGAGGTCGTGGCACTCCAAATAGTCGACCTACCTCATGTTATAGCCTTGGCTAAGCTTCAAAAGGACAAATCACGACACCTACTGCCAACTCCTTCACGTTTCTTTCACCCTGTCTCAACCTTCTTCACCATCCACCCCTCCTCCTCCCAAATCACTTCCACCACTTTTACCTACCTTCACTGCCAAACTTCCCATCAAGAGGTTAACTGAAGCGGAAATGCAATCTTGTCGGGACAAGAATCGTTGTTTTAAATGTGACGAGCATTATACTCGTGGTCACCATTAGAAGCCTCAATTTCTCCCTCGCTCCTCCTTTGACATCGACGACCCTCCTGATGACCTTACATAGGATTTCACTCTAAACGAACCATCAGAACTAGAGGCGAGCTTGATTTGTCTTCATGCCTTCTTTACATAGTGGTTATCACTCATCTTTCGGGTAATGGAACAGTTAACGCGTTGTTGATAGGCTTTTTTGCCGCACAAAAAGTCAACAAAATCTAGTTCCCACTAATGTAGTATAAGGCTGACTAGGGATTAATCCAAGGACTTGGTACTTATTAAGAATAGAATTGTAGAATTGTAGCCTAATTATTTATTTACTAAAAACTAAAACTATGTGGGAAAAATGAAATGAATTTTAAAAATAAAAGAAATTGAATGCTAATGCAAATGCTTTGTATATTATTTAAATGTATGGTTAATGCCTAATATATATTTATGCATAAAGAAAAAGAATAAGAATCTATACTAAAGAAACCATGAATGGAATATCTAAACTAAAATATCTTATTGGAACAATGCATGCTATTATTAAATGTGCATAACAAGTAAACAATTAAATAATTAAATATGAATATGGAAAACTAAAGGCTAGATAGATGAAAACCAAGCATGAATTAATGCATATGATTTGGAAATGCAAAGATTAATACAAAAAGAGAATCAGAATCCTATTAGTATAAAATGTGGAAAAAAAAAGAATCAAAACAATACACTAAAATTGAAAGAAAAGTGATTATATAACAATGGGTAAAAGTTGAAATCAAAATTGCATGCACATATTTAGGGCTGAGCAAAAATAACTGATTTGTGGTTAACTGTATTATATTATACTAAAAAAACTAATCCAATTTTACTAAAAGTTCAGAATATTATTTTATGGTTCAGTTTTTAAAAACTGAACTTATAACAGTTTCGGTTCACTTAATTGTGAGAATAGTATCTACTCTTTCTTCTTTTCTAGTTCCCGTTCAACTGCTTCATTTTGCCAAGAAAACGTTATTTAATAATAAAATATTAATAAAAAAAACCGTTTACATAAAAAATTAATAATTATTTTTTTAAGACAAAATTTTTTTATCACAAATTTTTATATTTTTTTATCAATAAATGTAAGGGCCTTATAATTCTATTTTAATTTTAAAAGAAAAAGCCATTGGGCCTTGTAATTTGGGGCAGCCAGGCCCATAAGCTAAGGGTGCCTTAGCCTTAGAGGGAGGCTTTTCTTTTCAGAAGTCAGATTTCATTTGCTAAGCTTACCATCTCTCTCTAAAACTTGGGTTTTCCAGTTTCCCTAAACTTAGCTCTGCCTTCTCTCTAAAATCTCAGCTCATTGAACCAATTAAATTTTGATTTGATGGTGCTCCAGTGTTCACCTCACCAAGGGCTCCATTTTGAACCGATCATTTTCCCCATCCTTCCCGGTAAGTGGTTCTCTACTGTTTCCCCATTTCCTTAAATCCAGGGCTTGCTGTCCTACGAATGGCATGTGCTCTGTGCCTGTCCCTTTCCGTCCCTTTCCGTTCCTTATGTTGTCTTAGCTCTAAGAAGCTGTCTTCATCATCAATTTGGTGATCTGTAGGTTCTGTCAAACTCCGCTCTGTGTGGAGGGTACTGTTAGGGCGTCTTCAATTAGCTTATTTTAAGAAACCTAGGTAAGGGGAGCTTACTTTGCTGTGTTGGATTGATATAACCAATGTTTGAGTCTTTTGAATATTGTTGATATAATGACCATGTTTGGTCGTATGTGTGTATAATGTGGTACCGTTTGTATGTATCAGTTGTTCTTGGTGTATTTCCTAGTACTATTTTCTATTCTATGTATGGAACAATGCTTATATTTGGGTGCTTGAAAAAAAAAGAGAGAAGGAGAGTAAGCGTGGCTTGAAATAGGCATGGTGAAATGCGGTTGTTATCTTTGTTATATAGATGTTGTAATATATTGGTTTACCTTTGATGAATCTTTTTGATGGCCAAAGGAATGAGTGCAGAGGTGAGATAATCTTATGGGTGACAGGGTTGTATGGTATAGAGTTTTTAAATGAGTGTTTTGGTTTGAAAGACATTGAAACTTTAGTGCGTGGACTATGAGTATTCTACTGCATGAGGATTATACAAAGAAAACGTTAACTTGTGGTTTTGGATTACAGAGGTATAAGATTTATGGCTTTTAAAAGAATGGGTTCATGTATATATAAGTGTGAGGTTAATGTATATTATATAATATATATATATTATTCAGTCTTAGTTGTTTTTTTTATTATATAATATTATATTATATAAAGTTTATCATAATCCGTTATTTGATTAGAATTATTCGAATGTTATTTTATAATATTAGTTTAGAAGATATATTGTGGTTATGTTTTAGAGATTTTAATTAGAAATTCAACAAACTATAAAAGTATAAAATAAATAAAGTAAAGTTTTAATGTTGGATAACTTATTTAGTGTTAATTAAATGGTGATTTAGATTTTATGATGATATTGTGTATTTAATTAAATTAATTTTATCTGGGAAGATGTATTATTTCACAAGAAAATTTAGAGTTTTGTGGTATGATTGAGATAACATGACAGTATTGTCTCTTTGAGAGGGTTTTCAGTTTGGTGTTATGTTGTTTGACTGCTCTGCTGAATGTATGTTTATATACTTAATTGGATGGCTTGATTGAGGATGAACTGAACATCTCAGGGAGAGATGACTTATGTGATATTAGGAGGGTTGTTGTTGTTTGTATAAGGTCGGGAGCTTTGAAATGGTCTATCTATCCCTACACTCAAAGCATTGTTCATACCCATATAGAGGAGAACAGTGTGAGTGGTGAGAGTAGAGGGAGGTCCTCGTCTATAGTCTTGGAGTTTTGACATAGACAGATTGGGGGATTTACCTTGCATAGTGTTGGGGATAGACCAGCTGAACTATTCAAGTGCAAAGACGACCAATAGCTAGACAGTTATACCAAATCCAGATAAGTCGTGTCGTGTAATTTGATGCATGGTGTGTTTGGTACGCTTTGCTTGTTTTTTATGTGTAATTAAGCATGATGACATTGATTGACTGTACGATATGTATGTTGTTTTTTTACCTAGCTCACTCTTACTTTTGTGTTGTATGTTGCTTGGGTATGTTTCTCTTGCGATGATCATCCACTTGGATGGGAGCAGATGTTCTTGAGGAGGTTCCAGTGGAGCAAGTGCTGGAAGACGCTGACGCTGCAGTTTAGATTACTAGGATTCCATATTTTAATTTTAGTTGGGTGTTATTTTGAGATACTCTAACTATTAAGTTTTAAATTCTGCCTTTTTCTAGATGACTGTAACATCAATCTCTGAACTACCATTCCACTCTGACTGTTCTCCTTATTGAAATGATGACATCTTTATTGTATAAGTTTGGTATATAATTGGGACGTCACGTTTATGGTATCAAAGCAGTTTGTTCCTAGGATAACCTTTGGGGTTGTGGGTTTGTCGTGACTTTCCTGTGGAAAGTTGAGTGTGAATGGTATATTCTACCATTTCCTCCAAGTCTAGACGGTGAAATTGTGTATCTAACTGGAAGTTTTGGGAAGAGAAAATGTCTCGACAGAAGGAATGAGGGTGCACACTCAAGACTTTTATCAGAGATGATTTTCCTTTCTCAATTCTGAAGGGTTGGAGAAAGAAAGAGTTGGAGTTCCAGTGTCGTTTTCCATAGTAATTCTTGTCTTGTTCTTGCCTTGGTAGTAGTGTTGTTTGTTTCTTGGAATGTATGTAGGCAGTGCATATTAGACAGAATAAGGTCTCTTTCTGAGTGGGTAAAGGCACACTTGCTTTTGGTTGCAATAGTTAATTTGTTAGATCATTATCTTATAATTGCTTTGCTGTTTTTGTTTCCTGCTCACATGTAGATCGATTGGATGCATCATTCCCTTAATTGTTATCTCAATTTGGGGTAGTCAAATTATATTTTAGTTGAACTTTAATGGCTTGCATGAATTGAATATGTATTGCTTGATAGATCATGAAACTGATGATTAGAAAATTATTTCTTGGAGTAAAAAGAAACTGTGAGTGTAAGAGCAGTAGTCTGGTAGGTGAATTTCCTCATACTTTAGTTGCTTTTGACTTTTACTGGTGTTGGAAATTGAGTCTGAAATTTCTGGTATGATGATTGAGTGTAATTTGCTTGCTGTCGCTGTTCTGGAAACTTTTTGGTTGGTTGCAGTAGTGTAGAATTATGTGTACCTTGGTGGGTTAAGACTTTTCAGGTATGTCTGTCAATAAAGGGAGTTGTAGTTACTATATTATAATGTTACGTGCTATCAATACATGATCAATGCACTGTTTCATTGAAATAAAATTCTGGTTTATTTAAGTATGTGAATTATAGCTGATTGAATACTTGAGCGTGTTTTGATCAATGTCCTTGACAGGAGTGAAACAGTTTTGGGATTTAAGATAATTGGAGTATGATATGATGTTTTCTATTGTATAGAGATTGGTTATTTATGCTAGTGGCCTTTTTGCCTAAAGTGATGGAAGGAGAGTAGGGTGTTGGAATAAATTGATTGAGTTTGTTTTTTTAAATTGCCTATGTTCTTGCCTTTAATTCCTTGCTCGTGAATGTAATGTTGTGATGATATGTGTTTCATATTAGATGGATGGAAAGTGCATGTAATTTTTTTTTATTGTTATAATTGTTGTCTTAGAAAGAAAGTTGGGTTGATTAGTGGTGAACGTTGCGTGCTCAATGTAGATCCATTCTATTAATTGTTTTATTTGTTCAAGCATGGATTGGAAGCTGGCACAGGGTTGTGAAATCTAATGCGTGTTTTGAATAAGAGTAGATGTCTGAAAATATTTTCTTGCGTAGTGGTATTTGTTGGAATTACTTTATTGTAGAGGCACCTCTCTGGATTAATGTTGTTGGTGCAGTGATATTTTATGGTTAAAAGCAGTTTCGGTATAGTAATCTATGCTTTAAGTCTTGAAGGTGAAGTGCTGTTTTGAGTATAAGTTGGGGTGTTTTCGGTGATCTTTGTTATGTGCAGCATTAACAGTATAGTTGGAGTATAAATGTGTTGGTTGCTTTCGGTGCTTGGCATAAAATGGTTTGTGATCATTGTTTCATCAAAGAAAAACAAAAGAAAATGGGGATTGAGATTAGGGAGGAATCATGTATCTGTGGTGAGAAGTAGCGCTGTCTATTTTGATGGGATGGCAAATTGGTGATGCAGGCTGCTGTTTTATTGTTTTCATGGTGCACAAATAAATGAAGAGCGGGTTTAGGTGCTTTGGTCCAGGCTAGCTGTCGGAGTTTGACAATGCAAACTTTGGTAGAAGCTACTGGAATTGGTTTGAAGTGATGGACTAGAGTAGAACCAGCTGCTGGAGTCAATGCTTGTAACTGTGCAATGTGTCTTTTGATGTAGTAGTCATTAGATAGCTATTTGAATTATTTTAAGTCTTAGAGAACCTTATTTCAAGAGCTAACGCAAGAATAATTATAATTTTAGATCAAAGCAAAGATAGGTATGTGATATGTGATGATTGAACCTGTTGTGTTTTGAAATAAAAGCATACGAGATAAAAGTATATACAATGAATGATTATTTATTAGGTTAATTTTTTTAGTTGGAGAGAATGTAATATTTGGAAAATTTGTACCATCTTATGTATAAGTTAGTTGTTAGAATATCTTTAGTTAATAAAATAAATTAGATTTTATACAAGTAATATGTAGGTTAAATTTGTCAAAGTTTAGTATGGTGGGGTAAAGGTCTCATAGGTGTTGAGAAAAATAAAATATAATTGGATAAGTTAAAAATTTAAATAGAAAAAATAAGATATGTTAAATACATATTAAATATAATATCAATGAAAAGAGTTTGGCTTGGCTATGGTTGTGTGCTTGTTTGTGTGGTTGTTTGTATGATTGAAGTGCTTGTGTACGAATTTGTTTGGAAACAAAAGTGAATATTTTTATTATGCTTTGGGTTTAAAGTTTAAGATTTAAGGATTATAACGAGAGTATGATGTTCCTTCTCTCTGATAAGTTTAATTTTCGGGGACGAAAATTTTTATTGATGGGGAGAATGTAAGGGCCTTATAATTCTATTTTAATTTTAAAAGAAAAAGCTATTGGTCCTTGTAATTAGGGGCAGCCAGACCCATAAGCTAAGGGTGCCTTAGCCTTAGAGGGAGGCTTTTCTTTTCAGAAGTCAGATTTCATTTGGTAAGCTTACCTTCTCTCTCTAAAACTTGGGTTTTCCAGTTTCCCCAAACTTAGCTTTGCCTTCTCTCTAAAATCTCAGCTCATTGAACCAATTAAATGTTGATTTGATGGTGCTCCAGCGTTCACCTCACCAAGGGCTCCATTTTGAACCGATCATTTTCCCCATCCTTCCCGGTAAGTGGTTCTCTACTGTTTCCCCATTTCCTTAAATCTAGGGCTTGCTGTCCTACGAATGGCATGTGCTTTGTGCCTGTCTCTTTCTGTTCCTTATGTTGTCTTAGCTCTAAGAAGTTGTCTTCATCACCAATTTGGTGATCTGTAGGTTCTGTCAAGCTCCGCTCTGTGTGGAGGGTACTGTTAGGGCGTCTTCAATTAGCTTATTTTGAGAAACCCAGGTAAGGGGAGCTTACTTTGTTGTGTTGGATTGATATAACCAATGTTTGAGTCTTTTGAATATTGTTGATATAATGACCATGGTTGGTCGTATGTGTGTATAATGTGGTACCGTTTGTATGTATCGGTTGTTCTTGGTGTATTTCCTAGTACTATTTTCTATTCTATGTATGGAAAAATGCTTATATTTGGGTGCTTGAAAAAAAAAAAGAAAGAGAGAAGGAGAGTAAGCGTGGCTTGAAATAGGCATGGTGAAATGCGGCAGTTATCTCTGTTATATAGATGTTGTAATATATTGGTTTACCTTTGATGAATCTTTTTGATGGCCAAAGGAATGAGTGCAGAGGTGAGATAATCTTATGGGTGACAGGGTTGCATGGTATAGAGTTTTTAAATGAGTGTTTTGGTTTGAAAGACATTGAAACTTTAGTGTGTGGGCTGTGAGTATTCTACTGCATGAGGATTATACAAAGAAAACGTTAACTTGTGGTTTTGGATTACAGAGGTATAAAATTTATGGCTTTTAAAAGAATGAGTTCATGTATATATACAAGTGTGAGGTAGCAACACTAGGTGCCTAATAAAGGGATGAAATAACTTTTGAAGGTGAGACCATGAGAGATTTACAGTTGATGAAAAGTAAGTTAGTAGAGCCAAGTTTAAAAAATTGGAAAAGAGTAATAATTAAATGCAGAATCTTTTACTGGTGCAACAAAAGTTTTTGTTACTGTAGGATTTCTTTTGGTTTTATGTTAATGTATATTATATAATATATTATACTATATGATATATACATTATATATTATACGTAAGTTTTGGGTGTGTTACTGTATTATTTCTTTTGGTTTTAGGTTAATGTATATAATATATATATATATATATATATATATATATATATATATATATATTATTATTCAGTTTTAGTTGTTTTTTTTTATTATATAATATTATATTATATAAAGTTTGTCATAATCCATTATTTGATTAGAATTATTCGAATGTTATTTTATAATATTAGTTTAGAAGATATATTGTGGTTATGTTTTAGAGATTTTAATTAGAAATTGAACAAACTATAAAAGTATAAAATAAATAAAGTAAAGTTTTAATGTTGGATAACTTATTTAGTGTTAATTAAATGGTGATTTAGATTTTATGATGATATTGTGTATTAGGAGGGTTGTTGTTGTTTGTATAAGGTCGGGAGCTTTGAAATTGTCTATCTATCCCTACACTCAAAGAATTGTTCATACTCATATAGAGGAGAACAGTGTGAGTGGTGAGAGTAGAGGGAGGTCCTCGTCTATAGTCTTGGAGTTTTGACATAGACAGATTTGGGGATTTACCTTGCATAATGTTGGGGATAGACCAGCTGAACTATGCAAGTGCAAAGACGACCAATAGCTAGACAGTTATACCAAATCCGGATGAGTCGTGTCGTGTAATTTGATGCATGGTGTGTTTGGTACGCTTTGCTTGTTTTTTATGTGTAATTAAGCATGATGACATTGATTGACTGTACGATATGTATGTTGTTTTTTTACCTAGCTCACTCTTACTTTTGTGTTGTATGTTGCTTGGGTATGTTTCTCTTGCGATGATCATCCACTTGGATGGGAGCAGATGTTCTTGAGGAGGTTCCAGTGGAGCAAGTGCTGGAAGACGCTGACACTGCAGTTTAGATTACTAGGATTCCATATTTTAATTTTAGTTGGGTGTTATTTTGAGATACTCTAACTATTAAGTTTTAAATTCTGCCTTTTTCTAGATGACTGTAACATCAATCTCTGAACTACCATTCTACTCTGACTGTTCTCCTTATTGAAATGATGACATCTTTATTGTATAAGTTTGGTATATAATTGGGACGTCACGTTTATGGTATCAAAGCAGTTTGTTCCTAGGATAACCTTTGGGGTTGTGGGTTTGTCGTGACTTTCCTGTGGAAAGTTGAGTGTGAATGGTATATTCTACCATTTCCTCCAAGTCTAGACGGTGAAATTGTGTATCTAACTGGAAGTTTTGGGAAGAGAAAATGTCTCGACAGAAGGAATGAGGGTGCACATTCAAGACTTTTATCAGAGATGATTTTCCTTTCTCAATTCTGAAGGGTTGGAGAAAGAAAGAGTTGGAGTTCCAGTGTCGTTTTCCATAGTAATTCTTGTCTTGTTCTTGCCTTGGTAGTAGTGTTGTTTGTTTCTTGGAATGTATGTAGGCAGTGCATATTAGACAGAATAAGGTCTCTTTCTGAGTGGGTAAAGGCACACTTGCTTTTGGTTGCTATAGTTAATTTGTTAGATCATTATCTTATAATTGCTTTGCTGTTTTTGTTTCCTGCTCACATGTAGATCGATTGGATGCATCATTCCCTTAATTGTTGATCTCAATTTGGGGTAGTCAAATTATATTTTAGTTGAACTTTAATGGCTTGCATGAATTGAATATGTATTGCTTGATAGATCATGAAACTGATGATTAGAAAATTATTTCTTGGAGTAAAAAGAAACTGTGAGTGTAAGAGGAGTAGTCTGGTAGGTGATGGTGACGCTGCAGTTTAGATTATTAGGATTCCATATTTTAATTTGAGTTGGGTGTTATTTTGAGATACTCTAACTATTAAGTTTTAAATTCTACCCTTTTCTGGATGACTGTAACATCAATGTCTGAACTACCAACTGTTCTCCTTATTGAAATGATGACATCTTTATTGTATAAGTTTGATATATAATTGGGATGTCACAATAAACATATATTACTTTTTAAATAATATTATTTAAATAATAAAAATAAAATATATTTTTTTTAAATTTAATTTTATTAAATGATTAATAGAAATCATAAAAGAAAAAAAGACTGAATAAAAAAATAATACTTTAAATATATTATATTCTTTAACATATTATTAAATAATTATATTGTAAATTATAAATAAAATTATAAATAAAATATTTCATTTGCAAATAAATAAAAGTAAATAACAATATATGTCCTAAATATGTTAAAATTTATTTTTCTCTAAAAATATTTTTTTATGATTAATTGTGCAGTTTTGATGATTACTTCATTTAAGGTTTGAATTTTTTGTATCCGATAATAAAAAAAAAACATCTCGCATCTGTTCTGGAAACATTTTTTTTATAGTTTAATTGGTAGTAATTTTTTAGTTAATTTGTTCCATGGTTTACAAATATAATTTCCAACGTAACAAATTAATTACTCCTATACCAAGCCTATATAATAATGTATACACTGACCAGTAACTTTATATAAAATATTACACAACCTTACAACTTGAATCATAAAAGTTTCGGCAAAATAATATATATGTAATTTACAATATAATATATCTCATCCTAGCATTTATAATATTATTTTCTTGTAAAGTAATTATTAATTAATGATTTCTCCACTAAAAAACATATTATTATAGAAATATAAATAAAATAGAAAATAATAATATCAAATAATTAAAAAATTAATTTGTAAGACACTTATGAATAAAATAAATAAATATTAAAATAAATTTCAATTAAAAAGTACATGTTTCATTATACTGTTCAGTTTAAAAACTAGTATAATTTAATTTAAAATTAGTATATTTAGTAGTTCAGTTCAGTTTATATTATAGTTTAGTAAAATTTAGTATAGTTCAGTTCAATACAGTTTGATAAAACAAAAAACAGTTCAGTTCAGTTTATCTAAACTATTTTCAGTTTTGACAAATTAATTTTTAGTTTAGTACAAATTTTAGTAATACAGTGCACTTCAATTTTATTTGCCCATTCCTACATACATTCATTTGTAAATCTGGAAAGCTAAGGAAGAGCCTTTTAAATCAACAATTCAGAACAAAACAACCCGATCCATTTGTCTCCTTCTATTACTTTATTATTTTTGGCTTTTTGTTAATTATGATCTATCCTTAAAATTATTATTAGAGACCGAAGATATTTTTCCCTTTGTTTTGCTAATAAAAATATTGGTCAACTATGAAAATTAGCTAATTTTATAAACATAATACTTTTTAAATAAGTGATCTATATTAAATTTTCTTATATTATTTATATCATATTTGATTAAGACAAAAGCAATATAAGTGGTGTGATGTAGAACTTTAGGTGTGAGATTCCAAACAAATGAAGGTAAACTTGGACAATCTAACTCTCAAACCTTAATTAATTCAAATCAAAACTAATGAATCTAAATGGACATGCATTTTATATCATTCATCTTTTTCTTTAGCAATATCTACTGATTTTATCATCATTTCTTTTTATGTGTATTAAGAGAACATCCCATACAAAGTATGATCTGAATCAGTTATAGGTATCACACTTGAAGTGTTTCTTAATAGAAAAGACTTAATTAATGTGAAAAGAATTATATACTCAAATCACAAAAAAGGTTAAAAGTACACTTTGACTAACTTTTTTTAATTGGTTAAAATTAAGTGAGTCTTGTTATAATTATGATTTTCAATATATTTCAATTTAAAAGAAAGTTTATAACATTCTTTTAATAATATAGGAGATGCTTTCATCATGATAGTTTTAAAATCACAAGTTATGAAAAAAAACATGAAACTCAAGTATATTCTCTTTAAAAGAATACAATAAAAGAAATTCCAAAATAATACCTCGTTACATTAAAAATATTATTATTCAAATTTATAAAATAAAATACATATTAAATTTTAATTTTAATTTCAAGAACTTCAATTTATATTATAAATATATTTTACTTTTTAAAAATTATGTAATAGTTATACATGGATATAAAATATGTTTTAATATAATTATATATGTTTAACATAATAGTTGGTTACTCTATAATATGATATTTAACCATCAATTTTAGTTTAAAATTGAAAGTTCCCTCTTGTTTTCCTTATTTAAATTTTGTTGAGATAAGAAAACAGTATAATAGAATATGGATAATAAATCTTCTAATTAAGTAAGTGACTTGAAATATGCCAAGTGTGTTTTTGTTCACTTGGAAGTTCACAAAATATTATGTTTTACTAATGCTTGAAAATAGTGGACGTATTGATTAATCATTAAAGATAATTTTTTTACTCATATAATGTCAATTAACATTTCACCTATTTATTCCTTTCATTCATAATCTCTATATTTACTTTGCATTTATCATGTTTTTTAACTTTGTTTTTCTATAATATCTCCACATTTTACCTTGAAGGTCCTGCCTTATCAGTTCTAGTGGATGTTTAACAATGAGCTTCTTATTTCATGGGAATCGTTCCTTTGTGCTTTGGAGCGTCCTTTTTCTCCTTTCAAGATTGAGGATCCCATTGTCTCCATCTATAAGCTCTCCTAAACCTAGAGCCTTCATGACTACCTTTCTGAGTTTGAGACATTCGCTAATCTCATTTATAATTTTTCCCTTAATTTTTATCTCAGTTGTGTCTTCTTTGGCCTTAAACTTATCATCTATCGTGAGATCATGGCACTTCAACCGCTCGACCTCCCTCGTGATGGCTAAGCTTCATAAGGGTAAATCATGACCCCCATCGCCAACTTCTTCACATTTCTTTTGCCCTCCACAATCTTAACCTTCTTCGTCACCATCCATCCTCCTTCGAAATCACTTCCACCACTTTTACTTACCCTTACTATTGGACTTTCCATTAAGAGGTTAACCAAAGCGAAAATGTAAGCTTGTCAAGACAAGAATCTTTATTTTAACTGTGACAAACATTCTACTCGTGTTTAATGTTGCAAACCTCAATTTCTCCTCTCTCTTCCTTTAACATCCACAATCCTCCTAATGATCTTATATAAGATTTCATCATAAATGCATATAGAAACAGAGGCGAGCTTGAATAGTCTCCACACATTCTCTAGATAATGGTTATCATTAACCTTTTGAATCACTAAAACAAGTAACTCATATATATATATATATATATATATATATATATATATATATATATTGTTTGATTAACTAAAATTAATTTAGAAAATAAAATTTTATTTTATTTTATCAAACAAAATATATTACCTATATATATATATATAATTTAGATTATATATTTTATATATACCTTAATTTTAAATAAATATATAATAAGATTTTATAAAAATATATATGGATTAAATTAGATATGTTTTCAACTATATTATGGTGAGGGATTCATATTTGTGCATTATACTATAAAAGGAAAACTAAAATTATGTAAAAAATATTTTAGATATAATAATATAAGTCAAAAATGTATCTTCATAAATTAAATAACAATTTTGTACATCATAAATATTTTATTTAATATAACGTGAAATAAAATACCACAAGACTATAGGATTAAAATAATTTAAAATTAAATTAAAATTAGATAATACATAAGTACTGAAATTTAGAACAAAATTAAAATCCAAAAAGTTAATGTAATTCAGTTAAATAAATAATCCTACATTATTATTAAAAAAATATCAAAATTAGATTAATATTGTAAAATATGTTTGAAGAAAAAAAATTACTTTGTTTTACATGACATATTTAATATTGTGAACATGAAATTTGTTTTCATATTTATATAAGGAGTCAACAATTTTATATTATTTAAAAATAAATAAGTTATTCGACAACATTGTATATGAATTATTTATAAATGACATATTTAATATTGTCTCATTCTATTACTTTATTATTTTTGGCAGAAATGAACTAATGAAAATTACTTTTTGTTTTTTAAGTATGATCTCTCCCTAAAAGAGTTATAAGAGACTTGAAGATACTTTTATCTTTGTTTTGCTAAAGAAAATATAACAATTATAAAAATTAGCTAATTTAATAGACATAATATTTTTTAAATAAGAGTGATTTATATTAAATTTTCTTATATTATTTATATTATATTGCATAGAGACAAAAGCAGTACAATAAGTTGTGTAGAACTTTAATTGTGAGATTCCAAACAAATGGAGGTAACTTGCACAATCTAACCCTCAAACCTTAATTAATTCAAATCTTAAGACATGCATTTGTATTATTTAACTAACATGCAATTTATATCATTTATCTTTTTCTTTAGCAATATTTACTCTCGTCACTTTTTTTTTATGTGTATTAAGAGAACATCCAATATAAAGTATGATCATAATCACTTATAGGTATCACATTTGACGTGTTTCTTAGTAGAACACTTAATTGGTGTGAAAAAAGATTATACAATCAAATCACTTTTTGACTAACATTTTTAATTGATTAAAATTAATTGAGTCTCGTTATAATTATAATTATGGTTTTCAGTATTTTATTAAGATGTTAGTATTTTTTTAGCTTCAAAATTTAATTCCATTAGTTAATAGGAATTTGTATATGCCGAAAACAATAATTTTTTTTTATATATATGTGAATACATTTTTTGGGAAAAAATTTTATTTATAATTTTATTTATAGAGTACTATTAAAATAAATTGTAATTTTTTTTATAAAATAATACAATATTTTTTCATTAATTAAAATAAATTAAGCTTTAAATAAGATAAATAAGAAAAACTCAAGTTTTATATTTTCTCTGCAAACGAACTCAAATTTCAATTAATAAAATAAATGAATTACTCTTAAACTATCAATATTTTACACACTAAACTCAAGTTTTGAGAGTTTAATATGGCTAGTTAAGTAGCTAATTTTCAGTAGCAGCAAAATTTTATATTTTTTATCTTAAAAACAGAAGATAGAAAGAGAGCAACAATCAGTCTTCTCTACTAGGAGTTAACAACGGTAGGAAAACTGTTTCAATAAAATCCATCAGTGCTCAAAACATTAAACCTACATTTGATGAGTTTGAAAAATTTTGTAAACCAGGTGAGAGTGGAAATGGTGATGTGTCTAGTCTTTCCACTTTGTTTGCCAATAGAAAGAAAGGGCACTTTATGAAAGGTGATGCTATCATTGTTGTTAAGGTGATTTGAAGAACCTTAAGGGAAAGATGGAAAAGGTGGATGAAGATAATATTCATATAAGACCAAAAATAGAGGGAATTCCAATAAGTATGAATGATAATTAACTTGTCATCCTGGTGACATTTTTTCATGTTAATGATAAATGATTAATTGGTCATCATCATTTTGTCCGAAAACTATTGCTATAAATGAAAAAGAACTTTTTGTAAATATTTTGAGCCTGGAAACCACATTAAGGTTGTTTTTGGCCCTCAAGAAGGGGCTATGGTTGTGAAGGTCGATTAACATGTCTTGATGTTAATATTTGATAAATAAAAGAGCCCATGAGTAAGCATAATATACTCGTAAGGTTTATGGAAACAAAAAAAAAGTGACTTTGAGAGAAGTCATAGGACGATATATTACGAAAAATAAAAGATATAATAAAGTGAATTAATGGCATCTGGATAATTGTGTGTATAAATTGTAATGATATATGATGAGTGTGTTCAATGATTGTATGTTATGATTAATTTACTCTTATTTGTTTTTGCTATGATCGTATAACTCGTGTTGTTATACTTGAGCAAATGATGTTGCAAATGCAATTAGAAATGCATAAAGATGAGAGAAATGTTGAAAAAAAATTTTAGAGGCTTTTTGCTAAAAATAAATTTGTATAAAAAAACTATGTTGTTTAAGGTTTGTAAGTTTGAAACCGTACTTCTGTTGAATCAAAACAAAGTTTTGATTATTGATATCAGATGTCAAATTCAAATTTTGTTTTACTACTTGTAATACCCTAAAAATATTTGGGATATTATACACGAACCCTATTCCTAACCTAATATTGAGCACGTGGCCCCCTCTCAAACAAATAGCTTTGACATGAGCCTCCATCAACAACTTCTCTCGTATCATCATCACAACTTTGCTTTCAGGTCCATGAGTTTTTCTTCACTAAAACTTGCCTTATCTTCCAAATAATTGACACCATAATCACCACTCATATTTTCCTTCCTTGTAATTGTTCTTGGCATGACTCTCGACATTAAGGAAGAGGTCGAAGGCTTCGTCGTGGCCTTCCTACATAGGTAGTCAGTGTCATGTACCTAGGCACTAGCGTGGAACCCATTGGTAGCGACGAATGCACAAGTCTTATTGAGGGAGCATCTTTAGATTCTGTGTAGGGCAACATAGTTTAATAAAGTGTTGAATTGTAGTGTGAAGGATTTCCACCAATAATAGTTTATTATATTGCACCAATAGCAAAAATTTTGGACACATGTGGCATCCTTTAACTTTTCACATGAATAAAAGTTTAGCATATTGGTATGATAATGTTTTATCCTAAAGCTCCAATAATGGATGCAAATACAAATCTATTTCACCAATCTTTGGACTTCATGTTCTTAAGGTCGTTTCTTTTCAGTATGATCACAGATTGAACCAATCTTTTCAGTACAATAATAGTTAATTATATTACACAAATAGCAAAAATTTTGGACACATGTGGCACCCTTTGACTTTTCACATGAATAAAAGTTTGGCATATTGGTATGATAACGTTTTATCCTAAAACTCCAATAATAAATGCAAATACAAATCTATTTCACCAATCTTTGGACTTCAATGTTCTTAAGGTCGTTTCTTTTTAGTATGATCACAGATTGAACCAATCTTTTCAGTACAATAATAATTTATTATATTGCACCAATAGTAAAAATTTTGGACACATGTGGCATCCTTTAACTTTTCACATGAATAAAAGTTTGGCATATTGGTATGATAACGTTTTATCCTAGAACTCCAATCATGGATGCAAATACAAATCTATTTTACCAATCTTTGGACTTTGATGTTCTTAAAGTCGCTTCTTTTCGGTATGATCACAAATTGAACCAATCTTTTCAGTAGAATAATAATTTATTATATTGCACCAATAGTAAAAATTTTGGACACATGTAACATCCTTTGACTTTTCACATGAATAAAAGTCTGGCATATTGGTATGATAACGTTTTATCCTAAAACTCCAATAATGGATGCAAATACAAATCTATTTCACCAATCTTTGGACTCCAATGTTTAAGGTCGTTTCTTTTCAGTATGATCACATATTGAACTTGTAATCCTTATTAAGATTAGTGATTTGAAAACAAAAAGGAAAAAATAATTTGAAATGATTGTTCACAAATATTTAATAGAATATTAAAATTTTGATTATAAATATTCATGATAACACAAGTGAGATAATTATTAATAATATGACCTATCTTTATAATATAAAGTGTGGATATAGAATAAAGTTTTACCTAAATTTCACTGACGCCAAATATTCTTATCGAATTAGAGAAAGTCTACTTGCAAGGACTCTAACACTTAAATTAGTAAAAAATATTTTATAAGTATAAAAATAAAAATAAATATTAAGTTAGATTACTCTAGATAATTAATCCACTGGTATAACATCAAAATAAATTCAACATATAATATAATATGTGAATTTGATTTATTATAACCTTTATATTATTATAAAAATGATCTTTTCCTAGATTTCACACTTAATTTTATTCTTATATTATTTTAAACCTAACAATAATAATATATTTTATATATTTTCAGAAAATATATTCAATTATTATTATATAATCTTTTAGATTAATATATATTTTTTTAAGCATAACTTTTTATCCAAAATCATAGAAAAAGTTAGAAAGAAAAAGAATATAATAAAATCAATGAATTTTTAACTTCTTTTCATGATTCTTCTTTCCTAATAAAGAGAAATATTAAAAATCAGTTATTGATATTCCCTTTTCTATTATTTCATATTTAATTAGCAAATAGAATAAATAAATTTTTATCTTTGTCAATTTGTCAAAGAACTATCTTAAAATAATAAACAAATAAAAAATAATTTTTTAATTATTATTAAAAAGAATGTTATTAAATTTATATATATTAAAAATAATTATAAAATAAACATTTTAAAAAATGTATTTCAAAAAAGTATTAGGGATAATTAATTGAATTAAAAAATAATTATAAAATAAATATCTTTAAGAATGTTATCGTAAATAAGTTTTTTTATTAGAGATGGTTAATTAAATTCAAAAAATAGTTATAAAATTTGAAAGATTAAATAATTAATAAAATAGTTTATATCAATAAATTGATAATAAATGTGTATATGTTATTAACTGAATATTTAACACATGAGATACTGTATATGTTATGAAGAATTCTTTCTCTCTCTCTCTATATATATATATATATATATATATATAAAACTATATATAATAAAAATATATAATAATATTAACACATTATATATTTTAATATATTAATATATGAAAAAAATTATATGACACCTAAAAAAATGAAAGTAAATTATTTTTTCTTCTTCTTTCTTTTAATTATAATGTTTTCGTCCCAAAATATATAACGAAAAAGCAAAACGTATAGTAATGAAGAAAAATGTGCAGAAAAGCAGATAATATAGGAAGTCCAGAAGAACAGAGGGCTGAGAGAATAAGAGTGCAAAGTTTAGGGTTTGTATTTGCGGCATGAGTCACCGGGGAATGGACCGCGACGACGACGATGACGATTACATGGAAGACGAGCAGGTCGCAGACTTCGACGAGGAGGATGACCGCCGGGGGCGCGGTGGCGGCAGCAGGAAGCGCAGAAGATCTGGTTTCATTGACGATGACGCTGAGGAGGTAGATGAGGATGATGAGGAGGAGGATGACGATGATGAGGATTTCGATGCCCGAGGCGGTCGCAGGCGCCAGTACAAAAAGGTTTCCGCTTCTAATTTTTTTGACGAGGAGGCCGTGGTGGATAGCGATGAGGAAGAGGAAGAGGAAGAGGGCGAAGACGGTGTGTATTTTTTCCTTTTTTCTCTGCTAAATTTTGTTTGTGATTTGGATGATTGGGGATGAACTCGGAATGTATGAAATTAGGGTTGGAACTTTGGATTTATGGTTTCGTTAGGTGGTTGTTGCTGATTTTAAACTTGATTAGGTATATGTTATTCAATCCCTTCCTGGGGGATCGATAGTATGGATTGTCTGCTATTCAAATCAATGTTTTGGATCATATTTGACTGAGAACCAGGGGAAAACTGGGTATGGAAGGAGCTATTGTAATAAATTGTGTTTAATTGAATGTACTGTGAAAGGAAGGTTACCTATGTTGAGGTGATTTGTTAATTGTTATGAGTATGGACTCATGTATTCTTGTGGTGGGTTTTTCATAGGATTTAGAAGATTAAGACTATTTTTTCACTTGAAGAAACTGAGAATCAATTTTGTTATTTATGGCTTTGCTTGTGATATAACATCAAATTTGAACTGAAAACATTTATTGAAAGAAGATGAAATTACGTACTGCAGTGATGGTTTTCTGTGTGCATAAAGTATTTTATATCCTCAAACTTCACAGAACAGTAAATTTGCACTTTATGCATGCTTTTCTTAAATTACAAAAACAAACTATAAAGCATTTGAATCCTCTCTACTCTATCTTTGTGTAAAATATATCTATTAGTTATGTAGACAAGTTAACAACTGTTGAAACATCCAGACTTCATTGTTGAGGGTGGAGCCGATCTACCAGAAGAAGATGATGGGAGAAGGATGCGAAATAGGCGAATGCTGCCCCATCACCAAGAAGATCATGAAGATCTTGAAGCTGTGGCCAGAAGCATCCAGGAACGTTATGGAAGGCGCCTAACGGATTATGATGAAGAAACAACAGATGTAGAACAACAAGCTCTTTTGCCGTCTGTGAGAGATCCAAAGCTTTGGATGGTCAAATGTGCAGTATGTCCATATCTTTTTCTGTGAAATGTCCCTTTTACTTGCAACATTATTGGAGCATGTAATGTATTCTTTGTTTTCTCATTAGATTGGTCGTGAAAGAGAAACAGCCGTTTGCCTCATGCAAAAGTACATAGATAGAGGATCTGAATTGCAAATAAGATCAGCTATTGCTCTTGATCATCTCAAAAACTATATATACGTGGAAGCAGATAAAGAAGCCCATGTCAGAGAGGTAATGTCATGCAAGAAGTCTGGTTCATAAATAGCCATGTCTGTATGGATTAAATTGTGTTTTTAAATATTATGTATATGCTTCCAGGCTTGCAAAGGTCTACGCAATATATTTGGCCAAAAAATAACTCTTGTCCCAATCAGAGAAATGACTGATGTTCTGTCAGTTGAAAGCAAAGCAATTGATCTTGCTAGAGATACTTGGGTTAGAATGAAGATCGGGACATATAAAGGGGACCTTGCCAAAGTATGTATCACATTTTAGAAAATTCATGATACCCTTCATTTTGTTTTCTCTATTAACATCAAATGTTTTCGGTAGGTAGTGGATGTTGATAATGTGAGGCAGAGGGTTACTGTCAAATTAATTCCAAGGATAGACCTGCAGGCTCTTGCAAATAAATTGGTAAGGGATGTTGCAGTTTTTTGTTAAATTAATGTATTCTATTTGTCCAGTGTTTAAATTCCTTGGAAGGAATAGCCTGCATCTATTTTTTTTTTACATATGACTTGTGTCGTGCAGGAAGGTAGGGAGGTTGTGAAAAAGAAGGCTTTTGTTCCTCCCCCTCGATTTATGAATGTTGATGAAGCAAGGTATTACTGGTTCTCTCTATTCTGTGGCTGAAAGTCTTCTGTGTATTGGAAATTTGTTTTTGATCTGATTAAATTTGTTCTTTCTGTTCAGGGAACTTCATATCCGTGTGGAGCATAGACGTGACCCATATGGTGAACGTTTTGATGCAATTGGGGGCATGATGTTCAAAGATGGTTTCTTATACAAAACTGTTTCAATAAAATCCATCAGTGCTCAGAACATCAAACCTACTTTTGATGAGTTGGAAAAATTTCGTAAACCGGGTGAGAGTGGAGATGGTGATGTGTCTAGTCTTTCAACTTTGTTTGCAAACCGGAAGAAAGGGCACTTTATGAAAGGTGACACCATCATTGTCGTTAAGGGTGATTTAAAGAATCTTAAGGGAAAAGTGGAGAAGGTGGATGAAGATAATGTTCATATAAGACCAGAAATAGAGGGGCTTCCAGTAAGTATAAATGATAATTAACTTGGTGCCATTTTTGCATGTTGATGATTAATGATTAATTGGTCATCATCATTTTTTCAGAAAACTATTGCTATAAATGAAAAAGAGCTTTGTAAATATTTTGAGCCGGGAAATCACGTTAAGGTTGTTTCTGGCGCTCAAGAAGGTGCTACGGGCATGGTTGTGAAGGTCGAGCAGCATGTTTTGATTTTAATATCTGATACAACAAAAGAGCACGTGAGTTTTGTGGTCTAAAGATTTGTTAATTTCTATTTTCTAATTATATTTACTGCATAAATGATATAAAAATATCCTCTCTTTAGATTCGTGTCTTTGCGGATGATGTTGTAGAAAGTTCAGAAGTAACGACTGGAGTTACTAGAATTGGGGACTATGAACTCCGTGATCTTGTATTGCTTGAGTAAGCTTTGCTTGAGATTATTGCATATTCACTTAACCCCTAACATATAGTTCAATGTTTTCTCATTTCTCATTTCTATTTAATATGTGCAGTAATATGAGCTTTGGTGTCATAATACGTGTAGAAAGCGAAGCATTTCAGGTCAGTGACTCAATGATTTAAAATTTTATTTTATTAAAATTGAGTTTGTTATTATTATATTAATGTCTATTGCTATTTTAGGTTCTAAAGGGGATTCCTGACAGACACGAAGTTGTGCTGGTTAAATTAAGAGAGATCAAATGTAAGATAGATAAGAAAATAAGTGTGCAAGATAGGTATAAGAATACAGTTTCATCAAAGGATGTTGTCCGGATTGTTGATGGTTCCAGTAAAGTGAGATTCTGTCTTTTGGCTAGATTTACCTTTGAAAGATAATATTTTTATATTTATTTATTTGTTTGTTTTTTCTGGCTAGGGGAAACAAGGTCCTGTGGAACACATATATAGAGGAATCTTGTTCATCTTTGATCGCCATCATCTTGAACATGCAGGCTTTATATGTGCTAAGGCCCAATCATGTGTGGTAGTGGGGGGTTCACGCTCCAGTGGTGACAGAAATGTAACCAATTTTCCTATTTTAATTTTTGTGAATGTTTTTCAATTGGTTTTAGCATTGTGGTAATATTTTGCATAAAAATTCATTCCTTTCTTCCTCTAGGGTGATGCCTACTCAAGATTTCCCACTCTTAGAAGCCCAAGTCGTATTCCACCATCCCCAAGGAGGTTTCCTCGTGGAGGGCCAATGGATTGTATGTCTCTTTTTTTTCTTCATGTTTTATGTGGAACCAGTCTATCAATTTGTTGTACATTTCTTTTTTTTCTTCATGTTTTATGTGGAACCAGTCTATCAATTTGTTGTACATTTCCTTAAGTAACTTGATTGATGTTAATTTATTTGTATGTGATATAGCTGGAGGGAGACATAGGGGTGGGCGGGGGCATGACGGTTTGGCAGGTACAACTGTTAAAGTGCGTCAGGGTCCATATAAAGGTTATCGTGGGCGTGTTATAGATGATAAAGGCACATCAGTTCGTGTTGAGCTTGAATCTCAAATGAAGGTTGTAACAGGTACGTCTGTGAAGAAAAACCTGTAGTGTATGTATTTTGGTATTTTCATGGTT
Source organism: Vigna reflexopilosa (assembly GCA_027742785.1). Taxonomy (NCBI): domain Eukaryota; kingdom Viridiplantae; phylum Streptophyta; class Magnoliopsida; order Fabales; family Fabaceae; genus Vigna; species Vigna reflexopilosa. Next base: position 12,240,087 of record CM050918.1, read on the forward strand.
GCTTACTTGGTGATTTGCAGTTGACCGTAACCATATATCTGACAATGTGGCTATAACTCCATATCGGTGAGTTTTATATAAATGTAATTTAAGATTCCAAGTATGCAATGGAAGATGTTCAATCCTCTAACTTTTTTGTGTTCTTCCAGTGAGACATCTCGCTATGGAATGGGAAGTGAAACCCCAATGCACCCTTCTCGGACTCCCCTACACCCATATATGACTCCAATGAGAGATCCTGGAGGTTTGTTTGATTTTATTGTAATAAGTTTTCATTTAATCATCTGGTAGGATTAACACTCTAACTTGTTTTGACTGATGGTTATAATCGGTTATTGATAAATGTACTACTATTTATAGCAACACCTATTCATGATGGAATGAGGACACCTATGCGTGACCGAGCATGGAATCCATATACTCCAATGAGTCCTCCAAGGTTTGTCCAATTAACATGGTTACTTGTTGAGTTCTATATACTGTTCTCTGATTTTTGTTTCACATAATTTTTGCTTTAATAAAAAGATTTCTTTCTTCCCATTTGTATATGGTAAAATAAATGTCTAGTTAATGTATTTCCATGTGGACATTAATGTTCCAAATAGAACCACTGGGAATTGGTTAGTTAGAAACATTGTTTTCTCCATAGAGTCTGCGGCACTATTTAGTTAGTATATATGTGATGTATGAATTCTGATGATGAAAAGTAAAATTAGGGACAACTGGGAAGATGGAAATCCAGGCTCTTGGGGAGCAAGTCCACAGTATCAGGTTAGGAGATTTAAACTTCAGATACTATATGCAACTTCATATTAGGAACTGTGTTTATTTTCTTTTCCCGTTTTGATTTTATCAGCCTGGAAGCCCTCCATCACGACCATATGAAGCCCCGACTCCTGGTGCTGGTTGGGCTAGCACACCCGGTGGAAATTATAGTGAAGCTGGAACACCTCGGGACAGTTCTGCCTATGGTAGCACTACTTCCTGCCCTTTCAAAAAAATAGTATGTACATTTTTACTTTTGTGCTAATACTCTTCTGGGGATGGGTGTTGTATTTTTGCAGCTAATGCTCCAAGCCCGTATTTACCATCAACACCTGGTGGGCAGCCTATGACACCAAGTTCAGCATCTTATCTTCCGGGCACGCCTGGAGGACAGCCTATGACTCCAGGCACAGGTGGTATGGACATGATGTCTCCAGTTTTAGGTAAGTTTGTTTTGTCAATCTTATGTCAGACAAATTTATTTGATTTTTGTAGCTTATCTATTCAGCTGTCTATTTGGTCACATAATCAAACTGATCTACCTAATTTTCTTCGTATATGATAGTAAAATATTTCATGAGTTTGGTCCTTCAAATGAAGGACAACTAGCTAGGCGTTTCATTGATTTTACTTTCTTTGTTATTGTTCACTTATGTTGCATATACTATGAAAATGATTATTACTCCGCATATAGTATATTGTCTGTCATTTTGTTTCCTCATCTCATTTGATAGTCGAAGATGTAGTGGTAGGCAATTTTGTTTTTGCCCTATTTGTTTAGATGGTTTTTTGTTCAATTATTTGCATTTCTATTACGATGGTTTAAGTTCAAAGGCCATATCTTTTATCCAGTCTACTACGGAGACATCATCCCCATGTGGATAATGTTACCTTTCTCCTATGTACCGAGCATAAACCTGGGCTTGTTAATTGTGCTTAATTCAGTTGAATCATCCTTAAAATGTTATAATGTACATCTTTGCTGGTTTAATTTTCTGTAGGTGGGGACAATGAAGGCCCATGGTTTATACCAGATATATTAGTCAATGTACACAGGGCCGGAGACGAATCTGTTGGAGTTATAAGAGAGGTTCTTCCGGTATGTTGACCTAGTAACTTGCTTTTATATTTGTACGAGTGGATCTCCAAGTTGAGACAATATATACCAAACTAAATGAAACTGTATTTTCGTTCCATTTGCTTGATTTCCGTCTAATGACGATAGCGTCTTTTTTGTTTCTTCAGGATGGCTCCTACAAGGTAGCTCTTGGATCTAGTGGTAATGGTGAAACGATTACCGCCCTTGCGAATGAAATGGAGGCTGTGGTACCAAGAAAATCAGACAAAATAAAGATTATGGGTGGGGCATTACGTGGTGCTACTGGCAAGTTGATTGGTGTAGATGGTACTGATGGAATTGTAAAGGTAGATGACACGTTGGATGTCAAGATTTTAGACTTGGTTATTTTGGCAAAATTAGCTCAACCATGATAAGTTTATGTAGAGATGGTACTTAATGCCATATCCTCTTTTTGTCTCAACTGTTGCGAGCGCTTTCCCCTGTCTGTCTATAAAATATGCCCTTAAACTTTTTTATAAAAAGGCGAAGATACGTGTAGTTGAAGGATTCTTCAATTGTGTATAACGAATTTGAGTAGATTTTATCTCTTACATGTCATTCAATAACTTTTTATAATAGAAATTATGTTAATATCCCTATTGAAACTATATGGAACCTTCATTAATGTCTTACTTTATAACACATATCATAAGATGTATGTTAGAAAGGTTTAAGCCGATGTAGTCAAGTAAGTTAAAATTAATGTTAGGGTCTCTTAAATAATTATAAATATATTACATGTTATAAAACCAATAGTAGATATATGTTTTGATATTCTTAATTTTACATTTAATAGGATTTGGTTGAAGGATGGAAGAATTCTTTAACTGAATTTTATTTTAATTCAAACTCATTGATTAGTTAAAAAAATGCAACAGAAAACATTTAATTTTTTAATTAAAATTTCATCTTCCAAAAAATGAATTGGTGTTGAAGTAGAAAAATAATTAATTACATTAATTTTTAATTTTTAATTTGATGGTGTTGCGGGATAATATATGAATTTTTAATTAATATTAATTTTAAATTAGGTTTAAATTTTGTTTTAACTTGATTCACCAATAAGATAAATGAGTGGTATAATGGATTATTTAGAAAAGACTGATAACTCATACAATTTTAATTTTATTTGATGATTCTAACAATTTGTTTATGAAACGAACATGCGGGAGATTTGAATCGAAAATACAATTTAAAATCATAAAATCTTATATGATTTAGATCATAATGAATATAGCTAACGATTCAATTAATATTTTATAGTTCCAGTCGAAACAATATTAAAAAAAAGTCTTGTATGAATATTTTAAATTTTAAATGCATAATTTATAGAAAGTTAATGCTCAGGGAAGAAAATGTATACTTAAAAGTCAAGTGCTTATAAATAATGTTTTCTGGAATGATATAAAAATTTCTTTGTGACATGAGATGAAATAAAAAAGGTAAATACGATTTTATCGTAGGATTAGACATGGTTAAGAATGATTGTAAGATCATATTACTACCTATCATATTGTTGTAAGTTTTGTTTAACAAGTTCAAATGACACAAATCCATATAATTTAAAAAAAAAATCTATCTATCTATCTATATATATATATATATATATATATATAAACTCATTAGGTTTAATGATTATGTTTGAGAATATCCACTAATTTTCTTTCTATTAACTTAAAAATATTTTTCTGTTAAATATGGGTGAAGTGTTATGTTTGAATTACTTAATGTAATATACTTTTTTAAGATTAACATTAGGAAAAGAATAACATATTATATTTTATTTCTATTTGGTTTCGGAAATCTTAGCTATAATGTAACGTGGAATAAAACCAACTTTATGACAAGAATGAAAGAAAAAGCTACTATATTTTATTCTTAGTTACTTTTTTTTTCAAATGTGTTAGCTACAACAACATTGGAGAATTATGTTGGTGCATGTAAGTTATAATATCCAATTTTAATAATATAAATTATTAAAATAAAATATTTTATTATAAATATTTAAATAATAGTGTATCAAAATATTTCTTATATCAAAAGCATCTCTTATATTATTACAATTATTCAAAAGATATATATATCTTTAACTTCTAAATTATGGTTCTATTATGACACTATAACTAATATGAGACTAAATATTTTCTGAACTCTTGACAACAAATTAGAACATTTTGTAATATGTTTTCCTATACCTCCATCTTCATTTGCTAACATTGATAATATGATTATTGTAAAAGAAAGAGATAATCACAAACAAACACAAGAAGGTAAACTAATTTGTCAAAGAAACATCATATATAAATGAAACACGTTGTATCACAATACAATGCACTCTGAACAATCATTGACATTGAATTCATTGGAAACATGTACTTGTGGTAACCTCTATGATAATGCTAATTTTTACCATTATCTAAGCATCATTTTAGTAGCAAAATCAACTCCTTCATAGCTTTTACCTTGTTTTATCCTCACGTTTAGTGTGTTTTCTAGTTTTCTTGTGTTTTATTTAGTATATGCTTGTTTTTACTTCTAATTTCTATGTTTGAGTGTGTAAAATAAATGAATAGGAAACAATTCTAGTGGAGGAAAACAAGCAAGAATTCAAGAGAACATGTTTTGGGACAATAAAAGATCAATTTGAAGCAAATACCCATGTTGGACGCCTTTGGAATCGCGCAAGAGCTTGAATTTTAGAATGCTATCAAAACTGTCAGGTCCGGGCGCTCTAGAATGGGGCTTGGGCGTCCCAGAAGGGGGTTGGGTGCCCTTTGCTGCTGTTTTTCTACAGATTTGACGCCCGGACACCCTGTGCTTCGCTGTTTCACCCAGATTTTGGTGCCTGGACGCCCCAGAAGGGAAAAGGGACCCAATCAACATTTCATCCAAAAACACATGCTTTGTAAAGAAGAAAGAGGTAGAAACAGAAAGTTAACAGAAAGGGTGTGGTTACTGTATAAAAACAGTAACCCACCGAACAAACTAACTGAACAATAAATTTTAATAACCAACACAAAAAAGAAAAAAACATCCCATGTGAAGCATGAAGAATCGAACTTTATTTTGGAGTTTAAACTTTGAACTTGTGATTAGGCAACAACTAAAGTAAAGTGTACCTTATTTTAATTTTGTAGCAACTTGGTTTAAACATATATGGTGACCTATTTTAAATTTAATTCCGTGATCTTCAATAATCCGCCCACTTATTAATCTAACCACAAGACCATTTTTTTTTTCCTTTAAACTCTCAATTGTTTATTTAATTCTTTTTACATATATGGAATCGCAGTGTGTATTAGTTAATTATTTAGTGAAGGATAAACTTTTTAATATAATTTCTTATTAATCAATAAAGATTATAATAATTATGATTAATCTAATTAGAAAAGTATATATCAAAATAAAATTAAAAAAGAAAAAAGGATAAATATTCTATACAAGTTCATAAAAAAAATAGTGATAATATCTAAAAAAGAAATTGTAAGATAGAAAACAAGATTTCTTTTTCTACACCAATATTCAACTATGATAGAAAAAAAGTACAAAATTATTTTTTAAAATATAAATAGAGTATCTTTATTATAGTTTTTCTATTGTGATTGAAATTTATATTAGATAATAAAAGATTATCTTTTTATAGTTATGTTTGTAGAGTGATGATTATTTAAAGTTAATATATATATATATATATATATATATATATATATATATAACTAAATTAATTTTTTTTATAAAGTTAACATTTTAAGTTTAAAAATTATAAGTAGAAATTTATTTCTATTAAAATGAGAAAATCATGTTTTGGACACTTTATTTCAGAAGCTGCTGTTTGATAGAAATATGATAATAAGTAAAACAAATTGACACCTACTGGGAGAAGATATTTATTGAGTGATTTTCTATATAATAGAATACTAAAATAATAAAATTATTATTGGAAAAAGTATTTTTTATTAGTTTATGTAATCAAATGATAAATATAATCTATTAAGAATAAGAGGGAGTATAAATTTTTCATGAAATTAATTTTAGAAGGTTTTCCATGAAAAGTTAACTGTGGAAGAAAGGAAAGAAGCGAGGAAACTGTGCTCCTTCCCTGCTGTTACAACTGTGCCGATGCCAAAAGACACGTCATTTTCTAGAAAGCACTTATTTTCTCTTTTTGTTTAATTTCAAATGTGTATTCTTGTAATAAAATTAAACACGTTAAGTTAATATCTATTTTAATCTCTGTAAATATTATATAACTCTTTCTAGTTTCTATACATATACCTGTAATAACTTTTAATTTATACTGTCTAATTCTATGAGATTTAATTAAAACATAATGTACACCAATTCAAGGACTAGGACATAGTTTTTAAATATAAAAACTAGAAGGTAAGTTTATTCAATTATAGAGATCGAACAATCAATTTTATCTTAAATATTTTAAACAGCCTATAATTGTTATTAATTATCCCACGTTTAAATAAATGTCGCATTTACTCTATATAATAGTCATTGTATAAATCATATTCAAGAATATCTGTGTACATCGATTTAGATTACCAGATTCTTCTAAGTTAATCTCTCAAAATAATAATCAATCATCAAATTGACAAATTGAGAAACTAAATTTCATGTTCATAAATTTGACTTACACAAAACAAAATATTATATTTTGAATCGTTCAAGATACAATCAGACATTTATTTTGTTTATCAAAATTAAAAACATAAACTATAACTAAATTTAAATTTTCCATGTAAAAAAAAAAGGCACTTTAGGGAACAACTTTTAGGAAAGAAACCGATACAAATTATGACTTTAGAAGGGAAAAGGTATATTTAATTGTATTTCCTATCACCGCTAAGAGAGTGGTAGAATAATAGTGACCATGCCACTTGGTGTCACAAGTCAGAAACAACTCAAGAAAATTAAAACTAAAACCAGGAGCTGTTTTGTTGTGTTGTATGGTAATAGGTGGAACTGTGTCCGAATAATAATCTAAGGCGCCGCTTGGATACTAAACAACAGCATACATAACCAGAGTGGTATTGTCCATTTATCAACCTTCAATATCACTCTCTCAGACTATATAAATATATTCTGTACTCTCTTCTTCAAGGTCACAGTCAATACAAATTCATCAATTCTGCTTTGATCTTTCATCTTTTCTTCTCACCAACTATCATTAGCCATGTCGAGCACAGCTGGTCAGGTCATCAAATGCAAAGGTCACTCATCCACCCTTCTTCTCACTTTCATCTTGTTCTTTTCTGTGTTTCAGTTTTGGTGTCATGCATAGCTTAGATTCTTCTCATTTTGTTTTGTTTCTTTAAGAAAGTTTCTGTTTTTCATATTTGTTAACATCTTAGTTTTGCATTCATGTTATGGGCACTCCGAATTATACGAAAAAACCTTAATTCTTCACACTTTTTTTTTGTGGGTACTAAAAGTTGGGTCCTTTCTCAGTTTTGAATTATGGAAATTGAAATCTTGTTTGCCAACCATTTCAAAGTGGTAAATGGTATTATACAAGTTTGTTTAACGGACGGGTCATCGTTATTTAGCAATCAGCAAGTGCACATTTGGTTTTCAAATTTTGTTGGGACTAAAAAAGGACTGTTTTGTTTGAATTCATCGTACTGACTAAATGGGTTTATTGAAATGCATGAATGTGGCAGCCGCGGTAGCATGGGAGGCAGGGAAGCCACTGGTGATTGAGGAAGTAGAGGTGGCACCACCAGAAGCTGGTGAAGTGCGTTTGAAGATCCTCTACACCTCTCTTTGCCACACTGATGTTTACTTCTGGGAAGCCAAGGTAAGACACCTTTTTACCTAACTTCCAGTTTCCCTTATGATCCACCAAACATACTTGATCTGATCTAAGAAAAGGGTAGGAAATATCAATTAATTGATAGGTACCAAGACATTCAATAAGGTTTCACAAATTTAACATGATTTCCTTTCTTATATCTTCGATTCAGGGCCAAACTCCATTGTTTCCTCGCATATTTGGTCATGAGGCTGGAGGGTATGTTTCTCTTCAGAACATTCCGCACACAATCTCAAATTATCAATCTTTGCTTATAATTTGAGCTATTGATTCATTTTTGTGAAGTCTATTTGATTTCCACAGACTAATTGGGTCGAACATTCTGATTTTCTATTATGTGCATTAATAAATGTTACCAATAATGTTTACTTGATGCTGTTATTCAGGATTGTGGAGAGCGTAGGTGAGGGTGTGACTCATCTGAAACCAGGGGATCATGCTCTTCCTGTGTTTACAGGGGAGTGTGGGGAATGTGCGCATTGTAAGTCAGAGGAGAGCAACATGTGTGATCTGCTAAGGATCAACACTGATCGTGGTGTCATGATCCATGATAGTCAAACAAGATTTTCTATAAAGGGACAACCTATTTACCATTTTGTCGGTACCTCTACATTCAGTGAATACACTGTGGTTCATGCTGGATGTGTTGCCAAAGTCAACCCTGCTGCTCCACTTGACAAAATTTGTGTTCTCAGTTGTGGAATATGCACAGGTTTGGAAAATCCCGGCCTTGACATAGTCCGTAACAATAATGTTAGTGAACATCAAATAAACGTCTTTCTCATCTGTGCTTGTAGGTCTTGGGGCTACTGTCAATGTTGCAAAACCAAAACCTGGTTCTTCTGTTGCCATTTTTGGACTTGGAGCTGTTGGCCTTGCTGTATGTTATTCTTGCCTTTGTGTGTGAGCATTGTAATTATTATGCAAACGATGAAAGTACAATATTAATTCCTGCTCTTATCTTTGATCATATCACAGGCTGCTGAAGGGGCAAGGATTTCCGGTGCATCAAGAATCATTGGGGTTGATTTAGTTTCAAGCCGATTTGAAGAAGGTATAGTGGTTTCTTCCTCTAATAAATGAAGGAATTCGGCTAAACATACATTAAATGGCTATTCACTTGTTGATGGCTTCTCTCATTTTTGTTCTTCTTTGGCAGCTAAGAAGTTTGGGGTCAATGAATTTGTGAACCCAAAAGACCATGACAAACCCGTACAACAGGTTAGTTTCTTGGACAAATTATATTTCTTGTATCTCTTAAAGATGATGTTTTTTTTTATAAAATTGTTTTTTGTTTTGTATATGATGATTGAGATGTGAATGTTGGCTTCCAGGTAATTGCTGAAATGACAAATGGGGGAGTGGATCGTGCTGTTGAATGTACTGGCAGCATCCAGGCCATGGTGTCAGCATTCGAATGTGTTCACGATGTACATAAATCATACCTTGCTTGCTCTATTTAGTGCTAAGAAATTTATGTGAAGCATCTAAGGCTGATCCTTGATTATTTCTTCAGGGTTGGGGTGTTGCTGTACTTGTTGGAGTGCCAAACAAAGATGATGCATTCAAAACCCATCCAGTGAATTTTTTGAACGAGAGGACTCTTAAGGGTACCTTTTATGGTAACTACAAACCTCGCACTGATCTTCCTTCAGTTGTGGAAAAGTACATGAATGGGGTAAGTCTACACACACACACACACGTGTATATATATTGATTTTTGATGTATATAAGATCATTCAAATTGATGTCTTATCTGATAATATGGTCTTTATCTGCAGGAATTGGAACTGGAGAAATTCATCACTCACACCGTTCCATTCTCAGAAATTAACAAAGCTTTTGATTACATGCTGAAAGGGGAGTCCATCAGATGCATTATCCGTATGGGAGAGTAGAACTGTACAATCAATGATGACATAGTTCCTGTGGAGGGACTTATGTTCTCTTTCTGGTTATCAAAAGAAGAAAATAAAGATTATGTATAATTAATCCCTTTTGTATCATTGAATCTGTGAGAATTTGTCTATGTTTGATTGTAGAGAACGATAGGAGGCTTTGCTGCTGTTATTGTGTATTTCATGATAAATAAAATGCCGTTTTTGTGGATGATTTGTTCCTAGAAATAACTTTTAACTCTGATATATTCCAAAAATAAATTACTTCGAGCTACTTTCAGTGCATTTTGATTACTTAAAGCTCTTGTATCTTCTGGAGCTTAATTGAGTTCTATGGAGAGTATTATTGCACGGCATTTTGTTTCTGCTTCCTAAAATGTGTATTCAGATGTTTTAATTGTATGTCAGGTGTAATTGTATTCTTCGACAATTCTCTTAAGAAACGAAAAATGATTAACAATTTTTTATTTGAAAATAAGAATACATCCCTCAGAAATAAAAAGATAAAATAAGTAAAAGTCTTTTATAATATAATTTATTTCCTTACGATGTAGGATAATTACTATACAAAGGAACTACACGCGTATTTTATTTTCATGATATTAATTAATAATTATATAAAATTAATCAATAACATTATTAAGTTTTCCATTTCAATTTGGATAAACCTTACATTAAAATCTGGCAAACCTTACATTAATTTATAACGAGTTATCCACATTAATTTATAATCATTATTAGAGAAAAATAATTAAATAAAAGTATTATTTTCATCATATAAACTAGCGTAAATTATATTTGTAAAATTTTATTTTTCATGCACTGAGTTTAACTTTGACATGTTCTCCACATAGTTTTGCATTGAGTTTACATTGTCAATTAATTAAAATAGTTTTAAATGTGATTTTAGAAATAATTAGTAAAAAGTTAATAGTCATATAATAATATGTGACAAACTAAATGGCTATGTAAAAATATTTACAAGACAAATACATGCTAATCAAAATTATAATTACAACTGTTTTAATGTTCACAATTTCTTTTACACTTTATTTAATAACCTATTATAACTGTTATTTTATTATGACAAGTTTTTATTTATTTACTTACATAAATGTCAAACACATAGACGTTGTTATAGAAAAGACAGATGTTATTATTCAACTAATAACAGAAATATCAATACTTTTAACAGTGGAATGGTATTTATTTACCTACAAGTTTGGTCCCCGAAAGAAGGTTGGTGTTGAGTTGAATTAAGTACTAAGCTATATATATGGCTTTAGATGATAAAAGGCCTACCATGTTAGGTCCCTCTCATGTTAATTTGCTTCTTCTTTTGGTAGCAAATATGAGAGGAGAATTTCGTTCCACATATCAGGAACACCAGGTAAGCACCAATGGCTACAATCGGGTACAGATGGCTTGTCACTCCAAGTCCCCACGTGTCCATCACTTCTATATGCAGTCATTGGTGTAACATGCAAAACTGTCACGGGAGTACTCATATTTTTCACAACTTTGCTGATCATATCTGAAATTGGACTTCTCTCCTTGCCATTAGTTCTCTTCCAAGGCTTTTGAGTCACTTTGCAAGAATTATGGTTCTGTCCACTGCCACAAAAACAAAAAAACATCTTAATGATTAATACTTGACATCTTGTGTTGCCAAAGCTTAAAGAATGGTAAATGTTATTTTTGATTCATAGATAGCTCTTGATTGTCTGAGGTTGCTGAAGAAATGAAGTTATATGGTGCAGAACCCACCTCCAATGAGATGATTCAAAGGTGCGGAAGAAAACTCTTGTCCTGTTTGTATCAATTGCATTCTCCACCCAAGATGCCCAGGAGAGCAAAGCTGTTTTGAAAGCAGAATTAATTGACATTCCAAGCTTCAGCGAGTTACCAACCTGAAAATACCACCCCCTGTCTGAAGATCATGTTAGCACCAAATGTTTGATAAGAGAAGGTCTTCATAAAAAAAATTAGTCCTAGTCATGTATGAACAGATAGACTGTAGAAGCGCAGAGTCAAAGGATGGGTTTGATTTCTATGCATATTCTGATTGGGAACAAGTTCTATAGTTTAAGTCAACTAGTTTTACAGATACGGCTGATCAATGACCAATTTGTTCGTCAGATAACATCATACCAATACAGATAAGCCTAATTATAGTTTTTAAGTCTCATAAGCGAGTTGGTGATCAGACATGATTTCATTGTCAGTTTTGATGGTATAGATACATCTCATCAGAAGAAATATGAACACCAAAGTCACCGCAACCTTGCCAAAATCATCATTTGGTATCTTACAAAACCTGACTTTTTGCTTTTCTTTAGAGAAACTGGCTTATGCAAATAATACCATTAATTAAAATTTTTCAAACATGACTAGAAGTATTCTAGAAACAGGCAAAATGTGATTAACTTGAAGATCTTTCCAGTAATACTCACGAGTCGTGACAAACATTCAGAAAGGTAAAATTCACGGCAGCAAGTGTCCAAAATTACCGTAGGGATGAGGTTACCATTTAAAGAAAAGCTATTGCGCGTTGAATATCTTTTGAACAGCCAACAGTGAAATTCCGGCACATCTATGTTCTGGACTAAAAACTGCAGAGGATCCCCACCCTTATTTCTTTATGGAAAATTTTACATCTGTCAGTTTTTCTATACCTTTCTAACACCTAAAAATAAAAAATTAATATTTCTACTTTTTTAATTCATTCATCCTAAAATATTTTATATTTTAAAACAAAAAATGCTATTTTATTGGTGTTAGATAGCTGTATAGTAGAAAATGGAGTGTTTCATCAATCTTTATTTATTTATTTATTGGTTTTATGTTAAGATATTAAAATAAATATTTTGACAGATTTTCAGCCCTTAGATTATGACAGCAGTAGGTGCAGTTAAAAAATACAACGGCAGCAGATCCATTTCTCTATCGTTTGAATTCTCTTATCTATGGTGAAGGTGTGATTTGTAAACTTCCGGTAAAACATGCATTCAATGGATACAAAGACCAAAACAAAGTTAGAAAAGTATCATCATAAAGCATGCTGAGGAGTAAATTCAATGTTGAAATTATAAAAAGAAATAGAAAACGAGGCCATGGTATTAAAATGTATTTCTACAATCTAAACAAAAATGCAAATCATATAACTCTTTGGAGAATGAAGTCACTCACATGTCAAAAAGTTTAGTCCGTGTCCACCAGTGACCTGAATTGAATATAAGAAAGTCAGAATCAATCCACTCGTTGCTAATATCATCAATCTTATCCAATCTGAGCGTAGTCTTCACCCTCTGAGGAGCATGTCTCGGCACAGAACCAGGCTTCACCAGGAATACCGATCGATAAAAATCAACTCTAACATCAAAAGTACTAAACCTTACACCTAAAAACCTTATCTGTTTTGTGATCTTGTTGCCTTTGATTTCGTAGACGCTCTTCTTATTCTCAACTCCTGTCATTAGCAAACATATCATGGACTCCCATTGCGTCCTACTCAACGAATCACCAACAAAAACCACCCTTTTCCCACGAAGTTGTTCTAGTATTCGACGGGCATCAAACTTTGGAATCTCGCAGTTCTTAGGCTTCCACCTCCATTTTGTGTAACCTCTATCTTTTCTCCCATTACCAAGGCAGTTAAATCCCCTTTCTGCAAAGGGGCAGTGAGAAGCATCATACAAAGGGTAGCTATCATCCCTTACCCAGCTTCCTTCAAACACATTGCATGTGTCCATTGAAACATTGGATTTTAAAATCTCATCATAACTCTGAGCAAAAGGGTGAGAGCTGTTGGGAATATCATGACCCTGGACAGATAACTGAGAACTGTTGGGAATATCATGACTCTGAACAGGTGAGACAGAACCGTTGGAAGTCTCATAACTCTTAATCACTGTGGGAGGAGTGGGAAATGCAAATAAATAAACCCAGGAAATGACCAAGAGGAAGAATAGGAAAGAACCAACTGTGACCAACCCATTGGACGAAACAAAGATCCAGGCACTGCAATCACCCTTCACAACTTTGTGACCACAACCAAAAGCTCTTGAGAATAAAGTCCTAAACTTTGCAAATGAAACCCAAAAACTAAAAAAACCTAGTAACTGCATAATTTGCAAAACCCACCAACTATTCCATATATCCATTGTCAAAGTACTCAGAAAAAAAAAAAAAAGAAACTCGCAATCAGGCTGTACAGTTAATCAGTCACGTTCCAACTTCTGGGCAGTGCTCTAAGAAAGAAACGTGAAAAAAAGGACGCTACTTTCAATGTCTAAGTTTAGGGAAACCATTTTACTTAACACAAAAACAGAACATTCATAATTATTATAACCCAAATCCAATACGAGAAAATAACAAGTTTGGAGACATAGGACTGCAGAGTGATGAGAGAGAAAACAGAAATGTAAGATAGAGTCTGTGGAACTGAGAACTGAGAGGGGTAGGGGTTTTAATGCAAAAGGTTGAGGTTGTGGTTGAAGAAGTTGGTGGAGGTTACATTCGCAGCATGGAAAATAAAGGTAGAAATATAGTTGGTGGAGTTAGGGGCAGTTTGGTCATTAGGAACATATTCTGAATGGAATAGCTTGGTTGGTTTGGCTACTGTAAAAAGAAGAACTTGAAATAAATATAGAATCAACGTTAAATGCATAATAAAATCTGTCGGTGCATATCAGGAAACGAACCAATTTACTGAAACAACCTCTTACCCTTTTTTGTGTTATTTTTAGTCCACTAACTTATTGAGGTAAATAAATAAATATGGTAACAGTTTAGTGGATGAGAAAGCTCGGCCTAATTCTGGAAATAAATAATAAAGTTAACTAACGAAAAGTCTTTGAGGAAATTCAATTTTTTCTTATTTTACTTTTATATCACTTTGTTGAATAATTTCCCTTGGATCATGATATGTAAGTTTGAACAACAATAATAAGCTGGCTTGTGACAAACTTAATTCCTTTGTGTGAACATTGGGACACTTGTTGACAATTTTCGCGTCTTTAGTGAGATGATTCGGTTTGACTGAGATAGCAAATAGAGACGCAAGAACTGAAAACAGCTAATTAACAAAATTGGTTTGGTCGCGTGTTGTTTGATCTCGTTACGACAATTCTTAATTTATATGGAAATCTTAAACGTAAGGAAGTCTCTTATAAACTAATTATTTGGTACCATAAATGGGTTATTGAAATGGTTGCATTCTTCTGTTTTGGTAAATAGAATAATTAAGTGAAAGTAATATTAGGTTTGAAAGCAGTAGTTGCAACTATACGATGTTATATTTGAACCCCCAAAGCAAACATTGTGTTGTCGAAGTGTAATAGCTTCCACGTGATGTGTCAACCAATAATGAGATCGACGAGCACAACCTCAGAAAACATATTCCAACGTTTCAGCCAACAAAAGTGGTCAGGAAGGGTTAATGAGAAAGCTACGTCGCACCAGGTAAACATAGCTTCTAAGTCAGATCTTATAGTACAACCAATTTTTAATGAATAAATTTAGATTTAAAAAAGCTTAAATAAATTTAAAGTACTTTATAAGTTTAAATATCTTTAATTATGTTTTTATCAAAATATTTGTTTTATTAAATATATTTGTTTTAACTTTTATTCAAGTATCTTTTTATTTGTTAGTGGATAATTTCTGTTTTCTAGTCTTTAATTTATTAGTAAATCCATTTTTTTTTAATTTGGTGGTCAATTCGTTCTTTTTACTTTTTAAAAATAAGTTGACAAATAAGTCAGATAAGATTGAAAAGATAACGAAGATGTAGATCAAAAAATGATGATAACATTAACCATTAAATAAAATCAAATAATAAATGCTAAGGTAAACATGAAAAAATATATTTTAATCACTCAATAAAACAATTTTTTAATAAAGATTCAATAAAAAAATATGATACTTAACAATTAAATGATTAAATATGTTTTATATTTTTAAACGATTATAAAAAATCATATTTCATCTCTAAACTAAATTAAAAAATATGTAATTCATGTAAATAGTTTTATACATATTTTATTACATGACTTAAAAAACGAAATACTTTATAATTTAATTTAAAGATTTTTTTATATCAATTTAAAAAAATATTGAATTCATAATTAAACCATATATATATATATATATATATATATATATATATATATGTATGTTCGCTTTTAATTTTGTGTTTTGTAGATTCGTCTAGAGTTTTTTGTTCTTCAAGCAACTGATGGAATGTTCGTAGAGTTAGACAGTTTCTTGAGAGGTAAGGGAAGCTAGATTTTTCTTTAATTGATGCTTGTGATGTAAGTTTGGTGTTTATATTTGTATTAATCTAATTTTGTGTGATTTCTGTTTTTGTGCTAGTGTTAACTCATTTAAATAGGTGTATTTGAGTATTTGATGATGAAATGCTTATTGAGATATCTTGGATGATATTTTGGTCATGAATTGTATGTGAATATGTTGTATTACTGATTGGAATGTGTGTTGTAAAGTTTATGGAATAAGGAGTTGAAAATCTAGGAGTTTTTGTAGTGAAAACGAGGGTTTTAATATGCATTTTGGTGAAATAGTGTTTGGATGAAGAAATTTGTAAGTTTTTTTATATGTCATTTGATGTTTGTTAGCACCATGAGTTGGTATAAATCTGATAGAGACTCGGTATGGGTCAATGTGATGGTTTTAGAAGGTTTTAAGTTCGAATAAGGGGGGTTTTGACATGTGGATTTTGATATAAGAGTTAGGAAGAAAAATCTGAAGTTTGGGGGTTAGTTATTTGGTCTTTTAGAACTGGTTTTGATGTTGAAATGGGGGAAATATGATGCAAGAGTGTTTAATGGTTGATAGGTGGAGTTTAGCTTGGTTTGGAACTAGTTTTTGGGGGTTTGGACTAGTAAGATTTTGAATTTTAGGTTTTGTGTCTAAATGGTCATTTTAAAGGGTGTTGGTAAGTTATTTGTGACTTATTAGAGTCCCTAAGTTGTTTAAAAATAAGTTGTAACTTGTGGAATTCAATTTGAGTCTTTAAGGTGTGGTTTTGATTAATTTTAGATTGGATTCTTATGACAAATCATTTTAAAACGAGTTTAAGTTGGTTTATATACTTTTGGTTAGGTCCATTTTGTTGAGATTGTTGACAACACAATATCTATATCACTCTGGTTTTTTATGATGACAACACATTTTTAATAACACATGTATTGTAATGTGTTACATGTTCAAATCTTTAATATTGATTGTTATCTTGATGAACATGTTTGTATGAAATCTGATATATGAATGCATATTCACTATTCTGATATATGTGACATCTGTTGTGATTTCATTACATATGTTTTGGAAAAGGAAAACCACGTGCACTTTTATGAACTTACATTGTGTGGCATTACTGCAAGCTGTAAGTCAACTTCATTATAGGGGAATTCGAATTAAGCCCGTAACTATACACAGATTTTCAAATACAGTGCTATGTGAGATTTTGCATTGAAATGAATTTCAAAATGAACTATTGTATCGAGGTTGACTGTGTGCGCCATGCATTCGACTGTATTAGTTGTTTGATTTGAAATTTTGTTGTGCTCATGAACAGTAATGACTATATTTTTAAAAGTTAGTTGAGCATTGAATGAAAGTCAACTGTAATGAATGAGAAATTAATTTGTTTGATTGAACTGCTACTAATTTGACTTATCTGTTATAACTGTCAAGGATAGTCGACATTATTAGTAGCGTATTCGACTACAGGAGCGTCTGTTTTATAGAAATCTATAAATAGACGAGACTTGAGTTATTTCAGAGAACTTTTGGAAATCTAACATTTTCATATTCTGTTTCAGATTGTTTCTCTGTGATTTAGAGCTCCAAGAACTCATCAAGAAGACGATTGTGATCTTTCTTTGAAGAGTTTCTGAAGGAGATTGATACACTTACTACTTGATTAGAATCTGCACAGTTGAGGTGTTCTCTGGTTGATCAAGATTCGTGTTTGCATTCCGTGGTGATTGTTGTTGTACCTGTTGTGACTACAGGGGTTGGACTCGTGGAGTCTGATACACTTTGAGGATTGTTCAAAGTGGGTTGTAGATTGCAGGAGAGGGGATATCTTGCTGCAAGTCTTGCTATGTGGTTTGCCTATATTTTGGTTAGAGGGTTAGAGATGTATTTTATATTTTTTACATGGAGGTCTCTATAAAAGCCTTGTTGTAAAAACCTTGAACATTATAGTGCATTTGCTTCCTGGTATTGGAAGGACACTGGATGTAGGCATTGAGGCCGAACCGGTATAAAAACCTGCGTTTGAATTCTCTATCCCTATTCTTTTACATTCAGTCAACTTTACATTTCACGTAGTCAACTTTGATTTTCCACTGCACTTAAAATTCTATTACTTGCGATTCAAGAAAGTTTGTAAAGTTTTGTGCTTTGTGTAAAAGATTGCGAAAAGACTCTGATTTTGAAAACTCACCAATTCACCCCCCCTCTTGGTGTTAAAACGAAGCCTACCTGTTTTCCAACACATTTTAGTTTAAAATACAATCTAGGAGTGTTAGAAGTTGGGAAAATGAATAGGATAGGTCATGAGTGGTTAAAGAGTGAAAATTTCGCAGTTTTGGTGTTGTAGAATTATGCAGTCTAGCGGAACGAGTGTATTCACTGAGCGAGCATAACACTTCTAATTGAGCGAGTGTAGTTGCTGACCAAGCATAACTTATTGTTTCCGTATTCCCAGAGCGAGTCATGGTGGCTAAGCGAGTAGGCTGACAGACACTTTTAGCTGAGTGAGCAGACTTGGTGACTAAGCAAAAATATCAGAATTCTCAACAAAGTTTTTATATATTTCTTAAGGTGAGTTCTATATATGTGATTTTTTGAATGATTTGTTTATAATACTTATTATGAAGTATGAATTTATTTATAATATGAATTGAAAACAAGATTTTGTACATGATTATGTATGATATATGATGATGATGAGTTTTCTATTATTTTCTCTTATTTTCTTATTTTCTTATGAAGGATAATTACATCGATAATTTAAGGTGTGTTTTGTATATTGTATGGAATGTATGGAATGGTTTGGAACATGTGGTTAAATGAATGAAAGGTTGTGGAAAAGAGTTCCAAGGAGGAACTTTTTGTTGGTAGTTTCAAGTATTGTAAGTATGAATATAGGAAGTTCAGTCTTGGAGTTCATCCTGACATTCTAATGGTTATCCATTCTCAAGTAGAGAAAGGTGAGGCATGTCATGAGCATAGCAGAATGTCCTAGTTTAGGGTTTTACCTTGGCCTAAGGCGAGTGATAACGGACTGACCTTGTGTGGTAGCTTGAGGTGGGCCAGTTGTTTCACCACAACAAGTGTACGAATTGTCATAGCTCGATATTCATACTAATTCGGATAGTCAAGTCAAAAAGTGGTCGTGCATAAAGTATTTGGTTGATTTGGTGTAAGATATGTATGATTAAGTAAAATGTTTAATATGTTTTGATGTATTAAAAAAATATTTTGTATCACTAGTTTATCCTTACTTTTGTTTTTGTTTGTGTTTTCTCTTTTGCGATGATCACCTTAAATGGTGTGAGCTTAGGGAGAACGTCTCTCTGGTAGTTCAGTGTAAAGTTTCTGGTAAGTTAACATCTATATAATAGTTTTATTCTAATAAAATGGATGCGAGAGTATAAGTTTTAAATTATAATTTAATTAGACTTCTTTTCTTCTTCTTGTTAGCTATTCTATCATATTTTTTTATTTCTTTTAATTTTTTATAAATTTTAGGAGACATAAAGTTAGCTTATTCTTTTACTTATTTCAAAATATATATTATAACTTTTATATTTTTTTTTATTAAGAGGAATAATCCGTATAATAAATATGGATATACTTAGTTTATAAGACAATAAGAAAAGTAAATTATATTATTAATATATATATTCTTAGTAGAGAAATATAAATTTCGTTAATTTTTTTTAACTCCCATAGTATTTAATTAACCTCCTTTACAACTTACTGCTTAAATTTTAATATATGAATTCTTCAACATTAATTATATATTAATGATACTTTTTTTCTTTAATAAACATGTGATACAAATAAGATCAAACAATCATTAACCAAGCTTAAACAAAAATTGTTATGATGAGATATACATTTCTTTTCTTATTGTATTAGAACAAAAAAAGACAATATTATAGTGATGAAAATGTTTACTATTCCTTTTATTGTAGATTTAATTATATATAAAATTAATACATTATTGATGTTTATTAGAATATATTTTGTCATTTAATCAAGAGGTCCAAGTTTCAAATCCGATTAAGTAATACTTTCTGGTAACATATATTTTAGCATTGCCAGATACTGTGACAATTCAAATATTTCAGAAATAAAATCAGTCAAAACTGGACATGAACTGGAAAAGTTTATGAGTGGAAAGAAAGCAATCGAAGTATATGGTTTCAATGTAACAACGGCTTTTCTGCTCTTCATCAAATACAATTTAGAATCACTGCATCACATCGTGGAACACAGATAATAACCATTATAAATTAGCCTGAAATTATCTTACTGAGAGAACACTCTACCAGGAACCAAGTTCTGATTTAGGAATAAAGGGCGTATGAGGTTGGAAGTAAGGAATGAAAAAGAGACAATGCTAGCTAGCAAGGGAATGAATAGACTAGAAGAATGGAATCTTTATTACTTTAGTTTTCTTCCCTCTTTTTTTCCATACAATTGATAAATAATGGCCTAAGAGACATTCATTACTTACTCTTGTAGGCTAAAAGTCTTAAAATCTAAGAATGAGCTCAACAGCAGATCCATTGAATGTTCATAATTAATCGTAAATTGAAGGGCGTGTAGTGTTTGGCAATCTCCTTCCATGCACAAAAGAACTAAAGAGATGGAGTGCTCTTGAAGGCTGTGCAAATGGTACCATGTGAGCAGCTCCTCTTACAGTTGCAAAAGTCAACAAATTTCCATACTCTGTTACCCAACCTCCAACCTATATTTATTTAACAAATCCCACCAAGCAAACATCAATTAGCATAGGGAACTATAACATACAAAAATTACATCATTTTATTTTTTCCATGTACCTGCCCTCGGTGGAACCATGCTCCATATGGGACTGTAATCTTGAACTTCAGCTCGTGAGCTAGTTCACGAATGAGTGTTCGAGAACCTAGTAATGGCACCACAGAATCTTGGTCTCCACTGTCATATTTTAACGTTAATAATTAGTGTACCACGCCTTACTACCATACATAATTAATGCTCCTTAAAGGAAATTAATTTACCTGAAAACCCATACTGGAATATGGTTTTGAACTATCCTTTTGAGAACTGGGAGGATGTCTATATTAGGATCAGTCTCGCTATAATTTAAGACACTGCAATGAAGAAAAAGCAGGATTATACATCAGTACCGAAAGTAGAAAGCAATGTGTGTTTATTTTGGAGAATGTTATCGACAAATCATTGGATTAAAATTTAATAAAAGGTATACATACACAGAAAGATCGTACTAATTTTTCATGCAGTAATTAACAGCACGATATGAATGGCTTACCCACTGCACATGGACCAGTGGTAGGGAAGATTGGTACGGTTTGCATGGAGAGCCTTCTGAACCTCTGGGAGATTGAAATAAAAAGCTCTTTCGTAAGTCATGCATACATCTACACCTATGCTTATTTTAGTAGCCTGCATTACAGTAATCAAAATGTTTAGTCTATAATCTTAACTAACTAATCATCTTAAAGTACACAGAAATGAAAGAGGCGTTGTACCATCTTTTTCAATTTCAGTTCTTGTTCAACTATGGATGGATAACAAACATCCAGAATAACATCATAGTAGTTTATGTAATCGCTAACAATTTCATTTGCCTCATTTATTGCATTGTTGCATGATTTAGACACGTTGTGTGTATCAGCGAAGACATAGTCATCGAAATCGCAATCATTCGCAATGGCAAGGCCAACTTCATCGGAGATCAGTCCATGCGACCAGTAGTATTCATATGTTGCTCGTGCATCACGATCAAGTTTCAGAAGTGGGTTTCCAATCTAACAAACGAGGAAGGAGTGAAATAGCTTTCAAGTTAGATCATCAGTAGCAGAAAAATAAATGAGTAAACTAATGCCAAAAGATTTTGCATAAAAAGGGGTCTTACAGCTACTCCTTTAATATTGAATTTGAAACCATTTGAATGAGCATTGTGGTCCAAAAGAACATTGGCTAACTGTGGTATATAATGTCCTGCATAACATTTAAATGTCAGTAACAAACAAAAATATATACTTTTGTTTTCTTTTTTGCAGGAGGAGGGCAAAAGAACTTTTTCCAAAAGGAAAATAAAAAGGTAATCTGGTGCAATGATTTTATATGGTTACCCCTGTTAGGAATGATGACATTACGTTATCTGCATGTGCATAAATAATAGAATAAAAAGTTTAATCTTAAGAAAATCACGTCATATAATGTACTATTATATAGAATATTTTGGAACTCGAGACCAACTTTGGGAGTTTCAATTCAATAAAATAATTATTAAATTGGATGAGATTATTATTGGTTGGACCTGCATAACTTTCTCCGGTAAGAAACAGCTCCCTTGATCTGTAAGAAGGAAACTTCTCGTACCATTTCAGCAGGAAGAGAAGCGAATCATTGGCTGCCAAAAATAGAAAAAACGTTAAAGCTCAACTAGTAAAACGAGTTTGAAATTATGCATACATAATCACATAGATTCATTCTCAGCCTTAAAAAGAGCTTAAACGAAGATTAAAATATATATTAATTGGTGACTCTATTTACCTGTGGATGCATCTCCAGCGTTGTAATCTGAAGTTGTGTTTGAGTATGACCAACCAACTCCAGCTGGAGACTCCAAGAAAAGGAGGTTGGATGCTATGAAAAAGACATAATGTAAGAATCAGGAATCAATTTAAACCCAAATTATTCTCCAATATCGCAAGAAAAATTCATGTAAAATATTTGTGACATATATAATATGTATACCTCTATTCCAAGACATTGAATTTCTTCGAAGACCACGTCCATCACCTCTGGGATAAAAGGGACCCAATTCAGTAAAGGCACCTCCTCCAATGGAGGAACATCCCGGGCCTGAAAAACAATGGTACTTGCTCTGAGTTAAAGCAGTTTGACAGTTTTATAGTGTTTTGTAAAACATGTTAACCTTAATAGCTAGGTATATTTGATTTATCTGTTGTAGTTTTTTTTTTTTTTTTTTCAAAATAAGAAAAACAAAACTGTTGCATCTTTTCAATAAAGAATTCAAAATTTTGATCCAGAGGATCTGGCTATGAGGGGTCCTAGCAAACAGGATTTTCATTGAGTGAGACAAAGAACCTAAACTGGTAGGGACAAAGAAAGATAAATGGCAACCACCTATGGTTTACAAACATGAACATGAAAAACCTAGACACAAACAAACTAGAGATGATAATGTCAAAGTGTGGAAAAAGATGAAATTGAAGAGTATGAAAGAAGGAAATTGTATAGGAAAGTAAAGAATGAGTTAATTCCTTAAAGCATCCAAAAGCAGAAAAGGGGTGATGTGATGGAGCAATGAGAGGAAGGATAGGAAGTACCAACCTCCATTGAGCCAAAGAGTGAGGGGTTTCTTTTCATGGTCTTTCTCAGCCTCCACAAAATAGTAGAAGAGGCTTCTCCCATGTTTGACATCTACATCCACATACCCTGCATATTGCTTGAACCCAACATTAGGTTGCCCAGGCAACCTCTCTATCAGATCCTCAGAAGGGTACCCTTCTACCCCAACACTGCCCAACAACACAATCAACACCCCCACTAACCAACACCCTTTCATTGCAACAACTCCTATCCATTTCCTCAGCAACCCTTCACTCTTATATAGCACTTGAATTATGTGTTTAATTACTATTTGCCCTATATAACAAACATTGTTTTCAACTTGGTCCCATCCTATCATAATACAGTCAAAAATTCGAATCAAACTACAAATAAATAAAAACAAAAATGAAAAGTCATATAAAGAGACTAAAAGTGTTGTTTCTCTAGTTCGAATGTATGTTTCAATAAAAAATTAATAGGAATATGTTTGGTTTGGTGTTTTGTATTTTTTTTATTATAATTTTACATTTGCAGGGTTTATGTTGGAATATATAACGAGAACAAATTTGAAAACATCAGATATATTTAAGTAAAGATGAAAGATAAAGAATTACCAGGAATATATATTTTTTAAACAAGATCCTTTCTTCCCTCTAAAATAGGCAATTGGTTTCTTTAATAGAACAGAATGAATAGAAATTGATTACTGTTATAGAAGCATGCACGTGAATCCCGGATTTCCTTTAACAAAAAGGTGAATTTCCACTTAAAGATCTGAGTTGTATATAGAATATGTTATATGCCCTCAAATCAAATGTATGGATAAATGGTATGCAGACTTCAATTTTCTCTGGTTGACTGTAACAAGACGATTTTAATAACAGAGGTGACAATTTTCCATCAACATGTGAAACATTAAATATTAGATAAATACACCTAATCCGTTTAAGGTTAGACATCATTATTCCAATGCAACGAATTCTGCCAAAAACCGAGAGACACGGCCAAGAAAGTAGCATAGTACTGGGGAAGGTTACCTCTAAGGATTATCGATAAACACTAAGAAATTTCATCAAGGTAAACACAATGCTACAAAGTTGATGAGATAAGTATCGATCATCAAACAAAATAATAATAATAATAAAATTAATTTGTTAACTTTGTGTATTAATTTTCATTTATTAATTATGATCAGTTTCTACTTTGTTTGGGAAGGCGCAACTACTACTAACTAGTAACCTTATTTACCTGCAATTTCGCCGCACTTGTTTCTCTCACTTTCTGCGTATCAATCTCATCACTAACTGTGCCATAGTTTTGTTTAAGGTTTCTGCTTTGTTAGCCAAAAGATAAGGGAAAGAGGTCGACGCAAAACACTTTACAACTTTTCAAACATGCGCGGGGCTCAAATTCTCAAAAAGCAACTGCTCATATACAATACACCATTCTTACTACTCATACACTGTTACTTTTTTTAAGAATCTAAATTATTCCTTCAGCACCCAACGTATTCCTAATTCTACTCCTCTACATCAAAATTTATTAAGTAAATATTATTAAGTTGTTTTATGTTAACTTTACTTATTAAGCCTTCTTATAAAATTCGGTTTTTTTGTACAAAGTTCTCGTCAAAGCATCGTTCTGAGATTTTCAATAATTTAATTTTAGTTTAGTTTACGCATTCTTATTTAGATTCTTATAGCATTTTTAATTTGGTGTCTTAGGTGTGGCAAACATGTTAAAAATGTATTATAGATGCAAAAGCAAAATTAAGAATGTGTGAACCACATTAATACTTTGTAACAAATTATATCTCGAACCTTTTTATGTAAATTTTAAACTTTTTTTTTATTGCATACGAACTACAAATATATATACATATAGGAATCCGATGCATTTGCGAAGAAAAAGTGAAATACACTTTATGCTTTGAAATACACTTACTTTTGAAGAGTCAAATATACTCACGCGTGTGTGCGAGAAACTTTTTTCATGTCATTTTTTTTATACAAACTAAAGTATATTTCAAATGCACATGGAAAAGAAAAAAAAATCTACAAAAATGAAAGAGTCGACATCCTAGTTGTCTACTAATGAAACAGGATTTGAATACCCAAATTAGAGCTAAGGAAAAGTACGTTTCTGAGATGTAATAGGTTTCCATTTTCCTCAACATATTAAGAGTATTAGATTTTGAAACATATTCAAAATGCTGGATTTTGCAAGGGTGACCAAACCCCGTCATAAAATGGGATCAACAGACTTCAAACTAATCGTGTTGCTGTCTGGTTCCTGTCTGTACCAACAAGTCAAAAAGAACGTTCAAAACTTTAGAAAAATTAAGGTTTAATATCTATTTTGGTCCCTCTTTTAAGAGGGTTTGTTCAAAGTGGTTCTCCCTTTTTAAAAAGTTCACTAAAGTCCTACTTTTTGCAAAAACTGTGCAAGTAGGTCCTTTTTGGTTACGGCGTTAATTTTGCTAACGGCAGATGTGCCAGCTGACTAATATCTGATGACGTGTAACGTTTTTCCTTTGCTAGCACTATTATGTGTTTAAAAAATAATAATAAATTATGATGTGGAATTTAATATAGTTAGGGTTAAATTAGAAATTGAATTAGGGATAATTTGGGGTGAGTAATTAAGTAAAATAGTAATAATCACTGAAATTTTGTGGTTCAGTGTTCTTCTTCAGGTTTCATTTCCCCTTTGGACAAATCTGAGTCTGAACGATGAAGCGAATGCAGAAGCACCCACCACAATGTTAGAAGAAAGAAGAAAAACGTAGAGCCAAATTTCATACCCAAACAAAATCCGACCAGTTTTGTTCAATTAAAATCCAAGAAATGAAGGATGAAGAGACACTTCCAATTGCGAAAAAGGAAACCCTAACTTCAGATTCAGGTTTATTCGGAAGAGGAAGTTACAAATTCTGGGCACTGGCGGCCATTTTGCTCCTCGCACTGTGGTCAATGTTCACCGGCACTGTCTCGCTCCGGTGGTCGGGGACGCTCAACACCTCCTCCCATGACCTCAACACAAAATTTCAGTGATTATTACTATTTTTTCCCCTTTTGTTATTGTGTTTTGTTGTCTGTTATTTAATCTTTATTGTCCCACTGGAGTTTGCAGATAATGATTTCTCAGAACTATTTTGCTTTTGTTTTTTGCGTGTGTATTTGTGATATTTCTGTCACTCATCTCCTACATCTACCTCTTGACGAACCAGGAAGTTGGACGAGGGTGGAAGACCACAAAATCCCTAGAGCGCTGATGGAGATTACTGGATTGAAGGTGTTTGATGAACCCTAAGTCGCCCAGAATTTCCCAATCCCAATCGCAAATTTTATCCAAATAATCTTCTGACCAAAATCAATTTACTTAATTATTCACCCCAAATAACCCCTAATTCAATTTCTAATTTAACCCTAACTATATTAAATTCCACATCACAATTTATTATTATTTTTTAAACACATAACAGTGCCAGCAAAGAGAAAACGTTACACGTCATCAAATATTAGCCAGTTGGGCACCTCTGCCGTTAGCAAAGTTAACGCCGTAACCAAAAAGGACCTACTTGCACAGTTTTTGCAACAGGTAGGACTTTAATGAACTTTTTAAAAAAGGGAGGACCACTTTGAACAAACCCTCCCAAAAGAGGAACCAAAATAAGTATTAAACCAAAAATTAATTGTCTTTGCTCAAATTAGCAATTATATCTTTCTACAAAATCACGCGAGCTTTGAACAAGACGAGGCACCAACAAGAATCCAATAAAACTCTACTTTTAGAGTTGTTTCATATTATATACTAATTTTAAATTTTAAATAATAAGTTAACCCAAATCCAACTCTTGCAATGAACAGAGTTGATTTTGTTTAGAATCATTACTTTGTGATGAAAAAAAAAACTTTCTAAGAATTTTATATCAATGAAAAAGTTAAAAAAAAAAATTGTTTGTTCTTAACATTTTTTGGCAGAACTAATGAAAAAAATTATTATATAAAACGGGTTAAATATGTTTTTAGTCCTATACTTTGAAGCGATTTTGGGTTTAGTCTCTCTTTCAAACTAAGGTACAATTTAGTCTTTCAACTTTAAAAAACTCTGATTTTAGTCCTTTTTACCAAATTTGTTTAACTTTATTTGCTGTTTCAAACGCGTTTCTCAGTTAACATTGAAACAAAAATGTGTCAAACAGTGTAAACAATCCAAATGCTATAATGAAACGTACTTCAAAAAGCAAATAAAGTTAAAAAAATTTGGTAAAAAAGACTAAAACCAGAATTTTCTAAAATTGAAGAACTAAATTGTACCTTAGTTTGAAAGAAGGACTAAACCAAAAATTGCCCCAAAATATAGGGACAAAAACATATATAACCCTATATAGAACACAAGGATGCAAAAAGAGTCAAAATTATAAAATTTTAAAGAGATTTAAATTTAAAATTCAAAAGAATTTAATGAGACAAATAAAGTACTAATTATCAGCAAAAATATTTGACTAATTGTAAATACTAAATGAGTGGAAAGAAAAAAGATATAAAAAGAAACTTTTTATGAAAAAGTGAATCGGAAATAAATAAATAAATAAATATATATATATATATATATATATATATATATATAGATACAAAGAGAAAGAGAAATATTTTTTCTTTTTCTCCAAAATTGTACAACGGAAAAACTGCAATGTATGTCAGTCACAAATACATTCCTCAGAGACGTGGCATTGTCATGCCATATTGTTAGCATACCATGAAATAAATATAAGAAAAATAACCGTGTTAAACAATGTTAATAATACAAGTTTTTACAGTCATAGAATTAAATTCAATAAATAGTTTGAAAGCAGTACAGGAGTACATTTGAAAGTTAATTGTTCCAATTATCTACAAATGCAGTTGCTTATGTGTGTACATACATGTTGAGACACGTATACTATATGCATAGGAAAGATGGAAAAATCTAATAATTAACCAACAACTTTCGGTGAAAATGAATTATTTAAATATCAGAGTGCAACCGTACAAAACGTAAGGAATCAAAGGGAATGCTTAAACGCCATTCTCTTTGTTTTTTATTCAGGGGTCTTCCCTTACCTGATTTCTGTCTGTTGACTTTCACATCTGCTAAACCCCAGGTGCAACATTTCGTTTCCAGGTCAAAGGATTCAAGCATGAAGACACCCTCACTCTCTGCAGCTGGGTTATTTGGATCATTACTGATGACATATTTCACATACATAGGTCGGTCCTTGAAGCGATCTAGGTCATCTGGAATCCGAACTATTCTTTCAACCCCAGGAGAAGACACCTGAAAAAGCAAACATGTCAAACGCTAATAATATGAAACATTAATGATCAAAATGTCAATCCCTTGGGATCATCCTTCAAAATCAGAAGGGAAAAGCATAACCCATAAGAAGATACAATGTTTAAAAAACATTATCCAGACTTGTCTGTGGATTTGATTAGGACATAATAGTGATTCATAGTTTGTGCTTGTGCTTACAAATACTGATCATGCGATAACGTCGAATTCTATCCACCCTCCCAAAACAGAACATGTCAACAAGACACTTGAGATGGTACCTCCAAACATAAATTGTCAGGAACTGATTTAGCAAGTTCTGCTTCATCCAATTTTTCTCTATACGTTGCAGAGAAGGCTTCAATATTTTCCATGCTGGGCGAGCCAGACCTATAGACAGAACACAACAACTAAGCCAGACATTCATGATGATAATAGCCAGCAACTTTAGAAAAATAAAAACGATGACTTAAGCCACAAATTGCATTATGTGAAAATTCAGATGTAATGAAATAGGGTATTTCAAAGGGGTAGCCACTATCTTAGACTTATGGTTGACAGTAAGGACACCGACAACAACTCTAGACCCGCAGAAGCAAAACAGTATTTCCAGTACTTAACCTTTCTCGAACATTTCCAAAATCCAAGTCTTTGCTGAACAAAACTTCCAAGGCTGGCAGAAACGCATGTTTACTCTATTAGACATGTATAGAGTTATTTTCGCTCTTACAACCATCAAACCTAACTCCAGCAGTAGTCCTGCAAACAGATTGAAGACTAGATCCATTTGACTTAGGTATGCTAACATACTTCGCACAGCTCATTATCCAATGATTTGCTCGTGTACTGCTCTTATAAGGAAACCAAGGATATTTGGGACTTGTTGATTTTCAAATATACAGTCAAAGATGTTGTGAGGCAAATGTTTGTCATTGGAAATTACTACTATAGGGAGATGATAGAAGACAAGGACATCGAAATCCAAATCAACGAGTACCACAAACTATTCAAAGTTATTAAAGCAAAAAACATAGTCCTACTTGATGAATTCGTTTCAAAACTTCTAATCAAAAAGCTTCCAGAATCCTAGATGGACTACAAACAACAGCTAAAGCACAAACACATACAAATGTCACTCCCAGACCTTATCACACACATCATTATTGAAGATACCAACCGAAAAAAGTGTGTTGTTACAAGGGCTAAGGCATTATCGGCCAAAACAAATATGGTAGAAGACAAACCATTTCCAAAAATGTGAGAAAAAACCCGATCACAAGAAGAAAAGTTTTAAAAATTCTCATCCCACTAGATCTAACCTCACTTTCAAGAAAAAAAGGAAATTGCTTTGTATGCAGAAAACCAAGCCATCGCATCATGCACCTCAATCAGCCATAGAGTTAGAAACTAAAATACTCCTAAGGCAAATATAGCCAAAGGAGAAGATATAATTGTTGTGGTTGTTTCACAAATAAATCTAGTAACTAGTATGACCAAATGGGTGGTAGACTTTGGTGCTACCAGGCACATTTTTGAAAACAAAAGTACGCTTACCTCTTACACTAGTATGAGGGATGGAGAGGAACATGTTTATCTTAGTGACTCATAGGCAACTCTTGTCCTAAGAAAAAGAAATATTCTTATAAAGCTCACATCTGGGAAGACTCAAACCTTAAGCTATGTGCTATATGTGCCATCAACTAGAGTTAATCTAATCTTTGTAGCATTGTTGGGAAAAGTTGGAGTTAAAATGTCATTTGAATCCGATAAGATTGTTATGACAGAATAATTTGTTTGTGGGGAAGGGATATTGTGATCAAAGTCTTTATATACTTCACATTTCTAAAATTGTTAATAAATCTAATTCTTTTGCTTATATTGTTGATCTGGCATTCTAGATTAAGACATGTAAATTCCTCGTGTGTTATGAAAATATGACAAGGACTTGGATTAATTAATATGCATTATAAACAAAGTAAAAAATGTGATATATGTGTAAAGTCTAAATTAACAAAGAAAACTTGTCATTTTGTAAAACGTCAAACTAAACTTCTAGGATTTATTCATTCTTATTTAGTTCCTTTGGTTAGAGGAAGATGTGTTGCATCAAGAGCACTAGTAACTTCTAAAAAACTTGGATCATTTTCAACTAGAAAAGTGTAAAAATCATCTTCAAAGGAAGTTTCCTTCCTCTATCTTTCACTTCTGTCCAAAGGAACTAGATTAGTATGAATTGATCCTAGAAGTTTAGTTTGATGTTCTATAAAATGACAAGTTTTTTTTGTTAATTTAGACTCCAGATATATATCACATTTCTTACTTTGTTTATAATGCATATTAATTAATCTTCATCGTTGCAATTTCATAACATTTGAATAATTTATGTCCTAATCTAGCATGCTACACATCACACAAATTAACAATAAAAGCAGAATAACCAGATTCATTAACAACATAAAAAATGTTAAGTACAAAAACACCTTGATCATATTATCCATTTCCCACAAAGACATTATTTTTTGTCATAACAATATTACCAGATTCAAATGACACTTTAACCCCAACTTTTCCTAATAGTGCTACAAAAATTAGATTAACTTTGATTGATGGCACATGTAACACATTACTTAAGGTCAGCATCTTCCAAAATGTGAGGTTTAAAAGAACTTTTTGTTTTCCTATGACAAGAGTTGTCCTAGAATCACTGAGATAAACATGTTTTTCTCCATTCCACACTAGTGTAGGAGGTAAACACACTTCTCTTTGCACAGATGTACCTAATAACACTATAGTCTACCATCCATTTGCTCACACCTATTATAAGGTTTATTTGTTAAACAACTACAACAATTGTATCTTCTCCTTTGGTTATATTTACCTTAGGATGATTGTCATTTCTAACTCTATGCATGCACTAAGATGCATGATGACCTAGTTTTCCACACACAACAATTTCTATTTTCTTTGAAAGTGGGATTAGATCCACTAGGACAGGAATTTTTAAAATTTTTCTTCTTGTGATTAGACTTTTTTTACCATATTTGCTTTGGTTGAAAATGCCTTGGCCCTTGTGGCAGTACACTCCTTTAAGTTGGTATCTTCAATGATGATGTGTGATAAGGTCTAAAAGTGACATTTGTTTATGTCAGCTGTTGTTTGTAGTTTGACTAGGATTCTAAAAGCTTTTTGGTTAGAAGTTTTGAAACGAACTCTTCAAGAAGGACTATGATTTTTGCTTTAATATTTTTGAGCAACTTGTGGTACTTGTTGATCTAGATCTTGATGCCTTTGTCTTCTATCAATTTCCCAACAGTAGTAATTTTCAATAACAAACCTTTATCTCACAACATCTTCAGTTGTGTATTTGAGAGTCAACTAGTCCCAGATATCCTTGGCTTCCTTAAAAGAGCAATACGCATCAAACAAATCATAAGATAATGCACTACGCAAAGTGTGTCGACATACCTAAGTCAAATGGATTCAGTCTTCAATATGTTTTGCAGGACTACTGCAGTCAGGTTTTATGGTTGTAAGAGTGAAAGAAACTCCATACATGTCTAATAGAGTAGACATGTGTTTCTACTAGTGTCAAAACTTTTGTCCACCAAGAAAGACTTCGATTTTCGAAATGTCCAAGAGGTTTCACAAACATAGGTTAAGTTATGGAAATATTGTTTTGGTTCTCCAATGTAGAATTCTAGTTGGTGTCCATACCATCATCAGCCATAAGTGCTTAAGACTATTGTAAAAGCTAATGAAAACACGAACAAAACTTGATTCTTGAGGCTTGTATGATCACTACCTTGAAGGAGTTATCCATGGTGTATTGTGCAAGTTTCCCAAGATACAATAACTTCTCGGATTTTTCAAGGAACCGAAAAACTAACAAGAAATAATTTTAAAAGAGTGGAGAATCCAATATATAGAAGGAGAAGAAGAAAATGTGAGAATGAGCGAATGTGTATATCTTGGAGGAGAGGGGAGTGATGTATTTATAGGTGGGAATGGCTCATGGAAGAAAAAAATAGAGGAGCCCATTGCTTGCAAATGCAAACCGAAATGGAGGGCCCGTGCGTGGAATAAGAGCTTGGAGATAGGCCCATGAGAGGAAAAATCCCAAAAAGGAGGACACATGTGGACAGTTGCAAAGTGACTTTCTAAGGTGGTGGGTACCCTTTTGAAATATCCTAGACAGTGATCATACACACCTCAAGAATCAAGTTTTATTTGTACTTTCATCACCTTTTACAACATCAGATCATTGATACTTGGTTAGTGCTTACATAGTTAGCCAAAAATCCATTCACTGAGCAGTATACAGATAGGATTTGCATTTAGAAATTGTGATAAGTCAGGCACTTTGCATCAGTCCAATGCACTTAAAAACATGGGACTAAAAATCGTCAAACCTTTTTTTACATCTTTAGGAGAGAGGATGTAAAATGAATGCTTATTAGCAACAAGCTCCACAATCCTTAAACTATGTAAGTAAAAGGGGCCAAGGGAATACTGAATACCAATTAAGTGCATTAAACTTTAGCATTTCCATTTTCTGCAGTGTAGATCTTTACAAATAAAAATTGCACCAATTTCCCACATCCTTACAATAGTTACACATTCTGCAATCTGGCATAACAACCTATTCCAGTATACCAGAAATAAACCTAAAAAAACTATGAACGAATGACAAAAAAGAAAGATAAACCTTAATGTAACATTACTTTTAGGGAGGAAACACTGCTATATAGCACATAAAATTTCAACAATCCATATCAGCATACCAAAAAGAAAGATAAGCCCAAATATAACAACACTTCTAGCACATACGTATGTATTGCTAAAATTCCATACATATTTAGATTTTGTGTGTGAACCTCAGGTATCCTCCGCCAGAGTCAATAATCAAGAAGAAAGGCATTTAAGGAGTTGGTTCTTCCAGAATTGAACCCCAAATGATATGCTTAAGGTGCAAGGTTACTTATATATAAGCATAATTTCATAAAAATTTGGATAAATAAAAAATTATGCTATTTATATAATTAATCAAAAAAGATCCTGCATAGTTACCCGATCCCCCAATTATGTAAAAAAAACTAAAGATTTATCACAAACAATTCAGAATAATATATGCCTTTATTCATAATAACCATTCAATAATAAAAGTTATTGAGAGAAGTGAACTTTAAAACCTAACTCAATCTCACAAACCGACTTGTAAGGTCACCTCACTTATATATATTATAAATTGGCTTTATCTCTAGAAACTTCCAACACACCTCTTTCACGCCGAAGTACAGACATCTCGTACGTGATAGTAGAAATTGGGTGGTCCAATAGTGGCCCAACAACAAATGGAATAGAAATGCCCAAAAAACAAAAAATATCACTAGAATAGGCTCTAATCTAATACCATCTCAAATTTAGAAGGAATAGAATTCTTTTTTATTATTTTAAGAAGTTATTAACCCTTATATAAATACATAAGTCTGCAGCATATTTTAGGAAATATAGACTGCTAATTCTAAGGATAGATCATGTGATTACGGGATCAATCAAACATAAATGAACCTAATAAATTCATCACATAACTGTTACAAAAAAACAGCACATCAAATATAAAACTTCCTAAAATGCACCATGCCAATCTCTATCATGCCAATCACGGTTTCTGACAGTTATCAAATTAATAATGTCTGCCTGTTCAAGGAGGTACGAGGAATTATTCAGCCAATAAGTGAGATAAAACCACACGTACGGTGGCCAAATTTTACCTGCTATTTAATCTTATCAAATTGTCTAATTTTAATACTTCATAAAAAAGTTAAAACAGAACAGAATCCTATTTAGCCTTATCGTTTTTGCTCTCTCTAACCTGCCTTCATCCTCATAATAATATAAAAACAAATCCTCATAAAAATTATAAAAAGAATAATAAGGATGAGAAGAAGGATAATAATAAGAAGAAGAAGACTTTCGTCTTACTTTTTGGAAAGGTTCTCAATGCGCACTTGAATGGTGGAGTTCAGCAGTGTTTTAAAAGCATAAATTTGCAATTCGCCATCAAAAGAGAGAGTAACCTCTTTAGCAATGGCTAATGCTTTTTTGTCCCACCATGTGCCAGCGAGGGAGATTCCACCGCCTGCGCCGCCATCACCTGCCTTCAAAACATTCTAAATCAATAATCATATCATTTCCCCCAACCAAAACACACACTTATCATTCTAATTTCTAAGAAAAACTTACATAAGGTACACCAGCCTCCTCTTGTTCGTCATAGTATTCGTCATCGTCACCGTCATCTTCATCATCATTATCATCCAACGCTGTCTCTGGGCAATGAAACGTAAAGTTCAGAAAAAATCGGAAATAGCGAGAAGCGATTAGATTCGAGAGACTGAGCGCAATTTTACCATATTCATACTCGTCCAGGAATTCTTCTTCTTCTTCTTCTTCCTCTTCTTCTAGTAACGATAGTTCTTGGACAATAGAGGGTTCTAGAAAGGGCTCTGAATCAGAGTCTCTCTTTCTGCCACGTGGAATTGGAGTGAAAAGCTTTCTGCGAGTGCTTGTATAGATGCAAAAATGACTACATTGTTTTGTTGTAGAGAGAGGAGGGGCACAGAAGCTAACGCTAGTAAGAGTGATAAGTGGTGGTGAAGGAATTGCACCTACGCAAGGGCTCAACCTCAAAGCCTTTATCAAATCCATTCGGTTCCAAGAATCCAGTGCCAGGGGAAAACAGCAACATAACAGTCAAAGTGGTGCTCAATTATAAAAGCCGAGCTTTTGTAATCAAATCCACAGGCCCAAGCCCAAGCCCATGAGTTCAATCCCTTTTCATCTATCATGTCAAAGTTTGGGCTTATTCTGTAATGAAGTTCATGTAAAAAATAAACCATTTTCATGAATACTTAAGTGGTAATTAATTAATCTTGATACGAATTTTCTTACTGCTAATTTAAAAAAAGTAATCACAAAGAAATCTAATAATTCAACCTTCTTCAAATTAATCTCTTGGTATTCAGGGAATAGTTAATTACTTATGACGTTTAATAATTTTGCGAGAGTGATATTTTTTTTTCTTTTGAATATACAATTCTAAGTTGGTCCATATTAGTATTCAAGTGTCTTTCCATTTTACAAGAAGAAAATCATGAAATTACAAAGAGAAAGGTTGTGACTCTTTTAGTCACTCCATTTATATATTCTTTGGTATTACAAAATTTAGAGTAATGGTGGAGAAAGCTTTCGGATTAAAAAAATATATTAGCAAAAATACTTACATTCATCTTATCTTAAATGAACAAATGAAATTTACAACTTATTATATAATGCTTATAAACTAAATATAGATGGTCGTTATTTTTTATTTTAGAGAGGATGTTAGTTACTGCTGTATATCTAGTTATTTTTCTATAATTTTCTTTATTTTATAAAATCAATAAATATGTTTTCTAAATTATCTTTCACTTTATTTACTGATATCATACTCGAACTTAAAAATAAGAATACTTGTGAAATACTAATATTAAATCAAATCAAATGAGTTAAATTTTGGATACACTTTCATCAAATATAATTTTATTGAAGAAAGACTGTAACACTTTTTAGTCTTTGTTATTTTAATTAAATATGCCTTGTACTTTTGTACTAATGCTTTTACCTTTAAATTAAAATAAAATGTTTTTATTAGATTTGGTCAAGTGTAGGTGGACTAGATGTTTGGTATAGGTAAACTAGATGGTTAAAGTATCAACTAAAAATATGTTTTTAGTCTCTATATTTTGGAGGGGTTTTGGTTTTAGTCCCTCTTTCAAATTAAGGTACATTTTAATCTTCAATTTGAAGGAAACTTTGATTTTAGTCCTCAAAAACTAACACCTTTAAAAATTTGGTGAGCTGGCTAACGTCTAACCACGTATCATTTGCTACGTTGGTATTTTTCGTTGCCTAGGAGGTCGTCCGTTGTTTCTTCTAAGTCTCCATCATTGTTCTCTCATCCACAATCGACGAGGATGACGCCTCAAACACTGCAAGGGTAGATTTTGTTATCTGTTTCTCCGTAGTGTGAAAGAAGAAGATCTTGTTTCGTTTGTTTTTCTCCGGTAAGTTTAAAAGAAGAAAAATGTGAGGGTTTTATGTTTTTGGATTTTGAAATCTTTGGTTGTTTTAGGTTGGGAAATTTGAAATCTTGAGTGGGGTTTTCTATTTCTTTTAATCGAGCATATGATTTGAGGGCTTATCTCGTTTCATTCAATTGAGCATTTGCATCAAGCATCATTTGAAATATTGGGATTCAGTTTAAGGACCTTAATGGAGAATATTAGGCTTATTCATGATACTGGCGTAGGAGCAAGATCTGTTTTTGAGAAGGCATATTTACCAAGACAGAGGAAAGGTAGAGTTGGGGAAGAAAACCACTTGGAGATATATCTAATGCAGGGAACCTCATCAACCAATTTGATGGAAAGAAAGCCCTTGATGATTCATTGAACATTGGCAAACCCTTTGTTAATCAGGCACCCAAGTTGTAGAAGTCTAAGAATCTTGAAACTGAAAAAAGAATCACCAACAAAGCTTCTCGAAAATCACTTACTGGTACCAAGAAAGCACTTTCTGACATTTCAAACTTGGGGAAATGACGAGCACAGTTGAACAAGGCGGTGTCACTGTTGGGAGTTGGGGAGGAAGCAGATTCTGGTAGCTCCGAGGTCGTGGCACTGGCGGTGGCGTCAGTTCAGTTTGTTTCCCGTGCAAATCGTTTCAGTGTTTTTCTTCTCTATGATTGATTCGTCCGATCCACACAATCGTGGTGGATTGGTTCCATGGCGTATAGACGAAGACAACAACAAGGGTTTTCGAAATCTTTGAAGACAAAACCACTCGAAACCCTAACTCCTTTCCGCCGCCAAACAATGTCGTTGAAGGTTTAGCTTCGTCGTTGTCATCTTCCCTTGCGACTCTTCGCTGTCCTAGAGTTCTCCTCCACTTCTTCTCCGACAGCTCCTTCTTCACCGTGAAAGGCCCCTTGCAGTGTTTGAGGTGTCATCCTCGTCGATTGTGGATGAGAGAACGGCGGTGGAGACTCAGAAGAAACAGTGGACGACCTCCTGGGCAACGAAAAATCCCAACGTGGCAAACGACACGTGGCTAGACGTTAGCCAGCTCACCAGATTTTTAACGGTGTTAGTTTTTGAGGACTAAAATCAAAGTTTCCTTAAGATGGATAACTAAAATGTATCTTATTTTGAAAGAGAGACTAAAACCAAAACCACTCCAAAATATAGGACTAAAAACATATTTAACCCAAACAAAATATTCAACCTACCAAGTTGAAGTCAATTAAAATTTTGAGTAATAATTGTGAATAAAAGTGATAATAAACTAGGTTATACTTCCAAGTAATAATTTAGACTAATGGTTATCAAATGTATATTAATACATGTATATTAACAAAATTTGTTTTTAGTTGTAAATCATATACTACTTTAAATGTTATACATTCTTTTATTTTAAATGGTTAAATATATATTTAGATTTCAAATTTAGAATGATTTGTTAAACAAAAATGGATTGAGTAGGTAGATAAGTTTCCAAATTAAGAAATTTAATGAATAAATTCAACAAAATTATGTTATTAAATATACAAGTTTATATTTTGGTAATATGAATAATAAAGGGTCGAGTCAAATACAAATAATATCTATTCTCAATTCGTAATAAAAAATTTTTACTTATTACTTACTAAATACTTGTTTAAAAAATAATTATGAATATTTTAAAATTTATGTGTACTTATAGATACCTACCAACATTTAAAATATATATATATATATATATATTATAATTTTTTGAAATAAAAATGTTACAAAATAAAATATATAATATAATATAAATTAAATTAAATATAAATTAAAATTTAATTTTAATTAAATTTAACCTAATAAAATGTAAATAAATTCTAATTTTAATTTTAATTTAATTGAATATCAATTAAATTTTAATTTTAATTTTCTAGAAGAAATGAATATTGGTAAATACACATCTAATCAGTTTGTTTATAAACTAATCTTAACTAATTATCTATTACTCAAATTTCTACTATCCATAATGAATATTACTTAAATACAAATATTTTTATGATATTCTCATAATAGTTTGGTTAAACAAATTAAGGAAAACAATATAGTTTCTTATTATTGTAATCATAGCACTTTCTCCAAGGATTATTTCTTTCAAACCTACTGTGTGACTCATTAATAAAGGATTTTTTTTACCATGATTGTTACTTCCAAGGCTTTTGACAAGCATATTTTTCAAAACCATTTATTGACATATAACATGTAGTGTTTGAAATTTTAATTTTAATTTGAAGAAAACATTTAATTTAATATATAATTTTTTTAAATTAGTTTTATACACTAAATTTAAAAAATTTAGTTGAAGACATAAGAATTTTATAAGTAATTAAAATATGTTAATCACATATAACTTATTTTAATATTTTCAAAAAAAAAATATTAATTGGTAAAATTTTTATGTAAAATAAATTGAATTCTCTTATTTCATTTTATAAAATTTTGATATTTGTGTTGTAGGTAGTATATTTTGTTTGATAAACTAAAATTAAATTTTACTTTCATAATTAATTGCTCATTATTAATTAAATATAAAATCTTTTATATATATATATATATATATATATTTCATAATTATCTTATATACACATTAATTAAAAATAAAGATTATAATAATATTTCATAAAATTATATATTGGTTAAATTAGATATAATTTTAATTATATTACGATGAGAGAATTTATATTTGTGCATTATATTGTAAACAATAATTAAAAGTAAACTAAAATTATTGTAAAAAAACATTTTAGACATAATAATTTAAGTCAAATATCTTCATAAATTAAATGACAATTTTGTACATCATAAATATTTTTACATTTTTCATTTTATATAAAATAAAATAAAATAACACAAGACTGTAAGGTTAAAATAGTTTAACAATTTTAAATAAAAATAATAATTAAAATTAAATTAAATTAGATAATACATAATTACTGAAATTTAGCACAATTTATTAAAATCCAAATATTAAGTTAATGGAATTCAGTTAAATAAATAATCTTACATTATTGTTTAAAATAAGAGTTAAATATGTTTTTTTCCCTTAATTTTAAGTCAAAATTGGATTTAGTCATTTTTTAAAATTGTCTCAATTTAAATTTTTAACTTTAGAAATATGTGAATTTAGTCATTTTAACCAAATTTTGTTAAGTTTATTTGACATTTGAAACGCATTTCTAGATAGCAATCGAGTTATTTATACGATTTGACATATTTTTGTTCAATGTTAGTTAAAAAATACATTTGAAATTTCAAATAAACTTAACAAAATTTAGTTAAAAGAATTAAATCCACACAATTTTAAAGATGAGAGATTAAATTTGTAATAACCTAGAAATTAGAGTATTTAAAGTAGATGAGTGTTTTGTTTTAATGAGATCGACTTATTTTAATAATAAAGGTTTTATAATATAAAAAAAAGTTTATAATGCGTCCCATTATCTAAAACACAAACCATTTCTCTAAAAACTCATTCCTTAAGTTTCTCTACCTTCTAGTTAAGATATCTAACTCCTGAATCATCTGTTTGACGATCATGAAATGTCTAAGAGATCACGATTGTGAATCCTACATTATCTACCGATCAGTTTCCTTTCTAGAGCTAGTAGGTTTCTATTACTTTTTCCTTTCATTGTTATGTTCATAAAATCTCTAGTTTAGAGGTGATGCATGTGTTGTTCACCTCTCTTTTCTTGTTCCTTGTTTATCAGTGGTTCTAAGGACTCACTTTGATTTCAATTTCGTAGTTTGTAGGCGTTTCTAGGATTCCTTAAGTCAGAAGAAAAAGTTTCAGTGTTTATAAAGCTCAATAGCTTCGATGTAAGGTAAGGGAAGCTAGTGTTTGTCTTTAAATTGGATTATAATGTATGAAATTGTGATTGTTGGTATGTATGTTATGTTATACTGTTGGCTATGTCTAAAATGATCGCTTCAGTGTTAATTGTGTTTGATTGAGAATAATGAAATGTATAATGCTTGATTCTTTGTGTGAATTCTGTGAGAACTTGGAGTAACCTTGTGAATGCGGTTGGTATGATTGTGTTGGTGTTAATTTGGTTGAAATGTTAAGAGTAAAGGTGTGAGTAGATTTATAGGTCAAATTTAGTCTAAAATAGAGGTTTGAGAGGTGATTTTCTAAAATACTGGTCTAAAGTGAGAATTTGTGGTTTAAGGCAATTAATTTGGTCATTTATAACTTGTTTGGGATGACAATTAGCTGATATTTCTGTTAGAATGGAGTGGTAGTCATTTTGAAGTGTTTGCAAATTTGTTTAAGTGTATTTTGGGAGTTTGAACTAATGAGATTTTGAATTATGTGTTCCATGACAAAATGGTCATTTTAGAGGGTATTGGTAAGTTGTTTATGACTTGTTAGAGTCCCTAAGTTGCTCAAATATGAGCTAGAACTAGTGGAATTTATTTTTAGTCTCTAAAGTGTGGTTTTGGTTATTTTTATATTGGAATCTTATGGTAAAATAGTTCAAAACGAGTTTAGGTTGGTTTATATAGTTTTGGTTAGGTCAATTTTATTTTAGAATTTAATCTAGGAGTGTTAGAAATTGGTCAAAGTGCGTAAAATAGGTCATGAAGAGTTGAGGGGTGCAAATTCTACAGAATTGTTATGTTGTAGAATTCTGCAGTCTTGTTAAGTGAGCGTAGCTGCTGAGCAAGTAAAGCTATATCTAGTTGAGCGAGCAAAACCCATTGTTAGGATGTTGTATATAAAGTTTAATTTATGGTTATGTTTAAATATTTATACTTTGTATGTCCTTTCTTGTTAACTATTCTATCATATTAGACTTGTATTAATTCTTTAATAATATTTTAGACTATTCAATTGCGATGTTACAAAATTAGTCCAAAGTTTTAAAATTGACTAATTTTAATCTTAATTGAAAATTAAGGAAAAAAATATATTTAATTTTAAAAAGAAAAATAACAAAATTAAAATAACAAATAGTACAGAATACGTTTAAAGAAAAAGAAATTACTTTTGTTTTACCTGAAATATTTAATATTGTAAAAATGAAATTTGTTTCTATATTTATAATTATATATTATTTAAAAATAAATAAGTTATCCTGTATATGAATTATTTGATCAATGACCGTTCCATTCTATTACTTTATTATTTTTTACACAAATGAATGGATGAAAATTACATCTTGTGTTTTTGTTAATTATGATCTCTTCTCAAAAAGACTACAAGAGACTGACGTTATTTTTTTTCCTTTGTTTTGCTAAAAAAATTGTACAATTATAAAAATTGGCTAATTCATGGTGAAAGAATTAGATTCTAAGTATTGTTAGAAGTTAGATAATGAAATTCATTGATGTAAAAATACAGTGAAATGTGATTGAATGTAAGCGATTTTTTTTCCCTTTCCCCCCTCTTGTTCTCTGTCTTATAAAAATTTACTATTTATTTCACTCTTGTTTATCACACTCTAAAAACAATTATTTTATGAGAGAATTTGAAATTAATTTATGAGCACTGCCTTATATTATGATGCACATATAAAAATATAGTAGAAAAAGAGAGATAAAAATTGACTAAGTAGAGGAATTGCAATAAAAATTGTCATAAAGACCAGAACCAACTTCTACTTCCAAAACGGTGCGTTGGAGCGAAGTCGTTCGTTGTCCTCGTTCATCGTGGATCTGAATTCTGAATTGTGAACTCCGAATCTCTGTTCTCCCGTGCTCCTTGATTCACCCACGCTGTAGCTGAACTGGTTTATCAATTTGTCTCTACGGGGAGATTCAAGTTCTACACGCACACACAAGATGGTGGTAACTTCCTCCGCGCGTGATTATATCAACCGCATCTTGCAAGACATCTCCGGCATGAAGGTTCTAATCCTTGATTCTCAAACGGTACGCTGCATCTTCCCTCAATGATCTTCCATAATGTTGGGAAATCCGATCAGAATATCAACTTATTGATTTTCTTTTCTTTTTATTTTTGGAATAAAAAGCACTTGTGTTGCACACAGTTGGCTCGTTTTTTTAATTTTCGCTGAGTTTTAGACAATTAATTGCCACTCGTGATAATTGGAATTATCTGTTTATATGATTGGGATCATTGCGCAGTGCCGGTGAGACTCCGCATTACATGAATGTTTGTGTGTTTACATATACGTATAAATCTATGTATTTTTCATCAAGGGAAATAAAATGATGGGGCTACCTACCTTTGACAATCATAATGGATTGATTTATTTTATGATATTGGTCTCTACTAACATTAGG
The DNA here is from genome assembly GCA_027742785.1 of Vigna reflexopilosa. Taxonomy (NCBI): domain Eukaryota; kingdom Viridiplantae; phylum Streptophyta; class Magnoliopsida; order Fabales; family Fabaceae; genus Vigna; species Vigna reflexopilosa. The sequence continues at coordinate 12,283,038 of CM050918.1, forward strand.
TTTTTAAATTATAGCATTGATACAGTTGTGTAAAGTCACTCTGAGTTTTTATGGCCTAGAAACTAAAGAATTATGATCTGGTTTATACTATTTTATTTTACTTTATCAAAATCATATCATATGTCAACCTGCCAATCAGACTTGGTTAGTAGAATCTATTTTTCTTGTCCTTGTTAAGGAGGAAAATGGTGTTCTGAAGTTGAATCTATTTTTTTGGCAAATTGATGCAGGTTGGTGTTGTGAGTGTTGTGTATTCGCAGTCAGAGCTTCTCCAGAAAAAAGTGTTTTTGGTTGAATTGGTAGATTCTATTTCCAAGTCGAGCGAATCGATGTCGCATCTCAAGGCCGTTTACTTCCTTCGACCTACATCAGAGAATATCCAGTTTTTGCGCCCCCAGTTGGCTAATCCTAGATTTGGAGAGTATCACCTATGTAGGTTCTTTTTTTATTCTTGAATGTTAGATAAGCTTCGGTGCAGTACATCCTTTAGAATTTAATTTTTAATTTCCCATTGTTAATTAGTAATGCTTTCCCATTGATTTGAAGACACTTTGTGAATCCATTCTGAAATTACAGTTTTCTCCAACATATTGAAGGACACTCAGATTCACATTCTTGCTGATTCTGATGAACAGGAAGTTGTCCAGCAGGTTCAGGTAGCTGTTTATGCATGCACTGTACTGCAATTTCTTTCTCCCCATTGGACTTGAAACTTTACTCTTTCTTTTATAGTTTTTGAATTCTGTTGGAAGTTTCAATCAACTAGAGATCAAATCAATTCATAATATATAAGTGGGTGCAAATCTGGTCTTACAAGCCGGTTTTGTAAAGTTGAAATAGGTTTAATGTTCAATTCTTAATATGATATCAGAGCCTATCCTAACGAGATTTGTTATTTATTGGGTCTAATATTCCACTCGCTATCAGGCTCCCCACTATTGTCTAGTCTCACGCTCGAGATATATATATTTCGATCTGAGGAGAATGTGTTGGAAGTTCCACATCGACTAAAGATAAGACCAATTCATAATATATAAGTAGGTGTAAACCTCACCTTACAAGTTAGTTTTGTAAGGTTGAGTTAAACTTAAAATCCAATTCTTAACAAACTCATTGTAATTTTTTTATGACATGCTTGTCTGAGAATACATTTTAAAATAGATAAGAAAATTACACATCATTTGATTGTATCACAAAAGTATTACGAGTTTGCATGAACAAAATCCTAGATGGAACATGAAATGATATCTACCACTTTATTGTCCCTCCTATCCTATGATTGCATACTATTGCATTCTTTATTTGACAAATGGTTCCACATTTGTTGATTATGAAGCCTTCATCCCCTTCTTCCCTCACCAACACTTTGTGTTGCAAACTTTAATTCTGATACAGCTGTTGTCCTGATCATCCAGGAGTTCTATGCAGATTTTGTTGCAATTGATCCTTATCATTTCACTTTCCATGTGCCTTCACATTACATATATATGCTCCCAGCTGTGGTAGATCCTTCAACAGTGCAGCGCTTTTGTGATCGAGTTGTTGAAGGTCTTGCAGCTGTTTTTCTGGCACTAAAACGCAGACCAGTAATTAGGTATCAAAGGACATCTGACATTTCAAAAAGGATAGCACAGGAAGCAGCTGTGAGTTCAAGTCCTCTTTTCTAACTCAAGGCACTTTCTTTTATGTGAAATAATTATATTTGTATTTTAGAAATGCAGTTGTAAGTTTCTACAATGAATTCAAACTTTTATACCTTCATCATTCATATGATTCTGAATCAGATAGAGCTCTTTTCTGAGTGCGTGTGTACTGCTGTGCACACATTGTAATCTATATATTATTTAGGCTGCCTTTCTAGCTATGCGTGTATCACAACATGCCATATTTATCATTAGTGCGTGTGCTGGCATATTAGTGGAAGCTAATTTACATTGTTGGGCTTGAACAGAAACTGATGTACCAAGAGGAAAGTGGTCTTTTCGATTTTAGGCGAATGGAAGTTTCTCCTCTGTTGTTAGTTATTGACAGGAGGGAGGATCCCGTAACCCCATTGCTAAATCAATGGACTTATCAGGTATCTGGGTTATTAACAAAAGTCTAGTTGCGTATAATGTAATAAGTTGTTCATTCATATAAGCAATACTCACTGTGGTGTTATACTGTACAGGCTATGGTTCATGAATTAATAGGAATCCAAGACAATAAGGTGGACTTAAAATCCATTGGTAAATTTCCAAAAGATCAGGAGGTTAGATACATTTCTTACACATGGTACTTGTGTTAAGTGCATTGCAGGACAGAATTTGTGCTCATTAAAAAGCAGTTATTTGCTATTTCTTGTTACAGGAGGTTGTGTTGTCATCAGAACAAGATCCCTTTTTCAAGGCTAACATGTATGAGAATTTTGGAGATATAGGTATGAATATCAAGCGAATGGTTGACGAATTTCAACAAGTGTCAAAAAGTAACCAGAACATCCAAACAATAGGTTTGTATTTTTTCATCCTCTCACATCAGAGTAAACTTTTCTTCAACAATTACAGAAAAACTTATTTATACTTGGTGGCATTGTATAAAATTCACCAATTTTTTTTATTTGACTCTTGGTAGAGGACATGGCCAAATTTGTTGATAATTATCCTGAGTACAGAAAAATGCATGGAAATGTGACAAAGCATGTGACTTTAGTAACCGAAATGAGCAAGATAGTTGATGAGCGAAAGCTTATGTCAGTTTCACAAACAGAACAGGAGTTGGCTTGCAATGGAGGACAAGGAGCTGCTTTTGAGGTATATATTATATAGTCTTAATTTATTGAAACATTCTCCTTTGCTTTTGCTCAATTTTCTGAAATTCTTGCAGGGCCATGGAATAAAGCTTAAATTGATTTGTTAGTCCCTAGACTACTTTGGAAATATTTAAATAGGTCCGTACTACACTTTTAAATTTGGGTCCGTGAACTTATAAATAGTTTATAAATAGTTTTTTGTTGGGTCGTCGGGCTAGGTTATCATAGGAACCAAATTGAAAAATAAGAACTGGAAGTATTATTTATATGGAAGTAGTCACGCAGTCAGAGGAAGGATCCCTTGTTACAAAGCTTAAACTATATGAAGGTTGAAATTTTGACTAGAAGTTTGATACAGACTAGGGTATTATGGGGTGCCTAAGCCTCATATTGAGTAATATCATATACTCAGTCGAGTACATAAGTGGCTTGATCTCTTTAACTGCTAGCTTTTATTTAAGGTAGGGTTTGTCAAGCACTTGGAAGCTTATCAATTTGTATTAGCGCTGATTTTCAACATCTGTAGAGTGGGCCATAAAAGTTGAGTGAAGTGTCACATTATGCAGTGCTTAAGTCCAAATAAACTTTAATAGGATGCTAGGTGTACATTTATAAGTCACTTGATTCCCACCCCCTTTAATAGTTAGCATTTAAGGGAGGGTTCCCTTAATACTAAGGTCCTTATTAGAGCTAAACTCTTCCTTACAACACAAGTGGAAGAAATAAGAAAAGTAAGAACCCCTGCATTAGAGATATGATTTGATTATATTGAAGGTATATTTTTGATTACATTAAATAGGTAGAACATTTATAGGGAGAATTATTTACCTGATTTTCAGGGAAAAATTGATGTATAGATTTACTCCCTTGTGTTCTATTTATACCCTTTTTGTATTTTTCCCAAATCAGAAAATATACATCATATTTTGCAGATTTGATAGAGAAATATGTTGCCAAATACTCCCCGTTATTAAGTATTGATTTTGTTTATTATTATTGTAACTCTTTTTCATTATAAATAAAAATACTCATATGTACATAACACACATAATTCATTATATTCGTTCTCGGTTAATCTCTCTCCACTCTTCAGTACTGTGAGAAAAATTAGTATTTGGTCTAGTGGATTGGGAGAATCCCGTCAAAAACAAGTTGAAGAAATGAAGAACCTCTCGGAAATTTTCTTATGTACATTATAACTTGCTTTTCTTGTGCTCTGCACATGGGACTTGGTGCAGTATTTCTTTCGGAAGTTCTGAGAAATCAGAAAACTAATCTATGATAGTTTTTCATTTCAGTTCAAAGATTTGTTAGAACGTGCATGTTATCTCCCTTGTTATTAGTATAGCCTCTATCTTCATTAACTTCATATGATATACCCTAAGAATTCAGAATCTAAATATGTTTTCCCTCATAAGTTAAAAGCATCAACAATCAACAATTAAGTATAAGATTAAACAAATCCTTGAAAAATATGTCTTTATTCGTTTAGTTTCACTTGCCCAAATAATTCATATGTAACAACAAACACATATGGTTTATGAAACAATCTTGTTATTTCAACCTAACAATCACCACATAAAATGTATTCTTTTTCTATTTTTCCTTGCTACTTTTTGGATCAACAAATATTAATTGTCTATGCATTAGTTTTTGTTTGTGGAGAATTCGAACCCATGACCTATCATATCCTTCTTCCACTTACCACCAAGTCAACCTTGTGTCCCTCTATTTTTAGTTGTTAATTGTTATTCTGTGTATTGATGAATGCTTTAAAACACTAGAGGTGATAAGTTATGTTTCTATGTAATCTTTTGCAGGCAGTGACAAATCTACTAAACAATGAAAGCGTATCAGATCTGGACCGACTACGTTTAGTCATGTTGTATGCTTTACGATATGAAAAAGATAGCCCTGTTCAATTAATGCAGCTCTTCAACAAACTGGCTTCCAGATCTGCCAAGTACAAACCTGGGGTAAACTAATTTAAGCTGTTCCTTTACTTAAATCCATTATTCTCGCGCAAGAATGTTTGAATATTTGTCCTCAAACCTTACCAGAACATGCACTTTTTAATCCTTGGATAGTGATGATGGAATTTTTGTGATTGTGCCATCTTTCCATGCCACTGGCTTTGGATTCTGAAAGTATAATTTGCATTCAAATGGACTCAAATTTAAATTTTGAACAGCATATAGATGGGTGCCACTGTTGTTTATGATATAGTTACACAAGAAAGTTACTGATATTGATATCTTTATTATGGTGTAACAGCTCGTCCAGTTTCTTCTGAAGCAAGCGGGTGTTGACAAGAGAATGGGAGATCTTTTTGGAAATCGAGATCTAATGAATATTGCCCGTAACATGGCTCGAGGTTTGAAGGTAAGCATAGAAATATATGATTATTGTATCATATCCTTAGTAATCCAATCCCTGTCTATGCTTAAAAAAATCTTCCATTCTGAGTTTTTGAGCAGGGTGTTGAAAATGTTTACACCCAGCATCAGCCACTTCTGTTTCAAATCATGGAAAACATTGTCAAGGGGAGGTTGAGAGATGTGGACTACCCATTTGTTGGAAATCACTATCAACAGGGAAGGTTTGTTGCTATTAAATATAAGTTCCTCACCATATCTTATTTGTGAATTTCTAGATGTAATTGTGTCTATCCAAAAGTGGCTACTACATTGTTGCCTGATTTCTAAATAATGTGGTATTAATTGACACGACTCTACAAACTTCTCAAATTGATGTATGATATTATTCCAATTGTCTACAATGTAATGTGACACCATTTATGTGATAACTTGTATTGGAAATGTATCATTTAATAGGGTGTCACAGGCCCCGCTTTGGGGGTTCACTATCTTGAGCTTTGAGAGCAAATTATTACTTGAGTACTTTTTGTAGTGAGTCCACACACTTGATGAGTACAAGATTCTGCAATTCTTTCAGCATTATACTCGAAGTTTATTTTATCCATTATACAGATTCTACCTCCGAGGGAAGAAAAATATTAATTCCCGTTCTTCCTATTCATAAGAAGTTTGAACTGACTTAATATGTGTGTTTACCTTGCAAGAGTTCTGTTAGGGTTTGGAGAGTATATGAAAGGAGACGGGGTAAGGCAGAATAATAACTAACTGTTTAACAGTTAGTTGAGAGTGGGAACAGGGCTTATATAAGAACCCTTTTGTTTGTTTCAGAAGGGGGTTAGATACTTTGAGTTTTGTTGACCGGTCTATGAACCAGGTGAAGGAGGTTAAGCTCCTGTGTACATTGTATTCTTGAATTCTTGATGTGAATACAACTAGTTTTTACATTCAATTCTGTTCTGAGTTTTACTATTATGCGTGTGAGAGAAAGAGCTAGTTAGGATTTTTATCCAGGTTCCTAACAAAGTGGTCCGACCTGCCGAGGCGGGGGTGAAGGATCAAGCACCTGCCGTTTTTCGGGGGTGAAGGATCAAGCACCTGTCGTTTTCCAGAAGCTGCCGGATTATCAAGAAACTGCCGGATACGTTTGGGAGGGGACTGTCGGATCCAATTGAAAGGAGAAGAGAGCAATGGAGGGCAGACTCGATGGAAGACTGAGTGTGCTGGAGAACAAGCTGGAAGCCATGGAGATAGCGGTCGACGAAATAAAGGCTGAAAATGTAGCACTGCGCCAAGATACGATGGCGATACGGCAAGACTTGCAGGAAGTCATGCGGATTTTGGGAGGAAGGGCGCGTGACCAGGAGGGGATATTTGACGGTAGTCAAGCGTTTGTAAACGTCAATCGGAGGGCGAGGCGGGAAGACGAGATTGGAGGAAGAGACGGAGAGCGCGGCGAAAGTCACGGTGGGTGGCAAAAGCGGGTAGAATTGCTCCTTTTCGAGGGTTTGGATCCGCTAAAATGGATCAATCGCGCGGAAAAAATTTTCAAAGTGCAGGGCGTCTTGGAGGAGGAGAAAGTGCGATTAGCATACATTAGTATGGAAGGGAGTGCAGGATACTGGATCAGGGTCTCGAGAACGAAGGCCAGGAACAAATCTTGGGAAGGGTTGAAGGATGCATTGGTAATGAGGTTTGGGGATCGAAACAGAGGGTCGGTCTTGGTGCGATTATCAGCGACTAAACAAATGGGAACAGTGGATGAGTTCGTCCCAAATTTTGAGGGTCTAGCGGGGTAGACGAAGAGGTTGCCGGAGAAATAGCTATTGGAGTATTTCCTTGCGGGCTTGTAGGAGGATATACGAAATCAAGTTCGAATACAAGATCCCCAAGCACTGATGGTCGTCATGCGAATCACCAGGGAAATGGAGGAAGACTGCAAGGGAAATAAGGATGGGGTTGGAGCGGAAATAAAAACCCATCAGCGCGGGGGCAGAGTGTAGGTGAAGGAGGTGAGGTGGCGATGGTCGAATCAAATCGAAGCAGTGAAGAAACGGAACAAAATAGGTGTGCAGAAATGGTGGATGCCAGGAAGAAGATGGCGAAGCTGGACGTTGAGCGGAGTGTGGAAGAAAGGAACTTGTTCTCTGTGCGATACAAAAATGTGGTGGGGTCACGGAGAGTTTCATGGAGGATCTTGTCATCGATAGAGCAGAAAGAGGAGTCAAAAGGGAATGAGTTGAATGTTAAGCGCATAAGGGATTATAGGTAGAAGGTCGAGAGGGAGCTGTCTAATACTTAAAGTGCTATTAGGATAATTTTAGATGAGCATCTTATCCCATCCACAAATATCACGGGGTCCACGATGTTTTATTATAAGATGGAAGGAGACTATTACATGTACTTGGCAGAATTCAAAGCTGGTAATAAAAATATGGAGGTAAATGAGTAGTCACTTAAAGCATATCACACAGCTGCCACCACCACTGTTGAGAGGGAATTACAACCTACACATTCTATTCTTTTGGGAGATTACTATGATATAGTAGGGAGATCAAGTGACAACTATTTGTTTTTTGCCGATGAAGTAACTTGCCAAGAGCACCCAGATACTGTTGGGGGAGCTATGATGAATGGATTACGAGAGTCTTTTTGCATAATTGACACATTGAACACAGGAAATGATTATATTGCATCGGTGGAGGATTTGAGGTGTAGAAAGCTGGAAGTTAATAGAATCCAGGAAGAATGGAAGACATTAGAAGAGGATTTGCTACCACCCAAGCCTCCAGACCTAAATTGGAGGGTGCCACCTAAGAAGAGGAGCATTACATCCAATAACAATTTCCTGACTTCAACCTTGGGGACAAGGTTGATTCTCAAGGGGGGAGTAATGTTAGGGTTTGGAGAGTATATGAAAGGAGACAGGGTAAGGCAGAATAATAACTAACTGTTTAACAGTTAGTTGAGAGTGCGAACAGGGCTTATATAAGAACCCCTTTGTTTGTTTCAGAAGGGGGTTAGATACTTTGAGTTTTGTTGACCGGTCTATGAACCAGGTGAAGGAGGTTAAGCTCCTGTGTACATTGTATTCTTGAATTCTTGATGTGAATACAACTAGTTTTTACATTCAATTCTGTTCTGAGTTTTACTATTATGCGTGTGAGAGAAAGAGCTAGTTAGGATTCTTATCCAGGTTCCTAACAAGTTCTGTGATGTAGTAGTATTGACATCACATGATTTCATATCGGTAGCTTTGGCGTATGATCTATACTTTTAATAATACCCTCTCACAGATCTGTAACTTATGCATTCTGTTAAATGTGATGTTAGGACGTGGAGAGTCTATGAGAGGAGGAAAGGGAAACAGAACACTTAACTGCTAAACAGTTAAGTGAGGGGGCAGGAAAGGACCTATATATTAGGACCCTTTAATGTTTCAGTTAGTCAGTTGAGTAGTTTGTATGTGTTGACCGGTCTTAGCACCAGGTGGAGGAGGTTAAGCTCCTACGATACAGTGTATTCTTGATTCATTGATGTGAATACCATTCATATTTTTCATTCTTTACAAGTTCTTGATTGTTTGTGTTTGAGAGAGAGAGAGCTCATTAGGAATTCTTACCCGAATCCCTAACAAAGTGGTCCGACCTGCCGGATCTGTGCGGAGGAGAACGAGAGCGATGGAGGGAAGAGTGCAAGCGGTTGAAGGGAAGATGGAACATCTTGAATTGGCGGTAGACGGGTTGAAGGTGGAGACCGCAACGAATCGTCAAGAATCGATAACAATGCGCAAGGACATCCAAGAACTGATAAGGTTGATGGGGGTGCGCCACAAGCAAACTGAGGAAGGATCCGATGGAGCCAACGGTCTGTAAACAATAATGGAGGAAACCAGCGCGTTGATAATGGGGACAAAGTCGGTGAGGGGGAGAAATCGGGGAACCTACCTAATTGGAGACGAAGGGTGGAATTACCCATTTTCGAGGGACCCGACCCCTTGAATTGGATCTGCAGGGCGGAGAAATTTTTCGAAATTCAAAGGGTAGCAAAGGAGGAGAAGGTTGAACTGGCGCATATCAGCATGGAGGGAAGTGCCGGATATTGGTTCAAGTTTTGGAAGGATAAGGCAAGTAACCGAACCTGGGAGGGCCTCAAGGAGGCGTTGTTGATCCGCTTCGAGAGTCGTCATCGAGGCGGAATTTTTGAAAGAATGGCTGCGATCAGAGAAACGTCCACTGTAGAGGAGTACGTGAGGGAGTTTGAAGCGTTAGCCGGACAGACGAAGGAATTTTCCGATAACCAGTTGCTGGGTTATTTTTTGGCGGGACTACGCGAAGAGTTGAGGTGTCAGATGAGGCCCTATGACCCACGTGATCTGATGATGGCGATGAGGATCGCGCGCGACCTGGAGGAGGCGCTTCGTGGCCTAGGGTTGTTGGGGTGGACTGGGGCCAAGAACCCGCCTTTATGGGGGCGATCCACCAGCGGCAGAGCAATGGTGGCAAGAACCGAGTCGCAGAGGAGCATGCCGGGGAGGGCCGTTCCGGCGGAAAGTGTTGGGTTGGTAAAACTGGATGGAGCGTCGAGAAATGGGCCGGTGAGAAGTGGCAGTTTCGGCGGAGGAGACAACCGGGGACGGAACATTCGTAACCTGCCCTACCCAGAATTTTTAAAGCGAAGAGAGGAGGGGAGGTGCTTCCGCTGTGGAGGGCCTTTCAGTCCTGGCCATCAGTGCCCGGAAAAGAGTTTAAGAGTGGTGCTGCTCGCGGAAGATGAAGAAGAAGTTACAGAGGGAATCAGGGCTGAAACGGAGGCTCCATGCATGGAGCTTTCAGCTTTCTCTACCGGAGGGCGGACTCAACCCAAGACGCTGAAACTGCAGGGCAGAGTCGGGGGAAGAAACATCCTAATATTGGTTGACAGTGGCGCCAGTCATAAAATCATAAGCAAGCGATTGGTGGAAGAGTTGAAGCTCGAACAGGAGGACACCCTACCCTACCAGGTGAGCTTGGGAGACGGCCACAAGAAGGGGACCTGAGGATGTTGTCCAAAGGTGAAAGTAGGCATGGGGGGAGTTGAAATCGAGGAGAAGTTTTACCTATTCGAGTTAGGAGGAGTTGACATGATCTTAGGGGTCGAGTGGCTGGCCAAGCTTGGGGAAATCACACTCAACTGGCGAGAAACGACCATGGCGTTCAAGCATGCCGGGGAAAGGGTGGTCATTAAGGGCGACCCGGCGTTGGAGAGGAGGGTGGTCGAACCGGAAAAATTGTTGAAGTTGAGTGAGATAGACGCGTGGGCCTTGGTGTGGAGTGTGGAGAGTGAACTGGGAGAGGAAGAAGAAATTACAAAAGAACAGAAGGAGGAGCTGGAGGGAATTATAGGGCATTATACAGGGGTATTTCGGGAACCCCAGGGCTTGCCACCTAATAGAAAGGAGGAGCACTAGATTGTCTTAAAAGAAGGCACAAACCCTGTAAATGTGCGACCCTACCGCTATCCACACGTCATGAAGGCAGAGATTGAACGACATGTGTCGGAAATGCTGCACGTAGGAATTATAAGGCCGAGTGTAAGCCTATATTCCAACCCTGTCATCCTCGTTAAGAAAAAAGATGGTAGTTGGCGGTTTTGCATAGACTACCGAGCATTGAATAGGGCCATCGTCCTTAACAAGTTTTCGATCCCAGTGATTGAAGAGTTGCTAGATGAGTTCCAAGGCGCACGATATTTCTCGAAGGTGGACCTCAAGGCCGGTTACCACTAGATTAGGATGGGCGAAGCAGATGTACAGAAAAGGGCGTTTCGAACACACTCGGGGCACTACGAATTTTTGGTGATGCCGTTCGGCCTCACCAATGCCCCCGCCACTTTCCAAAACGCCATGAATGATCTATTCAGGCCGTACCTACGGAGGTTCGTGCTCGTCTTCTTCGAAGACATCCTCATCTACAGCACTACGTGGGCGGAACATATGGAACATGTGAAGCAGGTGTTGGACCGACTGCAGCAACAGAGCTGGGGGGCCAACAACAAGAAGAGTGAGTTTGGGAAGAGGTCAATCTGATATCTGGGGAATGTCATCACGGAGGAAAGGGTTAAGATGGATAAGGAAAAGGTGGGGGTGGTCGTCGCATGGGGAGAACCCAAAACACTGAAGGCATTAAGGGGATTTTTGGGTTTGACAGGGTATTATCGAAGGTTCGTCCGGGACTATGGTAAAATAGCGAAACCCCTTACAGAGATGTTGAAGAAGGGGAACTTTGTGTGGACCGAGGCTGCCAGGGAAGCAATGGGGAGGCTGAAGGAAGCTGTGACGACGGTGCCTGTGACGACGGTGCCTGTGCCGGCATTGCCGGATTTTACGCAGCCGTTCTCGGTGGAGTGTGACGCGTCCGACGGAGGAATTGGGGCGGTGCTGTCGCAGGGAAGAAGACCGATAGCTTATTACAGCAAAGCATTGTCGGGTGCGAATATGGGGAAATCAATATACAAAAAAGAGCTCATGGCGGTGGCGATGGCAGTGCAACACTGGCGACCCTACTTGCTGGGGCGGAAGTTCGTGGTGTATACAGACCAGAAGAGCTTACGGTTCTTGCTAGAACAGAGGGTGACGACGCAGGCCCAGCAACACTGGATAGCCAAGTTACTTGGCTATGACTTCAACATAGTGTACCGAACGGGGGCCACAAACAGGGTAGCCGATGCTTTATCACGTAGAGAAGGGGAAGAGCTGGATGAAGAGGGTGACCCAGACGGAGAAGAGGTGGAGGCGGAATTAATGGGGGTAGTGCGACCACCCCAGCAAACCCAGGCCACGAAGCGCGCGATCCAAATCGCCGTCATCAGATCACGTGGGTCATAGGGCCTCATTTGACACATCAACTCCTCGCGCAGTCCTGCCAAACAATAACCCAGCAACTGGTTATCAGAAAACTCCTTCGTCTGTCCGGCTAACGCTTCAAACTCCCTCACATACTCCTCTACAGTGAACGTTTGTCTGATCGCCGCCATTCTTTCAAAAATTCCGCCTCGGTGACGACTCTCGAAATGGATCAACAACGCCTCCTTGAGGCCCTCCCAGGTTTGGTTACTTGCCTTATCTTTCCAAAACTTGAACCAATATCCGGCGCTTCCCTCCATGCTAATATGCGCCAGTTCAATCTTCTCCTCCTCTACTACCTTTTGAATTTCGAAAAATTTCTCTGCCCTGCTGATCCAATTCAAGGGGTCGAGTCCCTCGAAAATGGGTAATTCCACCCTTCGTCTCCAATTAGGTAAATTCCCCGATCGCTTCCCCTCACCATCTCTGTCCCCATTATCAACGCGCTGGTTTCCACCATTGTTGTTTACAGACCCTTGACTCCCATCGGAACCTTCCTCTGTTTGCTTGTTGCGCACCCCCATCAACCTTATCAGTTCTTGGATGTCCTTGCGCATTGCTATCGATTCTTGACGATTCGCTGTGGTCTCTGCCTTTAATCCTTCTACCGCCAATTCAAGATGTTCCATCTTCCCTTCAACCGCTTGCACTCTTCCCTCCATCGCTCTCGTTCTCCTCCGTACGGATCCGGCAGGTCGGACCACTTTGTTAGGGATTCGGGAAAGAATTCCTAACAAGCTCTCTCTCACTCCCAAACACAAACAATCAAGAACTGGTAAAGAAAGAATAGTATGAATGGTATTCACAACAATGAATCAAGAATACACTGTATTGTAGGAGCTTAACCTCCTCCACCTGGTGCTAAGATCGGTCAACACATACAAACTACACAACTGACTAACTGAAACATTAAAGGGTCCTAATATACAGGTGGAGGAGGTTAAGCTCCTACGATACAGTGTATTCTTGATTCATTGATGTGAATACCATTCATACTTTTCATTCTTTACAAGTTCTTGATTGTTTGTGTTTGAGAGAGAGAGACAGCTTGTTAGGAATTCTTACTCGAATCCGTAACAGTTGCGTTCAACTAACAGCTGCCAGAGTAAACTATATTTTTGGAATTATTCTGATTAGTTATCTGATAATTCTATTTTAGGTCTATCAGAATTTTATGTGCTGCATTTTAAAAAAGGTTATTTAGAAGTCCAGAAATTTTCACTGCAAAGTTCTGTGTAATGTTTGTTCAATATCCTGAGTCCCTCACGAATCATCTGGGAAAGGCTTTTTGACCAGCTCTGTTAGACATCAGGAAGCATTGAATACAATCACACCTTTCTAAGTGTATTTTAGGAAAAAAAGTCAAGATAGGAATTGAACCTATTTTTGTTAGGAATCTAAATATGAATTGGAATCTTACAAGTAAAAATGAGAAAGTTGAGTGATAAACAAGAAAAAAGAAAGACCCACAAACATTGAGTCTTGTATGGAAAACTCAGACCTCCTTGGTGGTGAATCCCCCCAGTCTATCCTACTAAAAATCTGCTAACTCTAGTAGTTAGGATCAAGGGAAGTGTACTGAGATAAATGGGTGCGGACAAGAATGTTTTGTGGTGGTAGAAACCCGTGAAACCCGTGGTAGAATCCAAGTATAAGTTGAAAGTTTCATATTGAGTAAAAATGAGAAAATTAAGTGTCATCTAAGAAAACAAAAATGACCCACAGACATTGAGAGTTAAGATTGTGTTGAAAATAGTGTCAGGTCTTTTATATAGGTAACTTATATTCATTGAATTTCCCAATAATTTTATCTATTGGTCTATTTGTTAGGATTTCTGTTGAGTTAGTTTCTGTTTTAGGAGTTACAGTGATTTTAATTTATAACAGAAGTTGGTACCCCAACTTTCTTTAAATAGGCCCTCTGTTATTGAAGAGGAGAGATTTTCTTTTTGTTAGCCACAAACTGGACAGATTCCAGTATGAAAGGAGGAATCTCTTGTGTACTTGATTTTTTTCAAAACACAATAAAAATCAGGGATGAGCAAAGCCTTGTCCATCTCTCATCTCAGAAATTCTGACAAGTAGACATAGAGTGCATTTGTAATATAAGTTTTTAATTTTAATTATTAGCCTTTATTATCATAGAATTATTAAATAATCCAATTTGTGTTGTTGACGACTATATGAAATGCAGGCCACAGGATGTAATCATCTTCATTGTCGGTGGGACAACTTATGAGGAGTCTCGGTCTGTTGCTTTACAAAATGCCAACAATACCGGTATTCGGTTTATACTTGGTGGTTCTTCTGTTCTTAATTCTAAAAGGTATGATTTAGTCATAAAGATAGTTTGGATTTGATTAGTGGAGATGTTCACTTTTGACTTGGCTCTCAATTTAGCATGACATAATTGGTTTTAGTTTTTGAATAACAGTTCTCTTCTGTAAGTAGTCATAGTTTGGGCCAATAAGTCGATTGAAATATTGCTTGAATTGAGTTATTGACCTAGGTTTAAGTGATAAAGTTTATTGCGCTGGTCTTAAATTTGTCTTCCAAATATGTGCTTTGTTATATTTGATTATTCATTGCTTGGTTCAGGGTGCTTTAGTTAACTGCAAAAACATTCAACTTGCTCTACACTATGTGAAATTCTGAATTTCTTAGCAGCATAGATGTTTTTCTTTTTGAATTTACAGGTTTTTAAAGGACTTGGAAGAAGCTCAAAGGGTAGCTCGCTCTAGCACCACTGTTGTTTGAAGTTTCTCGTGGCACATTTTTTCATCTCTGAGGGCCCGATAGATATAGTGTTTACAGCTTCAAGATGGGGATTTCTGCTTTGGACCCATGTATATGTATTAGAAAGTGTTGCAGACGGAGCTTGATGTGTGGAATCAGACTTAATCATTTTTCCTGCAGAAGATCATCATCAACCATTTCACAGGTATTGACAATTTATTGCGGATGAATGCGATTCAGGATATGAGTATTGACAAGATCAAGGACAAACCATCCTCCCCTCTCTTTTGTTGTGGGGTTGAAGTAGGACACGGAATGCATAGATACAATGAAAGAAACCTTTTTTGTGTAATTTTTGGTCATCATTTTTGCTGATCAAATCTAATGGTTTTATTGACACTCGCTAATGAAAGAACAATTTTGTATAATCGTGTAATGAATGTCCCATTCTTTTGTATACCAACAGATGCCTTCCATTTGTAGATTTACAGAGCCATAATAAGTTCAGCTTGTGAGTCTATTTTGATTAATATCATTTATTATACATGCACTTAATGATGCCATTTTGTCTGTTAGAGCGATCAGAGTACGTCTGATTTGAATAGGCTGCAAAGATAGTTTTTAGCGAAGAGGCATGAGTCTGGTGCCAAACTTTCATTCTCGTGTATACCTTTAATGACAAATCAATTGTGCGAATGTTTTCATTGAGACATCTTAATCTTGTGCAAATCTATCTTTCTTGTGTGGCACATGAATTGTGTTTTATTTGAACTGAAAAAAATTATAAATAACTCTACTTCATGGTTTTCAGGGTGTATAAATTAAATATAATTTTCAGGGAAATGTGGGGGTGTGGGGGAGGGTAGTCATGTGGTTAATAACTGAATGATTTAGCGAAGTACTTGGTAGAGGTGCGAGTGACATTGTTTACTAGTATTCTAAGGGTTCAATGTAAATTATCGTGTTTAACTTTGGTGGCTTGAACATCTTAACTAGGTGTGAAGTGTGGTTAATTTGTCTAAGATAATTTGGAAGGTTTCGTCAATATTTTTTACTAGGTTTAGGAAAAATGACTCAATGAAAGCACTATAATGATATGCTAACAAACTAAAAAAAGATAAAAAAAAAAGAAATAAAATATTTTTTCTTTCTTTCTTCATTCAAGCATAACACTTGATTTTATAAAGACTTTGTAAAAAGATACATGCAGAATACATCTCTCACTCTTTTAGTAGAAAGTATTTGTTTTTATACCAACTTATAAACAACTTTTAGCAGAAAGTATAATCCTTCATTCAAATGGACATGGATATTAGTAGGATGAGTCTATCATTAGATTGCAATAGAAATGCATTTTTATCATTATTCTTGTTTAAATTAATGAAATAAATTTCATTTTTGAAGTCATTTTTTTAACAAATTAATAATTAAAATGTAATGATTAAATGATATTTCAAAATGGGGTCATGAAGCAAACAAATTATTTATACTGAAATATTCCAAACTTAATTCAAAGAAACTTTCAAATATATTAAAGGTTTTACAAAATTGTTATTTAAATGCAATGGATAAAAGTTGTCTACTGAGAAAATATACGGCTTATTCTAAAACAATGTTTGTTTTTTTTCTATTGGTAATAAAGAATTAAAATATAAAAAAGTAACTTATGATACTTCAACGTGTGCATAAAGTGTATGTATATTCATATTCAATACGAGTATAAAAAACACACTCCTAGTTAAATCCTCAAACAACGATAAGTTAAGAGGTGTATAATGATCTAATAATATCCAATATTTATAAGTAGATTAAAAAGAAAGATAAAACAAAACATCATAGTCGCTTATGGATATTTAGATTATAAGCAAAAAGTTGCCACAAACTGAGGTATCTTTTGTGGGTTCCTCTCTTGTAATTCTTAACTCACGTTTTTAGATTTTACAATTATGACAGTTAAAAAGGTTGTGAATACAAATCTTGCATCCATACTAGAAAACCAAGGTTATATGTTCACAACTCATGCCCAAGATACAAACTGGGTTTCATTATGTCATATAAATCAATAAAAAAGGAAAGTGTGTGATAATACTTATATCATGATCTCAGAGAAACTGATGTTACATATAACCATAGTTGGACTCTCTATAAAGGCTTTTTATCCCATAAACATTAGTCTTAATACGAGAACTTATCATAAGAGTATTTGTGTATTATCCATACCCACGTTTTAACTTGAGCAACTATGAATCTTCCGCATCTATTTTGGCGTTTCTAAAAATAACTATTTTTGAGAAGTCAAATACTCCACAGAATTGTGATTCACATTGCCTTTCACATTATATTTTGTATGTTTATCAGAGTCATAATACTGAATCCAAAAAAGAGAAGTTTAGGTGTGTAATGTTGTGTACCCAACCCAACTATTTCACAAATCTCAATATCGACTTGTACTCATGCATGTAGAAAATAGATGATTCACTTATTCTTCCGTAGTTCCACACATCACACATATCATCTTATTATGGACAATCACCCTTCTTAGAATCAAATGATGAACTCGAGGGAGTTTATTTTGCAACATATTCTTGTAAGGACATCAGACCTAGTTCCCCACACTCTTGTTGAAACTAAGGATATTGAATGGTTGACTTAAGACACAATTGAAAGCCTAAATGACCCCACCCTGTCGGCTTAATTTTGACCTTCCAACATTCGACAACGGATGCTTGTGGTTGGATTTTCAAGGTTACTCGGTTCTTTGAGTATCATCAAACACCACACAATCAACGAATCCAAATATTTTTATTTTATCTTGCAGGTCTCACCTTATCCTGGTTGCAATGGATGTTTAACAATGGGCTTCTTATTTCATGGGAGTCGTTCCTTAATGCCTTGGAGCTTTGTTTTGCTCCCTCCAAGTTCGAGGACCATATTGCCTCTATCTGTAAGCTCTCCCAAACCAAGAGCCTTCATGACTACCTTTCTAAGTTTGAGACACTCGCTAACCTAATTCTAATTTCCCCCCTAATTTCTATCTCAATTGTTTTCTCTCTAGCCTTAAACCTACCATCTACTGTGAGGTCGTGACACTCCAACTGGTTGACCTCCCTCAGGTTATAACCTTGGCTATAAGCTCCACGAGGACAAATCACGACCTCTTTCCTTCACACTTCTTTCACCCTTCACTGTCTCAACCTTCTTCACCATCCACCCGTCCTTCTCCCAAACCACTTCCATAACTTTTACCTACCTTCACTACTAGACTTCCCATCAAAAGGTTAATCAAAGCGAAAATGCAAACTCATTGGGACAATAATCCTTGTTTTAATTGTGATGAGCATTATACTCGTGGTCACCTTTACAAACCTTAATTTCTTTTCCTTTGACACCAACGACCCTCCTGATGACCTTTTATAGGTTTTCATTCCAAACATACCATCAGAACCAAAGACGAGCTTGATCAATCTCCACACCTTCTCTAAATAGTAGTTACCATCAAGCTTTCAGATTAGTAGAGTAATTAACTGGTTTAATGTTTTATATATATATATATATATATATATATATATTATTTACATGATTTATTTTATATATCTTAATTAAAAATACATATATAATAAGATTTTATAAAAATACATATGGATTAAATTAGATAAATTTTTAATTATATTATGTTGAGAAAATTCATATGCATTATATTGTAGAAAACTAAAATTATTGTAAAAAGTTATTTTAGAGATAATAATTTAAGTCAAATATGTATCTTCATAAATTAAATAACAATTTTGTACATCATAAATATTTTTATATATTTTATTTTATATAAAGAAATAAAATAACACAATACTATAGGATTAAAATAATTTAAAAATTTTAAATAAAAAATAATTAAAATCAAATTAAACTAAATAATACATAATTACTGAAATTTAGCACAAAATTAAAATCCAAATATTAAGTTAATATAATTCATTTAAATAAATAATCCTACATTATTATTAGAAAGAAAAGCAACAGAATTAGAATAAACAATTGTACCATAAAGAAATGGTCATACACTTTTTTTAGTCCTTCTGATTATCGTCCTTTTTACTTGTCTTAACTTTTTTCCGTTCTTTCAAAGTTTAAGGCAATCAATGATACCTATCAAACACTCTGCTCAAGTCAGTTTAAAATATTGATCGATTTTCACAATTAAGTTTTAAATATCCAATAAATAAAATCATCTACCTCCTTATCTTATCTTTTTATTTTTAGATCTTCTAACCTTATTTCTTTATTTATAGATTTAGAAGTGGTTTTCTAGTTAAGACTGTCTCAATTACAACCCAATGTCATCAATTACAACCCAATGTCATAAGTATGTTTTGTCTTATTAATCATGTTGAGTTTGTGTCACGTCCTTAATATTCAAAAAACTGAACGATTACCCATAAAAATAACAATCAATCAATCCATATTATTCTAAAGGTTTCTAGAAAGTAAAGTGATTATAGTTGATTATGTTTGACTGAACTGTCTATATAGTATAATAATATTGTAAAATATGTTTAAAGAAAAAAAATCACTTTGTTTTAAACGACGTACTTAATATTATGAACATGAAATTTTTTTTCATATTTACATAAGGAGTCAATAATTTTATTATTTGAAAGTAAATAAGTTATTCACAATGCATTCATGACATATTTAATATTATTTCCTTTTATTACTTTATTATTTTTGGCAAAAATGAATTTCTTTTTTGTTAGTTATGATCTCTCCTTAAAAAAAATATTAGAGATGAAGATATTTTTCCCTTTGTTTTGCTAAAAAAAAATTGGACAATTATAAAAATTGACTAATTTAATAGACATACTATTTTTTAAATAAGTGATTTATATTAAATTTTCTTATATTATTTACATCATATTTGACAGAGACAAAAACAACATAAATACAATTAGTGGTGTAGAACTTTAGTTTTTTAGTTGTGAGATTCCAAACAAATGAAGATAACTTAGACAATCTAACCCTCAAACCTTAATTAATTCAAATAAAAATGAATGAATCTAACTAACATGCATTTTATATCATCTATCTTTTACTTTAGCAATCACATACGAAGTATGGTCTGAATAAGCTATATGTATCACACTTGAAGTGTTTCTTAGTAGAGAGGTTAAAAAGGTCAAATCATATTGTAAAAAGGTTAAAAATATACTTTGAGCATCACAAAATATTATGTTTAACTAATAGTTAAGAATAGTAGATGAATTTGTTAATTATTAAGCATTCTTAGCAAAGAAGATAATTTTTTTTATTTATATAGTGCCAATTAATATTTCACATATTTGTTTCACATTCCTTTCCTTCATAATCTCTACATTAACTTTGCATTTCTCATGTTTTTCAACTTTATTTTTTTATAATATCTTTTTCTGTAATAATCGTATTTGTATTTTTAATACTTACAAAGCAGTAGGAGAAGAACACTAAATTTAATTAGACATTTATTCACTTAAGTATTAAAAAATATTTATTATTATTAATATTATTGATTTTTTCCAAAACAATAATTTTTACTTTATTTCATTTTTTAAACTCTTTTTCATGACACATCATTTATATTTTAAGAATTTTAAAATGTCTTAAATGTTAATTTTGATACTAAAATATTTGTAAAAAAATAACATAATAGTATTCATGATATAATAATAATAATAATAATAATAATAATAATAATAATAAAAATTAACATGATAAAATTTTTATTTTTGTTAAATTGTTTGTAAAATATTCAAGTTTAATTTTTTAATTTTAATCAAACTAAATAAATAAATCTAAATTTTCAATTTGGACTTGAATATTTAACACATTAAGTTGAATTTTCAAAGTTATATATATATATATATATATGTATATTATATAATTAAGAATTGAAAATATTATTATTTATCAATACTATATATATTAAGGGAATATTTTTCACATTGTTTTAAATTTTATTCTTTAAACAATTGTTTTTAATTAAAATATTTATTTTATTGATATTATTTTTTAAGCGACTTTTCTTTAATTTTTTTAATTTGACTGTTTTTTAAACTTAAGCATTTTTAATTATAAAACTACATACCAAATAAAAAAAATATATTTACGATAAATTTACAAAAATCATTTTAATTTTATAATATAATAATAATAATTTTATTATTTTTTGTTATTGAACACATGTTTTCACTAGTTTATACTTATGTATAAGTGGTATTCTTCTTTCTAATGTTTATATTTATTTTTCAATTTTATCCTTTAAATAAATACTTTTTAAAATTAAAATAATTATTATATTAATTTTATTATTTAAATAATCGCATCTTTAAGTTTAACTGTTTTTTTAACTATAAAACTATTTACAAAATAAATAAAATTTTTTAGAATAAAATTAGAAAAATTATTTAATTTAGTTTTATAATAATAATAATAAGTTTATTATTTTTATTATCGCAAAATACACATTCATGTGTGTATGTTTTTACTAGTATTTGTGTGTGTTTTCACTAGTATCATGTTAGTATTTTAGGTTCAAAATTTAATTTCATTAGTTATTAGTAAATTGTATAGGCTGAAAATAATAATATGTTTTTATACATGAATACAATTTTTTTTTGAGAAAAAAAGTTTATGTATACTTTTATTAATAGAGTACTATTAAAATAAATTGTAGAATTTTTTTATAAAGTATTAAAATATTTTTTTGATAAATTAAAATGAATTAAGCTTTAAATAGGATAAATAAGAAAAACTCAAGTTTTATATAGAATTAAGCTTTAAATAGGATAAATAACAAAATTACTCTTAAACCATCAATATTTTAAAAACTAAATTCAAGTTTTAAGGGTTTAATCTAGCTAATTTTCAGCAAAATTTTATATTTTATATTTTTTTTTCTATCTTAAAAATAGAAGATTTATATATATATATATATATATATATATATTTTTTTTTTTTCTCTTATTCTCCTCGTTACGAAAATCAGTCTTCTCTTCCCCGAGTCATGAATGGTGGCAAACAATAAGTCTATATTGTTTCTGACCTTAGGTTACCAATTGACTATACTTATAATTCATAATTTTAAAAAAATATAGTTCAATATATAAAGATAATAACAACTTAGAGATGAAAGATAAAAATAATGCGATACACAGAAAATAAAGAAAGAGAAAAAAAATAAGTGCATATATTTAACATTTTTCTCAGCTCTTCTGTTATCTTATTATCTCAATTAAATTAAATTATTATAGCTTTTCTCATCAATAAGAATTCAACTTAGGTTACAACATCTTAAATAGCCATGATCATAATGTTAGTTTTATGTTATAAAGATGTATATAAAGATTTTTTTTCTTCTCTAAATTAAAAATAATAATAAATATCACTTATTAGAACAATTTTATTAACACTTCAGTGAAAATACATTACTTTAATATGATTTTTTAGTAATAAAACTATTATTTTTGAGATAGACAATAATTAATTTAAAATAAATTACAGATACAAACTAATATTTTGTTAAAAATTTTTAATTTCAGTTTTTTTTAACTGTTTTAGAGGGAAGTAATATTCATGTGCAACGGTCCTTAAACATTTACTCCCTTCTTCATTTGCCACGTACTCATGCTGATGTGGAAATCAAATTTTCAATAACTGGTCATATTTTTTAACATCACAGCCCTCACAAAAAACGCCAAATAAGAAATATGTTCCTTTTCTTTTTTTGGAAAAAAAAAATATCATAATTATGTTTTCCAACTATGCAAGCAAAATCCGTTGTTTTTCTTTTCTTCGTCACTGCTATATTCATGGAATTCTCCTTCACTTTCGTTCTATTTGCCTGCTAAATATCCACCTCAGTTTTTCCGGGAAAATAGAAGAAAACGCTGAATGTAGGTTTGAACTCTCTCCTAAATTTTTCCACGGCACTTTCTGCGACTCATTGCTATGGTTCTTTTGTTATAGTTGCTGCTGTGATTTTCGTTTCGGCATATTGCGTGTTTTCTTTACTCGAATGCATACACTCGAGGTCTAGGGTTTTGGCCTGTTTTTCTCACTCATGTTCTCTTATCTTTAACTGCTACGACAAAATATAGCGTTTCATTGAAAATAATCGGCGAATTGCACCTTTGCAATTTCTGAATGGACCTTTATTTATTTCTTTATTTGGATTGAGAATCTGTGCTTGCTGCTGAATACCTCTCTTCGCTAAAATGCATTTTGTCGATGAAACGTGAAAAGAAAGGTTGCTTATAGAACAGTTTTGTGTTAATGTTTAATTTTTTTTAACCTTGCTTGGGTCGTAAACTGCACTGCAGTTATGTGTTCCTGTGAAACTCAGAGAGGAGTGTAAATGTATTAAAATTAAAATATGGTTGTAGTCCTAAAAACAGTATTCATGCTTTTTTGCAAGTGAGAAGTGGAACTATTGTTTTGAAATAATTAATTTTTGGTATTTGTCTTCTACTACTTTTAGCAGCTGTGGATATTAAGTTACTGACAACTTAGAGAAGTGAGTGTGCGTGTTTCTTAACCTATGTACTGGACATTGTAGTCTATATACATTGAAATCTCTCTGCTGTCTGCTTTGTTTCTAATGATGGAGTCATCTTATTGCAAAATTGGATATATAAAGATAATTGATGTAACCATATTAATTTTGGCGATAATTAAGAATATTAAGGCTGAATTTTGTAACAATTTTTTTTTTAAATGGAAAGATTTTACTGAAACATTCTTGCGGGATGTTTATGTGTCCGATCTTTTATTTAGGTCCCCTTTCATCAACCAAACCCTTTAGTACGAGGTGTTGTCTAGCTAAAGGTAGTTGACGTGATGGTGGCCAGCTAACAGTTAGCAGATAGTACTATACTTAGTAAATAGTTATACGCATTGAAGTTTTTGTTACAGCGTTTGTTATACTTCATAAAAAAATGGCATGCCAGCCGAGTTCTGCCCGTAGTTATTCATTTAGTTAGAGGTTGGGGCTTATTGATACCTTAATGTCTAGAACTTGAATGATACTTCAGATTATGGTTTCTGCACTTACGAGAACTCTGAGTTTCTGATATTTTATATTTCTGAAATTTATCATTATTAAACCTTCTTTCATAATCAGAACGGGTGTGTTTCTTAATAGTTGAATTACCTGTACATGCTTTGAAAGAGAATTAGGAGTTTCTTTTTTTAATATATTTGTATAAATATTATTTCTTAAGTGATTTGATTTCTAATGCAGGATAATTGTCCTATCTCGATTTGGCAATCTTTGTTAGTTCTACATGTTGCATGCTGAATTTAAAGGATAGCTTTTGTACCATAAAGGTGGTTTACTTGCGTATACTGTATCTTACATTGTACTGGTTGCCAGCCATACAGAAGAACAGAAGGAGGGAAAGTTATACAAAATTGGAGGGTTGTGGAACGGAAACCTTCACATTGTCTTGGCTGGAATATGTAAAACATATAATTGACCAAGTCAAGGGAAGACTATTTGTTACAACGAATTCTAAGTTAGTTCATGGGTTTGATTGATATTCTATGTTCTTCCAGATTTCTTTCTACACTAGTTGAGGCCACTAGCAGGTCAGGGGCCATGTGGCCCCTAAAATTAGAAATGGAGTCTACTGTAACCATCGGCTGGACCGTCTTCAGTTCAAGTATATTTATGTTTGTAGCTCTTGTTCTCTCCACATATCTGATATTTCAGCATTTAGCTGCCTATAATCAGCCTGAGGTATTTTCTTTATGTTCCTTTAGTTTTGGATCTTATCTTTCCTCCTGCACCAATAAACTTCGTGTTTATGTAATGCCCAGTTCCCCTTTTCTTACTGCTTCTTATAATTGCACCTTTCAACTGACTTGACCATTTTCTCCTCTTCATTACAATTTCCTTACCTTTAATATTATTTTCTATATATATATATATATATATATATATATTCTTTCTTTTATTCAGGAGCAGAAGTTTTTGATTGGTCTCATCTTAATGGTTCCTGTTTATGCCTTAGAATCGGTAAGGGAGGCTAAGTTAATGCCAAATACTGTGTGTTGTTTTGTTTATATAGCATCTTTTACTTGGGCTTATTAATTCATACAAGTGAAGACCGCTGTTGGTTGTGTTTTTTTATTCCACTTGCAACTGTTCTAATTTTTTCTAAACTTTTGTTGATACCTCATTGGATATATTGGAACTTACCTACTGGTGCATGTTGTTTGGTTAGATTTTCTGCTTCACTGATGTTTACATAAATAACTAATTGTACATTTTTCAATGATTCAAGAATTTATGTGAGTGTCAAAAACAGTCAGACTAAAACAATGTTTTTCACTGCTTCATATTTTATTTGCATCTTTGTAATTTTTTTTCCTTTTCTATTTTGAGAATGTTTAATTATCTAATAGTGATTTCTATGATATCTAAATTCAATAATTGACACTGAAGCTAGAATTTCCTTCTTTTAAGTAGATAATACTCAGATTTTTGTTCGTGTTATGTGATAATATAATTTCAGAGAAGCTTTGGGTTTAATTTTCCAGGAATTTATTAATCTGCCTGCTATGAGTGTGTTGTCCAACCATGGAAGTTTTTCTTTTGGTTTCCTTTTAGCATGATTGTAATAGTAAGTTAGAAAGTTCTGATGGTTTTGTGATGCAGTTTTTGTCACTATTGGATTCCAGTGCAGCATTTAACTGTGAAGTTATTCGGGACTGCTATGAGGCTTTTGCATTGTATTGCTTTGAGAGATATTTGATAGCTTGCTTAGGTATGCTGAACAGATTGTATAGCTACATGATTTTCATTAGTTGTAGTGTTATTATGTGTTTGTGTGTCTCTCTCTCTCTCTCTCTCTCTCTATATATATATATATATATATATATAAATTCCAGAAATGCAGAAGTGTAGGATTGAGATATTATACAAGATTTTCCTCCTTTTTTTTAATCTCAAGTCTAATTAAAAAATAAAAACTATTAAATCTTTGTGACGCTGGAATATTATACTCTATTGATTAAAAGATGTCATACGCCTTCACAACGTCTGAATTATGTTGGATTTGTCATGCCCTTTAATAATACGAAAATTGTCTATGGTTGCTTGTAGGTGGTGAGGACAAAACAATTCAATTTATGGAAAGTATGAGCCAAACAGACTCCAGCACTCCTCTTCTAAAAGAATCATATGCATATGGAGTTTTAGAGCATCCATTTCCCTTAAATTGCTTCTTAAGAGACTGGTATCTTGGCACTGACTTCTATCAATCTGTGAAAATTGGCATCGTACAATATGTATGTTAGATTTTGATAAATCGTGCGTTTGTTCCACCACTCTTCTCTTTCTGTGAAATAAGAATCAGTTTCTTTCTTCTTCTTGACGAAATCTTATATTCCAGATGATACTAAAAATGATATGTGCATTGCTGGCAATGATTCTGCAGTCTTTTGGGGTTTATGGAGAGGGAAGATTTGAATGGAAATATGGGTAAGAATATATTGTCTTGTGTTGTTTGTACCTATGATATGTGTTAGATATATTATCTTTATTTTATATTTATCTTTTATCTTTATCTTTAGTTAGTTTGTTATTATTTCTTATTTGTATTTTGGGTTTAGTCCATATTTCTTCTTTTATAAATAGAGAACCCTATGTATGTATTTAACATAAGGGAAATTAATTCCAAATATAGTTTTTCATCATATTTAACATGGTATCTAGAGTCTGGTTCTTTTAAGGTAAAAGTTTCTGGTGCCTCTACCACTACATCCGCTGTTGCCGGCGACGGGGCCATCTACCGCTGCCGGCGGCGCCGTTGTCTACAGTTATTGTCTATTGTTGCCATTACCGGAGTTTAAGTTTCGACCGACGATCACACATTTTTATTGAAAAAAAAGTTTCTGGTGCCTCTACCACTACATCTACCGCTGTCGGTGGCGGCACCATCTACCGCTGCCGGCGGCGTCGTTGTCTTCCACTGCCAATACTGGAGTTTCAGTTTCAACCGACGATTACCATGTCATCAATGACGCCTTCATTGGAGCTCCTACGTGCTCTCAACGCCTTTTGAAGTTATGAATTTGCTCCCTTTTCCGTCGTGCATGGTGGCATGTCGAGGTCGCATTCATCGTGTGTGGTTGCACGTCCCGTCTCCTCTCAGGCAGTTATTCAGAGCATCGAGGTTGCTCTTTTTCCTTTTTTTCAGGTGCCTTGATTGGAGAATTTTTTATTTTTATAGTTTCTCTCTCCTGTTCATTCATGGCTTCTTCTGCCGTTGTCTCTTCTGTCCTCTCTTTTATCACCATTGTGTTTGACCCGTTCATGTATTCTTTTTTCCCATGGAAAAGATGGTTTTGTTAGTTTATTTATAGCCTTGGTAGCTCTCCAACAACAACCTCTTTATCCACTGGTGGCATTCTTCAAGGGCGATTTGCAAGAAGAGATTTACATGGAGCAACCACCCAGATTTGTTGCTCAGGGGCAGTCTTTTGGGTTGGTATTTCGTCTTCTATGTCGTCTTGCAAATCATTAGCAATTTAATTTGGTGTCTCTCGAGTGCAGAAACAGATATTTTCACTAAGTCTTTATGGATTATTTTAGTAACAAGCTTGGTACATACGATTTGTATGCACCAGGGGAATGTTAGATATATTATCTTTATTTTATATTTATCTTTTATCTTTAGTTAGTTTGTTCGTATGTACCAGCTTGAGGGAGAGTGTTAGATATATTATCTTTATTTTATATTTATCTTTTATCTTTATCTTTTATCTGCATACCATAAAATCTATAATCTCAATTCTCAACTACATTACAAGTTTTATTTTTATCATACATAAAATTTCTTGCTTTTATTATTTGTATTTTCTTTTTCCTACCTTTGTTTTTGGTAAAGGGGCACAATTTTATGACCCTATTGAAGCCCAATTCTACTATGTGCTTGCAGGTATCCTTATTTGGCATGCATTCTTAATTTTAGTCAGACATGGGCCTTGTATTGCCTTGTACAGTTCTATTCTGTCACAAAAGATAAATTGGAGCCAATAAAACCATTGACAAAATTTTTAACTTTTAAGTCAATCGTCTTCTTGACATGGTGGCAAGGTGTGGCTGTTGCATTTCTTTTTTTCATGGGAGCATTTAAAGGGTCTTTGGCTCAAGAGCTGACAACGCGTATACAAGACTATATCATCTGTATAGAGGTATGGTATTCTTGGATTTTATAATTTTGATTGTCATTATTACTAATTCATCTCAATTTTACCACCAAAAAAATCGTCTGAATATTAAGGAGTGCTAATATATACAATCATCGTACATATACTTTAGAACACGTTAACTTTTATCGCCCGGTTTGATCTATTTATGAAAACAAAAGTTTTAACTGGTTCCTGTGACAAGTTTGGATACATCAAATTGGGGGTATTTTTCTGCCAATTAGGAAAAATGGTTGACCATTGAATATCTGTATCATATATGAATGCATGTAAAGGTACAAAAGTGATACCTGTGATAAATGTCCCTGTGACTACACGATTGAGTTGTCAATAGTGTTATGTTCACTTCATCTGATATCCTTACACACCAGGCTTCGACTGTTGTAAGCTCTGCGGAGGCACTTATATAGATGAAGACCTATTCCAATAGTACTTCAGTAGTATGGAGTACTCACTCTGTTATCTATATATGAAATTACATTACACTCTTGTATTACGCTAATCTCCCTAAATTGTATAAAAAAAAATTACGTGTACTCCTATGAAGATGATTATTCTAAACCTTATAGAAAACAAGGTTATTGTGTGCAATCAGGAAAACGTTAGGGTGTAGCATTGCAACTTCTCTATTAAATATTAGGTTGTGCTGAAATTTTAAACGACCAATAACTGCTCTGCTGTCGAACTGCGATAGACTCGTATTTATTTTAAGCTGAATCAGGTGTTATATGCTTAAGCAAGTTAAGTCAGTTTTCGTCTTTGTCAAATGGTGTTCATATACCATTTTAGCGTAAATTTTCCAGTAGTATCATCAACCTGGAAAAGTTTTCAATCAATTTTGTAGTTCTTGGTTGGGAATTGTATTTTATTTGATTCCTTATCTTATTTGTTAACAGATGGGTGTTGCTGCTGTTGTGCACCTTTACGTCTTTCCTGCAGTACCTTACAAAAGAGGAGAGAGGTGTGTCCGTGATGTATCAGTGATGGCAGACTATGCATCACTAGGAACCCCTCCTGATCCTGCTGAGGTTCAAGATTCTGAACGCTCAACTAGAATGCACCTGGGTAGACATGATGACATAGAGAGGCGTTTGAAATTTACCCACAATGTTCGTGATGTGGTCTTCGGAAGTGGTGAAATTGTGAGATACGAAACACTAAAACTTTTCAAACCTTTGAATTTCCCCAATCATGTATCTCTGTCAAACTCACGCTGTTTTATTTCAGATTGTCGATGACATGAAATTTACAGTTTCACGTGTAGTAGAACCTGTAGAAAGGGGTATTGCAAAGTTAAGCAAAGCCTTCCATCAGATATCTGAAAATGTGAAACGCCATGAAGAGGAGCGGAGAAGAAGCACAAAGGTCAAGGATGACAGTTATGTTGTTCCCTTGCGTTCTTGGAGACCAGAATTTTCTGATGTTGACGACACTTTTGTGGAAGGAAGTGTCAGTGATAGTGGTTTGCCCAGCAGAAAGAGAAGATAGTTTTACCCTTGACATACAGTTGAACAAAGTATAGTTTTTGTACCCACAAGATAGAAATTTCTGATAGCTTTTGACGTCAAATTATAACTCAAAATGACAATCTGGTGAGCTTTTTCAAAAGTTGTATAAATATCTTGTACCAGTCGCTCCAGCTTATTAATGGAAGTCGGACTAGCACCAGGAAGTGCTAGGATCACAAAAATAATTCACTTATGCTTGGGTTGGGTAATTCGAAATGGATACAAAATAGTGTGTGTGCATATATATATATATATATATATATATATATATATATATATATATATTTGTGATGATGGAATGCATTTTTTGTGATAGAGAATGGAGATGGAGAAAGAAAATGTGTGCTCTGTTGAGTGATTGGGATATGGAATAAGAAGAATAGAATTGGAGAATGGTAGTGATGGAAGATGGGGATTCTGAATCGTGTTGTGCTCCCGTCACATGTACATGTAATTAAAAATAGGACATGAGTCCAATAATAGAGGGATGGCGTGACAATACGTAAAAGGAAAAAGTTATCAACGTTTACTAGTGAGGACTAAATTTATGTATTTATTTTTTGAAGTATAAGAATTTAATAAGATATTTGAAAAAGATTAAAACCAAAATTGTTTTATAGTTTCACGTTATATATTATTTAGATTTACAGTTTTTATATATTAATTTTATTTAAATTTGAATTTTATATTCTTATAACATTTACGTTTTCATAATAGTTATTTTGATTTTATTTGTATTTTGTAATCACACTACTTTAACTTTTCATGTTTATAATCAGTTCTATAGATATTAAATTGTTTTTACCTCAGCAGCTTTTTGTTATATTTATAATAATAATAATATGAGAAAATAATAATAATAATAATAATAATAATAATAATAATAATATTATTATTATTATTATTATTATTAGAAAATAAACATATTTACTTTCTTAAATAAAGAGACAAATTTAGTCAAATAGAAAAGGCATAATGTAAATGATAATGTATCCATATCAATGCTATAGTCTTTAATAGTAGAATATTTAAAATTTACATTTAATAGTTATCTAACTTTTCAAAGTATGATGAGATTATATATTATATTAACTATACTTATTCCAAAACAAGTAAGAACATATCTCATTCTCATAAACTACTCTGTTACATTTATTGATTCCCTCTGTTTGTACTTATAATATTCTCTGCTCAGGTAAACAAAATAGTGATTATGGTAAAAGAAAAGAAAATACACAACACAAACTAAAGAAAATTAGTTAATGTTATTAAATCCAATCATATCAAAATTTATATTTTTAAAGTTAAATATTCAATTTTCATCACATCATATAATCTTATAATCACACATTTCTAGACTTAATATTCAGATTGATACAGTTGTTCGAACATTAGAAATTGAGTACTTATGGGAGTTTTTTATAAAATTTTTCACATTTCGTAACATGATAACTTAAGAGTGACCCAAAATTTATCAGTTCATTTTTAAAATTAAATATTTAATTTTCATCACATCATATAATCCTAAAGTCAGACATTTCTAAACTTAATATTCATATTGATATAATTGCTCAAATATTAGAAGTTGAACAGTCGTGGAAACTTTCCATCAAATTTTTCACATTTTGTGATATGATAACTTTAGACTGACCTAGAATTTATCAATTCACAAACCTCTCCACCGAGTTAAGTCACTATAACTTATTTAAAAATGAATCCATGACACCTAAACTAGTTATAGGAACCTCTTGTACTTTTCACCATATAAACCCCATTCTTTGAGTATAAGAATCTAAGGATAACTTTAAGAAGTGTTCCTAACAATTTCATCACACTAATCTTATTAAATTATACTATTCCTCCTTAGGAAGCATATAGTCATACACACCAAACAATTTATACATTTATCACATTGAAATCCTTTTTCGATTCATTTCCAATTTCTATAACATAATCATCCAATATTTCCATCACATTTCTCATATAGCTCAACTCATCATAACATACAATCACATTATTCCTTGATCCTCAACCATTCACGATTCTCAGCATAATAGCATACTTTCACAATAGTTCAAATCACACCTTTAATCAGTTAGGACATTTAAACTACAGTGGCTTAAAAGTATTGGTCATTAAACAATAAAAGGACTACCTCCTATCACAACTCCCAAGGATCTACGTACATGGTGCTTGGCAGGGAAACAACACTGAAATACAATATCAAAGAAAAGCCTTTGGAGAGCATCAAAGAAGTTGTAGTTGGTTCATGCAAACATATATGGCCTATTCAACTAACTTCAAGCATTAATAAGAAGTATATCCTAAGTTTTATTGATGATTTATCCCATAAAACTTGGGTATACTTTTTAAGTCAGAAATAAAAAACTTTTTCTTTATTTAAAAGTTTCAAAACACGAGTGGAAAAGGAGGCTGGAGAAAGCATTCTTTGCTTACACATAGATAGAGGAGGAGAATTTACTTCCAAGGAGTTTGAAAACTTTTATAGAAACCAAGGCATTCAAAGACAATTATTGTTGCCTACACTCCACAATAAAATAAAGTTGCTGAAAGAGAGAATAGAACTATCATGAATATGGTTCGATCAATGCTAACTTGAAGACAGGTTCCCAATTTTTTTGGGCCAGAAGCAATAAACTAGTGTATTCACATTCTTAATAGAAGTCCCACAACAATAGTAGAAGATAAAACTCCTGAAGAAACATGGAATAGAGTAAAGCCTTCAATTGATTATTTTCGCGTATTTGGTTGTCTAGCTTATGTCCATGCACTAAACAAACAACATATCAAATTGGATGATAAGAGTAAGAACTGTGTTCTTTTTGGATTTAGTGATGAATCCAAGGCTTACAGATTATTATACCCAATGGAAAATTATAATCAATAAGGATATAATTTTTGAAGAACAAAAAGTCTAGAATTGGAAGTAGAATAGAGAAGAGAATCATCAAAACACCTTAGAATGGGAAGAAAATGAAGATTGTGAGGGACAACTTGAAGCAGATGCATAAAATAAGGAGAAACAACAAGAAACAAAAGTTGTCAGCACTGAAATAAATTCTAGAACTAAATCTCAACCTCTAACAATTGAAATTTTAGTTGAGGGGAAACCTAGAAGGTGTGGGAAAGAACCAATGCGAATGGTAGATTATGAAGAAGGAAAAGGCCTATCAAATGATAAAGTAAATGCAATGTTTGTGGCTGCTAATGACCCTGTAACTTTGAAGATGCTGTTAAGAATAAGAAATGGAGAGATGCAATGGTAAAAGAGATGGAGTCAATAGAAATGAATGGTACTTGGGAGTTGATAGATTTACCTAAAGGGGTAAAACCAATTGGAGTAAAATGGATATTCAAGACCAAGCTTAAAGAAAATGGAGAAATTGACAAATTCAAAGCAAGGTTAGTATAGCAAAGGGTTGTGCACAACAATATGGAGTGGACTCCACTGATGTTTTTGCATCAATGGCTAAACTTGACACCATATGCATAATCATCTCGATGGTTGCAAAACATGGCTGAATTATCTCCTAATTAGATGTGAATAATGCTTTTCTTCATGGAAAGCTCAAAGAAGAAATGTGCAACAACCTGTTGGATTTATGAAGATGGGAAAAGAAGATAAAGTATGAAAGTTGAGAAAAACTTTGTATGCGCTCAAACAAGCACCAAGAACTTGGTAAAACAAAATAGAATCATACTTCATACAAAGTGGCTTTGAGAGACGCTATTGTGAACACACATTGTTTACAAAATCAACAAAAGGAGGTAATATGTTAATTGAAAGTTTATATGTAGATAATATGATATATACTGCAAATGATGAAATTATGTGATGATTTTCAAAATTCCATCAAGTCAAAATTTGAGATGTCCAACTTAGGGAGAATGAGGTATTTTCTTAGAATTGAGATTTTACATAATGCATATGAAATTTTCATGTGTTAAAGGAAATATGCTCAGGATGTTTTATCTCAATTTGGCATGAATGATTGGAATGCAGTCAAGAATCCAATTTTTCCTAGTACAAAACTGTGTAAAAATGATGCAGGGAATAAAATAAATGCTACCTTGTTCAAACAAGTAATTGAAAGCCTCATGTACTAGACTGAAACCAGTCCTGATTTAATGTATAAAGTTAGTTTAATTAGTAGATTCATAGCCAATCTAATAGAAATTCGTTGGACTATAGCCAAAAGAATACGGAAATATTTAAGGGGCGAACTTGGTATTTTTTAAGAGAAAGGAAACAATACACATATTGTTGCTTATATAGACAATGATTTTGCTAGAGATTTGAATGATAGGAAGAGCATATATGGTTTTGTGTTTTCTTTAGGGTCTAGAGTAGTTTCATGGTCTTCCAAAAACAACTAATGTTAACACTGTCTACCACAAAAGCAAAGTACATAGCTACTACATCATGTGCATATCAATGTATCTAGATATTGGAGACTCTTGGATTCAAAGAATAAGAAAATACTCTAATTTTATGTGACAACAATTTAACCATTAAGTTATATGAGAATTCAATATTTCATAGAAATAGTAAACATATTAGATTTCATATTCTAAGAAATCTTTTCAAAAAGGAAAGCATCAAGCTAGTGTAGCACTCAAAATCAATTGCCTCACATAATCACTAAACCACTAAAATTGGAACATTTTCTAAAGCTTAGGAGAATGTTAAACATAGTTGAAACGTCAGAGTTAAACTAAATGATATTAACATCTAGTTTAAGGAAGGAAATGTTAGCACATAAGTTATCTATATTTTATGTTCTATTTTTAAGGAGCTTTTAATTTAAATAAATTAGGTTAGTTATTAACCTATTATTTAGGAAATGGAAGCTATATTTTAGCTTATGATGTGGTTAGGAACAACCCACTAATTCCTGCGTGAAAGTAGTAGGATTGGATATTTGTATTTGGTTATAAAATATAATACTGTTCCAGTTTTTGATTAATACAAACTAGTACAGAATTTAGAAAAATCTTATTTAAATTTGTGTTCGCTAACAGCAGTCAACTATGATTTTGTTATTTCTTCTAAAAAACCTTAGACTTTCAACAGCACTTCCCATTAAAAAGTTGCAATTTTCATTCTTAAATAAAACAAACATTTATGGTTGAATTAAATCCGTAGCATCTGAAAAGAAATCTATGACTAATTTTTTTTAATTATCTTAGAAAATCACGTTAAAATATTTATGATTGAATTGGCCAATTGTAAATTTGTTAATACTGACCTGTACTATTACACTGACAGCAACTTGATACTAATGATTTATGAAACTTTACTTTAGCTTTTGATTTTATAAAATATCACAGTTTAATTCATAACTTTTGAGTTTGTTTAAATTTTTTGTGGAAAAGATAATTTTGGTTGTCTTTTTCGATTAAAAGAAGGCCCATCGCAATTATATCAGTACAAGCAAAACTTCTACTGATATGAACTCTCCATCTCGCTTACACTGTGCTTGATTTTTCAAGTCTTTGCCTTCTTTTATATAGCAATAACAGCAAATTTCATCATTCAAAAACTCATCAATATAGTAACACCCGAGATATATATGTACACTATATTTATATACACAAACGGATATTTTTTGTACAACGACAATGCAAAGGTTTCAACCACCTTGTTTTTGTGATACTTACGTGTTTCATGATTTATATACAGTTTGAGTTAATTACAATTGAGACACTTGTATCACAATCAGTTTGAAACTATATATAGGTGAATTCCTCTGCCTCTAGAATCTTTCATAATTCTGTTTATACTTCCATCTTTTCTTGCAGAAGAGGTATCTTCTTGTCCAAGGAATCAGAGCTATCGTCACAGCTTGTGTCTTCTTCATTTCCTTTGACTTGTCCATACATTACTGTATAATACCCCATTCCAAGTATGGTTGTTCCTACCACACTGCACATTTAAAAAAAAAAAAAAATCATATTGGAGACATCCAGACAAATCAGAACCAAAGTTTTCATACTTATATAAAAATATGTATCTGGGGTCAACAAATGAATGAGAATAGTCCAAGTACCTTCCATAATGAAGGCTGTTAAAAAAGAAGCAAACTGCAAAAGTAGCGGCAAATGCAATACCAAAGGGCTTGAAAAGTGGCACATAAAGTGGACCCTTCGTGCGAGTTAACCATAATTGAACATTTGGACGAATCACACCTCCTACTAGTGACTGTTACACGTTTCTCATCAGCACAGCTTTGCGGTTACTTATTTATGTATATCAAAAAATGATATTCAACTATATATGTTGATACTCACAGTTAGAAGAATGAGAACAAGATCCTTGTTGCGTTTTATCTTCCAAGCATTTATGTCCCACTCAACAATACACGACACTGTTGCACTGAGGATCGTTCCAATTAAGCTAGAATAAGAAACCACCTTCATTGGTTCTGGATATTGTTCTAGAGTTTCTTTCTAGCAGGTGGAAAGAAAAGAATAAACTTGAATCACCACAATTATTCATCAGAGGGAAAACATGATTTTAAGAATAGAAGGAAAAAAAAACGTTAAAAGGGTATATATAAGAAAGCAAAAGGAGTATACCTGGATAAAGTTAGAAATTGAAAGGGAGAAGGAAGCTGCAGCAAGCAAAGCGCCACCAAGAAGCCAAAATTCTGGTGTTGAGGAGAAGAGAAGAAGTTGCTTATTTTGTCTAAGGTGGTGAGAAGAAGGTCTTACAAGCGGTCCCTTATAGAATTCAGCTACCACTGCTCCCATTATTGATACCAACACACCAATCACTTGGACTTGGATACCAGGGCTTCTCAGATTCAACTCTGTCCTCCTGAAATAAACAATATAAACTTACTATATTTATAGCAAACTCTTGAAAAACAATTCACAATTTTAAGTTCAATTTGTTTATATTTTCAACTATTATATATCTTAAAGCACAATCTTAAAGATTAGATAATATTTTTCATACACTCAGATTTCAGTTTTTTAATATAAAACTGGACTAATATAATTGTGTTATATATATTAATAACTGGGTTTTGATGAGATGGAACCTGAGAATGAGAGAGAGCAGAAAATTAAACGTTGGGATCAAGTGGCTCATGGCACACACAAGTATTGGCGAACTATAGCTTAGACCCAGAAA
This sequence comes from Vigna reflexopilosa, assembly GCA_027742785.1. Lineage (NCBI taxonomy): Eukaryota > Viridiplantae > Streptophyta > Magnoliopsida > Fabales > Fabaceae > Vigna > Vigna reflexopilosa. Next base: position 12,319,732 of record CM050918.1, read on the forward strand.
TAAAAAGGCCTGAGTCATGGTTACCCTGCAGAATCCATTAATATTATCAAATGTTACAAATATGAATACTACCGTTGAGCTAAATAACTATAATGCAGCACGCAAATAAAATCTTCACTGTGTGGAGATTCTATTTGAAGGCCAACAAAATTGTTACAACTATTCAAAGACCATAAGGGTAAGAAAGAGAGTATGTGTATGTACCCTATCAAACCGATGAACAAGAATCGCATGAACAAAGAGAAAGTAAAAGTTAGCCGCTGCTTTCTGTGCAGAAGAGAGAATACTGAAGATCAAAACCAAAACAAAACCTCCATGCAAGAAACTTCATGAGCTAGCTAGCTAGCAACACAAGGAGAAGGAAAAGAAGAAGAGAAGGACCTGTCCTCTTGGTGTGATAAAAAGGAACAAGGGAACAGAATTATAGTGGCCAAAGCATTGGTATAAACTATGAACACAAATGGACTCATTCCATTGGTTATTGCAGTCTTTGCAAAAATGGTAAGTCCTATGGTCCAACCTTCCATAATCACCATCATTATGAATGGCAGCAACTCAGACATCTTAGTCTTAGCCTCCATTCAATGTTGTTCTTATGCTCTCAGTCAGAGAGTGATAATATGATAATGGTGGTATAAATAGAAACTAGAACTTTCCTTTTTATATATATTTACAGCTAGAGAGGGAGGAGCTTTGAGTATCTGGTATGGAACTTGTCTTTGTCTGTGTGCTCCCCTAAGTAGGAGCTTGTAGAAGCACGAAGAAACCGAACCCTCTGTGTGTGGAGAAAGATGTTTGTGGTTGTATTATAAGAAGGAAAGGTGGTGGAAGAAAAGAGATGGGACCTTGCAAGTTGCAACCCTTGAGAAAAAGGAGAAGGTACTTTGGAGGTGAAGTTGCAACTCGAGTGTCCCAAATTCTTAAACAAGGGACCAAAGATGACGTCTGAGGGAGTTTTTAATCATTGAGTTATTTTCTTCTTGGTAGATCTTATGCACTTGTTCTCTGTTAATTTGTCCTCTTTTCTTTTCGGTCTTAGTTTGGCATCATTAACGTTAAACCAAGGGTAAAAGAACAGTTAAATATATGTCACTCTTTGGCTTATAGTAGTTGATCTTATGGAGTTAATTAACCATGGTATAATATATAAATAATTAGGGCGAATCAGAGGAAAGTTTATAGTATGGTTGGGAATGCATTAGTGGCAGACATTTCTTGTGGCCCTACCACAAAAAAGGATATTTAATGCTGACGCTCATGTTAACTACCATCTTGCGTGTGAAGAAGAAAGATTCAATTAGAATCTAAATAAAATGTATTCTGTGGAATATTTTTTTCTTTTTTTTGAATCTTTGCAGTGTTGTCAAGTTTGTGGGACCCTGTACCTCGTATGAGGGAGGTGAAATTTCAGCTACCATTTTCTCACATACTTAATGCTTTTGTAAACATATTCACCGTAACTTCATCATGTACATATAAATTGTGTATATTTTTAAAGGTATATAAGATAAATTGTTCAGAGATTACTACACAAAGAATATTAGACACCATACTTTAGACCATAAATCTATTCTGATTCACGAAATGAAAAGAAGTTCCATGGGTCTTCTTAAATTATTATATATCACACAGAAAACAAGTACCTTAATAATCTTTGATTGCACAAGTAAAACTCAAATAGCTTAGTAATTGATATATTTCATGTTTTCTATGTATTTCTTACCCATAATTTAAACAATACTTTTTTTTTTGCATACACTGTTTACAAAATTATGCCAAACAAGATAATGTTACATTTAATAACCATACCCACAATTTCATAAAGAAAACTTAATAATATTTTTTTAAGAATGTTTTTTTTTAATTTTAAAATATTATTTATAAGCTTATACAAAGAAATGATGCAATTCAATCACATAAATACTTAAATATTGTAAAGAATAATTAGTGTTAAGTTATCAGCCTTGCCAAAATTTGAAAAGAAACCAACAATTACATACATTACCTACTAACTTACTCTAACTTAAATGAACAATTATTTTAATAACCTATACAAAATAACATTTTATTAATAGTATCAATAAAATATTTAAATTAATAATAATAAGTTTAGTTCTAATAATGTTTTCAAAACTAAGACTAATTTTACCTACTTAATAATATAAGTAAATTAACCTTAATAGAAAAAATAAATTTATAAAATATTTCAAATTAATAAAATAAAATTAAAATTTCTTAATTTTATAAATTTAAATTTCTTCATGTATATAAGTGTCATCTTTTATTCTTAAAATGTATATTTCGCACTTTTAATTTTATATAAAATAAATTTACACTAATAAATTCAAAACATTTGTTTGGGTTATACAAATTAATTAAATCAATAAATGTAAAACATAAATGATTTCACATTAAATGTTAATATTTACTTTATAATTAATTTAATAATAATAATAATAATAATAATCTTATACTATGTTTTAATTTATTAGAAAAAATTTGTAACACCCGTATTAGTATAAATAAACAATTAATATATGTGGCATCATTTAAGATACAAAGCAAAATTAATAATAAATATACATATAAAGTTCTTAAAATCTTCCCGTTGTAAAATATCCAAATCCAACTCATATATAAGAGTTTTTCAAAACACAACATTTAAAAAAGAGAGATGTGTGAGTATCTTAAACATCTATATACAAATATCTAAATATAAAAGATTTCAACTTCTTCTCCCTCTAACTAACAATATATACTGTTGTCCAATGATACTATCTACTCACATATATTATATAATCATAATAGGAAGTTAAACCAAACAAAAAATAGTAAACTTAAAAGAATTCATATTTATTTAAAAAAAGTAGTATATAATAGAAAGTATGTTTTAATGCCTAACTCAACCTCATAAATTGACTTCACTTAGAAGTCGTTAGGATAGACTTTAACCATGACTCTGATATCAGGTTAGAAAGGTGGATTTTAAGCCTAACTCAACCTCACAAAACCGACTTGTAAAGTGAGGTTTGTACCTCACTTATATATTATAAATTGGCCTTATCTCTAGTCGATGTGAGACTTCTAACAATATATTATCATTTTTATTTAATTCAAAATATAACCAAATAATAACTTATAAATCAATTTATCACAAAGGCTTACACTATTGACTTTATGACACTACTTTTAGAAGAAAAATGAATTGAGTAAATTTATAGATGATGTATATGTTATATCAAATCCATTCATTTTCTTTTCACAGATAGCTGATGAATTCTTAAAATTTTGATCAACCACCTAAATTTCATATAGAATTTTTTTTCACAATTAGACATCTTCTTCTGTATGAATAGGATGTTAAAGGAGTAGGATAATCTTTACATAATCAACGTCTCACTGTATACACCTTAACACAAGATCCATGTAGTAATTTCTCTTTTGAAAATTTTTACATTATTCTCATACCAGAAACCAAACATATCAATATTTATAGTTTTCAAAGCATCTTCACAATAAAAATTTAAAGCATGAAAACAGAACAAAATCATGCTCAGTGCCAAACCCCCGCGCCCAACGCCCTTCTACTATGTCCAACATACCCAATCATTCAATTTAAATCACTTGCATGCAACACACACAATTATTAAAATGCCTAAAATAAAATTATAAACTTCCCTTACCCTAGTTGAAGAACCATTTTTCTTAAAACTCCTTGTTAGACAGAATCCTCAAACAACTATAAGTACACAAAAATGAGTCAAATTAATGATCTGACTATCGCCTGAAGACCATGAAAGAATAGAAAATTATTTAGAAGGCCTATTGAAGATTCTAATTGAACAATTTTGTAACTCTCCCAACTAAAAGTTCTATGATGTGTTTGGATCTTCAAAGAGATGAAAAATGGGTTAACGATCTTAGAGAAAAAATAGAGTAGTTTTAGAGAATAGATTTCCGTAAAGATGGAAGTTTTTGTAAAATAAAACTCATTTAAAAATAAATTACTTATAACTTTGACTTTTAATAATAAAATCACTTATAAAACCTTTTTCTACTCTAAATTGGTTTTTCTAATTCTTCGCAAAAATTTATATAAAACAACATAAATTTATTATGTACAATTATGATATATTAACATTAATTAATTATGTAACATCCCAAAAATATAGCCTTAAGTTAAACTATACATAGGAGTTCTTATATTTATAATACAATAGAACAGTTATACGGACAATAAAGCTAATTTACAGTTATCCAAAAATAACCATAAATTTAAAACTTTTTTAGAAATCCTAAGCTGATACTATTTCATGTGCAAACCGAACAGTCATACATAAAACGTGTTAGACCGAACGGTGCTACATTAGTACAAAATGAAAAATATAAGACCGAACGGTCTTACTCCTAAACTATCTTCTTCTTCCAGTGCATGCTCCACAAATACTTCTGCACTTTCTGCTCCCATCCAAAGGATGATCATTGCAGTGAAGAGAACGACCGAACGGAATCGATAGACATGACTGGAAAATAAGGGTAAGCTTATGTAATTTAATTAATCAAATCAAACATATTATTTAAACAGAGCAATTAAATGATCCAAACAATGTATCTAAACATGCATCCATCATACAAGTTTATCAATAAAAAACCGAACGTATAAATATAATAACCGACCACTTCACACCGACTGTCCGGACTGTATGAATAAATAGCTATGGTCATCCTTGCACCCGTGAAAAGGTAATCTGGAAACCTCACGATTACCATAGCTGGAAACCCAAGTCGTCACACAAGGTTAGCCCTTCATCCCTCACTGTAGCTGGAAACCCAAGCCTACACATGAGTTTAGTCCGTTAGCCACCAAGCTATACGCGACCAGGCTTCCTGCTATTCCTACCACATGCGCCACTATTCTCTACTTGAGACTCGGTGACCATTGAAATGTCAGGATGAACGCCAATACTAAGCTAACCTTATTCATACCCTTACCAATTCAACAACCATCCACGAGACATTCCTCCTTGGAATTCTCTTCAATAATCCTCTTACGATTATTCTTTCGTATTTTCACCTCTCATTAGAATTATCTCAATATATCATCATACTTCATCATTCATAACATTTTTAAGTAAAGTCATACAAACAGTAAAATCACTCCCACCTTTGCACAAAACTAACAAGAAGATGTTACAAAATCTTTATACAAAACCGAACGGGAGAACACTCCCTATAATTGAATATGATCGAACGTTAAGAATACCCTCAACTCAAGAATCATGATCGAACGGTCAAGTAACATGATAACTCCAATTGGAGCCGAATACCGCCTGAGACCGAACACAAATGAGATCAAGCCAAATGTAGCAAGGAAACGAAAACAAAATCAAGCAAGGACTTGGCTAACCACATGCAAGCTAAAACAGTGTTTGCATGTAGCAAAGCCTTAAGGAGGAAGAAGGGTTTAACTCACCAGACTTAGAACAACAATTTGTTGGGTGAAAAAGGAAGAGTTTGACACCATGAATGCTTAAATGTGATCTGGTGGATGATCGGAGGAAGGAAAATGTTAGAATCTTTAGAGAGAAGTTGGAGGAGCTTTAGAGAGAAGGAGGAGAATTTTGAAGCTTTGAAGATTGAAGACGAAGGGTGCATGCAGAGAAAATGATACCAGATTTTAAAATCTCAGCTTAAATATTACTGTCAAAACCGATCGGTCAAATCCCATGCCACAACCTGTTTTTCACCTTCTGAGTCATACATTCTCTGCCTTGACACGTGGATCCCACTAAGTTGGGGAATTTATGGGTCCTGATAAATTAAATTAAAAGTAATTATTCTATTAATCAATAATAAAAATATAGCATTGTAAATTAATTAAATTAAATATTTAATCATTTTTTACAAGTAATTAGTAAATTTTCAAATATCATCAGTTTACTAAAAAAATAGTTTAAGATAATTTTATTTAAAATGTATTATCATATAATTTTATTTTATTGTCAAAAACCTCTTTTCTATATAAAAAGAGAAAAAACTTGGTTGGAATTCTGTTCTTGACGAGCCCAATTCTGACCGGTTTGTAGAAGTGAATAATAATAATTGTTTAACTTATATGATTCAACTTTCTTGCACGGAAAACTTTCAACAAAATACAAGAGTGATTAAAATTATTAAATTCCTAAGTTATATTTGTTATGACTAAATTTTATTAATATTTTAAACATAAAATTTAATATCGTACCACCACACTATATTACTTCAATTTTTTTTTTCCTAACGTGGAGCTTCATATTAAATTGAGATCACTTAGCATAATAAGAATTTTCCTAAATCCAATACGGTATACGTGTATAACAGCGAGATATACAATTAATATCTTTAACTTAATGTCTATGTAATATCGCTAATGCTTAAAAGTAATAAATTGATAATATAAAGCTAAAATAAGATACGATTAAAGAAAAATAATATAAAAATAAGAGAGGAATGGTAACCAGTGACAATGATTAAAGTATAATTAATAATTCTTAATGTTGAAATTTAAAATAATTAACTTCATTAATTAAAATAGGACATAGTTTAATGTATAATTAATGATAATTAATTTTATTACATTTATATTAAAATTTAAAATAATTAATTTCATTAATTAAAATAATATAAATTCATATATCATATTTTTTAAAGATAAAAATACTTTTTTTATCATTTATCTCTATGATCGTTTTCTAAACACAAGATAACTATTTCAGAATTTCTACTAGAAGCAAGCAAAAGTATCTCTATAGAAAAAATGCACTTTTTTTATGTATAATATTTATGAACATTTTTATCTTTTAAATAAAGTAAAATTACATGTGATATATTGAGATCATAATTTATTTTTACAGTTAACTATAAATTTTTATAAAAATAGAACTGCATTATTAATTATTTTTAACTGGTAGGGTGGGACAAAATTTACTAAACTGTACTAAAACTACAGATATCTGCATTTTATTATACTGAAAAAAAACTAAACTAATATATACTGAAAATTAATTAACTTATTTTTTACTTCAGTTTAAAAAAACTGAACTTTACATATTTGAGTACAGTTAACTATATGAATTGTGTGTGCAACACTACTGTACGTGAATGTGTACGGTGGATTTTCATTATATATGACATTTGTTGACTGTTTTTCATCACCCAACATTATTTAATTGTACTATTTTGAATTTTCTGTAAATACTTATGAATGTAATTGTGGTTTATATTTTTAAATTTTTAACGTGAATCAAAAAGAAAACATTTTTTAATCCAAACTTTTTATTGAGAAATGATATGTAAAATCACTTTTCTAAGTAAGTTTTTTTTTATGATTCTAACAAAATGTAAGCTTCTGATTAACATAAAACCTCTATAAATTTCACTTTTTCTTTATATAATTTACAATTTGTTTTTATATAGTTTAAACAAATGGGCCTTGAATTTGTAGGCATTGCATGTTTGAAATAGTTGTGCACTGTGGAGAAGTCGCACTGCTGCATCAACACTCAAGTTGTTTCATATGCCTAAATCAGAAGTAGCATATTTTTGTGCAGAATGTATTGAAGACAGAATTCTTGAATACATAGTTAACTGAACTATTATAGTATAACTGAACTGCAAAATAGTTCAATGCAGTTTTTTTAAACTGTTTTTTAATTCAGTTTAGATTTTTTGAACTATTTTATAGATAACTATAATTATTTATAGTTAACTACAGTTTAGTATACTTTGCCCACCTCTAGGTATGTTCATATGATACTTATTAACAGGACCTGAATAAAAAATAATATAACTTTATTATGTGAAAAGTTTTACATTATTTTTTCTAAATAAATGAAGAAAACAACAATATATTTTCTTATGAAAATAAAATAAAAAATACAACATTTTTAAGAAGTGTTAAAAGAGAAGCTTTAATACTACTCTTCGTTAGAACAAATGAAGGGCTTGCTCCTAATTTAACAAAGTGTCTCCAAGATTGAGTTAACCAAAGCCTTGTTGTTAATGTGTACTCTTGTTACTCCAGAAAATTGGAGTTAGCACACGAGAGATTATATACAAGGATAGGGTGAACGGAAGAATCTGAAGAAAAATCTGTTGAGATTGGGAGGAAGAAATTGTGTTGAAAGAAAACAAAATGAAAATACACTTCAAAGATTTGAAGCTTAGCTTCTTCAGTAACTATGGTTTGGGTTACACAATGTATTATCAGAATATGAGATAACATAACAGATGGAATTTCATACACTGCATTTCATTTTTTGTTTTGTTCAGAGACTGAATGATGATGCACCTTAGTCTATTTTCTATTATTATTAGAAAAACCCTTACTTAGTCTGATACCACCATTTTGGCCAAACGACCTGAGTGGGTCCTCAAAAGATGGTGGTGGTCGGTGGGTGGGCCCTCGGTGGAGGTTCACCGCCATCTATGGTGGTTGCTCGCAAATTGCTATGACATAAGTAGAAGTGGTGTGAATATTTACTTTTAGAACATGGAAAAATAAAAATCTGAAGATGAAGAAGGTAAAAAAAAAAAAAAAACTGAGAGTAAAAAGGATAAGACTTTAATGGTCCAAGGTGTAGATGTATGTCTCATTACTGTTCTTAAAGGGTTGTATCTCTTCATGTCTTGAACTTTGATAGTGATCATCTTTTCCACAAAGGTAAGAGTTGAGTTCAATATATATTAATGTATTGGCCATGGTTCGTCTTTTATCTTGATAAGGCTTTGTAAAACTATTGTCTTTGGAATAAAGCATCTTTTCTACCTCTCTTTTTAATCAAATTTTGCTTACAAAAAGTTAAAGTAAATCTACACTTTATCTTTAAAATATTACATCTATTATATTGATTGTTGAAAATTTCATTTAGCTTTTGATTTTATAACAATATCATGCACTTAAATTTATAATCTTTAGTTTGTCTAATTTGTGGAAAATATGATTTTGGCTGTCTTTTTCAAGAAAAATGATGGCTCTTTCTCATTTGATGAGTGTATCACCCTGATACTGTGCATATTTTGTCAAGTCTTTTTGGATTTTGTTGAATTTCTTTTAGTTGTTAAGTTAGTAATTTTTTTTTAATAATTTTTGGACAATAGATAAGTTATTAAAATAACATTTTTCTTTCTTTTATACAATCTCGATGGAAAATTTGAATGACTAAACTCTAAATATATGGGTAACGTATATATTAATACAATAACGTTGGATATACATGTTATATATACATATAGAAATTTTTTGTACAATGAGACATTATAAAGATCTCAATTCCACCATCTTCTAAGCCATAGGATTGAGTGTATCCCTTTGTCACCAGTCTTACTTTTAATCTATCCATAGTTCCGTCTGTATTATGCTTTATCGTAAACAACCATTGACAACCCACTGCTTTCTTACCCGGAGAAAGAGCTGTTAATTCCCATGTGTTGTTCTTTTCTAGAGCCTTCATCTCAACCTGTACAACTTGCTTCCATTCAATGACGCTAAGGGCTTCTTCAATGGATCGGGGAATTTGGATTGCATCAAGAGAGGATACAAATGCATGGTGGCTATCTGAAAAATTTCCATAATATATGTAGTCATCCATCCGATAAGGGCTGCATGATCGAGATTGTTTCCTCAGTGCAATTGGGATCCACATTAGTATCATTAAAATTAGGGACTTGAGATGAATTAATAGTACCTGGTTGCTCTTCACGTTGCTTAGTGTCAGAAGTCAAGAACTCATATTGAATATGTGATCGAACTCTATCCGCTTCTGCCGGACATGGACTCGTGTTTGGGACCATTTGTGGATTCATGTTTGGGACACTTGACTGACTCGTGTTTGGGATAGCTGGAATTGATGGACTCGTGTTTGCGGTGGCTGGATTGGCAGTGTCAAACTAACGTGAAATTTGAGATGGTTCGATTGTTGGCAAAGGTATGGGTGTTGGGAAAACTGAGGACAAGATTGAGGATTCAACATGATTTTGTTTCTCCTCCTGAAGCCGAGAGCTTGGATAAAAAGATTCTTGTTTATTGAATGTAACATCCATGCTGATGAAATATTTTTTGTGAGGGAGAGTAGCATTTGTAACCCTTTTGAGTTGGTGAATATCCCACAAATATGCATTTAATTGACTTTGGATCAAGTTTTCGCTGATTATATAAGTGGACAAAATAGGAACACCCAAAGATTTTTGGTGAGATTCTGGAAACTAACCGATAGACTGGAAATAACTCTTAGAGTGTCTAACATGGTGTTTTGAACTTGAGAACTCTTGACTACATTCAGATGATTAAATATGCCGAGGTGAGAATAACATCACCCCAATAGAACTTAGGAACATGAGAGGTGAACATGATTGACCGGACTACTTGTAACAAATGACACAATTTATGTTCTGCAATGCCGTTTTGTTAAGGTGTGTAAACACATGAACTCATATGAATAATTCCATTACATGAGAAGAAATTGCTAAGGACTTTGTTGAAAAATTCTTTTGCATTATCCGAGTGAAAATTGGTTATTTGAGTTTGAAATTGAACCATTGAGTGAAACTGCTTGATTATTGATATGGTTTCGAATTTTGTTTTCTTAAGATAAACCCAACATAGACGTGTATGATCGTCAACAAGAATGAGGAACCACCGAACTCCATTGATTGAAGAGACTTCAGAGGCTCCCCAAATGTCACAGTGAATTTTTGAAAAAGGTTTTGATGCAACATATGGTAATGAAATACAAGATGCACGGGTATGTTTCGACAACTGACACACTTCATAGAAAAAAGCATCCACCTTTTTATTAATGAACAAATTTGGAAACAAGTGTTTGAGATACCCAAAATTCGGGTGACCTAATCAATAATAAAGAAGCATAACATCATTTTTATTGGAAGAAAAACAACAAGGATAAGATGGTGATGCCGACTCTGGTGGATGAGAATGATGACTTGGTATACTTGTAGAAAAATGGTACAGCCCATTTATGAGTTTAACACATTCAATCATCGTTCCTGACCCCCGCTCCTGAAACATACATAAATTGCTTTCAAATACTATTAAACATTTCAAATCCTTATTTAATTTTGACACTGACAAGAGGTTGCACTTAAGATCAGGAATGTAAAAAAATTGAGTCAAGGTGAGCTTTTTAGAGAGTTTAACAGTTCCAACTCCCTTTATTGGTGACTTGCTTCCATCGGAAATTGTCACAGTGGCAATCGAATTACACGAATTCAATGTGGAGAATAGAGACGAGGTACCAGTCATATGATCTGACGTGCCATAATCAACAATCCATGAAAGGTTGTCGGCGAAGGTGAGGAGGGCTTTATACTCACTATTTTCGTGCATGACAGTATTGGCTTGGACAAAAGGTGTCATGGAATGATTTCCACTGATAAGTCGTTGAAGAATTTCCATTTGTTCCTTGTTGAAGGCATATGTTATAGCGGAAGCATTGGCAGTGCGATTTGATGAATCTCCTGTGGGTCTGAAAGGTTTCCAGTCTAGCAGCTTGCGGTAGATTTTCCAACACGTTTCTCGTGAGTGACCCGGACGACGACAATGATCACAATACGTTTGTGTGGTCTGTTGTCGTTTTACCCCTTTGCTGCGAAGGTGTTGGAATCAACTGAATTCAACGCTGAGGTTTCGTTTGGTGCTGCTGCAATCTGCTCTTTCATCATAACTTTCCTCTGACTCTCCTCGTGATGGACAGTAGAGAAGGCAACACGTAAAGAGGGTAACGGTTTGATGCTAATGATGCGTCCTCGCACTTCATTGAGTTCTTTATTGAGACCCGATAAAAGCTTGAAAACTCGCTTCATTGCAACAAGTCGTTTGTATGTGAGGGCATCTTCGGAGCACTTCCATGATTGAGTGTCGTATAAATCGATTTTCTGCCATAATCGAGTCAATGAATTGAAATAATCAGTGACAAATTTATCACCTTGTCGGAGATCATGTAGAGTGCTCTCGGTCTCGAAGAGTTCAGAGGTATTTATTATCTGCAATCGAATAGGTCAACTTGGCGGCTTCCCAAATTTCTGTTGCGGTGGAGAAAAGCAAGAAACTTTCTCCGATATCAGGCATCATTGAGATGATGAGCCATGACTGCACTATATTGTTCGTTGCAATCCAATTTTTGTATGAAGGATCGGTTTCACCAAGCTGAACAGATTCACCACGACTGCACTATATTGTTCGTTGCAATCCAATTTTCCTTTTCTGCGAATGAACATATGAACGGATTGTGACCACGAAAGATAATTGTGACCAGAGAATTTGTGGTTTGTAATTTGCAGAGTGAAGGAATCCATAGCGATTTGGATAAGGGAGGATCCGGTTGAGGATGAGTTCTTGCCAGTGGTGGTGAAGGATGATTGATCGGATGAGGTCATAGTTCAGGTTACGATCACTGCTGTGATACCATGAAAAAATATTTTTGGGATAAAATAATCATTTGCTTTATTCATCATACTGCACTATCTTATAATATATGGTTCTCCCTTAACTTTAGGAGTTGTTACAATCCAAAACATATAATTAGGAAATAACAATAACAGTAAAAATCTAATCTAATCACAACAAATTAGCTAATCAAATTAAATGCAAGATTTCGACATATTTTCTAGAGGATACCGTGAACCTTCATGTATGATCTTCATTTTCCAACAACATACAACCTATATGTTTCATGTTATTTATATAGCCGGAAACTTCTAACACAATGGGTTTGAAACGATATGGTATGGAGGAAGTTCTGTTAATAGATGAATTCCTCAACCATATCTTTCGAAGTTTTATTCACACGAAAGAGAGAAAAAGTATGATAGTAATAACTCTATTTACACTTCCATCTTTTCTTGGAGAAGAGGTATCTTCTTGTCCAAAGAATCAGAGCTATCGTCACAGCTTGTCTCTTCTTCATTTCCTTTGATTTGTCCATATATCACTGTATAATACCCCATTCCAAGTACAGTTGCTCCTATCACACTGCAAGGTTTTTTTTTTTTTTTCAAATAAAAACAAATTACGTATGAAGGAGAGATACAGACAAATGAAGTGAACCAAAAGTCTTGTGCATAATTAATCACTTCAGAAAAAAAGACATAAAAATATCCATCTGGGTGAAGAGTTCAAGTACCTTCCATAATGAAGGCTGTTAGAAAAGAAGCAAAGCCCAAAAGTAGTGGCGAATGCAATACCAAAGGGCTTGAAAAGTGATACATAAAATGGACCCTTCATTCTGGTTAACCATACTTGAATATTTGGACGAATCACACCTCCTACCAGTGCCTGTAATTTGAATATTTGAATATTCTCATCAGCAGCACATAATTATGTTTTGCTGTTATTAATTATGCATATATGATATTCAATTTGTGTTGATACTCACAGTTAGAAGAATGAGAATAAGATCCTTGTTACGTTTTATCTTCCAAGCAATTATGTCCCTCTCAACAATACAGGACACTACTGCACTGAGGATCGTTCCAATTAAGCTAGAATAAGAAACCACCTTCATTGGTTCTGGATATTGCTGGACGGTTTCTTTCTATAGCAGGGAGAGAAGTAAATTAAGAAAAACCTTGAATTACAACGAAGATTGATTCGAAAGACAAAGTATATTTTGAGAATAGAAAAAAAAATATGAAAAGGGTTTGAAAATCAAAAGAGAAGGTATATACTTGGATGAAGTTGGAAAGTGAAAGTGAGAAAAAAGCTGTAGCAAGCAAAGCGCCACCAAGAAGCAAAAACTCTGGTGTTGAGGAGAAGACAAGAAGTTGGTTGGTTTGTTTAAGGTGGTGAGAAGAGGGTCTTATAAGTGGTCCCTTGAAGAATTCTGCTAACACTGCTCCCATTATTGATACCAAGATACCAATTACTTGGACTTGGATACCAGTGCTTCTTAAATTCAGCTCTGTCTTCCTGAAATAAACTAAAAGTATGAATTAAAATGATCTATAAAATTGACATCATGATGTAGGGAGAAAGTTAAATCCATAACCTCTTTTCTCTCTTACAATTTTATCACTAATTTACTTTATAACTCCTATTTGTATATATATTTGTTATAGTTTAAATTTTGTGCATTATATGTTACAAGTAAATTGAATTCATGGTAAACATAATATCAATATAAAATTTAATAAATTTTTCATACATATATATAGTTTTGTTTATTCATTAGTATATACATGGTTTTTTGGTCGAATATCCTTTCAGTAGAAACATACGAAAAAAAATAAAAAATAACTAAACTAATTTCATAAGTTTAAATTATTTAAACAAATTAATTTTAATTTGCAAGGAAAAAAATAACTTATTCTTTTCTGTATAAATATTTATAGAAAAAAATATTAAATATACTCATATATAGTAATGATAATTGGATATATAAACTGTTTTTTGCGTTTATAGTTCTCGTTTCTATTATTAAAATTAATGAAACAATAAATTATTATGCATGATTGAAGTAAAGGAATAAAAGTTAGCGTCCAACATTAGTGATAATGATCTAAAAAGCCGTTTCAATACAGATATATTATCGTTTTGCTTTTTTTAAAATGATATATATAGATTTAGTTTTTTTTTTTTTACAATTTTACAATTTACTATAATAAAGTATAATATGGCATAAATCTTTTGATACACATATATGACAAATGTGCATTATGATCGAAGTCTCCGGAAGTTTTTGAGGAACCTGAGAATGACAGAGAGAAGAAAGTTAAACGTTGGAATCAAGTGTCCCATGGCACATACAAGTATTGGCGAACTATAACTTAGACCCAGGAATATAAAGCTCTGAGCCATGGTTATCCTGCAAAATCCATCCATCTAAAATCATGAATACAATTACAACCAACTAATATTTGAAGAACATAAAAAATGCATAAAAGTTTAATTCAATTATTCAAGAACCCTCATGCATGTATACCCTATAAAGCCAAGGAACAGGAATCGCATGAACAAAGAGAAAGTAAAAGTTGGCCGCTCCTTTCTGTGAAAATAAAATAAAATAGAACATTGAAATCAGAACGAAAACAAATCCTCCATGCAAACAACTTCATGCATGCTGCTAGCAACTTGATTCTTAAGGAAAAAGGGGAAAGAGGAAAGAGAAGGACCTGTCCTCTTGGTGTGATAAAAAGGAACAAGGGAACAAAATTATAGTGGCCAAAGCATTGGTATAAACTATGAACACAGATGAGCTCATTCCATTAGTTATTGCAGTTTTTGCAAAAATGGTGAGTCCTATGTTCCAACCTTCCATAATCACCATCATTATGAATGGCAGCAACTCAGACATCTTAGTCTTAGCCTCCATTCAATGTTGTTCTTATGCTCTCAGTCAGAGAGTGATAATATGATAATGGTGGTATAAATAGAAACCCTCTTATATACCCTCTCTATATACTGAGTTGCTCTTGAAAAGCTTGGTTTCTGCTCCTAATATATATAAGAAGCAAAGAGAGAGGAATAGAAGACATGGGACCATGCAAGTATAACCCTTCACAAAATGGGGAAGCTACTTTGGAGGTGAAGTTGCATCTCGTGTGTCCCAAATTCTTAAACAAAGGACCAAAGATGACGTCTCAGGCAGTTTTAAATCATTGAATATATATTTTTTATTTTGTCTACATTCTCCATTAACACTTTCTCGTTGAACCAGATGTTAGAAAACAGTTGTATTTTATATGTACTAATGTGTATCATTATCTGGTTTATTGTGCTTATCTTATGTGTTTTTTAAACCATGGTATGAATATATGAATAATTGTGGACCAATAAGGGAAAGCTTTGTAGTATGGTTGAGAATGTATTAGTGGAAGACATCTTTTGTGGCCCTACCATTGAGGATATTTAATATGGCATTCGTGTAAACCTACACATGTTTATGTAATTATAAAAGATTCAATTAGTGTCTGAGGAAAATGTTATTGAGTGGAATATTTTATGAATCTTTCTACATTTTTGTCAAAATTGAGATGAATGAAACTCAACCAGGTTGTCGTCAAGACTCATGCGCTTGTTGGTGGGCCTGTCGGCGAAGCCTGACAGAGTCAATAGAGTGTTGGGGAACCTAGAAAGTAGCAAACTGAGCCCATAACATTGTTACCGTTGCTCCTTCAGAATTTGAAAGGTTGCTCTGAGGAGAGGGCTGATTTCTTCTCTGTTGTTCTTTGATTTTAAATTCCTTTCATGTACTTGAGCCCCTCACCAGAAAAGCTTCTATACAATAATATCCACAATGTGCTACCATTAACTTTTTCTAATTTTATTTTATAAAAGTGGTCAATGATAAAATAGGGTTGACGGAGGCAGCATACTGAGAATTCTATTAAAATTGCTGCTAACAAGAAGTGGATAAATGCTTATATCATTTCATTCTGTAAGGTGGACCAGAAAATAAAAAGAAAAAAGATTAATATGTTTTAAAATGACATTGTCATAAACTTAATAAGGGTGGTTATTGATTAATTTAGATTTAGAAAAAAAAATTCAAATTCAATTAATTCTCGTCAGAATATTAATTGGACTTAATACTATATAAATGTGAATTTTCTTAAAAACAAATACTTGATTTGTAAAAAAAAAATCCACATTTGTTTCTATTTTTGAAAAAATGTCATTAATATTTCTACAAACAAAATACTAGAAGATTTATAAAAGAAACCATAATTGTAAGGCAATATTTTATACAATAAATAATAATAGGAAAAAAAATCATATTCATTGTTTAATTTGGGTTCAGAATATTTGTAAATTATAAATTCAATGCTGAAATTAATTAACATTGAATTGGTTCAAATTATATTCTATAAATTTAGAAATATGAACTAATTTAATTTAAATTATCAATTTGATTGAATGGATCCAAATCTGTTAATTAACATCACTATGTCGTTCACTTAATCACATTTTGTTATGTGCGGTTAAATTAGTTGAGTAAACTTACAAGCTTAATAGACCATTTATATAATTGGAGCTATATGTTTCATATCAAATTGAAATTTAAAGGGAAAAATGACTTTTCTTTGCTTCCTAATTCCAATAACTCATATATGACATTTAAAATTTAAAATTAAAAAAAAAAGTGGGAGGTTTCTTTCCCTTAAGTGGAAAAGCGAAAAATAAAATTTATGACTTTGACATTGTTAAAATATTGATCAGAATGATGTATAAGGTCGGTGTATTTATAAATCATAACAAAATATGTTTTAGTTTGTCATTCATCAATTAATTAATTATACTGAAGTGATATTGTAATAATATACTTTCACTCAATATTTCTTCATTTAGATATACCATTAAAGAACTGATTTAAGGACACTCACGAAAAAAAAAAGGAAATTAGAAAATAGGTATAATGTAAAAAAAAAGATAAATAATTTTTTTTAATAGTTAAATGTATATTATTCTTAGAATTAAGTGTTGATTAATTATTGAGTAATTCACTTCAACCAAATTTAACAATTGTAGCAAATTATTATCTATACACCTAAGCAAGCACTCTTTCTTCAATATGTATTGACCAAATGTCATCGTAAAGTGATATAACAGAAGGAGTTTACTCTGTTAACACAACCAAGTCGATTCATACAAAGTCAAAATCATAAGCTCTTGAGAGCATGATGGAAATGGATAATCATTTTGCATTTCAAAATGAAAGTCAATGTGTATAAACTGTATAAAAAAAACTTTTATTTCTTCATGCACATAAAAAATAAATTTCAAACTACATAATTCAAAACTCAATCCAAAAATTAAAGATAATTAAAAACATATATAATTTTTAGGTTGCACAATACAAAAATTATTTTTAAATAACACAATCTACAATTATTCTTTATCTTTAAATTGTATAATCATTATTTTCTTAAATAACTTTTAGATTGCACAATTTAAAAATTATTTTTTAATTTTTAAATTGCACAATTTAAAAAAATAAATTGTCAGAAACCATACATGTTTTAAAGACCATTTCCCTTGCCTCACATGTTTATTTGGATTAAATTATTGTGGGTTAATGTTGTAGTCTTTGCCATTTTTAATCATTTTGGTCTCAAAATTATCTTAGTGTGCAGAATGTTAGCACTGAAATGTATTGAAATGTGGCCTTTAGACAAAGTGGTAGTGATGTTTTCTTCTTTTTATTAATCAATTTTCCAATTAATAATAAATGTTCAAAAATAAAATTAGTTGGAAATTCTTAACTTTTATATATATATATATATATATATATATATATATATATATATATATATATATATATATATATATATATATTAAAAATGCTTCAGCCCAAAAGTCTGTGGCCCAAAACGTGCAGCTCAAGAAAGCGTGACTAAAGTTTCGCTAGAAACTTCTTTTGGTCAGAAGATTGGTGAAGCTCCAGATTTGAGATGGCTCGCGATAGAGAGAAGAAAGAAAAAGGGCGATCTTTGTGATGGAGGGAAAAGAGGTGACCTTGGTGAAAGAGCTCCGGCGATACTTGTAGCGGTTGCAGCGGAGCAAAAAAAAAGGGTCAATTGGTGGCAGAGGTGGAGAGCACTGTGACAGAGGTAAGTAAATAATGAAAATTTTCTTTTATTGATGAAAACGTCTTTTTGTTATTGAGTATATTTCTTTCTTACAATGAACAACACACTGGAACCCTCTTTATATAGGGTTCCGGTTAGAACATTAAAGATACATAATAAATCAGTTAGAATCCCTAACTGAAAAACAGAAAACCCAAATCTAAAAACCCTAAAAGACAAAAATTGCTCTTAAGAGCATTAATCACAAAACAGAAAACATTAATACTCTCCCCTCAAGCTGGATGGTGGACATTCACTAATCCAAGCTTGGGAACGATAGACTTAAAACGAGTTCGATGAGGAAATTTGGTGAACACATCAGCGAGCTGCTCTTCTGATCGAATGGGGAGAAGGTGTAAAAATTTGGCTTGAATCTTCTCACGAACCACGTGGCAATCCAACTCAATGTGTTTGATCCGCTCATGGAAACTTTGGTTGTGGCCGATGTGTCTGGCGGAATTGTTGTCACAGTAAAGGACAACAGTAGCGGGTTGAATTTGAAGGTCTTGAAGTAGGTAGTGAAGCCAGTACATCTCACAAACAGTGGAAGCAAGGGCGCAATACTCTACTTCGATAGAGGATCTTGACACAGTGCTTTGCTTCTTTGACTTTCATGAAACCAATGAGGATCCTAGAAAAACATAGTAACCAGTTGTTGACCTCCTTGTGTTAGGGCAAGTGGCCCAATCCGAATCACTGAATCCCTTAATTTGTATGTCAAAATCAGCTGCAAAGAAGAGTCCTTCTGAAGGGCTGGATTTAACATATCTCAGAATATGTTGCAAGGCTTGATAGTGATAATTAGTAGGCTCCTGCATAAACTGACTCAATAGGTTAACAGTAAAACACAAATCAGGTCTAGTATTAGTTAGATAGAAAAGCTTTCCTATTAATTTGTGATAGACACTAGGATTTTCCATGTAATTTTCTGTTTTATATAAGGAATTTGTGTTGCTTAAAAAGGGTGTAGAGCACGGTTTACTTCCCAACATTCCTGTTTCTTCAAGGATGTCCAGGGCATACTTCCTATGACAAAGATGTATTCCCTTCTTAGATCTAGCAACCTCAAATCCTAGGAAGTACTTGAGTTCCCCCAGATCCTTTATCTGGAATTGACGATGTAAAAAAGCCTTTATGTAAGCGATCTCATCCATAGAATTTCCTGTTAGGACAATGTCATCCACGTATACAAGCAAAGTTGTAAAATCTGTAGGAGTTTTCTTGACAAAAAGAGAGTGATCAGATTTAGATTGAACATAGTTAGCAGAAATAAGGAAAGAATATAACTTTTCAAACCACTGTCTACTAGCCTGCTTTAGTCCATATAAAGATTTTGTTAATTTGCAAACATGTCCCTTGACATTAGTGTCCAATCCAGGTGGAAGGTCCATGTAAACATCCTGCTTTAAATCTCCATGTAAGAAAGCATTGTCTACATCAAGCTGATGTAAAAACCAGTTTCTTGTTGCAGCAAGAGCAAGCAAAAGTCTCACAGAAGTGAGCTTTGCAACAGGTGAAAAAGTGTCCAAGAAGTCTATTCCCTTTTGTTGGGTGTAGCCCTTGGCTACCAGCCGAGCTTTATACCTTTCCACAATACCATCAACTTTGTGCTTTATCTTGTAAACCCACCTACATCCAATGGGTTTCTTTCTAGGTGGAAGTTGAGTCAAAAACCAGGTACAATTGTCTTGTAGTGCCTTGATTTCCTTCCGCATAGCTTCAGCCCATTTAGGACTATCTTTAGCCTCCTCATAGGAACTAGGCTCTTTGTTAGCAATAATGGCAATAGTGTATTTTAAATGCTTCTTGGACAGATTCATAAGACAAAACATTAGTGATAGGATAAGGAGTTTTCAAACCATTTTTTACACACAAGGATGCAGATGAGGGCTGATCAGTTTGATATATGTAGTCCTTCAAGTACTCAGGAGTCTTTCTTATTCTATTAGACCTTCTTTGATTTGCTCCTTGCGCTTCCTCTACAAGATTACTGTCTTCATTAGTGGTATTAGCGTTCTCAGCTAGCCTTTCACTGTCTCTTCCTTCTTCAATCAAGTCCCTTCTAAAGCTGCAGGGAAAATTCTCAAGGAAAAACATACCGTCTTCTCTGTCATTGTTGTTATTTTTATTATTTTTCTCATTCTTATAGGGAAATATCATAAAAGATCAAATTTCTACTAATAAAGATTTCCCTAGTATTTATGTCAAGGACAATATATCCTTTAACACCATTTGTGTAGCCTAGAGATATACCTTTTCTAGCTCTAGAATCAAGTTTATTTCTGTTATTTTCCAAAGTAGAAGCAAAACATAAGCAACCAAAGACCTTTAGGTCAAGGTAAGTGGGGGAGTCATCATGCAGAATGTCATAGGGGGTTTTATCTTTAAAAACCGTAGAAGGAAGTCTATTTATTAGATATATAACATGAGACAAAGCATAAGACCAATAAGCATAGGGAACATTAGATTGAAAGATTAGGCTACGGGTAACATTTAATATGTGTTGGTGTTTACGTTCTACAACACAATTTTGTTGTGGAGTTTCAACACAGCTTGTTTGGTGTTCAATTCTAAAGGAATCATATATGCTGGGACAATTGAACTTAGGTCCATTGTCAGTTCTAATAGTCTTGACAATTTTATTAAACTGGGTCTTAATTTTTATGATAAAAGTCTGCAAAAGTTCCCTAGTTTGACCCTTATTATGCATGAGAAAAGCCTAAGTATGCCTACTATAATCATCAATAATAGTAATGAAGTATTTATGCCCATGTACAAATGGGATGGAGATAGGACCCCATATATCACATTGTATTATATCAAAGCAGTTAACAGACACAAAATTATTTTTAGAAAAAGGAAATCTATGTTGCTTAGCATAATGGCAAATATCACAAGAGTTATCAGTAGTCGCTTGAACATAAGGAAAAGTTTTACATATTCTCTCAACGGTTTTATATCCAGGATGGCCTAGCCTATAGTGCCACAAATTTATATTTACATGTTCATATGAGAAAACAAAACTAGGTGTTGGATTTCCTCCAAAAGGCTGCAGGTAGTAAAGTCTCTTGTACACATTAGCACATCCAATCATCCTCAATGTAGAGTTGTCCTGAATTGGACACATCTTAGAGGAAAAAGTCAGTGTGCAGTTTATATCTCTAGTTAAACTTTGGATTGATATAAGATTAAAAGTAAATTCAGGTATATATAAAACATTAAAGATTATGAATTCACTGGAAAATTGCATAGTTCCTGCATAGTGGACTGTAACAATGGAATTATTTGGTAGTCTAATAGATATTGGCTTGATTTTATTGAATGTTGTGAATTGATTTTTGTCATGGGTCACATGATCAGTGGCCCCTGTGTCAATAATCCATGAGAACATACCTTGTTTGTTCTCTATATTGTCTTTACCTATCTGGTTGACACTGTGAGAGGAGTTGTCCACCTTTTCAAGCATTTGCAGCAACTTTTGCATCTGTTCTGGAGTGAAAGAACTCTGAATAGGATTCTGCTGATTGGTCTGTGAAGCAGTAGATGTAGAGAAAGCATTGGCAGAACTCCATTCACTTTGTCCCACATTATTTTGACTGTTATTGTCATTTTTATTGTACCATGGTGGATATCCATGTTTAGAATAACATTCATCAACTGTATGATTCATTTTGTGACAATGGGAACATTGTTTCCCATAGTTTGGGTTTCTTCCTCTCCCTCTTCCCTGACTACGAGGGGCATAACCACGTCCATGACCTTTCTAGCTCTGGTCATTTTTCCACGATTCTATTTTTCAGTGGTGTTGGCAAGAATCTTGATGTCACTCTAGCTGGTGAGGCTAGAATCATGTTTTTCCTGTTTCTCTTGTTGCATAATGAGAGAAAATACACGGTTGATGTTGGGTAAGGGCTCCATTAATAATATACGTGTCTTCACAATATTATAACAATCATTTAATCCCTTTAAGAAACAGATAACATGTTCCATTTCTCTATATTTATGAGAAATCTTAGACAGTTCACAGCTACAGGGAATCTTGCAGCTACAACTTAGAATGGGTCTGAGAAATTCCAGCTCTTCCCATAAGATCTTCAGATCTGTAAAATATTGACTTACACTCCTTCCTCCTTGTTTAATAGAGTGAATTTCTTGCAGCAAATCTGAAAATTTAAAATAATCTCCCTTAGAGAACCTTTCTTTCAATTCTTCCCATAGTTTTGGAGCATCTTTCACATATATAACACTTTATGCTATTTGGGTAGAAAGAGTCTTGATGATCCAAGACAACACCATCATGTTGCATCTTTCCCAACAATCGAAAAGAGGATCATCTCTTTGAGGTTTCTTGATCCCTCCATCTATGAATTTTAACTTGTTCTTGGAGAGGAGGGATCTCCTCATATTTCTGCTCCAAGAAATGTAGGTGGATTCATTAAGAATCTAAGAAATAAGAGAGATCCTTGGATTCTCTCCTGGGTGGAGATAAAAGGGGCTGGAAAGGTTGTTAGAATAATCCATATTTTCCATAACAACAAGAAAAGATTATCACCAAGAAAAGCAAGAATTAAGCGCAACAGAAACAGGGGCAGAACAGGTGCAGGACCTGCTCTGGTACCATATTAAAAAGGCTCTGGCCCAAAAGTTTGTGGCCCAAAACATGAAGGCCTAAGAAAGCGTGACTAAGGTTTCTCTAGAAACTTCTTTTGGTCAGAAGGTTGGTGAAGCTCCAGATTTGAGATGGCTCGCGATAGAGAGAGAAGAGAGAAAAAGGGCGATCTTCGTGATGGAGGGAAAAGAGGCGACCTTGGTGAAAGAGCTCTGACGACGCTTGCAGCGGTTGTAGTGGAGCAAAAAAAAAAGGGTGAGCTGGTGGCAGAGGAGGAGAGCACCGTGACAGAGGTAAGTAAACAATGAAAAATTTCTTTTATTGATGAAAATGTCTTTTTGTTACTGAGTATATTTCTTTCTTACAATGAACAACACATTGGAACCCTCATTATATAGGATTCCGGTTAGAACATTAAAGATACATAATAAATCAGTTAGAATCCCCTTCTGAAAAACAGAAAAAGCAAATCTAAAAACCTTAAAAGACAAAAATTGCTCTTAAGAACATTAATCACAAAACAGAAAACATTAATAATATATATATATATATATATATATATATATATAAAATGTAATTACAATGTTTTAAGTTGAAAAATTTTTAAAATAAAAAGCAACTAAATATACTTAAAAAAAAGGACTTGTACTGCACAAAATATACATTTATATATATTATATATAATTTTCTATCGTCTTTAAGCTTCCAAACTTCAAATATTACTTTTTTTTAAGGTTAAACTTATTCAATTGTTGATAATCCACACATAGTCTAACACTACTCTCTTTCTTTCTTATTAACAAAACTATAACGTTTCCCACAACAACACTGATGAATTTCTTCTCTAAATGTTCTTTTATATGTCTTTTAGTTTTACCAACTGTAAATTCATTCTATAAGGAGTTGTTGACAGTGGTATTGCTCTTGACACCAGGTCAATTGACAATAAATATTAACAAAAGGTAAAGCCCTTAAATCTTAATTGATTTGCATTACAAACGCTTCTGGTTTTTGCATATTTTAAATCAGTAATAGAACCTAGCATCAACAATTGAATTCAAGTACTCCAACATGGCCATAACGGAAAAAGTTATTCCAAACTAAAATATAAATATAAGTAGTAGCGAAACACGAGAGGGTTTTTTTTTGGTTGATTAAGCATTCATCATACCATTAGTCATTCTCATCATATCAACATCGCATTTCATTTCACTTTGTTTGTATCTATCACCTTCCACATGGAAAACTAAGTCTTTTGGATTGATTTCTTCTATAATTTCACAATGGGTAATGAGGTGCAATACAACTTTATTCATTTAATTATATACAAATTTATTTTTGTTTATTCTTGAATTCTGATTTATGCTTTAAGGTTGTTTTGAACTGTAGTCTTTCAATTTTACATTTTTAGTTATACTTTGTATTTAAACTTCTAAATAATTTGGGTTAAATATACTTTTAGTTCCTGTACTTTGAAGTGGTTTTGGTTTTAGTACCTTTTCAAAGTAAGGTACATTTTAGTCCTCATTCTTAAGGAAACTTTGATTTTAGTCCTCCAAAAATAATACCATTAAAAATCTGGTGAACTGGCTAACGTCTAGCCACGTGGGATGACATGTATCCTTTGTAATGTTTGCACATGTTTTTACATTTTAAATGCAAAGTTAATCCCAACATTGGTAAAGTTTGCTTTATTAAGTTCATTGCAAAGTGTGGTCTGAAGGTTTTGAGCAAAGACGACATCATCATTTCAGCTCGAAAGAAGGTTGAAGGTGAATCGCAGAAAGCTTGGATATCATCTTCTTGAGCATTGGTGTAGTTGGGCACGTAAGTTCATTTTCCTCTTTGTTTTCGTGTGAATAGATGGATAGATTTGGGATATAGGGTTTTGTTGGGACTAGTCGAACTTGATTTACTTTCGAAATCACTGTTGAAGGGAAATGAAAGCTGATAGAGGAGGATATGGTTGCACAAGAAGGGGCATAGGTTCTGGAATGTCCTAAACATGTGGATCATCCTCTCACTTAGCTTCAAAAACTGTGGTTGTGGGGAAAGATTGTTGTTGTTGAAGGCAACTACATTGAAGAACAAAGGGAGACTATTTTATAGATTTAGAAATTAGGCAGTAAGTGATAATAAATGCTTTATTTATTGTAATGAAGTTTGTATTCGTGATTTGTAATTTTTTTTTGCAGAGTAATTCAAGCTGTAACTTCTTTGAATGGGTTGATGAAGGAGATTTTGAAATTGAAGGAAGCTTACAAAGGAAGAGTGAAGAAGTTGAAGTGTGTATTGAAAATGTTGTGTTGGATCTAAGCAAGAAGAAGGACAAGTTGAAGAAGAAATTAGACCAAGAGAGAAAGATTTTCAAAATGATGTTGGTCTTTTTTGTATTGTCATGGGCATTAACAGTGATGTTTTCTATTATGTTTGTGTTGAAGATAAATTGTAATTAGATAGGTAATGTTGTGTTGTGGATGTACTTTGAAGTTTTAAATTGAATAAAATATGGAAGTTCAGTTCAATTGTGCCCAGTTCAATTCTGCCCTGATGTTTGTGTTATGTGCATTTGTGTTATTATGTGATTATAGCTGTCATTTTAAATGAAAGAATTTGAAGACATAAGTGGGTGTTGTCATTATGTTCATTCGTAGTGATTGCAAGTTAAATAAATCTGCTGCAGTACTAGTTTTGGACCAAAAAGTGCTTAAAATTAGATGAGTTGAGGAATGAAAATGCACATAATAGTGTATACTCAATTTAATTTTGCATCAATAGTTGCATCAAAATTGGATAAGCACTAAAAGCATGTTTACACCATTTTTTAGTTGGTATAGTCATTAACCAATTAAAAGCATCAACATTCACATTCTTTAACTCACCCATTTTTTTCCCATTCCTTAAAGTATGTTGCCTTGGTAGCCCCCATCATAAGGTCTCTAATGAGCAGGCCTCCACCAAATTTTTTCTTGTAATTGTTGTACAAATGGCGTAAACACAGCCTGTGCTCCACTCCATTCAAGATATCATCAAAAACTGACATTAATCCCTGTAAGCATATTACATAATTCATTATTACATAATCAAATGAAATTTTAAACTAAAGTAAAATTTGAATGTACCTTTTGCTGATCCAAAATAAAGATCCACCTTTGACAACAATATCATCAAGTTGTGTCAAAAACCACCTCCATGTGTCTTTGCATTCATTTTCTACCACAGCAAAAGCTAGTGGGAAATAATGGTCATTAGGGTCTCTTCCTATTGCAACTAACAACTGACCTCTAAAACTTGTCTTCAAGTGACAATCATCTACCCCAATGAATGGTCTGCAACTGCCTAAAAACCCCTCCTTACAGCCATCTAAACACATGTAAAATGACCCAAACCTTGGTGGCAAGGTGGGTTGGGGTTGATTGACCTTAATCTTGAAGGTTCCAACCTTCACTCTTAACAACTCAGCCACATAGTAATAAAGACAAGCATATTGTCGTTCTCCATCACCTATTAAAGAATCCATTGCAATTTTCTTAGCTCTTCCAGCCTTCCAATGAGTTATTCCAACACTATATGACTTTTTTATTTCATCTATGATTTGGATCATTGTCATGCCTCCTACATTCACAAATCTGTCAACCAAAACTTGTGCAATACATTCTACACTTGCACTTTTGCTACCAAAAGCCCTTCCACACTTGTGCCCAACTAGAGTTTTCACTCTGAAGGTTTGGTTACTTCCTACCTTGCTAGCTATAATAACAAAACCACACCCCTTCTTACAAACTGCCCTCACTCTCTTCAAATCATTCTTGACAAACTTAACCTATTTTTTTCATTATAAATAAAAAACCATATATATATATATATATATATATATATATATATATATATATATATATATAATATAATATAATATAATATAATATAATATAATATAAGAGAGACTAACCATACAATTTTAAATATATTCAACAAAAATTTTATATAATTACATAATATTTTATTTAGTTATTTATAGAAATATATACTTATAAGAAAGAAAAATATTTTTTACTTTTATAATTCAAGATTTTATTATTTTGATGATGTCATATTATTAAATAGTTAGGAATACCTTAATCTTATGTCTTCCAACAAAAATACTTTTATGACCTTAAATATAATCTTTGAAATATTCCCAGTTACATACGAACTTTTATATATTTAGTATGTTTTATATTTTTAATATATTAAATTTGTATTTGTAAATAAAGTAACTATGTTTCTTTACGCAATTTGGAATGTGACTACATGTTTATCTAATAAAATATTTAATTAGTTATTTAATTTTTATATTTAAACCCATGATTTAATTTTGTTCTTTATATGTATTTTTTATTTAATTGAATCCCCATATTATTTAAATTTAAATAGAAACAACGTGGTCATTTTTGTGAAATTAGCGTTAACATTGATAACATTATTATGGCGAGTGTTATTCAACAAGTTACCAACAAAAGACAAATTATCCATAAAGGGGACACACTTACAAAATAACTTGTGTAAGCTATGCTTAGATCAACCTATTCTTTTCATACAGCCTATAGCCAATTTTTAGCAGTTCAATCTTCTTAATCTCCATATTATGCAAAATCTCATTTAGATAGGAATGAAAATAGAGAATGGGGCAATTTTTAGACAATAGAAGGTAAATGCATGGATTTGGATTAAACATAAGATTCATAATGTTAAATTCTAAATAATTAAAAACAGAACATGTAAACTCTATTTCTGTACCCAGCCGCCAAGGGGTTAGGCCATAACCTCTGCTGTAATTTATTTCACACGATCTAATCCAACGGTTCTGCTTTCTGGTACAGAGAAAATCTTGATAGAAACAGAGGACAGGATCCAAACTGGTTCATAAGAATGTGTAAGAAACAGAGAGTGGAAGTTGACTCTGAATTGAAATAGTTTTCGCGTTATCCTTGAACACTGCTGCTGATAGTAAGCGTAATTTATGTGAAGATGGGGAAGTTGACTCTTCCGTTTGTTGGAATGATTATGGCGGAGTTTGCTCAGGTTGGTCTAATCATATTGAGCAAAAAAGCCATGGCACAAGGAATGACCAATTTCATCTTCATCTTCTATTCCAACACAATCGCTGCCCTTCTTCTTCTTCCCATTTCCTTACTTATACACAGGTTACCACCTATCTCTCTCTATAAATTATTATCAATTCAGTTGCTATTTTTCAGAACTGGACCTCGCCATTAATGATTTATGATTGGCTTATAATACTTGGCAGATTTCAACGTCCTCCAATCACCTTTTCCATCCTTTGTGAATTCTTCCTGCTTGCACTGCTCGGGCAAGTTCAAAAATTCACCTCTTTCATGTATATTGTGCAGAGAAATATGTATTTATATTGTGGATAAAAAAATGTGTTATCAGTTTTTATACATATTTTTTGTTAAACCTAATTTCACTCTTTATGTTCTTAAATTAATGAATTTGCGGACAGTTTTTTACTATACAAAGTTAGAAAGAGACTGAACTCACACAGCTGGAGAATTAATTTATTAATTTAAAAGAACAGAGATCAAAAACCGAATTTATCCATAAAATATAGGGAATAATAGCATATTTTTCCTATATCATATTATTCATATGAATGAGATAACAAGACAGTTGATTCTAATGCCTGAAATGCGTTTTGTTTTAGTTTGTTTTAGTTATTTGGCGCAGGCTTTTGGGTATGCTGGGATTTACTACGGCTCAGCTACACTCAGCACATCCATGCTCAACCTCGTTCCTGGTTTTACTTTCGTACTTGCTGTTCTTTTTAGGTTCATCCCATTTCCTTCTTCTGCTTATGTCCTTACCCTTCCTATACTTAACTAACTCTAGCATGATTTATTTTATTATGGGGCAATGTGAATGTCATGTTTGGCTCCACAAACTAGATGTGGTTTCCAAGTTTATGCTTGCCAATGGGTTTCTAAATGTTGATTTCAATATTAATATCCATACAATGTGAAGATTATATTTTTCTTATGACTGTTGAGTGTAGGAGAACTATGATCAAATTGCAAGGTATGGAGTTGTAAGAACAATTGATTCTAGAAAAGGGATTGAATAGAGCTCTAGACTTTTTTCTCACAAACGATAGATCGTCTAATAACCAAACTAAACAACACAATTATTTTATACTGATATACTCTGACTCACGAGTTATGTTTAGTCTAGTTCTATCTTAAGATAAGTAAGAGGTTCCACTAATTAGTCACATATTACATATGAAAACACAAACCATTCGTAGTTAGTCCATCTCAATAAGACCTCAAAAGATAGTAACATAGAAACTATCAAAGAAAAAACAGTTTAGGCTCACTAGGTATCTCATACTATCCCACAAAACTTAGAACACTTATTAGAACATGTAAGTTAGTATTTGTATATGTTCTTCACTTGAGATTTGACTCTTATATAATTTTCATGAATTTGAGCATTGCTTCAAGTGATTCTCAATATATAATCTTTACTGATTACTTGAAATCATCTTTGCATGACTTGATTACCGTATGTATAGAGACGAAACTGAAGACGGCATTTCCATAGATAATGCAAAGCATATCATAAACACAATTTGAATATATGCAGTAAAAGCAATGATTGAATCAAATAAATCACTTCATGTTTCATTTGTTTCTTTTCTTAGCTTCAATATGAACGTCGTTAAATCTTTTGTTTAGGCGGTTTTTGTAACGGGTAGATATAAACTTACCGAGTATACTTTTGTTTTAATTCTAGTTACGGCTGATGATGTAGAATATGTTTAGCACTTTATACAATTATATTTGAAGTCGTCTAACAAGTGTTGGTAAGCTCTGACAAGCTACGGTTTGTACAAAACACACATTATAAGGTTTATAATAAAGAACATATACATATATATAAGTCACATTGAATAATAGTTATCATCAAAACGTCTTATATGGGGATGGTTTAGTAGTTTTAGATTGGTTAGATCGTCTTAGTCTCGCAGGAGTTTGATTCAAAGTTTGAATTCTAGTGTACAATAAAGCTTTGGGCTTTCTAACCATAGCGACTGGCTTTTTTTGGCATGGTGCTCCCAAGATTCTTATCATAATCTTTGAATTCCTCTTTTGGTTTGTTTTTTCAGAAATTCTCTTCTCTTTAGATGAAGTTGTTCCAGATAATCTGGATCTATCCCTCCAAGCGCTCTGGTTGTGGCCATCATAGTAGTAGCAATGATAAATAAAGAGGAAAATTGGCTATGGATCCTTCTAGTTTTTGTCTAACTCTTTGGTGTTCTAGGTGCTATAGTTTGCCAATTATGTTTTCTCTTGAAAATAAAAAATATTTCATTTTGGAGTTTGGACTCCTGGTGCCAACACCATAACTTCGTGATTCTGTATTTATATATGTTTTTTTTTCTTATCAGCAAAAGTGATTCTTTATATAAACATATATCTGAGTCAAATGATGAGTTTAGTTGGGTGATGAATTGGAAAGACTTTTGCAGTTACTTTAAAATTAAAGGCTCGCTAAATATGCACTTTATTTCATTAAAGAGCAAATGATGACAATGTTGTTTTTCTATTGGTGGCTCACCGCTATAGATTTATTTAAACTTTTCCCACTTTCTGGTTCCAGAATGGAACAATTAGATTGGAGAAAATTTAGCAGCCTAGCTAAGTCCTTGGGAACAATAGTATCAATTGCTGGTGCTTTTATTGTGACTTTGTACAAGGGCCCTGCACTTTTGCTGGGAGTGTCATCGGCAAACTCATCTCCAAAGCTACTTTTATCAGTAGATTCTAATTGGATACTTGCAGGATTATTTCTCGCTGCTGATTGTGTAATGGCTTCCGCATATATTATTTTACAGGTAAAGTTACCACAGTATTATTGATAGAGCTCTCAGTCTTTGATTTATACCAGCATGGTTCAAATACTCTATATTTGGTTAATTGTAATTTGCTATATTACAGGCTTCTATTCTTAAAAAGTATCCAGCAGAGTTGATTGTTGTATTCTTTTATTGTTTCTTTGTGGCCATTCAATCTGCCGTGACTTGTTTAGTTGTGGAAAGAGACATCAGTGCTTGGAGCTTGGAACCCAAGTTAAGGTTGCTTGCAGTATTATACTCGGTAATCAAAATAAATTAAATTACCGCTAGTAATTACTGCATTATCTTTACCTAGAAGTCTGAGCTTCATCCGTAAACATTGACAGGGAGTCATGGGCTCTGCATTTCAAGTTGGTATTATTTCTTGGTGTTTGCACCAGACAGGACCAGTTTTTGTTTCCATGTTCAAGCCCTTAGGAATACTCATATCAGTGGTTTTAGGTGTTCTCTTCCTCGGAGACGCATTCTATCTTGGAAGGTGGGTTGTGTAGCTTGTGTTTTATTGTACTATTGAGTTTATTTTATCCAATATGAATTCATTGTTACAATTTAATGCAGTCTGGTTGGTGCTATTGTGATTGTTGTCGGGTTTTATTCTGTATTATGGGGGAAAGCCGAAGACATTAAAGATGTTGGAGTGAGAATGATACGTTACCAGAAAGTGGGAGATGAGCTCCTTTTGGAGGAAAACAGCCATGAAGACACACAAGGGCCTTAGTTCATTTTAAAAGGATGTTCCAATTCTGCCATCAAATGGGCAGTTTCAAATATTGTACTCAATAAAAAAATAGTCTCTTTTGAGGATGAGGACTAGTGTTATCTATATACTAGTGTGTAGATGTGCGATCTAAAGTTGGAGTTTAAAGACGACGTCAACCTTGTTAGTTGTAACATGTTTTGTTCATCAAGTCTTGAAGGAAAGTCATGTTGTAAAATTTTTATTTTTGTAAAGAAGAAAATTGTTCTGTGGATACCAAAAGTTTGTCAACACTCTACACCATGAGAGAGAAAGACTGTGACGAGGGATGGGTCCGTAGGTGATAATATGTGACAAGAAGAATGAAAATGATATGTTAAATGGGTCTTTATATTTGTTGATGTCTACGTATCGTTGTTGGAAAAGAAAACTTCATCTAATATGAACATCAAGTCGCATTTCAAGAAAATAAGAAGCCTAGTAAGTACAATATATAACATCATTCAGAAATGAAAATCCTACAACAAAATGCTACGACATCTCGTGGAAATGATGGTTCCACGCATTTTCAGTGAGAAATGGGTTTAAATTGTTCACACTTTTTCAGAGTTTTCTTTCTTTCTCTTATTATCTTTCATCCTGTTTGTTTATTATGTCTATTGATTAATAAATTAGGGCTGTATGTTTAAGGTTTGGTCCAAATAACAAATTTTTCTTTCTATATCTTCTATTGCGCTGATAAATTTTAAATTTAATAAGATTAAGGAGAGAGAGGGAAAGTAAACCCAATTTAATAAAAAAAGGGACACAATTTTGTGTTTACATATTTAATTCAAATTTAATATTTATTTAAAATTAAGTAAAATAGTATAATGTTACAAACAAAATTAATATGGAAATGTGAATAACCCATTAAACATATAAGAGAGAAATGTAATTATATTAAGTGCCTGTATTTGTGATATTTTTTTTAACTATGTTTAATATTTGTTTACATTATGCATAATACTTTTTGGAAAAAATTTCTTTAACAATTTTTTTTTTGATAATTTTTTTACAACGCATACGTGACAGTCTATAATTGGTTTGTTTCAAATATTTTTTTAAACATAAATTCAAACAAATCAATTAAATAATGACACATGTTCTGTTGTCAAAAAGTTGTTAAAAATAGTTGTCAAAATATCAGCATCCAATACTTAAACATATTAAGAAATACCAAATGCACTGACAATTAAAACGGATTACGTTGATATTCAAGAAATGAAGATCTGATGCAAGAAGCTGTCTTAGGTGCAGTGCTTCATATCAAGGGGTGCTTTGAACATGAAACAGATCCATATAATCTTATCAAATTAGACTAAAAAACATTTATTTTTTCAGTCTGCTGTCAAAATATTACATCGTGAGACATTTATCTTGAAGATCTTTAAGTGCTAATAAATTCAGCATTTGCCAAAAAATAACTAGTCTTTGATTTCATCATTATCTCTGGTATGATTCTATTCTTCCATTCTCTTATTCTGCAAAAGAGGGGCAACGGGCGAGGATGATTCCAACGTATGATCTTCACTCTCTTCCTTTGTTCTCTCTTGGCTTTTCCCCCAAAGAACACCATAAAAACCAATCACCACTATGGCTGCTCCAAGCACACTGTATATAAAACAAAGACAAGACATTGATAATCCCATTCCTTCTAACACTAAAGTATTTTTTTCAATTGCATTAGACAAAAGGAGAATATTCTCCTTTCATAATTGTCTTCCTTAGACTGTGATCACTCACACGCAAACAAAAAGCATCCCTCCACGTTTCTCTTATGATTAAGACATGAAAGAAATTTATACCTGCCAATATAGAGAGAGTCACCCAGAAACGAAATTCCCATTATGGCCGCAAAGACTATTCCAATTGGCTTAAACATTGCAACATAGAGTGGGCCCTTCTTTCCCATCACCCATATATGAACTACACTTCGAAAGGATACGCTGAAAATTGCCTACATTCAGAAAGACACTAAGTTAATTAAAAAATCAGAACAACAAGACTAGTATAATACAGTCAGGGAATAGTATCACAGTCTCTATTCTTACTTGACATATAATAGCTATCAACTGCACATCAAATCCCAATTTCAAAGCCTTTGGATCCTTAGCTGAAATCAGTGAAGCTGGAACAGATAGCAGAGCTACTAATATACCGCGAATGAGTACCACCATAAGCTCTGCAGGGTAATTTCTGATTATCCATGTCTACAAATACGAAAGAAACTAAGTGAAACCAATATTTTTCAGCATCTGATATACTTATTTGCACATAAGCCAACATGCTGTCCGATATTTGCATTAATTACCTGAACTATAAACAACAACGAGAGAACAAAGCTATGACCCGCAAGCAACACTGCTCCAATTACCCAATCAAAATTTTCAGATGAAACGAGGTTTTTGGGAAACAATTTATTAGATGGATGATTATTTATGATTGCCTGGCCTCTGTACAGAGTAATTATCAAGGCTCCAGTGATTGATACAAATGTCCCAATGGACTTGGCCCGTGTGCTGTTACTTTTCCAATCCAATTTTTCCATCCTGTACCCACAATTACCAAACGGATAAGCTTAAGGATTAATTAAGAAAATTATGCAATAACTACAATAAGGTAGCTATTAATCCCAAAACTTGATTGCACTCTGTCACTTTTTATTGCTAAGATCTCAAGTTTCTTAGTGATCATGCTCGAGTTTCAATGCCTTCAAGAGAAAACCGTTGTTACAAAATGAGAGCAAAGATAAGAACCTGAAGAAGATGGCAAGTATGAAGGTAAAAGCAGGGATTAAGTCAGACATTGCAGTTGCTAAAGTAGGAGAGCTGAAACCGATCCCAAAAAACCTTAGCATCTGAACACTGCAACTGCAAGACAGAGAAGAACAAAAGTTCAGAGAAAGAAAGGTAAAAGGAAGTCCAAATGAGACTTGAAAACAAATAACCATAAACCTGCTCCCTCATCAACAAGACATTCATTCAGGTTAAACCAAAATTGAGATTGTTTACCTTAACAAGCCATTAACAAATATTTGGACCACCACGGAATAAGTGAGTGGCGGAGGAGCTCTTTTCCTGCTAAGTCATGAAATCGATTAAAAAGAGAGAGAGGAGAACGTATTTACTTGTCTAGAATTCATTAATATATGGGCAAAGGGAAAAGAAAAGAAAAGAACTTTTGATAGAGATACCTGTGAAAGAATAAGGTTAAGGGAAGAAGTAAGCAAGATGCCAAGGCATTGGAGTACATGACGAACACAAAATCATTCATGCCCTTCTTCATGGCTGCTTTGCTTAGAGTGTACACAATCACATCCAAGAACTCTATGGATAACAGCAGAGCAACCACACCCCATTCCCTCATGGTAGTTTTCTGAAGGAATTTCTGGTGAATGCAATTTGCTAAGCATGAGAAGATGCTAATTAATATTCATTCTCTCGCTCCGAGGAGGAGTTTATTATAAAGATGAAAGTGTTTCTGATTGCACCAGTTCAAGAGGAGATACGTGAAAATATTTGTTGTGGCACAGAGAACAAAAACGAATAGAAGGGACCACTACGTGGATTATGCATTTGATAATGACAGGAGAAATATAAGACACGATAGGTACTCACCTCGAAGAGAAATTATTCGGAATAATTTAAGTTTGAAATTAAGTTTTATATAGACGACAAAGTTAAATATTATATAAAAGAAAAAAAAAATTATAAACTCACTTATTTCAGATTTTACTTCTATCAATTGATATATACTTGTCACAATAGCATGATTGAGATATATAAAAAAACCAATAGTAAGAAGATAGAAAATAGATTATGAGAGTAAATAGGTGTATTAAAATAATGAGATGGAGTATTTTATTTTATAATAATCGTATAATATAAATATAAATTTCTAAAGCTCGTCTTATTATCTAAATACATTCTATCTCTCTAAACACTAATGTAGAAAGAGCTTTAAATGTATGTTATTTTGGGCTTTTAACGTTATTTTCACAATCAACGTCTTTACGGGTGACGTTAATGGGATGTCGAATTTCCAAATAACCGACGTCTATATAGATGTCAGTTCGTGTCATGCCCGACGTCTAAGGGCACTATATAGACGTCGATCTAGACCCGAACCGACGTCTAATGGCACTATATAGACGTCAAACATGGCACTAACCGACATCTAAGGGCATTATATAGACATCGAACATGACACTAACCGACGTCTAAGGTCACTATAGATGTCGGTCTTGGCACTAACTGACGTCTAAGATAGCCGTTCTGTTTTAGTGCAGTCTTGCTCCTATCTTTGGATAGCCTAGTAACACACTATCCCTTTACTAGCTTCCTCACAAAAAAAGCTTGCGTCTTTTGCATTTCTTATGACATTTCAACCCAAAACCGAACCTGGGTCCTTGCCTAGTTCCATTTCAACCACAAAAAGAAAAAATTGCGGTGACATGAGAACTAGGCAATGACCCAGGTTCGATTTTGGGTCGAAATGCCATAAGACATCCAAAAGGCGTCGTTTTTCTTGTAAGAAAGCTAGCAATGGGATGGTACTACGTTACCCAAAGAGAGGAGAAAAACTGCACTAAAACACAACAAAAACACATTTTAATTGGTTCAATTAGAAGATAACCGATCAAAAGACTAATTTAATCGGACTAAAACAAAGTTTAAACGGTTTAAATAAAAAAAGACGCACCTGGAATCCAATGCCGCGAGAGAGAAAAGGAGAGGAGGAAGACGATGATGTGCTCGTAACTGCGAGTTTGCAGTTTATTTAACATGAATTTAGGTATCGGTTACCACAAAGACCGACGTCTATAATATTATATACATCGGTTACCTCACTAATGTAACATCCAAGATAACTTTTCACCTGTCTTTTTCAGGCCATTTAGACATCGGACGCAAGGGGCACCAACGTTTAAAGCGCTGAACGAAATGACTTTTCAATTACCGGTCAGGCTAGTAGACGACGATGACCTGGGATGTCGACGTCTATAATATTATAGACGTCGAGCCTCTACTACATGACGTCTAAGTGCCTGTCATGTAGGTGAATAACATTAATTGCAGCCAGATAGACATCGAGCCCCCTGTACCCGACGTCTATATGGCAGAAAAAGACTGACTTCTCACCTACCTGTCAGGCCCATGGACATACGGTTAGGGAGAAACTGATGTCTACAATATTATAGACATCGGGCCCCCTCGAAATCGACGTCTTTATGGCCAACTTATTTACGAAAATGCCACTATTCATTAATATACGTCGAGCCACCCCTTAACCGACGTCTAAGGGGTGACGTTAAAAGCCAATTCTGCACTAGTGAAAACATTGTTCTCCGTTTCTCCCACATCTCTTTAGATTTTCTCACGCAGGAGGTACCTAGACGATCACGGCGTCAAGGACTACAAATCGAGCGGGTAAGTGGTTAACCCCTTTCTTGAGTGTCTAGGGTTCTTGATCATGCAAAGTGATTCTGTTTGCATGGATCAAGAGCTCATTTCCTTCAATTTCTAGCTCAATTTAAGTTCTAAGGTTGGTTTTCCATCACCAATCGGTGATTGGTAGGGTTTTCTAGAGTTGCCTTGCAATGCAAGCATCTGTCGGGGTTTCTGTGAATTATGCATAATTTGATTGAGGTAAGGGAATCTAGAATTTCATTAATTATCAATCACTTGTTTATGTTTGGTAGTTTATGATTTCTGAATTGATTGAGCTAAATTCATAATGTTTAAGTATATGGAAAACGTTTAATTTGGTTGTTTAAGGTGAAATTGATGAAATGTGATTATGAACTGAATTGTATGATGTGTAATATGTGATTGGTCATATGAGATGTGAGGAATCTATTATGAGAGTGATTAGTTAGGAATTTAAGTGATTTATACTTGTTTTAAGTCATTTTTTGAGGAAGTGAAGTAGTGAAAATAAGAATTAGAGGTTAAATGCTCAATTGGTCTATGAGAGCAAATTTGGTAAGTCACTCAATTGGTCTGTTGGAGCAGCTTTGGTAAGTCAAATGTGACTTGTTTGAGTCCTTAAGTCAGTCAAAAATGTGTCAAAAGTGGTAGATTGGGTTTTGGGTCTATAAATTGATGTTTTTGAGGTTTTGAAGTAGAAATTGGTTCATAAACACTTTAGATTGATGGTAGGAAGGTTTAGAAACATTTGGTCAAGTCCAATTAGGTATATAACACCATTTCGGAGAGTTAGAAGTTGGGAAAAATAGTTAGAATTGATAAATGTGGGTTGAGTTGCAAAATTCTGCAGAATTCGTGCTGCAGAATTATGCAGACTCGCTGAGCGAATAGATTCGCACAACGAGTAGTCATGGCGAGTTTCTCTCTGTCTAAGCATTCACACAACGAGAAGGTGGGTTGTGCGAATGGTTGTGGGGTTTGGCTCCCTGTCTGATGATTCACACAACGAGATAATGCGTTGAGCGCCTGGTTGTGGTCTGGGATCACTGCCAAATTTATTTGAATAATGAATGGGTGTGCACAACGAGTGTTTGGGGGATCTGAACCACTATCTGGACTTTTGCATAACGAATTTGGGGGGCTATGCGAGGGGTTTAGGTCTGGTACCACTAGGAGTTTATTCGCACAGCGAGATGGGTCGTTGTGCGAGAAACCCCTAGATTCACTCAGAGAGAGTATGCGCTGAGCGAATGGTTCAGATTTTAGTTTACTCTTTAATTCATTGTTCTAGTTGATTTAAATGAAGCTTTGGTATCCATTATGAAACATGTATGAATGTGTATTATGGTAGATGTTTGACCATGTCATGAGTTATGTTTCAAAATGAATGTATGGTTTCAAAGTGGTGAAAGTAAAGTTCCAAAGTAGAATCTCTTGGTGAGATTCAAGTGTATTTTAGAATGAATGCAGAAGCTCATTCTTGGAAGTTATCCTGAAACTCCAATGGTCTTTCATTCTCACATAGAGAGGATTGATCCATGTCGTGAGGAGTAGCAGGAGGTCTTAGTCTTAGAGGCTTCCAGTATGCTCCAAGGCGTGGTACAAACTAACCTCGTGAGTTTGGTAGGGTGAAACTCATTGGCAATGGCTTTGCAAAGTAGTAGAAGCCACCACGAGTGCATGACCCGTCTAGCTCGACAATCATTCTAAATTCAGACAGTCACAGTCAGTGTTGTGCATACATAAAATGTTTTAGAGTTTAATTTAATGGTATGATTGTATGTTATGTGCCTGATAAGTATGTTGGTTGGTCTTTTATTTAAACTAGCTTACCTTGTTGTTTGTTACTTGTGTTTTGTATGTGTTAATGTTCTTTTCTTTGCAATGATCATCATGTAGTGTGAGCAGAGGGAGACGAGGTATCTATGGAACAGGTGTTGGATGGCGGTGATGCAACAGCTTAGTCTAGTTAGTATAGTATTGTGTATAGTTTTGGAATACCATATGTATATATAAAGTTTTAAATTTTATGGTTATTTTGGATAACTGTAAACTATAAACTTTATATTATAGTTGAATAAATGTTCTATCTTATTATTTATGTGACAACTATAATATGGTTTATAGTTATATTTTTTAGATGTTAGAGAATTAAAATCAATTAAATATCTGATTAATCTAAATAATAATAAAATTTAATTAAATTAAACAATAATTAGACTAATTTTAATTAAAAATTTATAAAAAAAAATTACGAATACAAGTCAAAATTATTATTATTAAAACTTTTATTATGTATTTATGATAACAGTTTTACCAATGAAACTTAAACTTAAGTTGTTCTTAACTCCAAACTTAAACTTAAGTTGTTCTTAAAGCCAAAGTATTTTTAACATATATCCTATCTAGTTAGAACAAAATTTATCTGAATAAGAAAAAAATAGCATTAAAACACGTAAAACATTTCATCAAAAGTGTCAAATGTTTTATTTTTATATAATATCTCCTCACACGTGTAAGATCAACTGACACACACTTGTACTTAATGATGATGATGATGTGGTATTATTCAACTGCAGAACTATGGTTACTTAAATTTTTTAAAGTAGGTGAGTGAATGACAACGGAAAGTGCGTATGATATGGATTGTGGACTGAAACCTGCGTCTTCTATCTAAAGTCCACCGCACATAAATAGCCTGTCTTTATCGTCAAAAAATACAACAACGTAAATGCAAAAAAGGAAGGTAGACGGAGATAACACAAACTAACTTTTCAAAGTTACTTTTGTTTTTTCGTATTTATTTTAAAAAATAATTTCTGTTTTATACACAATATTAGCTCGTGTTCTTAGAACACCACTTCAATCTCATTTTAAAAGAATTAAAAATAAGTTAGCTATTATCACATCGATATTCTTTGTTTCATTTTTAAAATGGGTGAATTAAAAAATAGATTCCATTATTAGAAGTGCTTGACAGCTACTGGAAACTGACAGGATGTATTCTGAATGGTATTGTACAATAATATGGCTGTTCCTTAACTTATACATTCTATTGTTGTAAGACATACGGCATATAGAAAGATTGAAAATTAAGATTCTTATAAGGAGACTTTCTTCAAATATCTAATCTTCAATTTAATGTTTCTTCTATAAAACAAGGCGACGTTATTGTAACTAATTTCTTTACTAAACGACATGACTTTTGAATGAATTTGAGAATTTCATACCTAATATTCCAATGTGTATCTGCAGCACAGAGTGTTCTTGCACAAGTTTAACTATTATTTCTGATTGAAAAATAAAAGATCAAGTCATGTCATTTTTACATGCATAAGTTGTCAATATAGTAATCTGAGATCTCACGTTCTTCTTTTATGGATACTTTACCATCTATTGTCAATATTTTTTGTTGGCGTAGAAGGATGACAATATTTTGCAACAAATTTTTGACTAATGTATACTAATGTAGTCAATTCTTCATCCTACATGCAACCACTTTTGACATATTGATCATACAAAATATTTGTTGTTGTAAAATGGATCTTTTTATCAGCAAGTCACAAAATTAAAATGTCCTAGTTTCAAAGATTTAAGTTCCTTTTATGAAATAATGCAGCAGGAACAGAAAGTATATAGGTGAAGGTAAGGCGAATGAGTACTACCAACGGCTCCGAACGGTATTCTCTCGGTATATGTTTCTACAAAATATGAAAGAAGTAAAAGTAAAATCAATATACTGAATTGTTGTGCAATGCTTGCGGTTGCAAATATGCCAAAAGATGCTTCATATTTGAATTGATTACCACAAGTATAAAATTTATAAACAGAAAACATGAACTAGCAGCAAGGAACACTGCCCCAGATACCCATGTTGCATACATACAACACGTTTTCTATGAAACGATTTAAAAGGTTGATAGCTGTTCAAGAAAACCTGGCCTTTGTACAGAGACATTATCAAGTCCCCAGGCTATGGTTACAATGTGTTAATACTCTTGGTCCAACTGATGTAAGCTTTTAGTATAGTATACACATCCAATCAATTATTCGTCGGACAATTCTATCATACCCGAAGGTCTAAATACTATAGAGATAAATTGGTCGAAGTAAATTAATTCTATAAATTGAGGTAAATTAAATCATTATTAGTAATGTTTGTATACTTTAATTAGGCCAATTTTAATCAAAAGTTTATCACCAAGTCTATAAATAGTAGTTCGAGGTAAAGAAGTAGGTTATGCATTAATTACATATTTATTGTCCTTACAATCTGAACCAAATTGACTTTGACATTAGAAAACCTTTGACAAGTATCGACTCGTGTTTGACAAACATGACTTGGGTTTGTGAGGGATCGGTTGAAGACCGACCAATTAGACATGAAGACTTGAGCCCATACCCAAAAATATTTTAACGTACACTGTGGAGCTGAGAACAACTTGTTAATCCCATGGTGACTACAAAGAAGATGACGAGTAACATAGTTGTGAAAGAAGCA
Organism: Vigna reflexopilosa; assembly: GCA_027742785.1. Classification (NCBI taxonomy): domain Eukaryota; kingdom Viridiplantae; phylum Streptophyta; class Magnoliopsida; order Fabales; family Fabaceae; genus Vigna; species Vigna reflexopilosa. Next base: position 12,361,546 of record CM050918.1, read on the forward strand.
AAAAATTAGTCTAATGCAATATAGATGATGAGAAACCTACAAAGACAAATGGAAAAAATGCAAAGGAAGTATGAATAAGAGTTGAGGACCCTTTGCACCGAAAACGCAACTATGTGTCAGGAGCAAAGTGCTAGGAATCTTGTGCCTCCAACACCAACTCAGCTCATGCACACCAAGCAACATGAAAAGCCTTGTCGAACAGTCCATGAGGGCAACTCAAGGGCTAGCTAGGACCATCCGTCTTTGGAAACTGCGAATACGGTCAAGATGCTTATACTTTCAGGCCAGAAATAATGGAGACGCCTTTGCCAGACAAGTGGACGTACGATGCTCATTTTTTATAAGTACAAAGATTCTACCGATCATGATGAACATCTTAGAATGTTTAGGAATCAAATGATCCTCTCTAGTGACCCCATATGGTGTAGATCCTTCTCTATCTCCCTAAAAGGGGAAGCTTTGACCTGGTTCTCCTCATTGCCGCCAAACTCCACAGATAGCTTTGCCACCATCCGCTCTAAGTTTGGGGCGCAGTTTATTACTAGGAGACGACATCATCTTACATCCATTTCCTTGGTGAATGTTAGGCAGAAAAAGGGTGACTCTCTCTAAGCATTCACAAAGAGGTTTGAAAGGTGATAAGATAAATCCAAAATCTTAGCCACGAGGTGGTTATGCATCACATGATGACAGCCTTACAACCATGATCATTCACAAATAATTTGTGTGTGAAACCTGTAGAGAACATGGATGAGTTGAGGAAAAGAGATGCCTAATTCATGTAAGTGGAAGAAATGTGAGATTCCATAAAGCAAATGTGAGCAAAAGCCTAGTCAAGTGACAAGAAAGATGATAAAAAACTGCACGGTAAAGGGAATGATACCCAATTCAAGAAGTTAGTCAAAGGGCTATGGTTTCACTAGTATACTTCTCTTAACGTACCCCAAGTAAAGATCCTTAAAGAAGCTCTTAACGTTAAGTTGATACCTACTCCCACGAGGAAGCCCACTCTTCCAAATGTTAACAAGAATAAGCATTGCCTGTATCATAGGAACCTTGGGCATACAATAGAAGAATATATTGCCTTACATGGCAAGATTGAAGAGTTGATTTAGGCAGGGCATTTGAAGAAGTTTGTTAAACCCTAATGGGTAGATAGCAGTCCCTCTCGCAGGTAAAGCCCTAAGCGAAGCTCTTGACGTGAGTCAAGAATAGACCGTCACAAAGAATCATCCCACGTAGAAGTCAAAGTAGAAGTAAAGACCACCCGCTTATGGGGCATATCCAAGCGTTGAAAACCATGAATTTGGTGGAGAAGAGAGCGAGAACCATGCCTTCAACCACCTTTACCGACGAAGATATTAAGGATGATATAGGATTGAACACAATACTTTAAAGGCCTACACGCACACCCAGTTGTTCGGATGCAGTTGGGTCGGCGTAACATATAGCTCCTGCAACACACCTATTTGAAGCTCGCTAAATGGAACCCTAACGAGCAAGTAGTTGAACAAGCAGGAGTACATGTAGAAGAAGTCTACTAGGCAACCTTCCCTCCCATGATAAATCTTCTCGTTCCCTTTACATACTCGTAAGTTGATTAAGTTGTCGCCCATGTCATCACTAATGACGTACGACCACTCGGCTCATTCACATAAATCCTTAACTTGGTGGAAGCGAGTCACGTGCTCACTTTGAAGGACACCCAATCATAGCTTGGAACAACTAGGAGATTTAGCTAATCCCCCTCGTTTGCAATATCAACCTCATTTGTTGCGGTTAAATCCTCCTCATCAACATTAGAAGGGTTACTCTTATTCTCCTCTATATTTACATCAATTGTTGCACTGCTGACTGACTCTAGATTCCCTTACTCAAGTGATCCCTGGACATCGTGTGAAGACTCCAAAAATGATACTAATGATGACGACGCATCATCTGCATACCCCATGCCATCTCTGCCATAAGACTTTTCAGACGAAGAAGGAAAAACGGTAGACATTATTACCTTGAGTGAGAAAACAATCGGTTGAGCTAGATGTAAATTAAGGAAAAGGTGAAAATGACACGCCAGGCTCACTCTTATTTGTAGAAGTGTGCATCTCAATCATCCTCAATCCTCCACCATAAGATTTACTCACATCTAACGATCCAAAAAGTTTCAACATTTCAAATTCTTACAAGCGAGAAGATCAAGGCGTCACATCTCTTCCCCCAACAACCATAATTTAGAATAAAGGACTAGTAAGGGTAGGTAGCATAATATCAGTCAAAGTCCACCCCTTCACAAAATATTTAATGCTCGGGCTTGGGGGTTTATGTATCGTATACCCATCCAATCATTTATTAGCCAGACAATCAACCTTATCAAATCAGACTGTTTAAACATTGCGAAGATTGATTGGTTAAACTAAAGTAGTTTAATTCCTAAACCATCCACTTTAGCCATGTTTGGACTGTAATTAGGTCAATCTTAATCAAAAGTTTATCACCAAGTCTATAAACAGTGATTCGAGGTAAAATGGTAGGTTACACATTAATTACACATTTATTGTCCTTACAATATGAACTAAACTAACTTTGACATTGGAAGACTTTTGACAGATATCCATCCACCAATATTGAATGAAAAGGACTTAGATTTGTGAGTAATCAATTGAAAACCGACCAATTGAACTAAATCCCATATTTGAAACACTTTCCAACCCAACTTTTTTATCTTATAAGCTCATACCCAAATAAATTTAAGGATTAAAAATGAAAAATAATGTACCTATTCCATACAAGCATTTCTAAAATATCCAGGTTTATGTTTAGATCCTCTAAAATAAACAAAATAATTTATTTATTGAAAATTAACTTGTATATATAATAAATTAATAAAGTGAAGCTAGAAGATCCTAAAGATGTAGTTAAGGGCGGAAATTAAATCATACATTGTTGAGGCTGAAGTAGAAAAACTATAAGCTATGCCAAAATACTTGAGCAATTGATTACTGCAACTGCTAAAAGCAAGACACAAGAAAAATGCATAACAGGGGGCATCCATGGGAGCCCGGGTGGCCCGACCAAAACTTTTTGAATTCTATATTATAATGAAAATTTATAAGAATTAAGTTAGGTGGATTTTTATTTCATTTATAAAGCATGTCAATTAAGATATTTATTTTATTTTCTCTCTCTTTATCTTTTGAATTACTTATAGTTGGTGTTCTCTCTCATTACGTCATATGTTCTCTTTTTATATTTTAGAAAAAACTTTAAATGAAATTTATTATTATATTTTTTTTACGTGATTTCTCATCATTGCAGTTTTTTTTATTTCTTCTATTATAGTTTTTCTCTTGAGAGTCATGTACCAATATTTTTATTTTCTTTTCTGTTTAGTTTATTATATACGTTAAGATATCCTTTAGTTTTATCAACATTTATTTCTTTTTAGAATAATTTAGTTCAAAACATATCCTGAGATCTTATATGTCGTATGTCGAAGGTCAAGTGTTACTTGTTGAATGTTAAGTGCTACCTGCTAAAAGTCATGTGTCACATATCGAAGGCCGAGTATCTGTTGAAGGTTAAAGCGCTGCCTACTAAAAGCTGTGTCACATACCGAAAGTTGAGTATTACCTCTCGAAGGTTACATGTTGCCCATTGAGTGTATGTGTCGCTTGCTAAGGACTATGTGTTGTCAACCAAGATTAAGTGTTGTCTTCTGATAGTTATGTGTTGCCTATTGAGGATTGTGTGTCTCATATCAGTACCATGTGCTGCCTACCGAAGCTAATGGTGATCTACGTAGCCACAAGTCGTCCTTGAAAGAATAGTGTCTAACTACTTCTATCCAACCACAAGTTGACCTGTATGACTGCTTCTACCTGATAATAAGTCGGCCTTGTAAGAACAATGTTTGATTACTTCTACCCGATCAAAAGTCGCCATGTCTGACTATTTCTATCTGGCAACAAATCAACCTTGTAAGAACAATGTTTGACTACTTTTACCCGGCCACAAGGGGCCTGTTTGACTGCTTTTATCTGACCACAAGTCAGCTTGCCTAACCACCACTACCCGACCATAAGTCGATCTGTCCGACTACATTTCGAACTAACAAAGCTAATAATGTATTACTTTGTAACTTAGCAGCATATTCAAACAACTGGCTCATGAGGTAAATGGTCCACTAGGCCACCCAAATCCATATAGGTGAGTCCACGAACGTCATATTATAAATAGTATCATCAAGGTAATAATTTAGGTTCATTATTACAAATTAACTGTTATTTGACGCACTTAAATAACCTGGACATAAGAGTGTTTTATGCAAGCACACTCCCACTCTTTGAAGAGATGTGGACTTAGAATATCTTGATTTGAAGAATAAGGAGTCTTTGCTTGAAGGAGTTTGAAAGAGTCTTCAAAAGATGTACTCGACTCTGGAAAAAAAATTAGTATTTTTTTTTTCTATTTGTTGAAATTGTTTTAGGATTATCTTTTGTCCAATTTTGTTTTGTTTTGGTACTTTTTTATTTATAAGGTTTCAATATATTTTTGCATATATTTTGTCGAAGAATTGAAATTTTTTGTTTGGATTGCAAAACTATTAGGGTTTAATCTTTAGTGATAATGAAAATGAAATTTCTTATAAAAAAACACTATATTGGAATTGAAGAACACTAATAAAAAAGTTAAATGAAATTGATTACAATAATTTAATAAATGATTTTATATAAAAGAAAAAACTTGGAAAATAAGTTGTAAATAAAAGATATCATTCTTAATTGTGTTTTATACCTCCAAAATCCTTAGATCATTCGAGATGATAGTGATAAATATATGAATTATATATATATATATATATATATATATATATATAATTTTTACCCTCCAAAATTGATGGTCAGATCCGTCACATAACTGGGCAAGCTTGTTATAGGAGAGAGAAGGAAGTGTTCTTTTCCTGCACAAAGCAAGCATTATAAAAGAAGAAAAGAACAAAAAAGATAAGAAACTATTTTGAATTGTTTACCAGCAAAAGATGAAGGCGAAGAGAAAGAGACTGCTGACGATCACATCCATTAACTGTGACCACGTGTGGTGTGTATGAATTTAGCTATGTAATGTTTTCAGAGAAAGAATAATTTTTTATTGAGTTAAATATGTTTTTAATTCCTATATTTTTGGGTGATGTTGATTTTAGTCCATTTTTAAACTAAAGTATAATTTAGTCTTTTAACTTTAGAAAACTCTAGTTTTAGTTATTTTTACCAAATTTGGATTGTTTATCCTGTTTGACACCTTAATTTGAAAATGGACTAAAACTAAAATCGCCCAAAAGTATAGAAATTAAAAACATATTTAACCCTTTTTTATTCAATGTTTATGAACTGACTGTTGATAGAAATACACAACAAAACTTGCATACTAATTTAACAATTAACGCCCTAATTTAACTAAAATATTATACCAATTTAATCAAATTGTTGAAGTATTGAAAAAAAAAAAATAGATGCAGTGTATTTGTATCATGTTCATCCACTCTTTTAGAATTACACCAACGTTAGCAATCCCCCTTAACCAAAAATTTGAATTATTGTTAACTAATGAAGTTTGGTCTTCATACAAATATGCTGATAATTGATTTTCCATGTTATTTAGTCATGATTATAGGAATTTCGCAAGGCCTAATATATAGTTATTTAATGTTTGAATGTATTACAATTCACATTTTTATTCACACATAAATTTAATTCACAATTGTACTAATTTAACCAAAATATTACACTAATTAATTTAACCAATGTGTTTGTGATCTAAAAAGTAAACCTTGATAACATTTTGATCCTTATATTTGTAGTATTGATTTAATATTTTCTCTTTATTTATTTTTACTCTCATTGTAATTCGTATACTCTTTCAAAAGATTGTCAAATCGAAAAAAAGGTTAAATTTTAAAAAAGAATGAGATAATAGATAAAATAATAAAATAATTAATTTAATTTAAAAACTTATTATATAAAAAGTAAAATAGGAAATAAAATGTGTACACAAGAAAAAGAATAATCCTTTTCATATAATAGTATAAATATATAGTATAAAATTGTATAGATAAATAATTTGTGTAATTTTTTTATGATATAAATATTTTTTATTATAAATAATTATTTAAATTCAAAAAATAATTATTAAAAGAATAAAAAAAGAAATTTTAGTATGAATAATTATTTAAATTTAAAAAGATGGTTATTAAAGGGTAAAATTAAAAAAAAATGAATCCTCTTTTATATAATAATATAGATAAGGATTAAAATTGCTATTAAGTAAAATAAATAAATAAATACTACTAGAGATATAAAATCAGTGTAGACCACATGAACGTATATGTTTATAACATTTTGTAACCTTAGTTTCTGATTATTATTTTTCAATCTCACATTTTACATATACATATATCTAAATATAAAATAATTAAATTTATTTAGCATTTCCCTTTTAATATTTACAAGGAAAATAATGTTATTGATTTCTTTTAATAAAGAAATGAAAATATTTTTTAATTTTAAAAAATTATTAGTCTTCTTTATAATTTATTATTTTTATTTAAAACGTATAAATTGCTGTATTTGACATCAAATCATTTATAGATCTTGTTATATTAATTTGATTTTAATTTATTTGAATATTATCATCCTTTATTAATGCATAAGTTTCTCAATTTTTAAACATTTTTTTCTACTATGATCATTTATTAAGATTTTTTTTTCTCCGATCATTATTATTTTTACATTGACTTTATATTGTTTATCTTTTTCTTTGCTTTTTATTATTTGTGTAGGTTTAAGTGCACAAATTTAAATATCCGTATAACACGGAAATTTTAACTAAACATTACATTGTCAAAGTAATTACTCTTTACAACAACAAAATATTCCAAAAATTTTGTGTATCATAGTTAATCCATCCATGAACTCTTTTTTAACAAAAAAACATTAAATTTTTAAAATATATTATTAGGTATTAGTATTTGTTAGTCATCAATTTCCAGTTTGGATAAACATATCTCAATCTTTAGTTTAGGTCGATTCATCTTGATTTTCGGTCCAAATCAACCAATCTGAAACTACAACTCGAGTTGGTTGGAGTCGATCTTTGGTCAAAGTCATGCTCACCAGTCTCAACCTTTCGCCCAAGTCACACTAGTCTTGACTTTCAGCTCAAGTCAATCGTCTCAATCTTTGACCTCACACGACCTATCTCAATAATCAACTCGATTCAGTCCATCAATTTCTCCTCTTTTTCTCTGGTTTCACGTTTTTCAATGCATGTGGGGTTTCATTCTATCGCATGTATGGCCTGAGTCTTCTTTTAGGTTTTTTGTTGATCAATGGTTCTAATAGAGTACCCTGATCATGATTTTGTGGTCTATAGGTGTAGATTGAACTCTTTGAGCTGTGAAAGTGGTATAAGAACTTCTAGAACAGTTTGGTCTTCTAAAAATGTAAGGGAAGCTAGTTTTACTTGATTTGTTTGATAGACGAGTTTTAATTAATGTTTGTATGGTGAATTATTAATTTAATTGTGAAATTGTATTGGATTGAGAAATATAGTATGTTGAGTTGTTTGTATATGTTGTGTATTGATGTGAAAACTGATGAATGATGAGGTGAAATGTGATTTATGATAAAAATAGTATTCGTGTGTGATTAATGATGTGCCTTGAGATTATATGAAAATATGAATGTTATGCAAGTGTATGTATGCTGAAATGAAAATGGTTGGATTGTAAAACTGTGTCGATGGTGTTATAGGTAAAAAGGGGAGGTTAATATATCACTTGGTGGTCTGAATTGGGGGTTTTGATAGGTGAGTTTTTGAGTAAAAGGTTGGTTGGGTTAAACAAAAGTTTGGGGATTGTTTTGAAGTCATTTAGGACTTGTGAGAGTTGTCAAACTAGTAAAAATTTGGTGTGCAATGCAGTAGAGAGTTGGTAAAGTTGTGTTGTATGAATTTGGGTACAATTAAGGGGGTTGGAGTTGTGAATCTCTAAAAGAGTAGGTATGTGTTGAATTGAATGGTGTAGGGTTTGTTGTTGAGTCATTTGAGACTTGGTTATGCAGTTGGGGGACTGATATGGGAGGTTAGTATTTGCTCTGCACAATTCCACAGCTCATGGAAAAATCCACAATGTGCTTGTGAACATCTCTGTTTTCATATTCGCATTTTCTAAAGAAATCCACAGGTTGTGGAAAAAGCCACAACTTAGTTGTTGAACTTGCTGGTTTTTAAATTTGTTTCTCTCGAGATAAATCCACAGGTTGTGAAAATGTTCACAGCTAGGTTGTGGAACTCTCTGATTTCAACTCTGCATTTTTGACATCAATTCTTCCAAAGTTGTGATTTTAAAGTGTCTTTTTAGTTTCTTTGTTTATGAGTTATATTAACATGTTTTCTTGCTGTTGTTGGAGTCTGAGTACTTTTATATATGTGAAATGTGATATGAGAATGAGAAAAGTGTATTATGAGAAGAATCTCAAGGAGAGATTCTATTTTCTAGCAAGTTGTAAAAGAATGCTTGATAAAGAGACTGAGTACACGGGTATCCTGATATTCTACCAACCATTTAACTCATGTAGAGTTGGATGAGTTGCGAAGAGAATGGCAGGAGGTTTTCATCCAAGCCTTTTGGATTTTAGGAATAGAAGATTTACCTCATGGTGAGTAGGTCGATTTACCCTTTTTTATAACTCTGCAGAGTATAAATACTACCATGAGTGTATGCCTCCAGTAGTCTATATCAGCATCATATCCAGATAAGTGATTTAGTGGTTGTATGAATTTATTGTTCTTGAATGTTGTAAATTGTTAAACCAAATTATTATATCATGCTTTATTTGTACACTAGCTTACACTTGCTTTTGTGTTGTCTGTCTCTGTGTATGTTTCTCTGTTGCGATGATCACCTAAATGGTGTGAACTTAGGAAAACGTTCTTTTCAGCTACTCCAGCGATGAGGGTGTTACATATGAGAAGTAAAACGGTTCTATAGGTATAGATCTCTTCCTTGTGGAAGCTTTAGATTTTAAATAATTGTTCTATTATCATCTATGTAAATGATTCATTTTAATACTATTTTACTATGGGATGTCACACTTCCTAGTTTAGTAGAATTTCTCAAAATTTAAAAGACCCAAATTAATGTAACATCTACATGCATGTGACTTCGAACATCGGGAGTAAACTCACAGTATTTCACTTTTTAATATAAATTTTTAAATATAAATAATTAAAATAATAATTTATTTTTTTTAATGTTTTTATACAATATTAGTTTTGAAAATAAATATTATTTATAGATAAACATCTTTTTATATTTATTTGTGTATCATTATTTTTATATAATTATTATTATTTATTTGGATTGTTTTTAATGTTGTAATTGTATTTAGGAATGTAGTGGTTATTTGGAGACCGTCTATGAAAACAAGCTTGCACATGTTATTCAAGGCTTAAATGGATTAATGATTTATCTGTGATGGATGAAACTGAAGTTGAAAATTTAATTCCATAGAAATGAAAATCAAGGTTTTGTTTTGCTTATGAGAAGGAGAGGGTAGCAGTGTAATTTTCGCAAGGGAAGCACCACTTGTGAGGAAAAAGTCAAGAATGTCCATTTCTTATTATTGCAATAAAGAGGAATCTGCCCTTACTTCTAGACCACAAAATTCTGTGAATTTTTTATTTCCTTTTGACACCCTTCTTTACTATGTAATGAATGCCACCATTGATAATTTTACCCCGGAATTAGCTTGTTTAAAAAATTGATTAAATTCTAAGCATGGTCACCAGTAGTACTAAATTATATTACTGTCTTTTCAGTCTCTTTCTAATACTATGATGCATCTATGAAAATTTTTTAAATTCTTTTATATGTTCTTTTAAAATTAAGAAATGCATATCCAGATACTGCTAATTATTATTATTTATCAATGTTAGAAGGAGCAAAACAATGTTTTTTTATAGGATGAGCACGTGGAACTTTGTCTCTTCAATGTGTTATGTTTCGTTTTAAAATAAATATTTTGTCTGTTTTCCTTACTTTTTAATAAGATAACAAATACTACTGTAATATTTTTTTTGGAAAACAGTTTAGTACAAGTCATGCATAATTGACCATTTCAGAAAAAAAAATCTATGATTACCTAACTTACAAATCTTATTTGTTTTTTTATTTGAATTAATATTTTTTAAAATTGATAATCATTTTATAAATTTACGTAATAATAAAGATGCCTAATAGTATTGTGTTTAGGTTAGTCCAAGTCAACATCGATTTGATTTAGAATTTAAACAATAGTCTATGACAGTTTCCGTTAGATAGTAAAATTAAAATCATTGAATGAAAATATAACATTACATTTAATAATATATAGTTAATAAAAAAATATCACATATTTAATATTTAAAAATAGATAATTTAAAATATTTAATATTATTATAGTTATTCAAAGTATAATTGTAATATCAAAAATATATATAATATTCTTAAATAATTAAGAGATATTATACTCAATAAAAGAGAAAGACAGTATTTTTCAAAAAGACTATACATAATTAGATCAACTTATAACTAAATTGTTGCATCACATTTATCCTCTAATAGATCAATTGTTATTCCATCATCTGTTCACACTATTTATAGTTATCATTATGAACGAAAGAAACACATAGACAAAACAACAAATAAGAAAGGGTAAGTTAATGTGCAAAAAGAATATTCATAAAAGAAGTATAGAGGTGTTATCACATATAACTCATTCATAACAACAATCATATCACATTGAAATACTTATACTAGACTAAATGATATCCATATACATGTATTGATATCAGACTCTGTCAAGTTATACAATTGTATTGATCTTTATTGCTCCACAGAACCATTGTCAATAAGTTTCACTCTACCACACATGGTTAGTTCGTTAACATCTTTGATTAAGGTATAATCCTTAGCCTATGATTTCCTACTCTTCTCACCACATGCATCATCCTTCTCTACTTGAGATTAAATGATTATTAGAGCGACAAAAAAGTTCTCCCAAAAGTCACCCAACAAGACTTGTCTCGCTCAACCACTATCGAGTTAGTGAACTCTTTGACTTTATCTTCGCCCAATGAGTATATTCTCAACCAATGACCACCAAGTCAATAACTCCTTCACTTTAATTTCGTCCAACGAGTATATTCTCATCCAACAACAACTAAGTCAATAGCTCTCTGACTTTGGTTTCGCTTTGAGTTTGCATAACTCTATAGAACATAATTTTGTATAATTATTTCATTCCAACCCTATCAAATAGTTCAATAGTTATTACAAATGCCTAACACATACCAAATTTCAAATTACACTACCTTCACTAATTCAAACAATATCATATACAATATTAATCAAACAACATTCTCAATTTTACCATACAATTAAAGTAAGCCAAAGTAAAACCCTAATTTCAATTCCACACATCATACTCAATCACACAACCCAATCATACAGGACAAACACCGAGCATACAATTAGAAATTTCAAGGATCCAATCACATGAAAAGTATGCAATTAGTTTCCATTACCTAAAAGATAGATGAAATAGCTATAAGGAATCCTAAACACATTCAAGCTCACAAGATGTCTTATTTATACTTAGGAACAACACAAAAATGATCAAGACACACATTTAGAGTCACTAATCAACAAAGACTCGTATAGAAGACTCAAACACTACATATGAACCAAAATTATTCACATGCATATAAAGAACATACATGCCAAGAAAAAAGATAGAAAATCAATCTACTCCATTAGAGAAACTAATAGGATAAAAATGAAGAGCTCGTTGCAAGATCACTCGAACTGTTCTCAATTTTTAAAAGAAAATTGAAAAAACCAATAAAAAAATGAAAAAAGTTTTTAAAAAGAATATATGTTTTTAAATAATTGAACTAGTTCTATGTTTTTTTTAACTTTTAATATTAAAATAATTGAATTCTATTATTTTAAGCAAACTATCAATTTTAAAATATGATTTTATAACACTTACACAAAATTTATATATTATTTTATAAAAATTAATTGTTACATTTTGTAAATTTATAATTATATATTTTTATTTTGCTATATAATTCTACAGTTATACTCTTAATGTTTTTGCCTTTGTTATAATTTCCTTATTTTTTAAAAATCTTTTTTTCCTTTCACTAATTTATTAATATATTCTGGTTCAAAATAATTCAAATACATGACAAGGTAAAAAAAAGTTGGAATTAATTCATATAACAATAATTAGTTTGAAACTAAATATTTTTATACAATTAAAATAAAATATATCATTTAAGTAAAATAATTATAAGTTTCTATGTGTATATATGTCACTAAAAAAATCGATTATTACTGACTGCAAAAGCAAAAATCCGTGGTAATTTGAGTTTACGAATTATTACCTATGACAAAAAATATTATCGGTAAATGGTAAATTGTAAATTATAAATTATGTGTCGTTACACGTGCTGTAACGAATGAAAGAGGAAAAAAATAATTGGTTTAAAATCATTTCAACTTTTATGTTAACATAATACTGTTTCACCAATCAATTATAAGTAAAAATTGAAAAGTTTATATAGATTCGAAATATAAATAAAATTTCATTTGTGAAAAATAAAAACTAATTTTATGATAAAATAATGTTTCTCATAATGGAACGAGACGACGCCTGTGTATTATTTTTGTGTCATCGAAAGTTCACTCTTCTCCTTTCTTAGATTTTAAGTAATATTCAACTATAAATAAAATAAATTTATTTCAAAATTAAACCTCTATTTATATAGTTTATAAGAATTTAACCAATTAATTTAATTCACATATAAATCTTAATCACTAATTATTATTATATTAATTATGTTTTAATTTTGTTTTATTGTGACTGATAGATTGCAAAACTCTTTTTTACACGTTAATCTCTCGGTCCTTTCGAATCCGTGTGCAATCATACCTAATCGATCGATCTATAATAAGAAATAATGATAATGAGATAAATGATGCTCCTTTTAATATATAATTATTTAATTTATTTTCTATATCTATTCTATTATCTCCCAATTATATATATATATATATATATATATATATATATATATATATATAACTTGGATGTTTTTGAAAGAGAGTTTTGGATGTACATGAATTAGTATCCATAAAAGAATGTGTGATGAGAAAAACACTGCAGTGGTCGAAAGATGACAGCGCCAAGTGTTGCGGAGGACAAGTACCGTCCCTTACTGCGCCAAGATATCGAGGAGAACACCAAATGGAGATACGGTCCTCCAAGTTATGAAGTTGTCAACAAACTATTTGAAGAAGGCCGAACAAAGGTGATAATTATTAGGTATCTGTCAGTTTCATGTTAATTAATTTCTATGTTATAGCTCAATAAAAACTGTGGTTATGATTTTGATGACAGGTATGGGCTCCAGGCTCACTGGAAGAGCAGGTGCAGACTATAGTGAAGCAGTGGGAAATGGAAATGTTCCATAAGCTTGATTTCCAGGAGAACCGATCGGTGGATCCAGAGAAATACATCTTCAGCCTAAACGGTACCGTTTTATCTTCAGAATGAGACTCAATTCTTGTTCTTTGTTTCATGCTTTGAACTTGTTTCACAGGAAGAAAGGGCATAAGTTTGGAAGAGAAAAGGAAGCTTGGTGGAGGGTATATCCCTCTTCTGCAAACCTCTCTGCCTGAGAAACTAAGGCCCTACAATCCGTATGCAGAAACAGCAGATTCATCCCACAAGGCCTTTACCACTGCATTTCCACGCGGTTTTGCTCTCGAGATTCTGCACGTTTATTCAGGACCACCAGAGATCGTGTACAAGTTCAGGCACTGGGGTTACATGGAGGGTCCCTTCAATGGCCGTGCTCCCACTGGCGACAAAATTGAACTCTATGGAATGGCCATTTTCACGGTAAGAATATATTAATTAATACTATATACATACTGTAATGATCAACCATATATAGAAAAATTGAAACAAACTGTTATGATATTTTCGATGAGACTGTGTTTCTGGTGATAGTTGGATGAGAATTCGAAAATAGTGAAGGTGGAGTTTTTTTATGATCCTGCGGAACTGCTGGGAGGTCTCTTGAAGGGTGCTGAGTTTGAGAACAGTGCTGAAGATGTTGTTGAGAGCTGTCCTGTACTCAGGAGCACTGGCTAGAGAAGAACATGTTCTAAAACTTTAACCTTCAATAAAATTATGATGCAAAAATCCTATCTGTTGCTTCTTTAATTCTAGTTTTTCATCCCTAATTCAAGTATTAAGGTTGTAATTTATTAGTTCAACTCCCTTCCTAAATCATCTTCAATGTCTAATATATATTTAAAGCCGTGTGTTAGCATTAAGAAGTTGTGATTAGTTATTATTAATAAAACTCAATAATTATCTGTATCTATCATTTTCTTATATATTTTTTCTTTCATATTTTCTCTTATCATGCACGTAACTATCAGCACTGCATTATTTTGCAGTCGTTATGCTTGACTTGTTTAATAAGCTAAAAAGTAAAGTGAACAAAGAAATAACTATATAATTTTGATCACAACAAAGAAAACATTTTTTTAATGAAATAAGATAACTACTACTGAATACTTTTCTTCCCATAAAAAAAAGTTGGCCATAACATTTGGATCCTTTTATTTTGAGTCAAGTTTACTATTGTTTCAATGATCTCAGTGTTGAAAGGTCTTAGCGATGATAACCACGATTATAACAGTGTCAGCAAGATCTTCTTGAAAAAAGATTTGGCTCGGTATAAGGGTAGAAAAGCGACCTAGTTCTGGACATGAAGTATTTCTATAAAAAAATTCTAATAGTGAATCTAAAAAGAGCTGCAAGCATCATAACATTGATGTCATCTTTCTCGGACAGATATATGTTGTAGAAAAAACATTAATCCATTTCCAATATTATCATTCTGTGGTCCTAAATATAACGTAAAAAAAATATGAAATTTTAAATTATAAGATTATTAAAATCAATATAAATGAACATAAACGGTTACTTTTGAAACTTACTTGCTCTTTTTTATGTTAAGACCGTGATTATACTTTTTAATAATAAATCTAGGACTGATCCTTTGTTTTTGCACATGAAAAAGTTAAGTATACTATCTTTTCTCTTTTTTAATATTCTCAGCAAATGTGAAAATTGTCTTTATATAATGTTTTATTTGGTGGTTGAAAAAAAAAGGAAAGTTAATTGTTTATTCTTAATATTTTTTATAATAATGTAATTCATCATTTTAGCATTTAATATAATTTAAAAGATTATACTTAAAATATTTTGTTAGATGTTGATATATATTCTTATGAGATTTTCAAAACATTAAAATTATCTTAAATCGTGTTCAAGATTTTCATGATTTTAAATAATTATTTTATAATCTCTGTTTTAGATTCGTTTGAATTTGATTTATTTTATAGCAGTGATTACATAAAAAAAATAAGGTCTGATTTGTAGTGTTCTACAGTTAATATATTTACAGATACTTTTTAATTATATGCGTAATTTGTATGTTTATTTTAAAATCTAGTTAAAGACAAGAATATTGATATATTAATTTGTATATTTTTTTATTTTAAAATAAATTGAGATAAATAAAAGTAAGAAATGTTTACTGTGAATTGTTATAAATTTATAAATTATAGATATAAAGATAAGCTGGGTTAATACATACATTATCTATTGTTTGTTATAAATTATAAATATGCTTCTGTGTGATGTCACCTAATATTGTTATTATGTATTATTTATTTCAAAACCTTTTTTTTAAGTTTTTCAACAACTTATAAACTGTAAATTTGACTTTTATGTACATCAACATCTTAATAACTAAGAAATGTAAATAAATATACATTAAAAAATTTAATTGTAATTACTTAATATTCAAGTCATGAAATGAGAATGTTATAATATAGTATCGATAGCAAAGCGAATATATAATGTTATTTTTAGTAAAATATAGGTATCGAGTTAGTTATGTAGGCTTTATTAATAATTTAAATCTTAAATAAGAATGTATTAAGGGATAAAATTAAGATAGAAGTTCTTAACCCTCATTTGTGAACCTATACGTTAAATATTACTTAAATTGAATTATTTTATGGGACTTAAATTGAATTATTTCATGGGATTTTATATGAAAAATATGAAGATTAAATGTACCATATATATAAAATTGTTGGAATAATAAATTTATTAGATTTCCATATAAATAATTTTAACCTCAGATAATATATGAATAGAATTTGAGCTATAAAATCAATAAATCTTTTAAGCAGATATTCCATATAATATATATAAAAGGATGTTAAATATTAGAACTCAATCATGCATTTCGAAAGTATCTGAGTTCTAGTATTTATATAAAAAAAGAAATGGTTAGTTTACGAAGTTGTAGATATGTGGAGGACTAATAGAGAATATTAAAGTTATATGACAATTTTCTATTTCGTACATTATTTAATAAATGCCAGATATTTTGATAATGTTAAATTTACTACATATTTTTTCAATATAATTCGTTTTGTCAATATGATAAATATAACACTACAGATGATGAAAATAATAGCAGTAGGGATAGGAATCACAATAAGGATTTGATAAAATGCATGATCTTTTGAGATGATTTGTGGGAGATGATTTTGGAAAGATTAATTGAATGAATTTGAATGTAATTTTTATGTTGTTTTTTCAGTAA
Organism: Vigna reflexopilosa; assembly: GCA_027742785.1. Lineage (NCBI taxonomy): Eukaryota > Viridiplantae > Streptophyta > Magnoliopsida > Fabales > Fabaceae > Vigna > Vigna reflexopilosa. Next base: position 12,378,349 of record CM050918.1, read on the forward strand.
ATTTGTGGGTAACTAAGAAAGAATTAGTATAGAATTTGATTGATATGATAGATTAAAAAAATTATTTAATTGATAGAAATTAAAAATTATCAAAATATTCATAATTATTAAAATAATATAAAATTATAATTTTTAATGTTATATTTAATTGTAAAAATTTATAAAGAGTAAAAAATTAAAATTAATTATTAAAATTAATTTTAAAAATGTGAAAAAATTATAATTTAGTAAAACAATTCAAATGTCCCGAAAATTATAATTTAGTAAAACAATTACATTTAAATTCCACTTTTTATATAGAATTAAAGGTAGGACTTGCTTGCTAATATGTATCTAACGTTACTGCAAAACAAAAAACAATAAATTGTATAATTATTTAGAAAACATTAAAAGTAACAGTGAGCATATTTATAACCTCAGACCAAATAAGTGGATCTTGATGGGCATGATGATCCAAATTTCCTTCTGGTTAACCTTCTATATCACCATATTGTGGAACAATATGATGGAACTCCATATGAGGTGGAATTGTCTGCAAGTTACAATGAGATTCTAACATTTAATTTTGCATGCCATACCCCTTGCAATACGTAAGAATTGCTTCTGGAACAGGACTCTACAATAACTGCTGTTATCAAGAGGTCCTACGCAAATTAAAAGGTAAGCCTGTAGTCTTTTTAAAATTATGCATTCACAAGAAAGCATGATCTTGTAAGTTGCATTTGTTTCATCTCTCGATAGTTGACCTTGCTTTAGAAGTTGTTCCAACTTATCACGGCCAAGTGAGTGCCCAGTAAAAATCATAGGAACATCTAAGGCGCCAGATAAAAGAGCAGCAGAGTCACCTGCATCTGCATAATGTCCATGGATGCCATCAGCGCATGGAGGAAAGCATGGATGAATGGTGTGCATCCTTCTGGAACCGAATAAATGTGAGGAGGAACCGAATACATGTGAAGTCAAGCAGATACATGTGAGGGAACCGAATAAAATCCAACGGGAATCGAATACAACCCTGAAACACATTTCTTCTCATAGCTGGAACTGAATACTTCAATATTGGAACCGAATACAGTCATAGTTCAATTTCTTCACTGAACTGGAATCGAATACCCAAACACGGGAACCGAATATAGCTGTTCAACTCCTTTTTCAACTCCTTCTTCAATCTTTCATCTTCATCTTCAACAGCTCTCCATCTTCGTCTTTAGCCTTCAACTTCCAATCACCATATACCAGCCTTCATTCCTGCTCATCATCTCCAACCAAACATGCCTCCATATTTGAAACTGTATGTATGCTTTATTTATTATTAAACATGGGTTGGAGTTGGAATTAATTCTACAAATTTTAGATTTGAATACAACAACAATATTGTACGTGGTATTTCTTCAAACCATCAAGGGCAAAGATGAGATTTCAAACCAAATCTTACCTTCTTAGAAGGTGATCGAAAATGTTGATATCTTACAAATTCACTTCAATCCATCTTCGCATATCAGTCAAATGAACACATTTTATCTTGTAAATCCGCGCTTTCCATTTATCGTGAACAGTTAATTCTCTTAAAGCTAACAACGCCTAAGAAAATTAAAGAACTTATGAAATAGTTTAAATAAATTAAATTTAACTCATTACTTTTTGAGCAAATTCAATCAAATTAATTGTTTAAACTATTTTAATTCTTTGAATTATTAATTACCGATAGATATTTTATTTTAGATATATTTCTAATTTTGTAATTTACATAAGTTTAGTTTTGGTTTAAACCCTTCTTTGGTTCTAATATTTGTATGAAAATCTTAGTTCGATCCTCATGTTTTCAACGGTCTCAATTGGGTTATATTTTTTGTAAAAATACACACATTTTATCTCAACCGTTAACTGGTCTCAGAGGGCATTAAATTAAGTCCACGTGGTGCAGAGAGAATGTGTTGATGTGTATTCATTTTTTACATGGATTGTTTTGATTAAATAAACAGTGGCGATGTGGCATTTGTAACAAAAGTTAATTCACTTTAGGGATATATCATATCAGAATTAGGGATTTGAAATTGGAATTGGGGATTTCATTTTCTTGTTGCAAGACGAAGCGGAAGACGATCACGAACTGCATTCTTGGACAAGACGAAGAGAATCCAGCCGATAGTTAACGCAAATAGAGGTAAGGTATTTCGTTTCGTCTTTGGTTTTGTGTTGGAACGTATAAATGTCTTTATTGTAGAATAACAGTAATGGTGAGGTAATATTCCAAAGATTTTATGCATGCAAGGATAGCTTCGTTTGTTGTAGACCTATTATTGGGTTGGATGGATGCTTTTTGAAAGGCAAGTATGGACGGGAGTTACTAACAATAGTGGGAAGAGATGGAAACGACCAAATGTTGCCTATAACATATGCTGTTGTTGAGGTAGAAAACAAAGAGTCCTGGACTTGGTTCTTGGAGCTTCTAATTGAGGACCTTGGTGGGGAAGTTGTCTGTGCAAGATGCACATTTATTTCAGACCAACAAAAGGTCAGTCAATGATCAATCTCTTCTACATATAACTGAATATCTTCATTACACAATATATTGTATAAGTAACTCAATATGTTGAACATGTCAGGGTCTTTTGCCAGCTATTCAAGATCTTCTACCTGAGGTAGAACAAAGATTTTATGTTAGGCATTTATATTCAAACTTCAGAAAAAGATTTGCTGGAAAAAACCTTAACGTCTCATGTGGAGGGCAGCAATAGCCACACATCCACAACAATGGAAAGCTGAAATGAGGAATATTAAAGACATAAATGTAGACGCATTTAAATACTTGCTTGCCATTCCACCTAGGTATGTATCTCAGTTCTTATAATTATTTGATATACTCATAGTTCATATTTAAATACTTGACAAGTTATATTTACTTATGCCAGGTTTTGGTCAAGATCTAGATTCACCTCTAGATCACAATGTGACACTCTTGTAAACAACATGTGTGAAGCCTTTAATAGTGTGCTAGTTGATAGTAGGTCTAAGCCTATTATTAGCATGTTAGAAGACATTAGAGTTTACATTATAAAGAGATGGGCTGCCAGCTAAGTAGGCATTTATATTGATCCAGCTAATTGTGTTCTTAATTGTGTGTTAAATACAAGTGGTCAAGAGAAAAATTATTTGAAGTGAAACATATTTCACAATTTGGCCAGCAATTTGTTGTGAATGTTGACACCATGGACTACACATGTAGAAAATGGGCAATTACTGGCATTCCTTGTACTCATGCCATAACTGCAATGAAATTTTTGAATATAAATGCAAAAGATTACATTGGGCACTGGTTTAGGAAGTCTACCTATGAAGAGACTTACAACACCATTATTAACCTTATCAATGGTCAACATATATGGGATGTTACACCCTATTCAGATATATTACCACCAAAGAAGAGGACAATGCCAGGAAGACCCAAGAAGAAACGAAGACTGGAGGATTGGGAATTGAAGAAGAATGACAGTGAATTAAGAAAGGGTGGACAAAGAAAAAGATGTGCCATCTACAAAGAAGTTGGACACAACAAAAAAGGTTGTCCACAAAGACCTACTACCCAATCTGCTGAACAAACAGAAGTCACCCAAGCTCCAACAACAGATGTTCCAATAACTCAAGAATCCACTGTGCTTGGTACTAAATGTGGTCCTCAACAACCAAAATCCATTGTGCTTGGTGCTGAACGTGGTCCTCAACAACCAGAACCCACTGTGCTTGGTACTGACCTTGGTCCTCAACAACCAGAACCCAGCCAACCTTCAGCAACACAAGTTCCTATTACTCACGAAAAAACTATGCTTGTATCTGATGAATGATCTGATACTAACTTAATTATATTTTGTAGCAAATGTTTGCTTTATCATTTTGAACACAATCTGTTATGATGTAATCTTCATGTATTTTGGATATGAATGTTGATGTATTTTGGATATCATTTTGAACACATTCTGTTATGATGTAAGACAATGATTTTGGTTATGACAAAGTGATTATTGTCCAATTTCCTTATCAGTCGTGATCTTTATTGCTCATTGATTTATCATGTTTGTTTTCCACTTAAATTACCAATATAATTAAAACAAATTAAATCAGACACATTATCATTGTAATCACTAACCTTCATAAATAAAAGACACATTACATAAAAGCCAAGTTTCATTACTGAAATCAAATAACATTGCTAATACAAGTTTCAGCCAACTTTCACCAACATTGCTAATACAATTACATTCAAAAGAAATATCACAAAGAACATCCCCACTAAGAATTTCAACCACTTTTCCAACTTAACTAAGGTTTTCTCTATAAAAGCCATTATGATCTTTTCACTATAAGTTTCTTCCATCTGCAGCACACTGTGTTCCATGCTCATCAACCCCACTTCTTCACTTCTTACATTACCACTCCTTTCTTCTACCATTCCTTCATTTATTTCTTCAATGCACCACTAAAAGAAGTTGCAGCAAACCAATTCTTCACTCCCACCCTGTTCAACAAGAACACACACTCCTTCGTGAAAACCCAAATAAATAGACAAAGATTTATGGTTATGTAAAACTCACCTTGAAATTAGGGCAACCCCAGAATTTTTTCCACTTGTTTTTAGGATTTTGCACCCAACCTCCTCAGACTCCCACTACTGTGTTCCATGGCAAAACCCAAACATTTACAAGAGGTTGATGAACGAGACATATCCTTACCAGCACCTCAACACCACACTGCTTGGCGACCTCTTCTTCCCCAAGACGAAAGAAAAACCTCTTCTTCCCCAACACGAAAATATAGTTTCGATGAGAGGGGATGTCCTTAAATGTTAGGGCTTGGTTATCCACCTAGATAAAAACACAACAGGCATTCAATTTTAGTGCACAATGCCACGTGGATAAAAGATAAAATACAACTCAGCTACATTTAACACCGTCTGAGATCAATTAACGGTTGGGGTAAAATGTGTGCATTTTTACAAAAAATATGACCCAATTGAGATAGTTGAAAACATGAGAATCGAACTGAGATTTTCATACAAATATTAGGACTAATGGAGGGTTTAAACCTTTAGTTTTCTATAAGTAATTTAATTTTTAAATATTATAACATAATTTATTTCAAGTAACTAATTTTTAACAAGTTTAATGACAACTATAAAAATTACATCAATGGAGAAAATGGTGATGTCAATAATAATTATTATAATACTTATGATGATAATATTATATTGATGTTCGTGAATTAAAAATGGTAATAGTTAGAATAACTGGTATAAGCACTGGTTATTGAAGGAGTAACACTACAAAAATTATTAATTTTAGGAGAGGGTTTTTTTTAGCATTTTCGGGGGTTTTAACCCCCAAAAAACACGTTTCCCGCGGTTCAGAGAACCACTGGGTAAACCACCGTCACAAAATTATTGGCGGAACTAGCTGGGGTTTCTGGAAAACCGTCCCTATTTCCAGGGGTTTTGGGCAAACCGCCAGAATTAACCGGGGTTATGCTAAATTGTCCCTATTTTCAGGGGTTTTGCGAAAACCGCCGAAAATAGCCAGGGATTTGCGAAAACTGCCAGAAATAACTGGGATTTCCTCGAAAACCGCCAAAAATGTATTGATGACCATGTATTGTTTGACATTTAGGATGAGCATACCACTCAGTGCTCAATTTGGTTTTTGCATAACACCTTTTGTAAAGCCTGTTTTGTTATTTGTTACGATACTTAACCTAAAAATTAATTGGGTTTAAAATGTAAAACTGTTGATTGATACGCTTCCTTGATCAGATACCTACAATATAACATAATAATTAGTTGGTTATATATTTAAAACAAAAATCATACAAATAAATTTAGTAATTATTACCATGATCTCTTATATGTTGATGGCCTTTCTTGTTGCACTTCCAACAAAATATCCTGATTTTCATCTTGTTCATGGTCATTTTGTACATGTGAATTTTCTTGTTGCTACACAAGGTTAAGTGTCAGATTAAATGAATGCACTTGATAGGAATAGAGATCAAATGCAAACAACAAAGAAACAAATTATATTGACAGTATTTTTAACATCATATAAGAACATAAAGTGTGATTTTCACAAAGATAAGGGGTTGAAGATGTTTGAAAGAGGAGTTATGTATATGGAGTTCTGGAAAGAAGGCCTACCATGTACCTTCATTTGTTCGTCTTGTCAGGTTTCTTTCAATCTTTTATCGGTCCTCTCCCTTTCAATATTTTATCGGTCTTCTCCCCTGTCCTTTCCATTTTTGGGGTTCAGATGAGTTGTCTTGATTAGTATTTGGTTAGTTTGGTATGCAAGCATCCATCGCCAAATGGATTTGCATGATTTGAGAAAAATTGCAGTTAGATTAAATTTGTTCAACAACACTTGGAAAACCTGTCAAAACTATGGAAAACACGTGTATAGACTTTCAGACAAACAGAAGTCAAACAATTCCAAAATAGACAGGTGATTACCTCCATTGAACTGTCAGGAAAGAACCACTTCAATAGCACACCAAGATGCACTACGACAGGAATAAGCTTGAAAAGTAGAGGAGTTGTTACCTGTGGAATGGGCAAAGAAATTACTATTTATTTTTGCTTTACAATGATATTTATAGTGTTATGCCACTGACTTTAAATCATGGAAACTGGTTGCAATTTATGGTCCTTAGATTTCAAGTTATTTACTGAAAGATACTTCTCGAACTTGTAGATGCAGAGAGCTTGGGGCAGCTTACAAAAGTTAGCCCGGAATTTGCCAAACTCATTTTATGTGTTATTGGACAAAAGAGCATTCACTTTTTGTGTTATTAGTAAATTTGTGTACAGGCAAAACCATTGTGTTTCAATGTCTATTATCAAATAGGAGAAGGGGGCAAAAATTTATACAAAAGCTAATTTAAGGTTGCTTTATCTTTCACCAAGACAGAATATTTATACCCCAATGAGTCAAAGTATACGCGAAAGAGAAAGGTAAGAGCTTCCATCCAGAATAAAGTTTGTATAAATTTGGTTCATGAAAATTCATCATGGATCAAGGACAAAATAACACTACGAAGACCAAGGGTCAGTTTTGGAATCTAGTAACTAATAATTCAAACTAAAGAGAACAATTTGATACCAGACTAAGAGTTGCAGATATAATTTACCCTGAAATTAATCAAATATTAGAATACATAATAGCAAGTGATACTTTCAAATTTAATCTTTATTTTTCAAGTTACATCACGAGTAGAAGTGAAAATGAATTGAGCTAGTCCCAGCTTAAGCTTAGCTAAATAAGAAACTCAGCCTATTTTCTTGGCTAATCTAGAGCTCACAAGCTACTCAAGCTTAACAAGTCAACATAAAGAGCTTTATGTAAATTTTAGTTGAATATTCTTAGCTCAAATTTCTAACCTAATATGAATAATTTTTTAATATATTTCTAACCAAGAATAAAATTAAATGCTAAGATGTATTAAATTAAGTATAATAATAATTGTAATATTATTTAATATGTGTTTGTATGTTTATAAATCAAGTGCAGCTTTTCGCTACACTGCAAATATATAAAAAGTAAAGAGATTCATGTGTGCGTAACAGTAAGTTGATTAATCAACAGAACAAGCATATATTATCTGAGTAGAAGTTGGAATCCTTTAAATGCAAAAGCAAGAAAAAAAAAACACAACCAAACACTCAATCATGATGAATATGGAAGTTTCTGCTGAGACAAAGAAGGATAATCTTTTCCTCGATTTTGCAAATGACCATTACATCAGTTTTTACTAAATTTATTTCCTACATACAAAGATTCCTTTTAGCTTATCTTTTCCAAGGATTAAACAAGGCAGAAATATCCTTTCCTATGGTTCAAAATCAAAATTAGTGTTGTAATTAAGCATGTAGAAAATGGACGTTCTATAAATAGTAAATCCTCAATTACAGCCTTTAATAACAGATTAATGTGATTCTTAATTTGTACAAGCTAAAAAAGGAATTCAAGTATATACAATTATTAGGCAAATTCTATTGATCAAATAAATGAAAACAATAATAATGAATCCCTGACTAACATCAAATACATATTTCTTCCTATTATAAAAACACATGAAAAACAAAGCATTTCAAATAGAAACACAAATTTGGAAGAGAACAAACCCAGACTACTAGCAAGCAGAATGCAACAGAAGCCAATTGATAGAGCTCATTTGTCTGCACAAACAAGGTTATCAATTATCATTGAACCACTAAGACGGTCAAACAAAAGTGTATAGCTAATTAGCCATAAGATGGAAATAAATAATTAAACAAAATTAAAAATTTATTTTCACAAATTCTTCCTGCCAATATTGTTGAGAAGGAAAAAATAAGTAATCACTTTCACAGGTAATATTTTATTATTAAAGAGGGATAATAGTATGAACCTGTGATGAGAGGCTTATCATTAGTTTAAGTAACCATGGAAGGCAAGTGCGAGACAATATGGTCAGAACAGAAAGGAAAGCAATCAAAGTCACCAACCTGGATTAGGAAAGGTGTATATATTATGCTTATGCTGGATAAAGCTCTAGGTTAGAGACTAAATAAAATCTTCCATAAACATTGGGATATATTTATGGAAAAATGACTGAAAAGAAGACAACAGTGAAATTGTGTATAGAGCCTAAAAGTGTCTTATCAGAGATCGATTGGGAAGGAGAAAATCAAAACCCAAACTAATGGTGCTAACCACGTTCTAGGGGGTGTCAAATACATGGATGCGATAAACTTTTGATTTCATTTATAGTGGATGGGTTAGAAATAAACTGTTAAACCATATCTATAATCAGTTAAATTTGTATTAAAACCTCCATTTTAAAGCTAAAAATATTAAACTCAACCAAGAACCATTTCTGATGTAATGCTAAAAATAACTATCTCAGAAGTCATACCAAGGATGATTTTTTTTATTAGTTGACAGCTTAAAACAATGTTTTAAAGCTCATACATATCAGTCACCAGTTGCATAGCCTGTAGAACTCTGGTATTGGGAGTGACTGTGATAAGTTTGTTCTGCAGTCACGACGTTAGAATTTTAGTTTAGTTATCTTGAACACCACTAACAAGGGGATCAATTTAATTCTCTGAACACATAACATAGCACAAATTGCAGGTTCACTATAGAAGAACAATATGTTTGGCAAGCTTAACTTTGGAAAAACAGTAGTTTATTTCTCAAAAGCTCTCTCTACAAGTTAGCAGAAATAATAAAATATTTCTCCAAGGTGAAGAAAACACAAGAAGTACCATAATACACATACCTCCTCAGTCATAATATCTCCAACCTTGGTAGAGTTAGAAGATCTTCCCTGCACGATGATCTTTCTCAGGTAATCTGAATGACAAAAACACCAAATAGTTAACACAAATGACCAAGGGGTAATCTTCCTGCCACCACTAGCGCCCCTGCTGGCACCACTTCTCTCCTCTGTCAGCTGGATCGCGGCGGTGAAGATCCCGCTTCCAAGGCACATCGTATCGGCCTCTCCTCGTAAAACCCTAGCCTCAGTCTCCCACCTTTCTTCCCCAATGGAGGTCGAAGTGAAGCTGCGCCTCGTAGACGCTAACGCCCACCGTCGTGTCACCAGCTTGCTCTCCCCCTTCCACGTTGTCACCCACTGCCAGAAAAACCTCTTCTTCGACGGCGCTGCGTGCGAGCTCTCTGAGCGTCGCGCTGTGCTGCGCTTGCGCTTCGACGGTGACGACGAGCGGTGCGTCATTTCGCTGAAGGCAAGAGCAGTGCTGGTGGACAGCATCAGTCGCGTGGAGGAGGACGAGGAGGATCTGGATCCACGGGTCGGGCGCGAATGCGTTGCAGAGAGTCTGGGAAGTTGGAATAGATGGAATCTAGGATTTTGCGAAGGGTGAAGGAGAAATTTGGAACTGAAAAGGGTTTATAGGATTGGGAGGACTTGGGAAAAGATAAAAAAGAAAAGTAAAGTTGGAAACTAAACACGGAATTGAGGTTTAAAGTGATTGACTGAAAAATTATTTTAAAAAAATAAATAATAATTAGGGACGATTTTTAATTATAAATTGTCAAAATTATTTGGAGTTTCGAAAAATAACTTCTATTAAAATAGATTATTTTTGTAGTGTAATAATTATACAATCCAGATTTTGGACATGTTTATTGAAAAATACATTTCAAATTATATAATAAATTTTCATTTTAAATATATAACCCAAAATATGAATTTGTATTTTGGATAGTACATTTGGTAACAATCTAAAACTGAGAACGAAAACTCTAACTAGAAAATAAATTTGAAAATTTTAAATTTACAAGTTAAAATTATGAAGTAGAAGAAGAAACTGTCCGAGACCAAATGAACAGATTAAACCCATAACGTTTTGGTCCAATCATTATTGGACTTATTTAAGAGAATATTTTATAATTTTTTCCTTTTAACTTTAATACAATTGTAAAAGAATAAACCAGTCCAGTAAAAATTACCTCCATATATACTTTCTCTATAAGAGTAAATGAGCATAATATATTCTTTTTAAATATAAGTATTCATTTTACCATACTCAATAGTATTACATAGTTAGAAATTGATATATAAGACAATTTAATTATTATTTTTCTTTCTTTATCTGAAATCCAAAATCAGCTATAGAAATATTTATTCCTCTTCACCATCTAAACTCCTATTTCTTTATGAATCAAGAGAATCTACTACAATATAAGAATAGAATATGTTTCTAATAAATATATAATATAAGACTTACATATCATATTATTCCTTAAAAACTATATCACCATACAATTCAAATATAACATTCAATCCACATATAACATGTCTCTATAACAATTTATTGAATCATTCATATCTATCACATGTATAACTTCCTCATCAAATTACATATCCACAAAGTCTTAATTCTCACAAGTATTCTTTATATTTCAACATTTATCACATTCTATTCAAATAAACTTCATACACTATCCACAAATATATATATATATATATATATATATATTGCCATGCTTAACATTTCAAGTCACACATCTATCATTCACAATATACATTTTTTTCTTCCAAGATCAAATCAAAACCACAAATAAGTACAAAACAACTCAGGAATTCATGAAATATAAATGTTCTTCAGAAAAGAGATACCAAAAAAATAAGGCAATCCGGAGAGACTAATTTTTCTATCTACATACCTTAAATCAAAGATCTTAATGGTAAAAGTTAGGAACTGAATTTTGTTTCGTACTCGATTTAAAAAATGAAGCTATTTTATTCTCGTATAACGAATTTTGTAAGAATTTAATCCATTTGGTTAAGTAGGGAATAACAACGTTAATTTTAACTTATCTTATGTGAGTACACTTTTCTTCTCTCCTCTGTTCTTAGGTGTCTTAACATATTATATTATTACATCCCAAAACTACATTATTCATCTTTCATCTTTAAATATTGCAAACACATTTTCTTGACAATGCGAAATTATATGTCTTTTAATAGATGTCTTGCCTTTGAATTGTGGATATTTCATATCAATGCTATTGTCTTGTTCATTAGTAATATCAGTGTTGAATACCTTCAACACTTTTGTTTTGTGGGTGTTGTTTGTACATGCTGATGCTAGAAAGTTGCTGCTGTCATTGACGAGCTTCCCCTTGGATTACATGAGAAATACCTTCTGTATCAGGTGCATTCTTATATTTTCAGAAAATAACACAATTTTAGAGAAATACCTTCTATAGTTAATGTCGTTCTACCTATTTAACGGAAGAGACCGAATTCTTACAAAATTCGTAATATGAGAACAAAATAGCTTCATTTTTAAAATCGGATACAAAACAAAAATTTAACCTCTAACTTGGGGACGAAATGAGCATTTAAACCTAAAAGTAAAAATCCAAACGTTTAAGACTAGTTGTCAAAATTTTAGTTCAATTCAACTGTTAAGTAAGGAATATTAATTTTCTCCAAGATAACTCGTAACAAAAAAAATCTAACTCATCCAATGAGATATATGGCTCACCCAACTAGTCTACATGACACTGTACTCAAATTCTGCAATTTGGTAGTGTCAAACCCATTCAATTTCTCATCTTATGCTTCCCACAAGTCATAAACACTCCAAAAACCACATTGAAACAGTTCATCTCAACAAACATAATTAATTTCACAATTTCTTAGCAAAGAGTTTATCCCAGTACCAAATGTAACCTATTTTATAGCTTCCATATTCAATCAAATTCATACACAATTTCAAACAATCAATTCAAACAAAATTATGCAATTTTAGGTTCACATCACAATTTACATACACATGCAACAATTAAAATGAAAATCAAAATAAAATTTATTATAATAAGCTTTCCTTACCTAACACATATCCTTGTTTTCACATTGTCATTTCTTAAAACTCTATATTACACAAAATCACTTAATCAACCAATCAAAACTCCAATTAGAATTATGAACATAACATCATGATTAGATAATAACAAAGATTTACCAAAAATAACATAATGACATGCATATCCTAAATTCCTAATACAATACAAGATTGTAAAATTCCTAAAAAAGAACAAAACATTAATTTACTCTATTCGACTATTTGATTAGATAGAAATTTAGAACTCTTCACCTCTTTTTATCATATGAGGATTGAAATCAGAAACAATGAAAGAAGGTAAAGAAAATTTAAAGAGATAATTTTTAGACAAAATGTGATTTTTATAAAAAATAATCTCTGTTGTTAAAATTTTTATACAACTTAACATTTTATCATTAAAATATTATACTATTTTCTCATATTTATAATTATATATATATATATATATATATCCGATTATTTTTATTGTTACTTCATATGGTTTATTAATAATAAAAAAGGCACACTATTTAATTTGAAGTTTATAACTAATAAAGTAGACCAATAATTTTCTTTAAATTAATATTCTGCTTACTCTTTGAAAACTACAACCAATACTTTTTAAGATAATTACTGAAAAAACGTTTAGAGATCCATTTCAAAAATTCTAATCAATTTAAAGACCTAATTGCTAATTTAACTATTTAGATACTGTTCTTAGCTTAACTTCGATACTAATATTTGGTTAATGATTCTTTGTTGAATTTGGATAACGTAATTTTTATGCTAGAATTTTATGCCCTTAATTTTATTTTAACTTGGTATTGTTTAAGTATTACTTTGAAATTATATTTTCGAATTTTTTCGATTATGTTATTTTCTGAACATTATAATGATACAAATTTATTTAAATCATGTCATTCGAGAAGATAAAATAAACCAGTCCTTTCCAATTTATACATGTGGCTTTTATATAAACTTGCTCTAACCATAAATAAAGATTGGACTTAGAGTGTTTCTTCCTCAACTTCTTCATATTTCTCTTTATATTTTCACATTCTAAAAATAACCTTCTTTTACATATTTTAGAATTTGTTAAAACTTTTAAAAAAAATCCTTCAACAGATTTTAAATTCGTTAAAGAAAAATAATTTTTCAACAAATTTTAAAATCCATTAAAACGTTTTTAATAAATTTTAAAATATTTTTAATAAATTTTGAAATTAATTGAATTTTTTCTTAAAAATTTCAATATATTTTAAAATTCATTAAAAGTTTAAAAAATTCTTTATCAAATTTCGAAATTTGTTAAAGAAATGAAATTTCAATGGATTTTGAAATCATTTGAGAAAAAAAAAATGAAGTATAGAGTTTTTTAAAATGTAGGAAAATAATTTTGAAATTTAAAAAAATTGTGGAAGTGTAAAAAGAAATGTGAAGTGGTACAGGGAAAACACTCTCCGGTTTATTTATTCAAAAGAAAGCTTATCAGCAATTTCAGACATGCTCGAAGAAATCAGAGATTTTAATTTAAGAAACGGCTATTGATCAAGAAATTGAAATGAAATTAATAAAAAACATTTGATCTCTAAGAAATAAAAAACCTTGAGTAGAGAAAAAAAATGATTATTTAGAATTGAGATAGAAAAAATTAAAAATTAAATTATATATTAAATCTCTTAAATTCTTGAATTTTTTGCTCTGTTATTTACAGATTAAGAAAAATCCCTCTATAATTAGGTCAAACCAAAATTTTCTGGTAGAGAAGATAGGCATCTCTGAATTTGAATTCTTTGGTCATGTCTACTCGAGGGAATATTCAGACTGATGCTTTATTCATTGTTCATTCTGCTTCAACTTTTGAGCTTAATTGGTATTACAAGATTACAATGTTGACACCCATAGTGCTAGAATTTAGACGGCACAGAAAAGACAAAACCCATGCTTTGGAATATCAACCCAAATCAACTCCAATAAGCTATGGTGTCCAAACACACAGAAGCAACCAATAACTTGAAATTTACTTATTAAAATAACTGTTTTATCAAATAACCTGCAGCGTAACTAATAGCAAAGTTTAGTGATATGAACCAAATTGACTTACTAATTTATCAACCTTGTTACAATAGCAGTTAATGAAACAGTCTCAGAATAAAGGCACTTTTGTATCTCTTAGTTTACACACCATATACATTTATGATTGTAGATTTTATTATACAGAGGTTATTTTCTAACATTCTGCACTTGGTGGGGTTGAGAGCTAAACTCAGATACAAGCAACGGTATAAGTAATATGATTAGCTGTGAGGAAGAATTATTCATAACCATATACCAACAAATAAGATCAAATTCTCCAAATTTCTCAGCTTTGTTTCCGAACCAGCTGTATGTGTGTGTATGTACTTGTCTTATTGACAAAACTAGCTAGTTTAGATAGAAACTAGAAGCCAGATTCTTCTACGGGAGTACTTGAGTTATTTTGTTCATTTTATTTTCTTCTTCAACAGATTCAAACACAGCAATCAACATAATCATGCCACCAGCAGTGTCTTCTACTTTTGAGTCAGAGAGAGATCCTGTGATATATGTGCACACAGTTTCAGAGGCTGGTCGCCTTCTTCCTTCAGCTAGCCGCTGGAACTCTATAGCACTTGACTTTAAACTTGCTCCTGATTCTTCCACTGCCTATGAATCTATCCCTTCCCAATATCCAAAATCTGTTGACTACGATCTTGTTATCACTGACAAGAAGCATTTTCATTGTTTTATTTTTGTTCTTGTAACAATAATTTTAGCCATCCTAGCAGCTGTTCTGTTGGTGCATTTTTTACCTCAGAAGCACAAGCACCAAGGGTCTTCAATCAATCTCAAAGTGGCAATAAACCAGGCTCTAACATTTTACGATGCCCAAAAATGTACTACTTCTATTTCTGCTGCTACAAAATTAAATTTCTAGGTGTAGTTCAACTAGTTATTTATTTTTTATTTCTTTTCAGCTGGGCATTATCCAAGGAACAGTCCAGTGAAATTTCGGGGAGATTCAGGATTACAAGATGGGCATTCGGCTAATACTGATCTTACTGGTGGATTTTATGATTCTGGCAACAACATCAAGTTTACCTTCACCACAGCTTACACCATGACCTTGTTGAGTTGGACTGTCATGGAATATCAAAGTAAATATGCTGATATTGGTGAACTTGATCATGTTAGGGACATCATTAGATGGGGCAGTGACTACCTGCTCAAGGTGTTCATTCCCCCAAATTCAGCAGATGGATCAAACTTGACGCTGTATTCCCAGGCAAGTTACAACTTTTTTGTAGGGAATGGATCTTGTCCTGTATATGACAATATGACACACATTACGTTCAAAATATTGGGGTACCGTGAGAGATGCTAAAATTCAGTCTCATTTTTGTGCTATAATTCTGAATTAAATACTAATACATATGAATAGAAATTGGTCCTTTTTCTTCTTTGTTTTATTCAATTTCATTAGGTTGGAAGTACCATTAGTATCAACAATGAACCTAATGAGTTGAGTTGCTGGCAACGACCGGAAGATATGAAATATGAGAGACCAGTTTCAATTTGCGATGGCTCTGCTACAGATTTAGTTGGAGAAATTGTGGCAGCATTATCTGCAGCATCGATGGTATTCAAGGAAGACAAAGATTACTCAAAGAGACTTAAGGATGCAGCAGAAAGGCTCTTTGGGGCCATACCTACCACACAAGGGACTCACACCATGGCTGATGCATGTGGAAAACAAGTAACAATGCTTTATAACTCAACCAGCTACCAAGATGAGTTGGCTTGGGGAGCAACATGGTTATTTCTTGCTACTACAAACACTAATTACCTTGCAATTGCAACTGAAACTTATTTTTCAGCCAAGAGTAGTGAATCAAGCGTTGACAAAGGGGTTGTCTACTGGAATAATAAGCTCAATGCTGTGGAGGTAACTTCACTAGATACACAAACTGAATTTTGAGGAAAATTTGTTTTTGGTCTGATCTTTGATCTTTGTAGGTTTTGCTAACCGGTATTCGATACTTCCGTGATCCTGGCTTCCCATATGAGGATGTTCTGAAACTTTCATCTAACTCAACCGATGCACTCATGTGTTCTTATCTATTCAATAAATACTTTAGCAGGACACCTGGTAATTAATTCTACGATCAATTGCAACATACGCCATTCGTTTGTTTGCGATTATTTACCTATGTGTGTACATACGTGTTATCTATGTATATGACATGTTAAACATAATGATAGGTGGGTTGATTATCCTGAAACCTGATAATGAACCACTGCTCCAGTTTGCTGCTACAGCATCTTTTCTCAGTAAATTATACAGCGATTACCTTGATCATTTCAAAATGTCTAGTGCAAGTTGCAAGACTGATACATTCTCCGTGAAAATGCTTCGTGACTTTGCCACTTCTCAGGCAGTTCCTAGCTTCCTTAAAATTTGATTGTTGCATGTAAATTGGGAAAAAGTTTATTTATGTTTCATTCTGTAATGTGTTCTTCAGGTTAACTACATCTTGGGGCAGAACCCTTTGCAAATGAGTTATATAGTAGGCTATGGTGACAGGTATCCTGTCCAAGTTCATCACAGAAGTGCATCAATCCCTTGGAATAACCAACCTTACAATTGTGACGATGGTAAGAGATGGCTAAACTCTAAAGATCCAAATCCACAAGTTCTTTTGGGAGCCATGGTGGGAGGGCCAGATACTAATGATAATTTCATGGACCAAAGGACCAACCAAAAGTTCACTGAACCGAGCATAGCCAGCAACGCAGGCTTAGTTGCAGCATTGATTGCACTTCAAGATCCTCCTTATAATTCACGTGACCTAAAAAGCACATTGTGGGGATGGACTTGATCAATATTTGAACATGTCCATTAGATTATGTTCTGTTCCATATTGAGCATGTGCATTAAACGTCAATCATTTGACGGATGGGATTTTAATGATGTTGTTCGTATTATCTAATGTAGATTCATGCATCCACCATGCAGATTTGTGCGAGGACAGACCCAGGAATTGGTTATTTTAGGATTCTTTACGTCACCAAGGTGGTATATTCAACTTTGAAATCATTTGAAATATAAAAAATCTGGTCATGCAGACCACTTTATTTGGAGGAACATTTAACAGTATCCTCAAGGTTTTCATTTCTTCAAAATATCAAAAAACTGTTTGTGGAAACAGCCAATCTTTGGAAAGAGAAAAAGTAATCATAAGACTTCCGTTAACAATAAGTCAAACCTTATTATACCAAGCTATCATTTACCTTTGACAATTAGTGAGTATTGCACACTAGAGATGTAACTCAAATAAACAGCAAGCATAGATGTAACTTAAAGAAATTACTAAACTATGACCGTTGAGTAGTGGATTCCTCCTTCAACTTTAATTAACTTAGCACGTTTTGGATGTAACAAGGCTCTAAATTAGATCCTCCATCTAGACAAAATAAAACTTTGATTTTTGTACAATTTTAATGTATAATAATATTATATATTGAGTTGCCGAAAGCAAATTTATAACTACATATCAGTGTTGACGAAAATTTTACTATACAAGCCATTTACACGAAAACAGAGAGTAATGAAACCAAGATATACACTACACAGAGCTGTACATATTCTTCTATCTTCAAGTTGACTTAATCCTGTCCAAGTTATACACTTTCTGCAAAATAATATTAATAAGGTAAGATGACAGAAAATAGGAGGAGCATGTAGGATATATGTTATGTTAGGAAGCATGAAATAAGCTTACAAGAATACAATGAACATCCTCAAGAAAAGGCACAAGCAAAGAAACCAAGATCTGCATTTGGTCCTTTAAGGTGTCACAGCTTTCATCTCTTTCCTTGAGGAGATCCATGAAAGTTTGAGTATCTGGCACTAGTTTTATAGCCACCTGCAGCAGTATTCCGGTTAGTTCAGCAAGAAACAATTGCACAATTTTGGTGACTAAACTAAACTCTGCAAGTTTTACATAGAGCACGGGATTTCATGAGGTAAAGAAGTTAGTAAACTAATTGCTTGGAACAGACAAGTTGAGGTTAGCTTGTAAAAGCCATCAACATGCTTAAAATTGATTTAACACAAGAGAAGAACGAGTGGTTATTTATTACTCTGAAAGCAGCTGATGAAATCCATCCATGCCATGGTGACAGGGTTGCATCATAAGTCTCTTGAACTATTTGCTCCATATTCTTTTTAGGATCGATTTCTAATGCTCGTAACAATGCTGAAGAGAAATCCAAGGATCTGTAAAGTTGCACATCTGTGAGTGAATATTAAGCACCTTACACAAAGGGAGGAATATATACTATACAAGTAAAGATCATTTCGTCTGTGACTTCATCTGAGTAACAGATTGAAAGAAAATGATGATACAGCCTAGCCTAAGTGTTAGGAATAACAAAATAGTGAATGAAAAAAACAACAATATAATTTATGCATATGTTTACCTAGTGAGCCAAAGAAAGGCTTTACTACAACTAAACCTCTTTCTTGCGTTGCCTTTGCTAGCTTCTGATTTCAGTATTTCAACCAAATTTGAATTCATCGAGGGGTTCAATTCATGCATCATTTCCAATCTCTGCAGAGACACAGAATTCAATAGCCCAACTGTTCGATCAATGTGCAATTAAATGCTTACGGAAAACTAGACCTCATACAACTAGACAAGAAACAAAAAATTTAGAAGATCCCAATAATTGCCATGCAGAAATAGTTTCCTTCAAGTGAACTGAAGCAATTGAGAGTTCAAATTTAATTTGTACCTTAATATTCTGGTGAACGTCTTGTCTCAAAACAGCCATCGTTGGGCCTATCTTATCTGCAAGAGAACATCAATTAAGCATAAAGACAATGTGTTTGGTGATACATCACATTCATGTTTTCAAGTAAAGCAAGCAAGCAAACCCACCAAGAACTTGTAAAACCATGTAGCATAGAGATAGGAAGGGTTTGATGGGGATGTGTGCAGTCTCATGATTACCACCTGGTTTGACTATAGCCAGCAAAGACAACTCTTCAATGGCAGAGTTTATCTCTGATCTCTTCTCCATATCTCTGCTCCTCTTCATTCTCCTTATGATCTTCCCTCCCTCTCCCTCTTCCGCTTCTTGGATACACAAACATGTATGTTATGTATTCAGCTTCCAATACCCAGCTTGGTTTCTCTATTAATACCTCTAGCTAGCCAGCTTGAAGCCTTGAACTTCCAACCGTAGTTAATTGGTTCAAAAATTTATATTATACTTGCTCCCAGATAGAGAGAGAGAGAGAGAGAGAGAGAGAGAGAGAGAGTAAAAGAAATTTCAAATTTTGATCCAAGTGGTTGAACCAAGGAGTGAATCTTGCTTTGCCCACCTTGCCGATTATTTAATTGTTCTTCACATCTAGTAAAACAGCTAGTTTGGCTTCAACAAATTTTTTGTTTTTCCTATTGATTTGTTAATAATATTCTTGTGCTATCAGTTTCCTCTGTAAGTCATTGATAGTGACTTTATATTTGACCTTGTAGTTATCATCAATCACTCCCTTACCTTATGTTAATGAAACATTATCCGAATAAATCAAATTTGTATAGGTCCCATGCTGAAATGGACAGGGCTAGATAGTATAGCCGTTTATCTCCATCTCAGATTAACTGTTACAGCTTTGTTAGTTGTTACTGCTACTTAGACTTTTTAAACATTTTGTTATTAAATTTTGCCCTATTGGGCCTTGCATCACAACTGATAATAGTAGGATATGCTTTTTCAATTGGGTCTCATATGATGAACATAAAAGTATGGTTCATCACAGGCATCACAGACACAAACCAACTTTGTTTTGTTATTCATATCTAAGTTTAGAAATCAAAATAATATTTATTTATCTTTCCATATTTTAAGAATAATGTTTCTTAGAGAATAATATCTTAAATAAAAAGTAATGTATTCTAGTGTTGTTATATAGTGAATTTGAGATTGCAACATTGAGTTAAAATAAATTATCAACCCATTATGTGAAAGAAGTAACTTTTTTTTCTGAGTCTTTTATCTTCTTTTCCTATAAGCTATTCAATTATGACTTCTCAAATTGGTCTAATATTTTTTTTTTCTTTTTAATAAAACACTGTTAATATTTTAACATATTTTTAAGGTTAAACATGTACGTGTAATGGATTCTCTGTAGACAAAATTATTAATTCAGTGTATAAGTGAAAAATGTTACTTTGTTCATGTTATTGTTACATTTTATCAATACTTAATTTATTTTTTGTAAGTATAACACGGTCTTAATTTGATACATACACCCAGTACTTTTTTTAATTGCCTATTATGTAAATTACGAAGATTTAAATATTATATTTGTCTTTGATAATTATTGGATTTTGTTTTTATTTTTAACA
This sequence comes from Vigna reflexopilosa, assembly GCA_027742785.1. NCBI lineage: Eukaryota > Viridiplantae > Streptophyta > Magnoliopsida > Fabales > Fabaceae > Vigna > Vigna reflexopilosa. Next base: position 12,399,169 of record CM050918.1, read on the forward strand.
GTTTTTTAGTATTTTTGTCTTTAATACTTTTTTTTGTTTCTAAAAAGCAATTTAGATAAAACTTTAAATAGTAAAATAAAGTTACTTATAAAAAGCTTTTTTGATAAAAATGTTATTTCATATATGTATTACATCACTATTATTGGAGAATAAAAAAATTATAATAGATTTCAATTGTTTTAATATTGTTTAAGACGACAACATTTATTTCATTGGAAAAATAATAAGCCAATTTCATTAATTTGGTATATTTATATTCAATATGTTACTAAACATTTTAAAAACTAAAAACACATCTAGACAATTAATAAACTTTCAAAAAATCATGTTACTCAAATAAATTCATGTGACAAATTTTAAGTAGACCACTCTTTGTTAGATCATCAATACTAACATTGTCTAACCCTAAAAGCTATGAATAACATTTGACATTATGAAATGACTAAAAAGTAAATTTTTAAAATTAAAATATCAAAATAAATAATATCTCAATTCACAACAATAAAAACATATTTAAACCTTTATTTTAATATTAAATTCAAAATAAATATCATACATATTTACAAATAGTAAAGTTTAATCCTCATAAATTTTCTTAACAAAACACTTCTATTTTCTTTCATAGGTTACGTTTTAGAATAAAAAATATAACAAAATCCTTATTTATTTACTATATCTTGCTTATTCATCAAAAGAAAAAGTCTTTTATTCAATTTTGTTTTCATATCTATGTTGAGACAATAATTTTATAATTATTTCCTGTCATAAAATTACATAAATATATTATTTATTCCTATCATTTTTCTACTTACGTAATTTAGTAGTACAGTTCTTTAGAACTTAATCAAAATAACTTTTCTAAGGGAAAATAATGAAAATATAACTTTTCGAAGGGAGAAAAATTGCTCACCAAGATCCTTTTGAAAATATGTTTGTACTACATTGTAGCAGAAATTTAACTATCATGTTTGAGTATCTTGTTATTATATATTTACATCTATTTATATTTTATGGTTGTTCTTGGTATTTTTTAGTTTTTCTTGAATTATTTTTACAGCAAAGATTTTTTAATTAGGTTCTATAATTTTTACCTTTTATAGTGTCTGTTGGGTTGAATTTGTTAGGTGATGATGTCTTATTTTTTTATTTTTTTATTTTAGATTAGAGTTCTTGGAAACCTAATTCTCATGTTAGTAAGATAAAGTTGAAATGTTTACTCACTTTTACGTGACAATACATAAAGGAGGTAATATTAATAAGTCCAAAAATTTGAAAGCTAATTCTCTCATATGGTTAGTGCAAAAATGAAAGCAAACTAAGAAAGAATGAAATTGGATTCTTAGAAACTAGGAAAAGAGGTTTGTGTATTCATTATGACTCTATTTTGAAGAAGATTTAAAATGATGATGAACCTGTTTTGTTTTTACCGTCAAAAAGATTTTACTTTCATATGATATTTTCTTTTTTCATTTTATTATTTTTTAACAAATACAAAAGATTATTTTTGTTAGGGTAATTTTATTTTGTTAAATGATAAATATGAGTGCTAATTAATTTTTTTGTAAAACATTACTTGTTGTGTAGACATGATCTATCATGGAGAAATGAATATTGTTGGTGTTTCGGTTATGAATCGAGATTATCTGTTTATTAAGTTCTATAAATTTTGATGTTTGTCTTCGTTATTGTTTGCTCTTCAAACTATTGGGTCAAATTAGGAGGTTATCTGTAGAAGGTGCTTCGATGTCAAAGTTACTAATAATGTGTAACAAATGCAATGACGTACCTCTTTATGTCAAACTTATATTTATAAACTTTAGAATGATGCAATTGGTACTAATCACACTTTGCTATAAATTAATCTCCATCAAACCTAATTTTGTTTAAAAAGGATCATTCGGTTTGTAAAATAGAGTCACTTAATCTCTAAAATAGTCATCTTGATATTTTTGACTGTATGAATCATTTGGTCTAAAGTTAACCGAATGCTCATGTGATACAATTGGCTTTCAAAATCACTCTTTTTAGTATAGTTGATAAATTGAAGGCACCTAGGGTTTAAGAAATATATTAGCATGAAAATTAAGTGATTATGTGGACTTCTATTAACAATTCAACTTAGCGAATGACTTAAATACTCGATGATTTTTTTTTTTCGTGACTACTTTAATAAGTCTAATATTGTAATGGTCCTTGTCCTTACATCATATTGGTTCTAAAATAACCTGAACTATTTACGTAATTGGCCAATGTCCTTCTCTTTGGCTTATCCGAATCTCTCTTCTACCTGGTATATAAACAATGTTTAAGAATCAAAAGTGTAGTGTAATAGGTTGTTCTGTTTTACCAATCATGTATGGTCATGCTAACATCTCATTGGTGTGCCATTCTTTTGTGACAATAACGTACAATTGCTTTCGCACTATATTAGGTATCGGCACCTCTGAAAATTTTTGGTGTGCCAATCCCAATATCGTACAATTGCTTTCGCACTATAACGGGAAAGTAACACTTTTACTTAAAGTTCATCAAAAATTATAATTTTAGGCAAATTTTTAGTTGATGAAAATATATATTTAGAAGAATGTTTCAAAAATTATAATAGCTGGCGTTTAACTTCATATTAAAATGTGATTGATACAGAATGAAGTTTTAGTGTTTAAAAAAATTGAAGATGAAAATCTTTGCATAAGTTTAGTTATTCGTATCCTCTCAAAATAATATATTTTTTCATGCTTTTCCAAAAAATTATTCTCGTGAAAAAAAAATTAAGAACCTAATTTTCAGTTAATTTTTTACTGCAATAAAAATAATATTTACTATCAACTTTATAAATTTTAATTACCATCATTATTAAAAATCATGAAACAATAAAATATTATGATATGAAATCGTTCATAGCAAAGTTCCCTTAACAATTATTTTTGTTTTTTTTATTGAAGTTATTCTGTTTTGTGAGTGGTCCAGCAAGTACAGGACATACCTTAAATTATAGGTTTCTGACCTTGGATTGAGTTTTGTTAGGATGCATAAATCTTAAGATAGTTTGGAATTAAAATAAAAATCAAAGAGGTTGGATTTGCTTTTCCATCATTTACAATCTGATATTTAGATAATATTTTTTTATAATATTTGAACATTATTTATATATTATTTTATAATCGGTTCATGATAATATTTATAATTATTATTAATTGTAAAATAATTTTAACCAATCACACAAAATAACATATAAATAATATTCAAATATTATAAAAAAAATATTGTCTAATCATGGTTACCTATTCTAATTTTAGACTTACATCACCGCTCCATTCTCAAATACATTTTCACTGCTTTGTTTGCAGCCATCACTGAAATATATTAATGTTTAATTAAAAAGTCAACGTACTTCTATTATTTTATTTAAATAATAATACAAATCGAAGCAAAGTTTGACAACTTCAGGGTTTTCAAAGGAGTTTTAGATAACTGTCCAGAAAAAACAAATGAAATTATTAATGTAATATATCATTTATAGTCTATAACTATTAATAAAAAGTAATAATTTATATGATAGTTCGGTAACTGCTCTTTAATATTCACATTTTTATTTTATCTTTATTAATATAGATTATTTTATTAATTATTTTACTTTTTAAATTTTGTAACCGTTTTTCTATAATTATACTATAAAATTTATTTTTTTATAAATTTAATAACTTTTTTATTTTAATATTAATTATAAAAGAATTATTTTTTTATTTTTTTGTTATTATAAGATAAAAATGGACACATATACAATTGTATACATGTGTTTTCACTAGTTATTTATAAAACTAATTTTGTATACACATTTTTATTATATATACTAATAAAAACACAACACACATATACACACACACACATATATATATATATATATATATATATATATATATAATTAAATTTTACAATTGTATTGTAGATAGTTTTTTTTATAATATATTATAATAATTTTTGAAAAAAAATCTATTAAATGCAAAAATTAGTCATTAAAGAATAATGTTGGTATAATTGATTTAAAATAAATGTTAATTAAAGAGTAAAATAGGAAATAAAATGTGAACACCAAAAGAGAGAATGAGTAGATAAATTTAAGGTGATAAAGAGGATTTAATAAATAAAATTGTTAGATTAGAACTTTACCTTTATAATTAAAATTAATATAAGATAAATTATAGTTATTATTATTATTATTATTATTATTATTATAAATTATCCATAAAGTTTAATAATAATAATAATGATGATAATAATAATAATTATTTTAATAATAATAATTATTTTTTTTAATAGTTTTAATTTCACAATTAATATTATTACTATTGAGCTGTTTTCATCTTCCCTCAAATCCATCAGCATAACTCACCCTAATCCGTAGAAGCAAACAAGTTTCATTTATCCTCATTCATTCTCTCAGTAAATACCATAGGCAAACACAACATTAGAGATGAAAATGAGAATGAATAAGTGTAAGTTTGATTATTACATTTTTATCTCAAAAAAGTAAAAATCTATCCTCAACGGGTATGAAATCCCATTCCCATCTTCATTCCAAATACATATAAATGTACTCATATTTGTATTTCTTTCTTTATTGTTTCAAATATTAATTAAATATTTTTTTACAAAGAAATCAAAATCATATAAAACAAAACATCATTTTATCAAATATTAAATATTAAAAGAATATGCCTTATTTTATCTCCAATGACAAATATTAAGAATGAAAATTATAATTGTATTAAAATCAAATAAAAATATGAAATTACAATTGAATAAATGTAAAATAATTATTAAAAAGAGTATAAATGATTAAATGTAAATATGTACCTTAAGTTATGAAACTAAGGACTAAATAAAAGTCATATAAGTTTTTTAGATTATCTAAAATAAATTAAAGTTGTCTTAGTATTTTAAAAAGATCTGGTAAGAGGATAAAAATTGATTTTGGGACGAAATAGAAACGAGCTCGTTTAAAAAACTATTGGTATTATTCATGTCCATAATAAATTATGACATTATTTCTTATCCAAAACTCTAAAATAATATATTTATGAGTTTTTTATATATATATAAATCGATTTTATCATTTATTGTATTTTGAACTCATGTTTGAATTTCTATTTTTTTTTATTACGCAAAAACTTAAAACTAATTTGCTTCACGGGAAAAAGAATTAATAATAGTTACATGATTACTTAAAAAAATTGTGTATTTTTTTCTTTCAATAAAATATTATATCTAATAACATATAATTATATAGTTCTCATTTATTAAAGTTAAAAAAAAAAAACTCATGTGATATACATCTAATACATAGGAATCAAGTAACTTTATTTCATAAGTATTTGCATGTGCATATAATAATTTAAATATTTAAATACTTTTATTGTTGAATATCAATAAAAAAATTTGACAGTATTTTAAAGATCTATTTAAATATTTAAATTATATATGCGCATGTGTGTTTTGTTAATTTTAGTTTATTTAATAAAATATCAAATAATTTTAACACATTAAATTTGAAAAATTTATCTGTATTATATGATAATTTTTTATTTAGTGGTCAAGTTAATTATAAGTTATTTAGATATTTTTTTTAGCTTAAATAAGTCTTTAGTTATTAAATTTGAACATGAAATTGATTTAGTTATTATTTTAAACTTTAATATATTTTAGCATTTAAATTTATAAATAAATGAATATAATTTTTTTAGTTTAATAACACTAATTTTTTGAATTTGTTAAATTATACACCTAGTATTTGAACTAAAATGTATTAAAAATAATATAAATAACTATTAAAAAAAAGTAAGGCAATCAAATTAAAATAAGTGAGTTTTAAGGTCTAACTCAATCTCACAAAATTGACTTATTACATATTATAAATTGGTGTTATCTCTAGTCGACATAAAATTTTAAAAAATAATAGTTAATTTTAAAGTTTTAAAAACTAAGATATATCAAAATTTAAAACAATAACAAATTTTAGTTTTATATTGAAGATTAAGGATTAAAAATATATTTAATTATATTTTCTTGTTAAATTAATATTATAACGATTAAAAAAATTCAAATGTGATGATTTAAAATTAAATAAATATCATAATAATTTACACTATAGATCGAATTAAAAAAACTCAGGATGAATTGTAAGTGTAAATATGCTATCGCTTCCGTCACCAATGACGTAAAACGATGGATAGAACATAACTTGCTCAAATTTGATATTAACAATTTACGTATGTATGAGCTACTCGTCTCAATACAAAATACACTTTCTATATGTTTATTATGCATATGGATATGGAAGTGTGAACGTGCTAGATTCTTTAGGAAGCTTCTTAATTATATTTTGTTGGTTTATTTAACTTAACACTGTCCATTGGAAGACGACACTAGTTTCGGCTTAGTTTCTAAATTAAAAATAACATTAATATAATAATTAAGGGCCGTAATCCAATCCACACACTAACTATTTGAGAATATGTTTCAAGAGTTCGAACCAATTTGAAATTAATTAATGCATTAAATTTTCTAAATTGTCAAAATGATGTTTGATCTTTTGAAACAACGTCTGTATAGTACTTACTAAAATCAGGTGAGTCCTAAATAATGAAAGTTTGTCTAAATTGTGTGTTTACAAACAAAAAATAACAATTTCTCTGCCAAAAACAAATAATAATTTATTGTTGTCGGCAGAAATGATGAACCCAATTGAGTTTATAACTAACTATATTAGCATTTTCAGTAAGAGTTCCAACTAAACTGGTTCCCTCTTTTTTGTATCAGTACCTAATTATATGTTCTTTTCCTCCAACGTAATTGGTTGTTCTGACATGAGCAATGAATCTTTTATATTTAATTTATTTTAGGTTAAATTATGTTATTTTTTTAAGAAAATTTTAAATCGATTATCTTTTTATATATTTGAATTTGGTTCTGTTATGAGAAATTTGATATAATTATATTTTTTTTAGTAATGTATTAATAATGTTAAAGAAGTGTTATGTGCCTGTTTTTTTTTTAATTTTTCAATTTTTTAATTTCTTCTAAAATAAAAATTTCTTACATATGAAATTTACGTCATGTCATGTAATACTGATAGTGTGATGTGATAGATAGTGTCACATGTTATTGTCACACCAAGTGTCATTGTTTCAGTTTCAATATTTGTTCTTATATTTTTATTTTGTTTCAATTAAGTGTTAATTTTCTTTTAAAATAAAACAATTTTGTCTATCTCCAAATTAAAACCAAATTTAATTTTTATATAAATATTATATAAATAATTATATTAAAAATAATATTTTTATTAAATATTTTTAACAAGATTGAGTTTATTTAAATTTGTATTTTACATTGAATTTTATTAAAAATTATTTTCAAATTCCAAATTTATTTGTTTTATATTGTTTCCAGCCAAGGAACTGAACTATCTTTGTTTTAGCATCAACTCTTCTTAGGGGAACGGGTAGACCATGACTTCTCACCATAATGGCGATATCTCCTTATCTTTTTATTCTTGCTCGGACGAATGGTCCTCACAACATGGATCATCAGTAAGAGAGTGGCTTTGGTACTGACCAGTGTGGGGGCATTCAGGGCCAACCTCTTTAGCAATTGCCTTAGTTTATGACAGTTGTTGAATAACTCGTCGGTAATAGGACTTAAAGGTTGGTTGAACTTATGACGTTTATATGACAAGAGACAACTTAACAAGGTTAACCACTTGAAGAAAAATAATTGAAAAATAGGAAACATGTTTACTACAAATGTCCTCCCACGAACGAGCAATCCGAAGGATCTTCCGGATCGAGAGTTTATGGGATAACTGATCCAAAATCTCTAGTGTGGAAACCTCGATAGAAGTCATTGTAAACAAGGAGCAGGAGGTGCATCTAGCTAGTTGATTGGTCCAATAAAAAAGAAAATTGGGACGATCGCCCTAAAAAATGGTGATAACCGTCTTCTTCTATCACAATCTTGAAAAAATATCCTTAAAGCTCTTAAAGGATGATGCATATAATAAGGAACCACTTTGACTTCTCACATTTTAGGGAAACCCAACCCACCTTCTTTATAGGAGGGCAGTTGTGAAAATGATGAAGGAATAGGGTAAGCAGAGCCATCAAGGCCAACACTCAACACAGAACATAAAAGGCTTGCATGGTAGTCTAAGCATTTAGGTGTAGTTGGTTCGGCACCACGTTGAGTTCGCAAAGTATTGCCATAGTGAAATATTAATCCAAAGGAAGGAATATATCTAGCTCAACAAACAAACATGTATAATCGTAAAAGAACTCATCCATGGAACCCTCATAGGCATGGAAGACATGTTTGTTTCCTTACCAATGTGCAACATGTTGAGATATGCCAAATATTCTATTAAAGGATATTAGGCAATCAAATATTGTGTTAGTTATAATTTAGATATTATTATAATTTGTGCAGATTTGTGCAGTTGTCATTCCTTTAATAGATGAAGAATTATAGGATCCTTGTATGTATATATATGGTACTCTACTCTTTGAAATAATACATCAGAATTATTTTTTAAACATTTTATTATGGTATCAGAGCCAAACACTGATATCCTCTACAATATAGGAATCAATGCTTTTTTTTCATTGAATATTTTTGATGGCTTCTTCCGATGACAATCAATCGGAGAAACATGATTCTGGAACTTCCGCTGCTTCCAAGAGTTATGTTTCTACTGCTGTCGAATTTTTGACCAAGTCAAGTATATCTAACTCTGCCCTTAATCATTCTGTTGTTACTAAGGGTAGTGATTGGATAATTGATTCAGGTGCTATTAATCATATGACTTATGATCCTCATATATTTACTAATTTTTCATCTAATTGTTCTAAAACTGTTATTATTAATGCCAATGTGGTCTCATCTCCTATTGAAGGTATAGGTACTATATCCCTCTCACCCTCCTTATCGATTCCTGATGTTTTATTTGTTCCTACATTAAACTGCAATCTTATCTTCGTTAGCAAGTTAACCAAATCACATTCTTGTGTTGCCTTGTTTTACCCTACCCATTGTCTTTTTCAGAACATCCATTCCAAGGAGAAGATTGCAAGTGGTAGAGAGTGAAGGATTGTATTATCTTGAAAATGTCTCACAACAAAACCATAAAAGAGGGTTGACTTGTCTTGCGGATGATCACATACAAGATAAAAACAAAAAAAAATTTGGTTGTGGCATAGACAGTTGGGACATCCCTCTTTTGGTTATTTAAAAAAATTATTTCCATTACTATTTCATAAATGCAATGTTTCTGATTTTTTTTTTTGTGAAACTTGTGTTTTGGCAAAAAATCATCGTGTTGTGTTTCCTTTATGTAATAACAAAACTGATTTTCCTTTTTCATTAATTCACACAGATGTTTGGGGTCCTACCCCACAATCTACACCCAATGGAAAAAAAATGGTTTATCAGTTTTGTTGATGATTGTACTCAAGTAACCTAGGTATATTTGCTTAAACATAAAAGTGATGTATGTGATGTGGTTCGTTCCTTCTATCATCTGATTGTTACACAATTTAACACATCTATTAAGGTTATTCGATCAGACAATGGAGGGGAATATTTTAAGACTGAATTAATAGAGTTCATGAACTCTAAAGGCATCTTGCATCAAACTACATGTCCTTATTCACCACAACAAAATGGAGTGGCTGAGAGGAAAAATAAACATATATTAGAGGTGACAAGATCACTTTTGATAGATGGTAATGTCCCATCTCATTTATGGGTGAAACTGTGAGTTCTGCCGTTTATTTAATTAATCGAACCTCTTCTAGTGTGCTTAACTTTCGAAGGCCTTATGATGTGTTGTCTGATCATTGATCCTTCCTCCCATAGTTTATTTACCACCTCATATTTTTGGATGTGTTATATATGTTCACTTACACCCATATCAACGTACAAAGCTTGAAGAACGAGTAGTCAAATGTGTTTTTGTTGGGTATGGATCAACTAAAAAAGGTTATCGTGCTTACCATCCACCATCAAAGAAATTTTATATTTCTATGGATGTGATATTTAATGAGCATGAATTTTTTTATGTTGATTCTCCACTTCAGGGAGGCAATGAAAGTGAAGTGCATAATCATGATGTTAGTATGTTTGATATCTCAGATATAAAATTATATTGTGAAGATAAATTATCTTGTGAGGATCATTCTGCAAGAAGTAAGCCAATCCTAAATATGGACACTTCTTTTCTGGATAATACAGTGTGTTCTGATCATAACCAATTGGCTCAATCTTCTCCATAGGTTCAGCTTGACTCTTCAGAGGTACCTTCTAATCCTATCTCTGATAATACTAATTTAGATGAAATTGATCATGAAATTGATTATGGTCTGCGTGAGACCACCAACACACCAAACACTGAGTCTACTACTGTTCAATATATTCTTCCACCTTGTTCTAACCGTGGTCAACCTCCAACTAAATATGAACCAGACCTCCAAGCCAAAGTTAAATATCCTATTAGTAAATATGTGTCATCTCACATGTTATCCCAGTCATATGCATCATTTGTATCTCAATTATCTTCAATTTCTATTCCTAGTAATATACAGGAAGCTTTGGCAGTTCCTAGATGGATCAAAGCAATGGTTGAGGAGATGACAACTTTAGAAAAAAACAACACTTGGGATCTTATGTCCTTACCAAGAGGGAAGAAAATAGTGGACTGCAAATAGGTCTTTACAATTAAGCATAAAACTGATGGAACTATTGAGAGGTATAAAGCATGACTTGTGGTTAAAGGTTACATTCAATCTTATGGTGTAGATTACTAAGAAACGTTCGCACCGGTAGCCAAGCTCAATACTGTGAGAATACTTTTGTTGTTAACTGCAAACCAAGATTGGCCTCTTCTACAATTTGATGTGAAAAATGCTTTCCTACATGGAGAAATTTCATAAGAGATTTATATGGATTCTCCACCAGGCATGATAGATTCAAATGGAATGAAGGTTTGCAAATTAAAGAAGGCTCTATATGGATTAAAACAATCCCCAAGAGCATGGTTTGGAAGGTTTACCAAGTCTATGAAGGCTTGTGGCTATAGAACAAGTAACTCTGATCACACCTTATTTTTTAAGAGAGGAAAAGGAAAAGTTACAACTTTGATTATATATGTAGATGACATGATTGTTACAAGAAATGAACAAGATGAGATTTCTAGTTTACAACAATACCTTGCATCTGAATTTGAGATGAAACAACTTGGAAACCTCAAATATTTTTTGGGTATTGAAGTTAGATCAAAACATGGTATTTTTCTATGCCAAAGAAAATATACTATTGATTTACTATCAAAAACTGGGCTGCTTAGGAGTAAACCAGTTGATACACCAATTGAACAAAATCATAAACTCTTTCAATGCTCAAATTCAGCAAGCATAGACAAAGAAAGATACCAAAGGCTGGTAGGAAAATTAATTTATTTGTGCCATACACATCTAGATATCACCTATGCAGTGAATGTTGTTAGTCAATTTATGCATGACCCACGAAAGCTTCATATGGATGTTGTTGAAAGGATTTTGAGATATTTGAAGTCCGCTCCTGGAAAAGGAATTTTGTTCTCAAATAATGGAAACTTAAAGGTAGAAGGGTACACTGATGCAGATTGGGCAGGTGCAAAAGATGATAAAAGATCTACCTTTGGATACTTTACTTTTGTAGGAGGGAATATTGTAACTTGGAGGAGTAAAAAACAACCTGTAGTAACAAGATCTAGTGCTGAAGCAAAATTCAGAGGCATGACACTAGGTGTATGTGAACTTTTGTGGATTAAAAATGTGCTATCAGATTTGGGCTTTAAACAAAATGAAGCTATGAGTTTGTACTGTGACAATACTTCGGCTATAACAATTGCTCACAATCCTGTACAACATGATAGAATGAAACATGTGGAGATTGATAAACATTTCATCAAAGAGAAGCTTGAAGCTGGAATAATTTCATTTTCTTTTTGTAAGATCAGAATTGCAATTGACTGATGTTCTCACCAAAGGAGTGTCAAGAAGATTGTTTAATGAGTCTTTATTCAAGTTGGGAATGTGTGATATCCATGCACCAACTTGAGTGGGGGTGTTGAGATATGCCAAATATTCTATTAAAGGATATTAGGCAATCAAATATTGTGTTAGTTATAATTTAGAAATTATTATAATTTGTGCAAATTTGTGCACCTGTCATTCCTTTAATAGATGAAGAATTATAAGATCCTTGTATGTATATATATGGTACTCTACTCTTTGAAATAATACATCAAAATTATTCTTTAAACCTTTTATTACAACATCACTACACTGTCAAGAATATCTCCTTTGAGCACGTCCACCACCCCCTTTAGAGTGCATAAATGCTCTCCCCACAAGTATTGTGTAACGTAATCTTCATGGCTGATCCAATTATACCCTAGTTGTTCGGGAAAACCTAGTTCATCACCTTCCTTTAAGGCGTTTATATAAAATATTTGTTGTATCGCGTTGAGCGTTCTCCTTAGGAGAACTACCCCCTTCATTATTACTATTATTACATGTATCCTTAGCCTCCACACTACCCTCATTGGCCAGTGTTCTCCTTAGGAGAACTAACCCCTTCATTATTACTATTATTACATGTATCCTTAGCCTCCACACTACCCTCATTGGCCAGCGTTCTCCTTAGGAGAACTACCCCCTTCATTATTACAATTATTACATGTATCCTTAGCCTCCACACTACCCTCATTGGCCAGTTGAACGCTCTTCCCAATCGTTCCCTTGCTTGAACATGGCTTTGATATAGACGACAAGGTTGCATCTTTGCCATGCCATATACCCTCATGACCATAAATATCTTAAACAACGAAAAACTAAAAGACTGAGACATTATTATTACCTCTATGTAGAAAAGTCGATCGTTTGAGCAAAGCTAGGAGAAGGAAAGGATGAAAATGATTAACGAGCCTCATTACTATTTATAGGAACGAGAAGCAAACAATCACTTTATCTGAACCGTTGAAGTAACTCACATCCAATAATTGTAGATATCTGATGCTTCACATCCTTTGTCAAAATTGACAACAAACCTTACAAAATGACATAGCTTTTGAAATCTCGTGATCATTATTCGTTGAAGAGTTATGACTACACAAACGATCACAAGTGGCAGCCAAATGGAACCTAACACAAACTCCTACATATTGGTAAACGATAGCAGTGTTTAGTTTGGGGAACTAGTGTACTGTAGATACACATTGGATTGAGCTATTAATATATGATGTTAAATTGTGGATACACACATACGCTCATATAAGAAGGAAAAACAACTTTTTGCAACCTTTTTCAACAACTTTTTAGATTTTTGTGTAAGAATGTATCTTTTATTGTTAGTGCTCATATATCTAAGATATAGTAGCCATAGAAAAGGGGTGAACATAAAACAACACCCTTTCTAGGACTGGTTTTGTTCTGTACATTTTCTTTAGTCTAGGGTGATTGCAGTTCAAAAATTTTATCTTCTTATTTTCTAAATGCAATTTGGTTCTTCTATTCTTTATTATTTCTTTTGTAATTTTCGTTCTATTTGTGCTATACAATTTGAATGTTATGGTGTTAAATTCCAATTTTTAATTTTCTACTTTTAATGTTGTTTACATTACTTTTCCAATGTTTTCATGCACTGGATTACATTTTACATTTCTGCACTAACCCATTTACACTGTAATAGATGTTTTAGTTTTATTTTGCAATCTCATTTACCTTTTGTCAACCAATCTTATTAACTGCATTTTAATTTCATTTGTTAATTCATTTTCAATATCTTGTTTTCCATTTTCAATTCATTTTTAAGCATCCCAATCCGCCAACCTTCAAAGTGACAAAAATAAATGAGGTAATTTATGTTTAAATTTATTCAAATTCATTTTTAAATTGCCACCTTAATGGAGTACAAGTAATGGACTTATTTTTAGAAGAAATTTTCTAGTCACCAAAAGGATTTCACGATAGATAACTTGTGTTCACTCTTGATTAATTGATACTTCTTCCTTAGTAGCTATTTACTTTTAATAAATACTAGAAAATAACTATTATGTCTCGTTCTTCTACTGAAGTAAAATATAGAGATCTTGTATCTATCACAAGTAAGCTACAATGGTTCATTCATATTCTTGATTTTAAGTCATATGTCAATGTTATGTAGTATAACTATGATAATCATAGTATTCTTTACATTGCGACAAATCACGTGTAACAAAACCAAACACTTAGACATTGATTGTCAAATATTTTTTGTAATAATATCTAGTAATTCACTAGTAAAAATTTGACTTATTACAGCGCACATTATGCTACGGTTAATCAGAAACCGTAACATAATATGAATTTATGCAATTCTAATTTCTCTAAGTATGAGTTGTTCAATATGCTTACACCTCCATCCTATTGAGACTAATAAGAAAATTTTTAAAAACATATAATTCAAGCTTCACTCATAAGTGATCGAAATCCTATTAATATCATTTTTCTATTTTTATCTCTTGTCTACTATTCTTATTATTTTTAGTATTAGCTAGAAAACTTATTTTATGTTTAGTTGTTTTTTTTTCTATTATTATATTTTTTATGCAAAGTTGCTTTTTATTCTTTAAGCAACACACATATAAATTTTTAAAACTCTTTTTATTATTGTGATTCAAACTTACATTATATTGCTACGTATTAAAATCTTCTAACAATATTTTAATTATGGTCATGGTATACACACAAAAATTTTCAAACCATAAATATGTTTATGCATTAAATATTCGAATGAAAAAATAATATCAATTAAATATTATCATATTATAATTAAAGTATAATTATATAACTAATAAAAAAAACAAAAACAAAATAACCTTATCTATAAGATAATTTTATTATAATAGTAATATTATACCGGAGAAAGTTATTTTTATTAAATTTAATTTTTAATTTTATGTAAAATCTTATTTAATTGTTTTTGTTGTTTATGGAGAATTTTTTTAAACAAACATTTAATCTTAATCAATATTTAGATCCAGGAAAGAAAAAGAGATCAAGCAGCAGCAGGAGGAGTCCAAGCCCTACTAATTGGGTTTTAGAGATGATCCATTACAATATAGGCCCATTATGAGTGTGAAATAACGAAGACCAGAAAAGAATGAAGGGGTGATGAAAAAAGAGGATGATATTGATGATGATGATGATGGAGAATTGAGGTTGAAGTGAATGTTGGAGTAGGATTGACACAGCAATGGCATTGAGACTGAGACCGAAAGTGTCTTCTGTTGGGTCACCTTTTCTGCAGTTAGGTTCTTCTACAACTGCCTTCGCATTCTCACAAGCATGCTCTGTTCCAAACCTGGGTTTTAAACCCGCACGCTTGCAACGCAAAAAATATTTATCCCCAACGACATTCTCTGTTCGGGCTTCTAGAACCGCGTCGAAAGGTGTTACCTTGGGCTTCAGGGCACCGCAATTCGAGGTTTTTAACTTCCCTTATCTCCACATTTTTTTTTTGTTTTCTTTGAAACATGGAATGGAGTAATTATTATATGTTTTATTTATTTATTTTTGGATGGATTGAATTTGTATTAGCTTCCGGAGCCCCTTACTGGGAAGGTTTGGACATTAGAAGATTTTGAAGCATATCCAGCTCTACTGGTAAGATGCCACTTATCTTCATTCTTTTTGCCTTTTGTTAACTTTGTTTGTTTTGCTCACTTCACTGATTCTTCATTCTTCTTATGTTATGTTTGTAGTCTTTAATGTATAATTGGAAAGAGTTTGTTTAACTGTCCAAGTTTTAGCATTTTCATGCAAGTTTTGTATTAAGGTAGTAATTCATTAAAGTAGATATTACAGAATAATAGCAGCAAATAAGTAATTTCCTTTTTGCTTATTGGATGCTTATGTCTTCGTTCGTACAAGCTAACAAAAATTGAGGGAAGCCACTTTCGTGGCTAAAATTTTGTGAAGTGTTATGGTTGTTCTTCTTTATGAATTACGATGCATAAATTAAGACCTTTCTCTAGTTGCTAATTTGGTGACATTTCTATTCTCTAGTTGCTAAATTAATGACAATAGGCAAAGTAAGACCCTGCTCATCTTCCTATTATTTGTGGTCATGCAGGTTATGTTTCTATGCAACCACTGTCCATTCGTTAAGCACCTGAAAAAAGACATTGTAAAGCTTACAAAATTCTTTATGGAGGTAATCAAATCAATTTTCCGGGAAGAAACATACTATTTTCTACCGTTGCAGGTTGGACTTGCACAAGTTAAATCTGTTATAAGAATTTATTTTCCTCTTTGTACAGAAAGGACTTGCTGTTGTTGCTATATCTTCAAATTCCGTAGCCACACACCCCCAGGTTCTAGTAACTTCATATCCTGGAATAAAGCTACATTGAAAGTATTGAATGACTTGTGCAACTTGGAATTGTGCCTCACAGGATGGTCCAGAATTCATGGCAGAGGATGCTAAACTGTTTAAATATCCTTTCCCATACCTATACGATGAGGTATGCATTTACATCCTTCAGTAACATTATCTGAGTTGGACTCCTTTAGCCTAGTTAATGACATAATCTTTTTCCATGTAAAGCAGGGGTGAATATCATGTTGATACTGGGATGATGAACCTAAATAACCAACTACTTAAAATAATATTAAACAGTGTTATCCTAACTCTGCCATTAAAACCTAAGACCATAAGACCATATGGAAAAAGGAGGCCAATCAAGTTTTTGTTTTTATTGAATTATTTAATTCACAAACTAATGTATGTATTTTTATGATGTGAATATCAGAACCAGATATTGAATGTCAATAATTTATTATTATTACTATTATTATTATCCATATGTTCAATTCAGAATGTTTTAAAAGTTCTGCATTTTCTAGATCACTATAGCATATTTATATTAAAACTGGAAGGTCTTTTCTGATAGCAATGACTCAAATTGAATACAAGCTTTATCTGCAATGTGGTTAAACACTGATATTTGATGGATTTTTTTATGCAGTCGCAGGATGTTGCACAGGATTTTGGAGCTGTTTGTACCCCAGAATTTTTCCTTTTCAAAAAGGCAATTACTATTGCAACCATCATTATTCATCGTACTGCACATTGATCACCATGATTTTGATTAGGGTTGAAACTAAACACTCAAGTGTCAGTGTATATATCATATTTCTATCGATTAATAACAGGCTGGTCGAAGGCCATTTGAGCTGGTTTATCATGGCCAATTTGATGATTCACGGCCAAGTAATAATGTACCAGTCACTGGAAGGTTGGTTTCTTATATTGAATTAACATCAAACAATTATTCAAACATTTTTTATTTCTTGGCAGTAGTAACCATTTAAATTTCTATATAAAGAGACTTGAGCTTGGCAATAGATCGTGTTCTTAGTGGCCAACCGGTACCATCAGTGCAAAAGCCCAGGTACTTTCTACATATTGTTGTCCTTTAAATTGTTTGAGAGTCTTTCAAGCTTAGGCATGTTACATTTACGTTGTTTTTCTGCTTGTATAAAGTGTTGGATGCAGCATAAAGTGGCACCCAGGGAAGAAGTTTTGATCGATAAACCGTAAGTTGACAATTTTTTGACAACTTTTTTTAACAACTTTTTGACAACAGGACATGTGTCATCATTTTATTGATCTATTTGAATTTATGTTTAAAAAAATATTTGAAACGAACCAATGACGAGCTGTCACGTATGCGTTGTCAAAAGTTGTTAAAAAAATGTTGTCAAAAAGATCTTTTTCCAAACCGTAATTATCTTGTTCAAAAGATACTATTCAGTGAGTTAAAGTTTCTTTTTCAGGCTTTTCTATGTTTTATGTAATTTCACAAACCATATTACAATCTTACACCTGCTTATTGTTTTCTCAGTGTTCCTCTCCACCTAGAATTTCGGTAAGTGTGACATTCAAGGAAATGGTGTCATCTGTGGTTCTTATGGATACTGCTATCTCACTTAAGTTGTGTACTAAATTGATCTGATCAAAATATTGAAACCACCATTCGGTCACACGAGGTTCGGTGTCATTGTTCTTTGTATCTTATGTTGTAACTGTAATAATGTCATGAAATTTGTTTTGCAATCCTCCTGGAAATACAATCATATTTTCTTTTGTTATAAGCTATTTATGATGTTTTCTAAGAGTACAATGTCCATGTACTATCTATCTATCCACTTACACGACAATTTATGATGTCATACTGTTTTACACTGTAATGCTTAGCTTATTTTCTCATTTTTAATGTGTAGAACTTGAAATGGATTATTTACACTGTAATGTATAATAATATTAGCTTTTTATTTATTTTATGCATTAATAATATAGGACAATAAAGTATACTTATAAAACCAAAGTAAACTTCATTAATATAATTTCATCTCATGTTTGGGCTCTCTTTTTGGGACGCATAATTGAGAAATCATGATGTGGTGTCCGTGTGATTTGTCTTATAATTGATACTTTCCAGTTACCAAGTTTTGCGGTTGCTGAAGACCATCATAACATGGTCCAGTTCTTTCAATGTAAATGAGGCGAAACAGGTGAACGAAGTAACTTTAAAGTACCAAGTTATGGACCCCAAAAAAGTACCAAGATATTCTGCTCCTTGTGTTTTGTCTACAATTATTTACTTGTACCATCATCCTCCACTACCCTTGCTTCCACCTTTTTTTTTTATTCATCAAGCATTGTCTATTCCTCACCTTTACCTGAAACACTTTACTTATAGTTAATATCTCTGCTGTTATTACTTTAGCACAAAAAGATTTATGATGAAACAATTATAGTGGTGATTCAGTTTTTAAGGTTTTCTTTATAGTAAGTTACTTTTTATGTAAGAAATTACGTTATTTGTTAAATGCCACTGTTTGTATTTTTTTAAGGACGAAAATACTTTAGTAATTTTATCTTCTTACATTTTTAATTTAGATGATAATGCTTGTTAAACAAAACTGAAAGAAAAATGTCTACAAAAACTTAGAGAGAGGTCGACATACTTTAACAGAATTATAAAAATAAATATCACTATAAAAAATCTAAAAAAACAAATAAAAATAACACTAATATAATGATAATTCACTTCGGAGAAAATGTATTCTTTTCAACTTACTGAATATCCCTTTGTATAGAATTTTATAGTGAACAAAACCTTTACATCTACGTTTTGTGGACTTTCCTACATTCTTGTACCCTATTTCTATGGTTGTATTGTAAGTGGAGGGAAATAGAGAATGCCTTTCACGTGCCATAACTACTGCTGTTTTTTCCTACCTTTGTTTTTTTCTTTGTATGAATGTCCTATTTTTACCGTAAAATGGAGTGGATGAAACACAAAACAGACATCTCTAAACTTGTAATTTGTAATTTGTGGTAGGGAGAGAGATGTACAAGGGTGAAAGAGAAAACGTTCCATATGGTTTCTTTTAAAGCCAGTTTTATTAAAGCTCAAACACAAAAAAGATTGGAGTGAAAATGCTTTACTCTGTATGATATTATTCTTTTCGTGTTTATATCTCTCTATCATTATAATACCTAATAAGTTATGAGGAAGAAGATATAGGCATAAAAATGATGTTATATTAGTACATGAGTAGTTATTGTATAAATTACATTTCTTAAAATGAAATTACACTTCTTTATTTCAAAAACCTAAGCTCACATAAAATAACTTTTAGAACTGATTTTTCAAATTAATTTCTGGTTCAAAACAGTTTCAACCTTCAATAAAATCCAAATCAGTTTTTATAGAAATGATTAACTTGGTTTTTTTTTTAAAAAAAAATCCAAACAAGTTGTAATGATTTGGTTCAGATTTTTGAAAAAACCAGACCATGCTCCAAGAGAATAAAGAAACTACATGCAAACATGAAATGCACATTTTGTTTAGAAGCATTCACACCTTAACTTCTGAAAGTCTCTTGAATTTGAACTGTAGTCATTATCGTTTCATCATTTGACTGTTTTCTAGTTCTTCAGTTCTTATCCTGACACCAGTAGGGTTAATTTATATGTGTTTGTGTTTGTAAGAAACAAAAACACCAGTAGTTACTCCGTTCTGTCCTCTTGAATAGATTCATCTGTGTCTCCTGTTGTTGTTTCCTCCAAACGTGGTTTGTTGTGATCCATTTGTTCTCTTTGTTGCTGATGCACGCAGTTCTATATTTCCTCATTTATCATTTTCATATTATCTTACTGTCATTATAATATCCATCAATTTAGTGCCGAGTGAAAAAAATCTTGGATGCTTATTTCTGTACGTTGCTATAGCTATAGTTTGTCTGTTTCCAATGGTTGACCGTGGGTTTGTGCTGTTAGACAATAAAAAAAATAAGAAATTAAATTTTTCTCGTGTTTGGATACAGTTTTAAGTATATCTTTGATTCATTTTCTTGTCATGGAGAACTTTATCCAAAGAGAACTATATAAAGTACAAATGAAAAGCTGTTGTACATAAACTGAACTACGTGCAGTATTTTGTTACTAGGCAAAAGAAGTAGATATAGGAACTATCTGATTACAGAGTTTAGTGTTGTAAGGGAAAAATAGTAGTTAATCTTGATGGTTGCTTGGTTTGTAGCGAGGGAGATAAGATGTATCAAAGTATGTGTGGGCCAAGGATGGTCACCAATCACATGAATAAAAGCAAGGACTTCTTTTCACTGACATGGGCACGAGCTATCTCTATCAATACATAAATAATTGGTGGGAACATTTATGAAGGCTTGTGGTCCAGGTGCTTCTCTTCTCTCTATAATTTTGCGCTTTAGAGGTTTATGCCAGGAAAGAAGGCACTGTCAGCTCTTTGCTTTTCAATGGCCCATCTCTGCAGTCCCTTGAAAGCTTTGTTCTTATGCTAAGGCCCCTTCTCTAACAAGTCATTATTAGCAAGGTTAATTGAACCAAAGGTCTGAGGCACGCTACCACTACTAATTTGTTTACTTCTGCCACTGTTGTCGGCAAAAGCAGGTTCTTAGATTGTGTCAGTGGGACTAGTCCTGGAGCATTTTCTTCATGGATTTTAGTGCAATACAAGCAACACTTTGATACTTGTCATTGAAATGCAAGTTTCTGGCGTTATCTGACTTGTTTTTAACTCGAATTTATCTACAGAAAGAACATAATTGTGTAGTGAGGAATTGCCATAAGATAACATATTGTTCTTGAGTAAAAGGATACGGACATGTGGTCTTTGTTGAATAGAGAGAGGCATAATTTTATTAAACAATAACTATTGTGTTTGCAGAATCCACCAATTATGTTTGTGCCTTTCTCTTTCTAACAAAGATCATATCTCCTAAAGAGAAGGATCCAAATCCATATAATACTAATCTATACAAATAATTTGTCACTTGAAAAAAAAATTAACAAATCTAGTAATGAAATTGGTGGCTAAGAAGAAGAAGAAGATGTTGATTCTATTATTAAAGGTTCACATGATCTGGAGAAACTTGAACAGTGAACTGCTGCTTTTGGATTCACAACCATGCCTTTATGGAGAAAATTTGGTTTTTCGAAGTCATCACTTTCAAGCCTGATCTCCTTGAGCATTGCCGTTACGTCTTTCATTGTAGGCCTTTCTTCTGGTGATGGATTCACGCAGAGGAGAGCCACTCCTAGAACTTGAAGCATCTCAGAGGTTTTTGTTCCACTCTGCAATACTAGTTGCTGATCAAGGATAGACGTAAATTCCCTTCTTTTCTCTCGGATTTCGTTGCTAACCCATGTGACAATGTGGGAACCCTCTGGAATACTGTTATCAGTTGGTTCCATCCCCGTTAAGACCTCAAGAAGTACAACACCGAAACTGTACACATCACTCTTTTCTGTGATCCTTAAACTGTATCCATATTCTGCAATTTGAGAGATAATGCTGTGGTGATTAGTCAGCAGTCACAATGTCATAGGGATAATGATCCAAAATGGACAAAATATACGAAAGAAGAATAAAAGAAGATTAATTCTAATACGGTTTCAGGAAACTATTATAGAAAGAACAGCCTAATTTTAAAATAAAATAAATGTCTTAAAGTGAGCATGCAAACTTTTTTTAATTATGTACCAAAAGAGAGAGTAAAGGAATGTCTTAAAGTATAGAAAGGCAGTGATTTTTTTATTGACTTTTTGAAAAACAATGATGTAACACTGAAAGTTTTCTTAAACGGAACTGCTGTTTTAGAATGACAAAAGCTTTTATACTCACCAGGAGCAATGTATCCATAAGAACCTGCAACTGTATGAGAGGCCCCTGAACACTCCGAGGAACTCACGATCTTTGCAAGGCCAAAATCTGCAAGAAAAGCTTCATATTGTGGACCTACTAAAATGTTGTTAGCCTTAATGTCCCTGTGGACGATTGGAGGGATACAATCATGATGAAGATATTCTAAACCATGAGCCACTCCCAGTATGATCTTATACCTGGCATCCCAATCCAAGAACAATCTCTTTTCATGAAGCAGTCCGAACAAACTTCCATTGCATATGTAATCAAACAAGAGCAATCTAGTTCTTCCATTGTCACAGCAACCTAAAAGTCTCACTATATTCTTGTGTCTTATTGATCCAAGGGTCTGAACTTCTGCAGTAAACAGATCTCTCTCTGGTGGCTCTTCCTTCTTTATTGGCCATAGCTTCTTCACTGCAATAATCTGTTTCGTTGGAGTCTCTACACGATAAACAATTCCTGAACAACCCTTTCCGACAATGTTTGATTCTGACAACTTTGTTAAAATGTCATCGATGGAGAAGTTGACTTTCTGGAATGGAGTGAAAGCCCATTCCATTTCATCACTATCAAAATTCCTGCCAAAGTTTCCCCCATGAATCCGGAGAGCTAAAATTACTCCACAAGTGACAAAAATAGAAGTTAAAACAACCCCAAGGAAAGTGTAGACAATAACATTTCTTATTGACTTGTTGAAGCCCTGGCCATTTTCACTTGTATGACACTTGCTAATGCAAAGGTCAGGGTTACCAGCAAATGCAGCGGAGGGTAGATCCCGGAAAAACTTTGTATCAGGAAGAGAACCAGAAAAGCTATTATAGGATACATTTAGAGACACAAGATTGTCAAGACTAACCAATACCGTGAGTGTACCTGTGAGCTTGTTGTGAGAGAGGTCCAAGATGGATAGTTTTGAGAGATTTGAGAAGGTCTGTGGAATGGGTCCACTAAGAGAATTCCAACTCAAGTTCAAGAGGATATCTAATCCTTGCAAATGACCAATCTCATCTGGAATAGAACCAGTGATCCTATTGTTACTTATATCCAGCAACTGCAAATCCTTACACTGCCCCAGTGTCCCTGGGATTACACCAGAGATAATGTTTCCACTTAAAATAAACTTATTTAGAGATTTAAGTTTACCCAAATTCTCCGGAATGCTTCCCGTTATTCTGTTTTCCGAAAGATCTAAGACATTAAGACCAACTAGGAATTTCAACGATGAAGGAATGGTTCCTTCCAGCACATTGCTGTGCAAGTCAAGCAATTCTAGATGAGCACAGTTACCTATCTCAGAGGGAATATCTCCACTGAGTAGATTATTTGACAACTCAAGGAAGCTCAAACTTCTTAAATGACCTATTTCTGGTGGAATTTGACCAGTAAAGTTATTTGATCCCAGCCGTAACCTGATCAAACTAGTGCAACTGCCAATATCAGCTGGAATTTGACCTGAAAGTCTGTTTGATATCACCAACAACTGAGTCAAATTCCGCAGATGAAAGAGTGCACTTGGAATGGAACCAGTGAGGAAATTGTGCGAAAGATCAAGTGCTTCAAGTTTATCACAGTTGGATAGTTCTGTTGGTATACTTCCATTCAGTTGATTCTGCCAGGCATAAAAGAGGGTGAGTTCCTTCAGTTGTCCCATAACAGGTGGAATGTTCCCGGAGAATTTGTTGTTATCCAATTCAAGCTGCTTTAGCCTGGAAAAGTTGCCAAGATAGGAAGGTATTTCTCCATAAATACTATTATCAGACAAAAGAAACTCCTCCAGAAAGAGTAGATTACTGAGAGTCACAGGTATCTGACCCTCCAAAGAATTCAAAGAGAAATCTATAACCTTGAGATTTGTACAGTTCCCAAGATTTTCAGGAATGATCCCAGTTAAATTGTTCTGCCACAGCAACACCCTTCTCAGGTTTTGCATGGAGCCCAATTCATAAGGAATGTTTCCAGAAAGCTGGTTTTCATACAGAAACAAATCCTCCAAGGCTGAGCAGTTCTGAATCTCTGCTGGGATATGACCTGAGAGATGCGCCGTGTAGACTGAAAGTGTCTTGAGATTTTTAAGCTCCCCTATACTCGGTGGAATCTCCCCAGAAACCCCAGTAACTGCAAGTCCCAGAAAAACAAGGGCCTTGCAGTCTGATATCTGCATTGGAATTTCTCCATGAATACCTGGATTTCCTCCTGCTCTAAGAGTTTCGAGAGTACTCAACTGGCCTATTTCTCCAGGTATCATTCCAGAAAGCTGGTTGTCGTAAAGTGCCAGATGCTGAAGCTTTGAACAGTTTCCAATTGTAGTTGGAATTCCACCCTTCAAGGAATTGGAATTCAACAATAACAACTGCAGCTTAGCTAGCATTCCTATTTCTTCTGGAATGCTTCCTGACAAAGCATTGAAGCTAAGATCCAAAGTGACCAAGGAGGACAAGTTTCCCACTGAACCTGGAATCTCACCTGTGAGATTTCCATTTGAGATGACAAGAGTGGTGAGGTGGCCAAAAGAAAGGACCTGAGTGGGGAAGCTGCTACGCATATCTATGGATGTTATTATGATCGCTGACACAAACCCTTCTTTGGAACATGTTATGTAATCCCATGTGCAAGGATCTTTGTTGGTTGGATCCCATGAAGAGAAGGCAGCGACAGAGTCGGAGGAGTTAAAGGTTGAAAGCCATGACAGTAGAGAGAGGCCTTCCTGGTTCAGAGCAGAGATGGAAGGACACAAGGAGATATTAAGAAACAAGATAAAAAGAGTTAATGCATTGCTTGACATGATGAGGTGGTGTTCTGCTACTGTTGTATCTCATCCAAACATAGCAGCACTAGTCTCTAAGTTACTATGCCCTCTTTAGCACCATGGTTGGACATTGAAAGTCTCTTATCTCCATTTAAGTTTGCTGATGAAGATGTAGACCATTCCTTACTCTTTAAACACTGCTTCACTTTTATATTTGTGGTGAATTTACAGCAAAGGCCGAACAAAGAAACAGACAAATTAGAAGCATCATTAAGCAGACAGAAAGGTAGGAAAGACGAGGTAGTACACGATTTTCTACTTCACTTGTCTCTGTATTATTTAACCCTTCATACCTGTAATCCTTATCACTGGATATTTACTGATAGCATTTGTAGTGGGAGTTTTTTCATAAATTTAAAAATCGGTTCTTTTAACTTAAGAGATATTTCTAATTTCTAGAGAAAACTTCTTAAAACTTTTAAATTTTATACGTCATTATTGGACGTCTTAAGAGTGTTTTAAGCAACTCTAATGATGGCTTATTTTTACTATTGTTTTAGAGAGCTTTACTTATGCAATCATACACTAAGAAGTCTAAAAATTTATTCTATGAAA
Organism: Vigna reflexopilosa; assembly: GCA_027742785.1. Lineage (NCBI taxonomy): Eukaryota > Viridiplantae > Streptophyta > Magnoliopsida > Fabales > Fabaceae > Vigna > Vigna reflexopilosa. The sequence continues at coordinate 12,424,860 of CM050918.1, forward strand.
TCTAAACATTTCTCTTGCAAGATTCTGGAGAGAGCAATGGAGCAAGATAGAAGATCTAATGCAGTAGAATATCCGTTGGGAAAATGACTTGATTGCTTTTTATAGTGTCTACTGGGTCCTGTGCATCTGCTACTTGTAGAGAGATACAAATTTGGACAATAGAACTATAGAAAAAAGGCAAGCATTACTATAATCTGACACAACATTCTTATGGTGGATATACTTTGAAAACATAAATGTATCTAGCAATCCTGCAAGCTGGAGGTCCAAAATCTAATATATTTTCCCTGTATGTAGTCAACATGCACAAAAGAAAATGAAATCCATAAACTTTTATATCAAATGTGAGTCGAAGTATAAGGAATATTATTGTTTATTCTGATTGTCTGATACTTTTATCAACTCACCATAACAGAATTTCTAGTTACACAATTTTCTACAGAAACTAAATTTCATTAATCCAACTGCTGACTTCAGAATTTTTATTCAAATTGTAAATTTCATATAATTTTATAGTCATTTCTTATATTATTAAGTTAACTTCATTTTTATGGATGATTTATTTTTGTAATATTATTAAAGGAAATTTTCACTTCCCTCCTCTGAAATTATATCAAAAGACATATCCTTCACCGCTTTTTAATAAATGATATCCACCTCACTTAAATTTTTAATATTATATTTATAAAAAAAAACAATTTTTTATTTATGTTTACAAAAAAAATCTAATTTTTATATATTAAAACTTTAACTTTATTTTTTTAAACTCTTTTATTTAAATTTTATTTAATATTATATTTCTTAAATAAAAAAAAATGAAGTGGGTGTGATTTTATTAAAAATATAAGAAAGTTAAGTACATGTTTAAAAATTAAACAAATTTATTAAAAAAAGTAATTACAGTTTCTCTTATAATTAAATATCATCTATAATACAAACTCTGACATAGAAGTTATCAGAACAACATCAGTTTTTGGATTTGTTAAATTTATATGAACAGAGAAATTAACTTTAATATGTGTAAGTCTTACTCTTCCAACAGGTATATCGCTCTCCTTCATATATATATATATGTAAAGGTAACTAGCAGACAGTGATGAGAAACTGCTCATACGCATTTGAATGACATGACAGAAGTTCTATTTTCGATTCTTCTCCTTTTCTTTTAGGTGCAAGTGACAAGAGTTGCTGTGAATTTACCAAGTCACCACAGTGATGGTTCATCTAATTTGACACAAGAATCCAAGTATTAAGATGTAGCAGCTGCACCTAATAGAAAATGAGGAACATAAAAGTAATTAAGAAGTGGTAGAAGAAGTCACATAACTACAACCTTTTCTGTTATACCTGCATGGAGAGATCTCAAAATCATCTTCTATTTAATAAAGTTGTTCCTTATCATGAAAGTCAGCAGACGACTTTCCCAAAGGAAGACATAGATAGATACATTGTATGAATGCCTTTTTATTTTTCTAACACAAACATTCTTCTAAATCCAACTAACATACAATTGTTCCTTTAACAATAGCCTATGCTAGTAATGAGATAAATTTGTGATGAAAATGAAAATTGTGCAGCTCATTTAATTATTTGCATTATCTTGATTGGTCTAAGAGAAGGGTTGAGTTGAGATAATGAATATGAATAATAGTAAATAATTATAGGTGAGCTTGTCTTAACTGTGTGTGATATGTTGGGAAATAATTGTTGAGAAAGAGCAAAGAGAACTTGAATGTGAAGAAAGCAGACAGAGAGAAAAGATTGAAGGACAGAAAATGATATTTGAGTAACAGAGGACTTAAGGAGATGTGGAGTGATTTGGGGATGAAAACAAGTTGGTATCTGTTTAGGGATCATGTGGGCCTTAGGGTTAGGGATAAGCTGGGATTTGGAAGGTGGGGACAAATGATTCCCTAACCACAACAACTAGAGATTACTGACTAATTTCTACAATAATTATTTTTGGTTTGCAATTACTTCTTCTAACTCTTCCTTTAATCTTTCACTTCTTTCATACCTTTCTTAGAATATAATTGGAAATCATATGATTCTTACCTCTCTCAATTTCCTCAATGAAAGTTAATCTTTACAAACAGACAAAACTCTTCAAGTAAAATATAAGTGGACAGAATATATAATAATGTACATGGTTGAATACAGTTACTGTTAAGTCACTCTCGCCGGGAATGAGCTATGATAAATAAAGTTTTGCTTAATAAATATGATTTAAATTTATGAAGAACTTTTTTTAATCGGTTTAATTTTTTTTTAAGATAGAAATATCTGAGTTAATGAGTTATAAGTATGGTATAATTTAATCCATAATAATTCAATTATTTAAGTTTATTCAAACGAATTTATTTCAAATCCAAATTTGTATTTGGATTTTTTATTTAGTCCACTTAATTGAATTTGAATATATTTTTAGAATTTGATATTTTCTTAATTTTAAAAATTTAAAATTAAGATATATTTAAATTAAGTCAATGTGTAAAATAAGAAAGGCCTTATATCTCAAGTTAAGAGGGGTGAATTAAATTAACTTTTTTTAATGATTTTTTTGAAATCTTTACGAGTTCTTAATTTTCTTGAAATCAATAAACAAATAGTAATGAATCAACAAGTAGAGAAATAATAGAGAAATATTAACACAAACAATTTATACTAGTTTGGTTATCACAAGCCTACATTGAGTTCTCCTTCAACAATTTCAGTTGAAGGAAATCCATTATAATTGATTGAGTATATAGAAATGCAGAGACAACCCTCTTAATGCACTCCTCTCACCACTCAAAATCAATATAGCAATGCAAGAGATAAACAACCTCACTCTCCTACAACAACCAAGAGCAATCATAATCCTTAACCCTTGGTAAACCTGCACATGTACACAATACACAGATTGTTTATGAAGAATCTCTAAGACATACTCCTCAAGTGCAAAATCAATCAGAACCAATTAAGCACAAAGTCTTGAATGAATCTTGATGGGTAATCAACCAATGTAGTGTAGATCCTCCAAGAACGTTTCTTGTAACCACCTCTAATCAAAGCTCAATGAGAATGTTAGCATTTGAAAATGATAACGTTATTGAAATAGGTTTCAAGTCACATATATATAGGATTTTCAAATCCTGTCGCTTTAGATTATGTTAATTGTGTAATCTGTTATGCTTTACTCTCGGTTTTAACAGATTATCCTTAGTGTATAATTGATTATCTAAACACTTAAGCCTATTACTGATTCATTTGACAGTTTTAACAGATTAGGCTATTTATCTAATGAATTAGACTATGTTCGATTACTTATGTAATCGATTATTCCAGCACTTATGTAATGGATTAGACTATGTCTCTGTTTTAATCGGTTATATACCATGTATAATCGATTACTACAGAGTAGTTTGCCCCTGTTAAGCTTTCTAAGTGATTTGGTTAAATCTAACAGATTATATACCTTGTTAAATCAATTATTTAAACCATAAATGAGATTATCAATATGTTTTAAGCATGATTCATTCAACACTAATGGATTCACACATTTAGCACAAACATGATCAAGATAAAACATTTGTTATCCCATTTATTATGCAAGAACCCATTAAACCATTTCATTGTTCATCATAAAAAACAAAGATGTAAAGAGGTTAAAGCTCTCCCTATCAACACAATGTAATTAAGAACTAGGTCAAACCAAGTTCTCATAGGTTTAAGGTTGAACAAAGTTAACTCATGTCAAAGATTGAATTGAGTTGGCTCAAGACAAAGGTTAGGCCAAATCGGTCAAGGTAGAGTTGAGCGTGTCGGGCCAAAGGAAAAGTCAAGTCGATTTGAACTGAAGGTTGAGACATGTTTGCTCGGATCAAAGGTCAAGACGAGTTGGCCAAGACCAAAAGTCAAGCTGAATTTGCTCTAACTAAATGTCGAGACAAGTTAGCCATACCAAATGTCGAAACGAGTCAACCCAGGCCGAAGATCAAGATGAGTCAACTTGAGACAAAAGGTGAAGTTAAGTCAACTTGAGGTAAAGAATTGAACTGAGTCGGCCTAGGCCAAAGAATAAAATCGAGTTGACTCCAATTGAAGAACCAAGTCGAGTGGCATAGGGTCGAAGGTTGAGTTGAGTCGGCCTGGACCAAAGGTCGAGTTGAGTTGACTAGATTAGAAGAATTGAGATGAGTTAGCCAAGACTGAAGGTTAGATTTAGTTGACCTAGACCCAATGTTAAGTTGAGTTAGTCTGGGTTGAAAGTTGAGTCAATTTAGCCATTGTCGAAGGTTGAAATGAGAGAGCTTGGGCCAAAGGTCAAAACCAATAACCCAAATCAAAGAGCTAAGCCAAGTCGGCCCAATGTGAAGGTTGAGATGAATCAGTCCAAACTGAAGAACTGAGACAAGTCAACTCAAGCCAAAGAATAAAGTTGAGTCAACCCAAAATGAAAAGTTGAGTTGACTTAGTTCAGATAAAGTTGAAACGAGTCAATTCACACCAAAGGTAGAGTCGAACTAGCCTACATAAAAAGTCGAACGAGTCAATCATGGGCAAAGGTTGAAACAAATGGCCCTGACCGCAGGTCGAGCCAAGTCTACCCCGATCAGAGGTCAAGTCGAGTCTACCCAAACCAAAGGCCAGGCCGAGAAAAAGGTAGATTTAGCCAGCCTGCACTAGTCGAGACAAGTTGATCTTGGACAAAGGTCGAGATGAGTGGACCATTTGAGTCTGGCCCAACCGAAGGTCAAGCTGAGTCAACTCTAACCGAAAGTCAAGATAAATTGATCTTGACCGGCGATTGAAATAGATCGACTTGGACCAATTATTGAGATGAGTTAAACTCTATTAAAGATTAAGACAAGTCATCTTAAATCGAACATCAAGACAAATAACCTAAACTAAAGTTCAATGAGTTGGACCATATGAAAAACATGTCAATTGAATTAGATTCAAGACATAATATATATAAAAAAAAAATTACTTAAATAAGACTAAAAGAAAGAAACTCGACAAGCTCACGGTTAAAAAATAAAAAGTTCTATCCATTAAAAAATTATGTTACAATGAAGAAAGACATCTCAAAATCAAAGAGCTTAGAATATTCTTACTATTGGATGTCACAATAAAATATAAAAAATCATCTAAAAAGTTAAGTTTTGTTACAAAATTTGAAAATTAAAAATATGTCACTTTTCCTCTCTAACATGGAACCGAACCATGACAATAGTTGGAACATCTCTTTCTTTAGCATGTCTAAGTGTGGCATGTTTCATGCTTTGCTACACACTTTTCACGCTCCACTTATTAGAGTCGATGTTTTTTTGGTCGAAATTCATACACTTTTTTACCTCAAATGACTATGCTTTAATTTTTTACAATTTAAATTCCTAATATATAATTAAAGTTCAAAGAAAATACAATCAAAGAAACATATTCTAGAATTAAAAATAAAGAAATTATGTACTATAACTAGTAATAGTTTTGAATAAAATATTTTTATTCCTTCACTTAGCATGTTTCATTTTTCGAAAGAATTCGAATTCAAATTTTTGTAAAAACCTAAAGAAGAAAAGCCTATTTAGTCTAGGATCAAATATGAATGTATCTTTTCCCCAAATTTTATAAAGAAAGCTTCAAACAAAAAGTATTATTATGGCATATATAATATATACTTTAATAAAATTGTGTTTTTATAGAGTGTTTACTTTTTAAAAAATGACTTTGTAATTAAAATTATTCCTTTTAAATAATAACAAGAAAAATAAAAAGAATAAAAAAAATATTTGTATAAGTAATTTTGAAACCATAACTTACATTCACAAAGAAGATAATTTAAGTTTAGAAAACATTTCTTTTGAAACCATAAGAGATGAAAAACATCTCCCCTAAAATACAGAAGGGATGGACACCTCCTTTTAGTCTCACAAAGGATGCAAACACATATCTTGAATCACACAAGAAATGAAAAAGCATCTTCCTTGAGTCCACAAGGAATAAACACCTCATTTGAATTACCCAAAGGATGAACAATTTATCCTACCAACGGTAATAACACTCAATCACACAAAAACTCACTTGGTGAAAGTTATCTTTTCTACTCACACTAGGTTTTTCAAAGCCTTTCCATAAAGAGTTCTCAAATACTTAGACTTCTTTAACTTATGCATTTTCAAATGAAAGTCTACACTTTATTTATAGAAGTCATTTTTGAAATTAGGTCAAGAAAATGAAGAGTCAAGTCATAATTGTCACTAGTAATAGATTATAATAATCGATTATCATAGGAACTTTTCTAAAAGAAAATATTTTTTTGATGTGTGAATTACTAGAAGTGACAATCAATTATGCAGAGAGTCTTTTCTTGAAAATTTGGATTTAATTTGGAGAATCGATTATTCCAGAGCTTTTAATGAAAAAATAAATTTTCTTTGAATGCTCCACTACTTGGGTTCTGCCTTTTAACTTTTAACCTACTAATTTAAATAAGATACACAAATTACCAGAATTCAACAACTAAATTCTTAAGTCTTCAATTTATCTCTTGAATTCAAACATTCTTTAAGTCTACAACACTTCTCCATGAGTCGTCATCATCATCATCAAAACTCTTTATTAAAGCAAAGACTTGTTATGTTTCCTGTTTTTTATCAACAACTTAAGAAAAGTAGTTAGTCCAAGAGATAAATAACTTTTCTCTCCCTTTTAAAATAGAAGATAACACAAGACATCAACTTAATCATATATCTTTCCCTAAAAAAGATACAAATTATCATAAGATATCAACACAAATATATTTCCCCTTTTTTTTATCATAATAAAAAAGAATAATGAAGAATAAAAAGTCCACTACAAAGATGAACTTCCCCTTATATGTAATACTCTTATTTATATATATATATATATATATATATATATATATATAAATCTTTCTAAAACAAGTACTCCCCTAAATCTAAATCTTAGCTTCTTCTAGACTTAAAACAAGAGTTTATTTAAATAAGGGAACATTAAATCATTAAAAAAGTTATCTTTAACTTTTAATGTTCATTTATTAAGCATTTAGTTATTGTCAATGGTCTAAATTTTCAAAATCTCACCCAAAAATGGTCAAAATTGATTTTTTTTTTATTTAGTTTCGTAATATCATCAATTATCATATTATAATAATCGATTATTCCATCACAGAAATGAAAGATTTGTTTTTAATCTTTTGATAATTGATTACCATATGAGATAATAATCTTAGCTAAGTTTTTAGAAAAACTCCAAATTGAGTTAGTTTTAACTATTTAAGACAAATCACAAACATTTAATATGCCTTAAAATCTCTTTTAAAAAAATATATCAAGATACCCAAGGTTTGGTGAAAATATAAACTCTTGAACATCTAAAGAAATTTCCTTGATTTTGAAAAAAAAAACTGTAAGGCCAAAAATAATATTTTGGTCTTTAAAAAATTATTTGGATCTTTTAGGGTTAGACACATGTTACTTAATTGTTGGAACCCGAAATATCTTCCATTTAAAACATCGATATATTTTATTCTATTTTTATTTGAAGTGTGCTCTTTTTTCATATAATAAAAGCATGTTATATAATCAACATTCCTAAAATAATACTTACCTTTTTCTAGGGGTAGTTTTTTATTTTTGTTCTTAGGAACTTTCTTGTTTTTATGAAAATCTTTTTCTTAAAAAATTGTTTTTAAAAGTTTTTAACTTTTGAGGCATTTGCAATTGATCTTTCAATATTAGCAATTTTCAATTCATGCTCCTTGCAACATTCACACTCGGACAAATACATTTTTACCATCCTTTAAAATTGAAACTTTGCTTTTTAAAATTTCTTCTTCTTCCAAATATTTTTCAAAATTCTTTTGCAAAGCTTTTTATTCCAATTTTAAATTATTATGTAAAGAAATTCATTTTTCATATTCAACATACAACTCTTAAAAGGCACAAAGTAATTCATAATAATCATGTGTCTCACTAAAATTATTAGAATTACTAACCTTGTTACAACTTGATTCACTCTCTACTAATAAACAACAATTGGATTCCTCATCAAAGTCACTAGAGCTTAATGAAGAGCTTGATAACGAGTTTGAATTGCTCTCCTCTCTTTTTTTTTCTTGAATAACATTATGCCTTTCTTCCATTATTTTTTGTGACATCCTCTATTTCTGTTCTTCATAAAGTTTATGAACCTTTTTTATCATTAAATCCATACTCTCGCAACCAGAATCATCATTTTCTACTTATCTTTGCTCTTGGAAATTTCATATTTAAAGGCAATGTGTTTTTTCTTTCTTTCTTCCTCTTTGTTATTGAGTCTCCCCAACTTTAACTCATATTTCTTAATTTTCCAAAGAGCACGACCATGGACATATTCACAAGATTTTGCGACTCCATTATTGCAGTGACCTTTGGCTGCCAAGACTTGTTCAAGGATTCAAAATTTTTATATTAATTTCATCAATATTAAATTTTTTACCTAACCTTGTGAGATGATTATCAATGTGCGTGAACTATTTCTAGACATCGTAGATAGTTTCACCTTGTTGCATTCAGAAAATATCGTATTCTTGGATTAACAAGTTCTTTTGAGCATGCTTAACATCTTTTTTACCTTCATGAGTTACTCTTGAAACCTCTCACATTTCTTGAGCACTCCTATACACAAATATCTTGTAAAACTCATCAAGGGTTAAAGTAGATGAAATTATATTTCTAACCCTAACATCATAGTAAACTCTTCTATTTTCTTCCACAATCCATTGTGAAAAGAGCTTTAGTTCCTACAAATTGTAATTACAGTAGGCATAAATGAACCACTACAACCTAAACACCTCCACCAACTGACTCTAAAAGGATTTACATCCTGACTTTCCAAAAGTGATAATTTTCACTACTAAAAGTAGGATGTTTGTTTTGCAAAGGTTTTATTTTACCTAACTATTTTTTAAATTTCTGAATGACTATATATCAAAGCAAGCTCTAATACCAATTATTATAATCGAACAGGGGAAATAATCGTATTTGGGCAAAACTAAGAGTGGATATGAATTGGTTTCTTTAATAAAACTGTGCATTTAAAGAATTTTCCCTTTTTATAAGTTGACTTTATAATTAAAATTGATTCCTTTTTAAATAATAACAAGAAAAATAAAGAGGATAGAGAAAGAGAGATTTGTACAACTAATTTTATATTGGTTCAAATCAAAAGACCCTATGTTCAATTGTTAATCTCTCTAAAGAGCGATTAACCAATTACTAAAATAAACCACAACTTACAATCACAGATAAGATAGCTTAGGTTTAGAAAACACCTCTTTTGAAGCCACAAGAGATGAAAGACACATATTTTTCTCTTGGCCAGTAAGTAGTTTTTACTACGTACTTTCCTCTTAAAAATGCTAGTTTTTAAGAATGAGTGATTGTCTTTCTCCGATCCTTACTATCCAACCTGAGAGCGGATATCTAATGTGTTTCGCTTTTTGACCAGGGTTTTATGGTCGGTCCGTGACCCCTGGATGCTAAAGGCGTCCTTGGGGTGATCTCGTAATTCCTACGACGTGGAGATGATGGGATTTGGTCCATGAATTCTTTTTATTTTTGCTACATTTTCCTCAAATGAAGGAAGAACTAGCATTTAGGAAGGAACAACTCGTCCTAATAAACTAGCCAATCAGAACGAATTTTCCTCTCAATGGAACAAAAAAACACACAAACTCGTCACAATAATGAATAGATGGTAGAATGATGGGTCTCAAAGGTCGATAAACACAAATAAAAACGAAGAAGGAAAGAAGAATGAAGGAAGAACTCACACTTAAGAATTCAGTATCAAACATAGTTGACCTAAGTTTTCTGAACTCAAACTCCAAAATATGAACAAAGAAACTATCTATCAATTTCCAAATCACCAGCTTTTAAATAATTAAAAGACTATGTAAAAAAACGTCAACTATGTCAAATTTATGTAAAAAACGAAGTTGACATATCATTTTCCAAAAATAAAATATGAAAAATGATATTTTACATAAGCGACTCATCATATGCAATTCATCAAATCAAGTTGACAATCAAACTAAAATAATTAGTTCAATATTCTTATAATATAGCCGACTGTATGTATAATATGATATGAGAATATCATATGTACTTTTAAGCTTTGAGTCAATATAAAAATATAAAAACATAAAAATACAAAAACAATATAGTAACATACCAACAAATATATGTATAAAAAATGTAAATAAATAAAAATACTTAAATAACTCAAAATAATGAGAAAAAAATTATCACTTAAATTCTAAGAACTTTAAGATAAGACAGAGAAAAACATTACCCTCTCAATGAATAAAACTCTCACCAAATTAAAATAAAATCTTTACAACGAGAGCACAATCTCTTATATGAGAAGATGTTGATCTAGAACATTATTACTCGGAACATCATTTTTTTTTAATTTTAAAATAATATATAAAAATTTGTGTTTAATTTCGTCATAATTCAACTTCCTTTCTCTAGGTTACAAAATTTGAGAATTCAATAGCACCCAAACTTGAAAAGAATATAGAATAACTCTCTTATTACCACGTCCAAGTATGGCATATCCTATGCTTGTATCATGTTTTCCTTACTCTAAAGTCACATCACACTTCTCATGATTTACTTGGTCCCCCATTCTCTTCTTGACACATCAATTCCTAAACCTTGATTGATTATGTTTTAATCGAGATCCAATTTAAAGTCCTAAATTATAATTAGAATTAAAAAATTACAATCAAAGCCTAACAAAAAATTACAAACAAATAAATTATATACCACTAATAATAATCTTGAAGACCATCCTTATACATATACTCATATATATATATATATATATATATATATATACATACAAAATCATGTGCTAATTTCAATAAAAATATACTATATGAATATTATAGAAGAAATTTAAGGACGATATGATCGTTGAAAAAGATGTATATTGATTTTTGAATTATGTAGATGTAGGAAGTTGAGATGTATAGTAATAATTAATGAGTGTGGAAGGGCATATTTGTTAAATGAAGAAGAAAGAGAATAATACAACAGTTAAGATATCTCATCATCATGCATGTGTGTGCTTTCCCGAAGGGTGATGCATAGAAAAACTTTTTGTCTGTAGCTTTTGAACTAATTAATTGAGTGAAGGCTTTAGTTTCCGAAAAACGAAGGTAGAGAAGAAGCAAAGCTTCATTAAATGAAGGATGGAAAATAGGAAAGCAAACATTCTTGTGATGTGAGATCATAATTTATGATTGAGGGACCCTTGATTGTCGTTGCATTATCTGCCACTGCCACAACAATAATTTGTGTGCCCTTTCACATGTATAATCTTCCAATCACAAATGTTAACATAAATCTAACCATTTAGTCATTTATGTCTTTCTATGTCTATCTATCACAATACACTTACTATGCATCTAAATGACTAGGTTAATCATCTCAATCGCCTCAATTAAATCACACCTTCTTCTCTAATATAACTCACAACATGTCAATTAACTTTTCTCACTAACTCTGATTTAAGTTTAGTTAATAATAACTTAACTGGATATAATATGTGAATTAAAATTATATATATATATTAAATTTGAGAGTTTAGGTAAATTCGTAAGAATTAATTAAACTCAATTTGTAAATTTAAATTGTAAATTCGTAAGAGTTTATTTCAGTTAAAAAAAAATTATATAAATAATATCTTAATTTAAATAAGTCTACAAAATTATATAATTTTAAATAAATAAAATTTATAAATATATTGTTTATAAAAATAAATATTGTAAAACATAAATATTTAAATTATTGTCATTAATTTTAATGCATTTCATTAAATATATAATAAAAAATTATAGCAGTGTCATGGAGAGACAAAAGAACACGAAAGATAGTAGCAATCAGATCATGAAACCCTAAACGACCTCGTTTTTCTTAATTTTTTACCTTTCAAGCTCGTAGAATTGTTTCAAACTCGTGATTCTACATAATCCTATCAATTTCACAATCGATTCTATTGAGTTTATACAATAAACAAGTTTACTTCCGAGTTAACTTGAAAGTCATGTCTAAGAACATAAAATTATACGAATTTACAAGTTAACTCAAAAATTTCATAATCATGCATATACTTTTTAATATTTTAGATAAAAAATGAAAACATTAACTAAAAACAATATAAGAAGTTACTAATGTAACAAAAAGGATATGTATATACAAGGTGGAAAGATGTGGAACTTGGGTAATAATTACTCGAAAAAACAAAAAAGCGTGCCTGGAATAGCATCCATTCCTTTCTTAAATGGAAAACTGGTTAGATGCAAAGACGACTTGGGAAGTAACTAGAATAATGAAATAACCGTAAGTTGTTTGAATTTCGAATTCGTTTTGCTAGGCCATGGCATCACTACCCCAAATGTCTGTCACATTAGGAACTTGCATAAGCTCGAAAATTAAGATGAGTGACGCACGACCATTCATTACTCAAATACACAACAAGAATAAGAGTAGCTGTTTGAAGGTTGCGTTGTTTCCATTGACATTGGTGGGAGAAAAGAAGCCGAAAATAGGGTTACGGAAACAGCGAAGTGAAAAATGGAAAGTGGGGGCAGGGGAAAGTGGCGAGTTGTTGCCACGTTCAGTTATAGAGAACATTGTCAAAGATTTCCACCGTGCCTTCAATGATAAAAACATGGAGGAATTGCAGCAGTTGATTTCGGATGATTGTGAGTATCAGGACTACCTCTTCTACAGTCCCTACAAAGGCCAGGTTAGTTTCAATATTTTCTCTTCTTTTTCTCTTTTCCTGCATTTCATGGTGTCAATGTATTTGTTGAATTACTACTCCCTGCATTGCTTTTGATTTAGGAGAATGTGATCAAGTTCTTGGAGAGCGTTATGGAAGCGATGGGTCCAAATATAAAAATTGCTGTGCGAGATTTTAATATGGAAGATGTCGATGTCAAACATACCAAAAAGGCCAAACTCATGGCTACAGTGTTTTGGCACTTGGGTATCTCACTTCTTTTTCTTCTTTCACTCCTACAATTTTTAGCTACATCCCCATATTCTTTGTCAAATCTGTTTTAAAATAACTTTTCTGAAATTTTTATCTTAGGATTTTTAGAACAAGTTTTACAGAATATATATGAAATGACGTTCTTTCTCCTGCTGCTGTAGTGGTGAGAGAAATTTTAATCTTTTAATTATTGGTTTAGTATCTCTATATATCTCTATTTTGATCCGAAATTTCAAATAGATTTTTTTTTTATTTTAATTGAATTTTTATTTTTGTAAAATTGAAATAATTAGAGGTTTGTTATCAAATGCAACAAACAACCTTTTAATTATGTGTTACATGACAGAAGCAGTGTTTTTAGTAACCACACGTGGAATTAAAAAAAAATGTTTTGTATTAAAAAATATGAAAGCAGAGAGCTTTACAGAAAGGTACAATGAGAAAACTTATTAAGGTTCTACTTATTAGTGTGAGGTGTATTTAGTAATAATGGACTTACAGAAAGAAAAAGCCTTTTTTTATATCAACTTTGGGTTTGTGTGGTCCAACATGTTCGTCATAAACAGCGGGTGGGCTAAATCCAGACACAGTTTTCCTACAAATGATTTACCTTTTTTAAATTAGTAATCTAATTCTTTCAGAGTGGGGAAAGGACAAAAAGAAGTTACCCTTCTCAAAAGGATGCAGATTCTTTTGGTTTGAAGAAGTTGAAGGAAGATTGGTTATTAGGTAAATCTGTGATATTTGTTCTCTGTACTTAATAAAATCCAAATTTCTAAACATTTTAGAGCAGTTTTTCATTTTTCTTATAAAAGGCATATATAATTGAGTGTAGCAATTTGCAGCAAGATAACAGGCTTGGAGGAACTTCCAATAAAACCGGGTGAACTAGTACTGGTATCTTCCTCATTCAATATTTCATTTCTTTTCTTTTTTTCAACACAATATATTTATTTCAATTACTTTAGTTAATATGTGTTACATAGTTCAAGTATTTTTAAACTTAAATTATTACTTTTAGAAGAAAGTGATGATATTCAATGAGTAATAGCATAATTCAATCAAATTTTTATGATTTGGATTAGAGCTTCTCTTCTTTCTTTCAATTTGATAATAGTGTACCGTTCGATTTCAATATCTAGTGTGGTTCAGTATACCGTTTGGTCTTAGTATCATGTATCGTTCAGTATATCTTTCGATTTCACTATCTAGTGTTGTTCAATATATCATTCGGTTTCATTATTATGTGTCGTTCAGTGTACTGTCCGGTCTCATTATCTAATGTTGTTCAGTCTTACTATCATGTGTCGTTAAATATACTATTCGGTCTCACTATTTAATATCGTTCAGTGTACTGTTCGGTTCACTGACCTAAACTTGAGCCTGCTCTTAATCGGCTTGCTCTTTCTGCTCTTCTGTTTTTGTTTTCTTTCTTATATATATCTTCTCCTGTATTTTTTTGCATAATCAATAAACTTTACATCTTTCTCTCCCTTCTTCTCGCTGGCTTCTCCCCTCTCTTTTCCTTTTTCATGGCTTTTTTTTTTCATTACTGCATAATAAATCTATGTCTGTTTTTCCTTTTCTGTATTTTGTTAGAGTTTATAAATAATTCTTTTTATGTTGTGACAAGACGAGTATTATCTATATTTTGTATGTCGGTCTATTTTAATACAATGATGACTTTGATTTTAGTTTTTTAATATTAATTTTTAAAAATGAAAAAATTATTTGTGTGATGAAAAAGATGAACGAATACTTTTAGATTAACTCGGAGCTCTAATATCTGCAGAATGCCTTAAAGGCAATTAGTTCTTTTTTGGACAGCTATCCACCCATGGCTTCAGGTACATATATCCATCCCTTTTTCTTACTTATTTCTTCTATTTTCTATTTATCGCATTTATTATTATTAAAAATATTACTGAATAAATTTTAGGCATCATCCTTTATTTTGATTTTATATTGGCAATAAATACTTTATATTTAATACCGTAAGAAGTTGGTAGGGTATGGTATTATTCTAACAAAACACGATTTGAATTTGGTGCCTGACAGCGTTGCTTAACTATCCTGCCTTTCGAGATGATTGATGGCACACATGATTGGGTCGGTGAAGTCCATCACATGCTTTTAACACTTCAAATGTCCTCCTATTTATGAATCAACAATATTTATTTTTAAAATTTGTATTTTTGTATTGTGTATTTATTGTATCTGTAAAATATATGGATAAATATTAATTTTAATATTTTAAAATATATTAATCAATATATTTTACAGATACAGTTAAAACGACAGCAGTAATTCTAAACTCATGTTCTTATTAGACAAAGTGCAATCCTCCTGGATTTTAGGAAAACAAATGTTAAAATTTTAAGAAAAATAAATTATTATATGTGTGTGTTTGATTTTCTAATCAGCACCTATAATTATTCATTTTTACTCCTAACCATCTCTCACTTCAGATAAATGGAATTTAAAGATTTGTTTGAGAATTCTAGAACACCCTCCACATAAATGGATGTGTCATCTTTTTCAAAAATTGAAAAAAAAAATAACTGGAACTACAACGAAAACAATTGTAGAAATTTGTTCAAGCATAAATATTTCAATATCCAACTGGCCACATACGTTAATTAAAAACTCAATAAATGAAAAGAGTTAAAATACACAAATTCATATAAATTTATTATTTAATATGTCATTCTTGTATATGTTAAATTCCATCTGTAGTTAAAATATTTTATATTTTTATAAGGAAAGAAATAATGCATACAAGGATTACATATACCATCAAGTCAGAAAGAAAGAACAAATAATATATAGAATATAAATATTAGACAATCATCCTAAAGAAAAACATAATCAGAAAAGCGAAGAAACATTAATATTTGCATTGTCATTAATTGAATAAACTTCTCGTCATGAAAACCTAAACCAGTGTGTTCGTAAACTATATTGCACTAGACGACACTTGATAGCAACAAGTCCCTGTATACATCATTTTCCTAGTAGTATGTCGTTAAAATAGCATGTTTTTTATTCCTACTCTCCCAAACTCTTTCGACTTACAAATATTTTTCCATCTCTATGAATCATTCTTCCTACTTTCTTGTCATTTACCTCCCACAAAAGCACTTTGCATTTAAATCAATTTTCTTGCAACCTTTTCAGAAATCCTGAAGAAGGACATTAGAATCTACAATTGAATTTCACCCCTTCTTCTTTCTTCGAGTAGTTTTTGTTACTATGAGTTAGGCCTAACCAAGATTGCCAAACTCGAGAATTTACGTAAACTCGTGAGAGTCTAGTAAACTCGACTCGTAAACTCGTAAGAGTTTACTTTGTATGAAAAAAAATATAAATAACATCCTAATTCAAATAAGATAACAAAATTATATAAATTGAAATACATAAATTCACAGAAATATTATTCATAAAAATATAATGTAAAACATAAAATGAAATGTCAAATTCTCTATGCCTAATCCTCTAATCCTCTAATAATGGCATCATCATCTCCATCATCATCCTCATCTAACTCTTCCTCTAATGAATGTTGTGCATCCTCATTGTTCCCAAATGTTATGTTATCAAGATCAAGAGCATCTAGAGCAGGATCTATTGTTGCTCCATCTAAGTGAACATTTTCACCATCATTTTCACCTTCAACTTGATCAATCTCAACAACATCATTTGCCTCTTCAGCTATCCATTCATCATCTGATTCAATGTCATCAAATGGAAGAGCTACAATTTTTCTAATTTGTCTACTTTTCAGCTTGGAGTTATACATCACATAAACTAAATCATTCATCTTTTTTTGATGCAAACGATTCCTTCTCTTTGTATGAACCTAAAATGAAATATAATATTTTTAGTGAAGATATAAACATAATAAAGGAATTTATAAATTAAAAATAATTTAAATTACCATCTCAAATGAGCTACAATTACGCTCACACCATAAGAACTACAAGTCAAGCTTAGAATTCGAATAACAAATCTCTTCAACTCTGGAGTTCCATCACCAAACATGTCCCACCATTCTCCAAGATTTAACCCTTTCCTACACTCCTTTGCATCTTCCATTCCAAAAAATCCTCTAGCATTATGAAATTCAACAATTTGTAAATTAATTTTTCTTCTTTCTACCATATCTGGTATCAATCTTCTCATGCAAAAATACAATCGTTCTTTCACCTCTCCATCATCATCACTTCTAAAGTTAGGTTCATAGTGGAAATAGGGGTTCAGAAAATAGGCAACTGCATGCAAAGGCCTATGAAGTTGATTATCCCATCGAGCATCAATTATTCTCCAAACCTCTTCATAACTACATCAATTATGCTATATCATAAATAATTTCACACATAAGTAATTAAATATTGAATAAGTAAAAATTTGAAAATTTACCTTTTTTTGATATTGTTAAAGTTAGACATAATCTTCTCTTTTGCACAATCTATCTCTTCATAAATGAAACTCATTGCGAGTTTTACATCTGAGTCTAATAATCTTAAGACCACCATAAGAGGGGCAACAACTTTCATGCATGTGGAGATATTCTTTCAGAACTGGCTATCTAATACCACATATTGTACTTTTCTGCCCTCTTGTGAAGTCCCAAACTTGCTTGTCTTCCACTCTTTAGAGCTAAATATTGTCAACAATGATGCCTTCAATTCATGAAGACAAACAAGAGTTAAATAAACTGTGACAAATCTAGTCACACCCGGTCTTATTAAGTCTCTACCTTTAGTGAACTTTTTCAACAAGGAAATCAACATTGGTCTTCCATAAATGTAAATGGTAATCTTTCTTCCCTTCTTAATTGTCAATTCATGGACCTTTAAATTTTTTTCAAAATCTTAAAATATCAAATCAATGCAATGTGTTGCACATGAAGTCCAATACAATCTTTCCCTCTTTTGCATCAACAATTCTCCAGCTGCCTTAAAATTTGCAACATTATCAGTGATAACTTGAACAACATTTTCTTCTCCAAAAAACTCAACAACATCATCTAACATTTTGAAAACTTTATCAACTTTTTTTTATATGTCTGAAGTGTCAAGTGAATAATGAAAAATCGTCCCTTTAAGACTATTCACCAAGAAGTTGTAAATAGAACGTCTTTTTCTATCTGTCCAACCATCATACATAATTGTGCATCCAGTTTTCGTTCACTCCTCCTTATAATCCTCAAGGATTTCATCTGTTTTATTCACGACTTGTTTCAACATCTTTTCTCTAATGTCATGATAAGATGGTGGTTTGTATCCAACTTCATACTTACCAATCATTTCATACATCTTTGCAAATGCTGGAGTTCTAATTACATTAAAAGGAATGACACTGGTGTAAAAGAATTCAGCCACTTGAGCATCAACTTCTTCTTTGTATCCTTTTTTCATCATTTGATTTATAGTTGCTTGGATTCCCCCCTTGCTAGTAGTAGCAACTTTTTGTTTTCCTTTAAAACGGAATACCTTGTGTCCTCTTTCAAGACTCTCACTTTCTTCCTCGTCTTCATCGATATTTATCTTTCTTTTCTTTAATGATGCATTCTTGGCTTCAGCAACTATTTTTATCATCAAATTTTTTATTTCATCCGAAACAGAAGCACAAGGTTCAAAATCCTCCCTTGTTCCAGCAAGATGGTGTTTAAATCTAAATATACCTTCACTCACAATCTTTGAGCAATAGTTACATTTCACTTTTCTTCCATTACCATTAACGTCAAACCCATGTTTCCATCCAATATCAAATCGATTTCCCGGAGCATTTTTACTTCTACTCTTAGTTGATGAAGAGGTAGTTGCATTAATTTCCATTGAATTTGATACATTTCCAGACATGATGCTCTAAACTTTTTCACTAAAAAATCAATGGCAAAAAGAATCATTTAATATTAAATATTTTCTTCTACATGCTAAAATAATAATAAAAATACTATATATGCACAATAATTTTTATTATAATATCAAGAGTTTATTTATATAATAAAATACTATATAATAAAAACCTACAGTGACATTATATACTAATCTGAAGAAGACATAAATATAATAAAATTTGAAGAAAGGAAGCACCATTAATATTTTATTAATACCATGATAAGACTGAAGGAGTTAAGCACCATTAATATTTTATTAATACCATGATAAAATTGAAGGAGTGAAGCACAAACAACATTAATGGTGACAAACGACAAACGACAAACACGCTACAAATCTAAAGGAGTGAAACACTATTTCTCTAATGTCATGACATGATAAGACTAAAATATTATAATAAAACTACATAGTGGCACCATCAATATAATAAAATATTCAAGACTCTCATCTCTTTAATGAAATTTAATCAGGTCACAGACTTTAACAGTGGTAGCAGGCACTAGTCACATCAAATCATTTTTTTAATCAAATTAAAGATATATAATTTTATACTAAAAGTTTTTTAGCACAACTCACAGCTATTGAGTGATAACTTATAATCACGATTCACATCTAAAAGCATACCAATAAAAGCATAACTCCATAACTCCAGAAGGCTTTTGATACGAAAACCTTTCACACATAGTGACGCCACACAAGAATTACGACGATCACGACGGCGACCACGAGCAAGACGTACGACGAACAAGGCACGGCCACAAGCAAGGTGGATGACAAACAAGGCGCGACCACGAGCAAGGCGAACGAAGACCATGAAACGTGACTCCGACTGCAACGGTGAGTCCGAACTAGGCCACCGGAGCACAACCGTGATACCACGACCAAGAACGCTACAAACGGAAACCACGAAGGCAGACAATGGTGGAGTGAAGCACAACGAAAAACCTAATCAGGTCATTATATAGTAATCTAAAGGAAATCTGAAGGAAATCTTCTTTGTTCGTGTTAACCTTTTTTAAACTCGCCAAATCGCGGCAAAATCGCGATTTTATACAATTTTAACGAGTTTGCTAACGAGTCTATCGAGTTCACTCAGAAACCGAGTTTACCACCGAGTTAACTCAGTCAGCATGAGTAAGAACGCAAACTCATCCGAGTTAATGAGTTAACTCGCAAGTTTGATAAACATGGGCCTGACCGATCGGGAACAATGACGAAATAGAGGTAGAGGACCGAGCGGGGAACGTGTCAGAAAGCATCTCAGGACCGCTCGATCCCTACAACCGTTGGGCACTCAGGACTGTTCGGCTCAACAACCGTTGAACAAAGTTAAGGTGCAAATTAATGTCATAACGGCTACTGTTAAGCGGTTTGCATTAATGATCATTAAGAGGTAAATTAATTAGTCAGATTCTTATAAACTCTATAAATAGGGGTTAATGTCGAGGTAAACTCACTTTTGGCTGACTATTGAATTACAAAAGGCCTACAGAGGAAAATTCTGACTTGAGTGTAACACCCAAAATTATAAAGTATAACTATATAAATTAGTAGTCATCATCATAATATGATGGAACAGTTAAAGATCAAGATAAAGTATAAACTTTACAGTCATCCAAATTAAATGTAGAATTTTAAACTTTATAAACCAAAAGAGGATACCAAAACTATACATCTAAAAGCAAACAATCTACTAGTTACGCTGCAGCATCCTCGCCCTCCAAAGCCTGCTCCAGGGGCACCTCATCTACCTTTGCTCACATCCAATGGATGATCATTGCAAAAGAAAACACCACACATACAAAACACAAAAGCAAGCAGAAGGGTAAGCTAGTTATACAAAGATCATACAATTATGATATCATACAACGTACAAGATTCAACTTCAAGCAAAGTAGAATAAGTCACACATCCTAACATGTTATATTCTAGACTTGAGTCGTCCAGACTTAGAATGATTGTCGAGCTATGGCGGGTCATGCACTCGTGGTGGCCTCTACTACTTTGTAAAGCCATTGCCAATGGGTTTCACCCTACCACACTCACAAGGTTAGTCTATTACGGGCCTTGAGGCATACTGGAAGCCCCCAAGACTAAGACCTCCTGCTACTCCTCACGACATGGTACAATCTTCTCTACTTGAGAATGATAGACCATTGGAGTTTCGGGATAACCCCCAAGATTGAGCTCCTGCATTCATTCTAAACAATTTGAAATCTCACCAAGAGATTCTACTTTGAAACATACCTCATCACTTTATAATCACATACTTTTTAACTGTAATTAACATCCATGTTTATCCTTTATTATATAGTACAATACACTCCCAAACATACTTCACAACCAAGCAACATCCAACATGGTATAACACAAGACAAGAGAAAAAGATAGTAAATTAAACTCAGAACTCTCGCACAACGCACCCCATTCGCAAAGCGAGACCGGGAGTTTCTCACACAGCGACACAACTCGTTGTGCGAATTAAGTCGTAGAGGTACCAAACCTTAAGCCTCTCGCATAGCACACCCTGATCACTATGTGAAAGCTTAGACAGAGACCAAACCCCCCAAACACTCGTTGTATGCACCGATTCGCCATTCAAATTAAACTGGCAGTGATCCCAGACCACTATCAGTCGCATAACGGCCAGATTCGCTATGTGAATCAGCGATAGAGGGCAACCCTCTTCAGTCACTCGCACAACGCACCAACTCGTTGTGCGAATGACCAAACAGAGAGCACCTCACTGTGAGGACTCACTGTGCGAAACAATTCGCTCAGTGAGTCTGCATAATCTACAGAACGTAATTTTGTAGAATTATGCATCTCACACACCATTTACCATTTCTAGCCATTTCCCCCAACTTCTAACACCCCTATATTGTGTTTTATACCTAATTAGACTTATCTAAGTGATTTTAAACCTTCATACTATCAATCTAAAGTGTTTAAGACTCAATTCCTACTCCAAAACACCAAATTCAACAACTTAAAGATCCAAATTCAATTCTACCACTTTGCACCTGTTTTTGACCAGTTTGATGATTCTAACAAGTCACAATTGACGTACCTAAATTGTCTCAACAGCCCAATTGAGTCCATAACCCCTAACTCTCAATTTCACTACTCCACTTTCTTTAAAATGACCTAAAACACTACCAATTCACTATGTTTTCTATCTAATCATTGTTACAACAGATTTATCACCCCAAGCACTTCTAACATGTTCAATTACAGCAGTTAAAGTCATCCAAATCAGTTCATAGGCATCCTACTACAGTTTCACAGATTACACATTCAAGCACATACAACTTAATCTACTTAAAACCTAAAACGCGACCCAAACAACATACCAATTCAAAATTCAGAATACATACATATCATACAACCAATTTAAAGAAAGTATCTAGCTCCCCTTACCTCAGAGGCAAACTGTCCAGCTCACAGAGTCTCCTCAACAGTACCTTGCATCGCAAGGAAACTTGACAGAACCCAACAAACCACCAATTGGTGATAAGAAACAGCTCTTAGAGCTAGAATTTGACAGGGAATTGAAGAGAGGAAACAAAAGACACATGCAACCAGCAGAAACTTCATGATCCAGGTTTAAGGACATGCGAAGAAAAGGGGAAAAAACTTACCCGCTAGAATCCAGAAATCGATCGATCAGTTGTGTAGCCCTCTACGTCGTGGACATCTGGGCACCTCCTGTCCGAAAACTCAATAGAGAGAAATCCTAGAGAGAATGTAGAGAAAGAATAGAGAGTAGAGTTTTAGAGAGATGAAGTGTTTAAGATAATGAACTGAGCTTTAGAAAGTTCTATTATATTATAAGGTTATTTTTAAAGTAAAATGCTTGTTTAATTATTTTAATACACTTATCTACTCTATTACTATATGTTCTAGGTTCTTACGTTGAGCGTCAGAGTGTCTTCTACAGGTCACCTCCCAATACCATTCGGTCACTTGGAGTCAGGAGCCTTATACTGATCGGTATTTTGGACCAAAGAACAAGGAGAACGTTCAGCAGAGATAAGAACTCTTCAGACGATTATTCTCGTCCCATTTCAACATGAACAATTTTGTTTAGGTTTCTAGAGTTGAGGTCAATCTTTTTTTATCTGTTTTTTCAACTCTTTATCCAAGTTAAATATTCTCTTTTATTATATATTTTTTGTTCTTTATTGTTAGGTCAAACCGAAAAGTTACATAAAAATAAATTTTAATATCAAAGTAAAACTATATTAATAATAAATGCATATAAAATCTAATCAAACTTATCATAATACTTTAAACATGTATTTATAAATTTTAGAATAAACTTTGAATTACCTAATTACAGTCTAACTAATAATAATTTTGCTTAAATTTAACTAACCACGGTTAGCATTAATTTTTGTTTAGCCCGATTATTCGACTATTCAATTTATTGTTTTAGAATTTAAAACTGACAGGACCATCTGGTCTTCTAATGACCGAACATTCATATTATAGAAGTTTCAATTAGACTCATTAAAAACGAAAAAAGGAGAGCAATTTAATATCTGCAAAAATAATTTTTACTTCCCTTTCCTCCTTTCCAAAACTCCCATCCCTATTTGTGATAATTTACTTTTAGTCTTGCACTAATTCACAACATCTTAGCAATATTGTAGTAATTTCCATTTTTAGTGCTTCCCCACCTTGTAATAACATATTTAAATTTTAAATAACAAATATACAGATTTTTTTTTTTCAAAAAAGTGGGTGGTCTATAGCTGCAAAAGAAGAAATATAGCGAGCACATAATTGATATTAAAGTGTAAATTTGGCTATAGAAGAAAGAAAACGATGGAAGGAAGCAAACTAAGTTGGAATATGGGTGGGATTGTCTTTTACTTTATTACATGCATATGGACTATAACTAATTCATTAATTCTATCCCATCATCACCATCCAATTATATATACGCGAACAAAATGATAGCTAGAAGCTACTCGTGTACCACGACTACATTTGTCCTCGCCTAAAATAATGAAATCACTCAAATCAAAATCTAAGACATTTGATATTCTTTGAGGAATCCATAAGTATCTCGTGTTTGAATGAGTTCTTTTAGATGTGAATAACAAGATACTAAATCCACCATCTTAGACTTTTCAGATGACAACTTGGACCACAAAATTCTTTTTTTTTATCCAAGTATTATATATATATATATGTCGGGATTAGCAACTAATTAAGTTCGAATAATTTCAAACAATGCATTCCTACGTTGCACAATAAAAGAAATGTTCAATATAGCAATTAACTATCAAATCTTAAATTTTACTTAAAAAAAATACATTATTTAAGGTAAAGAAGTTCAAAAAAGACTTAATTGGTAGATGTAGTGTGGAAGTGTAAAACTAAACGCAACACACACACACTGGATAGTGCACTGTAATGTATTGATTTTTCATTGTATTGTGTCAGCCTTTATAAATAGCTATGCACGTAGGGTTTGGACCGAGTACAAAGAATGAAAATTGAAATACTACTGAGTATATTAACTCTATGACTAATCTTTATCTTATATCTAAACGAAATAAACGGAAAAACAAACTAACAAATAAAAATGAAAGTTGTGTCGTATATGGGAACACAATAAGAAAATAAAGTTTCAAATGAAATTACAAAAACATTCCTAATTTAAGTTTATTTAATCAAATATTCTTATAAACTTAAATTTTTCATCTTTTATTACTTTATTCTGACTTTCCATGTTTATCATTCCGTATTAGGATTGTTTCTTCCAATTAGATTCGGTTTTTCATTTTTTTCATATTCTTTCATTGTTTTTATCTATTTCTAAATTACCTTTGTCGACTTTATTTTCATCATGGTCGACCTCTTTTTAACTTTGATCGACTTGTCTTTAACATTTATTGATTTGTTTTATGCAATGGTCGTCTTCCCAATAACCTTATTATATATCATCATTACTACATCGTAAATTCTTTTATGATTTTCTTCATGAGTGTCCTCACACTCGTCTCTATGCACACTATCAACCTCTCCTCGCTACTCATTTGTGTAGCTAATCTCTCTTTGTTACTCGACAAGCTTGCCAAGTTCTCTTTATGTTCGATTTCCAATATTCTCGTCATCAAACAATTTGGACGCAGCTCGGTGTTCGATCTCCAACTCGGCAAGCCGGCCTTCAAGCTCCTTGACATCAACAAAATTATTTCTTCATCATCCTCCTCTCTAAGGAGATTCTTCTCTTTCTTCTTCTCAGCTCGACAAAACTTTGCAATGTGGCTAAGCTTACCACAGTTATAACACTTCATCAATTTGCACTTGTTTACGTAGTGGTCGTGTTTGCCACACTTAAAACACTCTACTTCTGATTAACATTTTCAGTCTTTCCCTTGTGCTTGACAACACTAATTATGCTGACCGATTTGCTCTTTGTTGTCATCCTCAAAATCATCTTTATCACGTTTTCCACGACTTCGACTCTAAGTTTTTAGAGTATCTTCCTTCTTGTTACAATGTGCTTAATTAAGTGACTGATAGTTCTTTCTTCTCTGTTGTTGGTTGGACAATCGTCAACTCTTCATCTTCTGTTGATTCTTGGTACCTATTCTCTACTACATCCTATATGTTTTGAGATCCAAAAAGAATCCTCATCTACAAACTTCAATTATCATAATTTGAAGCTGTGTTTCACTCACACTGTTTCACTCTCTCCTTTCTTACACTCGACACTCAAAGTATTAAAAGCTCAGTATCATTTTGTAAAACTAAACGCAACACACATGATAATGCAATGTAATTCATTGTATTTTCATTGAAATATGTCAGGCTTTAAATAACCGTGCACATAAGATTTGAACAAAATACAAATAATAAAAAACTGAAATACAATATATCAACTGCCGAATATATTATTTCTTACCGATCTCTTTATATCTAAAATAAACTAACGAATAAAAATGAAAGCTGCGACATATGCGGCAGCATAATACAAAAATAAAAGTTCAAATGAAATTACAGAAACATCCCTAATTCAACGGGGAAGAAATTCACTTCACCCTCCCCTCTTTCTCTCTATATTATATATATCATGCCTCGGAACCCACACTTATAGTTTTTTTTTTCTTTTTATTAAATCAAATACTGTTGTATAAAACTTAGCGTAAGTATGCCAAGTTTTAGAAATAACCAAAGTCATATTATTCAGAACCAACAATTGCATAGAAGAAAAAGTGAGACATTTTACCCCATATCCATTGTTGGTGGATGGAAGAGGAGATAGTTACAAAGTCTGACTGACAAAAGGGACACCAAGACTGAAAACAATCGCTTGAAAGGAAGATGAAGGGTTCTGAAAAGAAATACTTTGTTATAATTAAGGATGTTTGTTACCGTGGTGTGGTGATTGTAACTGTGTTTGTGTATGTCTCCTACTCCAGTATTAGAGTTCTTCCTCATCATTGGGAAAAAGTCCATATACGAAACACTCCTATACACGACTATTATAGGGATCTTTCTCGTCATTGGGTGGAATCCATCTATGAAATATACTCTATATCAATTGCATGCATCTCTCATGGGAATGAAAAAGGTGAAGGAAATCTTAGTCAAAAAATGACTGGGGTTCCCTTGGACCAGGCGTGCCAGTTTTATGTTGGTGAGAAATTTGGAATTGATTAGTCATGGGAAATGATTAGTACATGGATCTGAAAAAAAAAAGAATCCACCACTCTGAATCCCAAAACATGCATAAACCTTTGTCATCGAAAAAACGACTAAATCAGGTTCATTCTCTCTAGAAACGACTAAAATGGTTGTTTTCGTCTAAAAACAATTAAATCATAGCTTTTACTCATTAATTAACATCAATAATTCACAATTCTTAAATATGATAAACATACTTTTTATATTTGTAAGAATTAATATATTGTGGTGTTGAATACATATTAGATTTGTCAATTTCGAGACCAAAGTTGAAATTATATCTTATTTCGTAGGGTTGAGCTGTAACTAAAATTTAGACTGAAATCAACGGCCACAAGAATTAACGTACTTTATGGAGAGTCAAGAGATTGCATAGAAAATTCAACTTTATAGTACGTATCTATATCATTAGTATGTATATATTCCAAAAGGTACAGATCCGAGGGTATATATAGCTTTCTCAACATCATTTCTACGACCCGAAATACAACTTTATTCTACATCCACTAAACACAAACAATTTCTGTAACATTCTACCTTTTTATAATTACCTTCATCAATATAGGAACACGTGTGAGGTACGCAGCGTAATTAATTAACTGTCTCTGCTTCTTCTCTTCTTTTCAAATAATAAGAAGAAGAACAGATCTTATGAAGTTTATGTAAAATCATCAGATCGAATTGATCAAGGAGTTGATGAGAACACTTCCATGGCTGAAAGATCAAAGGAGCTCCAAGTGCTCCAGCAAGTGTCACTCATTGAATGCAGGGTAGATGCAGAAGTGATGGGTAATAATTGGGCATCGTTTTCATTCAACGGCATCGAGTATTCCAATTCCTGCAACTGCATTTCCTTAACGGGTGGTTCCCAAGTAATGGAAGAAGACAAGGTAGCATCACACCAAAGACCATCTTCATCTCCACTCACACCCAGAATCCTCTCCAACTCGTCAATCTCACCCAAACTCAATTCCTCCCTACCGAAATTCTCAATTGCCACCACTGCATCGGAGTCAACAATGACAGGATCCGACAACAAACCCTTGTTCTGCGACTGAACAACTGGGATATCATTTTCCGTTTGAACGCTGTGCGGTGTGAAGTAATTTTTGGAAGAAGAGGAGGCATTGTTATCCTCTCCAACGTTTTGTTTTGGGTTCAAGAATTTGGCGAACACAAGGGCCATGTCTATTTCACGAGAGGCGTTGTTGTTTGGATGGGTATCTTCAGGTGAAGACTCGGTGTCATCAGAAGCGGAGATGAAAGAGCGTTGGGTTTGGTTGTGGCGCGAGGAGGACTTGCCGCGGCGGTTCTTTCGGCAGCCGCCGCCGACGGGGACGTTGCGGAGAGAGCCGCCTTTGGTCCAGTAGCGTCTGCAGGCTTTGCAGAAATAGCGGGGCTGCGACAAGCTGTAGTTGTTGTAGTAACAAAATTTGGTGTTGGTGGAAGCGCAACGAGGGCAATTGGGGGCGACCTCAATGTTGGGTTTCCACCTCGAACGTTGTTCCATTGGGGTTGGAAAGTGATGATGATGTTGCAACATGTGTTGAAGGGCAGCGGCAGTAATAAGGGTATGTGGGAACATTTATTTGAGAGAGGTGTGATATAAGAAGGGTGGGTGGGGATGGAGTGAGAGTGAGATTGGAGAGGGATTTGTTGGTGTGTGAATATATGTGTGGTGGAAGCGTTGGGAGGAACGTGGGCGGTTGGGGAATCGTTAAAATTAAGGAAGGGTGTGCATGTGTTTGTGTGTGTGTGTGAGAGTCTGTGATGTTGATGTGAATTTCATGTTATGCTGTGCTGTTTCATAGGCGGATGGGGCGTGTCTCCTTCGACACTGGATTTTTCTTCATTGGGGTTACTTTGTGAGAGTGATTGAGGTTGATAAGTCAAACACTTGCTTCCCCACTCATTCTTTAACAAGCCGCGTGGAAAAAAAATCATCCATCATATGCATGCTACTTCCATCTTCATCACATCAAACCCAGCTTAAAACCATGAATTGACCCACAGTAGTTTGAGAATTAGAGACGTTTATGTTTTTAAGGAAAGTTCAATATTGATTTGATGAGTTATTGCTAATTGATCATGTAGTTGGTGCCACAGGCACGGTTAAATTCAGGTAGTTCTGCATTACCAAATAGATATAAATTATCAATGTGCGAAACAATGCAGTATGCTGGATGCAGAGAAGGGAATTAAGGTTTATAGAATAAGTTTGACATATATGTATACTATATACAGTAATGTATTGACATCATATGGAAGGCTAGCGTTGCGGGTATGGAAAGCACCACCACGTGCTTAACGAGGATACGTGGCACATTTCCCATCCTTTCGTTTCCTACTGATCACCATACATTTCTTTGCATTCTTCTTTTCTTTATTTCACCGCTCACTTCATTCAATTCCATACTTTCAAATTTGAGTTAATTAACACATTTCCACAACTTCACCTTCTAAGGATTTAACCCAATCATTCTCCTTATATAAAAAATGACAGTGATTATTATAAAATACACCACTCGTGAATTTTGTTCTGATTGATAGGACTTTTCCTAAAATAAAAAACCTGGTACGTACTATGAAACCGAGTCCAAGTAAAGTTGGAGTGGAGAAGTTTGCAATAATAATTGATGGTAGATGGGTGGAGCTAAAGGTATGTGAGATTAAAATATGAATTGATGTTACATGAAAGGTTGCAATCGTAGGATTGGAGATTCGATCCAAAGAGAACATTCGAGGCACGTGGGGGTTTAACGTTGCTTTCACGAAAGATGCTATCATACGTATTCATATACTTCCGGATCAGTGGCTTCCACGTCTCAAACTCCTTCCGCTATTTCTTTTCTTTTTGCATCTTTCTCTAAACTTTTATTATCATTAAATCTAGCATGGTTAACGATGTTCCAACAAATCAAATTGTAGTTAGTTCCTACGTACTTCACTCCGACTAACATTAACATACGTATGTTTCAACTAACAATGCATCTATAAGGAATGCGTGCATGCATCAACAAAATAATTATATAATACACAGCACATGTTCTTGGACCTTCATGAATATTGAATTTCAGAAATCAGAAGTACAAATAAAGCCACCATGATGGTGGACTAGACCGATACCTATTCATGCTCCACAACACCTTGTGCTCCTATCTGTACCAAAACTAGTGTTTCATCTTTTAAGTTAAAATTTTATTTATTTTAATTTAAAATAATTTAAATCATGTAGTACTACTATATACATATATTATCACATGGGCTATATAAGCATTTTGTAATATATATATATATATATATATATATATATATATATATATATATATATATATATATATATATATATATATATATATATATGTATCTCTAAATTTTAAAATGTTCAAGAAATACTATCTTACTTAAATTTGAAAAGAAAAAGCATTTTCCTCCTTCGGTAATGTCTCTGTATGTTAACTCCTCCCAAATTTTGTTCTGCGTGAGTGATTAACTTGGCTTTTTCGGTCTGCTGCTATATTAATATAAAATATCTATCAGTTTTCTCATACATTTAAAATTGAAATAAAGAATCATTTTTAAGGTGTTATAAAATAGTAGTATAAATTATTTTTCCAATTTGAACAGAGGAGAAGAACACCACCAGCTGAAATTGAGTCTTAGTTTGTATTGAAAAATATAATTATGATCCACTACTGTCCTAATCATTACCTGTTACATCATATGATATAACCTTTTTCTATGTAATACCAATCTTACTTGTAACATTTTCTTATTTTTTGGGTTTATATATATATAATATAATTCGATTTCGATATTCATTCCAATCATTTTCCTTTCTCCAGGATTGAAACCCATATAATAATATGAATTTAAAATTATTACATGGGATTCGTTTTGTTGTTTTATCAAACTAGGCTATTCAACCACTTTTTCACTTCTTGTGGGCCAACTTATCCCAATGTTATACGAAGAAGGTTATACAACTGATTCTCATAAAGCAACAAACTATCTAAAAGAAGGAGATTATATATATATATATATATATATATATATATATATATATAAAATAAATGTAATTATGTTTAATATAATTATATAATTTTTAATAAGTTTATTAGAGGAATTTGATTAGTTTAATTATAAGAGATTGATTTAATTTTCAAAAGAATAATTTGGATTCTATCATATCTCTCTGTCATTAGTGAAAGGTTTATAGATGCTTAATGAACGATTTATAGATGCTTAAACTGGTCTGAAAATGATGAAAATAAAAATTGAGATTGACCTTTGGTGAAGATGTGATCTAGTGGCGAAAATAAATATAAAGAACTCGTGTCTGACCACGTAGTATCTTTTCTCAAAAAGTGAATATTAATCTTTGTGCGTTGATGTTGCACAAGACTACCAAATAGATAAATGATACTAATATTATCAGAGTATACCAAAATAGCATCAGGGAGAAGAAAATGAAACCCTAGTAAGAGATTGCATAGCCAATAAGATTCGGCAACAACACTTGCAACTTCAACATTTGCACTAGAACGAGAGATAATATGTTGACACTTTGAAAACTAAGAGATAAGGTTGTCCCTAAGAAACACACAGTAAAGAGCCTTTCGTGTTAGGTCACCCATCCTAATTAGCTTCAGTGTAAGAATTAAGTTTCTCAATAGAGTTTGCATTGAGGCACAAACCATACTCTAAGGTACTCTGAACATACTGTTCAATATGCTTCAATGGTAGCATCTGCTTAATGAAAGGGGCATGCATGTGAATACAAACATGTTAAATAACATATGAAATGTCAAGATGAGTGAAGGTGAGATATTGTAGGACGTCAGAAAGACTTTGGTACGTAATAGGATCCTCATATGGTGTGTCAGAGGATATATATGTATTGAGCTTCAACTTAGTATAAATCGAAGTAACTAAAGGATTGCAAGAGATCATGTTAGCACGTGTAATGGTGACACTAGCCTAGGTGCTCTGACTAAGGAACATGTTACTTATATGTCTTGTCACAATAATTCCAAGATCAATCATAACAAATTTAAAGGCAAGAAAATGAGAGATTTATGAAAATCATGGAATGAGGTGATGAGAATGATGTCATCAACATAAAAGACATGTATGTCATGTCATAACCACACTATTAGACGAAGAGAGAATAATTGAAAGAGTTATTTGAATCAAATGGTAAAAATCGTAATTAACAAAGTGTTGATACCAGAGGTGATTGAAAATTAATTTGATCAAATTTTTCGGGTTTTGAATTTATATTAAATTAATTTTTTTTAATTAAATAACACATACAGTGAATCTTTAACTAAAAAATAACATATATAATTTTAATAATAATTATTATCTCTAATTATGATTTTATAGTACTTATTGTTTGATTTTAATAAAGATAAAATTTAATAGAATTTAAATATATTTACAAATTTATAAATATTAAAATATAAATTCAGACTACGTTGTATCTATAAAATTTTAACTCTTATTCAAATTCGACTAAGTGCAATTATTCATTTTCCTTAATTTGATTTATTTAACATTATTCGCTTATCTAATTCATCACGACCGCAGATTTACTTTGAATTTATTCAAGTTCAATCGAATATGGATTTTTTTCTCACCCTACTAATTATAAGTAGTTGATACAGCTAATTACAATAAAATACAAAATTGGCATGTTCAATTATATTTATGAATCAATTTTTGGACAGTATAATTTTTTCTTAAAATATAATTTTACGCTTACAAGGCATTTTATAAGAAAATAGTGTTTACAACTTCTCGTTGTATGTAAAATTGTATTTCTAGAGTTATTTCATTGTTTTATACATTTGTTTTGTTTTTAAACTGATTTATCATAAACATAATTTCAACTCTAACATTTAATTTTTAATACATTATAATTTTAGTTCTTAAATAGCACAATTATTTTTTAAAATATGAATTTTTTCTCTCAAACTCTAAAATAACAATTATGTATAAAGTTTGATTACTATTTTTTTTTTGTTAATGAAATTAATTCATGATGGATTCCTAAAAAATATTTTAAAATTTAGTTGATTTTCAAAATATATAAATAATTAATTATTTTAATGTGTGTACTTACAAACATTTTAATCATCATTAAAAGTTTTTCTTTAACCTGTTTTCAACATATTTATTATTAAAAAAATAACTTATATTTAAAGTTTTAATTATTTTTTATATATTATTTTTTTCGCTCTTAATTTTATTATTTTAAAATCTATAATTACTTGGTCCGTTAATAACTTATTAAAGAATAACTTATATTAAAGTATTAATTCATTTTTTATACTATTTTATTTTCATTTTTAATTCTATCTCTTTATGGCTTCTAATTATTTGGTTATTTAATAAAATTAAATGTAAAAAACATATAATTTACTTTTATTTAATAAAATAATATTATTTCGAAAATAATGTATATTCATTAATAATACAAATTATTTTCATCATCATATAAAAAATTACTATATATTAACTTTCTTATAAAAAAATTGCTAATAACAAATTATATTTATCATTTTATTTTAAATTATTTTATAAATATTTTTATTATTAAATATTATATATATATATATATATATATATATATATTATGTCAAAATTAAATCGATATTATTTAATTAAAATTAGCAGGAATCACATATATTAAAACTTCGTATAAGGTTTTATTATTTGTAACAAAATCAATGAAGAGATGGTATTTAATAATTTATTTCAAAAGTTTAAAATATACATTTATAATAAAAAAAAATTAACATTTCTCAATAAATATAATATTTTTATATTTATTGAATTCATGCTTTACTATTGCTAATTTTAAATTATCAAAACTAGTGAATTTAATAAAAATGAAAAAAATTAAAAATCAACAAACTGATTATATTATTATTAAATGAGTTTAAAAATATATATTATACTTGATTAGAAAGTCTAACCATAGAACCTGGACGAATTTAATAAAAAAACATTAAACAATAAAATAATTTATATTTAAAATGTTAATTTTTTCTTCAATACTATTTTTTTCATTTGTAGTTATATCTTTTTATCTAATTATTTGGTCATTTATAAAAATTAAATTTATAAAAATATATTTTATTTTTATTTCTTAAATAATATTATTTAAAAAATAATATATTTTTATTGATAACACAAATTGTTTACATTGTCATAATAATTTTGTCTTAAAAAAATTGTCAACATAAAATTATTTTTATATTTTATATATATTAAATTATAATATAAATATTCTTAATATTGAATATTTTTTATATTTTTAGTTTGTAAAACATTAGCCAATATCTTGATTAAATAAGTCTAGCAATAGACATTAAACGAATATTCATATATTGATTAAACGAATATAACAATATACATTAGATAAGTTTTTCCACACATAAATTAGACAAGTTTATTAATACACATTAATCAAATTTGTTCATTCACTTATTAGATAAATATTGCAATATACATTAGATGAATTTGTTCATACACTGATTAATTAAGTATAGTGATAAATATTAAACAAGTCTAGCAATACACATTAGACAAGTTTATCCAAACACTTATTATACGAGTATAGCAAAAAACATTAGATGAGTTATTTCATACATTGATTACATAAGTCTAGGAATACATATTAGACGAGTATGTTCATACACTGATCAAATGAGTCTTGCAACACACGTTAGACGAGTTTGCCCATACACTAATTAGACGAGTCTAGTAATATACGCTAGATGACTATATTGATACACATATTAGATGAGTCTATTAATACACATTAGACAATGTTATCCTTTATCTTATTAGACGAGTCATATAATATATATTAGAAAAGTTTTTTTATATATTTATTAGACGAGTCTAAGAATTCGCATTACACATGTGTTTATATACTGAAATTTAATAAAAATTAAAAAAATTAAAAATTAACAAACTAATTATATTATTATTAAATGGGTTTAAAAATATATATTATACCTATATTGATTAGAAAGTCTAACCATACAACCTGGACGAATTTAATAAAAAAACATTAAACAATAAAAAAATTTATATTTAAAATGTTAATTTTTTCTTCAATACTATTTTTTTCATTTGTAATTATATCTTTTTATCTAATTATTTGGTCATTTATTAAAATTAAATTTATAAAAATATATTTAATTTTATTTCTTAAATAATATTATTTAAAAAATAATATATTTTTATTGATAACACAAATTGTTTACATTGTCATAATAATTTTGTCTTAAAAAAATTGTCAACATAAAATTATTTTTATATTTTATATATATTAAATTATAATATAAATATTCTTAATATTGAATATTTTTTATATTTTTAGTTTGTAAAACATTAGCCAGTACCTTGATTAGATAAGTCTAGCAATAGACATTAAACGGATCATTCATATATTGATTAAACCAATATAACAATATACAGTAGACATGTTTTTTCACACATAAATTAGACAAGTTTATTAATACATATTAATCAAATTTGTTCATTCACTTATTAGATAAATATTGCAATATACATTAGATGAATTTGTTCATATGCTGATTAATTAAGTATAGTGATAAATATTAAACGAGTCTAGCAATACACATTAGACAAGTTTATCCAAACACTTATTATACGAGTATAGCAAAAAAATTAGATGAGTTATTTCATACATTGATTACATAAGTCTAGGAATACATATTAGACGAGTATGTTCATATACTGATCAAATGAGTCTTGCAACACACATTAGACGAGTTTGCCCATACACTAATTAGACGAGTCTAGCAATATACGATAGACGACTATATTGATACACATATTAGATGAGTCTATTAATACACATTAGACGATGTTATCCATTATCTTATTAGACTAGTCATATAATATACATTAGACAAGTTTTTTTATATATTTATTAGACGGGTCTAACAATACGCATTACACAAGTGTGTTTATATACTGATTAGACGAGTCTAACAACACATATTAGACGAGTTTATTAATATACTTATTAAAAAAGTTTAACAATACACATTAAATTAGTTTATACTAATTTATATTTTTAGTAAATCTATTTTACATATTTTTGTATAATTTTTATATTTTTAGAAAGTCTAGTCTATATTTTTACATGTAATTCTATTATTTATATTTTTTATAGATATATTGACTTTTGATTTCTTTTAATAAACATACAAACAAACATGAATCGGTGCATAAACACAAGTTTATAGAAAAACACAACTTAAAAGTGGAAGAGGTGTTGGAAGTAAATTGTGGGCGTATAGATAGAAATAGCTACTATAAACGAAATGTTTCAGGCTTGGTACACATATTGGGCCATTATCGGATTTCACTCAAAATGCGTACACGCTGCTTATTGATATTACAAATATTACTTTTGTTAATAAACTCCTTCTAAAGGTCTAATTTTTTTAGACATTTTGCTAAAGCCCTTAAAATAAAATAAACCATAGGAACTTTTCTTAAGGATTAATAATAATAATAATAATAATAATAATAATAATAATAATTAGGATAAACTTTATGTATTCATAAACTATTTTTTATCATTCTTTTGCATTCTGAAATAATACTTTTTTCCAAAATAAAAAGGAAACGATAGATTCTTCTTTAATTACCCAAAAATCATGTGATTTTGTTCGTTTTCTGACTTTTATTCAAACACGAAAATAAACATATTCCAATTTTCATCTTCGATTCAAGTAGAAAAAAAAAATCATATGATTTAGTATGTCTCATGAACTACAATTTTTTTTAAAAATATATGAAAAAGTTTAATTGTTTTAAACGAGTCAATGAAAGCCACGTGTTTGGAACCACACGCAGCCTTTTGAAGTATCCAAACATAATTGTTAACATCCCTATGTGGTTTAATTAAGATTATCGTTTCCTCTAATGTGCTTTCTTTGTTATTAAAAACAAGGTTGAATTCTGCCACAATATCATAATGATTTTAAAACAATTTCATTGACATTCATCCTTTGGACCAAAGTTAAAGTCAAATTAAAGTTTCTTGGAAGCTAGTTAGCACTACTTATTTCATTTCACATGTGATTACAAGTTGATTAGTTCTATTCATTGAAAACTTCAAAATGGTAAAATATACATACGAGGTTTGGTTAGAAAACAGGATGCCAAACATATCTATATCACCACCAAATTTAATTACAATATTCATAGAGTAGGATTAATTGTACACAACTTCCTGTAACATTACCAATTCAAATTTTACTCTTTTTATTGTTTTCTTTTTCTCTAGGACAAAAAAAGTTTTTGAAATAGTATAAAATGTTTTAATTAAAAAAAAAACAAAATCTTTCAAATCCTATGTAAAAAAAATTGACTAAACTTTGATTCTAAAATAACTAAAGTCTATATTAATATATGCCTCAATTATTTACATATATTAGTATAAACTCATATTTTAAAGAAACAAAATTTATAATTTTACAAATAATTTAAAAAATGTTAGTGGTGACATTTTTTAAAATATTTACATAATTATATTCATTTCTTTAAATAATTGAGATCTATTTATTTCCTAATGTTAAAATTTGAAAATGTTTAGATACTCACAAAAGTTTTTTCATTTACATAGTTATACTATTCTTTTTATTATAAGAGTCATTCTCCTCCATTATTCAGAACCATGTCGTTATTTTCGTTGTTCTTCTTTCATTTTTTTCTTTTTATTTTCTTTTTACAACACGAAACGTGTTGTCACGTTATTATTGTGAGTCTCCATTTTCTTATCATTGTGAAAGTTGAAAAGTTTATTATCTCGTGTTTAATTTTTTTATTTATAATTTTTTTTTCTAATGCAAATATATTTTTAATGTTTTTTTTTTATTTAATATGGAATGGAAATGATGATAGTAGCTTTGTTAGTAGACAAGGAATGCAGTGATTTTGAGATAGTTCTAGGTGAGAAATATTTGAAAAGAAAATAATAGATTTGGTCATGTTTTTTTTAGCTTACCTCAATATATTTTATTTAAATAATCGAAATATTCCAAAATAAACAATGAGAAATTGTTTTTTTTTTTTTTTTTATCAAATCTCGCATGAAAGAAATTAGGACCGTTTCAGCAAAGTGCAGATGACCATGTCGTTTCTAAAGTGTTCCTGTATATGACCCCACAAATCATCCCTCAGAATCTATCTGATGGAGGGTACTACTTTGACTGAAGGAGTATAAGACCTTTAAATTTTTTTATCACTATTTTGTGATGCAGAGTAGTTACTAATTTCTAATTACTCTTCTTTTCTCATTAAATGGATCATCTAGAAGCCTAAATCACTAAGTCCTACCTAATTAGGTGACTCTTAAACTATAATGTAAATCGAAATTCCATATTCAGAAGTTTTTATTACATAATTTTATCTCAATAATTATAGTAGAATTGAACTTTTGTTATTATATAAATTATAAATTATATATATATATATATATATATATATATATATATATATATATATATATATACACACAAGTTAAAAGTCTTACATTGAATATAAAAACAAATAAATTCAACATCGTATAAGTTAAAAGTATACTAAAACTTATTATTTAAAGATTTAAGTTTATTTGAGTTGAGATTAAATTAGTCTTATACGGGCATAAATAAATTACTGTGCATATTTAAGTAATAATACTACATTGTTCATGGGTGTATGATGGTTTTATATTTATTTTATGAGAATTTATCCTCTAGCTAGCATCAAATTAATGATAACAAAGTTGACATGTTAAAACTTTTGATCCCTTTTTTATAGACATTAATCAAATGGACCGATATTGAACATTTATGAAAATTAAACAAGAATTCAACGTCAGCTTTCATGCATATATATATATATATATATATAAGAGTTTATCTTCCTTTTTAATACCGAAATAACTTCAATAGTTGATTGAGTTGTTGCTTTCAACAAAAGATGGTTATAAAAACGCTTTCATACACTTTGATTAGATCTCCCCCTTCACCAAGTTATCACAATCAATTAAAAAACATGCATCCTTGCCTATTACGCCAAGTATACGAAAATTCTTTTAAAAAGTGTTTTTCTAAAATATATTTTTTGTTAAATAATTAATAGGTATATATTGGTGAATTGAAGCAAAAGAAAAATCAAGTCCCCAGAAGAAGACTGCGATGAAGACGTTGTTTACCTAAGGCAAAAAATTAATTTAGGGTTTTATGATTATCAAAGATATTGGTGAAGGTATTTAATTAAGAAATTTGAAGAAAGTCATAGGCAAAACGTGTAGACTAGTGAGTAGTATTATTAGATATATATATATATATGTAATAAATGCAAAGTCAAGCAGGAATGCTATTTCAACTTTAAAGTAAAGCCGTCAAAAGAAGACTTTTCTGAGAGTCATAAGGGTTCCTAAAGGGCTGCCAAATACACGTTGCTTCTTCAAATGATTAGATTTGGATTTCTTGAAGCAAAAAGGGACAACACAATACCTAGTATCACAATATATCATGTTTAATCGTAAACTTAATCATTATTTCTACATTTACTTCTAATTTCATTTTAAAGTTCAATTATTTAGATGGATTTCCAGATCAAACATATTATATCTTTTAATGGATATTTAGTTCATTTGAATTGCTGTTGTTCAATTGTATAATCAAACTAATAACCATTGAATTGAATTTAAGCTTATATTAAATATATTTTTAAATGCTAAACGTAATATTTTAGAGTTAGCAATTTAAGGCATTGATTCCATGTTTAATAATTTAATCGCAAATAAAGAAAGTAAATAAATTAATATTTTTAATGTTGTATAATATTGTTAGTAAAAATAATATAAATTATAAACATTATGATTAAAATCTATAAATTAATATAAATGATTAAATCGTATATTTTACAAGACGGAAATTAATTATATTTGAGAAAATAATTGTGATGTGAAATACATACTTTTAATTTATCTTAAAAGTAATTTAAATTAGATTAAAAAGAAATGGTTGTAAACACTTTTTACAAAAAAGAAAAGAAAGAAAATCACTAATTTTAACTATTTCTCAAGTGTTTCAATTTTTCTAGAGTTATTATACCGATTACCAAATTCGAACTAATTCTGAAATATTCTAATTTTTTGAGTTGATAAACCTAATAACAAATCAGTTTTTCGTTAAATCAGTTAAACTGGCATTCGATGATTAAATCAGTTTGATATCATTTTATACCTTAAATTTGATCCACTTAAGTAATATGAGTTCAATTTCATGAATCTCAATCTTCAAGTAAAAATACAATTGTTCAAAATATGTTTAAACTTATTTTAACACGTGTTAATGTTTTTAATGTAACTATTAAAATCTAATAAAAAAAGTATTTTTTTTATCAACAAAATACTAAATTATGATTAATTCCATGAACAATGTACCAATTCCTGTACACAATCACAAAGGGAAGTGAAATCCCAATAATATATATTAGTGGACAAACGCTGTTTAACGTCACCCATAAGATGTCGGTTGGGCGGTAGCTCGACATATACTAGCGGACGGTGGTATTACAGTAAATAAGTTGGTAAACTAAACGTCGGTTTTTATACCAATAGACGTCTATGATATATTCGACGTCTACTCTACCCGAAACCGACGTCTAAGGGCCTGAGGTAGGCGAGAAGATAGTTTTTCATGCCCCCATTGACATCGGTTGTGACGGGGAGCCAACGTCTACCTGGCTGCAATTAATGCTCTTCACCTGATTCTCAGGCACTTAGACGTCACGTAGTACTAAACCGACGTCTATAATGTCCGGAAGGCGGGAAGACAGTCAAATTTTGCAACAACGGACGTCGAACTCCTAGGGGAGGCGACGTTTATGTGACTGTAATTAATGCTATTCACCAAACTCGCAGGAAATTCAACATCCGGTAAATGGGCACAGACGTCTAAAATGTTATAGACGTCGGCCCCCCAAAACAACCATCGTCTACTTCCTTGATAGGAAATGAAAAGTCAATCTGTAGACGTCGGCGCCCCGTGTGTCCGACGTCTAATAGGCAGATTAAAAGTTTTATTCGACGTCACATTAGTAATATAACTGACATCTACGTGACTATAGACGTCGGTTCCTCTAGAAACCAACGCCTAATTTCATGTTAAATAAACCGCAGACTCGGAGGAGTTTCGCGGCATTGCAGTTTCGCCTTGCAGACTCGCATTTAATCGTCTTCCTCCTCTCCTTTTTCTCTCTTGCGGCATTGCATTCCAGGTGCGTGTTTTCTTATTTCAACCGTTTAAACTTTGTTTAGACCGATTATATTAGCATTCTGGTTCAACTGATTAAAATTTGTTTTCCTTTGTTGTGTTATAGTGCAGTTTTGTTCCTCTCTTAGGGTAACGCAGTACTACATTCTTCCTTTGCTAGTTGCCTCTCAGAAAAAGCGGCATGTTTTGGATTTCTCGTGGCGTTTGAACCCAAAAATGACCTTGGGTTGTTGCCTAGTTATCGTTTCACCGTAATTTTTCCCTCTTGCGGTTGAAAATGGAACTAGGCAAGAACCTATGTTCGGTTTTGGGTTCAAATGTCATGAGAAATTCAAAAGACGCAAGCTTTTTTTTTGGGAAACTAGCAAAGAAAGAGTGTGCTACTGAACTATCCAAAGATAGGAACAAAACTACACTAAAACACAACCACTATATTAGATGTCGGTTAATGCATACACCGACGTCTATAGTGACATTAGACGGCGGTTAGTGACATATTCGATGTCTTTATGTGCTCTTAGACGTCGGGTATTGCGTGCTCCGACGTCTATATATTGCCTTTAGCCGTCAATTTACACGCCTGCACCAATGTTTACGGACGTCGGACATAGCACTAACTAACGTCTGTATCGACGTCTGTTATGTGGTTGTTCGACGTCCCGTTAACGTCACCGGTATAGACGTCGATTGTGAAGAAGACGTTAAAAACCCAAAATGACCGACATTAAACAGCGTTTTTTCACTAGTGATAAAATGTTATAAATTATCTACTTATAAACTCTAATTAAATAAGGACATAATGAAGTGGTTCACCTTAAAAGAAAAAATTCTAATGCTTGTATTCTTATCCAATAAACAGATGAAATATATTTTTGAGCTTGTTCGTCCTTATCTAACTTAACTAAAAATTCAACTGCAAGAGATCTTGAATTTATCCCATAGAGAGAATCTCAAACAGTTATAAAGGGTATAACCTATCATTCTAAGTCCAACAGTGATGTTTAATATCTTTGATGATTTTTTTTTCCATCAAAGTTTTCCTTGAAAAATGCAAGTGTTTTTTCTTGTTTTAAATACTCCAGGTAATTAATGATAAATCATAAAAAAATCATTCTATCTTTTTCACCTTTCTCGTGCCTGGTATTTGGTATAGTTAATTTATAAGGAAAAATTTGAATGGATTGTGGAAAAAGATTGGAGGGAGAAAATGATGTGTAAGATAAGAAGAAAGTGGATGATTTATGCACATGAATGTTTTAATATTGAATCTTTTTATTATTAGTCTTAAATAATAATATTGTATTTGCACGTAAAAAGAGACAAGAAGTATTGAAGCATGTGAAGAAAGACAGAGACAAAGAAGCTTGTATGACCGTGAATGGTCTCTAATGGTTAGGAAAAAGAAGACTTGTGGCTTCAATCCAGCAACTTGTGGTGACCAATATATAGGTAGAATAAGGCTCCGATGTATTTCCTCCACCCTTTGAAGCGCTACAAGTGTGGTAAAGGGTTCCAATCCTTTGTTTTTGGCGTGAAGAAACTTTTTGTTAATACTGTTGAGTACAGTTTCGTTATAATATGTTTTGAATTTATTTGTATCGTGTTTTATATTATAATTGATATTCATAATTTTATTATAATACGTTTTGAAATTATTTAAAAATTTGTCATCATACTATATATTATAATTGATTTTCATAAATATGTTATAATATATTTTAAATTTATTATAATTTTATCTTGATCAATGATGAATGATTTTCATCCGTTATAATATGTTCGTCATAGTTATTTTTTTATTAGTGTTAATGGTTGATTTATGTGAGACTAATGAAGACGTCTATGATAGAAAAAAAATGCAAATATATAACATTTTATGTTATCCTATTTAATTATAGATGAGAGTTATGATGTTGACGTTGGCTTACCGTATTTGATTATTGGATAAAAGTAATAGACTGTGTTCAACTTTAATTATTATTGAATCTTAGGATTTTTTATTTTCCCCTTTTTAATTAAGGATGGTTTTGTTTCCAAAATCTATTGAAGATAAGTTTCATTTTTGTAATAGGTGCTAGTACACAATAAAAAAAAAGTTTAAACCATTTAGACGTCCCTATTTTCGTTCGGTCCTCCCACTTTAGTCCTTTTTTTTTAAACTTTCCCAATTGAGTCCTCAGAACTGGTAATTTGAAGCAATTCAGCCCCTGCCGTTAAAAATCATTAACGGTCGTTTAAGTAGTGATGACGTGGCATTATAAATAAATTTTATATTAAAAATTATTAATGAATATTTGTGTAATCAGGATTTTAGAAGGGCAAAGTGGGAATATGAAATACTTTCTTCTTCCTCCACATTCTCGTTCCTGCATCTCAAATTTCCATGGCTGATTCAGAAGGTGAGAGTCCAACACAGGTTAGGCTCCATGAGGTGTTTTGTCCCGAGAACAGAAAAAGTTGCAAACTTTCGGGCAATGGAGCTAGGAAGAGGAGGGAGAGCAAGAGTTTGTCAGACCTTGAATTTGAGGAGCTAAAAGGGTTCATGGATCTGGGTTTTGTTTTCTCAGAGGAGGATAAAAACACAAGCTTGGCTTCAATTATTGTCCAAGTCCCAGAAAAGCCCCACCCTGTTTGGCTTTTCGTTTGGATTCAATTTCTGATTTTTACCCCATTCTGATCCAGAATGATAATATCTCAAGCCACCGTATATATGCCAGCATGTAGCTTCTAGTGAGAAA
Organism: Vigna reflexopilosa; assembly: GCA_027742785.1. Lineage (NCBI taxonomy): Eukaryota > Viridiplantae > Streptophyta > Magnoliopsida > Fabales > Fabaceae > Vigna > Vigna reflexopilosa. The sequence continues at coordinate 12,468,588 of CM050918.1, forward strand.
AAGCAAATGCTACGAAATCTGGAGACTTTGAAAGGGTTATCTGTTCTTCTGTAAGTCAAATAGCTTTTAAAAGTAACCATTGAGTCCAATCAAGTTTCATTGAAAGAGAAAGAGTAATGGAGATTGTAGATAAACCATCTTCTTACACCATTTTCAGAACCGCGAATCGGAGCACCTAACCGGTCGAGTAAGAGAAGTAGAATGAGGGTGGGGGAAGGAAGGGGTCAAAAGGGGAGAGAGCAGTGGAGGTAACGGTGCAGTGAGGAAGTGCATGGTTGGGACATTTCGTCGAACAGTTACTCGGCGAAATAGAAGCGGAAAAAGAATCAACGTGACGAGAATGTGGAGAGTCTTCAAATTCAATCAAATGTGAACTGTGATAAACATTACCTAAATTTAAGTTTTATGCACATTTACTAGCAGGAAACTGTGTGGAGACGTTGAAAGATGAGGAGGGAGAAAATGACGGAACCGCGTAATCCCCCGACACCGGCGTCGGCGACACCAGTGGAGGCAATGTGGGGTCTTCTCCCGGCCGTAGAAAGGCCTAGCTGATCGAGAATAATTTATTTCTTCCAATAAACTTTTGTGCAGAGCAGAGGGAAAATACGAGGAACCTTCAAAAACCCAAACCAGAGCCAAACCAGAAAAACCCAAAAACCCAAAACCTGGCCACAACATAAACCTTCAAAAAGCATCCAGAGCATCAATGTGAATCTCCATCCACCACCTCCAAGCTAGAATCCCAATCGCAACCTGTAATAGAAACCACCTTCAAGGTTTCTGCATTCCCAATTCAAAGATCCAAAACGCAGTCATGGAAATTTGAGATGCAGGAGCAAGAATGTGGAGGAAGAAGAAAATATTTCATATTCCCACTTTGCCCTTCTAAAATCTTGATTACACAAATATTCATTAATAATTTTTAATATAAAATTTATTTATAATGCCACGTCATCACTACTTAAACGGTCGTTAACGATTTTTAATGGCAGGGGCTGAATTGCTTCAAATTAGCAGTTCTGAGGACTCAATTGGGAAAGTTTAAAAGAAAGGGACTAAAGTGGGAGGACCGAACGAAAATAGGGACGTCTAAATGGTTTAAACCTAAAAAAAATATTTCTTAAGTGTTTGTTTCAATGCTTTCTTCTTTCTTTTTTTTTTCTTTATTTCATCATGGTAAGTAACCTTCAAGCTTAGAGTGTCAACCTTCATGTTTGAAGTCATAAAGATATCATATTCAATATGATATCAGAGTAGGTCTATAACCTGTTCTGCTTCAACTATCATCTTAGTCTTTTATTTACTTATTTTTGAAGATTACATACTAAAATATGGAGTTAACATCGACACCAATCCAACAAATTCAAACAACACGATTCAGACACACAACATGACTTAATCTCTCATTCCCATGAGTCTTTACTACTTACATCCAGAAGAAAATCTAGGTTTAATTCTAGTTTTGCCCTCCTTAAATGAAGCTAACTACACTTCTTGGAGCAAAAAGCATGAAGCATTCCCTTTTGTCCAAAAGCAAGTTGAAATTATTGATAGGAGCATCAAGACTCTTATGCCTATATACCCTCTCTATGAATCGTGAGAAAGATGCAACGTCATGATAATCTTATGGGTTTTATATCCTTATCCCTTCAAATTGGTGAAAATGTCATGTATATTGACCTAGCTAAAGATCTTTCAGATGATTTGAGGAAAAGACTCTTTAAAAGTGACTACTTTTATGTTTCAGATCTTCTACAGAAGGCACATTCCATTAAACAAGAGGAAAAAAACATTACGCAATTTTTCATTGTTTAGAAACATTACACAATTTTTCACTGATTTAAAAATATTATGGGAAGAATTAGATTTTTTAAGGCCTACACTGAGTTTCATTTATGGTAAACCTTGTGAATATGATTAATCCAGAACCTTTAGAAAATATAGGAACCAGAGCATGCCATTTTCTTTTTAAAGGGTCTAAATGAAACCTATAATAATGTAACAACTTAAATCCTTTTAATAGAACCTCTACCCAACATAAATAAGTTTTATTTCCTTGATTATACAACAAGAGCAACAAACTAAAAGATTTGGAAATCTGAGTGCTAAAAGAAAAAATTTTCTTAACAGCATCAAGATGAATTATAAGCAGCAAGAACAAGGTTTTTGAAAAACTTAAGGAAGAGTGAATGGTTCGTGTATTCAAGGAAGTGGAAAAGGAAGAAATCCAAACAAATATAAGCAATGTTCTTACTACCTCAAGATGAATCACATTGTGGACAAGTGTTACTCGAAGCATGAGTATCCACCGTGGTACAAACAAAATGGTGATTACCAAAACAATGGTCAAGAAATAAGTAATCAACAATGGAAACCAAGGCAAAGGCAATCAATAGATGTGCAATTTCAATGTTAAAGATGATATCTTAGAACATGACAAACAAGTCATTAAAAAAGAGACCACTACTCTCACTTTTGAACAAATGAAAAGGCTTTTGAAACTTCCTTAAGAGTCTGATGATTCAAAACACAATGTTAGCCACGTTCAAAGAAGCAATAACAATGTTTTTATTGTTAACACCCAACAAGGTAATTTCTGAATTTTAGACACAAGGACCACTGATCACATTACCCATAATAAAGAAAATTTTATCACTTTCTATAAAATAAAACCGATGAATGTTAAATTTCCTAATAATTCTTGTGTCATTTCCTTTTTTACTAGAACTATTCAAATTTCTGAAAAAACTCATAATTTTTAATGTTTTATATATCCTCAAATTTTCTTTTAACCTGATTTCTATTCAAACTTTAATTAAAGATTTGAATTGTAAAATTATATTTCCTACTGAGTGTGAGTGTTGTCAGATACAGGACACTATTACATCCAGGATTATTAGGCGTGCTAGTTTCACTAAAGGCCTATAATATCTTGATGATCTTCCTTCTACCGTTAGCAGAAACAATTCTGCTAATATTGTCTTAAATTGTTCTAAATATGACATAGACAGATGACATTGTAGATTAGGACACCCTACTGATTGAGTTATTAAACAAATGTGAAGTTATATTGAACTTTTGAAACTTAGAATGATTGAAGTTTTCTTGATGAATGTTGAATGATTGCATTTGAATTGTCTGAATGAATTGGCTGACTGAATTGATGTTTGAGATTATTGGTTTTTTATTTGCAAGTTTTGGGTATAATGCAAAAACAAAATCCACTGAAAAAAACAATGCAAGTTACGGGCAACTTTAGCCCGTCGATAAATCCTATCCAATTTCACCATACATTATCGACGGCCTATAGCCGTAGCTAAATTCTGCCTGCATTTCTTGAATTACCAACGGTTTATAGCCGCCGTTAAACCCATCCAATTTCGCCTACCATTATCGAGGATTTTTGCCTCTCGGTAATATCGACGGCTTTTAGTCTTCGGTATTACTGAGGGCTTTTGACCATCGATAATTTTTCCGACACGTGTATTACCGACGACTTTTAGGCCGTCAGGTAACCATTGGTAAAGTGTGTTTACCAACAACTTTTTGTCATTACCGAGGGATGTCGACGGTTGGTAAATCCCTTCTTTTTTGTAGTTTTCTTTTTTGTAAAGTGATAATTATTCTTTGATTATTTTGATATGATACATGTTAATACATGGAATCCCATATTTGTTCCCTCTATATATGGAGTCCCATATTTTGTTGTTTATATTAAAAATAAATTCTGTAAGATCATTAAGACCATTATGTCAAATAATGGACAAAAGTTTCAATTCACTGATTTGTAAAATAATTATGGAATAAATCATCCAAAGAGTTGTGCTGAAACTCCAACACAAAATTCTGTTGTGAAGAGAAAACATCAACATATCTCAAACGTGGCTTGAAACTTGTTATTTCAATCCAATTTACCTAACTATTGGTGTTAGGTTGTTACTGATGCCATTTATCTCATAAATAAATTACCTATTGTTATTCTCTCGAATAAACCCCTATATGAATTATTGCATAGAAAACCAATCTCCTAACTTGAAAGTATATGACTCTCTATGTTTTTCTTCCACTACTAAAAAAACCAGAACCAAACTTGACCCTAAGGCTAGAAAATGTGTCTTTCTTGGTTTCAAAACTAGAATAAAATGCTATGTTCTTCTAGATACCAAAACTAGAGAAATTTTTGTCACTACAAATGTAGTCTTTTAAAAAAATATACTTCCTTACAAAATTGTTAATGTTGATACTGAATCAAGTGATATTTCTCAAAATAATTTTCATTTTCTTTTTGAAGATACTACTTATTATAATTATGATAGGATCAAAGGACAATGTTGTTCCAAGTGATCCTCTCAATAGGGAAGAATCCGACGGTGACAATCATGGAGTTTCCTTGCAAGATAGAAGGAGGGAAGAAATTATTCTCAAATAAAATACTGACATAAATCAAAATAAATAAGGGGATAATAATGACCACAATTTTTGACAATCAATCAGACCCAATAATATTAGTAAAGACAAACTCATCTACAAATCTACATATCGTATCACTTTTATTTTATCCTATGATTCTCTTTCTAAGGAACATTTAAACTATACTCTTGCTTTATCTACTAATCAAGAACCCCAAACATGTGTTGAAGCCAGTAAAAACGATAATGGATTAATGCCGTAAATAAAGAAATAAGAGCTTTTGAAGACAATAAAAATTGTTGTTAATGAAGATGAAAATAAGAGTAAAAGAGTGTGAGATAAAGCGTGAAATGTTAATATGCTTACTGAAATAGAGGGTGAGAATCAGGGTTTATACTACAAGAAAATTTTGGCATTAACAACTACCAACAGTCAAAATCCATTAGAAAACACCAAAATTTGTTGGTGAAGCAAAATTTTTTACAGTTAAAAATTTATCATTAAATTTTATTGATGGCTAAAAATTCATTTGTGATTATTTGTTGGTAATTATTTATTATCTAAATTTGTTAATAAATATTCGTTAATAATTGTTGATAAATATTGTGATTTGATCTTCTTCTCTCTCTTCGTCCTATGTTGTCATTGTCTACTATTGTCATTGTCATTTTCCATCACCTTCGACTCCTCTTTCTTTTCCTCCTCTTTTTCCTTTTTCATTTCTATCTTCGATTATGTTATCATTGTCTCTATTGTCTCTTGTTCTTCCCTTCCTTTTTTTTCTCTTATATTCTTCTTCTTTTTTTTCTCATTCATTATCATTTTGTTTGTAGCACATATTTAGATAGATTTAACCAAAAAAATTGATGTCCATTTTATTAGTGGATTTATTGATGAATTTTCAAAAATTCAATTACCAACAAATTTATCAATAAATTTTCAAAAGATTAAATTACCAACAAATTTTAAAAAACGATCCTTATTAATAGATTCTACCATTGGGTTTTACCAAGTAATGACCAAAGCTAAAACAGGAACTTTAGCGTTCATTTTACAATAAAAGGATCAATTACTAATGAAAACATCCATAATTAAAATTCTAAAATCTATCAATAAAATTCATTAATAGATTTTATTATTTTAACAATATTTTTTATTTATAAAGTTTATCAATAAATACAATATCGATATAATTTTTGTCAATAAATAGTATTTTTTTTAGTATTACAAATCTTTCCATTATTAATAATTTGAACATATTAATAATGGGTATAGTAACTTTGAAAACTTCATGTTGCTCCCTCTGCCACCACCCTTTGCTCCCTCCACTACCCCAACTCTCTACAAAAAATTTTTAATTACAAAAGTAGTTTTTTTTTTTACTTTTAACCTTATTTATTTACTTTATTCTGAAACCCTAAATTCCTACACATTTTTACTCACCCATTTTCACTCACCTATTTTCACTCACGCAGCCCCACCCCCACTCTCCCAAGTCTCACTTTTTCTCTTTCTAGATTCTCACCCCCTCCAACTCTCACCATATCCATTTCTTCTCATCTCTCAACTCTTACTTCTCTTCTCCATATTCCTGTCTCCATATCCGTTTGGTTTCGTGATGCGGTGGTGTAGCTGTTTGTGGTGCGGCAGTACGAGGTGTTTGCAGTGGTCATTCAGCGGTGCAGCAGTTCCAAACGATAATGAATATTTTCTTACTAACATCATAAAAAAATAATTTTATTGACATTGATAAAAAATTCTAAATGACATCAATGGAAACATATATCATTAATGTTGGTAAAAAAAATATTACAAAATAAATCTTGAAATTAACCACAATCGATTGTTAACATGAGAGAAATATTCATTATTGTTAGTAAAATGTGTTAAAGTACCTGTATCTCAATTTCAAAACGATAACGGAATAAAAAAATTAAAAATGTATACATGGATTAATTAAAAAAATTTCAAAAGTTCAAAATTGCTACTATTTAGTTATAATTTAAAATTTTCTAAATTTAAATGATCAAATTCCTCTCTTAAAGTTTTAAAGTTTCAATATTTTAATTTTTTTATTCAAATGATTATATAAAATGTTTCAACCTTTTTATAAAATTAACTATCCTCCACAACAGTTTTTCTGACACATTGCGACATATATTTTTCCTCATGTATCAACATTTTTTTTTATGTGAGATTGCTTAACTCTTCGTACGTTGGTGTGGGTAAAATAAACAATCAGAAAGTTCAAAAAATACAACAACAGAAAGAAGCATAAAAAATAGAGAGAGATAGAAGAAAATGAAAATAGAAACATGGGTCCAGCATTAAAATGGTTGTGTTGTTTGGTTGATGAGATCGAAGAGAGAAAGAAACAATATAACTGGCAATAACAAATGCTTGTTGGTTAAGCATAAAGCAGACCATCGCATTCATGTAAGGGATTGAAGTAGGTAGAAGTTAAAAAATATTAACCCTAAAAATAAAATTGTACTGAAGGGTAAAACAGGAATAGAAAATTAGAGAGAGGGGTAAAACAAGAATAAAAAGATGGAGGAAACAATGGGTGGTGGTGGAGGGAGCAACACCCTCGTATTTATATCGTCTTTCTTTAAATTGTTATGTGTTATGATTCTAATTTACTTTTTTATTCATGTGAATTGCAATTGACATTATCGAGTAATGTCTTTTATTCTATATTTAATGTTTAATTTTTAAAAATAATTTTACTTTCTTGTTTTCTTTTATTTTTTAATATTATTATCAATTAATAAAAACTATTAGATAATTATTTTTAAAAATATAATTTATTTTCATTTTTAACTCATATTTCTAAGTACATCAAAAAAGCCAACCTATCAACATTTATTAATAAATCAAATCAATCATACATAACAATAAACTTTATTAAATTCATTATCTTTCCATTATATTAAATACTTCACTTTCTATTCACTCTACAATTCATCCTCACCACATAAATAAAACTAAATAAGCAAATATAAAATTTATTACTTCATTAACTAATAACATATTTTAAGTTATTATTAATAATCAATTATCAAAGAACACTAAATACATAGATTTTTTTTTAAAATACTTAAAAACACAACCAAACATTAATTTAGAAAAAGATAACAGATAGATTAATTAAGTTTGAGATGAATATGTTTTTGTCTCTTAATATAAAATTGAAAATATTCTCTAGTCAAAACTTTGATATTGATTGATTCTATACTTTCAAAGCATTAATTTTGATCCCTATACTCCAACTATGTTAAAGTCTATGCTAGGAATTAAACAACATTCCAATTTAGTATTTGGACTACTAATATATGGGGTGACATGTGTCAGTCACATGTTAATTTAATTTTTTTAATTAAAATGAAAAATTTGTAGAAAATACAAACAATAGTTGATGGATAATAAAATAGGAGGTGTAAAGAGTGGTGAACCCAACCCAACTCACTCTTTCTTTTTTCAAAAATTCAGAAACCCTTAGGGTTCTTTTCATGCTGTTTGCGAACCTAGAAGTTGCTACCTTCACAACCACCACGACCAAACTAGGAATGACAAAAAAGTTCGCGCCCACAGATATCTACGGATAAAACCTGCAACGAATAGTTGATATCCATGGATATTTATTATTCGCCGGTTGCGGGTGGTATTTTAATACTCACTTATAAACGGGTCGAGTACGGGTATTATACTATCCGACTCCCGGATACTCGTTACCCGTTAAAAAATTGAAATTACGTTTTTATCCTTAGGTTTAAATTAGGTTTTATTTTTTTCCTCTTTGCCTCTTTCATTTGTGCAACAACCTCTAAAGGCCCAAAGGCCCCTCCTCATTAGGTTTCATTTGTGCCTCTTTCATCTTGCCTCTTTCATCTTTGCCTCTTTCGGTTTCCCTGTTACCTTATCTAGCCCCAAAGGCCCCTCCTCAATTTCCCAAACCATGAAAAGAACGCCAAAAGCTTTTGTGGATCGAGTTTTGCACCGTCATTGGTCACATAGATCTTCCTCTGCATGTACTCTGAAGCCGATGATGATAGCGTCGACACTGAGGAAGGCATTGCCTACAACTCTGGCTGCTACTGACGGGGTCGATGACGCCAGATGGCACGCCGTCATGTGGAGGTTAGTGATGCTTAAGCGGAGGTTCAACGGATTCAGAAGATTTGAGTGCTACCTTTCCCCATCAATAATTTCTTAAGTGTAATGCAGAGGGTGGCACTAGGGTTTTTGCCTAATGATGATTTTGGAATTAATTGATACTCTTGTATATATTTATTTTATTTTATTTTCTATATCCTTTTTTTAGTCCTCACAATTCCTTTTTCTATTTTGCTTTCCCCAACTTATTCTATTTTGCTTTCCCCGACTTATGAAATAATTTTTTAAATATTCGTGGGTTGAAAACGGGTTTAAAAAAATCTGCGGATTTTTTTATGCGAATATCCAGCGGGTCGGGTAACGGGTACAGTTTTATCCGACGGGTCAGGTTACACTAGTGGAAAAACGCCGTTTAACGTCAGCTCATAGACGTCAGTTAGAGGTTCATCGACGTAATATGATGACCGGTGGCATATCCGTAAATAACTGAAACTAGGAGACGTCGGCTACTTGTGAAACCGATGTCTCAAACAATACAGACGTCGGGCACACTGCACATGGACGTCTAAAAGGTCTGCGGGAAGGTGAATAGTCGCCATATGGACGTCTAATACAACCACATCGACGTCTACACTCGTCCTTAGACGTCGCCTGGAAACAAGAGACGTCTCTAGTTCTGCCAGGAAGGTCAATAGTCGCCACGTAAACGTCGGGTAGCTGAGCACTGACGTTTGTGTCCTGACAGGTTGGTGCATGTAATTAATGTTCGTGCACATAGACGTCGATGCCCCTTAAGAACGGACGTCTATAGCCTGACAGTTAGGTGAATTGTAATAATTTTTCCGCCATATAGACGGCGGGCAGACAGTTGGTGACATCTATAACATTAGAGATGTCGGTCAGTCATGCAATGAACGCCTAAAATACGCGCCATTAATAATATTTAAATCATAAAGACGTCAAATTAGTGAGAGCACTGACGTCTATAACATTCTAGACGTCGATGGACTTACGTAACCAACGTCTATAGGATTTTATAGTACAGAACGCGAACCCACGAGCAGTTACCACTATTCATCGTCTTCTTCCTCGCATTTTCTGTTGCGGCATTGCTTTCCAGGTTGATTTTCTCTCTTTTGCACCGTTTAAATTCAATTTTACTCCGATTAAGTTACTCTTTGATGAAATATCTTCCCTTTGAACCGATTAAAATTCATTTTCGTTGCATTTTGATGCAGTTTGTGGCGTGTTCTGGGGCGATGTTTTTGACCCTTTTTGGCCTATATTTTTGGGCGTGCAGTCCTCCATTTTCATTCATTGCTGTTTTAATCTGCTAAAAAGGTTAGCTTCTTTGTTGTTGTCTTTTGTGTATGCATGTTATTGGCTTTTAAATATGCATGTGATAAATTTTAGCTGTGTTATTATAATTGGCATGTTAGATTATAAGAATCAAATCATTGAGTGAAACTTAGTTCCCGTTTGAAATTTAATACAAACGATAAATTTTTTAATCGTTTATATTAAATTTTGAATTGTCCGATTGGACAGTTTGAGAAAATTATTTTTCATAAATTTGCTATAACATGTATGTTTGAGTTTATGTATAAGATGGATGAAATTTCGGTTCATTATTTGTGTTGTTCTCCGGATGCATATTTGACTGTGGTCATTCTTGTGACTACTCTCATTTCGTGTATTTCGGAGACCAATGTGAAATGCTGCCGAAATTTTATCAAATTTATGATGTAGACTTCTTTGCACATGTCTTAGCAATTTATGAAAAATATCTTTCCTGAATGGGTACGGCCTAACCTTGTGAGAGTTAAGAAATTTATACTGATGAACTATGTTACGAAGATAGTATGGATCGAAGCTAAATGAATGTACGTTGCATATATGAAGAATATAAGAAGGGTGTTTCTGTGTTCTTGCAATATGTTAAAGAAAATGCAAAGTTTGTGAACGGGACATATTTTTGTCCTTGTGTTTGTTGTCTTAATCAAATACGACAAGACTTAGGCAATTTGCATGATCATCTATTCATGTTCGACATAACGAAAACGTATACCGTTTGGACTTGGCATGGAGAAGTATTGGACCAGCCTATGACGTCACGAGGAACAAATTATGTGGAAGAATGGATAAGTGATCATTTAGAGGACATGATACGTGATGTTGGTGAAGATAACTTTCGAAGAGCTAATTTGTACGATTCTCTTATCAATGATTTAGAGCAACCGTTGTACCCCGGCTGCACAAACTTTACACATTTGTCTGCAACTTTGAAGTTGTTTAGTTTAAAAGCAAGGAACGGATGGACCGATAAAAGTTTCACGGAATTGTTGGAGTTGCTGAAGGAGATGCTTCCAGAAAATAATACTCTTCCTATTCGAAATTACGAGGCCAAAAACGTTTTATGTCCAATGGGTCTTAAATATCAGAAGATACATGTTTCCCCCAATGATTGTGTTTTGTACATCAAGGAGTTTGCTTCGCTAAAGTATTGTCCAACATGTGGTTTAAGCCGTTTTAAAAAGAAATCTGACAAAAACACTAGTGAAGAAGGTAATGATGGTGCACCTAGTAAGGTGATGTGGTATTTGCCTATAATACCTAGGTTCAAACGTATGTTTTTTGTTAAGGAGGATGCAAAGAACCTTAAATGGCACGTTTTAGGAAGAAAGTGCGATAATCTTCTTCGACACCTAGCAGATTCACCACAGTGGAAGAAGATCGATTAAACATTTCTAGAATTTGGTGCAGATCCAAGAAACTTAAGACTTGCACTTGCAACTGATGGTATGAATCCGTACGGGAACTTAGCACACACAGTTCATGGCCAGTTATGTTGATGATATACAATCTTTCTCCTTTGTTGTGCATGAAGAGAAAATATGTCATGTTGTCAATGATGATATCTGGTCCTAAACAACCTAACAATGACATTGATGTTTACTTGAAGCCTTTAATTGATGATTTGAAATTGTTGAGGGAAGAAGGTGTCGAAGTGTTTGATTCAGATGTTGATGAGAAATTTCGTTTGCGTGCAATGTTGTTTTGCACTATAAATGATTTCCCAGCCTATGGAAACTTGAGCGGTCATAGTGTTAAAGGATATTTTGCATGTCCGATTTGTGAAGAAAACACTAGTTACCTTCAATTGAAGCATGGTCAGAAGACGGTTTATACAAGACATCGTAAATTCCTTCCTCGCAATCACCCTTATCGTAGATTGAAAAAGTATCCAATGGAAGTGTCAAGGATGAGGTTGTGTGCAGACCCCAGAATGATGAAGAGGTGTACAACGAAGTCAAAAACATTGACATTATATTCGGAAAACATCGTAAAAGTACATCTGCAAAAAATGTTTGGAAGAAACGATCAATATTTTTTAATCTTCCTTATTGGTCTAAACTTGATGTTAGACATTGTATTGATGTGATGCACGTAGAAAAAGATGTTTGTGACAATGTCATCGAAACTTTATTAAACGTGAAAGGGAAGACCAAAGATGGAATAAAAGCAAGACAAGATTTGGCTGAAATGGGAATCCGAACAGAGTTACATCCACAGACAATAGGAAGACGCACCTATTTGCCCCCAGCCTGTCATACTCTTTCTAAAAAAGAAAAACAAAGTTTTTGTAACTCTTTAAGAAGTGTGAAGGTTCCACAAGGTTATTCTTCTAATATTAGTAACCTTGTTTCTATGCAAGAGCTAAAGTTAGTTGGTTTAAAGTCTCATGATTGTCATATACTGATGCAACAATTGTTACCAGTTGTTATTCGAGGCATATTACCTCCTTCTGTTAGGGGTATTCTGACACGTCTGTGTTTGTTCTTTAATGCCATTTGCAAGAAAGTTTTTGACCCTCGATGTTTAGATCAATTGGAAAATGAAGGAATAAGACTACTATGTGAATTGGAGATGTATTTTCCACCTTCTTTTTTTGATATCATGGTTCATTTGATCGTTCATCTAGTCCGAGAAATTGGAATATGTGGGCCGGTTTACCTAAGGTGGATATGTCAAGAATCAGTATACATGAAAATCTTAGAGGAATATGTCAAGAATTAGTATAGACCAGAAGCTTCAATCATAGAGCGATACATTGTAGAAGAAGCCATTGAATTTTGTTCAGCTTACATGCCAAGTTGTGAACCAGTGGGTCTACCCAAGAGCATACATGAAGGAATATGTGAAGGTAAGGGTCGTGGTGTGAGGATTCAAAGAGTGAGTAGAAAAGAAGTTGATCAAGCTCATTTGTACATCTTAAACAACACTGATGATGTTATTCCTTACATTTCTGAACACGTTAATGAAATAAAGGCATCACACCCAAGAATGAGTAAAAAATGGCATCTTAATGAACATGTCAAGACCTTTTTACAATGGTTTAAGAAAAAGATTTATACGACTCCACATGTTTCTGAAACTCTATTGAGGTTATCTCGGGGGCCGAACACAGATGTCATTACATATGGTGGGTACTATATTAACAATATCTCTTTTCAGACAAAGGAAGAAGATGATAAAAGTAGAGTTCAAAATAGTAGGGTTACACTAAAAGCTGAGTCAGTGCACTTCTCTAGTTCTAAAGACAAAAATCCAATCACTGCATCAATTAGTTATTTTGGAGTTATACAAGAAATATGGGAGGTGGATTATGTGAGGTTTAGAGTCCCCGTTTTCAAGTGTAAATGGGTTGATATAAATTCTGGAATCATTACAGATGACTCTGGTTTCACATTAGTAGATCTTAAAAGATGAGTTTCACTGATGAACCATTTATTATGGCAAGTCAAGCAAGGCAAATATTCTACGTCAGTGATCCAACGAATGAAAAATGGTCAGTGGTTTTAGAAGGAAAAAACATGCACGGGTTTGATGATGAAGAATCTCTTCATATACTTGAGACAACATGTGGCACATCAAGACCCATTGAACACTCACTTGATGACGTTGCCGATGACATACATGCAATTCGTAGTGATCACGATGAAGGGATCTGGGAGAAAACAATATCTTAATAAGTAACGTCTTGTTTTTTGTTTAGACTTTATATGGACTTTTATTCATATGAAAATTTCAATTTTAATTCATACTAACCTTGTATATATTTTCCAGGTATGTCGACCTCAGACTGAGCATCAGGACAGAGCAGACGTACACGAGGAGTGACACATTTGCCAGAGGCGACAACCGGATAGGTTCTTGGGCAAAGGAGACATCTTGAGATTGACCCCAGAACCGGTGTGGCATCAGGGCCAAATGCTGATAGATTTAGCAGTCATCTGGGTAAGATAGCCAAAACCCATGTATCTATCCTTCATCCAACTTGGGATGACGTCCCAAAGGTTGAGAAAACCTCTTATGGCAAGATGTTCAGGTATGGTTACTTATAAAAAATTTCCTTATATACTTATTCCTTTGATCTTATTATGTCATTCACACGTTCCTTGTTTTAAACAGCTAAAATTTGATGTTCCAAACACACTTGACATGAGGAAGAAAGTCTTATCGCAATTATGTAAGAGATGGAGGGATTTCAAGACAAGGTTGACACGTCTGTACGTATTTGGAGACAGACAACATGAGAATCCATCTTAGCATTATTCCTTCATAGTAGAAGAATGGATACAGTTTCGTCAATCTAGAGAGACTGAGGAATGGAAGGTATTTATCTTAACCAACAACATCTTCAAAGCAGTTTTTATTATCATACAGTTATGCATAAAAATAGTTTTACAGGGTAAAAGGTTAGCCGTCCAAGAAAGACAAAGGCTAAATGATGCACCACACGTGTTATCACGAGGTGGTTATGCCAAACTGGAGAAGAAACTTAGAAAGAGTCGAGCGAATGAGTTGGGGCTTGAGTCCCCGGACCTAGCAGCTCCACCTACATGGTACGAGATGTGGAAGGTTGCTCGGACGAAATAAGTGGGAACATGACATCTGCCTCAGCCGTAGTGATCTCACAGAGAATTGTAAGTTGAAATTGTAAACATTGTTTGATTGTCTTTTAATCATATCTTGCAATTTAAGTTACGTAATTTTTTTAATGTGCAAGATGAGTTGGTTGAGCAACAGACACGGGGAACATTTACTCCCCAAGGTAGGTAGAACATTTTAACAACGACCATTGGAAAACCGGAGCACCCAGGACGTGTACGTGCAGTTCCTGGGTCGATTGGTCTTCGTGACTACTTTGGCCCTGTACAAAAAACAACTCGATCAACGAATCAGGAGGCACTAAGGCAGATGGATCTTCAATGGGAACAAAGAATTCGTCAAATGGAGCAACGATTCACTGAGCAGCTAGAAGAACAAAAACAAATACAAAGAGCGCTTGAAGAGAAGCTGCAATCCATGACGCAAGGCACCCTGGGTGTGCCCACTGAAACTCCCACACCACCTCCTGCCAGCACCAAAGGATCCTACTCTACTGTTGAACCTAATGACTACATTGGTCAATATGACTTGTTGGTTGATGGGGATCCCGCACGCATTGTGGCTGTCGGACGAGTAGTTGAGGGAGGCCAAACTATTCATGGTGTTCCCATATCACCCCAGCACGTGCGTGTCATGATTGACGAGGTTCGGGATCCCTAGGCTCAGGTGCCTATACCCACTCCAGAAGTTCAATTTGTGGGGGAGGCCATAGGAAGTTTTATAGCTTGGCCTAGAGCATTGGTTATCACACACATTGGTACACAACAGGTATAATATTTTTATCATTACTAATTTTAAATTATCATTTAAAAATATTTGTTCATAACTTTGAAAATGTTATCTTCAGTTCACACATCCTCAAAAGCAGCCGATGCATGAGGCACGAATACTTGAATATGATGATGGTGATGATGGTGATGACATGACTGAAGCGAAGGATGATCCCATAGCAAAACTATTGTCAAACATTCCCAAGTTCAACAAAGGATCAATACAAATATACTAGGATTTAAGAGTATTTGGTCTCCGCCCCCCCCCCCCCCCCCCCCATATGCCAATATATATCACATTCAATGATGCATCGAAGATCATTGCGGGAGACAAGATGTTGAATATTTCCATTATTCAACTCTAGTGCATGTAAGATAGTTAATTTTGTCTACCATAATATTTTAATAGTTTAATCATTTAAAATATCCCTATTTAGGTAGGATTTTCTCAATTAGGTCCTCGTATTGTAAAATCTCTCAAATAAGTCCCTAATTGTGAAAAATTGGATCAGTTGAGTGTTTGCCGTTAATTTGGGTGGATGACGTTAAAAAATATGTGTGTGGCAGGGTAACTTTAGCAAGTTTGACTGACGTGGATTTGTTTTATTTTGAAATTAATTTTTTTTAAAATTAAATGATTGAAAATGTAACATTTAAATAAAATACAATTAATAAATAGAAATGCAACGTTTGGTAAACAGAATAACGTAACTTTGGGGAAATTTGGGAAATTAAATGGGATTTCAATAAAACCCATTGGAAGACTGGAATTCCCAGAATGTTGCGTGATGCTCATTGATGTTTTTAAATAAAATACAATTAATAAACAAAAACACAATGTTTACTAAAATGAAGAGAAATTTGGGAAATTAAATTACATTTGAATAGAACCCTAAATTGGAAAACTGGATTCCCTATAATGTTGCGTGATGATGCTCATTGATGTGTTTAAACTGTTACAGGTGCAACTTGGTGCGTTTATAAGGATGGAGGCGACACGATCCTGTAGAAAACATTGGACTATGCTTGTGGAGTTGGCGCTGACTGTAACCCTCTCCATCAAAATGGGTCTTGCTTCCAGCCTAACACCGTCAGGGCTTACTGCAACTACGCCATGAATGGCTACTTCCAAAAGAAGGGTCAGGCTCAAGGGTCCTGTGAGTTTGCAGGAACAATCACTGTTACTGCTACTGACCCCAGTAAATCCTCAATCTCTATTTTCTTTTTTCTTTTCTTAGCATGTTTTCCTTTCAAAAGAAACCACAATAGCTGATCCTTTGACCTATTTCTCCTTTCTTGGTGAACAGGCATTGGCGGTTGTGCCTACCCTTCAAGTGTTAGGTATATATTTTTTCCGCTCTTATGTTCTTCTTCGTTCTCAAAGAACTGTTAATGATGATACTGGATGTTCGTAGTTGGAGTTCCAGTAGTTTTATTCCAATCCCTTTTAATTTTCCAAATTTCTTCAAATAATGTTGCATTTTTCGTTTAAGTAAACGCTGCGTTTTCATTTATTAATTAAATTTTATTTAAAAGTTGCGTTTTCAATCATTTTATTTCAAAAAAAATTAATTTCAAAATAAAACAAATCCACATAAGTAAAATTTGCTAATATCACCCTCTCAGGCACATCATTTTTTAACGCCGTTCACCCAAATTAACGGCAAACACTCAATTGATTCAATTTTTCACAATCAGGGACCTAATTGACAAATTTTACAATACAAGGACCTAATTGAGAAAACCCTACAAAAATAGGGATATTCTAAATGATTAAACCTATTTTAATTTAGATGCCTACTTTGTAACAAGTTAACTTTGTTGTTATAGGTACATGGACATAGTCATTGTAGACCAAGATCGGGCTTCCGTTTACAAATTTGTTAAACCTCAGACCATTCAACGTTGTGGAAACACAGTTGAAACGAAACAAAATTATTTGTAAACTTGGATGGCTGAGTCAAACAGAGACATATACCTTGTGCCATACATTGATGGGTATGTGTTGTTTTATGTAAGTTAATTAAAGTTTACTTAATTAGTTTACTAACTATTTATGATGTTCCAAACAGGGCGCATTGGCAGTTGTTGGTCCTCATTCCCAAAAAAAGTATAGTTGTATTCTCCTGTTTGTTGCAAAGGAAGATGAAAAATGACTTGAGAAACATGCTTCAAGGGTAAGTGTTTCGCCAAAAATGACTTTTAAATTCATGTCGGCCTTAATTTTTTATGATTTAATACTTATATTAATATTACTTTGTGTTTTAATGTAAATAGAGTTATGGGTAAATCTCGAGGTCAGCTAAATCAAGTCCTGTATCCAAAGGTTTGGTGTATTTATAGTTTTAATTCATTTACTACGTTATTCAATGATCTTAATTCTTGACTATATTTAGTTTGTCATTTTAGTATAACAGATAGCTAGATTCATGGGAATGTGGGTACTGTGTGATGTCTTGGATTAAGACCATCATTCGAGCTGCATTACAGATAATTGGAATGAGGTAATAATCATGCTTACTTTGAAAACATCAGAAATCAATTAATACTTTTGAAAACATATATCAAACTATAATCAATATTTCTTAATTGTGCAGCGCTTCAACAATTTATCTGCTTTACCCGGAGACACCATAAAGCAGCTAAGGCAGGAGTGGACAACTTATCTTCTGCAAAAGTGGAACTAGCAAGACTTTTTGTTGTTGTTGAACATTACTTAGGTTTAGTTTAAGTTTATAATTTCATATTTTTTATCTTTGATTGATTGAATTATATCTATTTATAGCTCAAACTCAAATATTTATTATAAATAATTGTTCTGGGAAAATTTTCTGATTTTCAGGTATGGTTTTATAAAAAAAAATAAAATATTTATTAAAAAAAATTACCCAGTAGACGTCGGTTAATGCAAAACCGACATCTACAGACGTCTGTTAGTGCACAAATCGACGTCCAATAAGTTACAGTGGACAAAACGTTCCAGAAAGTATAGACGTCTCTTTCGTTGACGACAGACATCTATGGTAACGTCTATTTTATCTGTGACCGACGTCTACTTAAATGTCGTTTTTGTACACAGTCGACGTCTATATAGACGTCTGTGTTATTCTGACCGATGTGTAGTTAACGTCACCCGAATAGACGTCGGTTCGATAAGTGACGTCAAAAGGCCAAAATAACCGACGTAAAACAGCGTTT
The DNA here is from genome assembly GCA_027742785.1 of Vigna reflexopilosa. NCBI lineage: Eukaryota > Viridiplantae > Streptophyta > Magnoliopsida > Fabales > Fabaceae > Vigna > Vigna reflexopilosa. Next base: position 12,487,037 of record CM050918.1, read on the forward strand.
TTCCACTAGTGTTACAGGAAGACACTATCCGTACCCGACCTTACCTGTTGTCATCTCTAGACCGAACAAGGGTACCGTCAGCGATAATGATAATGATAATGACCGAAGGTTGAGTGGTGTTAGTTTGATAGTCTTTGTTTTTTTATGATTATGTGCAGGTGAATGGTGTTCGATGGTTGAAGGTAATGGTAGTGACGAAGGAGAATAAGGGGTTATGTGTTGAAGTGATGAAGAATAGAACTCTTGGATTTCATCATCATATGGTAACAATGGTTTTCACGTAACACTAGTGCAAAAACGTTATTTAACGTCACCCCTTAGACGTCGGTTAAGAGTAAGCACGACGTATATTGATGACCGGTGGCATTTTCGTAAATAAGTTAGCCATATAGACGTTAGTTAGACGGTGCCCCGACGTCTATAATATTTTAGACGTCGGGGCCCCTCCTAACTGACGTTTATATGTCTGACAAATGGGTGAAATATCATTTCTTTCAGTCATATAGACGTCAGTTAGGAGGGGTCTGGACGTCTAAAATATTATAGACGTCTGTTATTAGGGAACCGACGTCTAAACCCTAAACTCAGAAATTTAAAAAGTCACTTTTTAACTTCATTTAGACGTCTGATCCCGCCACTCCGACTTCTAAAGCCCTTTAGACGTCTGTTATTGGGGGAACCGATGTCTGTAGACGTCTGTTATGGGGGGAACCGACTTCTAAATATCTGCATTAAAGCACTGCGAACGCGAGGCAGCAGTTACGCGCATTCATTGTTCATCATCGTCCTCGCATTTTCTCTTCATGGGCTACGTTTTTCAGGTTCATTTTCTCACTTCTGCATCGTTTAAAATTAATTTTACTCTGATTACATTACTCTTTAATGAATTATCTTTCATTTCAACCGATTAAAATGCGTTTTCGTTGAGTTTTGTCCAGTTTTGCTCGTGTCCTTGGGCAACGTTCTTGGACGGCGATTTCTTGCGTTTTGTACTCCTTTAATTCCCTCCACTACATTATTAAAACCATCCAATACAAAAAAAAAAACGTACAATTCATTCTCTTCAACTAAAATATAAAGTTGTAAACTCGAATCACCATAAGTCAGGAGCAACTTGAGAGGCCTCAAGCGAAGAAAGATCCTATCAAATACGGCGACATTTTAGACGTCTGACCTATAGAGTCCGACGTCTATATAGACGTCTGACCTATATAGTCCAACGTCTACATAGACGTCGGTCTTATCGTGACCGATGTGTAATTAACGTCACCCGAATAGACGTCGGTTCCATATGTGACATTAAAAGCCCAAAATAACCGACGTTAAACAGTGTTTTTCCACTAGTGTAATAATTTTATATTTTTTAATTAATCCTAAAAAACCTAGGCTAGATGAACATAAGAGTTTTAAATTTTTTAAATAAACTTAAAAAATAATTTTGAGTTATATTTTAATTAAAAAAATAACATGTGTTAGATACGATTCAACTTCTCTAATATTGAATTAGAACTATATTTATCCTATATGATAAATTTTAACATATGTAAAAAAAAAACTAAAACTAATGTTTTTGAAAATGCAAAAACTAACTTTTATCAAAGTTTAAATTATAAACCATTTCTAATTTTATTTAACAGAAACCAAAACCATATTTATCCCTTAAAATTTTTTAACAATTATCCGAGAGAAATCACAATCACATGTCTTGACTAAAATAAAATGCCGTGCTCATCGAAATACAATCTAAAATCTGAATAGACTGTATCCAGGCTTATTTTGTCTAAACAAAACGGTGACAATTGCCTATGGCCAAAGGATTCAAACAACGTCCATCTCAAAAATTTACTATGCATGCACGTAAGTGTTCGTTTTAATAGTTTTTTAAATCTTTACATTTGCTATATATAATAAAATTGAAAAATATTAATTAGAGGTGACACAAGGTGCCTTTTGTGTTAAAGCATCTTGTGGAACGGGTTATTTATTTTTGAGCAAAATAATAAACGTTATATATACTGTTATTTCTTTCATTGGTACCTTCTATTATTATTAACCATACTGCAAATAGAAGTTGCAATATGAAATCGTTCCACTGAACAAGTAAAAGGGTATTAAAGTGGATCCCACCATGAGACTCACGCCCTTCTTCTACCTACATATCGTTCAACTAGCCATGACACCAAGCTCATCCACAGATAAAACCTCGTAACCTTCTCCTACACCACCTACTAATTCATAAAAAAACATGGTCACAATTAGAAATATCATCAAATATAATAATTTATTATAAATATTAACCAATAAATAACAACGAAGAGTGTATTCATATAACATATATATTTTTTTTTACCTCAAAGGTCTTTTATTGTTTATTACCGGATTCTTGAGGAGTTTAAATCCGAAAATTACATGTACTTTTCTTTTCAGAAATCTGCTGAGTATAACAAAGAAGTCATAGTCATTAGTTTTATGTTGATGGCTAAATATTAACTAATGATACAGATGTGGAAAGGAAGCATTAGTAACCTAAATTAACCATAAATAAACGTAGATGAGTAAATGGTAACCCAAAGAAGAAAGAAATATAGGTGAAGGACGGGTTCTCCGTTAGATTCACTGCATAGCCATGTTGCACTCAAAAGTCTTAAATTCTCATTGAATGATACGAAATAGAAACCACACAGAGCGTTACATGGGCCACTGTCAAGTTGTCAACACTGATCCACTTGCATTCGAACTCTCTCACACACACCTCTCCTCCCACGTCATCACATCCTACAATGACATGCCAAAGGAAGAAGAGACCTTTTCCAACTCTCCCCAGACGCGTTCAGACAACCACAACATCACGAAACCGGCCGTAGCTCTGAAAAAACCCTTAAAAATTACCTCACAACAAGCCAAACTTTACCAAAAACTTGTAATCTCTCATTAAAATAATCTCTCTTCACCATTGACCAGATCTCTTTATATCTGCCCTTATATTCCATCCCCAGATTAAAATCACAACACAACTATGCTTCACCACTCTTCAATAACATTCTCACCACTCACACCTTTTCCCTCTCACCGCACCAACATGGATCAATTCTCACACATTCCCACGGAAAGATCGCCCAGGAGAGAACTACAACTCCAAGGTCCACGCCCCACACCTCTCAGAATAAACAAAGACTCTCATAAAATCAAAAAACCACCCTTGCCACCACAACCTTCCCATCCCCAACCACCACCGCGTCAACCCATAATAATCTACACCGTTTCCCCCAAGGTTATCCACACCACACCAAGTGACTTCATGAACCTCGTTCAACGCCTCACTGGCTCCACTTCCTCCTCCTCCTCCTCCTCCAACAACAACAACTCCGACCCTCTTCCCAACATCATTAACAACGACCCTTTTAACACCGGCAGCGGAATGGTGTCACCGGCGGCGCGTTACGCCACCGTGGAGAAGGCCTTGTCGCCTATGGGGAAGAAACCGGTGATGGGTCACGGGGATATGAATATCATAAACGATGTGGAAGGGATAGAGATTATGGGTGATGGGGTAGTGGAGAGATCGCAACAAAACATGTTTCAAGGGATTTTGTCTCCGGGGCCGGCTTCACTCTCTCCCATTCCTTCAAATTTTTTCTCTCCTCCGTCTTCGGATCCATCCATGGTTAGCTTCCTTCACGATTTGAGTCCCGCCTTTCAAAGTGGAAGAAATTTTACGGAGGGTACTGGTGCTTTCGTCTTGCCAAGCCCTTCTTCAAACTTCAGCTTTGTTTCACCTCATACTCCTTCCATAGACCTGTTCAATTATTTCTTAGATTAGTTGGGAACTTCTTCTTATTGTTGAATTTAGTGTTCAATTTCGTTCATACAGAAGACTGGATCAAATCCAAACCGAGATCGATAGGGATTGGTTTGTGGAGTTATTGTCTAGTTCGAAAAGAGGGGGCAAAGTTGAATTTTGTTGCTCTCTCGGTCACTACATAGCTGCTACAATTTGGAAACTTCTTTGTTGGATTTCTTTTTCCTTTTTCTTTTGAGCAGTTTGTGCTCGAATTTCTTATGACCTACGCCGTTGACATCATTCTTTGGCATGTATTGTACATTGCGTTTAGTTTAGTTTGCTGATGTATGTCGGCACTAAATATATTCAATCCCATTATTCTTTGTATGATCAGAATCACATGGATGCTAATCTGGCAACCTTTGATCATTGAAACTTTGAAAGCATCTATACTGTACTGTATTTCAATGGAGGTAATGACAATCCACCATACCTTTTTTTCTAAAAGAAAACTTATATTTAATTTCAGTATTCTGATGCAGTCGTTAATATTAATGGCCGGCGTAATTAGGTGCGTCATTAATACGTGTTCTGCAATATTAATTGGGGTTGAAAAAGTAATGTGTGGAGAGGTGTTACTGTGTTAACTCCTAAAAGCTAAAACTAAACCTAACAATAACAAAAATACATGTCTTTTACTTTTTTAATTTTGCTACTGGTTCCGTTTGATATAAATTAATCTCTTAGTGTATAATCAAATTCTAGAACAATGTCTTTTTTTTTCAAAAAAAAAAAGTAATACCCATAAATCTCATTAGGAGATCCAAGACAATATGCTTAAATAATTCGAAATACTCAGTAAACCAAAATTAAAATCTCGCAAAGAGAAAAAATATTTTTAAAAAAAAAACAAGAGTATATATATTATCTTGTTTGATAAATATGAAAGTAATCATTATTAAATTTGTTCCTCTAGGTCAAAACTTTGTTAAATAAATGGAACTAATAGTATATTTATCACATAGGTCTATGTATTATATAATAGTGCGGGTCTGTGATAAAACTTCCATTAATGGGCGCATCAAGATTTTACAGTAGGATTCCTTATATGTGTTTGTTAGTTAAAAAACAAACAAGGTTTATATTAACATTTGACCTGCATATAAAATAAATGTTGTATTAGTGGGAGCAAACTTTCATAATTAAACAGTTAATAATTACTATATGAAATATTCTTTTAGTGATATGTGTGTTTTTATAAAGAAATCTTATATAGCTCCTTTGAGTCATCAATCTCAAATCCCAAACAGGAAAATAATTGATAAGTTTTATCAATGTGGAATTAATACGTACCATTGAAAATAAAACCATTACTTTGTTTATATTTTAAATTAAAGAGATCTTATTATCATATAAAAAAAAGGGGGGCAGTGACAAAGTATTCCGAATGCCGGACTTTACATCTTACATATAAGTCTACTAAAAGTCATTAAATGACCAAACTATAATAACAGTTCCAAATAATCGATTTCTCAAATTTAAGATCACCCGACTAGAAAAGTATTCATACGAATCAAGTCATCAATAAATGGTAATGAATTTCTTTTATTTCATATAATAAAAAAAATATTTAATTGACCATATGATCGGAAAGGGTTAAAGACTTTCTGAAGTAAGGTTTAAAAGAGAATAAAATCAAATTCTATTTCTAATTATTATTTCTAATTTAATGACTTTCCATAATATAAATGGTAGACTAGCATAAATTTACCAACTTAAATCTCTTACTTATTTTTATAAACATTAAATAACTCCTTTAATTTAAAAGAAAACGTGTTCTCCCTTTCTTATTTCCAAAAGTTAACTCTCAAATATACTCTAACAAGTTTGGTTTCAGAAAAAAAAGTTCAAAAAATTATTTACTTTATTATTGGCTCTAAATTTTAAAGATGCGAAAAGGGAAATAAGAAGTTCCATTATTTTATATGAAAACAAATATTTTTAACATATTTTTATATTCATTTGATATATTATTTTTTTACTTTTCTAGAAGAAAGTAATTTATATAATTCTAGTCGAGTAGCCCTAACATCATACTTTTCATCTCACTTTACATTGATTTTAAAAATATATATTAGGTAATACATATTTTTCATAGTTCTACTTGCGAAGTTATCAGGAAACTTCCTTCTTCTCTTGAAAAAAATAAAATAGTAATTCTCCTACTTAACTTTCATTCTCATGAACACAAGTGCATAATTCTTCGTCTCATTTAAACAACATAGAAATGATCAATGAACAAATAAAAAAAGTACTGAAGATGAAAATGAAAAAGAAAAAATAAATATCGATCTTTGATAAGAAAACAAGGACGTTGCTATTAATCCTCATGCATTTCATGCAGTGCAGGAACCCCTTAAACTGTTACACATCCCTGAGCATTCGCACACTTTACTTTATAAGCACACACGATCCTTTAATCAATCATATATATAGACATTAAAATAGAAATTTTAATTATTAATCATTTAACATGCATACGCATATAAGAGTCTTCAGGCATTGAAGTTGAACTGTTCTAATTCTGGCTATAACTCTCTAGACATGTGGTGTTGAAATATCCTTAACAAGGACAACCTTTCTTCTGGAGTAGCTAATTTCCAAAGAGTATTTTAGTTTCACTTTCACACACACATTGGACTGGTTTCTACAATCAGAGTTTAAAACGGAAAAAATGGGGTTCTAGAAATACAAATAGAGGAACACTTTCAAGCACAACAAAAAACAAAAACATACATTCCTTCTTCTATACGAGAAGCATATTCATGCACTATCAACATTTGGAACCGCAAAGTCAAAAGTTTAACACAAAACTCAACCAAAATTTGTTGATATCTGTGTATTTTATAATTATTTGACAGCAAGATATGGGAGCAGTTAGAGATAAAAAAACATGTTATATTATCAGTACGTAAATAAACCCTAGTCCTCGAAGATGAAATATGTATTATAATAATAACTAGTGTTTCAAAGAGAAAATATAATGGAATACAGATGTGGGATTTTGGTTGGCATCAGTAAGAAACTGGCTGGATCAGTGTCTCTCTCTCTCTCTCTCTCTCTCTCTCTCTCTCTCTCTCTCTCTCTCTCTCTCTCTCTATATATATATATATATATATATATATATATATATATATATATATATATATATATATTATACACACTTTTTTTTATAATTTAATTTAAACATAGTTAGAGTGTAATACACTTTGGTTCAAATATAAATTATTATATAGTAAACTATTGATCTTTATAATAATTATTGAAATTATGTTATTATGAGATTTTTTTTAAAATTAATTATTAGTTTATACTACGTGGATATACATAAATTAAACTCTATTTTTGTATTTACTTAAGTGATAATTTTGTTGGGTCTATCAAGGAGGAGGTTCACCGGGGAGATACAAACACCAATGAGATATAAGCCCAACCATATAATGGATTGACACCACTCTCTACCCAAAACCTTAAGGCAATGAGTTAACGGGTCTTTCATCTTTATATAGTGCTCCATTTTCTCATTTTTATCCAATGTGGGACTTGGACTCGCACTTGCATTCCCAACAAATTTAACATGTTCAATCTTGTGTAGATCATCTAAACAAAAAGTTAGTTACTTCAAGGTTGTTGAAAAGATAACGGTATTTAAAAATGGATATAACGATATATGATTGGTTAAGTTATTATGTGTTGCTCTCAGATTTATCTATTTATAGTATATCTTAATCAATTTAGACTCATAATGTTGAATAGGAAAGAAATAGTGTGTTGCATGTAGATGGATATTGCATGAAAAATATTGGAGAGAAAAAAAATAATTATCTTAAAAATGAAAGTACGAATATTAAGGAAATCTTCTTAGTCCAACTTAAGGTTTGAGCTCAGATAAAGTGTTAAAAATAGCTTTGTCTTGATCCAATCATATGTCTAAAAAACATGGATAAATATGATATATGATCACATGTATATTGGATAACAAAATATGGATAAGGGCTATATGCACTTTAATGAAGCTGTGGAGTCTTTCTAAAAAAATCATTGGTAATACTAGTCACTATTACTACAATAATTTATTCACAAATTTTACATTTTAATCTTTTAATCTATTAATATATATATATATATATATATATATATATATATATATTGATAGCTTATGTAACAATTGATAATATAAATAATAATAATTTTTCATCAATAAATTATAATTTTTATTATCAAAAGATATTTTCGTCACTATCTTATCTTTATAATTATTGACAAATTTATTTTATGGTACTTTGACCATAAATTTTCTATCCAATTTGATAGTTATTTTTTTATATATCTTAAAAGGAGAAAAGTAGGAAGAGGAATAAAAGAAAAGGAAGAGGAGATGATCACGTCGGTGACACATATATGTGGAGGATGTCGATGGCAGTGGTGGTGATTGCTAGAGTTAGAGAAGGAGAGGAAGGAGGCGGATGTGAAGAAAGAGGAAGAGGAAGAAGAAAGACCTAAAGGCAAATAGGAGAAAGATGAAACTCCAAATGATAAAAATGACTTGGAGGTAGCAATAGTGGCAAGATGGTTTAGTGATGGTAAGGAGGAAAAAGATGAAGAAATAAAGAAAAGAAGAAGATGAAAAGGAGGAGGAAGAAAGAAATTCAATCACGCATTTATTAACGATCATTTATTGGTGAATTTGTGATCGTCGGTACTTACAAACAAATTTGTGCATTTGTTAATAAGGTTTTTTTAACAATCACTCTATTGATGGTTTTCTTTATGTCAGTAATTTGTCAATAAATACAATTTACTGACGAATTTTATTATTACTAACTGATTGTGCTCGTGAGTAATATATTGTTAATAGAGACCGACAAGTACATTGATCACATGTAACAAGAAATAAATATCGTTCTCTCCATAAAAACTTGTGTAATACATGATAACTTTAGCAATTCACAACAACAAGACTCACAAAAACATAAAGAAACTCTTTTTGTATTTTTATCAAAAAGTTTGTGTGCATAAGAAAATTAACATAGAGTATTTACAAATGCCAAGACTAGATTTCATCAACTTCATATTTGTGCATATACAATCATCTCAATTTTAAACTCATGTCAAAATCAACTTACAAGATTACTTAAATCATGTTCCTACTGACTTTAAACCTATGATAACTCATCAAGTTTCAATTCATTGAATCATCAACAAGCAATCATGCATTAAGTTCAAGAGTCTTAAGATTACTAAAGAAACATGTTTTATCCTTAGATATAAGCTTCATTACGTATTAAATTTCAGTTGTAAGTTCAAAAGACATTTTCTAACAACTTAAGAATCACAAACAAGTCATGGGTGATCAAGTCACAACAAGCATTAATCACACAAATCAAATACTAACTTAAATTGAAATATATATATATATATATATATATATATATATATATATATTAAGAACACAAATTATGCTTGCATCTAATTTCAACAAATGGGTCTAGCTCTTCATGGTAGGGAGCCTAAAAAGGAAGAAATTGGAATCAAAGAGAAGATGACATCTTTTTTTTACAAGGTACTAAGTAACTACTCCAAGCTCTCCATTTGCATCCACATCTCTTATTCATTGTTCATCTTCCTCTCCAACCTCAAAGAGGAGAAAAACCTTCATGGATGGATTAGAAGACCCAAGGAGGAGTGAGAGATCTTCCCAACACCCCTAGTAACCTCTAAAAGGCTCTCCTAAACACTCAAAGTTGTATTCTATCATGTAAAATGAAAAATACCCAAAACTCTCATAGACGACATGAATAAGTACTTAATTTTTACATGTCAACACTACTACCACCTGACACAATATCAATATTACTCAGCACAACCAAATAAAACACAAAACAATAATTTCTGCAAAACCACCACCCGACGACAACAACTTCTCTTACATGTGGTGTGTGACGCATGTATCCACCACTCGACAATAAGCTTCCCTAAACACTAAATATTTATTGGTTTTGTAAGGTTGGACTCGATTATAGTGGAGCTAAATATGAAAATTTATTAAAAATAATCTTTTTATTCTCCAAAACATGTTTTCTTTTTCACTTATTTAACCTACTCAAAATAGAAATTAAAAGTAAAACAAACATTAAATAACTAAAACACGTTAAACTTGATAATTATAAAAGATAAAAGTTAAAAATAATTGATTTTATTCACTAAAATCAGTAAACCAAAGCAGCTAAAAATGAAAGTTATGATGTACAGTTTAGTAGTATATGATGCTATTTAGAATAAATAATTTGAGCCCAATTTCATAGCAGAGTTTGCAAACTACTAACTATCTAAATATATAAGGCCTGCTGGAGTTAATAACTTTATGGATCAAGAAGCCCAATTATTATTTATACAAGAAGAAATGGGCATGTTTGGTATTGTACTTGTGCAATATGGATGAAGGGTACCAAATAGGCTGATGTTTTTTCTTTCTTTTAGTCAAAGCCTTTCTTTCGAACTTACCTACTTTTCTTCATTTACACATACCAGAAGAAAATCTTAACCGCCCCTTGTTTGGTGTAAGAAAAATATTATTTCGTTTATAAAAAAAGAAATTCAAACTTTTTAATTTTTTAAATTACTATATATTTCGATTTTTCTTTCTTTAAATTAATCAAGCAATAAGAAAATTTGTATTTGTTTTGAAAAAAATTTTTAGAGAGGCAACAAACTTGTAAATATTTTAATGTCTGTCATAACATTTCCAATATCAGTTAAATGTCATACGAATTTAATTTCAGGTTTATAAGTTTTCATTTCTTTTTAAGTGGATTTCAAGTAAAATTCACACAAAAAAATAATGTATTAAACAAAGCATCTAGCTCAATCCAAAATCATACAAAACAAACTCAATCCAAATAAAAGAAGACAATATCCAATTCAAATCATCATAAACTAAGGAAACTCTTTCTTAAGCTGAAAATGAATATTCAAATCATGATATAATCCTAAAACATCAAGAAAAAAAATAGTTTTTATCTTATACTCCTACTTCTATTTCGATTTCTAACCATTTTTTAATATTAATATAATATTTTCATTACATATATGCATTAATAAATATTTGTTTTATAAAAGATAAAATCTTCACCAGAAAAGAGTACAAAAATAATATATCCATTTTAAATATTATTATAGATAATAGAAAAATGAGATTCTAAAACTTAATTAATAACATTAACTTCATCGAAAAGGTTATAAATAAAACTATTAGCTTCAATGAGGAAATATTATTTAAAAAATAATTTATGGTAAATTATTTATAATTAGTTATAGTAGTTGAATAAAATATTTATTTGATTAACATTTTATTCACTCAAATAAATGCGCGGCAGGAATAACAAGAGAAAGAAAGGATTGAATGAGTGGTGACTTAATTGACCAGCAACAAGAACCCATCACATACCACACCACCATAGTGTCTTCTCCTCCTTTTCTTTGCATCTATGGAGTTCTGAATTATAATCAAATTCTCTCTGTGTCAACATATATAACATAATTGTCGTGCATAGGTTTGCAGTGAATTGAATTAAAAATGCAGAGTAGGGGATCGAGTCACAGACTCTCAAGTATGGGTAATCGATCCCGCATTCCCGCACTCCTCATCTCCATGTTCGCCACTTTCGCTTCTATTTACGTCGCTGGAAGGTTCTTCTCTTTCTCTTCCTCTTCTTCCGTTTCCGTTGCGCTTAATTTCATTTTGCGCAATTTTCCTCTTCAGGCTTTGGCAGGATGCAGAGAATCGCGTTTACCTCATCAAAGAGCTCGACAGGATCACTGGTCAGGTCGGTTAGTTACTGCTACTCACACCTCATATACTCTATTTTTCACTGATCTGTAATCCTCTAAATTCTTTCGCTGCAATTTCAATTACGTCGTTATCGCGATTTCCGCATGAACGAATCGCGACCTATTGCACCGGATTTTAATTTTCGCGATTGCTGATTCAATTAATGCGTTTCAATTTGATCTGACACTGTGGATTCGCTGAATTCGAGAACTGGTTGATGGCGTGCGTATTATTAGTTATTATTAAGGAATTAGGATTCAGTATGTGTCGTAGATCAACTGTGTGATACTGTATTATAAAATTCGATGCATTAGGATATGGACACTGTTTCTACTTGTTCTGGCTAAATTAACCGGGAGGTTTTCATTCTAGGGACAATCTGCTATATCTGTGGATGATACATTGAAGATCATAGCCTGCAGGCGAGTTAAATTTACTTGAACGTGTTGCTTAAAAAATTACCATCGTTTTTTGTAGATTGCTATTGGATTTTATTCATGATGTCCTTTGGACTTTGAATGTTTGCTCATTTCTTTTGTGACTGGTACCGTTAAATTATATGGTTGTAGGGAACAACATAAGAAGCTTGATGCCCTTGAGACGGAACTTTCTGCGGCTAGACAAGAGGGTTTTGTTTCGAAACCCTTGATAGAGACTAATGGAACTTACTCTAGGAGAAGGCCGTTGGTTGTGATAGGTATACTAACAAAGTTTGGCCGCCAAAAGAATAGAGATGCAATCCGCAAGGCGTGGATGGGAAGTGGTATTTATATTATTTGCCTTCGCTTCGTCAGAGCTACATTGTAATTTTGTATGGAATCCTAAGATTCAATTATAAAGAAAACAATACTTAGAATATATCATATAGATGATTTATATTTTCCAATATAAACTATTAAAATTAGAAATAGATAAAAATAACATAAGAAGTCATATAAAACAAAATTATCAGTTATATATAAGTTTGTGAAGACTTTATTTTTAGGAGAATGGAAATGAAACAATTAAACAGCTAGATAGTGTATATTCATTGAATGGGTGAGTAACAAACAAAGGTGAAATAATCAAATAGGATATGCTCACTAGTGTTCTTCCAAATTCCTTTTCATTTTAATATTTGAGCTCACATGTCTCTTTAATTTTTTTTTTCACGAGAATTGGTGAAAAGTTAAAATCAAATGAATTGTTGAATTGAATAAGTTGTACAAGTTTCATAGATGTGTCTTAAGATATAAATTTATTTAAGATTCATCTTGGAATATGAATGGGTAGAAGTCAAAATGCATTGAGTCATAAGATTCAAATAGTGAATCTTAAGATTCTGAAACTATGTCAAAACATAAAATTGTGGCTTTAGTTCACTGTTGCTGCATGTTGATAATGACTTTTAACATAGTATCTGTTTGTTAAGAAATTCGTTTCCCTTTACTCCTCTCTTCATTTCCACACTTGAAAGAAGACTCGGTATCCTCTTATTTATGTATTTTAATTCTTTTAATATCTGATATTGATCATGAATCATAAGAAAACTCTATAATGGAAACTCACAATTTTAGTATATCTCATATTGATATATGTCACTGATTCTGAATGGAGTTATTTTCAGAAATCATGAAAATTTGTTTTCTAATGTATCTTTCTTGGATAGTTTATTTACAGCTTCCTGTACTAAGATTATCATTTAGATGTGATTTTCTTAGAGCACTATCTATGCAGGTTCATCTTTGAAGAAAATTGAAGATGGAAAGGGCATCATTGTGCGATTTGTTATTGGTAGAAGGTTCAAATTCCTTCTTTTAGACTTGTATGGATTAGGGTGTGTGGGAGAAATCGGAACATGGCTTATATCTTACATATACTTTTGCAGTGAAAATCGTGGAGACAATCTGGATAAAGACATTGATCGTGAGAATAGGCTGACTAATGACTTCATAATTCTTGTATGTTCAATTAATTTCAGGATTTCATCTCTTCATGTGCTTTGAAACTTTATATTTTTTTAGAACTTCAAATTAACAGGCTAGGTTTATCATTTGGCATTTGCTTTCTGTGAAAATCATTGTTAGTTTTCTCATTCTAAATTTGGAAATAGATCCTCCACACTCCTGAGTATAATTTTTAGATTACATATAACGTCCTCCATATGCAAAAGTTGAATCTAACTGGTTGCTAAAAGTTAGAACCGTGTAAATTTCACCACAGAATTCTGATGCAAAGTATTGGTCATCAGTTGTGCCAGTCAAGTTAGACCGACACAACTGGTGCCAGTCAGGAAAAACCTGTTTAATAACTTGTCTTTCTAGCCTAGTTATTTCACTGTGCATTTTGTTATTTGATTCTTCTGTTTCCAATGGTTAAAATCTCTTTTTTTTTTCTTCTAAATGAAACTATATTTGAGTTGGCATCAATCTTGAGTTGACATCATTATATGCATGCTACAATATTTTTTTTTTCAGACTGTAGTTTTAGATAAGTAAGCAGATGTGGGATTAAAAAGTAATATATATGCAGTTGCTTCACTTGGTGCTTGTAAAGTGTTTTGTGACTTTTTTCAAGTGGTGAATAAGGTTCAAGAGAATAAGGTAGTTAGCTCACCTTCAAAACTTATGCTGACAGGATAATCACGTGGAAACAAATGATGCATTCCCAAAGAAGGCTAAATTGTTCTTTGCTTATGCTGCAGACAAATGGGATGCTGAGTTTTACGCTAAAGTCAATGATGATGTTTATGTAAATATTGGTTAGTTTTCCTTTGACTGAATGAGGTGATTATTGTTAATCATGTAATTTACTTAATATTTCTCTTAGAAAGTAAATTTGGACATAGTTCAACCTTCCAAAACGAGTTTGCAAGGTGAGTTTTGCACTAATATACAATAGTTTGGTTATATCTCTAGTCTAACAATAAAGTATAAATGTTCCTTTTATCTCTTAATTGAATTCCTCTATTAAATCCTCCCGTGCATTAGAGAGTTCCGTTGTTATGGATAGGAGTATGATCTTATGACCTCAAGTTTGTGGAGTCATCATATAGATGGGTATTTCCTGTAAGTGAAAGTGCTATTTTATCATTAAAACGGTGCTTTTTCATGAACTCAAGGAGTGTTTTGGATGGGGTTTTCGGAAAAAGGAAAAAGCCACTAAAATATCTTAAAGCTCCATTTAGAGCTTCTTAAAATCATCCCTGACGTCTTTTGTGATTACAAAACAACCATTATCCTCATCTCCATCTCCCTCCTCTCTGTGACCATTCCATGGCATGTCTGTGTCTTTAATTGGACTTGTGGCTTCTTGGACTATTGTTGTTCAATCTTGAAATGCCCTCTTTTATTTTTCTAGTCACGTAGGTTTGATCTGCTTTCCAATTTCTCGTTCCTATTTGTTGCAAAAAACAAAATTGGAAAAATGGAAAAGTTATACCTTTGTTTTTGAGAAACCTCTTTTTCTTTCAGCAAATAATTTAAGTATTGAATTTTTTGATGACTGTTTAAGAGATGGACTTGCAGTGCCCACTAGCCTCGTAAGGAGTTGTCATGTTCACTCTATGTAGTGACAATAGTTAACAATCAGGCATACGCTTGGTCTATAAACATATTAAGGGTCATGTTTAATCTAAGTAGTGACAGTAGCTAATAATCAGCTGTAGACTTGGTCTATAAGCATATTAAGGACTCATTTGTTTACATTTTATTTAGAGAAAAGAAAATTTTTATTAGGAAGTGAAACTTATCTTTACAAAATCATTTTGTAAAGTGATGATTACTCTCAACTTATACACGGTAAATTAACCTGGTCTCTTATCGATATGAAATTTCCAACATTTTTAATTAAACAAATGTGTTTAAAAACTTATAACAAATGAGTTTTATTTTTTTTCATTTTGAAAGCTTTATTACTATTTTGCTTGGAAGTGAAAAATAATAGCTTCTGGGTAAAAGTTATATCATAGAATCACTGCTTTAGCCTTGAGATTTTCATGCTTATTCGAAATTGCAGATTGCACTACATAGGCTCTCTTGCAGGTGGATGGATGTTCAGAAAATTTGATATGATGGCTATATAATATGATAGTTATGGCTATGAGACTATAGTATACTTTTCTGTCATCTTAATACGTCCATTTTAAAACAGTTTTGGAAAAATTATCAATCTTTCGGCAGAAGGTTATTGCTTGTCCAGTGTAACCGTGATCTATCCTTTCTATTTTTCTTAACCTGCAAATACAAATGTGTATTCCTTCTTTTATATATGTCAAGAACTTCAGGCCTTGTGATACCAAGAACTTTGTACTTGATGAATTTTAAAATATTAAAAGTTCATGTTAAATAATATATAATAGCTTAATTAAAACATTATCATCGTAGATGGTTGCATGCTTCCGATGAAAACTTCAACCTATTAGAGAAATATAGGAAGAATAAAGCATTTCTCTTGATAGCAACTGAGGTTCTTGTGGAGTAATTTTCAAGTTTCATCCTATTAGACATCTGTTATCCAAGATTATATTATTAGGCTACAACCCATTACCAAGTTCAGGCACCGACAAGAATAGAGGAAATATGTTAAAGAAAACAAAGAAATTCCAGAGAACTTGTTACCCATTTTTAGATGTACATGTGTCTTACCACTTGGTGTTTGCTTGCACAGATGCCTTGGGAGCTACACTTGCTGCTCACTTGGACAAACCACGTGTTTACTTGGGATGCATGAAATCAGGCGAAGTTTTCTCTGAGCTGTGAGCCCCTAAAGTTGCTTAAAATGTTTTATTTTATGTGCTCTAGAGAGAATATATGTTATGATTCTCAAAGTGTTTATCTTGTAATATGACAGGAACCATAAATGGTACGAACCAGAATGGTGGAAATTTGGTGACAAAAAATCGTAAGCCAAGCAACCTGTTATTTCATATGACTGAACAACTGTATTAATTTTACTGCTTATCAAACTTGTATAAATTAGTCATGAATTATGCAGTATTTACAAGTTTTTCATAGCAGAAAGTGTATCTTTGGTGAAACAGTTTTCTTTTTCACGATATTCTGCAACTGAGTTTGTTGATCCAGTATGTAAAACTGCAATACATATTTTTAAAACAATATTTTTGGGTGAAGTCCATTATGTGACATTGTTGAATATATTGGAACTAATTAACAACAAAGTATTTTAGATTTTTATGTTGTTTTATTTTAAAATGTCATATTGACTGTTAGGATAAATTTGTTATCTTTTTTCTAGACAATATTTTTTAGGCAGTTTATTAATTGATAGTTTTTCTGTCTTACTCATGTTCTATAAATATGTTGACTTTTTACGAATAAAATTATGTTTTCTGCACATACAATTCCTAATAAAAAATACTCTACAGATATGATTATACATTATTAAATGCCAAAATCTCAAGTCAATGTAAAATTTCTGTGTCCCTATCATGTGAGTTGAATATTTCATGTATTTATTTAGTGTTATGGTGCAAAACACCGAATGCCTTGAGGTGCACTAACCATCATAAATATTTTTCTTCGTGTCATCTATCTCCTCTTGAAATAATGATCAAGTCTCCTGCTCAACAGATACTTTCGCCATGCATCAGGAGAGATGTATGTTATATCACGAGCTTTGGCCAAATTTATATCAATAAACAGGTCAGATATTCTCCTATCTGCACATATGCTGTTAGTTGCCGTTTATGCATTAATCTTGAATCTATTGACTTGACAGATCTATTCTTCGTACATATGCCCACGATGATGTGAGCGCTGGATCATGGTTTATTGGACTTGATGTGAAGCATGTTGATGAGGCAAAGTTTTGTTGTTCATCTTGGTCGACAGGTCTCCCTCTCTATCCTTGTGTATTACATGTGCATGTGTGCTAGTTTAAAGTATACAAGAAATCTATATAGAAAATCTACTTACCATAATAATGGTTGATGTCGTCAAATTTTGAAGTATACATATGTTTTTCAGGAGCAATCTGTGCCGGTGTTTGAATTCATTCCAGTACATTCTTGTGAGAAGACCACAAACGTAATACATGGGAATCATGTTACAAGGTTTGCTTCGTAAGATTTTTTTTTTTTTTTAAATTCTATTGGAAAAGGAGTGGTTCTTTTTTAAATTCTATTGGAAGAGGAGTGGTTCGTAGAGATGTCTTTGGAAAAGTTGTTTGATGTCCATGAACAACAGTTTCATCTTATGAGAACAGTTGGCAAGTTGAGCGGTTGAAGGTTTACTTGCAGTTATAACTGAGGCATGCAACATCTACAGCAAATAAAACTTCAGCTTCCCGCCTTGGGTTTTTTTTTTTTTTTTTCTACAAGAGCTTGCTGTCTATAAATTGATTTCTATCATTCTTGGGTTCCTTCTTTTCGTAGGCGTTGGGAAAGACGGTCCTATTAGTTAAAGAACTTCCAAAATTGTACTTAATGGAAGTATTTATAGGAATGACATGGTGGCGCATAATCTCATTCGCAGTTAAGGGAACTTTGTTTTTGTACATGAAAAATAGGCAGTGAATTTTGATTCATGATTATGGTTTTTTCATAGAAGTTAACTATTTATCATTAGAATCTGAAGATTCGCAATAGAATAACGTAATTAATCGTTTGACATCCAAAGCAAAGCAAAACATAACACGGGGGAGGAAATTAGATCTATTTGTTATCTCTAAGAATTACCAATCCTTTCAAACCAAAACCAAAACCAATTCCACAACTCACCAACATATAAGTATATAAAACTAAGGACACCAACAGATTGCCCATGTTTCAACCTATATCTGACCTTTATCATCGTACAAAGAAACTAATATATTCCTCAGTCATTAATAGTCTCTACGATGAACCGTTAAGGAAATGCGCTAGTGCCCTGTCGGTACGGTTGTCATTCATAACCAGAGCTTCCGCAACACTACTTGATGAAAATCCCATTTCACGTAGAAGTGTGTAGCCTTTCACAAATTCTTGAACCTTCAAATGAGAAATACATTTAAGTCAGAAAAACGAATTAATCAGTAAGATTCCTACGGATCTTATGGCTACTACTGTGACAGCTGGCAACACAAATAAAGGATTTTAGCATTAGTCTAAATAAGAAAAACATCAAGTCATCGGATGCTAAACCCTAAACAGAAAATACAATGTAATGATTACTTCGAAAACCATAAACATGCATCCAATGTGGTAAGTACCAATAATAAAAAAACCACGTGATGTAATTCACAGTATGCACCCCTTCAAGGCAGGTTTAGTAGTCCTGGCCATCATCCTAAGAATGACAAAGCAAAACACTAAGAAATAAGATCCAGGCTGGGGAAGCTCTTGAAATTCTCTAATTCTAAGAAAGGCCAATAGTTATATTCGATTTGGAAGCAGCCTCCAAAATGAACTGGAAAAGCTTTTAACAGAATGCAAACAACAAGTAGACAATTAGTCAACTTTAAATCGATGTTATAAAAACAAGATCTACAATTAAACCAGAGAAGACATTGGTTCACAATTTATGTTGAACCTCAATCAAACTGGTAGAAATAAAGTTTATATTTTTAGATTTATTTAATATTTTAAGTGATGAAAAAGTATAAAATCATAAAACTCATGATATAAAAAATTGCATATTAATATAAAAAGCTAAATGGTATGTTCTATAAGATAAAAAAATTAATAATAATAAGCAATAATGCATAACTATGTGCAAATATGTGTTTTTATTTACCTCAATATTTCAGATTAAATTCAAAATATAAAAAAGGTTTAAAATTTTGAAATACCGGTTCAAATTGATTTCCAACACCAGTTCGCATAGTTCTTTACCAGTTTTGAAATTAGCTGGTTTTTTCTTATAACTGAACCGTCACTCGACCAGTTCCTCTGCTAGACTGGTCAAACTAGTTAGTTTGGTCTAGTTCAGAGCGGGTGGAACAATGTATCCAATAAACAACAAATATTGCTAGGATAGGCTTTAACGACGATGACTCTGATACTATGTTAGAAGTAGACTTTAAGTCTAACTCAACCCCACAAAACCAGCTTGTAAAATGAGATTTACACCCACTTATATACTATGAATTGGTCTTATCTCTAATCGACGTGAAACTTTCAACAGAATAGAAACTTAGGTCAAAATTCTTTCATTTAGGCCTAAAGCATAACATGTAAGGATATCAAAGCAACTCTCCTTAATGACCATTGAGGTTTGTAAATAAAAGGAACTAGTAGACTCATAGAATACCAATGCTACTCTCCTTACCAAGACTGAGAGACGTGATAAGAAGACAATCAATCAAGCGAGACATCCAAAGATGTACACATTGTTTAGCTAACTATCTATTAAACTGATGACTTTATCATTCTTGGTAAAGCAATCAACTCCATGACTGGAAATAAGTCCAAAAAATCAACTCCATGACTGGAAATAAGTCCAAAAAAACAATCTGGAGAGAGTCTAGTATCGAGGGAAGAACCATTTGGGTTACAAACAAATGTAGTCAACATGGTCATTACAAAAGAGAGAGATGTATGACATTATTTTCAGAATCATAATCACACTTTTTACTAATGTTATTAACTGAAACATCACGTCAACAATGAGTGTCAATGATCATAACTTACTTTGGTTGGATCATCACCATAGTTTTCAACAGCAATTGGAACAGCTTCTTGGCTGAGCCCCATAGCTATAAATTTGCTCACAATGGAATCCACAGCAGGAACCTAAACGAAAAAAGTTTCATTTTACACTGAGAATTGGAACTTGGAAACAGTAAATGATTTATTTATACACACACAGAAAAACAGTATTCCAAATTAATTACAAATTAAGAAATAGTAATGTATCGACTCTGCATAATAAATACAGGAAAAGAATTCATTTAACCCATTACAATAGCATAACTTGTAACTTATTGCTCTAAATCAAGAACAAACCTTTGCTGTTGAAGAATCAGAAACTTTGGTCGGGATATTTTCTGATCCAAATTTGCTCCAATTTGGGTTATCCTTATCCGCTTCAGCTAAAATTTTTCTCTCTAATTCAAATTCAAATTGGAAGTTGCTTCTTGGATTATCTCCCGCATGAGGCAATAAATGAGGCTGCAAAATTGTCAAAACAATTAAAAGATCATATTCAACCATCGAAACAGACCACGTTAATTATGCAAAGCTTTAGAATTTTCAAACTCATGGAAGAACAGCCTCAAAATGAATTTAACGCAAAATTCGCCTTGCTTTCACCAACATCCAAAATGGACTTCACAAAGTAATCGTATCCGTTCAAATTACAAATCATTCTTACAAGCATTAAAACGCAGAGTAATTTAGAAATTCACTCAATTCATAAAAGTAATAGCAAAGCAAATCTTACCGGCGGTGTGATCCTATATTCTGGCCTTATAGCAACCCTAACGCCAAATCCTAATCCTGCTGCACATTCAATTCAATGCGAAAAGTCAACTTCACCGCAGTGAAAACGCATCTGAATCAATTTTCTTTCATTTCCGCAAATTTCAAGAAAGAACAGAAAACAAACGAAAACTTAAACCCTTAATCAGAGGGAGAGAGAAAGGGTTACATGAAGGTGTGTGATTCTGCTCATACGGTGTCGGACGGTACATCGGGGGCGGTGGCGGTGGCTGTTGCGGACGGTACATCGGAGCTTGTAGGCCCAACCTGCTTCTGAAATCGTAGTCCATCGAACAAGCGTGTGCCTTCCCACTTCGGAACCTGATTCTAACTTCACCTTGTAAGTTTTGTTTTCTTTGACTGATCAAAGAAAATATTTTACTGATATAATTATTTGAAAATTTGACTATTTATCAGCAAAAGAAATTGACTAATCAAAGCTGAATTGAGTTCTAAAATGGAAAATTGTTGATAGCTAAATTCGTTCAGTCAGTCATTAGATAATACATGTCATGCACGCTAACACCCGAAAGGATTTTAGTTTGTACTTTCTGTTTAATTATTTTTTTTATGTTATCTTTTGTTTAATTTTTATGATATCAAGTCACTCAATTAAAAAAAAATCAAACAAAAAGGTTGAATTAATATTTTCAATTTTTTGAAATGCAACAATGTGATTATTTGTTTAAATAAAGAGGGGGAAAATAGGTTTATTATGATGCACGCGAGTCGGAAAAATCAATAAAATAGCCTAAGAGAAACTAAAAAAATGTTACTTGAATTAATTTTAATCATTTGATCATATCAGTTTAGGGCTCAATCTAAATTAACTTAGTTGAACTAATATAGGTTGATGAATTGGTTCGTTTTATAAAATAATAATTATATTCAAAAAATAGTGAAAATATTACATAAATATTTTATTAAAACAACTATCAACATTATAATTATTAAATTATCATATCTAAATTTAAGATTATTTTTATTAATATAACTTAGATTCTAAAATATATATGTTATTTTTAGCTTTTTTATTTAAACTTATTTAAGCGGATCAAAATAACATGTTGACTTAACAAGTTAAATACAAATTTATTTTATTACCTTTTGGGTCAAACAGAACTAATTTGAGTTTGATAAATTCTAATTTAATGTTGTTAGTTTTAATATACTGTATTATACATAATTATA
This sequence comes from Vigna reflexopilosa, assembly GCA_027742785.1. NCBI lineage: Eukaryota > Viridiplantae > Streptophyta > Magnoliopsida > Fabales > Fabaceae > Vigna > Vigna reflexopilosa. The sequence continues at coordinate 12,509,297 of CM050918.1, forward strand.
AGTTGCATTGTGCATAAATTAAATTCATCAATTTAGTTGCTAAATATTTCAAAGTTAATAGGATAAAAAAGTAGTTATATTGAAATTGAAAATTTTGTAGAATTTGATTGAAACTACTTGAAAGAGAAAAGTTAAATATATATATATATATATATATATATATATATATATATATATATATATTCTCTTTATATTTTTTTTATCAAGACATTGATTCTCAAACTTAATATAAATGTAAGTCTAATGTTTGATCATTTTCATATATATATCAAATTATTTTAAAATATTAATATTTTAATTACATTTTACTAAAAATGTAGAAAAATAAAACTATATTTTTATTAAAAGGAAAAAAAATAAGACTTAATTATTAATTTAGTCTTGTAATTTTAATTCAATTTTTAAAAGGATCTATAGTTATTCGTTTTTCCAATTTGTCCTTCAGTTTTTTAAAACTATCAAATTTAGTTCTTTAGGTTTTTAAAAGCATCAAATTTAGTCTTTTAGCATTTTAATGACATTCAATTTAAACATTTTGTCTATTTACTGGTCCTTTAATTTTCAACCAAGCATCTATTATTTTTCTTTTTTATTCACCGTTTATTCTTCTTAGATCACTATTCATGGTCAAGCAGGGAACCAAGCAGTCAAATTAGAAAAAAACGTTTGTAAAACTAAATGACTAAATGGAAAAAACTAATAACTAAGGGTATTTTTGAAAATTTGAATGAAATTAGAAGACCAAATTAGAAATTAAGAAAAAAGAAATTATGTTTCTGAAAACCTTAACTAAAGATGTGCTATGATGTTGGATTTTCGGTTGGAATGCCATGGTAAATTTTGCATTCTTATGAAATAGTACTGTATACTTTCCACTAAGAATTAGCATATTCATGTAAAAGCTCATACATATTCAGCTACCAGTGTTGTAACTCCAAAATCAAATGTGATTGTTGAATTTCTATATTTCGATACAGAAAAATTACAACAATTCATTAACCAACAATCCTATGCTCCCACGTGTTGGCTGAGGGAGACAAATAATAGAGTACTGTCTTTACATCACTTTCAGATACATTGCTACATGGGAAACTGAGAACTAGAAAGAACACTAGGTATGGTACATAATGGGATACAAAATTACAATCCAAATATGGGGTCATTTGCTCCAAATATAGAAGAACCAAACTGTCTCGTATTCAAATCATTGCTATCCAAGGCTGGACCAAAACGATCCAGCCATTGTGTTGGACTTGCAGTTTCATTTTCCTCCACCCACTCAGAAGTCATGTCAATATCATCAAATTGAAGCAGATCAACTTCTGAAGACTTAGCATTCATCTGTCTAGCTAACTTGAGGTTGTAGTTTATATAAACGAGGTCATTCAATGTTTCTCTATCGATCTTGTTCCGCTTCTCAGAGTGAATTTGTCTGAAGGTACTCCACTGCCTGTGAAATGAGAAGGTACTACAAACTTGACTTAATATTCTAATGGCAACTCGTTGCAACCCTGGAGCAGAATCACCATACTGCTCCCACCAAAGCCCTACAACGTAAAAGCAATGAGTTTGCAGAATAACTAACGTACTGAGTAACGGTATCAGCATAGTTGCAAATAAAATTAGTCCAAAAAAGTAGATAGAAAACAACAAAATCACGTTCTCATGAAACATGCTGTTCAAAATCCATTGCACTAGATAAACAGCAGATTGAAATAATCAGCATCCTTGCCACTGCTTCATTAATACGATTATTATGATGCTTGACAATCAAAGCGCTGGCATTCGCTAACAATAGACATGTCAAAAACATTTTGTTGCGTTGTTCTGTAATGAACAATTACAAATACCAAAAGCTCAAAGCATAGTGCAAACATATTTCAGCTTGATGTGGTCATCATCCCTCCCAAGAGAAAAAAGGGCATATAGATAAGAATTAAACCAAATGAAACGAGATGTTGTTCCTGGAGGCTAGGACTGTCCAAGTTTCTCATAATGCAACTGAAGGTGAAATCAGATGATAAAAGTTGTACAGTGAATGAAACAAAAAAAGATCTCATTAATCAGAAATGAACTGAAAAAAGTCCTATAGTTAATTTCGCATGACCTATCTTTTCAAATGCATTCCATTCATTTACGATTTAACCAACTATCCTTCCACAAGTCCCCTCACCCAAAAAATAAAACCCAACTTTGTGCACACTGGAACATCATTAATCCTGGAATTAGGCTCAATTACTCGATGTGCATGTTTTCTTCACCTAAAAACCAATGTTGGAGTTGGTCACTAATATTCACAAAAGTTGTTGGACTGAACAAAGCAGCTCAAAATGAACCTCATCACAAAATTGACTCTGAAAATGTATCAAGGGGAACTATTTAAAACTTACAGGGTGCAACTGTATGCCTTGCCTCCTTTGCTAGGCTACAGCCAAACATGCCATGTGCCTTCGTAAAAGTATAGATTTGATTGGTGATGTCACGCCTCATATCTGGTACAGGAAGCAATTTCTCCAGAACATTAAAGAAGTCTTCTTTTATGGAAGAAATAAATTTTATTTCAGGATTGTATTGAATACTGGGGTTCAAAAAGGCAGCAGCAGCATGTAGAGGTGAATGGAGTTGGTCTCGCCACTTTTTATCAACTATATCTAAGAATGTCTTACACTTGTTCTCATCCATTATGTAGTATGTCCTGATTGATTCTTTGGCCCTCGTCATTAGCTCATATATGGAACCTACAGTTGGTTTCCCTTCTGATACTTCCCTCAATACTTTTAAAAAAGGCTCAGAGATGGCCACACACTCTTCCACTGTCCTCCAGAAATCACCATCTTCAGCAATTGCAACACAAGAAATACTCTGTGGTTTATTTGCATAGGAAGTGTTTGAGGCATATTCATGGCTGTGGAACATATTCTTCAATCTTGTTCTCAACCTCAACATAGAATGTAAAGACATAAAGGTAGATACAGACTTTGTGATCCCAGTCCTGATAAGTTCCTGGCCTCCACTGTACTTCTTCATAAGATCAAGCAATGAGGCATTATTGTATATTAACTTTGATATCGTTTGTGCTTGTAAAATACATCTAGAAACCCAATCAACCTTGGAAAATTCCTCTAAGATTAGGTTTAAACATTGAGAGGCACAAGGAGATACAAATATAGTTCCATAGCTCTGCACAATATGATTTGCAATACCAGTATAGTTAACACTGCTGTCCATAATAATTTGAACAACATTTTCTACGCCAAATTCCTGAATTACAGAATCAAAAAGATCAGCCAGCCACTTTGTGTTCTTGAAATATGGAGAGGCATCCACAGATTTATGGAAAAAGGTCCTGGATGGTGAAGAGACTAAGAAATTAATTATGGCCTTTGATTTGTAATCAGTCCATGTGTCTGCAATGATGGTACAACCTGTAGTTGCCCACTCTTTCTCTACATCTTTTGACTGTAAGCCCACTTCTGATTTTATCCTTTCCAACCATGTGGTTTTCAGGATTTCTGCTGATGGACCAGCAAATCCAGGACCACACTTTGCAATGGCATCAATCATCAACTGATACGATGATGACCTTGCAACACTGAAGTCCAACTTATTCTCAAAAAAGAATAGAGCAATACTTCTCTCTGCATTCTCTTGGTTGTTTGTAGAGGAAGGAGTCATAGGATTGCCAGTGGGGAAAATCTTCATAACAGGGGATGCTGCATCCAAAGATACAAGAGCTTTAGTTGCCGAAAGATTACTGGGTGACTTGACTTCTGCTAGTTTTTGTTTCTTCACGCAAGAGGTTTCTTTGACCTCTTCCTTTGATGCTATTATACCCCTTACTCTATCTGTAACATCATCTCTGACCTTGCTACAAGGATTTACCCCTTTACTTGGGAATCGAGATAAATGATGTTTCAACCTACTTATGCCACCATTCAAAACTCTTTGGCAAAATTTACATCTTACCTTGTTTCCATCTAATTTCTCTGCATATTCCCAACAGACATCTTTTTCTCGAACCACTGCCGAGTTCAAATAAAAAAAGAAAATCAGCACATGATATGATAAGCTGTCTATGATTCTGTTAATTTATTACATCTACATCAGAGTAACCAAGAGTAAGTTAACAAAATATTGAGATTATAAATGAAAGTTTAGCAAAAGGATAAATAAAAATTGTTATATAAACCCCCTGAAGAAAATGATACTCATATGGTAAGAAGAATATTAAAGTAAAAGTTATTGAATTCATTGGGATATAAATAATTACTCAACACCGGGTTCCACGGTTTCAAATTAAGGTTGCAGTTATAAATGTGGTCACAATTGCAGCCACTGTGATTGTGTTTGCTGTTATGCTTATTATAAACATTGTAGCTTGAATTCATTTTATGTTTGCACCAAACATAATTCTTCAAGACTCATATTAAACATTCTACATCTCTTGTTCTTCTCCCTCCTGAATTCCACCTCTCCCTCGATACAAGCTCTTTATCATTTTACTATATATCTAACCCATCAAAAATCCCTATAAATCTAACAAAAGAGGAAGAATGAAAAATTAATTATGAGGACTATGAAGCACGTTGCCGCCCTATGCAGCCATTTCACCGACTGTGCAGTGCATTTTCCTGTGATTACCAAAAACAGTTCAAGTGTGGTGTGATACTACATGCTAGGTCCATTAATGATACAATCAGCTTCCGTGTTGTTTTTAAAGACAGGCATAGCAAAACAAAAGCTTCAACTTACTTTATGATGCAGTAACGTAGATCCTAGAGAATAAGTATATGACAACCTACACGATAAGATCAAACCAGAAAATAGGGTAAGCATCTCATCAGAAACGCAGCACACTGGCATAAACCAGGATCATTCAAGCACAAAGTGATAATTCAATGATTGAAGAAATGCACACGAATAAAAACTAAAGTGGGTCAGTGAATTTTTTCAAGACACAGAGTAATCCATCACATAATTTAACTCTTCAGTTGCTTGTAAAAGCATTAAGTGATGTCAAGCATCAAATTCAAATCGTCTTTCATTTTACTCATTTTGCAAACACGTGAAGATATTCCAATCTTTCAAACTAATTGAATAAATCTTCCATCCAATCACACAGTGATGTGAATCTATTTTGCGAAAATGGATCAAATTTCATAGATACAGAAAATCAATTTCATTTAAAACAAATAAAAATGATGAAGATGAGAAGAAATAATGAACAGCGAGAAATTTGGAGCTTACGGAGTATGAGAGATTGGTTAATCCCGACGGAGAGATAAACGGAGGTCGCGGATTTCAATAATTTTTTCGATTTATCGCGATATTTTCGAGCTAGGGTTTATGCTGCCGTGTATCCTCGCTCTTATCTTTTCCTCTCTCTCTCCTCCCTTGTCACTAACTTTTTTTATCTTCTCTTATATTTTCTCGTTTTTCGATTTTAATTTTGTTTTATTTTTGTTTTGCGTAGTAGCATCTCTCTTGTGCTATTCGGTCTCCTTTCGGCGATATCTCGCGCATATTTAACCAATGGTAAAGAACCAGATGGGATTTGCTAAGAGCAGATTATGAAGCGACAAATAATTCCATCAGAGGATTTACCTCGTATTAAGCGAGTATAACTGAGAGAATATAATGTTAAGATTATAAATTAAAAACAAATTAATAATTAATTAGCAATCAGTTTTTTCTTAATACAGTGGTTTTAATTTTTTTATACTATAACTGGGAGCATATTTGTATTGGTTATTTATTGAAAATAATACATATTAATCGGTATTTGATTTTTAACTGTAAAACATTTTAGCTTTTTGTTTTATTTTCTCTTTTGAGAGGAATGAAAGAAAAAAAAAACATGAATAAATTATATCTGTGAATCATGACTTATTTATATAATTTTTTGTTAGTTATCTTTTTAATTTTTAATATTTTAATTTAATCTTACAATAAATTAAAATTAAAATATTATTTATGGTATTTATAAAATAAATTTTTCATAATATATCTTTGGCCATAATTAAAATAATTAAATCACTTTAATAAATTAACTATTGACTAATATATATATATATAATATATAATCCAAATTGCTAATAATTTTTTTCTGGTCACGAATATATTCTTATAAATTTTTGTAAATATGTTATATTTAATGAGTTCAAAATTATCATTATATGTCTTGAACATATTTAAAAGATCTCATTCATTTATTATATTCACATGTAGAATCAAAATAATTTCTATTATATCAATCACAACCAAATCTAATAAATGATCACTAATGCTAACAAAACCAAATGACATGAATTCATCATAAAATGGGTAACATGAAAATTACATGAAGGTGACTTGTACACGTATATTTTTAATTAATCCTTAGTCTATCTCAATGAGATCACTATAATAACCTTAATATACAAAGTGCAATTTATGAATAACAGATCATATATTTATTAAACCGAATATCTCCAAAAGACAATTTATGCATACATGAAATCAAACATAAAACACAAACACACTAAATTGAGTAACTTTCACTAAATCAAAGATTCCTCAAAATGTAAAACATCCATATGAGCAATATGCTCATGAAAGACCTTAGGTGTAATAGCCTCATCAAGAGAATATGTTACATGACGTTTGTTCTTGAATGTTCAATGGAAATTTGTTCACTTTATACTTTTTCTTTAGTAATCAAGAACTTGAAGTCAATGTTTTGACTTGTTTGAGATCCTATTATTGTTAGAATACAATACAATTGATTTGTTGTCACAATTAACTTAAGTGGTTTTTCAATTCCTTCCACAATTAACAACCCTATGACAAAAAAATCACTCATATTCCTTCATTTGATGACTCATAGCATGCTACAAATTTTGCAATCATATTTGGTGAAGTCGTGAGGGTTTGCGTGACACTGGGCCAAAAAACTACACCACTAGCTAACATGAAAATGCAACCTAAAGTGGATCTTAAACTATATTGGCGTCTTACATAATTGAGTCAAAATACTCAATGATATCTTATTGATCTAACCTTATAAATATTTGTTCTCTTGAAATACCTCACAACTCTTTTGGCTATTTTCCAATGATCCATTGTTGGATTGTTTAGATATTTGCCTAAAACCTCAACTATGTATGCTATATCTAGACGCATACATCAGACTCCCTACAACTAAAACATAGGGGATCTTCTACATTTCCTAAGTTTACGAATTTCCTTTGGGCCTTGATTGAGACTGACCTTGTCTTCCTTAGCAACTAGAGAATCTCCTAATCTAATATCCTTCATACCAAATTTTTTAAGTATGTCATCAACATACCAAACCAGGAAAAATTCTTGCTCCCACTGAATTTGTGATACACTTAATGAAAAACATTCATCTCAAAACCAAATGAGATAATTACTTGATGAAATTTGTGGTACCATTTACGAGATCCTTTCTTTGCACGACAAACATGATATTTCATACAATCATTCTTTACGTGTCCAACTTTATTACAAAAGAAACATTTATCAGACTGTTTTTGTTTCTTTTGTGGTGGATAGTTAACAACTTTATTCTTAGAACTTTTAGTTTTTTCATTTTTCCCTTGTCATTAGAGTATTGGATAAGTAAGCACTTTCAATCTTTTCTTGCTTCACTTTCTCATCTTCTTGTATGCAATATGAGATGAGCTCATTAAGAAACCATTTCTTCTTCTTAAAGTTATATGAAACCTTAAATTGTCTAAACTGTAAAGGAAGAGAGATCAAAACCAAGTGTACAAGTAACTATTCTGACAACTAAATTTTTAATGCCTTAAGTTTTAAAGCAATGTTCGACATCTCCATGATGTACTCTTTCACGTTTTCTTTGTCTTTATACTTCATGAAAATCAAGCTCTAAAGATGTGTACTTGTTTCTGCCTTATCGCTTTTCGCAAAACAATTTTCAATTTCAATAAGGAAATCTTTAACACTTGCAATTTCTTTAGATATAACACTTTTAAAGATCCCTGGAATATGACACTTAATTATCATCAAACTCATGCAATTTGAACGATCTCACTTCTCATATTCTCTCCTCTCGTAAAAAATAATTGAGTCTTTCAGATATTTCTACTACATACCAATCATTAAAATGAATGATGTAAGAAAATGAATGTATGTAACCATTTTGGAACTCTAAAGTGAAAATTAAAATAAAAATCGTATTTATATATTTAACTTTATATTTTTTGTTAATAAAAACTCCATCAATAATTACAAGTAAAATTAATAATATCTTATAAAGAGTATATGCATTTGAAAAAAATAATAATATAATTCTTCAATTTGACAAAAATATGATGATGAAAATTACTTTAGTTTTGGCACCTACTCTAATAACAATAAACAACACAAAATGTATCTTTGTTTTTTTAACAAAAGAAGTAAGTGAAATGTTCAATTACTTTATAAAAAGTTAATGATTTAAACTTAAACAAGTGAAATGAATGGGTAAAGTATTGCGCAATGTGTCACAATATAATCTTGATTAGTATATCAATGATCAATTCTCACTTATGATATGTATGGTATTGAAAACTAAAGATTAATTCATAAAACCCTGTTAAAAGGAAAGAATAATTGAATAAAAGGAAGATGGTTCGACCACAGCGGAGTGATATTTTTAAAAATAAGTAAGTAATTAAAATGATAGAAAAAAAAGGAAAAAAATGAGAAATATAAGTTTTATTAAATATTGAGTCTTATATTAAAAGTGGTTATTATTTTTTTTTGTAATAACTTATATTAATTCATTTATACGAACAAATCAGACCTTGTAACTTTTATGAAGCCTTATATAGTTTTTTTTTTGGTAATTAAATGTACTATCTAGAGGGTCATAATTTATTTTTGTAATTCTTTAAAATGTCCAAAGAGTCCAAACAAAATATCCCAATCCAAAAAAATGTTGTATCTCAGTGGTTAGAAAGGAAAAAGGGTAGAGAAGGGGAAGGTTTATCCTTAAGAAAAATAGGTAAATACAGTTAAGTTGAAAGAAGAAAAAGAAAAGAAAGAGAGAGTGTAGTAGTAAATAATGGGGTGAAAACAAGAACTTCTCAAATTTTGAATCCTAATTGTTTGATGGGCTAGTGTTATGTGGTACGGTTTGATGTTGGGCTCCATGCACCTCTATTAAATTAAATTTTAATTTTACTTTTCTCAAATTGTACAATCTTAAAATTCTTTTTATAAGTTAAAAATGACTTTTGCATTGTACAACTATTTGATGTAATTTTTCTTATATATATATATATATTTTTTTTTTCTTCAAAAGCTAGAAATAACATTTGAATTATATCATGAAAAAGATAAAAATAATTTTGTAATTATATACAAAGAAAAGATTTTTCAGTCAAATATTTTAGATATTTTACGTTTAACTTAAATCAGTATTAGATTTAGATCTATGTCTGGTGTCTATATAACAAATGTAAATTTATGTTTAATATTTGTATAAAGCAATCAATTAATTTAATAAATTAGTTTATTCGTTTTGAGATGTGATGTGTGGGGAAGTGCAGAATGAAGATTGCAGCGTTTGACCTGTAACATGTCCCATGCACCACCCAGGAGTCACCAATTCTATTATATTACAATAAATGTATGCATATTATTTTACTTCTTTTTTAATTTTTCCAGAGTTATTGTTTTTGGTGGTTACAACCTCTTTCTTATTATTTGCACCTCTGCCCATATTCCCATGGGAAGGGTTGGTGCACGTGGCCAACATTATTATTGCCTTAAGAAAACATCATAGGCTGACTTTTGGTATTTCTCAAATTAAACTTATTTTTTAATTCAAATTATAAATTAAAATTATTTTTTAATTCAAATTATAATTTTTGTCTTAACAATTTGTATAAAATTTGATGTCTAAAATCTTATTGTCTTTTAAAAATAAATTTACAGTTCAATTAAAATTAATATTTTATTCATCAGGTAATTGCAACAAGATTCGGCCAGTACAAGTATATAGACAAGTGAGAGTTTTACTATACTTTTTTTTTTAATTACAAATTTACACTCATTTTCCTTATATTTGTCTTTATTTCTTATTACTTAATATATTTGTACTCGTGTTAAGATGATTCGTATAGAAATCATAAATAATATTTTAAATTGTTGAGAGTAAATTAAAATATTAAAATTTAAAAAAAACAATTTATATAAATGGATTATGTCTTTTATTTGTGAGCATGATTATATTTTTGTTTCTTTTTCTTCATGTCTATGAGAGGAGAAAATTTGAAAGATCAGAAATCAATTTAAATAGTTTATTAATTATTTTCAATATCTAGTATTTGCTTTTATGTTTTAAAGAAAATTGAAAATGATTCGTGCAAGAGTTCTTTTATGATTCATAAATCTAACAATTGGTTTAGGTTATGATTAATTGACTTAAACCCTAATTTTCATCTTTCCAATTTTATGAGAAATTCTAATTATGAAATTTGAGGGTTTTAATTGATTACTGATTACATTTTAAATCTTATTTTGTTTATTGTGTTAATGAATGTATTAATAAAAAAAAGCTCAAATTTTATACAATGAACTAAATAGGATTAAAAATGAAACCCATAATCAATTAAAATATTCAAATTTTATAAATAAAATTTCTCCTAAAATTGGAAACATCAAAATTAGGATTTAAGTCAATTAATCATAACATAACATGTAGATAGATTTATGAATCATAAAGATTAATAATTAATGAACAATAAACTCTTAACATTAGCGGTTCCCAATTTTCTTTATATATATACCCTCAGTCACATTTATATCATTATATCACTTTATAATTGGCTAATAAAATATAATGACCCTAACATATTTAATGATTGATTATATATATAAAAACAATCCAAATGACTAAGGATGTCAAATACTAATTAAATATTTGTTTTTACAATAAACAAAACAAAAATCACATCAAATCAAATAAAATATGATATTAAATAATAGTTATATAACGAAAGAATAATTATTCAAATGGAAAAAATTATAAAACAAAGAGAAAAAATGATAAATTGTTAAATGACATGATAAATTATGGGTTTCCATTATTAACGACACAAGATCCTTCAAGTTAAATAAAAGAAAAAAATTAAAATTAATTTTTTTAAGTTACATAATGTAACATCTCTTCTCAGAGTGTCATGTAAACATTTTTCATTTATTTATCAAGAAAAATATTGATTTTTGTTTATACATTAATCTCATGAATTTATAAAAACATAATAAGGTTTGAACTCATATCCCTAATGTGAGCTTATGCAACTATCATTTAAGTTACCACAATTCTTTGTTTAACTTACTATTTTTTTTTATATAAACTCATTAATCACGTTTTTACCCATAAAGAAATTTATTACTACTGGTAATAAAAGTTATTACTTTTTATTAAGGTAAATATTTTCATGGATCTTAACATAATAAATTAAAGGTATTTAGAAAATAAAATATTCCTTAAATATCCATGGTATATATATATATATATATATATATATAATCAAGAAAAATTATTTCTACTTTTGGTTGACTAATATATATTGCACAATTAACATCTTAATTAACATTGAGAGTGGTGTGTTAGCGAAATGATGAAGATGAAGTTTTGATGATGTCCAAATCAAGTCAAGAACAATTATGAAACAAGAAGATCATTTGAAGACTTGTATTGTATTGTAAAGCTTTGTAATAAGTGTAATTTGATCTCTAAAACTTAGATTTTTAGTGGTTTTTTATTCTATGTAATTTAGTATTGTAAAATTATGTTTAGAGTAAAAAATGTATTGGAATAATTGATTAACACCAAAATAATCGATTATTACATAAAAAGTCTAAAAACCTAAAATGCCTCTCAAATAATCAATTAAAATGATTAATCAATTAGTTAATCGATTAAATCCTGAAATAATCGATTAAATCAGACCGTTAAAGGTTAAAGACTGAAAATGAGAAAAATGGAAGAGTCTTTAGCTTGAGTCTATAAATAGACTCTCATTTCTTACCTAAGGACTTTCTCTCGAACTCTTGAACACAAAACACTAAAGATACTTTGTAAAAGCTAGAGATCTTGTGAAACTCTTTAGAGGCTTGGAAACTTGGTGTTGGCAGAGTTGTTGAAGTGTTGCTGGGGAAAAAACCTGTCATCCTTTGTGTGTTGAAGGAGGTGTAGAAGAAGTATTCATCCTTTGTTGGTCAGAGGAGGTGTTTTGAGGTGGCTGTCATCCTCTGTGTGTTGGAGGAGGTGTTCATCCTTTGTGAATATTCAGAGAAAATGTTCATCCCTTGTGGTGTTAGGAGAAGTGAGTCTCATCTCTTGTGCATCAAGAAAGATGTTTTATAAACCTTAACTTTTATCTTTGTGATTGTAAGTTTTGGTTTGTTTGTTTTATTGAATTAACTAATCTCTTGTTTTAGAGATTAGCAATTAGACATAGAGTTTGTTGATCCGAACCAATATAAAATTACTTATGCAAATCTCTCTTTCTTTACACTCTTTATTATTGTTGATCTTATGTGCGAGAGAAGAAAAATAATTTTAAAGCACAAGAAACCAATTCACCCGTCATCTTAGTTATTGTCCAATTTCACGCAAAACCCATTCTGTTTGGTAAACTTGCTATAATAAATTAATGAACTACCTACTCATTTTTGTTTTTAAATATTTCATTAAAAAGTAAAATGTATATTGAGGAACACATAAAGATAAAAAGTTCATAATCTCAAATTAAATATTTTAGATGCATTCTATGTTTAATATGCTAATAATTCATCTTATAATTATTGGATAGTCTTAAGTTCATTATTTTAATTTTCAAAATTTTAATTGACATTTTTTAAAACTTATTAATGTGGTACTTTTGGTCAAAACTTACTAAAAAAATTCTTAGATAATAATTAATTTTAATGAAAAATAATTAGTCTAATAATCAATTTAAATACTAATTTATAAATTAAAAATTATTAGTAATTAAAATATTTTTTAAATTAATCATTATAATAAATTAGTTTTTAAATTAATTATTAAAGTTTTGACTACTAAAAAAATGATTTATGTTTCTAATTTAGAAACTAAATCATTTTGATCAATTTAAAAACTAATTTATTTTAGTTATTAATAGTATTTAGTTTATAAATTAATATTAAAATTAATTATTATAATAACAAATTATCTGTTATCATTAAAATTGACAATTATTTAGAAATTTTCTGGTTAAATATAATCTAGTTGTACATGGTTAAGTTCCAAGACATAAATTGGTAGTGTGATAATATTATTTGAAATGAATGTTTATATAAGATAACACACATAATCTTTTATCCAACCCCAAAGAAAATCAATAAAATAAGGCTTTTATATTAAAATATAAAATGATTAAGAATGAACCAAGTAGAAAAATAAAAATATTATTTTTTTAATTAGGTGTCGGAAGGATGTTAGAAATGAAGAGGGATACATGAAAGATTTCCCTAAAAAATCCACTTTCTAAAATTATTTTAAAACCCTCAACCTTTTAAACCTACTCATTGATAGAACCTGTTCACATCCTAATTCTATTGGTGTTACCATATCATTGGATGATGTCTTCATAATTACAAATAATTACAAACTAGTATATGTACAGTTGCACGAGAATCCTTAAAAAGATAAAATATATTTATTATATAAGTTTAAGTTTATGAAAATATTATTAAAATTTAATATAAATATTTTATTTTGTAAATTTAAATAATAATATTTGATTGTGAAACTATATTTAACTTATTTATTAAAAAATAAATTTATCATATATATAAATAAATGTATGGTAATTAATTCAATTAAAACAAAGAATTAAATTTAAATAAAGTAATGTTAATAATTTTAGTTATGAGAACAAATCATTATATATTCTATGCATACCTTTTGAAGTTGTTACCTTTATAATTTATAATCCTTTCACTTAAACATGAATTTGATTTCGGTTCATCAATTAAAACAATTTGAAATATGTACATTGATCAAAGATTTTGAAAGAAGAACAAAATAACATGTGTTGGTACCTAAATAAAAATTCTGATATAAAGCAAAAATGATGTTGTTTTATTCATTGTTGAAAATATCGAACATGTCACTTCTTATGGTTGCGATAGTCATGACGACCCAAAAAAACTCATACTCACTCTAACAATTTCTGAATTTCTTGTGAAAACAAACTCTAACTAAGACGATCAACATATCATAATAAAAAGTACTACTTGATTTTAATCACCATGATTGCCAAATCCCAATTTAATTTGAGTAAAAAAGATAACAATTTAATTTGTAAACTTACATCTACATCTATTTTAATACACAAAAAATAACCATATTTACACGGTATATAAAATTCTAATTAAGAACTTTAAAAAATAGAGAAAGGAAAAAAATAGTTACATTTTATTGGTATAATATTTTACTCCTAATTTGGTTCATTACGATTTAATGTATAATAAATAGTGGTCAACGGCTGCAAATGGTGATAATAAAATTGTTACAAACACACATATAAATAATAGTACCCATGCTGTCAATATCCAACTAGCCAATGTCAACATTTTCCGATATTTTCGTTGTAATATTTTTACTGTATGTATACTGTGTATATGTACGTAACTTGTACAGTATCGCGTCGGTGGAAGAGTATTCATCAATTTACATTTTATTTTAAAGTTATGTCTTAGCAAGTGGGTACTATGAACTTTAAACTATTAACATTTTTTTACCATTAACAAATTTTAATATTCTACTCTCAATAAATAATATAACCAAAACATATTGAAACATTTATTTGGACAAAGATTTTTCCTAAAAAGATCTTTTAACCGTGCAGTTGCAAAAATATTTTTAATAGATTAACAGTATAATACATACATTCCTTTAACATAAATATAATCATAAGAAGTTTGGGAGTCGATTTCATTAGTTGATTATTTTGTTAACAATGAATTTGTATATAAAAACACATTGGCACCTCATTATGTTCTGTAAAAATATTTTTAAAAAAAATTGACTGTAAACCTTTTAATAGTTTTTATATTATGATGATCCCGCTTACTAAATAAATCCTTAACTTCTTAATACTAAATATATTTAATTTTTCTTTCAATGTTTTCTTCATAGCATTGGAAGGATTAGCAAACAAATATTATAAAAAGCTCAGCATTACCTTTTTTTCTTTTCCGGATAAAATATCAATACTTAAAAAAGTACATATTTATATTTTCTATATAATATGCTGCTTTATGGTACTTGTCCTGAAGAGATTTTTTCATTACTTTAATTTATTTCACAACGCTAAATTTGGTTACGAAATCAATTATAAATGGAATTTAAACAGTTGCCAAAGTGGCTTACTGAATTTATTTTTGGTTGATTAGAAATTTAATGACTCTCAAGGGTCGATGTGTTTAGAGTATACTGCATGATTTTTTTTTGTATAAATAAGCTAAAAAGCTTAAAATGGCTATCATTTTTTTTAACTATAATCTTCTTTAAATGCATAAAAAAATGAACAGTAAAAAAGATAAGATTTTTTTTTTTCTGAAGTGGGTGAGATCTTTCATCCATGCCTCTGCAATTTGTATTCTTCCCAACAAAGAATTCTGTAATAATTGATTGAAGTAATATCCGTACGTGAAATGCGATAGAAGCAGCAGGTAGGTACACATTCCTTTCAATTTAGGCTGGGAAGTTTCTCAGTGTGAGTTAGTGACTGAATTATTATATATATATATAGTTGCATAAAAATATATAAGTCTGCATGTTGGTAATTTGTTTCGTTAGTCTAAAACGCATATGCACCCTGCAATTTGTGCGGCATAAAATAATATGTAATCTTTGGCTTCTAAATCATTACCGAATGAGTTTCTCTTGCTTCAATTGAATTGCATGTGGCACTGCTGTTGTCGCAAGCGAATACAGCTCATCTACCATCACTACCGATACATCATCATTGCAACGACCATTTTGGATTTCCTTCCTCTTAACTACTCCTGAACACAAGATGGACATGTATCTAATATGGCCATGGACCCACTGCTTTTCTAGCTAACTCCTCAATTTATCACTCTTTCTTTGTTCTTTGTTCTTCAAGATTCGTACCATGGTTTTCGAGGACATTGTGCTCTCTGTCTGTGGATCTTTAACTAGCTTCCTCAATTTTTGGATCAAGAAGTAAGTTGTAAGTATTCCATTTTTTCTCTATATGCTATATCTGCCTTCCACCTTTTTATCTGTGTTCACTTGGATTACTTCCAAAATGCAAGGAAAGAATAAACCCCAAATTTTTAATATTTTTAATACTTTTCTGGTGTACACAAACGGAGAATATTTCTGCTGTTCATGTTTCTGGTTGGTTCCATATAATGGTTTGTTTGTCTACTGTCAAAAGTCTTGGCCATCATCACCGGGTTGTTATTGGCTGCCTGTTAAACTGACTTTTGGCTTCAAAGTTTAGGTTTGCATCGTTTTTTTTGTAGTCATTAAGGAAAACAATCGAGTAGGTGAACAAAAAAAAAATTGTTATTAAGGTTAATTTCCTGGTCAAACATGAGCTGCTTATTTTGACCCAATAGATATACTTAGCATAGTAAAATGCACACTGTGTATTAAACATGTCTTGTAGACAATTGTCTTTGGTTCGGGTTTGCGTATATATTGAAAATACTGTTTGGTTTCTTGTAAAGGTTATCAATATCCCGAGTATAGGTCTTACTTTGCATCCAGGTTGTGTTGAACTGTTGATCTTCGTCTCTCATCAATCCAGAAAATGGACAAGAAGCTGGCCCTTTTCTACATTTTTTCAACAGTGTTGGTTGGTGTTCTGGCTGAACCAGTGGAGGATAAGCAGGCGCTGCTTGATTTCCTTGACAGCATGAATCACTCTCCTCATGTCAACTGGGAAGAGAACACTTCTGTTTGCCAAAGCTGGAGAGGAGTGACTTGCAACTCTGACGAGTCTCGGGTCACAGCCCTTCGATTGCCAGGAGCTGGTTTGAGTGGTCCAATCCCACCCAACACTCTGAGTCGCCTCTCAGCACTTGAGATTGTGAGTCTCAGATCAAATGGTATATCAGGTCCTTTCCCTGATGGTTTCTCTGAGCTGAAAAATCTGACCAGCCTCTATCTTCAATCTAACAAGTTTTCCGGGCCACTACCATTGGATTTTTCCGTTTGGAATAATCTCAGTGTTGTCAATTTATCCAACAATTATTTTAATGGGAGTATCCCTTTTTCAATTTCAAATCTGACTCATCTCACTTCATTAGTCCTTGCCAACAACTCCCTTACGGGTGAGATTCCTGATCTCAACATTCCTAGCCTGGAGGAGCTGAATTTAGCCTACAATAACCTTAGTGGGGTTGTGCCTAAATCTCTTCTTAGATTTCCTAGTTCAGCCTTTGCTGGTAACAATCTTACATCCGCAACAGCACTTCCTCCGGCCTTTCCTGTGGAACCACCGGCGGTTCCTCCAGGGGAAAAATCCAAAGGACTCAGTGAACCTGCATTGTTGGGTATCATCATTGGTGCTTCCATGCTGGGGTTTGTGGTGATTGCAGGTTTCTTGATTGTGTGCTGCTATCAGAATGCAGATGTGGATGTGCAACCAATGAAATCCCAGAATAAACAAACCTCTCTGAAAACAGAATCTTCCGGAAGTCAAGACAAAAACAATAAAATTGTCTTCTTTGAGGGTAGCAATCTTGCATTTGATCTAGAGGACCTGTTGAGAGCATCTGCTGAGATTCTTGGCAAAGGTACCTTTGGCATGACATATAAGGCTGCTCTAGAAGATGCAACCACTGTGGTGGTCAAGAGGTTGAAGGAGGTCACTGTTGGAAAACGAGATTTTGAACAGCAGATGGAGGTGGTGGGGAGAATAAAGCACGACAATGTGGATGCAGTGAGGGCATATTACTACTCAAAGGAGGAGAAACTCATAGTATATGATTACTATCAACAAGGCAGCGTCTCTGCAATGTTACATGGTATATTGAACCATTTCTCTTGTCTAAAACATTACAGTTATATTATCTTCAGTTTCTCACACTTTTTCCAACAGGCTTACTAAGCGGTAATTTAGCTTTCTGCATCATATAATAGGAATTCTTTTGTTCAGCAAGCCTAAGTCTATACCACTAGGTGCCTGTTTGCATAAACAACATAATTAAGTTCTTATTGAATAGGTACTTAGCAAGTAAGCAATATCGTATAAGCTGGTTTAATAATTAAAACAGAAATAACACTAAATAGATCTTTGTAAGCTATTTTCACAAGTTATCTTGGAGAACTTATTGAAATAATCTGAACCCAAGTTACGGATATATCTTCAATTATTTTCATAAGCTTTTCTGAATACTTTGTAGAAGTAATGAGATATGCCCAAATAAGTTGTTAATAAGATCTTCCAAACAGAGTCATACTCGGACAAACTGTTGTTATCCTACGTAGTCTCTCTATCAACATGTCAGCCTAACTAGTAGTATTAGAATTAAACAGTAGAAGTGTCTCGTTAGGGATGTTCTAAATTAAAATTTGTCCCTGCCTGTGCATTAATGGATCAAGACTACTTCTAAGTCGGTGAAACAATAAGTCTGTCACATGGGTTGACTTTGGCTAATATTCATTTGTTTTCCTGGAGCATTTTTCTTTTAAGTTGTAATAAACGTTGAATTCAATAATTAGACCTCCATACGTATAATTTTCTAGAAATGGCCAATATGAGCGTCTTGTTGCATGTCAATTATGCAGGCAAAGGAGGGGAAAGTAGAAGTGCTTTAGACTGGGATAGCCGTTTGAGAATTGCAATTGGTGCAGCTAGAGGCATTGCTCGCATCCACTCACAGCATGGAGGGAAACTCGTTCATGGAAACGTAAAAGCCTCAAACATCTTCATCAACTCACAAGGATATGGATGCATATCTGATATTGGCTTGGCAACATTGATGAGTCCAATAACTGTTCCTGCCATGAGAACAACTGGATACCGAGCACCAGAAGTAACTGACACGCGTAAAGCAACCCATGCATCTGACGTCTACAGTTTTGGGGTGCTACTACTCGAGCTTCTGACTGGGAAATCGCCCATAAACAGCACAGAAGGTGAACAGGTCGTCCACTTGGTTAGATGGGTGAATTCTGTTGTTAGGGAGGAGTGGACTGCAGAAGTGTTTGATGTAGAGCTGTTGAGGTATCCCAACATAGAAGAAGAAATGGTGGGGATGCTACAAATAGGGATGGCTTGTGCTGCAAGGATACCGGATCAGAGACCGAAGATGCCTGATGTGGTGAAAATGGTTGAAGAGATTCGCCGTGTAAATACGCCAAATCTACCATCTACGGAGTCTCGGTCAGAAGTTTCTACACCCACACCTCGTGCAGTGGACATACCTTCTACCTCTGTTCAACAATGATATTCTTTTGTTCTGCTGAGTAGTCGTTAAGATGTAATCAATTCAATTATATTCTTAACAGTATAAATGATATCCATCGAAAGGACTTCTGGTTCTTGGAAGTTTGCAAAACAAATTTGCGCTGAGTAGTTAAGCTACCAGTAACATCAGACTGGGTCCCTGTGCTAGTAATAATTGTGCTGTATTATGCAGTCAGGGAATCTTTAGAGTCCGTTATGCTGTCAGTTCGTGATACCTACAATGAACTGCACTGCATACAGGACACCTAATACATTGTTTATTAACTATTCTCAGTCCACTTTGATTGTCCATGACAGATTTGTTCCACTAGTCAACATTTAAAAAATAAATAACTTGTCCTACTTCGTACTTTCATTTTATAATCTAGCTCTTTACCATGTATTGTTTGTTAAAGCTCAATATGAAGCTAACATCTTAACAATTTACTTTCAGCTCAATATGAAGCTAACATCTTACCAATTTACTTTATATCACTGGTAGGAGAAAAAATCCTGTCATTCTATTCTGTCATGCTGAAAGGGAGAATAAAAATAACATTTAAGACAAAACTGTCGAACGCTCTTAGTTCTCCGATATACAAATATGTACACCCAGTGTAAAGAAGTTTGCTATATAGGTTGACATCTCCCATTGAACCTTCCATCAACAAACACTGGAAAATCTATTAATTCCTGTACTTTCAGTGAAAGGAAGGGAGAATGATACAAACTTTTGGGACATACAGATGAACCAAGACGACGTATAAGCCTTGTCCACTACAATAGAGAGCTCGTTAGCACAAATCTTTTGCCCCCGGGACATGAATTAGGATACAACTAACATCTGATTGTATATTGCACTAATTCTTACGCTCGTCCAATAGCAGCAACAAAATTTTCCCTTAGACAACCGTAGTTTCAACTCAGTACCAAAGGAATCTAAAGGTATGGTTGTATTGCCGTTTGAAAGCTCCCAAAAATACATTTACTATAAAAAAAATACATAGTGCATCATTCTTCTCCAAAAGTAAATTCAATATATAAGGAACAATAATCCAAACATGTCATAAAAGATTAAAGTATATACGGTGGTAAGTTCACCCGTGCAGTTTGCTTAAACTTGTAAGAAGAACCTTTTCTACACAATCGCTCAACAATCATTTCCTGTACGTATATCCAGCAAGTTACAGACATTGTCACGAAAATACAAAAGAAATTCACTTCCTCAAAATTCTTGTTTTGACACCGCCTGAAATATATTAAACAAAAGACAAGACTAAAAACATGCAGCTGAAAGTACTATAATAAGAGAAATAAGAATGGAATGTCGACCTAGATCATTAATTCCCCTTCCAAGCACATCGCCCCACCTTAAAAAAATTAGAGGAAAAAAGAATCCTCCACGTACCTTGAATTTCCTCAAATTCAATCTCCTTAACCATGTTGGATGCTGCATTATACTCAAACCTAAAAAGGAATTACAAAGCATGTATTTAGTGCTAGATTAAAGTCAAGAAAATTTCGTAACAATGGTTGAAAACAATACTCAACAGAATTTACAACAACAAAATTATAAAGACCGTACAAAACATTAATCAAACATGCTGGGTTAAAGTAATATATTTGGTTAGGGGAAACCACATCCCATGAAAACATTAGTCCTTGATTGTCTGCTTCGAAATACAGTATGGACCATGTCTATAAACAACAAACAACTTACTAGAAACAATTTAAAATTTGGGGTTAGAAAATGTTAAAGTAAGGGCATAAGACATGCACATAAAAAAGGACATAACCAGGTTATAAACAGAAAAGAAAACATGTCAACTGCTTATTGTCCTACATAACTAATACCGAGACACTCAACAGAAAAGTAAAATAGAGAGACAACAGAAAAGGGATCAGGGAATGCATCATGTTGCAGACATCTGCCATGCAAGACTACACTGTGCATACCCAGGGATGACGTTTTCATGCTTATCGGGACTACCTTGTGAGTATGAGGACTTCAGAAATGGGATACTGATCTTTATAGCAGTCAAGGGTGTAATGAATTACTTAGAATTCCCATTGGCAATAGACCATAATTCTCATACATGATCAATAAATTTATACAGCTACCACAGACATACCAGATATAATCGTAATAACCAAGATAGACAAAGATGAAATACTGGGATGGTACAAAAAATGGACTAACTTCTTATAATCTCTAAGGTTTTTCAATGTCTTATAGTGTAAAACTTCAATCAGTAGCCCACACAGAAGATTGCAGCTCAACTAAGTAGCATGAAATGTAACAAGATTTGCTGAAACAAGGAAAAAAATTCTTTTAACTTTCCAAAGCTAATTTGAAAGCATGCCATCTCTATTTAGACCATGAATTAAAAAATGGAGGATCGCCAACAAAGTCAATTGTTTGCTAGCATGTATATACAAAATTTCTAAACACATTCTGTAAGAATTCTCAGGGACCCACTGTAGATCGTATAAACAATCACATACGAGTACAATTACAAAGGATGGAGCAATGTGAGAGCGAGCAATAGGTGTAAACTCCAAGTACCTATTGGAAGAAACGACCTCAGGTTCATAAGCTTCAACAAAGGCAGTGATGATTTCATTCTTTCTAGCGCTAGCTATGAGCAAATCATACTCTGTCGGAATTATAACTACAAGAAAGTTATCAGTTAACTCACTGACACAAATTTTCTCAACCGCCGCAAGGGCTATCCTCCGTCTGAGGGAATCAGTTTCAGGGTCAATTAGGTAAACCGCAAAATCCGTAATCATCAGATATCGGTATTTCATCTTCCCAGAACCAGTGAACTTCAAAACTTTATCTGCAAATAGAACAATCTGATCACCTGAAAATAGATCACCACACAGCATTTAAGATTTTCACGAATTACTCTGCGTCTGTTTTTCTTCTATGACAATATATATGAGTTTCGAGAATTGTAACGCAAACCGCACTCTTAAATTTCATAAATAAGACGCATATTAAAATAACGGGTACAAGAGTGATGAACATTATTTTTTTGGAAAAACAAAAAGTGAGGTTTATCAGAAGGAAGCTTCAACCTTGCTTGTTCAGAAGCCTCATCACGTTGGGGTGAGAAAGGATGTCAATGTGGTCCCGTTTACGGATCTTCTCTTCCGGTTCGTCGCGTTGAACCGGAGAGGACTCATCCTCGGGAACGTCGTCGTTTTTGGAATCGTCGATCTGGTTCCCTTCCGACATCCTCCACCGTGTTTGCCAAATCAGAAAGAAGGGTTGAGATTGGAAGCGTGGTTACGAGTTATGCGTCGAGATCAACGAGTGAACTCGCCCGCGTTGAACCGTTTGTTGGTCCAGTGGACCCCATCCAGCTGGCTCTCGTTCATTTTCTCTAGCGTTCTCACCTTCCCATAATCCAATATCACTTTCTTTTTTCCTTTATTTTTATTTCCCTTCATAATATTGATAATTAATTATTAATTTATTCTTGTTATAAAAATACAAACATCGCCTTGCCAGAAAAAATGATCCAGTTTTCTACTTGTCACCACCTTCCCCAGTTTGATTCTACTTCCTGTCCAAATCCACTGATTTGTGAGATAGAAGTTTCTAGAATAACATGTGGATAAGGCAGAAAATAAGAGCACATGTTTTGTAATTATTCAACTATCATATGTAAAAGAAAAGTAGACAACGATGTATGAAGTAAATTGAACTAATTAACGTGTATCGTTTTATTACAGATATGGAATTATAATAAAAGCAAATCTTAATTAATTTAAAAGTATTAAATGATGTTTAATATTTTGGTTTTTACCTAATGGTATTTACTCCTTACCTTTTGAATGGTGCATGCATCTATTAATAAAATTCAATTATGCAGGCGCATACATAAACTTAATAATGCATTAATAATTATGTGGAGTTGGTGGTATCGTAAAGTAGATTTCTTGCTCCAACTTTTGATTGATAACTAATGAAAAAATCAGGAATGCGTTAAGAAGAAAAGTAACACGGTTAGGACATATTGATTGAGGAATAATAGGATAGGATTAGCAAGAAAGAGAGTTTGTTTTAGGTGCCCCTTTTTGACCCTGGGTGCGGAAAAGGAATGGATTTCGTACAAAAAACGCTAAGTATGGACCCACAAACGTTCGCTTATGCTTCCTTCATGCGCCTTCGAATGACGACATGGTCGAAATGGAAAAAAAAAAAATTCTTTATATGTCTGTGCATAATAATGAAATTTGTATGCGTGTTTTTCATAATCGTAATAACTCTTTTTAATTGAAAAATAATATTGGTAATTTAATTATCAATGATAAAAAAAATATTTTTTATTATAATTTTTTGGGTTACCTACTTTTTTTTTCATTTTTCTCCTCTCTTCCAAAGAGAATATAGCATGGAAAAGTAAAAATAATAATAATTGAGAAAAAGGACGAATAATAATAGCATGAAAATAAAAAAATAAATAAAGGCGGGAGAGGAGAAAGAATTGTAAAAGGAAAGGGGAAGGAAGAAGGCAAAAGAGAGTGGATCGATTCCTCTCCGCAGCACCAGACATTTATAAAAGCACTTTTCCATCCCCAAATCCCTCACAATCTTCCATTTTTGCCTTTCTCTCTCCTTCGCCACACAAAAAATAATACAAAACAAAAAAAAGAAGAAACTAGAATAAGAATAAGGAGAAGGTAGAGTAATCACGTCTATCCACCGAGATCTATTCCTCTGTTTATGTTTTGTTGCGTTGTGGCTAATTAATTTCTGATCTGATTTTCGATTTCGGTTAGGTTTTCGTGATGGCGTCGAAGCGGATCTTGAAGGAACTTAAGGATCTCCAGAAGGATCCACCAACCTCTTGCAGCGCCGGTATTTTTTTCTTTATTTTTTTTTTTCGTTTTGTTTTGTAAGTTTGGTTTCGGTGGAAGAACTTTATACGATCTCTGATTTTGTATTGCTGAATGATCGTGTATGGTATTTTGGAAATTAGCATAATTGTTTAGCCGTTCGCAGATTGTTGTTACTGTATGGTAACAGTGATCTAGGCTTGATTTGGGGCTTCTGGTAATGAATCGATTTTTCTGATATTTTGGTATTAACTAAACTTTTTATACATGTATTTGGGACGCTGTTGATGATCGGGTGGTGCTGTGTGGACGTTCAACAATTTTTAGTTATTGATATAGTACATTTTAGGGACGTCTGATATTCTTTTTCGTTGGAACAGATTCTGTATGTGTTTTAAGCTTTGAATTGATTTTTCCTGATAAATGGTGATATTATTTTCTGGACGATGCCTATGTTAGCTGTGGCCTTGCTTTTTCATGGTTAAATTTGCAATAAGTAACAGGTTTTCCTCCAGTTGAGGCCTTTGATTGTACATGTTGTTCCTCTCTAAGTATGACCCAACAATCGGTGTGATCATTAGTATTCATGATTCTTATTCCTCATTTTGGATCGCTGCTTGTGTTATTGTCCAACCTGATTGAAGGGGTGATCCAAACTAATTTCTCTGCTAGGTTACTTAAAATCTTTTTAAGATAGCCATATGGCCTAGACCTTTATTGCCAATTTGATGATTAATGGTATATTATTATGACGATTGGTTTATCCAACTATATTTAATTTAAGTTTATCCAACCTGATTGGTTTATTTTGAAGACGTGTAATTTTGCTGTTTCCTAATCATGCCACTAATCTCTAGAGTTATAAAATTAAATATAGTTGGATAAACTTGTTGGAAATTCGCTCTGGGCCTTAGGAATTGATTGAGAGCCTGAGATGCTATTATGTGCTTGTATATTGGGCCTTAGGGATGTGTTCAATCTAGCTATGTGTTGTTATCATTTAGAAAAACTTAGTGCTTATCCCATATTTTATCTGTTATTTTTTAAAACATTGCAGGACCTGTTGCTGAAGACATGTTTCACTGGCAAGCAACAATTATGGGTCCTCCAGACAGTCCTTATGCTGGAGGTGTTTTCCTCGTCACTATTCATTTCCCTCCGGACTATCCCTTCAAGCCACCCAAGGTTTGTATATATGAGGTGTCTATTTCTGTAACGTTCCTACATTTCCTTTAATTCTATACCTTTTGTTTTTTAAATAATGCCATAGTACATTTTTTTTCCCACTTGTTTAGCTTGTTTGGAACTTTTATGTTCTAAGG
Organism: Vigna reflexopilosa; assembly: GCA_027742785.1. Classification (NCBI taxonomy): domain Eukaryota; kingdom Viridiplantae; phylum Streptophyta; class Magnoliopsida; order Fabales; family Fabaceae; genus Vigna; species Vigna reflexopilosa. Next base: position 12,534,945 of record CM050918.1, read on the forward strand.
GAGCCTTTTTAACATTGAATGCTTCCATGAAACTCTCATTTCTTACGAATGATTAATTTTATTGTTTGTTCTCAATTTTTAAAACAGTACAAACTCTAGCGATTACATTGTTGAAAATTTTAATGAGAATTCTATTTTCTGTGAGTATAACAAATTCTGTGTTGTATAGCGTCATGAGCCCTGTGCGGTGCAAGGCCTTCAGCTTATCTTTTGTATACTCATGGATTGTGAATGCCTTTCAGGTTGCATTCAGGACGAAGGTATTTCACCCAAATATTAATAGCAATGGAAGCATTTGCCTTGACATCTTGAAGGAACAGTGGAGCCCTGCCCTAACTATTTCCAAGGTCTTTTTCTTATTGGTTTTGCATAATAAGTTATTCCTTAAACTATGTTTTAATCATTCTTCCAACTTCGAAAAATTGCCCATACTTAGATGTGTTCGCTACTTTATTGGCACATGATCCTAATACTTGTATTCATTTTCGATATACAATATTAAAGTTACTTTAAGCTATCATCCTATATGTGTCTACGGTATCATTAAAGATGTATGACCTCAATATTTGTTAATATTATAGTCATTTTTTGTGGAACGATGTAAATGTAAACTAATTTTTGCTAATGAAAAATTAAAATGTTTGTATTTCTTTTCAACGAAGTCCGAATATATATTTAAGTTTGGAATTCTGTTGTCAATTGAGTAATTCTAATGGAAGGAACGGCCATATGTAGCTTGATGGTTGATTCTTTCAAGCAGCCAAGCAGTTATTTGGCTCTTGTAGTTCTGGTTTTTAAGTGTCGCCGTTCCAATTATTTCTTGTTGAGAAGAGTATGTCGAAATGCAACTAAGCATTGTTTACTTTGTCTTTGCCGTGTTTAGGTGTTACTCTCAATTTGTTCCCTGTTGACGGACCCCAATCCTGATGATCCTTTGGTCCCCGAAATAGCCCACATGTACAAGACAGATAGGACTAAGTACGAGTCAACTGCCAGAAGCTGGACCCAGAAATATGCTATGGGTTAAGTGACCTGTGGTATGGGTTAAGTGACCTTTCTACTTCCAATGTTTAGGCCTCTCAGCCCTTGTATGAATATTTGTTGTTTTCGATTATGATTAAGGCCCCTCCAGTTGAAGATGAATGGGGGAAAACGTTTATACTACTCTGTTTTCAAATGGTAATTTAGAACAGTGAAATGTGGCCCAAATCAAATGTTATTCTCAAATTTGTAAACTTTCTACTGGTGCCATTGCATGTTTATTATTTTTTCCCGTTGAATTGAAGAGTTGCTCATCACATGGTAGTTTTCTCAAATATCTAGCGCAGATCAGATCGATAAAATTGCTTACGTGAGGAAGGTGTTTTTAAAAATAAAGTCAAATATTACCATTGTTCAATGATAATGCATCAGGATGGAAAATTATCGTAAGCTATGTATTCTAGCTTTACAACACCTTATTCCTATAATTATTTATCATTCGAACTTTGTACTTCTCTTTCGAAAATTGTACATTAACTTCTGTCTTATTTTGTTGGTGGAAAAATGCATTTCTGGCATTTATGATCATTCTAATTATAAATAAACCCTTTATGATTTGATATGTAATCAACTTCTATTTTATAGTAAATAATTTTCCCATTTTTATTTTATATTTTTATTGAAGTGATATTTTTTATTTTATTTAAAGTTATCGTATTGATTAAAACTTAAACAAAATATTATGAACATTAAAAAATAAAAATTTTAAATATAAAGTGAAATTGTTTAACAAATTTATAAAAGTAAGAGAAACTAATAGGAAATTTAAAAATCATTAATTAAAAAAAAATAAAGATGGATATTTATTTGAAAGTGATAGAATATATATCATTAAGTATGTCTGATTATGTATACTTGGATAAAATTTCATTTTTACTTTGTTCGGAGTGAAAGTTTAAACCGTTTGCTTCATATACTAGCAATTACAAAAGCATAATTTGGTATGCATAATGACTATTCATCACTGTGTTCTTATGATCTCCTCAACTGTATATCACTTTTCTTTTAAACTTAAAAAGGGTGTGGACACTGTCTTTGTAGTTGGAGTACATGCATCTACTAATTATAGAAGAAGTATTCTTTCTAAGGAGTTCAATTATTTATCCATTATAAATCACATAAATTATAGTACTTGGCATTGCCATTTTCATTATGTTACGTCTCTATAGGGGAATAAAATGGCAGGTCAACCATACAGTAGATCTATAATTAAATTTAAAGAATGATAGATGGTGTGGACGACTATAATGCAATAAAAAAAATTGACATAAACTAAGTGAGAGACATAATAAAGTTGTTTATAATGCAACTATTTAATTTTGACTTAATTACTTCGTCCTGAAAGTTTTAAGTTGGTATTTACTTAATTTTTTTTATTTCAATTGCATTTCAATTCTTGAAAACGTGTTTTAATTAGATTATTTTTTTAAAAAAATACTAATGTTATTAATGACATAGCCTTAATATGTTATTTTTTTAATTTAGTTTTTTATGTAAAAAATTTGTTGTTCATGTCTTGTCTTTATATAAGTTATGTCACATGATAAGACTATGATACATATCAATATTAGTGTCGAGTGACATTTTTTTTATTTCAATTTAGTTTTTATATGTTTCTTTTATTTAATTTAGTCTTAATTTTTTCAAAATAAAACAATATTATTTATCCAAATTTATCATTTGTATCAATGTTATACTAATATTTTTTATTAAAAATGACTTTTTAACATATTTCATTATTATTATATATTATTAAATCCATTTTTTGTAACAAATTTTAATATAAATATTAGTATAAATTTAGGACAAAGTTAATATTCAATGATCTTTCTTATATATGTTTTATCTCTATCTCTCATCTTCTCTCTTATACTTTCACATTCTTCAACTTCAACAATAACATCTTCTCATTTGTGAAACTTCTTTATATAGCCTTCTTGCAAGATGATTGTTGGACGCAAAGTTGACTTCAAATAGACTCATAGCCCTTTTTAGGTAGCTGGTCAAACTCAAGTCTACGTTGTAGGGTGACAATGCTTTCGTTTGTGAGTAGTTTGTATTCACTTTTAGTGCTAAAGCTTTGAAGAAACATTTAGGAAGATCTTCTTATCTCTCAACATCTTTCTGTCCTTTATGCAACGCTTATGAATATAATTTATTGTGGACATTACTTGCACGAACAACGAGAACAAAACATGCAAGAAAAGAAGTACTTTTTCGTACAACATTAAATGTTTTAAACATTGGTGATCATTAGGACGTTGCATGCTTAAAACATTTTGGCACATATCAACATTATTTGATAAAAGCATCTTTTGAAGGTAAAATGTTTGATGTGCTATGCTAAGATGATATGATCTTTTAATACATCATTTAGTTATGCTTAGCAAAGCTTGATGTTCAGATGCTTTATCATTTTGTTCAAGCGCTATGGTGATTAGACACTCTGTTAGAAGTTCTATGGCGTTTGGCGCTTTTTATGTCTTATGCCTTGGATATGTCTCAGATATCAGATAGTTCGTCTTTTCAAATGCATAGTGGCTCAATGCATTTAGTTATTGAATCTTAAGTATTAACATTTAGCCTAGTGTTCACATGTACTACGTCTCCATCATATCAAAAGTATGCCATTTGTTATTAGACAGATTTGAACATTGTATTCTTTATAAATGTTGATCTTGTTCAATACTCTAGATAGATTGTTATATCTGATAGACACATGTTTCATCCAATATTGTCCTTTAGCTCATGCCATCGTTAGATGTTACATTCTATAATCAATATTTCGTTGATTATTGTTTGTTAAAACTTCAAAGCTGGAGTTGTTAGACAATCTAGTTTCTTTAGACGATCTTGTCTTAACACTATTCGTACATGCATTTATTACGTTAGACGTTATTAAGTGTTTAGGCAAGATACATGTACTTAGCGTTTAAACATGTTCTGTTTTCAGAATTTAGGATAGAGTTTATATGATTAGAGCGCTTAACATGCTTATCCTAGACGATTCATTTTATTAGATGTTATTTCGTTAAACATTGTTTGCTAAACTTCAAAACACGGGTTGTTAGACGGTCTTGTCTTATTAGACGATCTTGTCTTAACATATATTAGTTTTAAATACTTATTTTTTTGTAAAAAGATTATATTTAAGTGTAGTGTAAGGAGATGGTCGGTCAGTATAAGGTTATGGTCGGACAGGTGACAACGAATAAGTAAGATGATAAGTATATAAGAGGAATAATGGAGTGGATCGGGAAGGCTGGCGAACCGGTCGGTCGTGTGAAGGCGAAGAACGTGCATAGTATGACAACATGGTATGACAAGATTAATGGATTAGTGAGCGAATGTTATGGGCACGTTAGCAACGATTACAATTGAGGAGTGAATCTTGCGGGATTATGGGTCAGCGGTTACAGGTAGTTAATGCCTATTACTTGAGTCTGATGCCTATAAATATAGGAGTATTAGTCAGGTATTTCACTTTTGATCTGATCACATTTACACTGATTACCTGGTGACTTTGCTGACTTGAGCGTCGGAGTGCTAACCTGCAGGTCACATCTGATCGGTGGGAAAACGTGGAAGATCGTGAGAGCAACGCAAGCGAGAACAGTTTGGATTGTTTGATCTTGGATCCTACATCTGAAACATTAAGTATTTTTAATCTTATAATAAAACATGGATTAATAATATAAAATAATGTAATATGTTAAAAAGTCATTTTTAATAACAACATTAGTATAACATTTATACACATAATAAATTTGATTTCAATTAGGGGAATGATAATATTGTTTCGATTTTATTTTTTTGAAAAATTGAGATTAAATTGATCTCAAGACAATGGCACTTGATACTAACATTAACATGTGACATTATCCTTCCACATAGCACTGACACATGGCATGTCGTTAATGTTAACTCTTTGGCAAACATACTCAATCTCTCAAGTAATAAAACATGGTAAGACCAGGTATCATTTCCCAAGAGACTCGTGTAATACTAATGAATTGTATGATTAATAACTCATCTAAACTAAAGAATTTGAAATTATGTGCAAGCAAATAAATGAGTAAAGAATAAAGGATGGACTTTGGTACTTGGAGACACTTAAGAGTGGGAAAAGGGCATAAATGGTATGAAATGTCATTACTTGGGTTAGATTTCACTGGCTTCACTCTCGTGCACCTATAGAATCATCTTCTCTCCATCAAACACTAATGTCAACCCATTAAAATACTCAAACCCCAATCCCTTGGGTGAAAGAGTCTAGGTTTCCTTATTAAGCATAAATCCCTTGATCAATCAACAAGCAAAATCCGCATTAATATCTAAGGTTTAAGACAACAAATGGGTCATGTTCCATCCCTAGATATAAGTCCCCACTAGATTTCTTGTTTCAAGTCTAAGGTTCATTAAATTCTTCCCAAAACCTAACGAATCTACAAATCAAGCTATCCATGTCCCCATTTCAAGCAAACATTAAGAGTAGAAATAAGAAATTAGCATTTAATGGAAGAGACATATATATAATTAAAGCATTTACATAGTATAATAGAGTTCAATGGCTACAAAATTCTCCTAACAAGATGGGTTTGGCTTTCCATTTCCATGGAGAGCCTCAAGCTTACAAAATGGAAGATGAAAGAAGAAAGATACACAAAAAGGGAGAAAAGGATGTTCCCACAAGCCTCGAGCAGCCTCCATGAGCTCCAAACAGCGTGGTTGGGCCTCAAAACCACTAAAGACCCAATTTCCTTCGAGAGAAATTGATTATATAGAGCATTTTGACACATCAGCAAAGTCACCGATCAGCAACAGGGCTCTGGCACTCAATGCCAGCCTTCGTAGCAGCCTTAAATACTCTATATCAAGGTGGCGGTCAACGGTGATAGGAGTGTTTAGCGCAAGTCTTCAAGGTTGATCTTTGTAATGTGACATCTCAGCGTTAAGAGGTGACACTTAGCATCACTTGGACTTCTAAAACTTTCACCTTTTTGTTGATCTTCTTGCTTCTCTAGGTCACCAGATGTGATGAAGGATATTCCTAGCACCAAAATAGATACAAAAAGACGGGATTAAAGTTATATTTGCACAAGTGTAGCCCAAATTAAGAGTGTTTACAAGAGGAAGATAAAAATGAGGATTGAATTTTTGACAATGGTTAAATGAAGCTTAGATAATGGTAAGAATTAATATTATCTTTTAATGTCGTTAGAATCTTCTGCTTTTAAAATGACCTAATTAAGGTATTTTTTGCAAAAGCTAGGACGCAATTGAAATAAAAAGTTAAGTGGGTAACAACTTGAAACTTTCCAACTAATATGGAGACCAAACGAGTAATTAAACGTTTTATTTTTGAAAAAAAAGTTACATGATGTATTGGTTAAACACGTTTAAATTATTCATAATTTAAATGTATAAATATATTTTAATTGTCTTTTCTTTTGAGTTTATCTCTATATGTACATAATACCATTGTTGAAGTTGAATGTAATTTGAATCAAATTTAAGATTATATTGAAAAATCATATTAGGAATATTAGTGTTGTCAAAATGGGTTAAAATCCACGGCTCAACTCGGCCCATCACATGTTCGGGCCGGGTTGAGTTTGAAAAAAAATGAAATTTTTTTATATGGGTCAATTTTCAATCCAACTCACCTAGAACCCAGCTCACCCGGATTGAACCTGTGGCGAGTCGGGTTGGCTCACCAACCTACCTAGTTTAATTTAATTATTTATTATTTTTTGTTTGAATATTATTAGTTAACATTATTTTTATTGTATTGTAAATCAGAATAAAGAAAAAGATGTTTCAAGAGAGAAAAATATTATAAATCTATCAATTCAAGACTCTATTCTTGTAAATGAATAAATGAAAAAAATATATCAGTATTTTAAACTTATTTATTCACTTTTTGAGTTTGCTTTTGGATTATATTTGAGTTGTATGTTAATTTTTTTTTATTTTGAATTGTCTTTGTAGTTTAACATCATTTTAGAGTGAAATTATTTCAATTTCAATTACAAAAAATTGTAATTTTTCTTGGATTTTAAAAAAAAAAAACTAGTAATTAAGTGAGCCAATGAGTCAACTCGTTTAACCCATCAACCCATGATGGGCCGGGCCGTGTTCAAATTTTTTCGGCTCGCTAATAAATGAGCCGAGTTGTGTTGGCTCAATAAGTGGTCAACCCGTGGTAGGCCGGGTGACCCGTTTTGACAACACTAAGGATGATAATGATAATATATAATGGAAAAAACTAGTAATCATAGAGTTACATTTACTACATCACAATCATATTAAAAGGAATTTTAATACCATGAAAGGAAATATATATATATATATATATATATATATATATATATATATATATATATCAAATTCTCTCATCCTAAGTTAGAATTAGGTCTAACATAATTTTTTTTTAAATATAATGATAGTTTGTCATGACATTTTTGAAAAATCATCTTGAACATAATTTGTTTTCCCTTTACCATATGCTTTAATGTGCACAATATCACTGATGTTATTCTTAAGTTATTGATTGAAAAATATAGATAATTGTGTTCTTATACAACAACCAAATTTGATTAAGTTAAACAAGTTGTCTTTAACCTTTCTTCTTTATCAGGAAGAAGAAATTAATATTTTATTATGATAAAATAACAAAATTAGCTTATATATAACTATAGAAAAGCTATGCAAGGTCAAAAAACATACAACAAACATAACAATGTTAGTTACTTGAAAAGTGACGGGAATATGCTTGACAAGGAGTTGAATGTTTTATACTTGATCACGATGGATCAAGTTCAAAATAATTGGTTCGTGAATGAAGGACATGATTTTGAGTAAGAAGTCGTGCACTTTGGATGTCTAAATAAACGATTGGTGTAAGATGAGAAAGTCGTAGTTAATGCAAAAGAGAAAGAACCATATGATATATGTGACAAAAAATGCAAGACTTTGGTAGACTGCCTTAGTGGTACTCCACGATACCGCCCTTTGCTTCTTAGACGACCATGAAATAAGGTTAGAGCCTAAATATATACAATACCCAAAAGCTGACTTTTGGCCATCAATATCTGATCCCAAATCAACATCAAAGAAGCCCTTGATGGGAAGATGAGAGCATGGATTGATGAGAAGACCAAGAGTACTGATTCCAACTACATATCGCATAAACCTTTTAACTGCTTTCCAACTGTGTTGTTAAGGCTGTTGCATGAACTGACATACTTTATTCACGACAAAGATGATGTCTACTCTTATAAAGGTTAGGTATTGGAGAGCCCCCATAATTTGGCGATAAAGAATAGGATCATCGAAGGCAAACGTTTCATTAACGCAAAGTTTGAGTGATGAGATCATTGGATAAGGTTGAGGATTGGCCTAAGCATTTTGGCTTTGGTAAGAAAATCATGAGTGTAGCAAGTTTAAGTTAGATTTTTGGTTTTTAGAGAATAAAACAGATGAATATTGACTGGTTGGAAGTATATTTTCTTATTGAATGCAACTTAATTTAAATACATTTAAAAATAACTAACTAAAAGATCACATCTCGTGATTCTTGCAACCACTACTAATGACTTGGCTACAAAAGAGGAAATAACTAACCCACTAACATCCATTGACTAATAAAAAAAATAAATCTGAAATCTTCCTAAAATTATGCAACTAACAAGGCAGTTCTCAACACTCCTCCTTGCCTTAGAGGTTGCAAACTCCTAGCTTATTCCTTAGGAATTCAAATCTGTTGAGGGAAAAATTTGTAAATACATAAACAGCTTGGTCTTCCGTGCAACAGTAGACTAAACATGCCTTGCCACTTTCTTGAACTTCTCTTAAGTGAAACATCTTCACCTTAAAATGCTTGGTCTTCCCATGAAATACAGGATTATGTAAGATTGAAATTGTTGCTTGATTATCAACAAAAAAATTTGTGCATTTATCTTGCTTCATACCCAAATCTATTAAAATATTCTCAACCAAATAACTTGATTCACAACTGCTACAACTGTTTTAAACTCAACTTTTGTTGTTGACTGAGCTACAACCTCTTGCTTCTTGGAGCACCAAGAGAAAACACCTGAACCCATACTAAAACAGTACCCTAAAGTACTCTTCATATCATCCAAGCTACCAGCCCAATCACTATCACAGAAACCAAATAATTTAAAGTTTTGTACCTTGTAGTACTTAACTCCATAATTGAAAGTTCCTTTGATGTATCTTACAACTCTCTTTGCTATCTTCAAGTGCAGTTCACTAGCACAATGCATAAATCTTGACAACAAGTTAACTGGAAATAAGATGTCAGGCCTTGTGGATGTAAGATACATTAGACACCCAATCAAACTTCTAAAATAAGCTTCATCAACTTTATCTGTTCCATCCTCCTTGATAAGCTTCTCTTTTTTATTCACTGGAGTGTTCATTGGTTTACATTCACCAAGGTGAAATTTCTTTAGAATCTCCTTTGCATATTTTTTCTGGCAGATAAAAATCTCATTCTTCTTTTGAGTGATCTCCATGCCCAGAAAATAAGTCATAAGACCAAGATCTTTCATCTCAAAGACCTTTTTCATTTCTTGCTTGAATTATTCAATTAATGTTAGGTTGCTTCCTGTCATCAAGAGATCATCAACATATAATGAAATAATTAAAGTATCAGCACCATGATGTTTGACATAAAGTGTAGTTTCAAATACACTTTTTTGAAAGCCCAAGTGCAATATATGATCATTAATTATGTTGTACCACACTATTGGGGCTTGCTTTAAACCATATAAAGCCTTTTTCAGCAAGTAGACTTTTTCTTCTTGTCCTTTGATAACAAAACCATCTGGTTGTTCAACATAAATCTCCTCCTGCAGAAAACCATTAAGGAAAGTTGACTTGACATCCATATGAAACACTTGCTAGCCCTTTTGTGCTATAATGGCAAGTCGTAGCATAATTGTATCATGTCTTGCTATTGGAGCAAAAGTATCTGAATAATCTATCCCAAATATTTGAGAATAACCTTTTACAACAAGCCTTTCTTTGTGCTTGTTTATAGAACCATCAGGGTTGAATTTTGTTCTAAACACCCATTTCACCCCAATGGCATTTTTGTCATAAGGTCTTGGAACTAGCTCTCAGGTTTGATTTTTCTCAACAGCTCCTCCTGCATTGCAGCTAATCATTTCTCCTCCATAGCAGCTTCTTCAAAACTGGCAGGTTCACAAATAGCTATATATTGCATAATGATACATTTCTTTTTTGATAGATATCAGAGACCTTGTTCCTCTAATAGGTGGATCATCTATAGTGTCTTCAACCTCCAATTCAGTTCTCTGAATTTTCTTTGAATCACTCTAGCACCAGTTTTCATCTTCCATGAAATTCACATCTCTACTTATTAGGATTTTTCCAGTTTGATGTTGAAAAATCCTATAATCTTTAGAAATTATGTTGTAGCCAATAAATAATCCCGCTTCAGCCCTTTTAATTTGAGATATATGTGAGTATCATAACCAACCAAATACTTTAAGAAAGTCTAAAGAAGGTTTAAAACCAAACCAGGCTTGAAAAGGAGTTTGATTCTACAAGGCTCATGTCGGAAGCCTATTTTGTATGAACACGACTGTATTTGCAGCTTCGGCCTAAAAATGCTTTGGTAATTCCTTTTGATGAAGCATGCACCTGGCTATCTTCATGATTGATATATTTTTCCTTTTACTTACTCCATTTTGTTGAGGAGTGTAAGGGGCCGTTAATTTATGCTCAATCCTAGATTCATCACAAAATTGTTGAAATTGATTTGCTATATACTCTTTTCCATTGTTTGACCTCAAGATCTGAATATGGCAATTGCTTTGATTTTCAACAAATGCTTTGAATTTCTAAAACACTGCAGCTACTTCTTATTTGTATTTAAGAAAGAAAATCCAACACATTCTTGTTTGGTCATCAATAAAAATAATATAATAAAGACTTCCTTTTATGGATGGAGTTCTTTGTGGTCCAGCAACATCAGTGTGAACTAGCTGCAATTTTTTACTAGCCCTCCAACTACTTTTAGGAAATGGTTTCCTTGTTTACTTCCCGAATCTACAAGCCTCACATTCAGCTAGTTTCTTGTCAAGGAAGGAACTCCACAAACTAATTGATTTTTCAGCACGTAGTTCATTCCCAAATGATGGAAATGACCCAGCCTTTTGTGCCAAAGACTGACTGAGCTTGTTGTTACTAGAAATGCAATATGCTCCTCCTTCATTGGATTAAATGAGAAACTTTTCCTCTTCATCTTGACTTTAAACATTTCAAGGCATGTTGGATCTTTAATTGTGTAGACTTTCTCTTCAAAGATAACTTTGAACCCTTTCTCTAGTAACTGTCCGATACTAAGCAAGTTTTGATTAATTTTAGGTACATATAAGACATCAAGAAGGGTTTTTGTACCCGTGTGAGTTGTTATAGCTATTGAACCCTTGCCTTTTACTGGAATTTGTTCACCGTTTCCAATTCTGACCCATTTAACTTTAGTCATGTCCAAACACTTGAACAATTCTTTGTCATAGGTCATGTGGTTTCTGCAGCCGCTATTAATCAACCAAGATCCATTTCAACTGCTACTGGAAAAATAGGTAGCAGCAAAGAATTGGTCTTCATTTTCTTGTGCATTTTGTGCATCACCCTCAGCTTGTTGGACATTTTCTTTGCAAATTACAGCTTCATGACCGATGCGATTGCACTTACTACACTTTGCATCAAGTCTTTTCCAAGAGCGAAATAGTGGATGACCCATTTTTCTGCAATGTTGGTAAGGTGGATAATTTTTCTTTTTACCCTTACCTTGTTTTTTATTAAATACACCATTTTCACTACTTGCTGGTTGTAACCTTTTGAAAATTTTCTTTTTATTGGTTTCGACATCATGATGCTTGACAGGTAGTGCACCTTCAACCATACGATCTTCTCTCATTAGCCTTTGTTGTTCTTGGGCTTGCAAAATGTGTAACACTTCTGCCAAAGTAATCTTGGATAAATTCTTTGTGTTCTTCAATGAGACAATAGACGCTTTGTACCTTTTTGGCATTGTCACAAGGATTTTCTCGACAATTCTGGAGTTTGCAAAGTCGCTGCCCAACAACTTTATTTTGTTGGCAATGCCTAATAACGTGTTTGAGTACTCCTTGATTGTCTCTGACTCTTTCATCCTTTGCAACTCAAATTCCCTCCTTAGGTTCAACATTTGCATGCTTCTTAATCTGTCATCTCCTTCGTATTCTTCCTTCAAAAAATCCCAATTTTTTTTTGGTGATTTAAGGGTCATAATTCTTTTGAAGATCAATGTTGTAACACCAGAAAACAAGGATGACTTTGCCTTTGCCTTCTTTGTTTATTGTTCCTTGTGATTTTTGATTTGGGTCATGGTAGGATTCTCCAGCAGCGGTTGAACAAAGTAATCCTCTTTCACAACTTCCCATAAATCCAGTTCCTCTAGATAGGACTGCATTTTTACAACCCACATATCATATTCTTCCCCATTAAAGATGGGAAGTGCTATTGGAAAGGAAGATGACTCTCCTTCCATTCTACAGGTCCCTTAAGAAAAAAGGGCTCTAGATACCAATTGTTGGTTTTTAGAGAATAAAACGGATGAATATTGGCTGGCTGGAAGTATATTTTCTTATTGAATGCAACTTAATTTAAATACATTTAAAAATAACTAACTAAAAGTTCTTATCTCGTGATTCTGGCAACCACTACTAATGACTTGGCTACAAAATAGGAAATAACTAACCCACTAACAGCCATTGACTAATAAAAAAAAATCTGAAATCTTCCTAAAATTATGCAACTAATAAGGCAGTTCTCAACATAGATGAAGAGAGCTAGTGGTCATCCAATTAGCTTCAATCCCAAGGAAATATTGAAGTCTACCAAGATCTTTAAGGGCAAAGGTTTTATTCAATGTTGAAATGAGACGAATGGTATCAGACTTTGATGTTCCTTTTATGTTCCTACAACAAGTATATCATCAACATATGAGAAGGATCATCATGGGAGTGAAACCAAGATGAGCCAAAGTTATACTAATCTTTTTATACCAGGCGCAAGGTGCATGTTTGAGTCTATAGATGGCTTTGTTAAGTTGGTACACGTGGGTGGAATTAGATGAGAAACTAGGTGGTTGTTCCATGACAACAATTTCGTGAAGGTCTCCGTATAAGATCATGTTATTGATGTCAAGTTGATGAATGCACCAACATGAAGAAACGACAAGGGATATGATGATGCAGATCATGATGGATTTTGCAACAGGGTTGAAAGTGGTGGAATAGTCAAGACCTTTGATCTATGTAAAACCACGTGCAAATATAACTATCCTTTTTACATTGAAGACATTTGTTGTATTTATTTTTAAAACTTTACTTACAGACAACAATATGAGATCCCTTAGGTAGTGTAACAAGATTCCATGTTTTATTTTGAGCAATTTGAGTTCGATGACCATAGCAACATGCCACTCGGGCTGTTGAAGAGCCTGCTTAAAATAAGATGGTACATTGTTAGAAATAATAGTTGGCCATAGTTTTGGTTTGAAAATACTTGATTTTATCCTAGTTTGCATATAGGATGAACATTAGCATGAGAAATATTTGTAGGAGATGGTGTATTGGATGTGTCATCATGAACACAACCTGCAAACAAACAATAAATATTAAAACATAATAGAAAGCGTTAATATGGATATCATTCTCATAAAAATATTGGTTTACATGATTTTTCCTAATATTTTTTTGGGTTAAATATGTTTTTAGTCCCTGTACTTTGGGGCGATTTTGGTTTTAGTCCCTCTTTCAAAGTAAGGTACAATTTAGTCCTTCAACTTTAGGAAACTTTGGTTTTAGTCCTCCAAAACTAACTCCGTTAAAAATCTGCTGATGTGTCTAACAGAAAACTGACACCATTTTTCTTTTCTCACATTTTCTCCCTCTCTCTCCTTCGTCTTTCTTCCATCTTCCACCCAACCTCCACCTCTGCAAAAACATCATTTACAATGCAAGCCACCATAGAGACCCACCTCCGCCTCCGCTTCCGTCTCCTCCACCTCTGCCTCCACCTCCGACTCCGTCTCCACTTCCCATTCCAATCACGTCGACATCCAACAACCACCTCACTCTGATGCTTCCTCTTCCTCCCTGTTATTCATAACATCACCCATTAACATACTCAAAAAAGACCTCACAGAAGAAATTTCACCTGCAACAACGTAAGATCGGCAAAAGCAGTTTGTGCATAGTTGTCATCATCACCTCATTTAACAAACTTTGGAAGAAGCTCATGAAAGTACACTTCCCAAGTTTCCTTGATTATGTTAATCGAAGCACCTGCACCTTGCAAAAACTAAAAATAACAATAGATCCTTTTTTTTCACTCATTAAGTAACAGTGAATCGTCCAAAAGTTTTCGAAATTAATTACCTCTGAAAAGGGGTACTTTGGTGCAGCAATGGGTGGTAAATTTTCTGGGAAGAACGGATTTTCTTCAGGATTATCATATCTACGTGCCTGCAACACCATCAAATTAGTGTTCAAAATTAAAATATATATATTGCAAAGTAGTGTTATTGAGCGGACTTAAACATAAGAACCAATAAGCTATATATAATAATTATAATTATTTGACATGGCTTAATAAAGCTATCCAAAAAATCCATATTAAGGTGAAGTAAAAGGTACCTTGAATTGTGTCTTCTAGTCTAGCCAAAGACGTTCTTACTGAATCTTGTGAGTACTGTGCTTTCGCCTTTATGTGACACTCCTTACAACTTGCCAACAAGAGAAGCCACACAGGATTTCATTATCAGAGCAGTCAGAAAATGTTTTCTTCAATCCATAACTTATTCTTGAAAAGGAAAAGCAAAGCATGTTTGTTCTTACCGTAATTCTAACGGATCCATCTGAGCAAGTCACAGAGTTCACGTAGCCATTGATAACCTCTTGATGACCCACGATGGATCCGCATTTGGCCCACGA
The DNA here is from genome assembly GCA_027742785.1 of Vigna reflexopilosa. Classification (NCBI taxonomy): domain Eukaryota; kingdom Viridiplantae; phylum Streptophyta; class Magnoliopsida; order Fabales; family Fabaceae; genus Vigna; species Vigna reflexopilosa. The sequence continues at coordinate 12,550,025 of CM050918.1, forward strand.
TGGAGGAAGAGGAAGCATCGGAATGAGGTGGCTGTTCGATGTCGACCTGATTGGAACGGGAAGTGGAGACAGAGTCGGAGGTGGAGACGGAGGCGGAGGAGACAAAAGCGGAGGTGGGGATCTATGGTGGCTTGCATTGTAAATTATGTTTTTGCAGAGGTGGAGGTTGGGTGGAAGATGGAAGAAAGACGAAGGAGAGAGAGAGGGAAAAAAGGTGAGAAAAAAAAAATGGTGTCAGTTTTCCGTTAGACACATCAGCAGATTTTTTAACAGAGTTAGTTTTGGAGGACTAAAACCAAAGTTTCCTAAAGTTGAAGGACTAAATTCTACCTTACTTTGAAAGAGGGACTAAAACCAAAATCGACCCAAAGTACAGGGACTAAAAACATATTTAACCCTATTTTTTTTACCAAAGTCTGTGGGATATCATTTAACATGATGAACACAATTTTATTTTTGCAGCTTTTTTTCATAGGTAAATCGATGGTTCCTAGTTATAAATCCAATCAAAGTGTTTTAATTCATAAGGAATCTAGTGCAAATAAATTTAAAAAATTTGGACTTTTTTCTTTAAATATAAGATTTTCTCTAAAATTTTAACTTACGTATTAACTACGGTCATAAGAAGGTTTGTGTGTCCTTACCAAAGAGGTATCACTCGTAAAAGAAACTTCATTTATAACATTGATGCAATGACACTAGTTATATATCTTTTAGATAGAAAGTGTTCTTTTAACAACAAAACATAACACTTCAAATTGATATCAACAAAGATTTTGACACTATTGATTACACATTTCTCATTTCCATAAAGCATATGATTGTAGCTTTTGATAAGTTATGTTTGGTTTATGAATAAAGTGATTTAGAATTAAAATCAATAATAAAAATAAATTATTCTTACTTAATGTGAATTCATCAAAGAAGATATGAATTGGTCTAATATCCTTAGTACTAGAGATTTTTTTGAAAATTAGTTTTATAATGAATTAGATTACTTCTTCTATATGAACAAGTATAAATAACAAATCTTAAATCAATAAAAAATCTTATTAATCGTTTGGGGAGAGAAAATTTATTAATTTGGACAATATGATCAGAGCAAACGTTTATTTGATTGTAAGTCAAACTATAATTGTTTCTTAAGTTTATTGTGATTGTAATGTGAAAAATAATGTGGTGTTTTGGCAGAAAATATGTCCAAAATAAGTTATTTGTTTTTATTTTAAATACATTTTTTTAATAATTCATAATTCACTACAATTGACACAATCAATGAATGGTTCAATTTTAATTTATTCTATGAAACTTTTACATGTTACTCAGAAAATCCAACATAAATAAGCATTTAATGTTAATTTCATTTATTTTAATTTGTTGACACTTTTGCCTTCGATAACAAAAGCATGCAATAAAAAAGAAAGAGAGAGAATATGTCAACATGGTAATGAAAGAGATTAATATGACTTAGTTGTGTTGCAATGAAAAGAGAAACTTGTAAAAAAAGACACATTAGAAACTTAATTACTACTAAATAATAATCAAAAAATAATCATGTAATGTTCCTATAATATAATACATCTCACAAATTTGTCAATGCCTTGGTTGATTTTTTTGAAAATATGAACCCATAATAAGTAGAATTGGAAAATAAGATGACCTATTCCACAAATTGTTAAATTTCATTAATATTTGTTTATATTTTGACTTAAAATTTTATTTTATTTATATTTATTTTAAAAGTAATAAAAATGAAAAATCTTAATGTAATATAAATTAATTTGTACTATTTTAATGAATTATTTTTTTCTGTATTAAAACTTTTAAAACTGGGTGTTTGATTTGTAATACAAGATATTTTTATAAATCTTAAATATTTTCATTGGAGACAATCTCGTGTTTGAGTCATATAGCATTATTACCTGCAATTAATGTTGATGCTTTTTTGGTTAAACTTTTATTCTCATCGATTCCTTTTCACAACTTGCAACTAATTCTTAGATGCAACTAATTTTGAGTTTCCAAAGATTTAGTATAAATTGGACGATATAGTTTTGGTAAAAAAATATGTGTTCAATTGTGTCAATTAATGGTGTTTATTTTTGAAATATTTTTTCAACTGTACAAATTAATATATCATAACTATTTCATCAAACAAAAGACAAAAAATATAATAAAGGTCTAACATCATTAATGGGAATTAATTCATAAAATAAAACACACATGATTTAAATAAAAAAAATCACACACACACATATTAATTTTAATTCATTTATAATTTTATTATTTATTAATTTATATAAATGAATGGTGCATCATATTTTAGTATACTCCTTACTTTTATTGCTGTGAAAAACTGAAATTGTACCGAAAGAACGTACCTCAAAAGGGCCAACCCGCTCATATTGAACTTTGAACATTCTACATTTGTGAGAGATGCTACATGCACCTCATCTTTTTCCTCCATGCACCTCCAAATTTATATTTTTTTCATTCATGTAATAAAAGTCAAAACACTATTAATGATTTCTTAACCACTAACACCCCTCCGTAACTACCAACAACCCTATCTGAGAGTATAAACCCTAACATGCACCCTTTTGTGGTTCCATCACTCACACTAGCATTTTCTTCTTTTCACTGTTTACTGTTTGATTGTTTTGAGTTGAGAGGGTTTACATTGGTGATTCTGATCCGTGGTGGTGATCTGTGGTGGTGGTGATACTTGCTGGTTGATGGGAGGAAGAAGAAGAGAGAGCTTGGTCCAAGTTAGTTAAAGATTTGAAATAAACACAGTTAACCGTCGTTCGTATTCCAGATTAGGTTTTCGCCGTTCGAATGACGTTTGTTTATAGCCGCCCATCGAGTTGCGGCTTCCCCCAACCGCACTTTGTGTTGCGATTTTGAGGGGTCGCACTTCCAAGTGCGTTTCTACTATGCACATTGATTATGTTTTAATATATTGTTGTATATGTATTATGTTGTATGCTGTATTACGAAGTTCCCTGTTAGCTCTAGTTAGTTCCCAGTAGTTCCCAGTGCTCTAGTTATTTATGGATTATGATATGTTAGTAGTGAAAATGTTACTTGCATTATAATCTTCAATGCATGGAAGGTTAGGGTTTGGCCTGGACTTAGGGTTCTTGAGACTGCATCCATGTAATGTGTAAAAGAAAACAAAAATAGATGTGAACTACAACTGAAGCTTACTTAGAATGCTATTGGTGGACTATCATGCTTACTTTTGGTTAAAATGAGAAGGAAATAAAGAAACAGAGAAAGAAAAAGCAATGGTGAGGGGATTGATGATTATGCATTATGAGGGTGTAGAAGAAAATAATATATGATGATTCGTTAAATGAGATGAGGTGTTGCTGTGGTGGAAAAAATTGGAGCACCTAAAGAAAGGAATGTAGGTCACTGGAAACGGGTAAAAAAAATCAATTTTTTGAACAATACATTTTAGATTAATTTACTGCTTCTTAGATAAATTAAGTAGAGAGAAGATGAATAGTGAATAAAACAATTATAAAATGCAAAGAGTGAGATTTTACCACCATTCTTGCAACAATGTGAACAATGGGAACAAAATATGTATCCACTTTGTTCCCCTTTGTGTATCCATTAAATGCGATGACCATTGAGAATGTGTGGATTGTGACAAATGCAAGAACAATAGTTACTGCAATGTATATAGAAGACGGTGAGCTAATTGGAGAAGTTAAATATTAAAACTATCATATCTCAATTTGGAAGAGAAAAAAAAATCAGAGTTATTGCTATTTATATATAAAATCTGAGGCTTAATGGGAGGAAAACGCTATCAAAGATTCTCATGAAACAACTTTAATCCAAACTCTATATAAACTCATAAATTATATGAATATGAAATAAATCCTTAGATGGAAAAGTTTTCAAAAGTTTGATGCTGTAAAATCCCACACTATTCATATACATGCATACAACAACTAGCTGTGGGAAACTCACCATAAAGAAGGAAAAATGGAACTTTTGAACACTTGTCAACAAAATATGTTGTTGGATTAAATGCAGGAGTTAATAGGCACCTCCATGGACGAGCACCAACGCATCTCCACTCCTATGCCGCACCTCGCGAAATCGGCAGCAACAGCTGCACCTCCCAAGTACGGCTCCCCTCAACCGCATAACCAAGTGCGGTTCTAAGCCATCATTGTGCACCTCTACCCAGATCTGAACCTAGATCAACCAACCCCAACCCCAAATCAATCCCAAACAGTCAATTGCAAACAACAAGCAGTAACAACATATAATCAAACAACATGCATTATATACGAGTAGGCTAAAAAAAGCAAATAACAACTAACCTGGACACAATGCAGTCAAACAACAACACTAGGAGAAAGACTAACCTGGACGCAATGTAGCCAAACAACAACACTAGGAGGAAGACTGCTGGAAGAGAGGAGAAACAAAAGTGAGGTGTATAGGGTGAGGAGTGATGCGGCACAAAAGGAAGGGATGTAGATTTTTAAAGGGCGTTACTTACTCCACCTCTACAAAGTGCTCCCTCCACCTCCCCCATTCCATTTTTATCCTTTAATAATATTTGAACATATACACTGTATTATTAAACGGCCTTTAATAATATTTGAACATATACACTGTATTCTTAAACGGATATGTTAAAGGAACAAACGGATGTCGACATCTGTTCCCAAATATTGAAATTCGTTTATATATCAAGATCTGTGCATATCAATCCTGAATCTAAACTTCTCATCCTTGTTTTGCAATTATTCATGCATGTACATGGGTATCCTCTAAGATGCTTATTCTGTGGTGGGGAAGACCACAATTTTCAATGTGGTCGAGTGATTTCTGTTAAATAAACGAAACTAATTCATCTCCGCCACCATGACTCGGCTTTATCACTTTCTTTAAAAACGGATTTGAAGAAAGAATTAGGGGGTGGAGTGACTCGGAAATAAATATAATTAAAGTAAAAGTGGATACTTTTGTAATTAAAATTTTTTTTGGAGAGGTTTGAAGAGATGCAGGAAGAATTGGTGGTGTGAAGGGAGCAACACCCTATAATTTATACACAGAAACGGATATCAGTATCCGTTATATTCTCAAATGGTCTTCAAAAAACAAATCTCAACATCCATTCTGGGCAACCCCCTCTTCCTTCACCATCGACACCTTTGGCTTCGGCGGTTGCTCCCAACCCAAGTACACGCCGGGTTCGCCCTACGAGAGCACCGTCATCTCGCTCATCAACTCAACTTCCTTCACAGTAACAATTCCATTGGTTGGAATGGGTATTGGGTTGGTAACAACTTGGGTGATGGGTTTAACGGCATTGGAAGAAGAAAGTAAGCTTGGGTGATGGGTTTAACGACATTGGAAGAAAAAAGTGAAAGAAAAAAATAAAGTTTGTGAGTCTGGGGTGTCGAACTGTAAGAGTGAAAAAAGAAAATAATAAGGTAGGAAGAAGAGAAGTTTGTATGTCGTAGGGGTGTAGGAGCGGTGGCAATAAAGAATGGGGATTAGATTAAAGTTTTAGATTAATATAGATAAAAATAAAAATATAAATAAGGTCAATTTTGGAAATAAAAAAAAGTTGTGGAGGTGTAAGACCAATATGTGGAGGTGGAGGGAATAACCCTCGTTTTTAAAATACGAAATGTAAAATGCGGATAGTGAATAGGGATGACAACGGGTCAGGTCAGACACGGATAATGCCTACTCGCAACTCGATCCGACAAAAAAAAATTCACCTGCTACCCGATCCGCTACCTGCACGGATACCCGCTTAAAAAATATCTGCGGATATTTTAAAACTCGCGGATACCTGCAAATATTTAAAAAATATATTCTTATAAATTATTAAAATAAAATTACAAAAAAAATATATAAAAAATAATATAAATTAAAATGATATTTTTGTTTCGGTTGAATTGGTCTGAGGGTCAGTCGTTCTTCTTTGCTTTGTTTTCTTTTGATCTTCAATCATTCTTGAAAATGTCATCCACTCCGATTATGGGTTGTTGATGTGTAGAAGACACTCCGACGCTCAAGATATAAAAAGGTCTAAATAAATTTTATTAGGATAGAAGAGGAAGATTGTACCTAGAGTGACAGACAAGTCCATTGATCCTATTAATTAGTGCAATATATTTTTAGGCAATCAAACCCAATAATCAATAATCAATACAATATAAGGCAATCTGACCTATTAATACATGTTAATTGTCCATAAATGACAATTATTCCGATCTGTATACTTCATATATTACAATTTTAATTAAATTTAATCTTGTAAAATATAAATTAATGTTAATTTTAATTAAATTTAACTTAATAAAATTAAAATTAAATTTTTATTTGTATTTTTTGCGGGTACGGATAGTATAATACCCGCACCCGACCCGTTTATAAGCAGGTATTAAAATACCCGCTATCCGCCGGTTTCGGGTAGTAAATATCCGCAGGTATCAATTATCCGTCGCGGATTTTATCTGCGGATATCCGCAGGCGCGGATTTTTTTGTCATCCCTAATAGTGAAGAAAGGGGTGAATCTGAAATGAATGGATGGTTGACTAAGATTCAGCATTTTTAAATTTCAAAATATTTCTCTGACAGGATTAAATTTGGAAATGTAAAAATAATAGAAGATGTAGGACGAAGGCAATGAGGTGTAGGGAAAAGCAATCTCTACATTTTGTTTGTTTGGGCTGAACATTTACATCCGAGTAGAGAAAATGAAATTGTTTCCTCTACGCCATCAATTTTCAAAAACAACCATTTTAACTTTTACTTCTATATTATTAATATCGAAACACAATTTTCGAAATTTTAGGAATAACATTTTTGCAGCAAAATTTCACAGAACATAATTTCCAGAATGAATTTTCTAAATGAAATTTTTAGAATAAAATTTCCAAAACATGTAAAATATATTTTTTGACATTTTTTGGGATATATTTCTGAAACGAGTTAATGATCATTTATGAGTAGTTAACAAGTATATCAATAGGTATTAATGGTCAGATTATCCTATATTTTACAAATATAATAATTGATTATTAGGTTTGATTGTCTAAAAATATACTGCATTAATGGTTAATCAAAGAGCTTTACTGCCACAAGTCCTATAAATATACAATCGATGTCCAAGTAAAGACATAATTTTCAATCCTTTTCTAACATTGATCTATCCTAATAAAGTATAGACTATGAAATATATCTAACTTAAGTGTCGGAGTGTCTTTTGTAGGTCAAAAACGCATCCGAGTGGATTACGTTCTCGAAGAGGATTGAAAATCGAAAAGGGAGTAGAGTAAGGAAGGACGACTGACCCTCGAACCAATTCAACCGAAACACCAAACATATGTGTACTATACCCCTGTGACTGACCGGCGGTCAGACAAGCACTAATCAAGAAAGATAAATATCATTAATGGCCAATTAATATGTTTAATGGTCATATTAAATACAAATATATGTAATTTATGAGTGATTGGTAGGTCATATTACATGAATATGGCATTAATGGACAGTTAACAGGTATTATTGAATTTGATTGTTTGGTTTAATGAATATGGCATTAATGGACAGTTAACAGGTATTATTGAATTTGATTGTTTGGTTTAATGATTAATCAATGTGTTTGGTTACCATAAGTCTTATAAATATATTTATTGACTATAGACATCTTTATAAAACATATCTCACTTGAGCGCGTGTCTTTTACAGGTCAACTATTCATCGGAGGATTGCGTTATCAAAAACATTAAACGATGGAAAGAGAGTAGAGAAGAAAGGACGACTGATCCTCATACCAATTTGACCGAAATAATATGAAATATTTTTTGGGAAAAAATTTCCTAAATGAGTTATTTTATCATTTTCTCTCTTTTGCATTTGCGATTCGGTGACGGCAACGGCTGTAAAGCTGGTGTGGTGCAATAGTAAATGATGTTTAAGTATTATTCTTGTATTATAGGGTGCAAGAAGCAATTATCCATAAAGACTTAAAAGAATGAAGCTCTAATTAAAGCCCACATTGTAGTGCCAACTGTGGAAGTATTGCTTTCTGCACCTTTATAATTACTAACTGAAGCCCCAGAGGAAAGGACTCAAACCACCTCACCACAGCATAACATTACTTTCGTTTTTACTGTTGCCGTTACAGTTTTCTGTGTTTCTATAAAAATCTTTTTCTAGAACACATATCATATAGGGATATTTTGGAAAATTTATTACAAAAGATATTATATATGTTTCGGAAAGTTTGTTCTGAAAATTTCATTCCAAAAAACACTTTTTAGAATAATTTCATGCGTTTCAAAAGTTTTATTCCGAAAATCATATTCTGAAAATATTGTCCTGAATTTTTTTTTTAAAAAACCCTCTTTGGGAAATTTTGTTACCAAAATCAGATTTTGGAAATCTTATTCCAGAAAATCACTTTTACGAAAGATAAAATGTTCATATTAAAAAATATGAGGAGGTGCAAACAGTGAAAGCCTGGGTTTGACTGGTTGGTATAACACGAACTTTGGATCCTAATCCAATAGTGAAGATGTTTTGAATTTTGGAAGAAAATTCAAAACTTTCCTTTGAATTTTTCTGCTTATTATAGATTTGTGAACAGTTCAATTACTCCCTCACCTGCATTACCTGTCAATGTCGAGTGAGTTATTATGAAAACTGAACCACCACTCAACAATTATAAACTTCTGCAATTCATTGGTATAACATTAAATACCTCTTTTCGCTCTTTTTTATTCAATCTTCATATCACTAAACTGATCTAATTCTGAGTAGTTGTGCTACATAGTACTTCTCTTAAGACTTTTTTAGTTAAAAATTTCAAACGATTTTTTAAGATATAATGTCGAAAAATACATTTCAAATGAAATAAAATTTAATCTATATATATATATATATATATATATATATATATATATATATATGTATATATATATCTTATTCGTAAAAAAATAGACACACTCAAAAAATATATGTGCAAGTATTTACTTAAAAGGTGACACTAATCAGTGAAACAAAGATACTAATTATAAAAAAAATATTTTTTTCACATGCAAATAAGAAAATTCTATTTTAATTTAACTGATATTAATTTTGTTTCTCAAAGATTGTTGACTAACAGCAGGCAAGTGGAATGCATGTGATTTAACTGGTGAAAGAAGAAATAGGGAGAATGAGGCTTATTTAAAGTTTGAAAGGACTAAGAACATAATTAATAAGCGACATAACCATGTAATAGTACAAGTAGTAGTGGAAAATAATCAGAAATACTAGTTACATTCATATATATATATAGCTACATTCATTCTGGCGGCCACATCAAACGACAACCGTTATATTAGCCGGAATCCCTCCAACCACTCATGCATTAACTCAACTTCTGCATTGAGATATACAGAGTTTCTGTTAATCAAAAAACATCATATCTTTCATTTTTCATATATATGAGTATAATAGTGTGCATGATTACCATTGATCTTCTGGCATTTTAGCTTATAGGTCTCTAAGCTTGATTAATTTTAGCTTTAATATCAACCCTGTCGTCTTTGTCTGTATTATAGCCTGCCACTCGAAGCTTTGCGTGAAAATATATAGTGTGCACAGATGATAAAAGACAATAACTAGAATTTTTTTATTAAATAATATGTTTTAAACAAAATAAAGTGATTAGGAAATAACAATTGTTTCCTTAAGTACATAACTTACCCTTTTTATAGTGTATAGTGAAATCTTGTGAAAATGTTTTAAAATACTTAAATACACATAAAAAGATCTTGAGACACACGTACACCCTTGAAAAACCAACTTAAAAAACATACAGAGTTAAAGTTATATATACTTTAAAATAAAACAGAAAAAAGGTTGCAATGGTTCGAATAAAATCATTAACTATTCCACATATGTTAATTTATTTGTTGAAGCATATATAAATGCTAAATTTCATTCTTAAATGAGAATATGTATGGGCTGTTGTGTTATATTCATACGTTTATGAGTAATTAAAATTAGAGGGTACTATTTTAATATTTAAATCATCTATTCCATATACTTGTATATATACAATTTATAAAAATATGTGAGATTAAAAACCAGAAGGTGTTATTTTAATATTTAAAGGGACTGTATGTTTGGATGCATATGATTCTCCAAGGTAATAAATTGTTGCATTTGAATTGATTTTACCATAATTTACATGTCATGGTAATGTTTACCAAAACATATATGCATGATATTGGTCGATCCACGTTCGTTGATATGTACATACATAATATTTCTAGTGTTGTATTTTTGTATATCATGTATCTTTAGTGTTTTAGAAAACTTTAATAGAAGGTCAAATGTTAAAAACTTTAGTATTTAGAACATGTGGATTAACTTTAACACTAATACATTTGTTAAGAAATAAATTTTAAAAATAATTTAATTTTACAGAATCAATTTATAAGATGATGATGATTAGACATATTTTTTATATTATAATAAATTGATGTTATATATAGGAAACTTTGAGCATTATTTAAGTTTGAAAAAATGTTTAATGTAAAAATGAGAAGTGAGTTAGGAATGTAAGATTAGTATGGAATTGAAAGTGGAAATTGTGTGTAATATTTTATAGGGTGTTGAGAAAAAGGAAAGAGATAATAATATATGAAGTATGAAGAAATTGAGTGTTAAAATATGTAGGGACATCGTGACCCATGTCGTGTGTGTTTTAATAGTTAGTTTAAGGAGAGTGGTACTTGTATGTGAGTTTTATATTAACAAGTATAGGTGCCCAAGATGAAGTGTAGTTTTTAAAATAGAAGAAAAGAATATTAAAAAAGGTGTTGGAAATGGGTCGTGCCCACGAGTGGGTTTGGAGAGGGCAAGGCCCCTGAAAACCCGGATGATTAATTAGAAAACCCAAATACCTAATCTTAGTTCCATCTACTGCTCATGGCCTTGTCTGTTTCTGAAGACAGGCCCACAATGCAGGGTTGAATTTTGGTGCCAAAAATATCTCTAATAAGTGGAATTTTTACTTGTCATTTCAACTCACCACTTTGAGTCAATGCATGCAGTTCCTTAGCTGGAGCTGTCGACAATTATATAATAATAATAATAATAATAATAATATGAATGCACTTACATAATCTAATAATATGATCCTTCTTATTACCATGGCAACAGAAGATTATTCATGAAATCTCATGCAGCGCACTAAAAAATCCTAATAATAATGCTCACTTATTAAATGGGGTGTGAGAAGTTTGAAGTGGGAGCCAACTTTTTTGCCCAGACTAGACAAGAAAAGGAAAATCACATGTCTTGCAGTTTATAAACGGCATACAATATGCTATCATACGCGAATAAAGCTTGCTTCAGTTTCGCAATTAATTCCCAAACATAAAACCAGAAACCATGAAGGAAAGCACCAGCAGTTATGCTTTTGCAGGACACCGTTTTTGGACTTCTCCTCCCGCTCTACCAAATCCCCTTATTCTCTCTTTTCACTTTCTCTTTCTTTCCTTTCTCTTTTTCTCATTTCAATTTTTCCTAATCAACCAAATTAACATATTACAATATTCTCATCTCATGTCCCTTGCTCTTATTATTCAATCATTATGGGATTAAAGTTTAATCAGAACAAAAGCATGTTCCTTCCACCACCCCCATTTTGAGGCACAAAATTTTCGTTTGTCACCAAATCCTCGTCATTCTGCATATTTTTCAGATTCCAAATTCCAAACCAATCAGAACACGGTGCTAAGATAAAAAAAAAAAAAAAAAAAAAAAAAAACCCTTATTCAATCCTTTCTCTTCCAGACTTTCTTCGAATTTAGGTTCTTACAGTATAATAATTAATTATTGATTATTAGAGAAAACAAATAGAAGTCACACAGTATTCACTATCAGCAAACGGTGGTGATAACCGGTAATAAAGAGTGGGACCAAAGAGGCTCAACGTTCACCCCTCTGTGTCTTGTAATCTCTAGACAAATTCCCCATGCGACCATGTTTCTCTACTTCCACACTTTGCACTTGCAGCCTTTACTGTACTCCATACTTCACATCACTCCTTTATGTCTACACTATTTAAAACAAGATATATTGTTATTGCAAACCTATTACTATGCAATGCACTGCATGTTACATATTAATTGCGACCCTTGTTTTTCTTTTAAATACCTTTACTGAGTGAATGAAATCTTCCTAAGATCACTTACATCTCATACGTGCATGTCAAACTCGCTCTACTATTTTTTTTTATGGGAACGAATTACTATCAACGATCCTTCTATAAAATAAACCAGACGCGATCTTTTCTAGATCAGACAAAAAAAGAAAATATATCAGTGCTTTTTTTCTCGAGCCCATTTCGTTCATTTTATAACAATACAATAAACATTCGTATATGCATTAGAGTTTGAATCCAACAAAGTAAAGAGAAATTATACTGAAATATAGATATAAATATATTTGTGTGCGTGTGTGAGGCTAATTATGTGGGACTGAAAGAAAGTCTGATAACTTGGTCTGGACACATTCATGCGCACGTCCGATACACGTCTCTTTTGCAATAGTAAATTTGGATTTTGGAATAATCCTGCAAGATATTTTTATTTAAGTAACTCAAATTCGATAGAGGGCACGTGATCTGCTTCAATATTACCTAATCTTCATCCTCAGTCAATAATATTAAAGAAATATATATTCAAACCCAACCTATAAAACAACCAGCTGTTGCCGTCTGTAAAACACCACCAATACAAATTGTTGAGTTAACCTCTATTTTTTTATTTTTTTATTTACATTTTTACTTTTAGAATTAGTTAATTAGTTAATGTAAGTTTAAACAGTCCACACTCTGATGATTAATTAATTGTCAGAAAAAATATATATATTGTTTCCTCTTAACCCATTGGGCCTTAAATCTGGGTAGTTCTATAAATCACAAGTCAAATAACCAATATAACATTCTTTTGGGATGATGAATCGCTGGCTTACTAGAAATAAATAGAATACCCCATTTGTGTTTGTGAGTGGAAACATAAATGATGTTATAATTGAGAAATACCGCTAAGAAAAGTAATTCTTTTGGTGTCTTTAAACTCATAAATTATGATTTTTTTACTCCTCTAAAGGGTAAAGTATACTTTTAAAAGTAAAGTGTGATTTTTACCATTTTTAATTAAAACGGTTAAGCCGTTGAACATGTCATGCACGGATTTGAAAAGTGAAAAGCCCTTAATCTGTTATTTTTCTTTGTTAATTTTAAGAAACTAGTGTATTTTTATTCCCCCCACTAAATTAGCTTTGAGTTGAATGAGATTATTTTGTAGGGACAGTAAGTGTTGGAATTTAATACACATTAGATCTTGGTCATGGTTTTCTTTAAAGTTGTTTTTTGTTCTCTCTGTGGATTCACAATCCTTTTTCGTGTTTAAAATTGTGTGTGTAATGAGTTTCAACCTTTTCTAACTCTTTTGTTTTGTAAGTTGGAGAGTACCTCCCGTACTCTTTATTATTAACAAAACTTTCTGCTCATAAAAAATTGCAGTAAAAAAAAAAAAATCGTAGTGAAATTTATAAACTTAGTTCGAGAACAACTTTATATGAGAAAGAAAAAGCTTAGCAAGGCAAATCTGATTCTTTTTTTATCTTCTAGAGAAAACTGCATAATGTAAGTCTTTTACTTTTTTGCTCTTCTTTTGGTTTGGTTTACTTTTGGGAATTATATTCATTGCAATATGTCATCAAGGCAGCATCTTTTGATTCGGAGAGCAAAAACAAGTAATTTTTTCAAAAACAAAGTGTTTGATCTGATTGTTCTCCAATTTAGCTATAGTTGTGAAACGTGGAAAGAGTCACGTGACAGAAATTAGAAATGAATGATTCGTAGAAGTGTGAGAGTGTGTTTGGTTGGTAAAAAAGGAAGGTATTGCGTTTTGTTTGTCTGTTATGTGATTTCTTGTGATATGGTTGAAAATTATGACACACACAAAACCAACATCTCTTGCTTCGGGGAGAAGCTTATGGCCGCGTTCTTAGTGAAGATAACATTTAATATCATTCCATTCTGTAATAATATTATTACCAATATCATTTTAAATTCACACCTCTGAACCCTTCCCACCGTTACTCTCTTTTTTTTTCTTACATGGAAGTACGAGCTACGTTGTTCGATCTCAAACACAATAACTAAAATTAATACCGACAACATACTAATTAAAGCTTCAAATTATGCGCCAATTGGCCCATCTTTTTAGAATACCTCTTATAATTCACTACTTTATGTTTTCGGAGTTATTACAGTAACGTGACCTGCTCAACCAAAAATTAACTATTTCCAAATTAATTCAAAACACTACTTATCTTTATTTAACATTTTTTATTTTTATAATATTTTTCATATATCAGTTTTGGATTATGTTTCAAACAATGCGTTGGCTTAAGATAAAAATGCACTTAATATTAAATCAAATAAGATTTAAGAAATTCATTTTTATTTATTAAAATTATTCGTACAACAAAAGACTAACACATACCTTCTGTTTCCTTTTTAGAAATCTAATATTATTTATTTCATTAATCATCGTGTTAAAATAATTCATATAAAAATACCATACACTAACACAAAATATACAGAGTTAAAATTATTTCTCTTCATAAAAGTAATTGTCTAATGAAAATTAAACTGTCAATATATTTAATGATTGCTCTACTACTATATTAATACGGAGTATTATATTATTGATAATCTATATGTGTTTTTAAATACTATCAAATATTTTATTAATATAACACATAATGCTGTCAAAATAAATTAGTTGTTTTTATTAAAAGTTTAATTTGTTCCTGAAACCAAAATTACAATGGTAAAAAATTGAAAATACTTGATGGATATCTAGATTAAAATTTTAAGTTCTGGTTTTGTCTTCTATAAATACGGATGGCAAGTTATTTCGGTTACAAGAATTCAATCCAAAAAATTACTTTGTTTTAGAAATCTATCAAGTAATTAAACCTAATAAAAAAACTAAACAAACAATTACCTCAATGTAAACTGTTATTATTGAAAACCTAAACTAAATTTATTGTTACACAAAGTATACAGGTAATGTTATTCGAAAATTATACTACAATGTTACTAATTGCAATTAAAATAAAAAGCACAATATAATCTTTTTAATAACTAAAATGTTATATATATATATATATATATATATATATATATATATATATATATATATATATATATATATGGGTTTGCTGACTTGTGTACGCTCTTTTCTTAGTTAGTACATTTTAGCAATGTGTACTAATTTTTAATAGACAAAAATATTCTTATATATCATGAATTCTAAGTTTTAAGGTTAAGGGTATTTTAATAATTTTCATTCTCAATCCCAAACCCTTATTCATCTCCCTCATTCTTCTCAACCCTTTCTCTTTCATCTCTCTCACTTCAACATTTTCTATCACCCTACGGTAGTCCCAACTGAAAAAATCACAAACACTCTCCTAACCTTAATTTACCTTCTTTGCCTAACCTTGAAAACTTGGATAGATAAGTGGGAATAGAAATATTATAGGGAGTAGGAGGCGATCCTTTTTAGAAACAACCTCTCTTATTTTGATCGAACAAATTTTTTTTCTCCCTTAATAAACCCCAAACCCTTATTCATCTCCCTCATTCTTCTCAACCCTTTCTCTTTCATCTCTCTCACTTCAACATTTTCTCTGTCACCCTACGGTAGTCCCAACTGAAAAAATCACAAACACTCTCCTAACCTTAATTTACCTTCTTTGCCTAACCTTGAAAACTTGGATAGATAAGTAGGAATAGAAATATTACAGGGAGTAGGAGGCGATCCTTTTCAGAAACAACCTCTCTTATTTTGATCGAACAAATTTTTTTTCTCCCTTAATAAGATTAGATATCAACTATGAAGAAATGATTCAAAGTTCGTCCTTGAAAAATGAAGAACGTTTTAAAGAGAAACCTTTGATTGAAGAAGAAGCCTCCATTACTATGTCACATAGATCTAAGATCCTTTGCATTCTAATATAACAATTTTCTCCCCATTTGAATCCTCACAAGTTCTTCACGGTCCAATATTTCGTTCCATCTTGAGTTGTTCAGTACCCCACCATTGTTACCCCATTACCAGTGCCACAAAATCCCATAAACACTCGCTGCACTTAATTATTTCAAGTTATGATCACATCCAAAATCATTTTCTTTCCAAAACTAGATAATTAAGAACCATGTTTTGTGCTAAAACTATATATTCACAAAATAAATTATGAGGAAGTGATTGATTAGAATTAATGATACAAACAATTCATAGGTTTTTTTTTTAGTAAAATTATAATTTGATTCTTTGAAGGTTTCATATTGAAGTTTTTGTGAATGAAAAAGAGAGTAAATGAAACAAATTGGATAAGTGAGGAAGGTAGATTAGGGTTAGACGAATGTTTTTTATTTTTTCAGTTGGGACTACCGTAGGGATGACAGAGAAAATGTTGGAGTGAGAGAGATGAAAGACTACCGTAGGGATGACAGAGAAAATGTTGGAGTGAGAGAGATGAAAGAGAAAAGATTGAGAGGGATGAAGGAGGTGAGTAAGGGTTTGGGGGTTTCTTGTTTTTTTTTTTTTGTTTTG
This sequence comes from Vigna reflexopilosa, assembly GCA_027742785.1. Classification (NCBI taxonomy): domain Eukaryota; kingdom Viridiplantae; phylum Streptophyta; class Magnoliopsida; order Fabales; family Fabaceae; genus Vigna; species Vigna reflexopilosa. Next base: position 12,566,714 of record CM050918.1, read on the forward strand.
AAAATAAAATTATTAAAATATCCTTAACAAACTTAAAATTAATGATATATAAAGATATTTTTATCTACTAAAACTCAATACACAGTGTTAAAATATACCAATAAAAAAATACGTAAATTAGCAAACTCCATATATTTATATATATATATATATATATATATATATATATATATATATAAGAAAAGAGATCCATCTGTTTTTACAAGTATAAAATATTTAAATTACACAATCAATACTTTTATAAATTAAAAATTTAATCAACTCCACATTAAATTTCATGATATTAACGACCGTGTATATATAAACTTTACATAATTTAATTATTATATATAAACAATTTAATAATAAATATTTACTATTATTACATTAGGCGTGAAAATTAATTGGTTAAACTTTTGTACTGAAGTAAACATACGTCTCACAGGAAAAATAAAAAATAGTGAGCAAATATTATGTAGGAAAGGAATGAAATTGAAAACGAAATGCAATGGAAATTAATTAAAAGATTATTAAATTAAGTAATTGAATTAAGTTGGAGAAATGGAACAGAAGCATGGTTGAGAAGAGAAGAAGATAGAGAGTTAAAGAAAAATATTGGTAAATAGAGAGAGGAGAAGAGTTAAAAAAGAGATGGATGGATGGATGGCAGCTCAGTATTGAAGTTGCAGAACATAAGGTAGCTTAGCTAGCGTTGAATTCACTGAACCCAAAGGAGTATGATGTGCCGGTCACACTCAATTCAAGGGCATCGAATCTCGTACGGACACACTAACAACGAAATACTTAAATTCATCACTCATACCTTTTTACTAAGATAAAATTATAAGAGATTATGTTGAGTTAATTGTAGTGAAGAGACAGAGTCGGTTGTTTCAATTTTAATATAAATGAAAAAGTGGGACGGAAGCCACCGAGCAATTTGTCGAATTCGGTGTTCTTGGCTGTGTGTCTGCCTTGGCTTAAACTTTTTGTTTCACTTGGCTCAATGTCAATGCAGCAGCAACAACAACAACAACTAGAGACTTATCATAGGACCACTTTCCAAGGATTTATCACTCTTAACTCTCCTTTTGTCTTTGAAGATCCATATATCCATATTTCTATATATTGCTGCCTTCGGTTACCTCTCCTATATCATGGGATCTTTCAACATTGTTTCAACTTTCATCTTTTAATTTTATCTCAACATAAAAGGTCATTCACAAACACCAAAAACCCATGGTCAACATTTTTATTATTTTTTATTCCATTAATACAATTTAAATCTTTTATTCACTAAAAATTAGCTATGAAATTAGCAACCTATGATTTTATATTTTGGTAAATGTCAAATGTGTCCACTTGTCTAAACCAAGTTGCGTTGGATACCTCCTTATCCCATTCATTGATGCCAAGTATATATACCCATAGCGTCCCTTGTCTTTATAACACTCAATTTTTGTTTCCTTCTATCAATGAAATCAATAATATTCCACCTCCCTATTCGGATTTATAGTCATTAAATTGGTTTATATGTGAAGCTGTCATTTTCACCACCTTTATAAATGCTTTTATTATCATTCTGCAAAGGATTTTTGTTTTCTCATAATGTAAAAACAATGTACACCTTTATGATTTATTAAATGATATATAGATACACATGAGAGTTATCGGTGTATATGAACTTATAATAAGTAAACAAAGTGTGAAATATCTAAAATTTTAGTGAATGGACGTTTCACTCTTAATGCTCACATGTTTTAGCCAAATTATTGCTCCGTGAATTTATACACAGAACAAACCCACAAAAACAAAATAAACCATGCATAGTAATTTAGAATGATAAATATATATGTTTTATCAATAAATCCAAGAACTAATATACACACAATCAAGAGAAAACCAACCTCCCAAAATTAGCCAAACGTACCCTTCAGTTTTTCCCTTACAGAGGTACACTTGCATTCCCACTACACCAACATGCACGTCCATTGTATATTTATTATTAATTAATGCAATACAGGACACGTTTCGTTTAACTTGTCTAAAAAATTATAAAAGTACTAACTTTTTTTTTTAAAGAAATAAGGAAAATACGCATATGATTTTCGTCTTGTACCTATTTATCCTAGGAATTTACCTAGATGAATTAAAAAAAAATTGCAATGGTTTAAATTAGAGAACAGTAAAACAACACAACGTTAAAGAAAAAAATAAACCATTCGTAAGATATTAAGTCTGATATTTGATGTTTTTAGAAGAAAAAAAAAGCGATTTTAGTACGTAATGCATATGCATGTAAATTTGATTAAGTTGAATATGTTTGAAATGAGGAGTAATGTTAACAAAAATAGCATTAGTGTATGATACGACGTCTATCTAACCACAAAGGATGCCGCAAAAACCAAAACTGGCTTTCGAGTCGAAAACGGCAAGGCAGTCCCTTTATTTTTAACAGAAATATTTAAAATAAATTAAATGTTGTTGTAATTATTTCTATTTTTAAATATTTGTCGAATTCTTATTGAGAAAGCATATCCACCAACAGGTTCCTACGTGACACATAAAGACGTATGCTTAGTTGCCTTATGAGAAGCCAGATCACTCGTGTTTAACTAAACTCTACAAACTATAATTTTTTTGTTCTGTTTTTCTTTTATTTCGGTTTGGTTACTTCCTCGAAATAAAACCAAATTGTCGGCAATTTTGTTTTATGTACTGTTTGCCTTTCACGTACTTCCATGTCTCTTCCATGGAGCCGGTCTTGGCTTCTAGCTACGCCCATAAATTTACCTTCCAATTTTTTAGCTCATTTTTCTATTTGTTTTTAACTAGAAAATTTGAAAAAAAAAATGAAGGTCAAAATTTAATTCTTAGCGATGGTTTTGTCATCTTTTACAGGTCAAAATTTCAATATGTTGCTAAACTTAATTTTGTATCTTTCTAGCAGTTAGTTCCCAAGTTGGATTTTTCTCAAAAACAGCAAGTAAACCAAACACAATCAAGTAAGCCACTTGAATTATTCTCAGTATTACTGATTTATAATTTCAACAATTCTTTATTTCGGTTTTAGAAAAACAGCAAAAAATAAACAAGTTGATCATTTTAAGAATTGTTTGGTTCATTTAAAAAAAAATATTTATTCGAGATTTTTCGATACATCCACGTCAATCTAGCTGGGATTGTTGGCTCAACTGTAATGCCTCTGCATACCATTTTATCGTTAAAAAAAATATGTAGTCTTACTATGAATTTGTAGTTATAAGTTAAAATCTTATATAAAGATTTTGACTGATGAGAAAGGTTTACCCTCTAACTGGATGAGTTGTTGGAGCATAGTGAACGAAATATTGTTATGGATAAAAATGAAAAGAGATCATTTGGTACATCTAATTTTACCACTTATTTGCATAATGAATAGAAGAGTTCTGGTGGAGTCTTTTCCTTATAAAGTTGGGGAAAAAAGAAGGAAAACACTCTCTTACCTTGTGATAATGAAAGAAAGAGAAGAAGGAATCATCACATAGATATTATTAAAATAATAAGAATCTAAAAATAATTATCTTTCAATAGTTTTTTTTTTCAATTTCTTTCCTACTCTTTTTATAACATATAAAAGCTAAAATTAGTTTTCTTGAAATAATTCTTTTTTGTAATTTTATCCAAATGAAGAAAGACAACGATTTTAATCAATTATAAAGATAATTAATTATGAAGATAATTTATTATTAAAATACTTTAATTTCAAAATTTTCTCATACATATTCAATGTACCCAATTTATTAAAATTGAAATTCGGAAATAAAATTAAGATTTTTCTGATTTTCTCTTTTTGAATAAATTATTAAATTTATACTCAAAAAACCTATGGTTTAGCTAAATTTCATACCCATAATAAGCGTCAAATTTGTTTTGTCACCACTAGTTAAATGAAATTAAAGTGAAATATATATTTTTTAGTTATGATACACCTTGCTTTTATCAACGATTGATATTTGTTAAAAATATAATTAATATTTTATTCTAATTATGTTTTTTTTTTCTATTTATAAACGTAAACTTGGTAGAATTTGAATCTTACTTAAAACAGTTTATTGTTAATAGACAAGAACTTCGAGACATAAAATGCAACGAATACAAAAAAAGAAAAATACTTTTAAATTGAAATTATGGACGTGGAAGAAAGAAAATAACTTGGAAATGTTAAACGGTTCAAACTTAAAGACATTCATACAACTTGAACACTTTGAAACATAAATACAAGAATGTAAAACAGTAAATGTACGGAATTGTAAAATGGCAAAGAAATAAGTTGCAAAGGAAAATAAATAAACAGGAAATATAAAAGCAACTAATGGTAAATTGAAAAGAAAAGAAAATGAAGAAGAGCAGGAATTGAATGTTGAAAACGTGAAGACTAAAACATTAAGTCGTAGGAGAAGATGAAATGACAGATGTAAAGCTAGTATCTAAAATTAGGTAAAATCTTAAATATTGCTATCTGAACCAATAACAATGTTGGATGTGCGGTGTTGTGATTCTGCAGATTAATGTAGTGTGTTTCAACGAAACAAAGATCGCACATCACTGTCCCTATTCATAGATCTTTTATTGTTAAAATCTAACTATATCAAGAGAATTTAAATAACTCTTACTATATATCTACCACATGACTTGGTCTCCTTTCAAATACTTTCGTCAAAAACCTTCAACACAAGCAAACACGTACACATTTGTATTGGAAATTTTGTTATGGGTTGTGGTGTGTACATATAGCGTTTTAAATATTAAACAATACAGCAACCTTATTTATTGGAAATTAATGATGACTATCTAAAAAGATTCGTACCTGTGTCTTTGACAAAATAAAACAGCTCTTGTTTTTCTAAAATAGCTTCCATCATTTGGCTATTACTTCCTACTGAAAACACATTCTTTGATCACATCTTCATGTGTTATTTTGAAGTTGACTATTGAATGTTGTTTTCCTAATCCCACAAACTCTCAATTTTACGTTACGTATATTCTCTGTTGCATGCATGTCTTCATCCCTTTAGAACAGACCATACTCAAATCACATATAGTTTAACGTTTATCTTAAGCAAAACATCTCTTGGTTTAAATGTTTTTGTAACCAATGTACCTTTCTGATACAATAAAGTTACAAATTTAAGCTTTACATACACTTAGGGTTTAACCAGTGCGTAGATATTTTCACAAGTGGTCCATTGATTTAATACCACAATCAAATCGATTCGATGAATCATTTTTTTTTTCTTTTATCTCTTTTATTGTACTTAACTCATAATGATTTAATACAACAATTATACATTAAAAAGCAATTCTGATTAGTATAATATAAATAACCTTTGTATCTGTGAAAATAAATTTTAAATAATGCACAAATATTTGTAACGTTCTTTTGCAAGTTTTGATCTAAACATATACTGTGAAACGGTGATGGGTGAGTGATTAAGAAATAAATCATAGTCAGCGCGTCGAACATCATCGAGGGTGTAGACGGCTCCGTAACTGAAGAAATAGATATTTTAATTTATGTAAAATTTAATGTTTGGTTTTTTATTAAAAAGTAAAAGAAAAAAAGAAGAAAGAAAGAGAGATATTAAATTTGGGATGTGAATAGGTGGGGAGCAGTGGTAAAAGAAAATATGTTGCAGTATTTTGTAGAAGGTGGAGAGTGGAGTGTGGTTAGGACGTGGTGTATAGCGCGTAGAGTAGGATTATCTCGAAATAACAGAGAGCAGAAAAAACCCAGAGACGTACAGAGTGGAATTGTCAATGGCCGCAAATTCTAGGTTGCCCGCCACGTTAACTTGTATCTCTAGCTGTAAAAAGTTAAATATAATAATGATTTAACATATAACAAGAAAAATAAAAAAACACAGTGAGTGAGTGCTTAAAAAAAGCTAATGACCCACACACACACGTGACTCACATCACACCATACCCAACCATGTGCCATATGATTAATCATCACCGTTAGATGTTGTCTCATTGGTGTCCAGGGCTCATGTGGAACCGTATCTGCAACGTGTTTCAATCGCACGGATGCGGCGACCCGTATTCTTCCGCCTTCTCACAACTCCCTCTACTTCACTCCCCCTTCTTAAGATAATTTTTGAATAAATAAAAAAGACCGTATATACAGTAGTAGTAAACAGTAGTACGTGTGTTATTGATTTAATTTAATTTTTGATTTAATTTAATAGAGAGTGATATTGTAATGGTTCGGGTTTGGGGTGGGGGATGGATCCTATAAAAGAGGAATTGAGTGTTAAGGGCATGAGAGCAGGAAGCGAAGTCTTTGTTATTGTTTAGCGATTGAACTAGATAGAGGTCGCAGAAGTAGTACCCTTGAACAACCTGCACAATCTGCACTTGTCTTGCCTTTCTATTATCCTCACTTTGAATCCCAAGATATCCTTTTCCATTGAAGGGCGCCACTTGAGGAAGAAGAAGTTTCAACGAAAGTCTCCGCCACCATCTCAGCGACTATTGGAATCACCATCCTCTCAATAATTCCCTTTCTCTTTCTCTCAACCCCCATGATGTCAAAAGTTCTTCTTTTCTCTTTATTCCTATCACTCCCGACCATGTCGACTCCCTTCCGTTTTTAATATTTCTTGCTTTCCTCTTTTTTCCTTTTAACCCTTCCCTTACCTTTTCTAACATTTCTCCCCACATAAAACCCCTCAACCCTTCTCCTTCACGATTCCTTCTCTTTTATTCCCAAACCACGCCTATTTCTGTTTCCCGCTACAGTCATTACACTACCACCACTCTCACACACACACACACACAATACTAACACTACTACTACTCAATACTATTTCTAATGGAAGACAGTATCCTATGTAAACACACACTCCATCACACCGTCACCAAGAAGCTCCTCTCACCCAAAAAATCCCAAACCAATTCAAACACAGACCGCAGAGTAGTTCGGATATCATACACTGATCCCGATGCCACCGACTCTTCCGGCGACGACGAACCCTTCCCCTTCGCCCGCCAGAGAATCAAGCGCTATGTCAACCACATTCAGATACAAACCGCCACCACCGCCGCCCCCAACGTCCTTCCCAATGCTCGCAAGAGGCCCGCCGCCGAACCATGCCGCCGCCAAGTCAAACTCCACTCCGGCAAGAAGTTCCGCGGCGTCCGCCAGAGACCGTGGGGGAAATGGGCCGCCGAGATTCGAGATCCGGCCAGAAGGGTGCGTCTCTGGTTGGGAACTTACGACACTGCAGAAGAAGCGGCCATGGTCTACGACAATGCTGCTATCAGGCTTCGCGGCCCGGACGCCTTGACAAACTTCGTAACGCCGCCGCAAAAAGAACCTCCGCCGGCTGCGGCTGCGGCTGCGGAGGTTCCCGAATTGAAGGTCGGCGTGGCCGAAGAGGCCTCTGGGTCCGGTTACGACTCCGGCGACGATCATTGCCACCACAACCTCTCCTCCCCCACTTCGGTGCTCCACTTCCGAAGCAACTCGAGCGAAGAGAATTCAGAGAAAGCGGAGGAAGGGTTGAGAGAATGCCAGGGTGAGACCGAAACGAGTTGGTTCGACGAAAAGGGAGAGTTTATGGCGCTGGAGAACTTGCCAGAGTGGAACGACGTGTTTAATTTCGAAGCCCCCGAGTACCCTCTTGTGTTTGAAGAAGAGCGCGTAGTAGATGAGTCCCAGATGTTGGGCGAAACCATGGCGTTCTCCCCGGGCGAAGCTTTCAGCGACACAAGTAGTATTTTGCTTGCGGATTCCCTCATAGATTTCGACAAAGCGTGCTCTCCATCCACCTTCTGCCAAGTGGACGATTACTTCCAAGACATTTTGCTAGCTTCTGATCCTCTCGTTCTGCTCTGAGATTTCTCTTTTCACTCACCATACGTCAATCGTTAATCCTTAATCCTTCCCTTTCCGCCCTGCCTATTCACGGCAGATTTTGCTCCCGGTGGTAAAAATATTAAATAAATTACTTCATCTTTTGTTTTTCTTTTTCAAAGCAAAAAAAAAAGAAGCTTTATTTTCGTATTTTATTTATTCAGTTGTTTTAGGTACTCCGTTACAAATTACGAACGGAGATTAGTTGAGTTGAGTTGAGAGTGAAGTTTTGTTTAAATTTTAATTTGTAATACTTGTTCCTCTGCTTAATAAGTAGGATGGTTGAGAAGCGAGAATGTTGTAATGTATATTTGTCCAGTAAGATGTGAATCCAAGTGTAATGGAGTTATTTTCTTTCTGCATTGTTAAGTTTCGTTTTTCGAAGAAAATAAGGAAACATCGCATTGACGAATGTATGTGAACGGCGATGGGGCGCTGATTGCGGTCGTGGCCGGTCAGTCGGTGGGTGGGGTGCGGTGAGGGGCAGAGAAGAGTAGGAGTTGTTGGTCGTTTTTTGTTTGTTAATATACGATAATGTGAATTTGAGACTTGACTTTTGTTAAGTGGTTCTGTTTTGGTCTTAATGTTTTTGAAAAAAAGAAAAAACAATGTTTAAAACGTTACCGATCGCACGCGGGGCGAACATAAAATCTTTGGAGGCTTTAGGTGCAAGCGCCATGCCATGCTGCCGCAAAGAAAAAGGTCCAAAGAGAAACGAGTGCGTGTGTGTACATCAAAAGGCGGAACTCAATAGACAACACTCGTTCAATTTTTTTACCTCACCCAAACCAAAAACTCTATGTTAAAAAGCTCTTCAAATTCTTCACCTTCCAATCAAATCCTCTTCATTACCATTTATTTCCCCTACAAATTAACTTACATTCTCCATTATCATCACAATTAATTACATTTAAATGTTTCTAAAACGTTTGTTTAGTTCGTTTTTAATTCTCACAGAAGCATTAGGTTTGAAAAGTCATTGCTAGATTATATTCTTTTGGTCAACCCATAAAATATGCAAAGGTGGGGCTGAAAAGTCAGGTTCAACAAGCTGGCCAAAGAATGATGGAGAGATGTATCCTATTTTTAATTTTCTTCTTTTTGAAATTTTATCCAATTGATATGACACAAAAATGAAAGACGAGTTTAACTGATACGACACAACATCATTAATATGATACTGGCCAAAACATGAAACCAAGTTGAATTTTGTTCCTGTATCTTTGGTTTTAAGATATTAATTATTACTAGAAAATCAAAAGTAATAATATCTAATACTGAAAAATCATCTTAATGGTAGTCATTTCTAAATAATAATATTATAATGCATTAATATTTAGATTACGAAAGATAGAGTATTTTTGTGGTGATAAATTATTTGCCTGTGTGCCAGACAAAAGAGGAAGCTTAAAATTGACACAGTTGAAGATTCCTAGTATCACTCTACTGTTGCTTTCAGTGGTTGAATTATTTCGTCTGCATTCACTTCATTAAACAAAAATACTATTTAATTGGATTTTATTTACTAAAAATGCATCTATATATTTTATGGATATTTTGGTGTAAAGGATGACACCTCGCTAGTGTAAAGAGACCATATAAAGGCCTCAGAGAAAAATATATGAGACAACCTTTCTTCAATAACATTTATTACTTGTTAATTTGTTTATTAGTCCGAATTAGTTATAGTGAAATTTATAATAATTCACACATTCTATTTGAATCATTTAATTATATTTCCTTAACTAATTTTTTACAATGTATTAGAAATTTAACTAAATAAAACAAGGAATTTTTTTAAAAACAATACAAATTTATTTATTTTTATTAAATTTCAATTTATTTAAAAGTGACTGTATTTAAATATTAAAACCAATTAACAGTTCTTAATTAATATACATTAAATAGAGTGGAGAGAATTATTCTCATTTGAAGGGAGGTTGATCAAATTCTACTTTTCGCTGTGATCCTATTAAAGCATTATTCTTTCTGTATTTTTACTAAAGTAGTATATATTTTATAAATTACCAAATGAATAAATTTTTAAAAACTATAAAAATAGGTCATTTTCGTTTGAATTGACAGCTTCGGTTTTATTACAATAATATTAATTATAACAAAAATGTTAAACTTATTAAATTATAATTATAATTAATAATGATTAATAATGTTATATTATAATTAATAATAAAAATATCCACATTAATAAAATTAATAAAAATACTAATACTATTAATGATTAATATGAATGATAATTAATATTTTTAATTATTAATATTAATACTAATTAATATAAATAGTGATATTAATTATTAGTATTGTTTTATAGTAATATTATTAATATTAATATAACAGTGATTAATATTAGAATAATGTATTAACATTTAGTATTTATTTATATTAATGTTAATAAATAATTTTTTATATTAATATAATTATTATTTTTATCGTTATTTACTATGATTAATATTATTATAATAATTAAACAGAAATCAAGACTTGAATATTGAAGTCGTGTTTTTTTTTTTCACACTTCTTTTTAAGAAAAAAAAAACATCTTTGCAAGGATGAATTTTAAAATCGTATTTTGAAATATGATTTATCTAATTTCATAATTTGTAAAATGTGATCCATTTTAATAATTAAAAAAAAACCCCCAATTTTGTCAAACCCTTATTTTTCAGGTGGAAATTAAGGAGGCAAAACCTAATTGAATAAAAATAAACTAAATACACCATTTAACCATGTACACATTGATGAAAAAGTGCTATAAAATTTAACTAAAAATGTTTGACTAACATAAACAAAATAGTATCGTTAACATTAATTGACAAAATTCCTATAAACATCAATCGAGAAATAAATTTGATTCGTATCAATAATTTCAACACTATCAACTAGAAATACTTTATATTAGCATAGATTAAAAAATGTTGACTTACTAAAGAAAAAAGTTACGAAAACTTTAACTTTGTAATTAATGTGAGATTGGTAAAAAAAAATCATAAATATATAACGTCAAAATAAAGATAATATACATTCATGTTAACTCAAAATATCTAGGTTGACATAAGTAAAAAAAGAAAAAAAAAACTACTAATGTTGATAAAAAAAAAATTGTAATTACATGTATGAAAAAAAAGAGATGATGTGTTGAAGTTATAACACCCCAATCTTCATAAACTAAAAAAAAAATGGTATTGAAAATCCAAGTTCATGAACGATTTAAAATTTTTATAAAAAAAAAATTAGGTCGAAAATTTTGTAAGGAATAAGTAAGTTTAATATAAGCAAGCATTTCCTTTGATGAGAGAATAATATGAGGAATTATTAGATTGAATTTGTGTCGTGGCGATGGCATTGAAAAGAAGCAGTATCTCTTTACATGAGAGTGTGAGCATCACACAAAAATTATTTAATTGCTTCACTATTACTCCATCACATGTGTGTAAGGGGAATAAGGGATAAGCTCCACTCAATCATTATGTCGCAACTCCCAACTCTTATTACAATTACGTTTTTCTTCTCTTCTCATCCCTAAGCGCGAGATAATCCTTTCTTTTCTCATTATTGTGTTTTCAACTTGTAATAACATCATAAACCTTCATTTCTTAATTCATTTAACGTCTTTAATTATAAACTGCTATAATCAGACCTACTAATTGCTATCCCTTCACTCCCTCCCACGCACGCACCCACCCACCTACACAGTCATGTAACATTGGAGTATGTTTGTGTTTGACGACAGAGATTGGTTTATGCGTATGAGAAAGTTTATGAGAAGATAGGAAGAAAGTGAGAGGTTTTATGTTTTGGGAAAAGTGATAGGGAGAGTTTGAGTTTGATAATTGATGGGTATTGATTGGCATTTGATGAAATTGGGAATGGGCTCCATACGCCATACAGAGAGAGAGAATAGAGTTAAAAGGGATGGCCTGAGATGAGTTAGTGAAATTAAGATGATGCAGAAGTTGGGCTACGTTTGTGGTCATTGCCGGTTGGTAAAAGGGAAAATGAGCTTCTGTTTATGTTCTTGCTTTCGTGTGCTCATCACAACCTCCACCTTCCCCATATCTATCTTCTATATCAACACATTTTCCTTCCCTTCCCCATTTTTTTTATCAAAATAATCATTTAAATTACTTTTTAAATACTAATGAAACTAATCAATAATTAATTTATACACTAGTACAGAAATGACATTTAACATCACTCTTAGATGTAGCATCACATAATATCCAAAGTAAAAAAATTGATCGGTGCTATTTTCGTAAATAAGTTGACCTTGTAAACGTCGGTTAATGGGGGACCAACATTTATACTTTAAACCACATTAATTCGTACAATTAGACGCCAAAATGGGAGCGCCAAAATGTGTACTCATTTTTTTTTGTCATTTAGACGTTGGATCCCGTCACCCCGACGTCTAATCTGACGTCTAAATGGCCTAATAGGGTAGGTGAAAAGTTGTTTTGGACGTCGGTTCTCCTTACATCCGACGTCTAAATGGCCTGACAGGGTAGGTGAAAAATTGTTTTGGACGTTAGCTCCCCTTACATCCAACGTTGCGAATAGTAATTTTAAAATCGAATGGACGTTATTAGTGAGATCACCGACATCTAGTCGAGAATAGACGTCGGGCACTGGGGGCACCGACGTCTTGATTCTTGTTAAATCAGAAATCCTAAACCCGTGGTTACCCGCACTTCATCTTCTTTCTCCTCGCTTTTTCTCTTCGCGACATTGCATTTTCAGGTGCATTTGATCTCTTTTGAACTGTTTAAACTTACTTTTTATTCCGATTAAATTAGTCTTTGATGGATCATCTTCCATTTGAACCGATTAAAATGAGTTTTCGTTGTGTTTTGGTGTAGTTTTGCTCATGTCTTTGGGTAGCGTAGTAGCACCTTCTCCCTTTGCTAGTTTCCTCATAAGAAAAGCTTGCATCTTTTGGATCTCTTATGGCATTTCAACCCAAAACCGAACCTGGGTCTTTGCCTAGTTCTCATGTCACCATATTTTTTTCATTGGCGGTTGGAATGGAACTAGGTAAGAACCCATGTTCGATTTTGGGTTGAAATGCCAAAAGAGATCCAAAAGACGCAAGTTTTTCTTATGAGAAAACTAGCAAAGGAAGAAGGTGCTACTAGGCTACCCAAAGACATGAACAAAACTGTACTAAAACACAACGAAAACTCAGTAGACGTTGGTTAATGCTATGCCCGACGTCTATAATGCCCTTAGACGTCGGTTAATGCCATAGACGTCAGACTCTATAGGTCCGACGTCCCATTAACGTCACCCATAAAAACGTCAGATCGAAATCTGACATTAAAAGCTCAAAATAACAGACGTCTAAAACCCTTTCTACACTAATGATATAAAAATAATTATGAATATATCAAATTAATATTGTCGAACAATAATTATCATTAGTTCTAATATATGATTTATTCTAGCAAGTTTAAGTTAAACAAATCAAGACAACTCCTTGAAATTACTTGATTTCAAGTAACTAAACTTTGAAGAGAGAAGAGAAAGAGATGGTCTAACTTATTTTTAAAAAAAATATTATAAAAAACTAAACACATCGTTACACATTTAAGCCAATAGAGCTTCATCTTTTTATAACCCATACAACGATTAACATGAGCTATATATACAAAATGGTTAATATATGGGTAGAAAACTTATTGAAATATAAAATAAAATAGTGAAAAATTAATAAGCATCTTCAAGTCAGTAGTTTCTCAAATATAAAAAAATTTGTTCACCTCAAAAGCTTAATGAATTTTTTTTTGAATGCTTATAAAAAAAAAATTAGAAAAAGAAGTAAATTATATTATATATATAACCTTATGACTTCAAACAATTAAAATATTTATTCTTCATTTATTTTGCTACTTCTCATTATTAACAAAACAGGTTTTTATTTTGTGTTTTTCCTTTTGTGAGAACTCTAACATCACTCAAAAGAATAATTATTTTCCTCAAAATTTTGACAAGATATAAAAACACTATTTGAGAGTAGAAAATTGTAAGAAATGATGTGGATAAGTTTGTCTGCATAGAGACTTTTAAAAGAACAAAATCCAGAATCAATTATTTCAGGAGGAAGTAATAATTACTTGGTGTCATTGACAAATTGGCAACTTGTAATTTCGAAGAGTAGTTAATTATTTTGTCTGATAAATATTCTATACTTATTTTTATCATTTAATCAATTAACTGAAGATATTACTTTATTAATTGACACTACAATAAATTCTTTAATTGGCTACCTAAATAGTTAATGAAACAGAATTTATAAATAAAAATAAAAATAAATTATCAATAAAAGTTGTGGATAAATTAGAATTTGAATTATTAATAAAATAAGTTTAATAGTTTATTTTGTCCTTAGTTTTGCTGGATTGTGTCAATTAGGTTCTTTGTTTAAAAAAAGTGTCCACTTGGTCTTTATTTAGTAAATTTTGCGTCAACGTCGTCGCTTTCGTTAAAAAGAAACAAATAGAGTTAATAGATTGATAATATGGCAGAAGATAGTGGTAACATGTAATTTTTAAGTTGTATGCATGGTGATGTATTAAGTAATTAGAGGTTGAGGTGGATAATACAGATTGGGTTTTTCAAATTGGAGAAAAATTGAGTTAGGGCATAGGGCATTTTCATTTGTGCGAGAGAACAGAGAATCGTTACCGCAGTTCTCCACCTACATTGCGAACACAGACTCAGACGCTAATTGGGATTTCGTTGACTGAACTTTGTTTGGGGATTTGCACGTGCAATTGCAGAGATTGTGTTGGTGGGGTATTTCGAAAAGTGGCATTCAAATGAGCATGTATGTAACTTTTGTTGTGTTTCGTTGCTTTCCCTGTGGTCCCTCCATAACGTTTGATTTGTGTATGGTTTTTTATTTATTGTCCCCCATTAACTGTGCTTTTCCTTTGTTTGTGGTGTTCCAGTGTCATTGTGGTCCCCCATGATGTGTGTGAAAATATTTGTTTATGTTGTCTTTATGGTCTCCGTACAAAGTTCTTTTACTTGTTTACGGTCTGTTATTGGTGTGTTTATGGTTTCCCATAGTACTATTTTGTTTGTAGTGTAGATAACATTTCGATTAAACATAGATTAACTGTCAACAATTTTCATATTAGTTGAGATGGCCAACTTAGACATTAAAATCGTATTTCACCATGGGGCTAAATTTGAGAATGATGGGACATTCAGATACCATTATGGGCAAACCACAACTTTAAAAATTGACCCAAATCGATGGAGCTATTTTCAAATTTTGTCCATTCTTAAGGAGATGGGTTATAGGAATGTAAAGGAGTTGTGGTATTCATTGGGTCGTGGTCCTGTGTTAGAAGATTGTTTGGAACTATTATCTGATGGAAAAGGTGCATGTCATCTGGTGAATATTGCTATGTTGAATGGTCAAGCTCACATTTATGTTATACAGATGGTGTGTGAGCATGGGTATCTTTTGAAGTTGGAATACTTTCCTGAACCCGAAATTGAGAGACGTAGTGGTGAAGCAGAAGTTCAGAGAGAGTGTGCTGAAAAGAAAGTTGAGATAGAGGTTGGTGAACCGCAAATTGAGTTAGACCTAAAGGAAGAGGATGTTGTAGTGGTTGATGTAGAGTTTGAGGTAAAGGCTGAGGTAGAAGTTGAGGTAGAGGGTGATGGTTTGGAGGCATAGGGTCAGGCAGAGCCTCAGACAAAGGTTGAGGCAAATGGGGAGGGAGATATTGATGTTGGTGTGGTTGTAAAGGGACAGGTAGAGGCAAAGGTTGAAGCAAAGGTTGACGCAAATGGGGAGGGAGACATTGATGTTGGTGTGGATGTAGAGGGGCCGGTAGAGGCAGAGGCTAAAGTAGAGGTTGAGGCAGTTGTTGATGTAAAGGCTAAGGTAGAGGCTGAGGTAGAAACTGAGGTAAAGGCTAAGGTAGAGGGTGGTGGTGTGGAGGCACAAGGTCAGGCGGAGCCTCGGGTTGAGGTAGAAGCTGATATGTATGATGTTAGAAGTTGGAATGAGTTCGAAGAGGATGTATTGACTGACCATGGAGATGAAGTGGAACATGATATATTTTAAGGTACTCACCAAGTAGAAATTGGTGGACCTAAGGGTTTATCTGAAATTGCTTGGGAATCTGACACTTTGAACAGTGTTGTGGAAAGTGATAACACAAATGATGATAGAGATGGATATAGGGATTTTAGGATTTTTTTTTTCAATGCCTAAAACTATGGAACAATATAAATGGGAAGTGGGCACTTACTTCCCTGAAAAAAAAAGATTTTACAGAAACAATAAGAACATATGGTGTAGAGAATTTTAGGAAATTAAAGGTTTTTAAAAATGACAAAAGAAGAGTTTGTGTCAAATGTTCCGAGGCAAAAGGAAAATGTACATGGTATGCATATTGTGGATATAAGGCAGTTGAAAGTACATGGCAGCTAAGGAAGACTATAGACAAGCACACATGCAATAGAGAATTTAACATCCATTTAATGACTTCAAAATGGCTAAGTAGGAGGTTAGAGAAGACCATAAAAGAGAATCCTAATATTAATCTGTATAACCTCCAAAACAAAGTTTCTAAGAAGTGGAACATTGGTGTTTCTCGGTCTACAATCTGTAGGGCAAAATCAATGGCTTTTAAACAAATTGGAGGTGATTTTAAAGAACAATATAAAAGAGTGTGTGACTATGCAAATGAGTTGGTTCGGTCAAATCATGGTTCAACTATCAAAGTTAATGTTGAACCTAATGAGGACACTCTAATATTCAAGAGACTATATGTGTGTTTGAAGGCCTGTAAGGACAACTTTGTTTCATGTAGGCCTATTATAGGTTTCTATGGGTGTTTCTTAAAAGGAAAATATGGAGGTGAGTTGTTCACTGTAATTGCAAGAGATGGTAATGAGCAAATGTTACCTTTGGCATACGCCATTGTGGAGGTGGAGAATAAGGACAGTTGGGCTTGGTTTTTAGAATTGCCCATTGATGATCTTGGTGGTATGGAGCTTTGTTCAACAATAACATATATTTCAGATCAACAAAAAGTGAGTAATGTAGCCCATTGTTGTTTTTATCTTTGAAACCTTCATTTGTTTTATTTTAACTTGTATTGCTTCATGTTTTTACTTTGATACGGACTTGTACCAGCATTACAAGAACTTCTACCTGGTGTGGAGCAAAGGCTTTGTGTGCACCACATATATGCAAATTTTAGGAAGAAATTTCCTGGCCAAATTCTAAAACGTCTATTATGGAAGGCAGCATCACCAACACACCCTTAAGCATGAGAGGCAACGATGAGAGAAATTAAAGATGTCAATCTAGAATCGTTTAAATACTTGTTAGCCATTCCACCAAGGTATTTCAACCAAGGATATATTTAAATCCATTCTTGATATTTACTTTTATTTGCTTTCCTAGCTCATATGTTTGACTTGTTATTTTTTTAACTAGATTTTGGTCAAGGTCAAGGTTTACGGGTAAAGCTGCTTGTGACACCCTAGTCAATAATATGTTTGAAGCTTTTAACAGCGTCATATTAAATGCAAGGGGTAAGCTCATCATCATAATGATGGAAGACATTCATATGTACCTCATGAAGAGGTGGGCAACAAATAGAGAGAAAATAAGTACATGTGAAGGTTCTCTTTGCCTAAAGATTAAAAAAGGAATTCAAAAGGAAATGCAAATGACTAAATATTGGATACCTAGGTATGTGCACATCACTATATCATAGTATGGACTTCTTTATGTTTTAATTTTTTTACTTTAAATACTGATTTAAATTGGTTATCATTGCAGTTGATCAGGACTTAAAATTTTTGAGATCAGACACACTTCAACCATTGTTGAAAAGTTTGTGGTTGACATAGATAAAGTGTAATGTAGTTGCAGAAAGTGGAGTATATCAGGAATCCCATGTTGTCATGCACTAGCTGCCATGTCATTTTTTAACATCAATGGAGAAGACTACATCCCATATTGGTTTGGAAGGTCAACATATCAAGAAACATACATTCCAATCATATACCCTGTCAACGGTGCTCACCTATGGGAAATGACTTTTCATCCTGATGTTTTCCCTCCACCTAAAAGGGTGTTGCCTGGTAGACCAAAAAAGAAAAGAAGACTAGGGCCTTGGGAGCTAAAGAAGGATGACACACAACTAAACCAAGGTGGAACTCGTAAGAGATGTGTCATATGTAGACAACTTGGTCATAAAAGAAATATTTGTCCACAAGCTACTCCAACAAACCAAAGTCATTCTCAATCAAGTCAGCTGACTAAATGTCAACTTCAACATAGTCAGCCAAGTACGGCAAGAGTTTAGAAGTTATTTAGAAGTCACTAAATGTTTAGCTGAAGTCTGTTACAGGCTAGTATTAGCTATTTTGTAAACTTTTATATGTATTTTGAACTTCATTTTGAATCCTGGTTCATTATTTATTCTGCCATCAACAACAATGTTATACATGTGAATGATCTTAATCTGAATTTGAATTCTAGTTTCTGTTTTCAATGTGCATTTCAAGTCCATTATAAATGAGTTCTAATGATGATGAGTTCTTTGATGACTTGTAATGATGTATATTTAAGTCCACTTTCTGTTTTTGCCTCTCTACCAGAGATCATCCACTTCACACTGATAACCTTATGTTTGTATTCAAGTCCACTTTCTGATTTTATTATAGTTTTCAATGTTGTATATTCATTGTGCATTTCAAGTTCAATATAAATGAGTTGTAATGATGATGAATTCTGTGATGAGTTCTGTGATGAGTTTCTGATTTCAATCTAAACTTCAATGTGCTTATGTTGTATATTCATTATGTATTTCAACCATAGTTTTTATTCTCATCTTTTTATTCACAGGAATACCAAACGAAATGTATATTAAAAGCATAAATTCAGATGCAGAAATTGACATTTCTCATTCATTTCAAAACATCAAATTACAATATAGCCAATGTGTCGTTGACAACAACTTTCTAATACAACACATCATGGACTTTTAAACAAAATAAAAACAAGGATGATGTTAATGAACCCCATAAAACATAGCATCCATATTAACATCTTCTCCCTTTTCTGACAACGCATAACAAATTTTTCCAGGCTATTAATCTTTCTACATTGCCTAGCAATAATACTACTAGCATCATGTACATTATCTTCATTACACCATTTAAAGAAATTGCATCCTTGAAGTTCTTCATTTCTTGTCCGTTCTTCAAATTATCCAACCATAAACAATTCATTAATCACCAAAATATTTGAACACAAAAATTAAACTACAAACCTTGTAATTAGGGCAGCCCCAGAATTGCTTCCCCTCGTTCTTCACTGTTTTTGCAACTCTCAACACAACAACCTCCCCACAATGGCATATTTGGCTTCCAATGAATCCTCTAGATGAACCACCACAATAGCTCCCCCATGAGTAAGACGAACAACTTTGATTCAAAGACATTGTCACTTCAAACCCAACGCCAAAACGAGAAAACGATGAACCACAGACCGCCACCAACCACCACGCTAAAAGCTTCCTCAAGCAACTCCGAAAGAGGGAACACCACTTCGCCAACGACGAACAACCACACTACTGGCAACAGAAAACACTCAAATCCAAACCCTAAATAACAACAGAAGGAAGAAAAAGACAAACAAGAACAACAACACCGACCACTGTACTGTGTTCGAAGTGTAGGTGAAGAACTCTGTTCTCTCGCACAAATGAAAATGCCCCATGCCCTAACCCAATTTTTCCTCAATTTGAAAAACCCAATCTATACTATCCACCTCAACCTCTAATTACTTAACACGTCACCACACATACAACTTAAAAATGACACGTTACCATTATCTTCAGCCATATCATCAATCCATTAACTCTGTTTGTTTCCTTTAACAAAAGGGACAACGTTGACGCAAAATTTACTAAGTAAGGATCAAGTGGACACTTTTTTAAAACAAGGAACCTAATTGACACAATCCAGCAAAACTGGGAACAAAATAGGCTATTAAGCCATAAAAATATTTGTAAATCAATTAATAAATTTTATTGGTAAAATCAATAGATAATTTATAATTGTTATTATTTATGAATTTTTTTTATCAGTAAAATCTATCAATAAATGATGTAAGATTTTCTACTTTTAGTTTTGACTATTTTATGATAAAATTCATTAACAAATTTGTTGGTAATTGAATTTAATAAAATTTGTTGGTAAAATAAAATTTTGGTTACTGACAAAAAGTTCGCTGATAATTTGGTGTCAAATTTTCATTCCAATATTATGAAATATTTTTATAAATTAATTAGAGATTGCAAAAAAAAGAAGAGTAGAAGAAGAAGGAGGAGGAGAAGAAGGTGGAGGAGGAGTTGGAGAGGAGTACGAGGCAATGTAGTAACGAAGCGACAACAACAATACAAAAAGGACGACAATGGTAGTAGAACAGTGACAATAATGGAGATGGTGGTGGCATCAACAATGGAGAAAAAGAAAGAGTGACAAAAGGAGGAGGAGAAGGAAAAGGAGGAGGAGAAGGAAAGGAGAGTCAAAAGTGACGACGACAGAGTCGGACTAATGATGAGGATAGCAACTTTACTGAAGGAAGAGGAATAGGAGAGAAGGAAAAAGATGATGAAAAATAAAAAGAAAAAAAATAAGGGAGGAAGAGAAAAAAAGAACCAAATTACGATATTTTTCAACAAATTTATTGACGTAAAAAATTTATCGGTTATCAATAGATATTTATTAACAACTTTTGTCAATAATGAATAGTTTTGGTTATCGATAATCACTATTACATTTTTTGATTGAATATTAAAATTATTAACAAATATTTTATTAATAAATTTTTTATCATTAATAGATTATTGATAATTTTGATTTATTGACGAATTTTCATCGTTAATAACAGATTTTACCTATTGATAATAGCAATTATTTTATTGTTGTGTGAATTGTTGTAGTATTTCTATATTAATTGTAAAGTTATAACTATCTGATATCATCACTGTGAAAGCAATTTTTAAACGTAATGTGTAAAATGTCTAAATCATGTAAAATTTCCAAAATAACTTTATGTTCAAGCTTTTACAAAATCACCCAATAGAAAAATAAGCCCGTGTACTCTAGTTAAAAGTTAAAAAAGACTATAAAATATTGGAAATTACAATATGAATGTACTGGATTCAAATTATTGTATATGTCTCTTTTTATTGAAATTCACATAATGAGAGAAACGGGATATATTTACTAATCTATGTTAAATGAAATTCATGTAACTTGATGTTAACATGTAATGAATATATGCTAACAAGAAAAAGGTGTTTTTTTAAAGATAAAAGAAAAACTAATACATACTTAAAGAAATTAAAACCATAAGTTAATGTATTAATAAGGAACAAAACTAAATAATTTTTGAACGGGTCAAATATAACAATGAAATTATAATATTAAAATTAACAAATTTAATTAATAACTGAAACATTATTATAATTAACAACACAATACAGAAACCAAAAATATATAAAATTTTCTGAAAGAAAAAACACAAATCAAGACTATGTAACGAGATGAAACAGACTTAGTTTTTACAATTTCCGGTATCCCTTTTAATCAAGAAAACTCTTACTATATTCAGATATTATGTTTGAAATTTTAAAACATAAGTGACTTTTTAATTTTTTTTACTAAAACTAGTAAGTTTGGATACCATTAATTCAATCTTTACAAACAGTTTTTCAGGTCTCCACTTTAGATATTAAGTTTTTTTTTTTTTTATTGCGAAACATTTAGAAAAAAAAAATAGAATAACCTTAAAAATTACTAGACGATCGACATTGTAATATATATACATATTCATAAAAAGATGTATCCATCTTAGTAACATTAAGAGAGATAGGAAAATGACAGAGACAAATATAAGAAATGTGAGATGTCACAGAAAAGAAGAAAAAAAAAATGGAGGAGTTCGAAAAATAAATTCTTATATTTTTTGTATACATATATATTTTTACAATTTCTATAAAATCATTATTATTATTTTTTTATGTATAAAAAAACTTGTGCCAATATTTCGAAGGAATCTTAAAGTGATGTATACAATTGGCTCCAAAAACACAAATTCAACGAAAGTATTTATCTATTTTAATGTTCGTGCATTCTAATAATGTGGCATGTGGTGTATATTAAACAATTTTTTGGAAAGAAATACTTCAATACACATTAATTGCCCTTCTCATTTTTTGTTTTATTTTCCTTTTTATCTTTCTGGTTTTACATAAAATTTTAAATTCTGACGAGATTCCAAATAGTTATTCCATTAATTTACCTACGTAATGTTCATTTTCGAAGGCTTTTGCGATAAAGCGCATCCTGCACTGTTACCTGTTTCATTTTCTTAAAGTATAAGTTGGTCATAACTTCATTGCTTCACCAATGTATTCAAACTTTTATCAATAACTACTTTTTATATATTTATTAACTAATGCTTTTCTCAGGCACAACAATATAATTAATGTTTAGAAGTTATTAGGTATATAAGTACTGTATCCCTTACCTTATTAAATTTTATATAGTTTTTTTTTATAAATTATCTTAATAATAAAAAAGGTGGTTTAAATAGAAATGTTAGGAGCGATGATGAAAAAAATAGTAATATTTTGTTGTTGATGGAAATCGTTATAAGATAGTTTAGAATATATAAATAAATACAAATTTTATTTTACAAATTGATTTTATATGATTAAATTAAATTTAAATTTCATCTCTTAATATATTATTATAGTTATGGTTTAGAATCTAATTATAATTTTATAAATAATAGCAAATAATGAGACCGCGCTAATTATTAGATTAACTTGTTAGACATTAACATACAATTCATACAACACATATGACAAAAACTAAAATTACAATCATATGGCAAAATTTAAAACTATTGAGTGTATATATTATTTGAGTAAATGAATGACTCTATATATAAGCTTCTTCCTATGTTCTATAAATGTCTCGTATTGAATCTTTCAGCAGAGCAACTTCTATAACATTCATTATGGTCGTAAGAAAATATGTTCTGATGTAGCTACAAAGGCACATAAATTATAGATAAGAATAAGCTTACATTTATGTGACTAAACATAATTTTAGTTCTTGAAACGAAACCTATGAATCGGTAAAATGTTGTCTGAATAGAATTTAGAAGGTTTAAATAAAAAAAGTTAAAAATGATAGTTTGTTTTTATTGTGATTGATGGGTGTCGGCTAAACTGGTGAGCACTTTATAGACATGACTAAAAATATTAGAGTTAAAAAATAAGGAAAAATGCAAGGCTTACATAGGAGTGATGGAGGCAGATATATAGGTAGGAATAGATTAGTGACACTATATTATGCTTGTTGAAAGCATGTCACCCACTCATCATATTACTACTACCCTTCTATTAATTAGTTTCACCCATGGTTGGGGAAAAGGACCTCCTTCATATTATTGCTTCATCATTGCAACACCTTATCGCAAGTTTAAATACTACTATTTTTGCAGCCACTCTGCTTATTTAAGTATTCAATGCAATATTATTGTTGCCATTTTTACTTCTCAAAGATTCTTGGTATCTTATTTCACATGCCATTTAAATGTCTTTAAGACTTACTTTAAATTTACCATGTTGGGGGCAATTATTACATTTTGTCCACCAGGTTTACAGAGCAGTAAAAGAACCCTGACCACGTAGGTTATACATTAATTTTTTGACAACCTTCTTTTGTAAGTACATTCACACCCCACTGTCCAGTAATGTATAGTTAAAAGTAATTCATTGAAGTAAGAATGTATATAAACAAAAATATATATATATAGATCCTGACACTCTGTTAATAAACACGTGAAAGTTTTGTGTGAAGTTCACGTAATGGTTTTTCAATCTAGTTTGATTGACTGGTGGATCATGTTCTTGACTCATCTAAAGCGAGATGAAAAGATTAAATTTGGTTTAATTTGAGAAGCAGCATTATTATCTTCCTTGTTGGGTTCCGTTTGCGGCAGCAATAATGAGTGTTTGGAATTTGGGAAAGGTAACAACGAAAATGCAGTATATGAAGGAAAGCAACCACTTATTGTCGGTCATTTAACAGCTAGCAGAGTACATGTCGCATTGAGGAGAAGATAGTAGTAAGTTGTAAGCCATCAGAGAGACTTTGGGTTAGGCAACAACGTCACACAAAATCCAAAGGCTACATTAACTATCTTGGCAGTGCTACAATTTGCCACAGTATTGAACAAACACAGAGTCACAAGAGCGACGAGCAGGGCACAGTCTTGAATTTGAACTTTGTGCTGTTTTATTTGCATTACCGGGACAACATTGTTGATTGCGATGAACTATATCGGACAAGAACAAGGAATTTTGCGTTAAGTTTATCCCCGTAAAAGGTTTTTATTTGTATTAGTTTGTAGGTGAGTTGCGTGTGAAAAGAAAAAATTTAGTGTGACATTGAGAAGAAATTGAAACAAGAGGCAAAGCAGTGAAGAAAATTAGAAAGGGCGGTTATAGTATTGATAAGGTATATTTATTAGGGTTTGTGAGAGAAAAAAAATGGTTTTGTTTGAGTGGTAATGTTGCAGGCTTTTAGTAAATTTACTAAAGAAAGGCTTGGCAATCTCTCCAACTTGCATGCTATGCGACACACTTTCTCTGATTTGTTTAGCTGTGGGCTACTTCAATTTAATGAACAAAAGCATTCAGCAGCTTTCATTTCACCCAGCTAGCGTATTTCACAATGGTTGGTCCCCCCTGTTACATTTGCTCCTCTTCAAGTTTCCACCTCTCACGCACACCATATCATGTCTTATCGTTAATTCCTCACTCTCTATATTCATTATCAAATATTTCTGAGTAATCATCTGTACTTACTTATGTTTCTTAACCCATAAAACATAAGCAAAACTATAAATATCTTTGGTTGGTGAAGTGAAGGTCCACCAATCCCAGCTTGCACCTTCAAAGAGGGTACATATTATTGGCACTAAAATATCACTTGTGCCCAGTGCCCATTTTCGTTAACATAGTCAAAATATATTTTTAAAAAGTAATGTAAAGTAATTTTGATTTATTTTATATTTTGAGAAAGTTGAGATCTGACCGTTGATGCTGATACGGTGAACAAAATGAAGGAATGTCGATAGCGGGAAGACATATACGAAGACAGTATAGTATAGGATTAAGGAATACGATGGGTGATGGATGGATGGATGCATGCATGGTTGATGATTGATGATTGATTGTTCCTAAACACAATTTGAAACATTAATACTGTCTGAACCACGTGTCCGTTGTACGGTTATCTATGCGATCTCTGACTTGTGCTGCGTCTTGGGCCCACAAAATCAGCTCCTTCGATGAGGCTCACATGTTCCGAATCAGAATTGTTTGTTTTTGTTACTCGGTTTCTTTCTATGTCTTTGTTTTGAGAATTTGTGGATGGAAGTAAATGGTGATTTAAATTTGAAAAATGTTAGATGATGATAAAACGAGGAAGGGGAAGACAAAGCGGCTAGGGAAGCATGTGAAATGCATATGGCGTTTCTCTGCACCCAAACTCATTTTGTCTTCCAAATTTATTACCTTTTATTATTATCTCAGTTGTCTACGTGGCAATCATGAGGATTTGTCAGCAAACACGTGGAATAGTGATAACTCTGTTCCTTTTCCTCTTTTTCTTACAGAATATATTATAAAATTTTCTCTCTGAATAATCTAATCATTCAACCCAATTAGTGAGTACGAACTAGTAATTTCTGTTAAAAAAAGGTATCACTTTATACACAAACATTAATAACGACTAAAAGTGAAAAGAGTTTGTGTAATCTCCAATTATCTTGCTTTAGCTGCCCAAAACACAATCTTTCACACCACTTTAGAGATCGTAAAAACATTAGATGACAAATAAAAGTCTATAAGAAATTAAAAGCGTGAGACAATGGAATAAAAACGAGAGAAAGAAGAGAATGTTGAAAAAGAGTTGGACAAAGGAAGAATGTTTGTTGGCTTCTAATGTCAATCATATCTTGATGCTGGATTCAGTTATGAGAATTTCTTTAATTAATTCATCGAGTTTGATTGTCTTCTAATCAAACTTATCCTTTCAATGAGAAATCAAAAAATGTGTTTATATGTATGAGGAGTCTAATTAGAGTTAGAATTTGATTACTTGCTTGTTTTGCATTCTACTTCTTAATTGTTATTTGTTTTACTTTTGTGGTCATGAAATAATTAAAAAGGGAAAGTCAAAAAGTTGGAAAGAAAAGGAGAAAAGGAAAGTGGAACACTTTCCGACATTCCTTGCATCAAGGTGTTGCACGGGTGACACAGAAATCGCACATATTCACTCTTACCTCATCTTCTTAACGGTTGGTCAATCGTTAAACATGCATATATGCCAATTTTTAGATATTTAAGGGTACTTTTTTAAAAAGAAAACATACTCTTAATTTCATTAAAAAAATATATATATTAATATTAGAATGATCTATATATAGAATATTTTGTTTTAACTTAAATCATAACCACTAACGGATCTTGATAAGGATGAATCTCGCAGTGGAATATATCACTTCTAATGCTTTTTCTTCAAAAATACAAACAAGAGCCAGTACTATTTAGTGATTAAAGAGTGTACAAATGTTTTATATGTTTTGTTTATTTATAAGATGAAAGTAATGTAATAGGAAAAAAAAGTTCACTCACACTATCTTGTAAGGTGTGAAAAATGATTAGTAAGAAGCCGTTGTTGTTGACTTAAGGTGAGATTTGAATTTGTTAAGTAGGACATAAAGTTATGGCACAATTTAAGGTAGTCGATGTTGTTACATGTGTGAAAGATTATGTGTGGTTCTGCAATTGACATGTATGATGATTAAGAAATTGGGGACATTGTCTATTCAGACGTATCTTTGTGAGGGAATGTGCTAGGCAATTGCTCCATTTAACATTTACTATCTTTATTTTTCTATTCATTTCACCTTTTAAGATAGCGACCCTGTAATAATTTCTATCTACCTTTTGTTTCGGCCCAGCCGTAAAGTTTTGTTTTCGGCCCGAATGCTGCTTCATATATAAAATACTGGGCTTTATGTTTTTGCTTCGGCCCCATCGTATTGTATACTTTTTTTATTATTTTATTGATTTCACTTACCAAAACTTATTATTTCAGAATAATTGAAATAATTTTAAAAACTGAAAAATGTGTTTACATATTGTAAAAGTCAATGACAATTTAATTTTCTTAAAACAAAATGAAGATTCGTGTAGAATATAAAAAAATAAATAAATAAGAAGTTCTCTATAATTTGAGAAATTCTTAGTAAATATCGGTATAATTTATTTAGTAATATATTTTTTGAATAAATAATTGTACGAATATAACTTAGGAACTAGTTATTGTTTTTTTTGTTATGAATAATCAGATAGTATATTAATGGTGAACTAGAAAGAATTATTTTTTAAAAACTAGAGATTCAAATGTGCCAATAAGTTTTTAGAATGACACAAATTACATCCAAGAAACTATAAGAATGAAAAGTGAATTTAAACCCAATTTCTCCAAAAGTGAGAATCCAATTTCTGCAAAAGTGAGAGACGTAAAAAACATTTCTAAAAAAGTTATCCATTTATGCAAGTTCATATTGTGAAGGCCCAAATTGGTTTGAAATCTATATTAATGGGCCTGCTTTCATTCTCTTTTTTTCATATTTATTTTAATATATTTTTTACATGTAAATGGATTTGGCATTTTTGAAATTAATTTATCGAAATATGGATTATTTTACACCTTCTCTCTAATATTTTTTTTCAAAAATAAGACTCAAACTGAACCATTTGGAGAATGGTGAGTCTTGAAAAATACAGATAAAAGTTATTAATAGAAATAATTGTTGAAAGTTATATTAAATTCTTAACGTTATTACTAAAAGTTAGTAATTGACTGTCTATAAATACATATGTAGTATAACAAGAGTTAAAACTTCACACTTGTGTAAGATCTCAAACATTCATCACATATTAAAGTGTTAATTGCGTACCAAGGCAAGTATTTGTTATGTTTACAAATTCGATTATAATTTTTCGATTTCAATCACTTGTTTTTGTTTAAAGTTACTATGTGTTTTTAACACTTAATTTAAATTCATCCATTTCATTTCAACAATTTACTTTATACATTTAAATTCTTTGTCAATTAAATATTTCATTTAATACGTCCACTTAATTTTCAGCAATTTGTTGTCATTTATTTTCAATTCACTTCATCTTCATTAATTACTTAACTAATTTGAATAAATCCGAAAATTCAAGTTCAAAGTAGTTATCGTTTAAACTCTTAACCTAATTCAACCTAGCCTTAATTAAATTGATTAAATCTAGTGATAAGTCTGAGTGACATATATGTGACTCCTAAACCCACTTAATGATGAACTTTTTTCTTATTAATTATTTTGCATGGAGTATTATGATAAAATCATGATTTTTTTTTTAAATTCTCCTGTTATTTAGATGATGTAAATTAGTTATAAAGAAAAGATGTCATTTACATTTTTTGAATTATAGAATTGCATATTATTTTTTGACAAAAATAATGTGTATTTTTTCCTAAAACGTTTTATTTTACATTTGCGTAATGGATTGATTTGAAATAAACCGGTTCATATTTTATTAAATTGGTTTTATTAGTATGACACATTTTATTTTTAAGTTGCAATAAATTATATTTGGATTAAATTCGTTGTTAGTTTCTAAGTTATGAAGCAATTTTATTTTTAATCCTTATTTTTTTTTTCTTAAAAAAATCATAATTTTTTGTCCTTTAAAAATGTTAAAAAGAAGTTGAGTTGACTAACGTGAAGTGACACAACTTTTTTTTTTCCACTGACTCAATATTTCTCAACTTTTTTCCCTCCATCAAAATCCATAGTCGCAATTACCATCTCTGCCTCTCTCAGACCGACCTTTCTACGCAGCATCCCTATTCTGTTCCTCGACTCACAAACTGAAATCTTTCTATCACCGTCAGAATCCATCGTCCTCAGCACCCACTCGTATTCATCACCCTTAATCATAAAAAACTACTATATTGGATTTCTTAGTATCTTAAAACTCTCCACTAAAACAATATCATTTATCAGTCAAATTTAGAAACAAAATCAAAAAAGTTAATAAAAAGTTAATTTAGTTGTGCTTGATAAATTACACACAAATAAAAAGTTAATAAAGAAAGAAATTTAAAATTTTAAAAAATAAAAAAAGTTAATTTAAATTTATATCATTTTATATTTATCAACCAATTTACCAAATACTTATAATTTAGTAAGTAATAAGTTAAAAGTTATCTTATTTTGAAACAAGTTATAATGATAAAAATATATATATATATATAATTTCCAAAAATAAAATGTATAACATTTTGTATTACTCTATAATGAATATGGAAATAAATATTTCCAAATTTACAATTCTCAAAATGCAAAATAAACAGCCCTCCTTCCTAATATATACAAATCTAAAACAATTCAGACCTAAAGTTACACCTTACGACGTTGATGCAGATCAAAAGTTTTAGAATGTATCGCAGACTGTACTAGTTGTGGTTAGTTGCACGGCAACACAACACTCCAAAACCTAAAGGTGGAGACAGTTTTCTAGGGTTTATTCTGTCTATAAAAGGACGTTCTCACTCTTCTGTTTTATATTCAACAACCATTTTCTAGGGCTCTTCACGTAACCCCTCTCACTCTTCTGCTTTATATTCAACAACTTTTTAATATTTTTACGTTGATTTTCTTCCAACTAAAATAGCACGCAAAACAATTTTTATTTTTGGAGTGCATAATTTCACTAATTACTATTAATAAAAAAAATACATAGCCATTTCAGTCATCGTTTACCATTGAATCATAAAGAGAAAAAAAAGTAGTCGAATAAGGATTCAAAGCGAATCCAAAATTTGTCGGGATGGCTTCGGAGAAAATCGAGCGTACTGCAATCGAAATGAACAATGAGGATACAAATTTGAGGGAACGTTCTTCTCTTCCTCCATCGCAAAAATCATTCAAAACTCAAAATTTGGGAATCACAGAACGAACATTCTCTGCTGCAGGCGCCGCCTTCTTTTCAGTCATCATTGCCAATCCTCTCGATGTTGCCAAGGTTCTTTTCAATTTTATTGTTACAAAGCGAAATCTCTCCTACATTTCTTCGTAACCATTGATGAATTGTAGTTTTGATAGTCTTCAAAATTGTTTAGTTATGTTCGGTTTGTGTCGATACCTTGTACGTGCCATTTCCTAAGGTGGTTTTTCCTGGTGTCTTATAGCTTTATATGTTCGGTTTGTGTCGATACCTTGTTCATTCATGGACACCAAGAAACGGAAAAAGTAGGGTAAATTATATAATATAATAGGAAGAGAGCAAAGAAAAACTATAGGTGCTATCAGATGATTGATGATATACAGTAGTGTTTTAAGTTTCATTTACTTCCAATTATTGGTGTACTATGATTTGTTTTTCCCATGTATCAGACAAGGTTGCAAGCACAAGCAGCAGGGGTTCCATATTCTCATCCACTCAGTAATATGACTAGTAGAATGGCTTGTTTTGGCCCAAATATGGTACGCAAGGAACATAAATTTTTGCTGTTTTGTCTATCTACAAAAAAACTACTGAAATGCTTCATTTTCTTTAGAGGTTGTCTGGTTGAATGATTTTTCTTGGTTTTAAATCCAACTTAGTTGTTCACTTGCTAAAATAAAAAATGTATATAACATTTTCCTCAATAGACTTGTAGAATTAATTTGGTATCATCAATGTTATTCTTAGATGTTTGCTGATTTAAGGTGTTCTCCATCATGCCACCGGGCTGGAATCCAAGGAACAGTGTCCATCTGTCCTCCTGAGTGCTTTCGCTACAAAGGAACATTGGATGTCATCTACAAAATTATACATCAGGTTGGTGTGGTTTATTTTCATTTATGTTATGTTCACTCAATATTTATTTTTACAAATGTAGATACATATTATTCAATGCCAATTTGGTATTGCAGGAGGGAGTTGCTAAGCTGTGGAGAGGCACAAATGCTGGGCTGGCTCTTGCAGTACCAACTGTAGGTTTACATTTTCAATCAACGGAGATTTATTGATGTGTTAATAAAAAGAAAATGACTGACATAACTTTTGTGTGCTCAAATCAGGTAGGAATTTACCTTCCTTGCTATGATATATTACGCAATTGGTTGGAGGATTTCACAGCAAAAAACGCTCCAACTACAGTTCCTTATGTACCATTAGCGGCTGGTTCATTGGCGCGCTCTCTAGCTTGTGCAACTTGCTATCCTATTGAACTTGCTAGAACTCGTATGCAGGTATTTACAACATATATTTTGGCACCCAATGTGAGAAGGTTGGGGCTTTTTTGAGTTTCTATATTCATCAAGGGTTTCTTTGAGTCACAGTTACTGCTATATTTGTAAGTGAGAAGGTATACATGTCAATAATGCAGAATTTACTTTTTATGTATTTCAATGTTGTCATGATTTATCATTGGCCAATTCCAATTTCTAATGACATTTATTCTAAATTTTCATTGTGTCTAGTTATTTATTTATTTCTTTATTTGGAGGCCTAATACACAGTCTTACAATGTTTGGATCGATGAAAGTTAGTGGACTAGAGTGACATCTTATTTCAATGTTGTTTGGATTGAAAAGTTAGGATATATAAAACCTAAAGGAACCGATTTCATGTTATTTAATTATCTCTACAATTTAATAAAAAAAATTATGGTTTTAGTAATAATGATTGTTTTGTGCTTGTTAATTTTTTTCGTGATCATTCAACCTTCAACTTTCTTAGTTGTGGTTGGCCTATTGAGAAGGCCAGTACGTGCCTTCACTATCCAACCTGTCTTGTTCTGCCAAATCTTTTTAATAACTTTACGATTAACGTCATTTCATTCTCATTCAAAAGATGGAATAGGAATTTTGGTTCCAATTTATTATAAAATATCTATATTAGAAGTGAACTTTAAGCCTAACTCAACTTCACAAAATCGATTTGTAAGGTGAGGTTTGCACCCACTTATATACACTGAATTGACCTTATCTCTAGTCTATGTAGGACTTCCAACACACCCCCCTCACGAAGTATATACATCTCGTGGGATTAGACATTTAATGGGTGGTCCGATAGCGGGTAGAACAACATGCCCAACAACAATAGATATTGCTAGGATAGGTTCTAATCATGACTCTGATACCATATTAGAAAGTGAGTTTAAGCCTAACTCAATCCCACAAAACCGGTTTGTAAGGTGAGGGCTTTGATACCATATTAAAAGTGGACTTTAAGCCTAACTTAATTCCACAAAATCGATTTGTAAGGTGAGGTTTGCATCCACTTATATACACTAAATTGACCTTATCTATAGTATATGTAAGAGTTCTAACAATCTAAATAATATAATCATGTATTTGTTTTATTATGTTCTAGTCCCTTTCATTGTATTGTGTTGCAGTCCTTTCTAAATTGTCACGTTTCATATTTTCAAAAATCCAAACATGGACTAAAATTGTGTATATTGTAACAAATGTTTCATATCATTTAATTCATTCTGTGTGTTCTATTATATATTTTAATTTTTTTAAAAGTTAATAGTGTTCTAAGTTTTATTTTAGACTCTCAGAATATTTTCTTATGCATAAAGGTTATTATGTTGAACTTCAAGTTATATGTTCTATTCCACAAACTCTCTGGGTTCTCGTTGTTTTTGTTTGGAGAATTACGGGGTTTTCATTTATTGATTGTGAATGTAGGCATTTAAAGTGACTGAAATTGATAAAAAGCCTCCAGGAGTGTTTCAGACCCTTCTTGGTGTTATGTCGCACGTCAAAAGCACAAATAAACCACAAAGTAATTGTAAGTCCTTAAGTTTTCTCGCAACACTAGGCAAACCCATACTTTATTAAAGATAGAATAATGAGATGTTAATACAAATATTTTGACAACATTTTGATATATTATACTTATTTTTTTAATTGAGTTTATAAAGTATATCAGTGTTAAATATCTTTTTTCTTAAAGATAACAATGCAAGACTATAAAAATATATAAATTAATAAGGTAAAATGCTAAGAGAGTTATTAGATAATGATGACAGTGCGAGGTTATCGTCTTTTGTGGACTGGCATGGGAACTCAACTTGCTCGTGATGTACCCTTCTCTGCCATTTGTTGGTCCACACTCGAACCAGTGAGTTTCTTTCATGAATCATCTGTTATTCTTTAGCTTTTGTTTTGTAATGCGAATTACTCTTGCATTGCAGACTAGAAGGAAACTTCTTAGTTTTGTTAAGCATGATGAGGCTAATGTGTTTAGTGTTCTTGGAGCAAATTTCGGAGCTGGCTTTGTTGCTGGAACTTTAGCAGCTGGAGTTACATGTCCTTTAGATGTTGCAAAGACTCGAAGACAGATAGAGGTTTGTTTACCTCGTTTGTTCTCTCCATTTTCTTAAACAACTATTTGTATTAATGAGATAACGTTTCATATATATGTTTGATAAGTTGATCTTATTCTTATGTAATATTTTCAAAATAAAATTGTAGAAGGATCCTATGAAGGCATTGAAAATGACTACGAGAAAAACATTAATGGATGTGTGGAGGTATGCCATAGTTTGGATTCACATTTTGTTTGAATTTATGAATGTGTTGATGATATAAATGATTACTGATATGTTTAATTTAAACAAAATTTTCAGAGATGGAGGCTTGAAAGGATTGTTTGCAGGTTTTGGTCCACGAGTTTGTCGATTAGGGCCTTCTGTTGGATTAGTGATTTCGTTTTATGAAGTTGCCAAGTTTGGTCTTCATCACTACAACACATCATCATGATTGGATCCTTCTTATTTTCCTAACTATCTTGCTGCAAAAGCAATTTTTTTTATCGAAAGTTTTGGAGATTCATCAATATTAACATTTTGGAACAGAATTGAATAGGGAAATGATCGGCATAGGACAAACTCCTAGGTTTTTTGAGTTTTTTTTTCTTTTTTTTTATCCTTGTAAATTGATTTTGACAAGCAGAAGTTTTGTTTCAGTTGAGATTCTACTTAGAAGAAAAAATTGATTAAGTTCAATATGAACTGATTGAAACTTTTTTGTTCCTCTAAAAAATCTCCAAATGTAAAAAAATCAAATCTTAGCATAGTTTTCTTTTTTACTATTATAAAATGTAAAAAATACACTTTGAAATATCCTTTTTATAGGGTGCTTGAAGAATTGACTTTAATACTATTTCAGATAAACATATAGGCCCATCATGCATAAGGCAAAAAATTACTTCTATAAATAAAATGCAATAGATAACTCTTTACATGTTTACCAAAGCACTCAATTTTAGTTTGTAAAGTAATTGATAAATCAAGTGGTGATTGATTAACATATTGCATTTATAATTTCGTTTAAGCAAAAATGTCGAATTCAAAATGAATAGAACCTTTGTAAAAAGTCTCTTATCATGTTCTAGATGTTTTTATTCGAAAACATTTTCTTTCAAAAAAATAAAAATAAAATTTCTGGTGTAAGAAAAACATATTTGTGTTAAATTTGAAAACTCGGTTTTATGATGTGTGTGATTAATTGTCTTTTAGAAAAATACGTTTAATAATAAAATTTTGCTTGAAAACTTAGTTTTTGTAGAAACAAACTTAATTTTAATGCAAACTTAGATTTATTACAATGTTAACCCGAACCTAATTTACAAACTTTAATTAAATACAATCATAATTATTTTTTTGTTAAATTGAAAAAAGATTGATTTTGTTTTTAATATTTTCTCTTGTTAAATCGACAAATTTGTGATTTTCTCCACACTTATTTTTAAAAGTTTTATGTATTTCAAGTCAAGCACACGTAATTTTAAACTTAAGTTAAATCCTTTCATCAAACTCCATGATAATCATATCACAAGAATGTCTATACACACTTTACAATTGCTAGTCACATATCGGTTTGCCTCATTTGTTTACATTAGTAACTTGTTATTTATTACTTGCTAAAGTTAGCCCATTTTTTATTTAAAGACATATATTAGTCACTTTTTTCATTTTTTAACTTCTCTTATACTAAAGTGTGGAAATTACGAACAAATAACACTTTTTTTAGTAAAAGTAAATTCATTATTCTTGAATTAACATTAATTAGGAAAACTATCATCCATTGAGAGAATTATGCAAAATGCAGCAAAAGCAATGGAGTGCACATTATTATACAAACCACATTTTTGGAAATTTAACATTTTAAATTTTTTCAATCTATCATGCAACACAAATAATATTATAATATTATTTCGAACAAAATTTTGAAAGGCTAACACGTTAAAATTCAATCAAAATCACAGGTAAATATACACAAAATAAATTATTTCAAGTTGTCAGAGTCTACAATACTTTTTTTAACGACCCAAAAATATTTTTTTTTCTAATTTGATCATTTGATTAATATAAATATAATATATATATTCAATCCTTTAAGAAATGTATATTTTTGTATACATATATTTTAATCTCTCTTAATCATATTTAAAGTTTCACATCTACTCATCAACATCATCTAAAATATCTTCTATAAAGATATATGTCTGATCCTTATTCATATATATAATTTGAACATGTATACCATCATTCCATTCCATGTACCAAAACACCACAAAAAAAATAAAGACTAAGCTTATTTATTTTTAAAAGTTATATCATAAATTTTTATAAAGATTTAAATAAATTTTGTAGTAATTATTCAAGATAATTGAGTTTTATCAATCAATGAATCACATCGTATCATTCAAACAATCGTAATAATCTATTAAAATTTTAACATAATCTAGTTGAATTCGTTCTAGTCATGCACTTATTATGAATTTTCTCCACATTGAATTTAACATCAACAACAACATTACTCTTATACAAAATTCACCATTTTTATTCCAAACCACCATGACAAGGTTAATTCTTTTCTATCATTTAAGTCACATTATTATTTAATATTGATTCTATAAACTAGGAATCTTCTTCAACTCTCTTTTCCTAAACCACATTCTCTATATGAATATGAGAGTTTAGAAGAATCAAATGACTTCACTCTTAGGATTCAAATTCAATGTAACCATACCTTATTGAATATGACACTTCTCCTTAAAAATGATCATATTAATAAAATTTTCAATATCATAATATACTTGTATGACATGATCTCATAGGATTTTATTATCCAAGCCTAAATTCTATTCATTCTCACACATACCCTCTCTAAAAGAATTCTCATACCATCCATTCGCTTTAAGTCATAAAAAGTCATTATAGAAATTTTCATATCATATTAATCAAGTTGCAATCAGATATTAATCATTCAACTCATTCTTTAACATTAGACACAAATAAACTCATAAGACTCTAGTTTCAAAGACATATACATATGATGTTGATGTTATTATAAAGTTTTGCACCTGTCAAAACCACCATGACAGGGTTAGTTCTCTTCCATCCTTTAAGTCACAATATTATTTCATACTGTTATCGTAGATTAAGAACTTCCTTCGATTCTCACTATCTAAACCTCATTCTCTATGTGAGTATGAGAATTTAGTAGACTCATGATGACTTCATACTGGAACACCCTATATCAATGTATACACTACACTTTATAATATGGTCATTTCTTTAAATAACCATATTAATGCAATTCATCCAACCTATACCAATCACTAGTGCATAAAAGCCTTTTTATATCGGTTAAAAATATTTTTTTTACATCGGTTATGAAATTGGTATATGAGTAGGGGTAAGGAAAACACGGTTAGAGAGTTCATTTGTGTGTTATAGAAATTTTAGGTTGGGTATGGGAGATGAAATGTGTGTGCTAAAGGGAACAAGTATGATGCATCAAGTGAATTTGAGGTTTTCATTTATGAGTAGAGAAGTGCATCCCTCTACAATCAAGTTGTATCACCTCCAATATGATCGACGATACTGTGATTAAAAATTATAGTTCCAAATATTTGGTAAATTGGAGTCAACCTAAAGGGTTTCACATCATTACTTCACCCATTTTCATTCTATAATGAAATTCGAATTACGTGTTTTAGTATTCTGCAGCTATTACATAATTCTCTAGAAAGGCCTGGTATATGCACTCTCTAAACATTCAATAAATCAAACATTTTAAGAGAAAAAGATATACACATACCAACCACCACATCAATATTAATCAACTCTTATTTATATATAGACGTTGTATATTTAGACTAATTAACCACCAACCAAATCCCCAATTACATTACCATAACCATACATCATTATACTAACTTTACTTCACATGCTATCACGACCTCATTAATTCATTAAATTCATATCTCAATCAATAATTAACATCTAGAATTTATTCAATCAACATTTAACAGGTTAAAATAGCTCCACATCACTAAAAATTATACCAACAAGTCACCAAAGTTCATTATCACTATATATAAATATTCCATGTACAAACAGTTTCGTTTAATATCAATAGTACTCATTCACTACAGATTTTTCATTACTCAATATGGAAAACAAATAACAAAGTTAAACCACATTTGCAATCATTCATCAATCTATAAACCCACCCAATGTAATTAACCAAATCCAACACCCTTATATGTATTTCATTCATTTAATCAATATAAGCACCAATACTTCCTTTCAGCATTAACAATATTATCATACTATAATACCCATTCAACATATTTAAATATGATATCCTATAGTCCAACCATCACCCAATCTTAATTCATTTCCTATCAGAACAAGATTCAGCTAGCACTACCCACATATATATCATCAACATTCAAACAACCTCATCTAGAACACAATCACTGAATACACATATAACAGTTCACTCATTTCCAACAAAATCACCAAAATCATTAAACAACCAACATTACACTATTCCAACAAGTAGGCTTACTTCTACCTCACTTGACTCAAGCAAAAATTATAGAATATACATTCACAACACAATTTCAACCCAATTATAGTAAACAATTGCAACCATAATAAAACTCAAAGCAGTGGACATAAATATAACATCACCTTGGGTTCACTTGGAAACAAGGCATACAATAAATATATTATAAAAATATCATTCACATTTTATCGATACATGCATTTCAACAAGAAACTTTATACTCAACAACAAATGAGACAAACAATTTCTAGGTAGCACGAAACAAATGAAACACAAAAAATTTTAACTTTGCATACCTTATATTTTTTCTCCTTCATGGTCACACCCAAAGTCGCGAGACATAATGGAATCAATTGTAAAAGTTCATTGCAAAAAACAGAACTTACCTTCGACAGAGCCTCTAATAGCCTCCCTCGACGATGGCACCCTTCGTAGCTCACGACAACAGAGAAAACACTACAAGGGAGACTCGACCTTAGTCCCTCAACGAAGATCCTTCAAGATAGCACGAGCCCCACGTCACGGTAACGACCCTCATGCGAACATCAACGAACCACCACACCTCCTACAACTACAGGACAACAACCACGAACCCAAAAGAGGACGCAGTAGAAATCGTAATGAAGAGCTATTCGAGGGGAGGGAAGGGTTTTCTGATTTTGGATTTGGGGAGGGAATACCCCAAATTCCATCTTATTTCATCACGAATATTACTGACGACCTTAATTCGTCAATAAATTATGTCAATAGTACATTATCGACGGATATATCCATCGGTACCCGAATTAATATAGTTCGTCAGTAATTTCATTGGAAAATCATCTTTACCGAGGAACTCAAGGCCGTCGATAATAATTTGTCGGTAATTTACAATGACCATTAGTTGTCAATAGGCCCTACCATGCAAAATGATCTTTAACACTGTAACAACTCAAGTTTTCATATGTTGAGAAATCATTTATGGTGCAAAACAATATTGCAAACAAACAAAGTTTCTTGGCAGTATAAATCAAACACATCGTCGCCTTCCTCCTACAAGATTTTTAAATAATTGATCAACGACTTCAGATACACATTAATGTCATGTCCAGGTACTCTAAGACTTGATATCATTATATATTTTCTCTTCATGCACAACAAAGGAAATAAATTGTAAGCATAAAAAAAATTGACCATGAACTATGTTTGCTAATTAAGTTCCCGTAAGGATTCATATCATCTGTAGCAAATCCAAGTCTTTAATTTTTTGACTCTGCATCAAATTTTGAAAATGTTTCATCAATCTTCTTCCATTATAGTGAATTAATTAGATGTCGAAGAAGATTATCACAATTTCTATCATCAGCATGTTATTTCAGGTTTTTTGCATATTATTTAATGACAAATTATTATTTTAATCTAGGTATTATAAACAATCTTAGGATGCGAAACATTTTTGTTTTCATCATCAATTTTGAATAAAAACAATTTACAAAGAATAATAAGATAATAAGAAACAATGAAGAGAAAAAAAAATTAATAAAAATAAAATAACTTATTCTTAGATATGAATTCTTTTATATTATACAAATAATAAATTTAGCATTTTTTTAATTGTATACTTAAGATATATTGTTTTATTATATTTTTGAAAAGTTGTTTTGTGCATAAAGAATGTTTAACGGTGATGAATTATTAATAATATAAAATTATTTTTACATTCCGAAACCATGATTTTTTTCAATAAAATGTGAATGAATTTTGGCGATAAAAGTTATGATAATAATAATACACGTAATGATTTGTATATTAAAATAATTATAATAAATATGTTTTAAGATAAAAAAAAATTAAAATATGTTATATCTTTAAAACCTAAAGAGTGAGCTATTCTAGTTTTTTTTTAGAATTTGTAAAAATAACATGAAATATTTATTATATTTTAGGTGTAATGTATTCGGAAGTCTATGTTTATGGGGATTCATATCAATTGGGTTCTCGTATTCTGAAATTTCTCAATTGGGTTCTTTTGGCAAAATTGAGTCAATAATACCCTTGTCATTAATTGTTGTAGACGGCGTTAATTTTCTTGTAATGTAGCATGCTAAGCTGTCTTTTACTTACGACGTGACACAGTCTGAGATTACCACGTGGATATTTATATCATTTTAAATTTTAAAATATGGTAAACTGATTAATGAGTGTTTTATTTAGGAAAAACTCATTAAAAATTAGGGATTAGTGATTTGGAAATTGAGGATTTTTTCTCTAGGTTTCTTTTTGCAGGTTTGGGTTGTTGATGGTTGAAAAGCACGAAGACGAAGGTTAATGGAGGTAGGTTACGCGACGGCGGCAAGGAAGGTCATGCTAGAGTTCGAGCCCTTTCCTTTCTTCATGATAGGGTTTCGCCTCTTCTCCTTCGCGGCACTGTTGATGCTCTATGGTGGTGAGACGAAAGTCCGAATGGTGAACTGGATTCGCGTTAGTGCTGGTGGTGGCGAGGAGCGAGAATGTAGAGATTGTCACAGTGGTGATTTAGGTTTTTAGAGTTCTTTCAGAATGGGATTTTTCTGTGGGTTTCAAGTATGGATATATAATGTCACACACAGAATTCTCTCTTCCCCATATAATATATATAATGTCAGTTGCTGCTGGCTTTGTGATGAATGCTGCTGAACTAGAGTTCAGGATAATGAGCTATATTGGCATGTTACTGCTCCTTTCCTTGTTTGTTAGTGTTTTGAGTGTTAGTGGATTTCATCATATATGTATTTGCTTTACCCTGTAATCAAGTTGTTGTAATATACTTCATCTATGTATTATTACTGATCATCTATTCTCAATAAATCACAATCTTTGTCTTTCCTTTCTGTTTTGTATTCTTCGTAACAACGAAGTTAATATTTTAGTCCTTGTTGGTATTTGAAGTATGCCATTTGTTTATGACCTGTTTAGCAGTTTTAGATTTTATCCAGGATCGTGGAATATGAGATGTTTTGATTGATTATTGACATTTAATATGATGAAAATGGAATTGCAGACGCTGTTCCCAATTGAAATATCAATACAACTTAAATATTTTTCCTTCTAATATATTTAAAAGTCTCACATCACATAAAAATTAAAAATTAAAAATTAAAAATTGAAAATTAAAGTTAGGAACAATTTAAATAATTTTCTTTCAACATTTAAGACATATTTTAAATATCAAACCATGTCATAAATTTCAAATTCTAAAACAAACAATACACTTTATATGCACTTATTGGAAGCAGTTATTGATTTGTTGTTTTAAAAGACTTGAGTTTGAAACATTTATCAAAATAAACATGTGTATAAACATATAAGGATTTTCTTGCTGCTATGTCTGTATGGATCATACTAGGAAATGTCTCAGCAGGTTTGCTTCTCTGCAATATATATCTTTTGTGTTCAAAAGGAAAAGATGGCATAGCACTTTGACTAAAGTATACTAATTAATATTTAAACTATAGGAATGAAAATTTACACATTCCATGAAAACTTCATACAATAATATGTTAATGCTTAGATCACAAAAGTTGTTTAATACTCTGACAACACATAAATAAAGCAAATATGTTAACCCGCCAATGGATCATGTACAACTTAACGTCTTTCATGGCTTGGTAATCTTCCTTCCACATTCCCATACTTAAATATGTGTAATGAAATCAATCAGAAAAAAAAATGAAGGAGGTTGGTTGATTCTGCAAATAAAAAATGGATGAAAGAAAAGAAACTAAGGATGAAAAAGAATTATATCAATGAAAGGACATAGTAAAGTAACCAGCCAAATCACCATTAGCCCAATAGAAAGATGAATAAAGATTAATAGTATCCTCAAAATACATCATTCATACTCCGGTGACAGAAAACAAGGGTTAAGAAGACGCATCAGTCGGATCTTGCCAAACCAGAGCCGGTAATACCATATGGGGAACAGTAATTCAAAAGTATCTCGACATATGAACAAGGAATTATGCTGTAGATTAATCTACAGAAATACATTTCTTGTGGCATAGAAAACATGTAGTTCTATTCGTACACAGTCAGGTTTAGCTCCACGACCAAAAACAAAGAAACTCAAAGATGAGTGTCAGAAATACAAATACCACATTCATTCTATACAAAGGTTCAGGTTCATCTCATGAAAGGAGGCAATACATATACTACGACACATAATCCCTTCCCGCCCATCTCTCCACTACTCACATTATATATATTACATGGGGAAGAGAGAATTCTGTGTGTGACATTATATATCCACACACCTGAAACCCACAAAAAAAATCCCAATCTCAAAGAACCCTAAAAACCTAAATCACCACTGTGACAATCTCTACATTCTCACTCCTCACCACCACCAGCACTAACGCGAACCCAGTCAACCATTCGGACCTTCATCTCACCACCACATAGCATCAGCAGCGCCGCGAAGGAGAAGAAACGAAACCCTATCATGAAGAAAGGAAAGGGCTCGAACCCTAGCATGACCTTCCTTGCCGCTGTTGCGTAACCTGCCTTCATCAACCTTCATCTTTGTGCTTCTCAACCATCAACAACCCAAACCTGCAAGAAGAAACCTCCCAAATTCCAAATCACTAATCCCTAATTTTTAATGAGTTTTCCCTAAATAAAACTCACTCATTAATTAGTTTACCATATTTTAAAATTTAAAATGACATAAATATCCATGTAGTAATCTATATTGTGCCACGTCATAAGTAAAAGACACCTCAGCATACCACATTGCAAGAAAGTTAATGTCCACAACAATTAACGACAAGGACATTATTGACTCAATATTACCAAAATAGGGACCCAATCGAGAACTTCCAGAATACAGGACCCAATTGATACGAATCCGCATAAACAGGAATCTCCGAATACATTAAACCTATATTTTATTTATCATTTATTATAAAATTAATTTTATTAATTATGTGATTGATCTTTTAATTGATGTATATAATTTTTTCAGTTTCAAAAATAGAATAAAACATTAAAAATATAAAAAGAAACACTAAAAAATTCTTTTAAATTATAAAAATATATATAATTTTAAAAAATATTATATAAAAAAATTATCCTGTAACCTTAAGGCGTAGGTAATGTTGTCATATCTTTTTGGATTAAAACCAATTTTGATCTCCTACGCAATCCACATTTGCTTTCCTGTTTTACGAAAGAAATATTAGTTTCATATTCACAATTAGTGTAATATTCAATTAAACCGTTGTTTTATTTCTTTTATTTGGGTTTAATTGAACCTGAAGATAGCACATACATTTACAGTACCATAAAAATTTATGTAAATAAATAAAAGTAATAAAAATGAAAAACTGAAGATTGGATATTAAAATTGTAATTCTTTTGCAAATTTAGAAACTAAATGTTTCGGTTTTAAAATGAAGAGACGAGCTTTGTCAAATGAACAAAAGAGAGACAAGAATGGTATATAATAAGTCTTTTACATTTTATATTGTATTATGAAATAATTTGGTTCACCTCAAATATAAGGTAGATAGCATACATTACTTAATATATATTATTTGGTCTATATTATTAAACATAATCGATATTAATATATCCGTAATTACAGTTAGTAGAT
This sequence comes from Vigna reflexopilosa, assembly GCA_027742785.1. Lineage (NCBI taxonomy): Eukaryota > Viridiplantae > Streptophyta > Magnoliopsida > Fabales > Fabaceae > Vigna > Vigna reflexopilosa. The sequence continues at coordinate 12,610,280 of CM050918.1, forward strand.
ATTTAGGTTCAGTTTATTCAATACTTCCTTTTAATTACATAAATCATTCTTATCTCTGTCATCCCAGAGAGTTTCATTTGTTATTATTATTTAACTTCTTTTTTCTTATCTACCTGTTAGAAAAGAAAGACAAAGCACAATAAGTAGAGAGAAAGAAGAAGTGAGAAATAGGAGATAATCATTGAATTCTTAAGATATTACAATAAGATCCAAATTCGAATAAAATTTATCCCTCCCTAGTCCTCCAAAGCCTCTCTCTCTCTTTGCCAAATGACCATCCATCAATTTAAAAATAAAGCAGTAGTCCCTTGATGGGTCAATGCATGATATAGGTCAGCACCAAGGCCAAAAGCATTAGAACATATGCAACTGCTTGGTCAATTGTGGTGCCTGCAAAATACGAACAATTTATTAGCTACATGCATGTGCCCCTTTAAAAATCATAAGAAGACAGTGTAGTAGAATCCAGATCCGCTTTCTCAAGAATGAAATTGAAAAAATGCGCAACATGATGAATTGAAATTTGTAGATAGAAAAAGCAATGAAAGAAGAATGAAATTGTGAATAGAGAGAAATACCATCGCTTGTTGGGGCAGGAGCTGGAGCAGTGACTTGTGAAGAAGCCACAGTCATGAGAGCTGCAATGATGAGGATAAGGAAGGTTACCACCCTGAATGAAGCACTGGAAACGGCCATGTTTCTCTTTCTTCTTATTGATTTCCTTTTCTCTCTCTCTCTCTCCTTCCTTGATCTCTCAAACTTAAGAGAGAAAGAAAGGAGAGAGAAGGCAAAGTAGCTAAGCTTCTGTAAGAAAGATTATGGGGTGGTGAGATTCAAGAGCCCTATCAACTCCCTTTTATAATGCCAATGCTTCAATCTCACCACCTCTTTTCAGATCTGGAATGAAGGGTGCACCCGCACTTTCAGGATAACTCCTACTATTTTTACTTTTCCTTTTCTTTCGTTCAATACTGTTTACTAACAACATTTCGCCAAACCAACTCATTTACTTAATATACCTTTGGTTTACCTTAAAGCAATCCCTTTCACTACTTTGATAAGTATCCGAAATGTAAAAAGATGGGCCATATTAACTAGTTAGAATATGGATTTCAATATAATTATTATAAAATTTAATAAATTTATCATTTATAATAATTGTTAATAAATGACAAAAAAATATATTCTGAGCGCATAGAGTATATTTTTACAATTTTAAACAACAAATCAAAGTAGTTTAGCAGGTTTGCAGTTTTCTCCTTTAAATAAGATAGCGGTCTCACAAAGTTGGCAGTTCCTTTTATTTGCTATGCATACCAAATTATTGCCCTTAATTCCTTAAAATAAACAGAGAAGACAAAGTAGGATTTCATATCGAGAGAAAATAAAAAATGCCATAATTACTAAAAATACGATTATAACTAATTAAAAAAGTAACAGTGGACAGCATATGCATACACGTACAGGCACCATAATTTTTAAATTGAAATATATAATCTAGTTGGTGTTTGTTTCAACCTAAGACTGAAACGTAATTAAGGAAAGAAAGGGTTCTCTTTGTTTATGTAGATCTGGTATAGCTGCTTTGAGTAGCGAATGGCAAAGGTTCTGCATAGTTCAACTGCTTTGGGGTCATGTTCTTGCAATTCCTTGAGAGACTTCTTCAAACCACCTCGAGGATCTCCATGAGTGAGGTATTCGGCCAAAGTGCTGCCTCTGTAAAAGCAAGAAAACACGAGAAAGATACTGATATAAAATAGACTTTGAGCTCACTAACTAAAACTGCTAGGTTTTCCTCCCAAAAGATATATTATTTGACTATGAGATGAGATTGCAAAGCAGAGGGAGGGCAGAGTCTGCGTATGCCTTCTGATGCACTCTCTTTTACTACATATTATGTGTTCATTAAGCAATATTGTTTTCTCTCATTAATATCAGTTACTATCAGATCAATTCAAAGAAATGGCTTAACCCTGTCATGTGAATTCATAAAAAGGTTAAATTTCAATCTCCTCTATTGAAAGATTCTAAAATTACACTAAACATATTCTCTCTTGATATATTACTCTCATACAAATTAAGATGCGTTACATTTTAACGTAAACAAACCTCTAAGAGTTTTGTTTTATTTATTTATTTATTTGCATCTCTCCACATCACCAACAATTACTTCTGAAGTAATGGCCTCACCCTAAAATAACTAAGTTTTTGTCACATTTGAAATAGTCTTATTGGTTGTTGCAAGTTCTTAGTTTTTGGTGTGTAAATGCAATTTTCAAAACAAAACCTGTCCAAATAAAACTTAATTAATTTTTAACTAAATTCTAAACCTCTTTTCGTTTGATTATTTAAAAAATAATAGTTTTTAGTTGGGCTCCCGGACTAAGAAAATCTCCAATGACGATCTAATGGTAATCTATGACTAGAGTATTTAAAATTGTGTTGTCCACTCTTTAAGACCTGAGGATAATTTTAAACTTGGACTGGTTGGCGGTTATTCGGATTATGTGAATCTCTTGTTATAGAGAATATTATCTTCTCAACCGCCAATTCCCTCCAAAACAGAGTTCCAACTAAGACATAGATCGTCCATAATTCACCCCGTTCCACTCCTACTCTAAAACAAACATAATATTTATGTTGTAGATGTCTCCAGCATGCGTAGAAAAAGGATGAACCTTTAGGAATCATATCACGTTAAATAAGTGCAGCATAGTCAAAGTTATTATCTGTGCCTCTACCTGTTAGCATCAAACTTGCTGAATCCTCGCTGGTTAGTATACAATGTTCCCCTGCTCATCTGTTCCTCAGAAGTTTGCTGTTGATATAGAGCACACACAGCCTTCATACACAATTCAGAATCTTTGCCAAAATCTGCAAGCATATCAGCCTCAAATTCCCACTCCATGTGATCTTTCTTCCTCTGAATTTGTGATAATATCTTACTGAAGTCTATGTCCTCATCAGATACATCTCTTGCATCACCCATGTGATTATCTGGTACATCTTGTGAGTTACAGGAATCAGAGTTCACATCCCCATCAGATGCATCTTGTGATTTGCTTGATGCATCACCAGAAGACAACTCATCAAAATCGTCAACAATAAAATCACTCAAGCATTCATCTTCACAGTCAGACAAATCCTCTTGTGACTCATCATCATCAGCAGCAGCATTTTTCAGATTACATTGTTGATGTTTCGCCCTACTAGATGTATACGCTGTTCTACCTTGTTGACTTTTTTTGGCCAATTTTCTGAGTGGCATTATACGCTGCCTAGGTGTTACAGTCCCGATAACCTTGTCGACTGCTGAAGCAGAAGCAGCTACAAAGTTATTTGTGTCACATCTGACTTCATCAGGTCTTACTTCCTGAATATGCATCCTCTTTAATTTACTAATCGGCACATCATCATTGTCATTTTCTGACTCACTTGAGACAACATTACAATTTCGTTTCCTCTTAGGTGTTACCACAAAAGGTAAATCTTCACCAGAATTCCTATCTTCCTCATTGTTTTTGGCATAACTGCTAGAAATCTTCTCATTTTCTCCAGGAAAACACGATGTTACAAAAATATCTCTGCTACCCTCACTATCTAGGAAAGGGTGTTGGGGAATATTGGGTTCATCATCACTGTCAACGATATCAGTTGCAAAAACAGAAGCAGATTTTGCAACAAAGGGTGTAGATAGAGCCATCGTTTTGCCGGGTCTCTCTTCAATCTCAAATGTCATTTTCCTTTTAACTCTCCCAACACGTAGCACTTTAGAATCCATAATTGGTTCTAGATGCCAACTACCACCAGTCCTAATCACACCACTTTCCTCCTTCTTTCCATTTTCTTCATGGTAATAACTGCCACTTTCCGGCTTCAACTGTGAGGCCCATGATTCCAGTTTCCAGTACCTGTCTTTCCAGACCTCAGCCTCACTCTTATACTTTTTCTTCTCACATTCCAAAACACTGTTTTCAATCAATAGTTGTTCAATCTCGTTATCATCTGTCAAATCAATAACCGTGTTCACTTCTCCATTTTTTACATTGCCAATTTTTTTCTCCTTACGCCCTTCACTAGACACCCTCAAAACTTCCACCTCACCTTCAAGTGCCCTGAGTTTAGCCTCAAGTGCTTCACATTGCTCATCTTTCTTCTTAAGCTTAAATTCTAACTCGGCACACCTCATTTCATCTTTCTTGCTTCTCACTACCAATTCATCACACCTACAACTTTCTGACATGCTACTGCTAACAACTTTGAGGTTTGACATTTCTTTATCTTCTTTCAGTTTCTCTCTAACAACCTCCATCAAAAGGGTTTTGCAATATTTACGTTAAAGAAGACCTATATGCCTGTCTCAGAAACCCTGCGTTCGTAAATAAAATCCAAAAAATATAATAATTAGAAATTGAAAAATCCTTTTATAGCATGCTCAGAAAGAAAGACAAAATGCAACTTCTAAAACCTACAAAGCACGCTTCCAAAAACAAAAGAACAGAAGCAAATCAAATGCTTTTCTCTCTAGTTAAACCATAATTTGCCTTTAAAAAAAATCGGGTTCCAATCCAAATTCATTTTTTCGTTGTTCATTTTTTGTTTTTTGTTTTTGCTTAAAGAGTCCACATCTCATGTTCATGCTAGTATCGAGTCACACTAGTAAACGAGCCAGACATGAACCAAAGCAAATACCTCTATTTTCTTCACGTATTATAGTAAAACTATATGAACGTAAGATACCTGAACAAAGAAACAGTGACTTCCATCCTGGGTTCAATTTTCGTTTTACCAAAAAGGAAAATGGAAAAAAAAAATATATTAAAAAAAGTAAATTGGAATAACTGCAATGAACTTACGTTAGAGCGTGCTTGGTGAGATAAAGCTGGGAAATTTAGGGAGTGAGCCTGTTAGTAAAATGAATAAAGTTAGGGTTTATGGGGATTCTTTTGCCCTATTTAGAAGCATTCGAATGACATTAGCGTGTGAATCAGACAAACCGAGTACAAAGAACAAAGAAACGTTTGTGAGAAGAACGAAACTTAAACTTCGCGCGGTAACCGTACACATGACTTGTAGCATCTCAACGGATCTCAGGCCCACTATCCAATATTGTAATTGGGTTGGGGCAGCTTCTTCTTACACCTCCATAATTATTTTCCAAACCTACATATACTTAAAATTCTAATTTTACCTTTTTTTATTATTTTGAGTTTCGGAATACATAATTTAAAGATATTTTAGAATGTATAATTTGAAATGAAAAAAATTATATTCTAAATTGTATATTTCAGAATACAAAATAAAAAATAATCTTAAATCATGCAATCTAAAAAATAAAAATCATAATTTGGAATGTATAATTTAAAATATAAAATTTATATTTTAAAATATACCATGTAAACTAAAAAATATAGTGTTTAACTTGAAATATAAAATTTATATTTTGAGATTATACAATCTTTGATATAAGAAAAAAACTTTGTTATAGATTCTGTAATTCGGTATTCAATTTTGCATTCCAGGAAACATATTGTATTTCATTCAGGAATTTACTAAGAAAAAAATTAATTTAGTTGGATTGTATGTTTCATGTGAATATTGTAATAGAAAATGCACTACTAGGAAAAAAAATTGAGCGAGGCAGGTTGACGAGGCGTGCAGCAACTCTGAAAGGGGTTGAGAAAGATGAAAGAATGGAGTTTCTTCTTCCTGCAGCCCTATTGTATTCTTGTACCCTCAACTGCCCTTGTGATTTTGTTCCTACAACAAATTATACATTAAATAATTGAATAAATATTATTTCGAAATTTGATATACACATAAATAAAATTAGATTTAAAAATTCGTTGACCACACACAACTTTACATAACCAAATTACAAAATTCAGTATACAAAAATAAAATAAAATTTCAAAATTCTGTATACAATACACACAGTATAATCGGATTTCAAAATCTTGTGAACACACAATTTTATTTTAAAATCTGATACATATTCACTGGATTTAAAAAGAGATGTAACAATCTCATAACCACACAATCGGATATCAAAATCCGAGACAAAAATTAACACCTTTACATGTCTGCTTGAAGTGGGGTTCTCTGCTGTGGTCTTTTTAGTTTGTCTTTGGTCTTCGATACCAACCTTAGTCAGTAGTTCTTGATCTTAATGGGTGAACCAAATCAACATACTTGAAGGGTGAAAACTTTGGCATGTTAGGGGGCAGCCAAATACCTTTGCCATCACCATCATCGTCTCTCTCATCATCTCCATCATCATCACCTTGTTTCACATTAATGCTCACCTATCCATTTTATTGATAACATGCATACGTAGTTAAGCTAAGCATGGATTCCTAGGACACCCCGCACTAGCTTGGTGATTTTATATAAAGCTTTTGATTAACGGGATATATATATATATATATATATATATATAATAATTATGGTTAAAGAGATATATGTTATGAAAGATTTATTATGAAAGTAAGATTTTAATATGTTGGGAAATTAAATTAAAATATTGAAATATAAGAAAAAGTAATCTATGGTAGTTACATGGGATATGATCTTCATTTATAATCATGTACACTTTTTTTTCTTTTCATTTCGAGAAGAGAAAATCAACAAAAAACCTAAGGTGGTCTACAATTGAAAAATTAAATACTAATTAATTTATATTATTTTCAATGATCAATCAAGTATGCTCATTATTATTCTAAGGATTTTGAGAATTACTCTGTTAAAAAAAGGTTTATTGATTATTATTTATTTATATTTGATTCTTAATCTAACGTCATTGACTTCAATAACTCCTCCGTAATGGATTTTCCATGTTAAAAAAATATCTGGAAGAGCAAAATGCTTCAAATGTCCCATGCAGCTATGCTCCACCATGCAACCATGCTTCAAGTGACTTTAAAACCTCGTGGTGGTGGTGGTAGTTACCAAAGGTCATTCGTACGTGTTAGAACGTGCATAGTCACAAGTCTGGATCCATCACTTCTGAGCCAGTGACTGATTTTGGTGTCCTATGATAAATTATGTTAAGAAGTGGAATTTAAATCTAACTCAACCTCACAAAAATGCTAATAAGGTGATGTTTTCACCCATTTATATATTTTAAATTGGCCTTACTCTAGTCGATGTGGAATTTCCAACAAAGTATAACATGTTTTTAATGTTACTAGGTTCAACATGACCTTGTTCATCGAATTCTATAATCCAAAACACAAACAATGAGAGAATGATCATGATGGTGCTGGAATGGTGTGTGAGTGAGGTCATCTGAATTCTGTTATGCTATTAGGGACGAATGATGAATGAAGATTATTAAGAAGTGGGTTTTAATTCAACCTCACAAAACCGGCTTGTAAGGTGAGGTTTGCACCTCACTTATATATATATATACATACATACATACATATATATATATATATATATATATATATTATAAATTGGCCTTATCTCTAGTCGATTTGGAACTTCCAACACACCCCCTTCACGCCGACATCTCGTTCGTGATAGTAGAAATTGGGTGGTCCAATAGCAGTCCGACAACGGGTGGAATATAAATGCTCAAGAAAGAAGATATCGCTAGGATAGGCTCTAACCATGGCTCTGATACCATATTAAGGAGTGAGTTTTAAACCGAACTCAACCCCACAAAATTGGCTTGTAAGGTGAGGTTTGCACCTCACTTATATATTATAAATTGGCCTTATCTCTAGTCAATGTAGGATTTTCAACAAAGATGGCTGATGGAGGTTGGGTAGTAGGGGTTATGAAGCATGATATTGAGGGAGACCGTGAGAAAGAAAACATTATGGGTGAGAGGATCTGGTTCTGCCTTTGTAATGCGTATGAATGTGAGAAATTAATTGAAATATGGATGGATGGTGAGACAACTTGAAGGTTAGTTTCCCTTGTTGCGTGTGTTGGTTAAAAATAAAAAGGAGCATGGAGAAAAGGAAATGATTCGTATGGAGGTGTTGAAAGATGAGGATGAAAATGGTGTTGGAGAAGTGCTGGAGCAATGGTGTGCGTGATTTATGTGTCCTTGGTGCAGTCTAGAGATGGTGGTGATGGAGTGGTGAAAAATGAGAGTGTTGGTAAAGTTGTTATAAGAGGTCTCAAGATGAATATTGGAGAAAATGAAGAAGATGGGTGAATTCGGTTAGTGCCGATGCATTTGGACAGCGTTGCGGATTACATAATAACCTTCCATCTCCAATAAATAATTTCTAGATTATAGAATTCGGTTTTAAATTGGATTACAAAGTCTAGGTTAATTCGTGGGATCTTAAATCACATTACATAATTCGGATTGTACACCAAATTACAAAAATTCGATTTGATCCTCCACCAGATTATGAAATTTAGTTTGATTAAGCACCATATTACAAAATTTGTTTTGATTCTATACCTAATTACAAAATTCGATTTGATTCGGGTTATACATCATATTACAAAATTCGGTTTGATATAAGTTACACATTAGATTCTCCAATATGATAGTTACATTCCTCAAAAGAATTTATCGAATTTCTTGTTTTGGTTCACATCACATGTCCTCTTGGATTTCATTATTTTCCCAAATTTGGTAATCAGGTTTGTTATCCAAAATGTAAAAAAAAAAAACAGATAAACAAATACGTTATTCGAATTATATAATAAAGAAGGGGCAAAATGGAAATCAATGAAAACTTTGGAGGTGTGGAAAGAAAACAATGGAGTGAAGGAAGAAGCCCCTCGAAAGAATTTGGTTTATATTATTTCCTTCAATAAGAATAAATTGAATATTTCATTTTCTCTATGGAGGTGTAAATTGAAATCCCGGAGGTGCAGGAAAATTGGCCCTGGTTGAGTTGCTGATCCTCCTAAGGCCTTCGGCCAAGTTAAATTTTACTTTTTTTTTAATTATTATTTTTATTATCAACCCAAAAGTATATTTTTCAAGTTAATAACTAATCTTATAAAAGTATGTTTTACATTACCGTATCAATAAGCACAGCGGCAATAAAAATCTCCTTCCAGAAATAAATAAGTATTACATCACTAAAAACAATTTCATATTTTTGTAATATTTTTTATAAATTTTCTATAAACTTTTAAAAATAAAGTGTATTAATTTTTTAAAATTCAATAAAATATCTATAAAAGAGTCTCATGCAATATAAACAAATATTATAGTAATCTATGATATTATATAGATTGATTGCGTTAAAGAACGACCCATATATTTTATTTCAATTAAAATATGTTTTTCTGATGACACGCCATACAATATACAACAAAAGATGAAAGTAGATAGGAAAATATTGGAAATCTAAACGACGTAATAGTTGGTAAAATCTAATATAAAGTACTGGTACTAATTAATTTTTATTACTTGTATAGATCGGTTCATCAAATCACATCAAACCGACCATCTAAATTGGTAAGAAATTGATTGATGTCGGTTAAATACAGTTAACTATCACTGATATAATAAAGCGAAATGGTATCGATTATTTTTGTTTATAGCCACATGTTTTACAACGGAATCATATTCAGTCGAAGTAAAAAAGATAAGTTTTATGATCGGGTTATGAACCAAGTCAAAACGGTTTGAATTCTATCTTAGTTCACAGACAATCGAGGCAGTAAAGTGCTTTTAATATTTTTAATCTCAACCGATCGGAATTCATCAATGCTCAAGATTACCATTGCGGAATGCCTTGAAGCTTCGATTTTTACGTCTAAGGGTGTTGGACCTTAGGGAAAGATTTGATTTTTAAAAAGCTTTGATTTTTAAAATGCTTCGATTTTTAAAAAGCTTTGATTTTTACCCTTAGGGAAAGATCTTAGACATTTCTCCACTCAGGCCTCCACAATTAGGGCAAGAAGTATGATTTATCGTGATGGGCAGCGGGGCAACGACAGCAGCGGGGGCAACGACGACAACGGGGGCGACGACGGTAACGGGGGCGACGATGGCAGAGGGGGCAACGACGATGACAACTACAGGGACGAAGGCGATACCCAAAAAGTGAACGAATCACAGCGGACTGGCAGCGACGAAGACGACACCCACAAAGTGAAGGAATCCCGGCGGCGACGGTGGTGGAGGCAGCGCTTCGGGAGAACAATTGTGGCGGCGGCAACCCTTGGAGAGAATAACGGCAGTGGCAATGAAGGAATGAAGAGAAATGAAGCAATGAACAGAAATGGTGCAAAGGCACAAGGCAGCAGCGCGAAGAGGTGTAATGAAAAGAGAGAAAACGGAAGCAGCACTTATAGTGGAAGCAGAAAGACAAAAAATTAAAAAAATTGAAGCTTATATGCTTCAGTTATCAAAAAACCTGAGGCCTAAAAGCCTTTTGACACCGGTTTCAGGTACACTCGAGGTCGTTTCTCTTGGCCAGAACTTGACGTGTTGCAGCGTGTTGTAGGCGGTCAGGTGTAGCAGGTCTTTATGCCTCGGTTTTGCATGCAACCGAGCCAGTATCACCTTTTCAAAAACTTTTCAAACCATGTCAGGCCATGTTTAGGCACCGGCTACCTCTGAAACTGAGGTGGTAGCGCTCTTATGCACCGATTCTCTCCTAACCGAGACCTATAAGGTATCCTTAATTACAGAAGTGCCACCGCATTTGGATAGGCAACGGTTTGGTGTAAACAGAGGTCTATTGTGCGAGTTTAAAAGCACATTTTGCACTAATGTATTATTAATTATTTGATAAGCATAAAAAATAGTAATCAATAAGATCAAATATATTGTTTATCAAAATACTCTTATAATATTAAATAATCATACAATTAATCATTAATTTAGATTAAAGAATAGTTCTTTGAGATTATGTGAAATAAAGTAAATTGATGTATAAACAATAGAGATGAACTTTGGAAGTCAAAAACATTTGGGAATGAAAAAAGGTTAGAAATGATATGGATATTGATTGATATTGTTGGGGTTATATTTCACCGACTTCACTCTCGTACATATAAAAACTCACATCATTTTCATCAATATACTAATGTCAACCCACAAGTCTACTCAAGGTCTAATCCCTTAGAAGAATGAGCGTAAGCTTCCTTATTACGAGTTAATCCCTTGAACTCCTAATAAGCAAAATCACTTTATGAACTAGGGTTTAAGACAACTAATGGATCAAACTTCATTTCTAGATACAAGCTCTATTATGTATCTTATTCCAAGTCTATGTTTCAAAATATAGTCAAGCATCAAGTTATGAATGGTCACATCAAAGCAAGCATTAAGTAGAGAAACAAGAATACTAGTATTTAATGGAAGAGACATATATATATTTAAAGCATTTGCAAAATACAAGAGAGTTTAGTGGTTACATCTACCTCCAACAAAATGGGTTTAACTCTCCATTGTCATGGAGAGTCCAAGCTTACGAAACAGAAGATGAAAAAAGTCGAAGATACAAATAGGAAGAAGAAATTGTTCCTGAAAGCCATAACAGACCTCCAAGCTATCCAAAAGTGTTTTTTTGCGTCTCCAACAACCAAAGATGAGTTTACCTTGAGCAACTAGAAGAAATAGGACACAATTTGTCACATCAACATAACTGTTGTTGAGCGCAACATTATGTTAATCGAATGACACTAAGCGTTGGCTTCTTGGCACTCAACAATGACTTTTGTGAATGAAATTGCGCTCAGGTTTGTGTTTCTACCGCTCAACGGTGGATGTAGGATGGCCAAATTGTCTTTGTGATGTTGGTGCTTAACGACAAGGAGGTGGCGCTTAGTGCCATATGACTTCATGATCTCCATTTTTGTTGTTCTTCTTGCTTCTCTGAGTTGCCAACTTCTTTAATTTGATGCAAAAGCTTCCTGTCAGTAAATTGGATTCAAAAAATGGGGATTAATTCTATAATTGGGTTAGTGTAACCCAAAATGTAATTATTTACAAAAAAGAAGATAAAATTGAGGATTAAGAAGGTTACAAGCTAGAGAAGAGTTGTTAATAAAATATGACTAAGATAATGGTAAAAATTAACATTATCAGTTATCCGATTAAGCTAAACAGGTTGGTAATTAGATTTAACAAAATTGGTTCGTGATTAGCCCGACCTTAATCAGAAGCTCATGGAGAAACATACAAATAACAGTACAAGGTATGGTTGTACAAACATGTATCAAAACATTTAATACTCTTTCGATCGATCACCTACTGAATTTAGCATTAGAGTAACTTCTATAGGTACCAGCTGAGTGGTTTTGAACGTATGATAGACTTGGGAGACCAAACAAACAAGAGATAGGAATAGTCCAGGACAAGATATCTGAGAATTCACAACAATTGCCCGATCCATAAAGAAACATTTTGGAACCCATCGTTAGACTGAGCAAGCATTTCTCTTACTCTCATTGTAACCACAAGGAATATGACGATTAGTATAGTTGTGGAAGAAGTCAACCTCTTGACTTCGTTCAGCCTCAACTTGTCAGCCATGTTTGGTCCTAACCTATCAGCCTCATTCGACCTTGACCACTTAGTCTCATATTTTTTGACTTCATTCATGACCTCGTTCGGGCTCGATCTCTCGGCCTCGTGCCACATCAATCTCTCAACCTCAAGTGGCCCCTACTTACCGACCTTGTTCGGCCTGTCGACCTCAACCTCTTGGCCTTAAATTCTTTGTCGATTTCTTAGTCTTTACAGCTCTGCCTTTTTTGACCTTATTCGACCTAGATATTTCGAACTCAACCTGTCTGCCTCATTTGACCTAAAACTATCCGCCCCGTTCAACCTTAACATGTTGGCCTTATTCGACCTTGAGCACTCAGTTTGGAATTTTGTTGACATCAGTCTTGATGCTCGACCTCGTTCTCTCGGCCTCTTTCTACCTCGACCTCTCGATCTCATGTGGCCTCAACCTCTCGGCTCCAAATTGTCTGTTGACATTTCAGTCTTGAAAGCTCGATCTCGTTCCACCTTAACTTTTCGACATCGTTTGGCGTGTTGACCTCAACCTCTCAACTTCAAATTCTGTCTACTTTTTAGTCTTGATAGCTCGACCTTGTTCGGTCTCAACCTGTCGGCCTTGTTCAGCCTCAACATGTCGTCCTCGAATTCTGTAGACTTTTCAGTCTTAAAAGCTTTGCCTCGGTTTATCAGCCTTGTCCGACCTCAAATTTTGTCGACTTTTCAGTCTTGACAGATCGGCCTCATACATCCTCGATTTCTCGGTCTTGTTCGGTGTCGGTTTCTCAGGCTCGTTCGGCCTCAACGTCTTGGCCTCGAATGTTTTCGACTTTTCAGTCTTGACAGCTTGGCCTCGTTCGACCTCAATATCTCGTGCTCGTGCGACCTTAATCTTTTAACCTCATTCAACTTGTTGGCCTCAACTTTTTGGCCTCTAATTCTATCAACTTTGTAGTCTTGATACTTCAACTTCGTTCAACCTCAATCTTTCGACCCAATTCGGCCTAAACATGTTGTCTTCATTCGACCTCAACCTTTTGGCCTCAAATTTTGTCGAGTTTTTAGTCTTGGCAGCTAGGCCTTGGTTTTCCTGTTGGCCTCAACATCTAGTCCTCAAATTCTATTGATTTTTTAGTCTTAACAACCCAACCTTTGTTCAGTCTCAACTTGTCGACTTCTTTGGACCTAAACCCCTTGGCCTTGAAATTTGTTGACCTTTTAGTCTTGACACTCGACCTCAAACTTTCAACCTAATATTTTGTTAACTTTTCAATCTTGACAGTTTAGTCTCGTTTGGCCTCAACCAGTCGACTTCAACCATTTGGCCTCAACCATCAGCCTCAACTAGTCGGCATGTTCGGACAATCGGTCTCAACCTCTTAGCCTCAAATCATTTGTATACTTTTCAGTCTTAACAGCTGTTAAAATATCAGTAAGTGTACCAAATCGTATCAAGTAATATAAAATGGTAAGACCAAGTATCGTTTCCCAAGAAACTCACGACACTAAACAGTTATGCTTTTGCTTAACCAATTAAGACTTTAAGAACAATATTTTGGGGGTTTTAAATGCAAAGTGCAGAAAAATGAACATGAATGCAATTTGATCAATTGAGGCTAAACACTAGAATGAATGGATGATATTGAAAATATGAGATGAATATGTTGTTGGGGTTTAGACTTCACGTAGTTCATTCTCATGTATATACAAATTCTACTTTTTCATTAATGTTAATGCCACTTTCTAATTTACTTAAAACTCGATGTCTTGACAAAGAAAGCCTATCCTCAATTATTAGTTTACAATGCCTTGTCTCCCTAACAATTGATTATGCATTACGCACAGAAGCTTAAGGCAACCAAGCATTCTATCCCTATGTCTAGGCAATAGTTTCATTGGGAGAGATTCCTTAGATCTAGATTCCCCTATATGTGTCCATATCAACGAAATCAATGATCATGCCATGATTGAGTTAAACACGACAATGCATAGAGTATAGAGGAAAAACCCTAACAATTAATGAAAGAAGCATTTAAATAAAGAGAATCAATTCAAATACAAGAGAGTTTAGATGTTACATCTTCCCCAATAACAAATTAGATTAGTTCTCCACCATCATGAAGAAACTAGGTGTGCAATGGAATGAAATGAAGATAAAACCCTAGAAAGAGAAGAGGAGAGCTCTCACATCCCCAAATCTGCCCCCAAAGGGGTGAAAACGTGTTTCTGTGCTTAAGCCATCAAGAAATACACTCTCTTTCATGTCTGAGTCTTAAATATATCATAAAAATAAAATAAAAAAGGTCCAAGCCCACGTTGTCGGCACTCAGCGCCCCGACTTAGGGCGCCCAGGCATGAAACAACGAGTATTGGCGCTCAGCGCCCCTGAAAGGGCGCCCAGGCGTGCTGTAGTGCAAATTCTGGCGCTCAGCCCCCCTAAAAGGGCGCTCAGCTTGGGCAAATTTTTCTGCATTGCGTTTTTTCCTCTTTTTCTGCAGCTCTGCTCGCTCCTTGAGTTCGGACTCCTTCATAATTTGACTCCTCTTCCAAATCACTCCATTAACCTACAAAAATAAGGGAATTTAAAATCATTAAGTATAACCTCAATTCTTTTATTCAAAAAAATAAAGCAAAAACATGAGTTAAAGCAAGTTTCTAAGTCACAAAGGGTGTCTTTAGTATCAAAATTGAATCACAGATAACGGTATATTCAACTATTATCAACAGCTCGATCATTTAGCCTCAAAATGTCAACTTAGTTTGGCTTCAATCTCTCGGCCTTGTTTGGACTCAATATCTCGACCTCGTTCGATCTCAACCTATTAACTTTGTTTGACCTTAACCTCTGGACCTTGAGTTTTGTCGAATTTTCAATCTTGACTGCTCGACCTAGTTCGATGTCAACCAATTGACCTTAACCAGAATCAACCATTCAACTCGACCATTCAGCCTCAACCATTCAACCACGACAATGAGAATGTTTGGACAATCGACCTTAACCTCTCAGCCACAAATCATCTGTCAACTTTTCGGTCTTGACAACTCGACCATTCGCCCTCAAAATTTTCGCCTTGTTTGGATTCGATCTCTCGACTTCGTTTGGCCTCGACCTCCCGGCCTAAACTCCTCAACTTCATTTGACCTTGACCTCTTGCCCTTAAAATTTGTAGAACCTTCAGTCTTGACAGCTCGACTTCAACAAGTCAACCTTAACCATTCGACCACAGCCATTTGGCTCAGACATTTGGTCTCAACCATTCAATCTCAACTAGTGTGCATGTTTGGACAATCGGCCTCGACATCTCAGCCTCAAATCATTTGTTGACTGTTTAGTCTTGATAGCTCAATCACTTGGTCTCAACATGTCAACTTCGTTTGGCTTCAACTTGTCGGCTTTGTTCGACCTCAACCTCTAAACTTCAAATTTTGTCAACTTTTTGGTCTTGACAACTTGGCCTCGTTTGGTCTGTCAACCTCAACCTCTCACTCTCAAATTTTGTTGACTTTTCAGTCTTGACAACTTAGCCTCGTTCAACCTCAACATGTCGACTTCGTTCGACCTCAATCTATTGCCTCGAATTCTGTCGACTTTAGTCTTGGCACCTTAGCGTCGTTTGACCTGTCAGGCTCAACCTTTCAACCTCAAATTTTGTCGACTTTTTAGTCTTGACAGTTTGACTTCAACTAATCGATCTCAAACTTTTGGCT
Organism: Vigna reflexopilosa; assembly: GCA_027742785.1. NCBI lineage: Eukaryota > Viridiplantae > Streptophyta > Magnoliopsida > Fabales > Fabaceae > Vigna > Vigna reflexopilosa. The sequence goes on from CM050918.1 coordinate 12,626,430, forward strand.
CGGCCATTCGGCCTCAAGTAGTTAACATGTTCGAATAGTCGGCATCAACCTCTCAGCCTCGATGTCTTAGTCAAATTCAATATTAGCCTCATCCTTTCAACCTCTGATCGACCTCAACTTCTCGGTCTCATCGTCACGTGATCGGGCTAAAACCTTCAGGTATGGGCGAGTTCCAACCATGGAGCCCTTCCCAAAAACTCCCTTGATAAGGGTGAGTTCCAACTAAGGAACCCCTCCTGATCAAGCTAAAAACTTTTGGTAAGTGTGAGTTCCAACCAAGGAACCACTCCTAAAACTCCATTGGGTAAGAGCAAGTTCCAACTGAGGAATCCCTCTTAATTAGACTAAAACATTTGGATAAGGGTGAGTTCCAACCTATGAACCCTTCTCAAAAATTTCATCAACTAAGAATGAGTTCCAACTAAGAAACCCTCCTTGATCGGACTACGACTTTCAGTATACATGAGTGTCATGTACCATTTTCTTTCCAAACCCCTTCATCCTTTCTATTACAAGTACTCGGGCTTTTGGGGCCAATGTTCGGTACATACGTTTTGGACTGATCACCCCTTAGGTCGATCACCCTTAGGCCAATCACCCTTGGCCAACCACCCTGGGGTCAATCATGATTTCTAGAGCAGCACAATCTTCCATCCCCAACGGTTGTATACACAAACCCTCTTTTCTTGCTAACATAGATTCAAGCTTAAGGCTTAGGGGACCTGTGTACTTTATATGTCCTGACTGGTACGGGCTCACTAGATCAAATCAAATCGATTGTCCAAACTGGTATGAAACTGATCAGTGCTGATTATATCCAATTAGCCATCCAATTAAACATGTTAGTAATAAGGTTTAACAAAATTAGATTATGATTAGCACAACCCTAATTAGAGACCCATGAAGAAACTTATAAATAAAGGTATAAGGTATGGTTGTACATACATGCATTATCACATTTAATACTCTTCCAATCGGTCACCCACTGATTTTAATATCAAAATACTTTCTAGAAGTATTATCCGAACAATTTTGAACATATAACATACCTGAGACAGATTAAAAATAAGAGTAACGTATAACAAATTATCCGAGAATTGACATCACTCGTCTAACCTATACCAAAACATTACTATTTTTTTTTACTGTTAAATGATAATTTTTAAAATGTCACGTCAATAAATTCATGACTTCAAAAACAAAAATAAAAACCAAGTTTAATCCAGTCTTATTAGATCAATCCAAAACAACAAAATCTAAGTTTGTTTAAGTAGATTTGAGTCAAGTTTGGAAACAATTTATATTTATGAAGAATTTATGTGTTAAACATATTATAATACATCCAATCCTTCATATTTTTCAATAATAAATAACTCATACAAATCACAATATTTTGTCCGAAGATATTATGCAAATTAATATATATATATATATATATATATATATATATATATATAGATAATGAATAATTACAGAAAATTAATTTTATTCAAATTTAAATTAATTTATAGTTAGAGATTTGACTTTTAGATAATATATAAAAGAATGAAATATAAAAAAATTGAATAAAATGAAATAATCTTGTATATTTTTATTTGATATGGTGAATCTAATTTATTCTAGCTACTAAAAAAATAATTTATATTTATCTTTTTTCAAATAAGAATAATATTTATATATAGTCTTGTTTAATATTATTTAATTAGCCTCTATAACACTTGTTCTCACTTACTTTATTTTTTCTCTTTTCTTCTTAAAATAAAAATCCATACACGTTTGCATAAGAGGGCTTTGGTCACCTAATTTTTCTTTTCTATAACAAAAAATAAATAAGTTAGTACATGAATTAAGAAGTATATAAATTTTTAATTTTATTAAATTTTATATTTTTAATCCCTCAAATTTATATACGCATATAAAATAAAATTTAACATCCTCAATATATTGAATATTTTTCATTGCATGAATAGATGTTTTTCTTAATATAAAAATTTAACGGACAATTTCTAAGCTTGCAAATAGAGCATTGATATCCAAAATAATATAAATTTTTGGACAATTTTCTTAATTAAATTCATATAGTGAATTATAATTTACTCATCAAACTTATTCTGATAAAATAAAAAGTTATATTATATACGTGTCTTATTCAAGTTTTAAATAAATTATTCCTTTAATGTTCTTCGTTTGAAATTGAAGTTAATTAATGGTTGAATATTTATTATATTAATGAGGATGAGAACTGAAATATATATATATATATATATATATATATATATTATGTTAATAAATAATGAACAGTTTATATTATACCATGAGAAGTTTTAATCATTTTTTTTATATTAATGTCTATGCAAGTATTAAATTAGAGGATTCAAGAATATATTATAGTGATATATTGTATACAAAAAAGTATAAAATAAAGTTGATGGAGATTTATGACATAAATTACAATAGAACTTTACCGATAATTAATGAAATGTCTACCTAATCAATATATATATATATATATATATATATATATATATATATATATATATATATATATATTCATGAGATGAATCATCTTGAAATAGACATACTCGAGCAAATAATTTTTTGAAATATAAATAAATAAGGTAAGGTGAACACAAAGTTATTGTAATAGGTATGTTAAATTCGAATGATTTGGGTGTTACATACATGTTAATCAATATATAAAAACTGCAATTATCCGTTTTAATTTTATTTCCGTATTGGTACCGATGTATCAAATTTAAATCATGCTCAGATAAATTTATGATGGACCATGACACATTTAAACAATTATAAATTCCATGTCACTTCAAAATTATGGTCGATGTGATAACACCAACAAATGAAATGTCATCATAAATAACAACAAATATTATTATAGAAATAAATTCAAAATACTAAGAATTGTTGGATGCACACATATGGACATCCCTTTCCCGCACATACGTACTATGTATATGCATTATCATTAATATTCAGTTTGTTGGAGATGAAAAACTATGAAGAACGTTAAAATAGAAGATAATCTATAAATTTAATATCTCTTAAGGATATTGACATAAGTTCTCTACGAAATATTTTTAATAAGAAAATTTATCAAACAATTCTTTGTGAGCATGTTTTTCTACATATAAATTTTAATAAATTCAACATATAATAAAATTTGTGGAACCTAAGATTGAATCTATACATTTTATCATTAAAAACATTGATATAATCATAATTATTTTTTCTCAAAAATATGATTATTTGTTTGTCTACAAAAAAGATAGATACTTAATGATATTAAGAACCTATAAAATAATCTTAAGTTTGACATATGAATATCAGTTCCAAATAAAAAATCACCTACTTGATAAATTATTCATTGGACTCATTATGACCCTTATCTTTCGTTCAGGATTCTATTATATTAAATTATGACTTGTCAAATATAGACACTCTTCACTATGTTTGAGGAATCTTGAACTCCTTATTTCTTTTAATATATATATATATATATATATATATATATACTTTTACTTTACTTTTATTATTTGATATGTATTTCTTCAAATTATAAAAAATGATATTTAAATAATACAAAATAAAATAAAATATGAAACAAAATCAAAATTTTAAATATAATTGAGTCAAAATATGACATAAAAATAAAAAAATAAATTATTTTCTTAAAAAATTATTTAATTACTATTTGAAACTGCATTGAGATAAAAATTGTATATTAGTTAAAGATAAGATAAATTTTAAAATAAGGAATGAGATAATCAAAGGTGAATCGTTCACACCTTTCTTTTGTCATCTTCTCTGCTAAGCATTCATCGTATTAATTTTATCTTCTCTCTTTCAACATTAATCCAGTAGACTCAAATAATTCCTCATTGAGACGTGTTAGAAAACTTACTGACTTCAATCAAGGTACTGAAATAGTATTAGGTTTTCAAACGGTGATTGATGTAATATTTAGAAAATTAGTATTAATCTCTTGGATTAAATTATGATATTTACTATTTTTAAATATATGTATTAATTTTAATAATGACAATTATATTTTTTATTTTTTAAATAGATACGTCTTTATAATATTCTTATATAATTTTTAATTAGACATATACCTTTATTATATCTCAGTAAATAACGTTCATTTTTTTTTGGTTTAAAAATATTATGTTACGTAGATCTTCTTTATTTTATTTATAATTCTTTTATATTTAAAAAAAAATATTTTTATAATTCTTTTATTTAAGTTTTACTCAATGCATAGTATTTTCAAATATAATAAAGGAAATAATTGTTAATTTATTAAAAATATAAAATATGTGAATCTATATCTAAAAATTAGATAGTGTGATCATTTTAATAAAAAAATATATATTTTAAAGCTAGGATTTCTTATGTGATTTGATATGAAATTTGAGAAAGGTAAATCCTATTTCTCCATATATGTTTGAGAACAACAAATAAATAAATAGATAGAGTGAGGTCCAGGTCTGAGATTTGTTAGTTTGCAAGAAGCATGTCTTTCTATTAAAAACTATTGCTGTCTCGAAACATATACAAATTTAGAGGACCTAAGTACATAGTACAGAAGAAAAAGTTAAAGGACCCACACTGTCTACGCGTTTGTCCTCTTGATAATTGAAAGTGAAAGTTACAATTTTATTGTAAAATTTTCGTTATATGAAACATTTTTTACACATAGCAGAATCAGTTCCATTAGATTATATTTTCTACAAATGTATATAAATATAAATATAATGTTACAAAAACATTCACCCATAGATATGCCCAGTTGCAAATGACATCAAGAGAAAGTTCTAAGAAGGGTATTCAAGAAACAAGGGAAAAAGGATGGAAACAGTGAAAGAACCCTTAGGTTTGAAACATTCGATGGCTAATCTAAACAAGCAAAAGGGCAGTTATTTCAGTAGTCGCTTTCACAAAAAGAGAAAGTTATAATGCAATGTTTTTTATTTGATTTGAAAGCCATGTTTGCCATCAATTGCTTTCAAACTAGAGTTACACATTTTCACACAGGAAAAACTTAATCATACCAGTTTTACACCATTTTATAGAGTAATACAAAAGTAAGAATATGTAACCCAACAAACACTTTACTGTTTTATTCTAACCAAAGTAGTGTAAGATTTTAAATTCTTAACTGAGCTGGAAGCTCAAACAACTTTGGGCCACACATTTACTCTATCACTACCTGTTGGTTTTGATTAAGAAACATGTACTGATTAGGACAAAGTGGCGAGGTCCACCCACTTTGTCTCATCTTTGTTAACTATGTAGAACAATATTGTTCTATTAAGTGGAAGGTGGCACGTGAAAATGGCAGGCTCCTTTTTCCTTTTGAAGACCAGGCTGAGAGATTATTGATTTATGTAGCTACTAATAGACAATATAAAACACACGGATGCATTCTTCTTCTCTTCTACTTCTAGGGTGTTCTAATGCACTTTTATAACGTGACTTCTTCTGACTACTTTTTTTTGTGTAACTGTTGTTCATAGTTGCACCACTGTTGATCAGCCATAAATAAGCTTGTCAAATGTTCATTGTTACTGTTGCCAGAAAAAAAAAATTACTCTGTTATTATTTGTTTATAATAAGGACAAAAGATGATCCTCTTCACCTCTTTACGGTTCTTTCCCCTAAAACTCGTATTCATGCATTCTAGATTTAGAATTAAAGTTCATAAGTACAATTGTGTACGTAATTGTAATGTCTTTCGAAAAGGACACTGCATTTTTCCAAAAATTCATTAAGAGAATTTCATGTAGGTGATTTGATCCTAGCGGATTAATGATATATCTATGATTTATCAATTTACATAAACTGTTGTACTCACTCAACATAACACCTTGCACATATACTAGCCTGCAGTTTTTGACGTGTGCACCGTATACATTAATATCAATCATTAAACACCATGGACAGTATCGTATTATTTTCTGATAAATGGGCATTAATTTCATTATCTAAGTTTAGTACTGTTAAATGAGTAATAGATAGCAGAAGTTGATAAAACGTAGACGTGAAATGAAGTTTTACAGATATGAAGTGAGTGGTTAATATGAGATGAAAATGGTTTTGTATTAGTATTACATTAATATCTCCCGACAATCATATGTCGGGAAATTAATAAACATGGGAAGGAGGGTTGCACCGAATATAGGCTCCAATAGTCAAAGGGAAGGGGATGGAGACATGGCATCTAGGATGGGGTATGGAAATCTAACAGAGAATCAAACCTGTGGGACTCATTTTGGCCTAAAACATCCATCATTATGAATGCACAATTACCAAGAACCCTAACAATTTATTTTGATTTTCATCACCCCACTATGAACAAATACCGGAGAGAAAGAAAGAGAGAGAGAAAGATGAGAGGTTTAGGTGAAAAAGCAGTAATGTTTTGCTCATACATTTCGTGGGTGGTCATCAATGTGCTCTCAGATTGGGAAATGAACGAAGTTTTCTTAGAAAGGACCCGGCCTATTAACTTCTTTTCAATTTAAATGTATATATTTCAATTCATGTTTTCAAATTTTGTCCCACTTTCCCATTTATGTTGTGTTGCAGGCCCATAAATGATCGAGATAGTTATATGCTTGAATTTAAGTGGGTATGTACAAAGATGCTCACTGGCTTATCTAGATCCGCGTAAGCCTACCAAATCTCTAACTATGGAAATGAAACAAAATAACACCATTAAAAATGTCACTCTGCCTTCACAATACTTGCTGGCTACCAACTATCTTATGCCATATTTTATTTAATACTTTTATCCTAGTCAAATCATATTTTCTGGCAACTAATCAATGTACGCTTTATACCACAATCTTATACTTACTACGTCTTAACACTTAATTTTAAAAGTTTAATAAACTAAACTGAAAAAAGCTTGTTCGACTGATCTAGAAAATAGTTTGTCCAAATGGAGTGCTCTTCGGTTGGCAACTGTTTTCTCAAATTTAAACACACTTGTTTTGAACTTATGTAACTTGTTTGGAGTTAAATTATATGTTTTTTTACTCATATTGTAGGTAGAAGAATTTATTCACCTCTCTATAACTAATCAGTTTTTGTGGTTTGTTTTAATTTAGTTCTTAAAACAATTTAGTTTAGGCTTAACAAAACACTTCAGATGAATCTTTTTGACAAAATTAGTTTAGTTTTTATAGATAGTTTCATTGGTTTAGCTTAAGTGTTTTTCTATAACAACCCTAGTTTTTTTTTTTCGAAGAACAGCAAAGCCCTACTTTATTTGTTTGATAATGCAAATGGTTTAACACTGTGCGAATGTAAAAATTCAGGCGTGTTATTAGCTAACGTTACCATTTGATCTCTCGGAGCATTATAAATTTGGCACATTTTTGTTTGTGATAAATGATATTGTAATATTGTTACCTTGCATACAAGGAAACCTCTGCATTAAGTCAATGTATACAGGCCAATACGTATACGTAAGAACAATTCCATCACACAGTTGCAAAGATCAGTTTTTTTCTGCGAACTTTCTGTTAGATATGAAATCATTAATTTCTGATCTTTCATTAAATTATTTTAAACTGGAACTTTTCCACCCAGTTTTTCTAATAGAAGTGCGAATTTCAACTCAAGGTAAGAGTAAACTCGCGCATTTACCCATGCACTTGTATTAGAATCTGAAGCAAATTTTTGAAACTTCCAAAGAACTCGGCGAAGGTTTTGTGATTGCATGTCATTCTAAAAAATGATGTTCTTTATATATTAATCAACACATCATCACACAATTCAAGATCAGAAAAGAATGACAGCATGCAATTTGGTCTTATCATCAGTGAATAGCGATGAAATTGAGAGCGGTTTGGCGTCATCTGAAACTGAGAGAGAGAGAGAGAGAGAGAGAGAGAGAGAGAGAAAGAGAGAAAGAGGGAAATGGCGGGTTGTTGAAGGTGGTAAATGTGAAAATTGATGTATGATACCAAAAATATGGACGCATTTGGAGGAAAGTAAATGTAATAAAACCAAAAAATTGTAGCCTGCAATTTACTTTAATGAAACGCACTCCCATGCTTCACTAGCAATTACTGCTGCCTATTTGTCACAAAGGTGGTACCAGCCACCCTGCCACAGAACACAGTGACCCCGCATAGCAGAAAAGAGAAGAGAAGAAAAGAGAGAGAGAGAGAGAGAGAGAGAGAGAGAGAGAGACAGTGAACGGTGCTTCAAAGTTGCAAACGGTTCATAGTAGACACGGAGATGCCGTGTCTAAACATTGAAACCTACCATCATTGTAATAATTGTTCCAATATGGAACATCGTAGACGAGACAAGTTGCAGATATTTGCCTCTCTACTACATGTCATCACTTCCATCTGCAACATGCATTTTCCTGCCACCATCCTTATTTATTAATTTCCGCCATCTATTATTTCTCCGCTTTGTCCTCCGTGACATCATCTCTTTATTAGCACATATGCCTGTGATCTTCGTAATTGCTACCTCTAATATCATGCATCTATGTTCAGAACTCATCAGATATGTCATCTTCTTTTCGTATCTATGCATAGATCAGTCGTCTGAAACAATCAGAAGGAAGTTAAACAAAATAACTGTCCAAGTTCTTAAAGTAGATTCGTTTCTGAATCACTATTTTCCTTCTCTGAAATTAATATATGCGCTTGTGGGGCAAATTGCTCTGGTTATTCATTCCACTTTCTCATCAAAATTCCTGGTGCCAGTTGCACTTTTTCTTTGTGATCATGTTGAGGGACGACGACTCATAAAGTTACAAAATAATTTACATACGTAACATATATTACATGCACATGATACTATACAAGTACACGACAAAATTTTGTTCACAGATTATAACTTTCAAGATAATGTTTTAGGAAAGATTTTTCCTTGATGTAATTTGAACATGTATACGTGAAGCTACATGAAAGTGCGTTTTATTGAGAGTTTCTAGTTAAATGAATAGAATTTTGTGACTGAGTAAAACACCTAAAGTAAATACGAATAACCAAATAATACATATTAGATGATCACTTTAGCTTGGAAAGATATTCATATTAAAAAAATTAAAATATATGACATCTCATGACAATTAGTCTACCGTAAAAGGAAATAACTTGTGCAAGAAAACTTTGTTAGAGCCGTTGCATCCATTAGATTACACTGTGAAGAAGTGACATTGAAGTTTTGAGGAGCATATTTTAATTGAACGTTGTTGAGCTTGACCCAACACAGAGCCATGGGTCTACTGTTCATGAAACAACAGTAGGATGATTTCATAGCTGCGAAGATGCGACAAATTTTTAGTTACTTCATTTGTGTATATTGGATGGACCACTCATGCTATTCAATACTTACAAAAAGAGTGAGGATAATCGAAATGTTAAATGAGAGAATAGAAAAAGTGAACGTGTTGTTCTATATATTTATATTCTTATTTATAATAACATACATGTTAAAGAAATGAAGGTGATGAAAGAAAAATAATTATACGATGTATTTAAATTTTTTATATTCATTTTATACTCTTTTTTTTCTATTTTTCTTTTAAATACAAAAATTATACTTTTATGATTATTTTATCTTTTTTATATATCAAATTAATGTAAAAATATGTCATAATACATCCATTTTTCGTACAAATCTAAAATAATAAATTATTTCAGATAATAAAACTAGTTATCGTTGTTACTGTTGGAAGAATAAATTACTAATCTATTTCAACAAATTATTCATTTTTAATATAACTAATAGAGGTTAAATATTTTTTTCCCTTCATTATATTAAAAAAAGAAGAAGCTACTTTTGAAAGTAACGTGGTTCTCTATTTCTTTTTCAGAGAACTCGATTCTCTTCCTGATAAATAGAGATTAACTTATCAATGAGAAATAAAGCTTTTCAAAAAGTAACTTTAAAAATAATTATCTTTATCCTTTTATTTATTTTATTGCACGTTAATAATTAATGATGGAATATTTTTTAAATTATTAAATTAAAAAGTATTGGGATGAAAATTATGGCTTTTTAATAAATAAATTACATCTTCTTCTCTCAATATATTTATCTATATAAAAAACACCTATTTATATTTAATTCAATTAAAATAATTGAATTGTTTTACAAATTAATATTTTGAAATTGTAATAGTATTTTAATTTTGAATATTTGATAACTAACATTTGTAACAATAAGAAATTCAACTAAAATTGTATTATTTACAATATTTAAATTTATAGTTTTATTATGTTCAATTTTTAAATTTTTACCGTTGAAAGTTGCATATTCGTCACCCTTTTGTATAGTGAGAATATTTGAAACTAAAACATTTTATCTGTTAAATACAAATATATTTTCATTGAATATATTAATGAAGGTATATATTATATATTTTTAATATTAATATAACATTATAATTGTATGAATATTTACTATACACAATTAATATAAATGGTTTGTGAATAATCATTTTCACTATATAAGACAAATATGTAACATTTCGAATAAATAAAATAAATAAATAAAATGTATTTATATGACTTTTCAAGTTATTTGCGTTATTCCTTTGAAACGAATAATTTTATTGTAAATTGCAATGTCTTAATTTCATACTTAATTATATATCATATTAGTTAATATTAATTTGAATACATTTACCACATGTTGTATCAAATAACATAATTTTAAATCCTAATAAAATTTGATTAAATTATTTTCACATATATTTTCCGTATTTATTACAACTAATATATTTTTCCATGATTACAAAACATTAAATGCTTATGTAAAGAAAAAAGAACTATAAGAAAATTTAATAATTAGTAAAAACACTAGTATTACACTATGTATCTACAATTGATCTTAGGACCGATGAAATATAAATTATCTGATAGTGGTTAAAATAAAATTTAAGTAATATTTGATTTTAATTGTTCACATTTAATTTAAACGGTTGTATGTTATAAATCATTTAGAATAATAAAAATAATTTTTTACACCATAGCTTAAAATAAATTAATTATTTATCATTTCAAACTTTAAAATATTTAAACTCTATAAAATAAATCATTTTATAAGTATTCAACATAGATTTCTTGCATAATTGTATACACATTTAAAAAATATATGAAATATTTTGCTGGTCAGTAATAAAATATATATCCCATGCATAACATAAGTTAGACTATGGTTATAAATATATTGAAATATCAATCATTACCTTCTAGTTATTTATAAAAGGTGATATTATACATATAGATATTAAATATTTAAATAAAAGATTATTCCTTATGTTGAAATTTCTTTGCAGTATAAATCATCTCATAAAGAGGTGAATAAAATAAATCTCTTTTTGAAGTTTCAAAATTGGCGCCTTCATTTAAAGCCTACATTACGATCTTTTTTAGATGTCCCATATGAGCGTTTGTAGTTTTAACGTTGGAGTGTCGAAATTTAGTTATATATCATTTAATATATCTCACAATATAGTTAATTTCAAATAGAATATAATATTTTTAGTTTTCATTTTTATTTTTTTAGTGGTAGAAATCATTTTATGTTAACTCGTAAAAAATAGATATTTTTACTCTGTTGAAAATCCAAGTGTAAATTTATATTTTATCTTAAAAAGAGAGGATAAAGTAGAACAATTTATGAGTCTTGTTCACTTGAGTGGATTTGGGGGAGAGTAATTGATAGAATTTGAAGATAATTTTTGTTATTGTTTATTTGAATAAACTTGGAGGTAAGTGAGAGTGAATTTGGAAATAATTTTTTTTAATCTGTCACATAAATTAAATCCTAAATTAATTCTTACAAACTTTATTTTCAAATCCACTCTCATTTACCTCAAAATTCACTCAAATAAACAACAACAAAATTTACCTTCAAATCCTCTCAAATCCACTCAATTACTCTCCCTCAAATCCACTCAAGTGAACAAGGCCATAAGGATGGACCCATACATTCATTGTCTTAAGGTTTTAAGTTAAGGATGGTGTAAATCCTTTATATGGTTGAACTCAGGTTTGATTGCTTTTGTGCCTTTCTAGTGAACTTCCTTTCTCAATAAACTCAATAATGTTATTAAAACTGATGGATAATCTTGATGATCGACTCAAACGAGTACAATATGTTCTCTATATTGAAAGTCTTTTTAACAAGAATTACACTAAACATGTCCCATTAAGAGGAACGATATTACAAAAAAGAAATAATATTACAAAAAAGGAATATTCATAATTGAGAATATTTGTGTAGGAGGAAGAGTTAATCAATGTGAAAGAGACTCATTTTTAAGAAGAAGATGGCTGAGAATCCAAGTGTGAGTAAGTTCTATATTAGATAAAGAGAAAGTTGAATATCATATAATTATAAACATCCATAAACTCATTATCTTAAAGGAGGGTCAGACTCTTTCAAAACGTCTCTTGTTGGCATAATGAAAACTAAAAGATTTTGATAGAACTTACTCTTATCTATTATATATATGGATAAGTGGTGGAGGAAATTTACTTTAACAACTTTGAAGATGTCCCCCGATTTTTAGAAAGGATAAAACAATTTCAAATGTCACCACTTGTTAATCTAGAACATTTTAAGCGGAAGAAAATTGAGCAAATTTTGCATCTAGTGCATTTTTTTTTTCATCTTCTTTATTGTGCATGCCGGATTGTTCCTTCAATATATATTTGCTTTTAATTTTTGCTGATAAAACATGAGCCTATAAGTAAAACAAGCATTAAGAAAAAAAAGTGTATTAAAATAAGGAAACATTTCCACACAGAGTAATTAAAAAAAAGAACAGAAAAAAATATTATAAAAAATAAAAAAGTTGTTTTTGCAGTTGTAATAATAATGTAATAAGTTTTTTTTTCGGGTGCACGATGGATTTGAAAATATTATTTAGGTTTAATTATTTCGGAAGTTTCTATTTGTGTTAATTAGATTCTCGTATTTTGAAAGTGTTCAATTGAGTCCCTATTTATGTAAAATTGAGTTAATAATGTTCTTACTGTTAATTGTTGTGAAAGGCGTTAAATTTCTTGCGTTGTGGCATGCTGAGGTAGCATTTAATAACAATGTGGCATAATAACAACTTATTATGTGGATTTGTTGATTTTAAATTTAAAAAAATTTAAAATATGGTAAATTTAATAAAAATAGAAAGTTATATTTATTTCAGGAAATGAAATTAAAACGTATTAGGATTAAGTTTGGTATTTTGGGGTCAGATTTTGAGTGTGAGGAAAAATTAAGGAAAATAGGGTTTTTTGTGGGTTCGTTCTGGTTCAAAATTGTGAGAAAATAGGGTTATAGTGAGAAATTAGTTGTGGATGAAGTTTGATTTTACGATTTTGGCATCAACTATCGATGGTTTTTCGGTGGAATCGACAAATTGTTAGCGGTGAAGTAGTGTGGGGAGAACCTAAAGTAGAGTCTTCTGAGTTGACTCAAAACCAACGTAGAAATAATGCAGCGACGGATGAGGTCGAGGAGTTGGGAGGGGGAGAAGTCGAGGGGGAGAGGGTGGTGAGTGGCGGAAGTGGAAGATGAGAGAGTGGAGGATAATCTGAAGGTGGAAGAGATAAAGCAAGAGAATGAGAAAGGTGTTGTGTGGCGTTGGGTTATTACAGTGTAAGGAAGAGGGTGGCAGTGGAAAGAGGATAGTGCCATTGAGACAAATTTACAAACATGTGGCGTGCGTGAAGAATTGGTGACCATAGCAACGATGTCCAGAAGCCAAAACCACCAAAGGAAATCAATAATCCAGTGCAAAGATAAATCAAACAATTAAGCAGTAAGAGATAAATTATCACAGAAGAAAAATTGAATCCAATTTTTCCACTTCTTTCTCATCAATAAAAACACACTAAAAGTTCATAAACCCAAAAGCCAAAGCCATAAGCAGAAAAAGTAAAAAACAAATTTTCATTATTATATCAATTAACTAATTAACCCACAATGTGATCAAGATCAAATTCTCTGTTAGGTATTTTTTATGCTGTTATCTACATTAAGATATAAAACACTGTAACACTGTAAGGCACGAGAGGTGCGCCAGGTGGTTGGATTATAAGGTAGGAGTGGATGGAGATGTTGAAGAAGTGGGTGTGGGAGGGTGAGAAGAAGGTTTCCCATAGAGGGGAGAAGGTGAGGTTGGAGTTGATGAGGAAAAGGAAGGCAATTTTGGGGGTGGAGGAGAGGTGGGAGGTGGTGTGTGGGATGGCGGGGCAGCGGAAGAGGGCAAGGGCGTCGACGTCAGGTGGTGAGAAGAGGAGGTGAGGGGTGGATGAACTCTCTTCAACCATTTTTAGGTTTTCTTCTTCTCTATCTGATGAGACTGTGGAAGCAAAAATATAGAGAATTCGTTTATGGTTGGATTTAGAATGGTTAAGACATTTATGAGCTTTAAAATCTCTTCATTTACGAGGACTGTATTTATTAAATATAATTTGTTTTAAACTTAAAATAAAATAATTCCACGTAACGAGACTTCATTGTGCAACATGGTTATTAAATATCACCTCAGCATGCCACCAAGAAAGAAATTTAACGCCGTCTGTAACAATTAACAGCAAGGGCATTATTGACTCAATTTTACATACATAGGGACTCAATTGAGCACTTTCAAAATACGAGGACCTAATTGACACGAATATGCACAAATAGGGACCTGCGAAATAATTAAACCTATTATTTATTAAGGATGTAACTTTTGCTAGAAAAATTGGATGAAAAAGAATTTGTAATTTTGTTTATACGAGAAGGGTTTGCAGTTTTGTTTAGAAGAAATTTGTTGGAGTTGTTAGAATCAGTTAGATTACTGCTGCAATAATTGATTAATACTGTTAGTTAGGGTTTTATTTTTTCTGTTTTTCCTCTTTTTTCCTGAACCCTATATTTAAGGTTTCCTTTTTCCCTTTCACATAACACAATACAGAACAAAAGAAGCAGAAATACCATTATAGAAATAAAGCTTGAGTTTTTGTTTCTCTTACCCGTTTTCTCCTTGCTCTTTCTCTGCTCTCACTTCTCTATGGCTGAGGTCCGCTTTTTTCGTGATAAAGGAACTGCCGAGGGCTCTATTTCTCTGATATACCATTTCTAAAATGGTATCAGAGCAGGTTTAATGTCTGCTCTGCTTCCGCTATGCCAAAATTCCTTCAAACATACTTCTTACTTCATTCTTGACTCCTTCTTACTGTGCTGGACCACATAGATCAGTTCACCAATCTTGCCAGTCCTTTCTATCTGCATCCTGGAGAGAATCCAGGTCTCACCCTCATCTCTTAAGTCTTAAATGAGACTAATTACTCTTCTTGGAGCAGGAGCATGAGAAGGTCTCTCCTTTCCAAAAACAAAATCAAGTTTATTGATTGAAAGTTTATTGATTGATCAATAAAGAAACCTCAAAGAAATGATGCTCTTTTTGATGCTTGGGAAAGATGCAATATGATGGTTCTTTCTTGGATAATAAAAACACTTTCTTCATAGATTGCAGAAAGTGTTATATATGTTGAAGATGCTAAGGAGTTGTGGGACGAATTGAAGGAAAGATTCTCAAATGGTGATTATTTCAAAATTTCTGATTTGCTCTAAGACATCATTCGATCAAACAGGAAGAAAGAAATGTAAGCCAATTTTTTTACAGATTTAAAGATTCTTGGGGAAGATTTAGAATCCCTTAGACCCATATCATGTTGCACT
This sequence comes from Vigna reflexopilosa, assembly GCA_027742785.1. Taxonomy (NCBI): domain Eukaryota; kingdom Viridiplantae; phylum Streptophyta; class Magnoliopsida; order Fabales; family Fabaceae; genus Vigna; species Vigna reflexopilosa. The sequence continues at coordinate 12,642,162 of CM050918.1, forward strand.
TGTGACATTCCTTGTAATTGTGATTTGTTAAGAATTTCTCTCAAGTATAGAGAGATAGAGCATGTTATATGTTTTCTAAAGGGTTGAATGATACCTATAACACTGTGAGGACTTAAATCCTTTTAATGGATCATCTTCCCAACATCAATTGTGTTTTTTCTCTTATCATGCAACAAGAAAGATAAGAAAGACAAGAAAGACGAGGCACTAGGACTATCAATCAAAGTGTAGAAGCTAAAATTCTTGGCCAACATTGTTGATAAAAACAACAGCTGGAAACCAGACCAGACCTGGAGGAGCCAGGAACGTGGTACTGGGTCTAGAGGACAGCGAAGAGGGAGAAATCCCAATCATGGAAAACATTGCTCCTACTGCCACAATCACATTGTTGATGAATGTTATTCTAAGCATGGTTAGCCACCATGGTACAAAAGAAATGACAACAATCAAGACAAAAGGAGACAAGGTGATTGGAGTTCTGCAAACATCTGCCATAGTGATTATGTCCCAGAGGATGTGCAACCCACTCAGTAGATCACATTAATGATGCCTTTAACTCTTTTACCCTAGAGTAGATGCAGAAACTGCTTAGAATGATAGAAAAGGTTTATGACTCTTCACATAAAGTCAATCAAGTGCAAATAAATACCATAGGAGACAAACAAGGTACCCTTTCTTGGATTATAGATATTGGGGCCACTAATCATGTGACCCATGAAAAAAGGCACTTTGTTACCTTTTATAAAATTAAACCCATATCTGTCAAACTTCTAAATAACTCTACTGTTACTACTAAACATGTAGGAACTGTTCAATTTTCTAAAGATTTCATTATTTTTAATGTCTTGTATATTCTTGAATTTTCTTTTAATTTAGTATCTCTCCAAAGTCTTACCAAAGACATAAACTTCAGTCTAATTTTTTCTTCTGAGATTTGTCAGATAAGGGAGAACTCTACATCGAAGATGATTGATTGTTCTAGTATTTCCAAGGGTCTCTATTACTTATAGACTTTTCTCATCCCTAACCAAGATTTTATTTGCAAGGTTGTTTTGTCTTATGAACGTGTTAATGTAAATTTGTGGCATCATAAGTTAGGTCATTCTGGACACAAAACTCTGGAACAAATTTGTAAAAATTTTCCTTGTGTACAAATAACCTCTGATATTGTTATGATACTTGCTACTATGCTAAACAACATAAATTGTCTTTTCCTAGAAGCACTTCTCTGTCCAATGAATGTTTTGATTAATTCACTGTGATATATGGGGCCCTATTTCCACTTCATCTATTCATGGGCATAGATATTTCCTTACTCTAGTTGATGATTATAATAGACATACCTGGGTTTTTCTAATGCAGAATAAAGGTCAAACTAGGGACTTGTTACAAAATTTTATTGTCAAAATTAAGAATCAGTTTAATAAAATTGTTAAAACTATTAGATCTAACAATGGCCCTGAATTCAATTGTGTTAGTTTGTATGATTTTCATGGCATTAATCATCAGAGGAGTTGTGTTGAAACTCCTCAACAAAAATTTGTAGTGGAGCGTAAACATCAACACATACTTAATATAACTCGTAACCTTCTTTTTCAATCTAATTTGCCTAATGTTTATTGGTCTTATGTTGTGAGTCATGTTGTTTATCTGATAAATAGGCTCTCTTATTTTGTTCTTAATGACAAAACTCCTCATGATCTAATGTATGATGCTCCTCTCACTTATTTGAATTTGAAAACTTTTGGGTATTTATGCTTTGCCTCCACTCTTGAAAAAAATAGGAGTAAACTTGATCCGAGAGCTACGAAGGAAATCTTCCTTGGTTATTGTTAAAAATGGTATGGCTTAGATTCTCACACCAAGAGGGGGGGAGAGGTAAATTAGTGAAACTTAAAATCAGAGTCTTTTAAAAATCTTTTACGCAAAAGGATGATCTTTCAAAACTTTCTTGAAACATAAGGAATAAAATTTTTAAGTGCAGCAGAAAATAGTTGACTACGCACAGAATAAAGTCGACTTAATGTAAAAGTGTAGGGATAAGAGAAATCAAACGCTGATTTTTATACTAGTTCGACCAACATGCCTACATTTGGTGTCCTTTCAATCACAGGAAGCAAATGCACTATAATGATCAAGATTTTTACAGCAAGACTTTTATAGTGAAAACACGTCAAAAATATAAAACACATCTCTAACCCTCTAATCAAAATATAGGCATATAACAAAGAAGAAGAACAACAAGATGTCCCCTCTCTTGTTGTCTTCAACCCTTTGAACAATCCTCAAAGTCAAGAACGTCGCACGTCCTCTTCCTGTAGTCACAACATGGCAACACTCCAATCTTTAACAAGATTTAGAAAAACTGATCACGAAACAGACACCTCAAGTGCAGGTTGATCAGGCAATCAAAGCACACAATTCTTGCCCTTCAAGTAATCGCCAAAGATGAACACCACGGTCTTCTTTATGGATTCTTGGAGCTTTTCCTCATTCTGTAAGATATCACAAGTCTTAAAGAAATCACACAAATCGTTAGAATCACCAAAACTTCTTACAGAATTCGAATTTGCGTCTATATATAGTTTTCCATAAAACTGACGCTCCTAAGTCGACTTAATAGAGTCGAATATAACATGACAGTTATAACAGATAATAGCAATCAAAGCAAATAATTGATTACACAATTAATGCAGTTGATTCTCAATTAATGTTTGATCAAACATATTAAAAATATAACCGTTAGACAGTTCATGTCAAGCATTAACAGAATTTCAAAACCTAACAGACTTAATCGAATGGCTTGCACACATAGTCGACTTTGTAACAGTTAAATGCATAGTTTTGAAAAACTCTCTTCAAAAAATCTCACAGCACACTTTGAAAAATTTTGTGCAAAGCCACGAGTTTAAATCGATTTACTTCATAATGAAGTCGACTTAAAACTTCTGTTTTGCCACACAATTAAAGTTCAACAAAAGTGCATGTGGTTTTACTTTTCCAAAACATTTGTCATGCATTCACAGTTAGAAATATCATGTATAACATAGTGAATTGCAATACAATGACAGAAACAAAACCAACATGTTCACATATAATCATAATCATAAACTCAATGAACATGTAACACATATACACATGTGTTATTAATTATGTGTTGTCATCATAAAACCAGTGCTCCCCCTATCAACAATCTCAACAGTTATAAAATAGGTGTGAAGGGCTTTGTTATTCTTGACATCAACACTAGGGAAATTTTCATAAGCGGAAATGTTATCTTCTACGAAAATATATTTCCCTATAAGGACCAGCAAAATAATAGGGAAGCAAATGATAAGGAAGTAGACATAAATACTTTTCTTAATGGTCTTCTATGCAGTCACAATTCTATTGATGTTGGAAGACTTGTTGAAACAAACACCAATGACCAGAGACAAATAGAACAAGTTGACACTGACAATAATGGCAATAAAAACTCTACTGAAAGTGAGGAAAATCATAGTCACAGGAGATCCACTAGAGTTAGAAGGGCTCTTGGGTATCTAAATGACTATGTGCATCAGGTTATTCAATCCTTATCTATGAAAAATCATTTTAAAACACCTTATCCCATTTCTGACATGCTATCTTATGACTCTTTGTCAGAGATAACACTTAAAATATACTTTGGCTATCACTACCAACATTGAAACACATTCTTATGATGAAGCCAAGAAGACAAATGAATGGGTTGAAGCTATGCAAAAAGAGATCAAGGCTCTACATGATAATAATACCTGGTATCTAACACAACTGCCTCCAGGAAAAACTCCCATTGGTTGTAGATGGGTGTACAAAACTAAATACAAAGCGGATGACACCATAGAAAGATATAAGTCTCACCTAGTGGCTAAAGGCTATACCCAAAAAGAATGGATAGACTATTTGGACACCTTCTCCCCCGTAGCTAAGCTCACTACTGTTAGGTTATTAATTTCTCTTACAGCTTCAAATAACTGGATTCTACACCAACTTGATGTGGACAATGCTTTTCTATGTGGGGACCTAAATGAAGAAGTTTACATGGAGCCACCACTTGGCCTAAATGTCAGCAAAAAGGGACAGGCTTGCAAGCTTACTAAGTCTTTGTATGGACTGAAACAAGCCAGTAGGCAATGGTTTGAAAAATTATCCTCTATCTTTATTTCTGTCAATTATGTCCAACCTAAATCTAACCACTCACATTTTATCAAAAAGACTCCTACAGATTGTACAGCTTTACTTGTCTATGTGGATGACATCATACTAGTAGGGAATTTTATGGCAGAGATTAACCACATAAAAGTTCTTTTGCATAATAAATTTCAGATCAAAAATTTGGGAGAACTTAAGTACTTCCTGGGTTTCGAAGTGGCTAAATCTAAGAAAGGGATTCATCTATGTCAAAGGAAATACACTCTAGACATCCTTGAAGAAACTGAAATGCTAGGATGCAAACCATGTTCTACACTTTTCTTAAGTGATACTAGTTCACTATATAAAGCATAAAGATACTTGGACAATCCTAACTCATATCGAAGACTAATAGGGAAGTTGCTTTATCTCATTAATACTAGACCTGATTTATGTTTTTCAGTTAATTTGTTAAGCCAATTTATGCAATCACCCATTGACTACCATTATCGGGCTGTGCAACACATTCTTAGGTACATCAAGTTCAATCCTTCGAAGGGACTCTTTTTCCCAACTAAGTCACAAATGCAGATAAAAGCCTTCAGTGACTAAGATTGGACAACCTGACCTAACACTAGAAGATATACTACGAGCTTCTGCATTTTCCTTGGCTCATCCTTCATCTTTTGGAAATCCAAAAAGCAGAACACTATTTCCAAATCTTTCACCGAAGTAGAATATCGTGCCTTAACAGCTATTGTGTGTGAGATACAATGGATACATTATCTTCTTCAAGTTCTTCAAGTTCAGACTACTAGCACTCTTGTTCTCTATTGTGACAACAAATCTGCAAGGCATATAACCCATAACCAGATCTTTCACAAAAGAATGAAACACATAGAACTGGATTGCCATGTGGTCTGTGAGAAGATTCAGGCTGATCTCCTACATCTCCTTCCCATTCGCTCGGATGAAAAGTTAGCTAACATCTTCACTAAGTTTCCACATCATGTTAATTAGGTTTCGATCCATCATACCCAAGCTTGGATTAATGAGTATACACCATCCAGCTTGAGGGGAGGCTTTTGGAGTTGTTAGAATCAGTTATATTACTACCTAAATGCATTAATCGATTAATACTGTTAGTTAGGGTTTTAGCTTTTCTGTTTTTCCCCTTTTCCCTTGAACCCTATATTTTGGGTTTCACTTTTCCCTTTCACATAACACAATATAGAATAGAAGAAGAAGAAATACCATTACAGAAATAAAGTTTGAGTTTTTGTTTCTCTTACCTGTTTTCTCTTTGCTCTTTCTCTGCTCTCGCTTCTCCATGGGTGAGGTCCACTTCTTTTGTGATAAAGGAACTTTCGAGGGCTCTATTTCTCTGATATAACATTTCTAAAAAAATTACATAAAAGTTTTCAAATTTTGCAACAAAAATTTCATGTTGAATAATAATTCTTTTGTTGAGTATTCATAAATAGGTATTGAGATGTCAATCAATTTTAAATTTTTATGTGCTTTTATTTATATTTCTGTTTTTATTTGTGGATGTCATTCCACTTAAAAATATTATTTTTCTATTGTGTGATTCCTAATAGTGTATCAAAGCTTAGGTTGTAATCAAGGGAGGAAGACAAATCATGCTGACTAAAATCAATGTTGCATGTTGTACCTTTGAAGAGAGGTTAGTCTTAATCATTATTTTTGTGCAACAACTTTATTGATGAATGTGTGGTTAGATCTAACTTGGTTGAGGTGGTGTTGGTGATGAATTGTCCTTGGGTATCAATGAGATACCAGTGATAATGTTGTAGAAGTTTCCAACAACGAATCTGATATACAAGGCAGGGAAGGTTAATGACAAAAAAGATAGTAGTCATCAATGAGCTTGTGCAAATCACTATGGAATTAATGATGCAAGGAGATCGATCAATGCATTGTTAGATGTTTGTTCCAAAACATGTGAAACTTTTGGATAAGGAAGGATATTGATTCTTTAGTTTGTGTTCACCAAAGTCTCACATTGAGTAATATAAAAAAAAGAGTAGCATAAAAGTATTATAAAAATAAAGAGTTGTTTTTAGAATTGTTACCACAACTCAATAGGTCTATTGGGTGTGTGAGGACCTTGGATAGTTGTGCCTTATGGAAGATTTGTAATTTTTTGAGAAAAACTATTTGAGAAGGTTTGCAATTTTTGTCAGAAAAATTGCATGAGAAGAGATTGCAGTTTTGTTAAAAAAAATTGCATAAGTTTGTAGTTTAATCCATAAAAATTTCACTAAGAAAGGTTTGTAGTTATATGAAGGTTTGCAATTTTTGTGACAAAAATTGCATGATGTGTAATAACAATTTTGTTGAGTATTTGTAGACGTAGACTTGATATGTCAAACCATGTTAAGTTTATTGTGTGTTTTTTATATTTTTTTTATCTTGTTTGTAAATTTTCGTATTGAGTGATTTCCAATATCAAAATTTAGCTTCTAATTGAGAGAGGAAGATACAAAATATAAATATACAACTAATTTTTAATTAAAGCCAAGAGAAACCATAAAGGGAGAAATATACAAAATATAAAGATGCAACCAATTTTTAATTAAAGCCAAGAGAAAGCCCAGGAAACACCAATATTGTTACTACGAAAGGCATGCATAAAACATAAGGAATTTGGGGTGTAGTTTGGTTATCTTTTTTGCTTTGGGTGAGGTGCATACTAGGCACCTTTTTGCATTCCTGTATCTTATGGTAGGTATTGAATCATGAGAATGGTTTATATTTTGAATCATAATCAAGTATATATGTTGACCTTGCTCATGTGTGAAGCTTTTGTTTGAAGCAACTTCTCTTTTGGATCCTTTATACATCTTATATACAGGACTAATATGTATATTTTTTTGTAAAAGGGTTAAAGTATTCAAAAGTGCTCTATTTTTATTTATTTATTTTTTTGATAAAAAAGAAAGGAGGAAGATGAGCCATGTAGATGAAAATCAACCTTGTCTCTTGCATCTTTAGAGAGAGGTTAGTCTTGGTTATTTTTTATGTGCAATGACTTTATTGATGCATGTGTGATTGGTTTTGGCTTAACCAAGGTGATGTTGGTGATGGATTCCCTTTGAGTATTGATGAGTTGTTACACAATGATATAGAAGTTTTCGATAACGAATTTTTTTTACAAGACAATGAAGGTTGATGATGATATATAAAAGATAGTAATCATCAATGAGTGTGCACAGATAACTAGTTGATGAGAGAGTAGGTCAATTCTTTAATACATGTTCACCAAAGTTTTACTTTGAATAATATGAAAAAAAAAAAAAAGAATAGTATATAGTTGTTTGTGGAATTGTGACCATAATTTAATAGTTCTCGTGAGTGTACGTGGACTTGGGTAATTGTGTGAAGAGGGTTTGTAAATTTTTTTAGAAAAATTATTTGAAAAAGTTTGTAACTTTTTTTAAGAAAAATTAGAGGAGAAATTTTTCTCAGAACAATTTTGTTAAGTATTTATGAAATTAAGCCTTGAGGTGTTCAATCTCGTTAAATTTCATAAATGCTTTTATTTATATTAAATATGTTTTAAGTTAAGAGATTGTTTTTCTAGAGTGTAATTTTCAATTAATATATACAACTCTTATTAGAAGGAATCTAGATGTAAAGAAAGACATCTTAAAGAGGAAAGTAGAACTAGAACACTAAATATATTTTTTTCTATTTTATGAGTTAAACATGCTAAACTATCAATTCGTTTGAGTTTGTAAAAGGGTTGGAAGAATTACTCTCTATATTCAACCAATTTAATTTTTATTGTTTAAGAAAAAAATATTAAAATAATAATTAAATAAAAAAAATATAAAAGGATTAGTCTCTGCAAGTGTGTCTATATTTACTTGCAATACTTAGATAATTTATTTTAATTTTTAATTTAATTAAAAATAAAATAAAAATAATAAATATGTACAATAAAAAATATAATCACGTTTATATGATATTATTATAGATAATGTATCTAGGAAAATATAATATTTTATAAGTGAAAATAAATTTTCATTTGCGAAAGTTTTACCTTAAACCCTGTAACGGTTAAAAAAGCTACACATATTATAATAGTTATAAATAATATAAAAATATATGTTCTTTCAATAATTCATATTCACTATGTATATGTACTCTCATTCATACTTATTCATACTTATTCCTGTTTATCTGAAATATTAATTAAATAATTTTTTTAAAAAGATAGTAGTAAATAATCAAAATTTTAAAATAATTGCAACATGTATTACTTTTGAAAAATATTGAAAGAAAAAAACTTCAACTATTTAAATAATATGGGTATATATCAAAGGAGTTAAATATGTTGAGAGAGAAAATGAAATGTTATGCAATTTATTTTTTTTCAAATGAAATGAAATTTATAACTAAAGAGAAAAAACAAATTTTAGGTTAAGCATTTACACACCATTAAACATTTGAAATTGATAGTTATAGATTATTATGTAATAAAAATAAACAAATAAAAAATATTAAAAGTAAGTAAAAGTATATAATGTGTGTCATATAAATTATTTAATATATATATATATATATATATATATATTAAGAAAATTACATTAAGAGAAGAGTGTAATATGAGCTGTGATAAGGAAGAAAATAATTTTATAAATTTGATGAATATTGAATAAATTGAATAATGAAAAATATATAACAGAAGAAAGGTTATTCAAACAAAAAGAAACAAAAGAAAAAAAAGATGAAAATAAGTCTTTTAAGTTGCTTAATAATGTAAATGTATTTTAATAACTTAAAATGTAGACAGATAGAAGAATAAGGTGATTACATTATAATATTTAATATAAAAAATTAAATATTATTCATATTTATATATGTACTCGGTTAATGTATAGATTAAAACAAAAAAATCTTAACAAATCTCTATTAATAATCCTATCAATATAATTTATTCTGATACAGCATCCTATCATGCATATCCTAATAATAAGTAAAGATCAACTAATTTAATTTGAAACTATGAACACATAATATATAAGACATCTCTCTCTCTGTATATATAAAAACATAGAGTAAATTGCACTATTATATTGTTAACAAAATGAATGTATAACTCAGTAACATTTCCATAATAAATATTTTATCCAGTTACGTGCTATCCCTCAGAAGATATATGCATATTATTGATTTAAATAATACTAATTAATTTTTAATTGATTAAAATTCAAAAGTTATAAGTTACGGTTAAGTTATTCTTGAACATAACACAAATATGTCAGGTATAAAATGGGTATTAGGAATGGGTCTTCATAACATTTTATTTGAGTTTTGGTTGTAAAACGGTGTTGATAAAACTATTGAGTGCTGTTTCTTCGGAATTAAATCATAAAAAATCAAATTATGCAACCAGTATTAGGAATTTGTCAAACTCAATTGTGAGAATTATTTTTTATATTTTTTTATTGATGAGAAAAATAAAATAAATATTTGTTTGAATCAAGTGTTATTATCTGATAAAATCTATTTATTTCAGGGGAGAAAAAAAAACAGAAATAATGTTTTGGAAGAGGAGTAGACACCAAATACAAAGAGGTCCTAAATTGTAATTTGGATAGCTATATATGCACATTTGTTATTGGTTTAGTAAATGTAATTAGTTTTTAGTTGATTAATACCTACAAATTGTTAGTTAATTTGAAAAATAATTTTTAAATGTAGTTCAACCTATAACACAAAACCATCTCAAAGCAGAAGTTGATCAAATTAAATAAGGATCGAAGTTCTATTATGTCATTTTGGTTAAAAATTAAAACAATATAAAATATATTAAAAATACTATATATATATATATATATATATATATATATATATATATATATATATATATATTTCATTGGTATAAAGAACCAAATTTACTGAACGATGATATAAACAAATAAAAATAAGTGAAAAACAAATGAAAGTTAAAAATGGTTGGTTGAGGAAATATACAAAATAAATGACAAAAATAAAGAATTAAAATAGATTAAAAAAATAATATACTAAATTTTACCTTTTTAAAATTGGATTATCAGATAAAATTTACATTTATTTTATATATTATAAATTGATTTTGTTACTAGTCAACGCAGAATGTCCAATTTATTTCCTTTACAATTTTGCTAGGCTTTTAACTTACGATTTTAATATGATGTTAAAGTAACTTTTAAATCTATTTTAATTTTATAAAATTGGTTTATAAGATAAAATTTATACCTAAGTATATTTATAGCTTGGTTTTATTTGATGAAACATTAAAAAAGAGTTTATATATAATGAATTTTTATATTTAGTAAAAGGAGTATTTGATTGTGGAATTTAGTTAAAGTTTTGTTGTTATTATGAATCACATGTTATGGTGATAAACAATTTGTTGAATTTAAGGGCAAAAAATGATAAATTAATTAGGTTTTATTTTATAAATAGAAAATATAATTAAAAATAATTAAAGAAAATAAAGTTATTTTATAAGTGATGGAGTGTCTTGTTTGATAAATAAATAGTGTTGAGAGATTGATGACATTTTTCACCAAATAATGATAATAGAAATTAATGTTTTGGTTTCTGAGAATGTGTGACGTTCTGGAAGTCACAAAGTCTCAGCGTTACATGTGCAGGCTTTTTCAGATAGAAAAGAAAAGTTGAGTGCAACACGGAAGTACAGTATCCATACTTTATGTGCATCTCTCACTAAGAACTGGATTTCATTCATGCTGAATATTCTCCACTTTTCAATTTGCAGAAATAACAGTTTTTCCCTTCAAACACGTTTATATATGCAGCCATTCCTTGCAACTCCACTCCCCATAAAGAGGTTCACGTCCTAGTTACCTTTGCATTTCTTTTGGATCATAACATCAAGTAATTATATAAACTATAAGCATCTAATTATATTAAATGTAAGTTTTTCATTACATTACGTAACAAACTATATTTAAATATAAGTAAACATTATACCATATGACATAATCTAACATTTACCTTATATGAGATTTATTGACAACTTAACTCATTCATTTTCATTTTTTAAGTTTTGAAATATCAAACTAAATAATTTTTATGATACTAACTTATTTTCTTTAGCAAGTTCTTACTTTACATTCAAATGAAGTCACTCGCTTAAGTCATCTAATACGTTCTCAATATGAAACTTAACTTTTACCAATTTTATACATTATTACCCATTATCAAATATTTTATACTTTACAACGAACTAAGACATTTTTTAAGATATGGAGAAAACTAGTAATCTAACAAGGTTTACTAAGGTTTGACATAGATCATCAAAGTAAATAATGTTGGAATAAAACAAAGGGACCCATCCACCATAATTCAAGGGTGAATGTTCTCCACTCCTTGCTAAAGGGACCCATCCACCATAATTCAAGGGTCAATGTTTTCCACTCTTTGCTTGTTTTACGGAAATGATGGTCACCTCACCAAACTCTTATTTTGGACTCTTGCTTCATTCTACAATTATAAATTGGAAGCTAGAGGGAGCAACAAAATGCACCAAGACTCACTACCGTGAAGAAGAAAAGAGAGCCACGGTGAAGGAGAGAAATAGAGAGTTTTTGTGTGAGAGAAATACCGAGAGGTGTAGACACAGTGCAATAGAAGATACTGTGGTGAAAGTGAGAGTTTTGTATACCATCCGAGAGGGTGAGATTTATTTAGAGATCCTCAGAGAGTGAGAGAATCACTGTAATCCTACTTTCATAGTGGAGATATTTTTCTGGACTAGGTCCCGTGGTTTTTTCCGAGAGGATTTTCCACGTTAAAAATTTCCGGTGTTATATTTTCTTACGCATACACTTTTATTTCTACGCTTCCGCATAGTGCCCATTTTGGGTTAGCAGAGGAGGGAACAAATACCGCTGTTTCCCAACAGTGGTATCAGAGCTACCGGTTTGAAAAAGTCAGAATCCTGTGAAACTCAAGATGGAAGGAGACATGTTCAAGCTAACTGCGGATAATTACTCCTACTGGAAGCCGATGATGGAAGATCATCTATACTGCAAGGATTTGTATGAACCGATCACAAATCCAGAAATTCCAGAAGGGAAGACCCAAAAAGATTGGGAGATTCTGAATCGTAAAACAGTGGCTATGATTCGGAAATACATCGATAAAAGCTTGTTTGAGCATGTATCGACTTATACCGATGCGTATGAGTTATGGACAAAGCTTGAATCTATGATTCAAAAGAAGACTCCGAGAAATAAAGCTCACCTTGTCAGGCGACTCGTAAAGTTGGAGTATTCTGACGACCAGAATATGATCGAGCATCTCAACACCTTCAAAGGTATTGTGAACCAATTAATGAAGGCAGATATGAAGATAGATGACGAGTTACAAGCTCTTCTACTCCTTAGTTCTCTACCGGAGAGTTGGGACACGTTGGTGGTCACTCTCAGTAACTTAGCACCAGATGGAAAGCTCAGTCTGGATAACATCACAGACAGTTTACTGAATGAAGAATCCAGAAGGAAAGAAAGGGGATCGAGTAGTTACTCAGAAGCCAATGTTGTTGAGAATAGAGGAAGGAGTGATCATAGAAGCAAAGGAAAACGTGAAAAGTCACGAGGAAGATTCAAGTCTCGTTCCAAAGGTTTGACATGTTTTTATTGTGGAAAAGATGGTCACAAGAAGCCAGAATGTAGATTCCTGAAGAGAGATCAGAAGAATGGAACTGTACACCCTGATGTGGTAGATCCCAAAAAGAAGGTGGAAGAAAAGACTACAACGGCGGTGGTATCAGATGATGCGAATGTGTTCCTTATTAGTGAGGTAAACTATCTAAATATTGCTTTTGATGATTGCACTTGGATAGTTGATACCGGAGCATCTTTCCATGTTACTCCTCATGAGGGATTCTTCTCATCCTATCAAAAAGGAGATTTTGGAACAGTGAAGATGGGAAATCATGTCACAAGCAAAATTGTGGGCATAGGAGAAGTGACTTTGACGACAGAAAATGGAAACAAACTTGTACTGAAGGAGGTAAGACATGTACCAGAGATGCGTCTAAACCTTATCTCAGTTGGCAAGCTAGATGATGCTGGAATGAACAACCAATTCAGCGACGGAAGATGGAAACTTTGCCGAGGAAGCATGATTGTTGCTCGAGGCAAGAAGGAAGGCTCCTTGTACTGCATGCAAGGAAAGATATACAAAGGAGAGACGAATGTTGCTCAAGAAGAAAGCAAGGAGTTGTGGCATAAAAGACTAGGCCACATGAGCGAGAAGGGATTAGAGATCCTCGCAAAAGATCATCTCCAAAGTATAAAAGGGCAACCACTTGAACTGTGTGAAGATTGCTTAGCAGGTAAGCAGCGTAGAGTGTCCTTCCGTAGATCTGAAAGTGGAAGAACAAAAGAGCATATTTTGGATCTTGTACACTCAGATGTTTGTTCAACATCTGAAAAGTCCCTTGGTGGAGCTCAATATTTTGTTACCTTCATTGATGACCACTCCAGAAAGCTGTGGGTCTATCCATTGAAGAGAAAAGATGAAGTTCTACGAATCTTCAAGGAGTTTCACGCCTCAGTTGAACGTGAAACTGGTAGAAAGTTGAAATGTCTGAGAAGTGATAATGGTGGAGAGTATAGAGGTCCGTTCGAGCACTATTGCAAGACTCATGGGATCAAACATGAGAAAGTACCTCCCAAGACACCTCAGATGAATGGTGTAGCTAAAAGATTCAACAGAACAATTGCCGAGAAGGTCAGGAGCATGTTGTCTCACGCAAAACTTCCCAAGTCATTATGGGGGGAGGCAGTGGTGACAGCAGCTGATTTAATCAACTTATCACCCTCAAGACCATTAAATGGAAAGATTCCAGAAGAAGTATGGTCCGGTAAAAAGGCCTCATATCGTAACTTGAGAGTCTTCGGATGTAAGGCATCAGTTCACATTCCGAAAGATGAAAAAGCAAAGCTCGATGCTAAGGCGAAAGAATGTGTATACCTTGGTTCTCCGAGAGATGAATTTGGTTTCAGATTATGGGATCCTGCAAACAGAAAGATTGTTCGAAGCAGAGATGTGGTGTTCTTTGAAGATCAGACAATCCAAGACATCAAGAAAGTGGAGAAACCAACACTTAAGTTGATAAGTGATCAAAGCCCTATTGTGATAAACAACTCAGGGGGAGAGACTCATCAAGCTGAACCAGAGTTACAACTTGATGAAATGGCTGAAGAAGCAAATCAACCTAATCTGACGGAAGAAGATCAACCAATTGAGGATGCTCCGCAAGATCCCCAATTGAGACGATCAACAAGGCAGAAGCAACCGTCAAGAAGGTATTTTTCAGATGAATATGTTAATTTTACTGATGAAGGCGAACCTCAAAGCTTTGTAGAAGCAATGGAGATGAAAGACAAAGACAAATGGTTGCAAGCCATGGAAGAGGAGATGCAATCCTTAAAAGAAAATCAGACATATGATTTGGTAGAATTACCAAAAGAAAGAAGAGCATTGCAGACAAATGGGTGTTCAAGCTCAAGAATGAAGAGAACAACCCAAGCCCAAGGTACAAAGCACGAATTGTCGTGAAGGGGTGCAACCAGAAGAAAGGAATAGACTTTGATGAAATATTCTCACCAGTGGTGAAGATGACATCCATTAGAGCAATTCTCGGTCTAGCAGCAAAATTAGACCTGGAGATTGAACAACTGGACGTTAAAACAACATTCTTACATGGAGACCTAGAGGAAGAAATTTACATGAAGCAACCAGAGGGTTTTGAAGAACCAGGCAAAGAACACTTAGTGTGTCGTCTGAAGAAAAGCCTCTATGGTCTGAAGCAAGCTCCAAGACAATGGTACAAGAAATTTGATTCCTTCATGAACCAACATAATTTCAAGAAGACCTCCGCAGACCATTGTGTGTTTGTGAAGCATTATGAAAATGGTGAGTCCATCATACTTCTCTTGTATGTTGATGATATGTTGATTGTAGGGAAGGACAAAATTAAAATAGTTGCTCTCAAGAAGGCATTGAGTAAGTCTTTTGCTATGAAAGACCTGGGTGCAGTGAAGAAGATACTTGGAATGAAAATCTCCAGAGACCGTTCTAGAAGAATGCTATGGGTATCTCAAGAAGATTACATTGAGAATATTCTCAAAAGGTTCAACATGCACAATGCCAAATCTGCTCGTGTTCCAATTGCTGGACATTTCAAACTCAGCAAGTCGCAATGTCCAAAGAATGAAGAAGAAAAAGAAGAAATGAGCAAGGTACCCTACCCTTCTGCCGTGGGTAGCCTTATGTATGCAATGGTTTGTACAAGGCCAGATATTGGCTATGCTGTAGGAGTTGTGAGCAGATTCCTGTCAAATCCAGGAAAGGAGCATTGGGAAGCTGTTAAGTGGATACTAAGGTATCTCAGAGGATCTGCCAAAAGAAGCTTGTGTTTTGGCAATGGAGACCTAAAGCTAATCGGATATTCAGACTCAGACATGGCTGGAGATGTCGATTCAAGGAAGTCAACATCAGGTTATCTGATTACTTTTGCAGGGGGAGGTGTTTCTTGGCAGTCAAAGCTACAAAAATGTGTGACATTGTCTACTGCTGAAGCAGAGTATGTAGCGGTGACTGAAGCCTCTAAAGAGATGCTATGGATGAAGAATTTCCTAAGTGAATTAGGACATAATCAAGACGATTATGTGGTGAACTGTGATAATCAAAGTACCATCCATCTAACCAAGAACTCCATGTTCCATTCACGCTCGAAACATATCGACGTGCGGTATCACTGGATACGAGAAGCGCTGGATGAGAAGAAATTGAAGATAGAGAAAATCCATACAGACTTGAATTGGTCTGACATGATGACTAAGTCAATACCAACCAAGAAGGTTGAAGACTGTTGCCAAGGTGCTGGTATCTTGGTACCTTCAAATTAAGTCAAGAAGGGATCGAAGACCCATTTTTGTTTTATGGGGGAGTTTTGTTGGAATAAAACAAAGGGACCCATCCACCATAATTCAAGGGTGAATGTTCTCCACTCCTTGCTAAAGGGACCCATCCACCATAATTCAAGGGTCAATGTTTTCCACTCTTTGCTTGTTTTACGGAAATGATGGCCACCTCACCAAACTCTTATTTTGGACTCTTGCTTCATTCTACAATTATAAATTGGAAGCTAGAGGGAGCAACAAAATGCACCAAGACTCACTACCGTGAAGAAGAAAAGAGAGCCACGGTGAAGGAGAGAAATAGAGAGTTTTTGTGTGAGAGAAATACCGAGAGGTGTAGACACAGTGCAATAGAAGATACTGTGGTGAAAGTGAGAGTTTTGTATATTATCCGAGAGGGTGAGATTTATTTAGAGATCCTCAGAGAGTGAGAGAAACACTGTAATCCTACTTTCATAGTGGAGATATTTTTCTGGACTAGGTCCCGTGGTTTTTTCCGAGAGGATTTTCCACGTTAAAAATTTCCGGTGTTATATTTTCTTACGCATACACTTTTATTTCTACGCTTCCGCATAGTGCCCATTTTGGGTTAGCAGAGGAGGGAACAAATACCGCTGTTTCCCAACAAATAATACAAAGATTACCAAAGTTATTTAGAATTCTTTTCCCCTCGTTACATTATTAAATCAAACAAATTGTTCACATGTTTAACATCATCAATTTATATCCCATTCATCATTATTAACTAAATTAGTTATACAAAACCAAAGAAATAATGCTCCAAAACTAAACTATTTCCAATATATTATTCAGATACAACAATATCATATAACTTAATAAAAAAAATCTCCTAAAAAAATGCATATAATTGATAAATCTCAGTACACAACTCATTAAAAAGAAGTTCAATTTTGAATAAAAACATAAAAACAAATCCTACATGAAAGTTAAAATTCATGGCGGAAAGTGCAAATTAAGGCGATTAACCATCATAATCTAGGATTTTTTTTTATCGGTTTTGATAAAGATTATAGTTGTCTCAAGGTTTTTTTTTTTTTTTATAAAAAATATAGAATATTTATGTTAGTATAGCATTATATTTATGTACCCACACGCAGAATTAATTAATTCTCCCTTATCGATGTGTTTTTATTACAAACTAGTAGTAAACGAGCGGCACCATCCATATCACACAGAAAGACCGGTATTTTTAATGCAAATGACATTCATAAAACGCTGAAAAATCATAGTACTTACCTGCAAAATGGTGTTGAACTTCATTACAAAAAGCATCCAGAAATTTAATGGACATCAATTCAAGTTTAAATAATTCACTGTTCCTTCCCAAATTTTAAAACATTTCAGTGACATATTAATGAAGGAGAGCAGAGGTATTGATGAGTGGAAATTGTAACGTAGAGGTATTTATGAGTGGGAATTGTAACGTAACGTGGATGCGCAGCGATTCTTGACCCCTCTTTCCTGTCCTTAATAGTAAAAACCACACTCTCATTGGCCATATATATATATACTCATAACATCAACTGAGAGTGCTTGTAAGAGCCAAATAACTATCTAAAACTTGCATTATATTAACAGTCCAAAAGCAACTATATCATCACTTGTTTTATACACCAAAACACCTTTATCATTACTATGTACTTTAGAATACATGCAAGTTATTCTCCGTTCTCTCAAGCTCCCTTCTTAAAAATTTTCAGTTTTGAATACTGGAACAGTCAGATACTGCTGTTTCTGTTCTGCTTTGGCTTCAGCCCGTGAGATAGTATCGATCCCTAGGCATCTAACGGTTTAAACCACATCTTTTCAAAAAGGGACCATAACATCAATCAGCAGTAGTAGTTGATGGCGATCGTTTAGTCACTATCACATCAACACCCCTCTCATATATTTACTCCTTTTCAGTCTTCACTCTCCGCTACCCTTTTCCTTGATCTTGACAAACCTCATTTTCTGTGTCCCTTGCTCACTCTAACTTTCTCATTCTCTTTCCCACTCAAAGACATTTTTCCGGCTCTTCCGTCGCAGGTTTCCCGGACTCCATCCATCCATCCATCCAATTGGAAACTCCAAAAGCCTCCAACATGGACCACAACTTATGTGACATTTTCGACGACAAAGAGTTTGGGAGCGACCACTTTGGTGGGGACGATCTCTTCGCCATTTTGGAGAGCCTAGAATCGGACTTCACCCATTTCCCTCCCATTAACGAAGAAGCTGTTGCTGTCTCCAAAGAGAACGAGGATGTCTCAAGATTGGTTTCTCAAAAGTCTACCTCGTCAAGTGCTCCACAAGATTATTCCGAAACTGAGTTTGAAACCTCATCAAAAACCAAGAGACAGAAGCTTACTCCTACCACGCCAGAGGAAGCAAACCCAGATGGACAACAAAGGATGTCTCACATCACCGTTGAACGCAACCGGAGAAAGCAAATGAATGAACACTTGTCCGTGTTGAGGTCGCTTATGCCTTGCTTTTATGTCAAACGGGTACGTCTTTATTTTATTTATATTCACTTTCTTTTACATCTCTTCAACTATCAAGTTTTATCTTGAAAGGTTTTCTTAGAAAAGTTGGATACCGTTTTTTCGAGTGTTTTGAGTATTGTTGTTTAATTATCGTCATTTTTTTTTTCATAATAAATATTTATTTAAGAGTTACTACGGATTTCTGAAATAAAACTCTAATTATTTAACGGAGAGCAACATTAAAAGCTCTTTCATGTAAGTTTTTTTAGGTACAGAGTTGCACGTGAGCTGTCTTTTTTAGCCTATAACTTGCCTTTCGTGTTTATATTTGAAACAACACTTCGTTTCATCTTTCAAGAGATGATTGAAAATTAAGGGTATTCATTATTTGTTTAAAGTTGCTTTTATCTTACAAAAACATAACTTCAAATATATATGGTTACTGGTTTCATATTACAGTGTAAAGTGTTTTTTTACAGATTAAATTAAGTGCACCTTGCATTTCTGAATCCCTTATAAATTGTTGTTTGTGGTAAAGCTACCACTGTTCTTTTCACAAGTTTGTTCCCTGAATTAGTTGACTTTCACTTACATTATTATTTGTAAAGTATGAGTATATTAAATTCATTTCAATGGTTTATGCTTTAGGGAGATCAAGCATCCATAATCGGAGGTGTGGTTGATTACATCAACGAGTTGCAACAAGTGCTCCAAGCCCTGGAGGCCAAGAAACAAAGGAAAGTTTACAGTGAAGTGCTAAGCCCTAGGCTTGTTTCAAGCCCAAGGCCCTCACCTCTGAGTCCTCGGAAACCACCTCTGAGCCCGAGACTAAACTTGCCCATTAGCCCAAGAACTCCACAACCAGGAAGTCCTTACAGGCCAAGGTTGCAACAAGGCTACAACAACATGATTTCACCAACCATGTCCAACTCTCTCGACCCTTCTCCCACTTCTTCTGCTAATTCCTCTATCAACGACAACATCAACGAACTTGTTGCAAACTCCAAATCCGCCACTGCTGATGTGGAGGTCAAGTTTTCAGGGCCCCACGTTCTTCTCAAAACGGTGTCTCAACGAATTCCCGGACAGGCTCTGAAGATAATCACAGCACTTGAAGATCTCGCGCTAGAAATCCTCCATGTCAACATTAACTGTGCTGCTGATGATACCATGCTAAACTCATTCACTATCAAGGTACACTTCGAATTGGAACACAAAAGTTAACGGCTAATAATCCTCTTATTTCTTAGAATGCATAACCCTGTGTTCTGTTCATGTTCATAATAGCTAACGTTCCTTGATTTAATAATAATGAGGTTCGTACGTTAAAGACATAAAACACCACATATTTGAACATCCTTGATTAAGTACTTGTGTTATGTAAATGGAATTGAAAATGAAAAATGGAAAATGGAAAAGAAGACTGACAATGATGAATTTCAACAGTACCTTGTCACATGAGGAGGAAATGGTGAAGTTTTTCTTATGTAAAATTTAGTTGTTCTTTGATGCCAGCTGGATAACTACCTTTAAATTACTTTAAAATTTAAGTTTATAATATGATTTTTTTATAAGTAAATGCTATATGAAATTAAAAAAGAATAATATATATATATATATATATATATATATATATATATATCTATCTGTGTGTGTGTTAGTTTTTACTTAAAAATTCATTTGAAATTAAAAGCTCTATTTTCTTTATATTGTTCAATTGATTACCTAGATAATGGAAGCGAGGAAAAGAGGCTAAAATGTTCATTTTAAAAAGAAAAACATTTTATAACATTAAGTTTCTTATCTAAGATTTTCTTTTCTCTTCAAATAATTATCATCTAGTTTCTCCTTTTATATATGAAAAATAGTCAAGTAGGCCAATTGAAATATTGAAATATTTTTAACATTAAATGTCTGTAAATTATCTTAAAGATTTATAACTAAAATTCATTGCATTGTGTGTGTGTGTATAATCATTAAATGAAAACATTTCTTGTTATATGACATGAAAATTATAATATTATATTTAAATATTTATGATATATAAAATAATTTTTACTGCGTACAATTGTTTTTATCAATGTCTTAATTTTAATTTACAATGAAGTGTAAAATCACACCTACTCAATGAAAAAACATACTTCCTTTTTAATGATTGCTTAACATCAATTATTATTTTTCTTGCATGCTATCTACTGTGTAGTTCTTTATTGCAAGATATAAAAGAAATGGATACTACTGAGTGTATATTTTTTGACAGCATGAATGGGGAGGCCAGGCTCCATTCCGACATATTTGTCCCCATAGTATGGCAAAAAAGACAAATATATAAATTGCTGGATTTTGATTTAAATTATTAAATTGGAGAATTATTCATGCATGGAATTTATATAGCAGCATATGATAGGACATATGTGTAGAATATTTAGTAGTTGAATTTAGGTTCTCTATTAAATATTGTGGTTTCTTTAACACTACTGATATGTTTTTGTTTGTGTATATAGATTGGAATTGAATGCCAACTGAGTGCAGAAGAATTGGCTCAACAAATCCAGCAAACATTCTGCTAATTACTATAAAGATGAGTAATGCCTGTCCAGAATCCACACCAAACCTCACCATGCATGCATTTCTCTCTCTTCTCTTACTGTGTTGTACGTACGTGGCTGTACAAATAACAGAGAAGTGACGGGAAGACTCCATTTAATTGCAACCTTTTTATCATTTTCTTTTTTCTTTCTTATTTATTACTATTATTACAGCAATCGGTAGTGTAATTCCATGACAAGTATTAGGTAGTTCTTAGTATAGTGACTGCTCTCCTGTAATTGACCACTGTCAAGCTTTAATTTTTCTATCAATTAATTATATTTCCATTTCCAAAATTCAAGCACCCCTCCACAACTAACTGCTTCAACTTTAAATTGGTTAAATTTGAGTTTTGCTCCGTTTTATCTTTACTTTTATTCAGTTTTCCTTTTGGTTTTTAACTTTATCCTTTTGACTTTTACATGATTTACCTCTTTTTTTTCTTATCTGAACACTAATGTTCAGGAAAAAAAATGAATAAAAATAAAGATAAAACTAAATAAAACTTAAAAAGTTGATTGAAACAAATAAAAAAATGAAAGAGATATATGAAATAAATAAAAAAATAATTGGTCTAACCATTTTTAAAATTATTTTCACTAAGGCTTGGCTTTTAAAATAACCTCAGATTTCGAATAAATGAAACATAAAAAAAAAACGTAGTGAAAATTTTAAAAATTTTGTGAATTTATAAACTTTGATTCTTGAAAAATCAAAGCCTATCAATCTTTATGCTTTGGAAATTTTAAAAACTAAGAAGTAAAGCTTCGTTAAAATTTTAAAATTTCTTCTTTTTCTTAATTACATTATTTGAGAAAATAGGTATAATCTTCTATAGCTATAATTCTCGATACTTGAGAAAATCGAAGCATAAAAACTTTTATTGAAGGCAAAGTTTTAGATTGTTATTGAAGGCAAAATTTGAGAAAACTTCTTCTTCTTCACGAAACCCTCCTTCGTTGCAGTTCAACTTCGCACTTCCACCCTTTGTCGCCGCCCAACATTCAACTCGTGAGTGCTTATTTCAATTTTTTTACGTCTCTGGTGGAGTTCATATATTCTTTTGGTTCTTTGTTGGTAAAGTTTCGATTTATGGTGTCATTGTTGTCCAGGTACTATTACATTGAGATTGATTAATTTTTCAAAACGCATCCAGGATTGCATTGTCGGTATTACTCACGTTTCACGCTCCCAAGTACCTAATATTATCTTTAAAATTTAGTTTTAGTATGTTCCTATAATTCTTTTTGGTAATGAAAAATTTATTTTTTGTAAGTTAGATATGTGATTTATTATATGTTTAAATATATTGATTTATTTAAGATTGTTGTTTATCGAGTTAGCCTTAGTTTTCATATTTGAGATTCAATACAAAATTTATGTACATTCTCCAAGTTTTTATTAAGAAAATTGTATTTTTTAAAAGTTAATATAAAATGAGATATTACAAATAATTTATATTTAATAAATCTCACTAGTGCAGAAAGGGTTTTAGACGTCTTTTATTTTGGGCTTTTAACGTCAGATTCCGATCCGACGTCTTTATGGGTGACGTTAATGGGATGTCAAGCTCTATAGGTCAGACGTCTATATAGACGTCGGACTCTACAGGTCAGGCGTCTAAAACGTCATCGTATTTAATTGGATCTTTCTCTGCTTCAGGCCTCTCGGGTTTACAACTTTATATTTTAGTTGAAGCGAATGGATTATATGTTTTTTTTGTATTGGATGGTTTTAAAATGTAGTGGAGGGAATTCGAGGAGTGCAAAATGCAAGAAATCGCCGCCCTAGAATTCAAGGCTGGGTATTTAAAAGTGGATTCCCGCCATAACAGACGTCTATAGACGTCGATTCCCCCACAACAGACGTCCAAATGGCTTTAGAAGTCGGTTACTAGGGGCACTGACGTCTAAGTCAACTTTTCACCTACCATGTCAGGCATATAGACGTCGGGGTGGCGGGAAGAGACGTCTATATAGCGAAAAAAAATGACTTTTCACCTACCTGTAAAGCCCGTAGACGACGGTTAGGGGGGGCGACATATATAAAATTATAGACGTCGGGGACCTCATAACCGACGTCTATATGACATTCTTATTTACGAAAATGCCACCGGTCAATAATTTACGTTGGATATTTTGTGGTCCGACGTCTAAGGGGTGATGTTAAAGGCCAATTCTGCACTAGTGTCTTGAACTGTTCGGTTGGACAATATAAGAAGATTAATCACTTATATATATATATATATATATATATATATATATATATATATATATATATATATATTAAAATTGATTCATATTTGTCAATTGTGTTTTCTGTTGATCTTCGTGTGCATATTAGTTATGCTTTTATAATTACTTACATTTCGTGTAATCTGAAAACTAATGTGAAATGCTAAAAAAAATTGTGAAATTTATAATATGTTATTTAAAAGTGATATGTACCAATAAACTAAAATAGTTGAATCTTCTTGAATGGGATAAGGTCACACCTAGGATGGTAAAAATACCCACACTCACGGGTACAAGTAGGTATTTTAGTATTCACTTATAAATGGGTCGGGTGCGAGTATCATACTACTTGAGTGCTTGAGTGAAACACTTTTGAGTGCTTGAGTTTTATACTTTTGAGTGCTTAAGTGAAATATTTTATTTGGTGAGGAAGAATTCCATTAATCTATGATTACATCTGTGTTTAGTTAATTGCTCATTCATGAGAATAGCATCTGTTGGAAGATTATGTGATTGTGTGAACACCATGATGAGTTAATTAAATCAAAGCATGTGCACATCTTGACTAAATTCTATTGATGAACTTATTTAAATGATTACTTATCTGGAAAGAAATGTATTGGAATGTGTTGAGCCATTGTGTTGATTTGTGGAAGACTAAGTTTCACCTTGTTTGCTTGAGGACAAGCAAAGTTCTAAGTTTGGGGTTGTGATAACGGTTGAAAAACCTTTATTTTTATACTTAATTTTGATATTTAATGCACCTTTTTTGACTTAGAAACTTGCTTGGACTCATGATTTTGGTTTAGTTTTGTGAATAAGAGAGTTGAGGATATGCTTTATGATTTTATCACTAAATTTTCTTGATTTTGTAGGTTTTTGGAATGATTTGAAAGAGGTGCTGAAGTATCAAGGAGTTGCTTTGCAGAAAAGTCAAACAGAGTGCAGAAAAACGAAGTGCTGAAAAATCCGTTGGCGTTGAGCGGTGGCGTTGCTGATGAAGTTCACTGTTTCGCGCTTGAGCGCCGCCGCTGGGGGGCCATTTTGAGTGCCGCACCCAGCGCTGAGCGCCATTTTGAGCGTTGAGCTCCAGTTGTGTGGACCTGGGCCAGTTTTTCTGTTATTTTTATGATCTGTTTTGGGCTTGGGCCTGTTTTCTGTTATTTTTTGCCCTATTTAAAGACCTAGACACCCTAGAGATTGTATCTTTTGATGGATTAAACACATAAACACGTTTTTCACCCCTTTGGGGGCAGATTTGGGGATTTGACAACTTTCATCTTCTCTTTCTAGGGTTTTTATCTCTTTCATTCCATTGTACACCTAGTTTCTTCATGACGATGGAGAACTAATCTCATTTGTTATTGGGGAAGATGTAACCTCTAAACTCTCTTGTATTTGAATTAATTCTTATTATATATTCTTTCTTTCATTAATTGTTAGAGATATTATTCTTTTATGTATGGCATAAATCATATGATTTGTAAGTATCATGAGGAGATATCACACTCTTAGGGTTGGTGGATTTGGGGAAGGTGACAATTCTCCTCTTCTCTCCCTAGGATTGGTATCATGAGATATCTATAAATCATGATATGGGGAAATCTCTTGGTAGCAATATTACCTAGACATAGGGATAGGAGGCCCAATTGCTTTAAGCTTTTGTGCACGTTAATGTAATGCATGAATAATTACTAGGGAGACTAGACATAGTAAACTAGTAATTAAGAGTAGGCTCTCTTCACCAAGACATCGGGTTTAGGGTAAATTAGAAAGTTGCATTAACATTAATGAAGAAGATGAATTCGTTTATGCATGAGAGTGATTAGGTGAAATCTAAACCCTAACAACATATTCATCTCATATTATCAACATTATCCATTCACGTTTGTGTTTAGCCTCAATTGATCAAATTGCATGCATATTTACTTTTATTGTTTTGCATTCAAAACCCTCAAAAATATTGTTCTTATAGTCTTGATTGGTTAAGCAAAAGCACAATTGTTTAGTGTCGTGAGTCTCTTGGGAAAATGATACTTGGTCTTACCACTTATGATTACTTGATACGATTCGATACACTTGCCGAAGTCTTAACAATGGGAGAAAGTTGAATGCAACCGAAATTAGGATACCTTATTTGTAATGGTTTCCTTCGAAGTTATACAACATGAACATGACATGGTGAATTAATAGACTTCTCAATTGTCTCTCAAGTTAAACATGTTTTGGATTCCATCATGGAAGATCGGCTAGAAGAAGATAAATTAAAGGACATTATCCATGATGTTGGTGCAAAAGCTTTGGTCAAAGCGCATGTGTATGAGATGATGTTTACTAATGAAAAACTTCATTCTATTCCAATTAAACTAAGTTCACACAACTGCCAACAATGTCAAGGCTCATGAACTTGAAGACGACCAATGGGTGGACCGATACAAGTTTCACAAAATTGTTGGTGTTGTTGAATGAAATGTTTCCAGATGGAAATACACTACACAATCGTAATTATGATGCCAATAAAATTTTTTGTTTAATGGGTATGAAGTATAAAAGGATACAGGCATGTCCTGATGATTACATATTATATAGGAAAAATTCAAAGGTTTGAAAAAAATGTCTGAAGTGTGGGTTACCACAATACAAGCATAAAAACAACAATGAAGATTGATCAGATAGAAAAGGATGACCCAACTTTGAAAATAGTTTGGTACCTTCGAACATGAACAATAAATATACTTCATATTATTTCAACAAGATGATAGGTGCAAGTTTAATACTCCATATATGAGGAACTTTTCCCTATCATACGACACATTTAATGTTTTATCACTATCAACTTAGGATATCAAACGTAAAGACGACGTAGAGCTACAATTTCAGGATTAAGGATCATCAAATGGTTTTGGTTGAAGATGAAGGCTCTTATGTCAATCAAATAGAGTTGAAGTGTATTCATGTTCATGTAGGCCAATTGTACTCAGTTCTTATTACAGCAAACCAAGATGTTGTTGATTACTACATATTGGTCTCTCCTAAATGACTAATGCCACAAACAAATAACACTCTCCTTGGGGTTGTTGTGCTTTAATGACACAAAAACAACAAACTAAGGCTCAATTACAACACCTTATAAAATCGCATTTCACTCAAAAATGCAAATGTCTATCAATGGTTAACACCCTATTACGAAAAATAGGGGCTTAACTTTTACACTTCATTCAGAACTTACTTGGAAGGCATGGGCTTGAAATAGTCTCCCTCGACGATGGCAACAGAGGACCCTTGACCAAAGTCCCTCAAACAAGATCCCTCAAATGTAGGACGAACCCTCTACCACAATCCCTCAACACAGCAAAGTAAAACACAAACAATAGAGCAACAACGATAGCATCAGCGTACCACCCGTCCTCACCTCACGGCCACAAGTAAATGACACATTGATGAAAAAACAATGAATAGTTTTTGGAGTGAAAGAGGAAGAGATTGCTGGAGTGAAAGGGAAGAGAAAATTTGCGTAACTCAATTTGAGGAGGGAAATCCAAATGTTAACCTAAAATCATTAAAGAACATACCAAGGGACATGTCCATTGGTAAATTAATGAATACCTTACTAATGGAATTTTTCACCAGTAAATACAACACATGGATCTATCGATAAATCTGTTAGTAATTGACATTTACCAATGAATTACAAGTCGTCAAAAATAATCTACTGATAAATCGTGTTTTTCCTATAGTAATTGTTTATGTATTCTTTTTATTTTACTCATCTTTCTCATTTTTATTTCAATGTATAACTTTTAACTCTACAAAACTTTCAAGTCATCTTAAATTTTTAACAAATTCAAATGGTATCCAAAGACTCAATCTAGATGTTTGAAGGTTTGAAGGTTTGATTATGAACAAAATATATATATATATATATATATATATATATATATATATAAAAGACTCAATTCTCACCCTCTTAATTTCTAGCCACAACAAGGTTAAGTGAAGGACTAACCCAAAGAAAGGCTTTCGCACAAACCTCTTTTAAATACATAGCCTTGTACAGGAACTTCGTAAATCTGGGTGATGCTTTTTAAGTGAGATAGAAGATTTTCTTGGCTTTAGATGTCCATTGAAACTTGGGTTCTCTTAATCATCCTATAAGAGCAAGGAAAAAATTGAGTTTTTATACTAAAAATATAATTTTTTTTATCATAATATATTTTTTTGTGGGAGATCTGGGGTAATATATTAGCTCACTTTCTTTTTGCTTCCTTCTTTTAACAATTCACGGTAATTCATTGATTTGTGGATGTGAAGACACAATTGACGAAAATTAGGAGATTTTTGAACAAGGCTTAGATATGTTATTATTTGAATTTAGTAGAATTCATCTTTATTCCAAATTTTTGATAAAGTTTTGTTTTTAAATTTTTAAAAAAAATTAATATAATTAATATAATTCATTTAATTCATTTGCATTAAAAAAATTATAAATTAAATACTTTAAATTGTGTTAAAAACCCAAAAATTTTAATATAATCGAATTAAAATAATTATATTAATTTATTTTTAAAGTTTAAAAATTAAAATATACTAAAATTAAAAAAAATAATAATTTTAATTTTTTATCCAAATTTAAAAACTAAATACATATTTAATCCTTAATCGTTTCTCACAAGTTTAGATTTTACCGTGTAGTGCTTCACTCTACTTAATTTGTGAAGATCTCATGTCACAGTAAATAAATAAATAAATAAATATATATATATATATATATATATATATATATATATATATATATTTACTTATAATATTATAATTATAAAATTTTAATTGAAAAGAATAATTGTATTATTATCTTTTACTCAAAACCTATTCCATATGTAAATTCAATGGAACTACGGGGCCCATTCCCTGGTTCTTTGTAACTTGCCTACATTTTGTTAAATGTAAGCCCAAATCTCTGACCTCACGTTTTGGGGTTTAAAGATAAATTATTTGTGGTCGCCTGTCTCATTTGTGGTGGAAAGCAATTTTTAGGGACTGCAAAAATTTAGGAAACATTTTGTTTGACCGGGTAATATTTACCAAACTTCTTTATGTGAAAATATATTTAAATTTCACACAATTTGAATACTACAAATTGCATCTGGACAAATTTGTATTTCTATATAATTATGTTTTTTTTTTTTTACTTTAGTATTTAAAAATACTCTAAAACTAATGAGTTTAAAGTAATATTTGAATTCCCCTATGTTCATGATATACCTAAAAAGTAAATTGACCGTAAATGAAAAATCAGAGATTAAATTTGTTTATTTATCCCATAATTCTTCACACATATTTAAATTTTTAAGGAAATATTAACTTTGAAATTCAGTTTGAAAAATCATGCATCATAATAGTATAGTCAACAGAAATTCAAGAATATTAGTTTGTAGAAAAGTATTTTCAAATTTCCCTTGACAATATTGCTGGATAAATGTCACATAACTTTTTATTTGTAGCCCTAGTTTTTCCTTTCTTATTTCAATCCAAGATGCGACTTAATGTGTAAAGCGCTACTGTACAACTAAAATCACAGTTTAAGAAAATATCATGAATCTTGAGAGTTTTTGTTTTTGTGTTGGTCCGCGTCAACGTTTCAACGGTCAAAGATAAGATACCTTAACCTGCTCTGTAGAAACTAGATTGTTTATTTTATTTGTAGAAAATTGGAAGGAAATACAATGGTTTAGATCTTTTTCCCCTTTCCTCTGACTCGAGAAAATGACCATTTTCATCGTCCAGTTTGCACTGAATAGGTACCTTTGTCAATAAAGTCAAATCCTGATATTGCAGCCAAAAACAATGAGAAAAGAGTTTGTGATAACTTAACATTATGAAGGAAAGTTCTTATTGACTAAGCAATTTTACTAAGCAATTTTAGAATTGCAGATTCCTACGACACAAGGAGCTACGACACACAGAAATGTTTTTGCCTCTTTCCAAAAGGGTCATATAATTCTAGAATGTTACCTTACAGAACTTGCTGATATCTTTCCACTTTCATCATATGCTTCTAATTCTATTATTTTAAAAAAGTAATAGATTTTGTCTTTCATTCAATTTCAGTTGATTGAGTATACTCGGCAGAAAAATCATGGGTTACCGAATCTGAGGTTCTGACCATCAAATCCAAACGGGTCGAAAGGAAACTCTAAAGCAACAGCTTCTGAGTTTGGAGCAGAAGTAACAGCTGGGATCATGTCATTGATATGAGACTCAAAAGTTGCAAAATTTTGGTTCCCTCCAAAATTGTTCACCCCAGTTGGAGACACCGAAAAGTGGCTGATTCCGGATGTAGCAGGTGATATATAAGGAGAACTGAAATTTTCAAGCACATGGGGAGGGAAAACCTGACCTTCATTTTTCATGTTTGTTGATAAAGGGAAACGGAATGGAGAAAATGATTGGTCAGTGGAATCAAGATTTTGTGTTTGGATTCTCAACCCTTCTCGGAGACTCAAAAGTAAATCATTTGGTTGCTGCTCAAGGCTCTGCAAGATATTCTGCTGCTGATTTGTGTTGTTCAGAGATGGTTCGTGGTTTTCTAGTGGAATTATTGAAGAAGTAGCCGCGCTGTGGGCCACCGTGCATGTGTGATTTCCTCGGTAATTGATTTCAAAAATTGTAGGGTCCTCATCAGATCTTTGCACTTGCTTTGTTGCCATGCAACCTTGCACAGTTCTGTGGGTACATCTGTAATAGCCCCTGCAAACGAATAAAGTACATAGTTATATATACATACAAATCTAGTTCAACACTATATAGATAGATAGAATATAGACATAATAACAGTATATTAAAGATGTCGTTACCTGGGGTACATGGCTCCAAGGATGTCTTTCTGACCATATTTTCTCCAACTATGTCCATCATCAAGAGGCCCTTCCACCCCTATGCCCGGTATAACCCGAATCTTTTTAGTCCATCTGGGCAAAGTGTTTCTGTGAGGAAAGAAGTTGATGAAGTTAATTAATGAAATGAGAAAAGCATAGGCAAGGTGGTGCATAGATAGATAGAGATATGCATTGGTATTAGATATTACCTTTTCTTGAAAGCATTGTGGTCTTGGTCCTTCAAATCTCTCTCGGAGTCTTCACTTTGGGGACTGCTGCTGATAGGTGAGTCTGACATTCGGATTGCGGGTGGCAGGGGCAGTTGTGATGACTCACCGGCAGGCACTGGACCTTTCCAATTTACCATTTCAAGTGCCTTTTCAAAGATGGATATGATGTTGTGGATGAGGAGGTCACGGGTTTCGTGGGACGAAGAAGGCGTGTGAAGAAGCATTTGGAGCTGCCTAGCCAACTCCAAACCTTGTAGCAGCTCTTGTATGATGGTGTTTGGGTCTCCCATGTTGTCCATGTTATCCATGTAGCCAGAAAACGCAAGATGAAGCTCGTGAGTTGTGTGAAGAAAAAATTGATGTGAGAGGGAAAGTGGGAGATACCATTTAAAGCATATAGAAGAGAATAAGAGAGAGGTGAGTTATATGGGATTTTTGAAGGGTGGGAAAGCGCAGAAAATAGAAAGGAAAAGGAAAGTTTGACTGAGAAAAGTGGAGTGGATTTTGTGTACTCGGACTAGTCTTTGGTCATAGGAAGGAATCCAGCAGTTCAAAGGGTAACCATGATAGGTCCAATTGCTGACCCATTCTCCAGCACAGACCCTTCTTAAATCTTAACCATATCACTCCCTTCCTTCATACGCAGTAAAAAACATATATAATTCTTTAATTAGAAAAAAGTCAGAGTGATGAAAAGAATGAGACTAGGAATCTTCAAACCTTGTTCCGCGTCATTACCATAGTACCTTCCAACGTTTTTATGGAAGGTTGTGTGACGTTGGCCTTCCACTTCGCTTCCATCACAACATTTCAAGTTCCAATCCTCACTAATATTATAATTACAATTTATAACATTCCAGACCTGTTTCCCGATGGGGTACACTCGATTCAAGATCGATATCAATTTTTGTTATGTATTATTATTAATTAACAATTACTGAATGCCAAATTCTTTTTATTTAATTCTCTCCACGTCGTCTAATCAAATTAATTTTATAGGAATTACATCTCAAAAATGATTTCAATTTAATTCGATTTAATTTAGACATGACCCCACTCTTAAACCCTACAAATTAATGCCGCCAACTGTGCGAGCGTAAAAGTCTTACAATTTGATGTTGTATTTATTTATTTATCTCTCGTTTCTCATGCACTTTTTTATTTTCAATCGTAACAACATCGCTGTCTTGCAATTTGTTTTTACTTGATTTAATCAAAACCAGACGTTTCTTCCATGAGGATCTTTACTCTTTAAGTAATTCTTTTTAAGATTCTTGTTCCAATGCATTCATCGCAGCGGACAAACTTTCTGCTAAAAAATATAGCCATCAACAACTAAAATATAAATCAATTTTATTTTTCAACAGCGTTGTTTTTTAACCTTTGTTAGATAAACAGAAAAATTATACACAATTATTTTTCTAAAAAATCTCACAAAATATAAAATGTTATACCAATAATTAATTATATTATTTTGAAAGTATTCTCGTATTTAAATTAACACTATTTTTAATAATTATAATTCCATAATTTTTATAAAGATATTTTTATTTGATGTTAGAATTCCAAATGGAAATATATCCTATTGGTACATTTTAACGATGTGTACCGGATTATAGTAGACAAAAATACCCTCATATATTATGGATTCTAAGTTTTAAAGTCAAGGATATTTAAATAATTTTCATTCTCAACTAAAAAAAGAAACCACCAAACATTTACTCACTTCCCTCGTTTCTCTCAACTCTTTCTCTTTCACCTCTCTCACTTCAACATTTTCTCTATCATCCTATTGTAGATCCAACTCAAAAAAAAAAATTAGAAATACTCGTCGTTAAACAATTTACCTTTGTAAAGAGTTGAGTCATTGACATATTCGCCTTCAGACAAATGTTCATTCAAGATCTCTTCAATTTCATCATCATCTTCACTAACCTCTCTAATTTCATCATCTGCAGATGTTGAATCATCATCTCTTACAAAACCTTTAGGCCAATTACTAATTCTTTCTGATGTCATTATGCTTGTTAAAATTAGATAAAATTATATAAGACAAAAATTATAAAATGAAAACTGATTATAAAATCATTTTTTTGTAAGAAATTGTTTAATAGCGAGTAATTCTAATTTTTTCCAAACGAATTACCAATTCCTTCATATGTTATTATGCTTGTGAAAATTCGATAAAATTAGATAAGACAAAAATTATAAAATGAAAACTCATTATAAAATCATTTTTTTGTAAGAAATTGCTTAAGAGCCAGTGTTTCTGATTTTTAAAGTTGGAGGGAGAGATGAAAGAGAAAGGATTGAGAGAAATGAGAAAGGTGAGTAAGGGTTTGAGGGTTTCTTGTTTTTTTTTTTAGTTTTGAGAATGAAAATTATTTAAATATCCTTGACTTTAAAACTTAGAATCCATAATATATGAATGTATTTTTGTGTACTATAACTCGATACACATAGTTAAAATGTATCAACTCAAAAACAGACATATGCACGTTAACAAACCCATATATATATATATATATATATATATATATATATATATATATATTCTATTATTAAAATTTTAGATTACAAATAATATGTTTCTTTTCTTACATAAAATATGACTCTTTAGCAACGAATATCTTAGTTTCTTGCAATGAAAGACCCAACATATAACTATTATTTTTCATATGTAAATTGGATAATTAAAATGATGCAATATTTATTAAATTTTACTTACTTGATGAATACTCCTTTTAATATTAAACTACTAATTACTTTCGCTCAATTTCTGATTGATTAAACACTTACAATTATAAATATTATAAAAACTACTTTATTTGTTTTTATTTGTCTTCTATTATTTCATACAATTGATTCTCTCACTCTTCATCATATCAATTATTTTTATAACTTTTAATTTCTCATTCTCGACACTCTCACGTCACATTTATTTATTCACTTCATTTTTTTTATCTTAAACTTAAATTTCTTACATAACATTTTAAACGTAAACAAAACAACATGACATATAAATTAATATATATTAAAATTATATTGATTTTAAAATCAATATACACATTGATATGTATAATAAAAGTTATTGTAATAATTAAATTTACTTTATTAAATCAAAATAACATAATAAAAAAAGCGAAAAACAAGCGTATTAACATTTACATATTGTCTGGTTATTATTAAAATCAATCAAAATACCAGTTTTTCTTAATTTAAGATTCATATTTTTTACTAGAACGTTGATATAAATTTTTCTTTCTTTCAGCTACGTTTTTACGCTCTTTCGTCGTGCGGAGAACATATCAAGGGGTTGTTGTGTTCATGATCATCGTATTAACAGATGAATTTTAACATCTCATGAATTAATAGTGTTCTATATTGATTAAGTATTTTATCTAATAATGTATATTTACATAATATATTTTATCGGCAAATTTCTTCTTTTGTGCAAAGAAAATAAAAAGGAACAAACATAAACGTGTTTTTCTAATGTTTTTCTTTTCTTTTCGTTTATCGTGATTTCAACTCTTTTCATAGTTTACCTATACAACTGCAAATCCGCCAGTTCCGAAACAAACAAACCATAAATTTTAAGGTGGCGCAATCTATAACTAAAAACAAACGATTATGCAAGAATAACTTTTTAAAAACTTCTTTTTATTATATAATTTATTTAATTTGAAGGAAATGTTTCTAACAACATCAGTCAAATTAAAACTATGTTTCAAAACCATGCTCACGATTACCTCTAATCTTTTGACTTTTGTCTTCATTGGCAACGTTTAATTCATTTTTACATTTGTTGATCTTCTAAGTGGGACATTAGCCATGTAATGTAACAACTATGACCTATTGCTAACAATTATTCGAACACTCTATATACGATTGTATATGATTAGAATTAGAGTTACGTATTCACATCATATAATCACAATAATAAAAAAAGTTACGTATGCTTGGATAGTAAAAAAATATGAGAAATTTTTAATAAAACACTAAGGTAAAAAAGATGTCTCAGTAAAGTAGAATATGTCATTTTTATTGTAAAATACAAAAGTCTTGTTCCGGCTGGATAAATAATTGCAAATTATTATGCTTCAGCTTGACTTTTTCTTTATTTTTTAGTTTCATACGAAGATAAAAATACTTAAAGTATCTATGATTAAGGTCACTTTTAATATAAAAATAGCAACAACCTTGTTTTTATTGGATAAAAAACCACAGTTGTCGTAGTTCAACTTGATTTTGCTTTATCTTTTAGTCTCACATCTTCTAAGATATGAAAAAAAAAAATAAGGTTTTATGTATTTATAAATAAACTTACTCGCTACAGGAAAATATTATATTACTTACAAAAACTTTTTGACGAAAAAAAATATTGTCAATCAAACATCTCTTAAAATATTATTATTTATTGAGAGATTTTATTAATGAAAAAAGAATCATGATTAAAATCAAATTTTTTGACGAAGTTTAGAATTTTAGTTATCTACAAAAATATTTATTGATAAGATGGGAGTCAAATTCTCATTTTAGATTTTAATTATATTGTAAAATTTGTTAATAAATTCATTAGTAAATCTAGCTTGAAAATTTGTTAATAAATCTGTTGATAATTAAATTTTTAAAAGTTTGTCAATAATTATATATTTAGAGACTGATTGATAATTTCGTTAATAAATTTGTTGATAAAGTGGACATTAAGTTTTCATTGCAAACTTAATAAATATTTGTTATAAATTAAATACATAACGGTAAGAAAAAAATGAAAAAAAAAATGAAAGAATAAGAAAGAAGAAGAAAAGAAAGAAGAGGAGATAAAAATAATGATAGTAGATATAATAACAATGACCAAAGTGAAGCTAAAATGACAACATATATTTGCAAATAATATTTGCAGTGGAGACGAAGAAGAAAGAGACGGAGGAAGAATAAAAATAATGTGAACGAGGAAAACTCAAATCATAATATTGATAGATATTAACTATTTTTTTAATTATTAATAATTATCGATAGATTTTTCAATTCATCAGTAAAATTTATTAATGAATATTTTATTGATAAATTTTTTATTGTTAGTAAATCATCAATCATTTTACTTTATTGATAAATTTTTACTGACAAATTTTATTCATTAATAAAACTATTTTCTTTTGTATTGTATTTATATGTCTTGGTATAGAAACATCTTTTAATTAACTCATGGGAGAATGTACATTTTCTATCAGGTATACTTACCACTTGAAGGATGTGAACTAATTTTTCTAATTTAAACAATAGAATAATGTAATTTAGATAATTTATGTAAATTTTACCCTCAATTATTTGAATAGTTTAAAATTAAGATTCTTTTATTCCAACAGTAACATTGATGAAGTAGTTAAAAATATATTTTATGAGAACTATGATAGTTGTGATCTCTCCTTTATAGCAATTATTTACTAAAACACGTTAAAATTTTAGTTGTTACAAGTGATAATAAAGATTCTATTTGCATTCTTACAATTCCTTTTCTTTTTCTTGTTAACAGTATTGATTACCTTCATCTTTCCGTATATTGTAGTGCTAAGTCACTTTTTTTTCGCCTTTTTTGTCATTTATTTTTTGTTTTTTTTGAAAAAAGTTTTCTTCAACACAACAACACCATTACCTCTTTGACCACTTTCTCTTTGCACCATTCACTTATGGAAGAAATGTCAATATTGTTAATGAGCATCTTTTATGTGTATTTGGTTTTGATGGTTCGGAAATAGGAATTGGAGGATAATTTGGACTGATATGGATTTCATTAATCGGGATGCCATGGTAATAAAAGTGAAGTTGGATTTATGGAAAAAAATTAGGATTAAATATGTTTTTAGTCCCTATACTTTTTGACGATTTTGGTTTTAGTCCATTTTCAAACTAAAGTACAATTTAGTCCTTCAACTTTAGAAAACTCTGGTTTTAGTCATTTTTACCAAATTTTTTTAACTTTATTTGTTGTTTCAAGCACGTTTCATTATAGCATTTGGATTGTTTACAGTGTTTGACACATTTTTGCTTCAATGTTAACTGAGAAACGCGTTTGAAACAACAAATAAAGTTAAAAAAAATTGGTAAAAATGACTAAAATCAGAGTTTTCTAAAGTTGAAGGACTAAATTATACCTTAGTTTGAAAATGGACTAAAACAAAAATCGCCCAAAAGTATAGGGACTAAAAACATATTTAACCCAAAAAAATATATATGTAAAGTTTGAAAGTTTGAATAATGTGAGAGATGCTTAATGAAATATTAATTTGTGAAACTTCCTATAATAGTTATATTAAGATCCGAGTAAAACTTACAATACTAACTATTATTTAACCAGAAAAAGGTGATCACACTTTATTTCTCATTTAAATCTACGTCAATTAATAGTGACAATGGACATTGATAGTTTTTATATCTGCCAAACAAAATTATATTTTTATCTTTATAAAAGTTTACATTAACAATTTTGAAATATTTCAGATTATTTTCAAAATTTTAAAATCCTCAATAGTGTCAAGAAGGTTCAAAATATTAAAGAAATGGTTAGTATTTCACAAAACGGTAGACAATTGTTAGACTTTTCTGAAGAAGAACATGAATATTGAATATATCATGTATCTCGAATGGTGTTAACAAATATGGAGAGAAAATATCTATGGGAAATTCTAAATAAAGTGTCAATGATTTAAGTTGCATTAATTAATTTGCACCGTCCTTACTTTTGAAAAATTCAAAAAATATGAATTAACTTAGGCACCCCAAAAGTAGCAATCTAGAATTAGACTAAGTCAATCTGTGTTATTGCTATGAATGGAGACACGATGGTAACAAGTTGTGTTAGGGTCAACGTTAAAGAATGATAAAAAGCTGTTTTAAAATGAGGAATGCAAGCACAGGTAAGTTGGTCGGAACTTCTCCTATGTTTTGAGATATGGAAATGGAACATGAATTTTCATTTTATTGGTAGGAGCTGCTACTAGGAAAGAACCAAAGTTGGTAGAAAAAAACTAAGTTTGGTAAGCCGCAAAGTTTACGGACATCTGAGTGGGCCCTGGAACCAAAGCCCACGGTGGTTGGCCCACCTAAGACTTAAGCGTGAGAAATGTGCACTGACCAATGTCTAAGTTGGAGCCTGTAATGTATCATGCTGCTTTGTGCAGGCACAGGGTCAAGGCTTCACAACACCTGATTGCGTGTGATTTTACGCTGTTTCATGTGTGCACCGCCAAATAAATTAGCCATCATAGCCTCACTGTTCCAACTACACTCCTTATATTTAAACCTTTTTTACATATATACTTACGCCGTCTTTTTTTTGGAATAAAATTTAAGTAAATTTTAGAAGAAAACTAACTACAAGTGAAAATGTTTGGATAAAAAATTAAGAGAAATGGAAAATTTTTATTAAAGTTAGTGAATGATACGATGAATTGGTCAATTAAAATGAATGTTTTAATTGATAAAATGGAATGGGTACCGTTTTATTTTGATGGTTAAAATTAATTTAAAATAAATATAATTAGTTTAAATTGAGATAAAATTTGTTATTATTATTATTATTATTATTGTTGTTGTTATTATTATTAGATGTGTCATATTTCGATATTGAAGATACATTAGATGATGTTGTTGGTGTCAACTTTAATATAGTTGAACACTTAGACCGATAATTACAATTGCACACAATAGTAGCTACACCAACAATGTTATGTATTGTTGTGCATGCGTTGAATATATTGAACATATATTCCAATTTATCAAATAGTATTAGAGATTTTTTCCCAAACAAAGAACGTCGAATAAAGTAATTGATATCTTATCTAGTGTATACAAATCGATGTCATGACATTATTCAGATGTGACCAAAGACATTTATTAACCTATGTCAGCGGCTAAGTGCAACTAAGTTAGTGAAGGATGCCATATGTGCACATTGGAAGAGCAAGTTTCTAAATTTCTAGACATCATTGGGCATAATATGAAGAATCATAATGTTTCATTTTTCTTTTATCGTTCAGGGTCGACTGTTAACAAACATTTTCATAATGTGTTAGATGCAGTTTTAACATTGGAGTCAAAGTTTTTAATTCAGCTGTCGGGGACAAAGGTACATCATCATGTCCTTAACAATAGTCGATTCTATCCGTACTTTAAGGTAACAATCACCATAATTGTATTTATGTTTTTGCAAATTACAAGAATGAAACAATTTTCATTTACACTTTTAATTTGTCTCAAATATGATTATTTAGGTGTCATAAATGGAACTCATGTTCTAGTAAGGTTCTAAGATCTGAGGCTATCAAGGGAGGAAGAACTAGCCAACTAAAAATGTTTTTGCTGTATGTGATTTTAATATAAAATTCACATATGTGTTGGCCAAGTGGGAGGAGACATCATCTGATTCAAGAATTTTGAAAGATGTTCTTGTTAGAGATGATCATTTTATCATACCAAAAGGTTAGTCTTTTATTTTGTTTATTCTGTTATGTTTAAGTTACGGGAAAATACTATCTCGGAGATGTTGGATTTATGCTAAAAAAATCATTAATTTCTCTATATAAAGATGTAAGGTATCACCTTAAAAAGTACACACGAAGAGGGCCACAAAATCCTCGCGAACTATTTAATCATCGTCATTCATCTTTGAGAAATGTTATTGAAAGAACATTTGGTGTTTTGAAAATCAATTCCCCATTATAGCAAGTGGAACTAATCCTCATTATGATTTGGAGACAATGACAAATGTAGTTTTAGCATGTTGCATCCACCACAGTTTCATGCATGATGTGGACAATGATGAAGCTTTAATTGATGAAGTCAATAGGATGAACTAGGAAATGCTCAAGTTCATGAAGATGATTATAGGGTTGGGAGAAATATTAGGGATCATATCCCAAATCACACGAGGAAAGATTACCAAAACAATTAGCTACAAGTACTTAATTTGTTTTGTTTACAAGGCTTTCATTAAATAAAAAATATATGAATATCATTCATAAAATGACTATCAGTATCATGTTATGAGTTTTGTTTGCCCTATGTTTTATGAAATGAATACGAGAAATGGAGTAGTTGCCGCTTCTTTTGTGGTTC
Organism: Vigna reflexopilosa; assembly: GCA_027742785.1. NCBI lineage: Eukaryota > Viridiplantae > Streptophyta > Magnoliopsida > Fabales > Fabaceae > Vigna > Vigna reflexopilosa. The sequence goes on from CM050918.1 coordinate 12,681,823, forward strand.
CTTGAGAGTTATCGAAATGAATTGAAGACATGGATGAATGACTTTTAAATGCAATGATAGACAAGTCCTGATTAGGAAACATGATTGACGACACTTAAATGACACAACATACAATAATATGGTACACCATCTTGACCAATTGAGGTTTGGTGGAGTAACAAAAAATAATGTCAAAAATAGACATAAAACATTGAGAAAGAGATGACGCGATGGGTATGATTTATTTTCTTCACTTAGTGGATTTGCAAGGAATGCATTATCCAAGTGAATTGAAGTAGAACGTAAAGTACGAGCAGATCTTATAAAGGTAATTGAAAATTGATTACAATATTGTCAACACCCAATTTTGTCCTGGTAAATAAAATTCATCACAAAAATAAAAAAAAATAAAGAAATATAAAATATACTATTTCGTTTTACTATTTGCACCCCCTAATTAACTTTTTAATCATTGGTCCAATGGCCCAAAATAATTTCACATTTTTTTCTTTCTCACCACCATATTTTTCTTTTCACACCTCACTCTCCACATCACCCTCCACATCACCTTCCACATCACCCTCCACATCACCTTTCACATCACCTACCTTTTTCATTTACTATTACATTTTTTATATTTATTTTTTATTTAATTTTTTTTTCTTCTTCCTCATTTTTCTAGTTTTTCCACTTACCTTTTTTTTATTATATTTTATTTCACCAAAATTTTCCACCAACTTTTTATATTATTTCTTTCACTTAATTTCCACATTAACTTTTACTATTTACTATATTTTATTTCATCTACTTTCTCCACCCACTTTTTATATTATTTCTTTCACTTATTTTCCACATTAACTTTTTCTATTCATCTTTTTACTATATTTTATTTCACATAATTTCTCCACCAACTTTTTATATTATTTCTTTAACTTAATTTCCACATTAACTTTTACTATTTACTATATTTTATTTCATCCACTTTCTCCACCAACTTTTTATATTATTTCTTTCACTTATTTTTCACATTAACTTTTTTTTATTCTTCCACTCACTTTTTTAAAAAAAATTATATTTATTTAACACTTTCTTCATCCTTAACTCTATAAATACCCACATTCTCTTCACTTACATACACACCTACACATTTACACACACTTTCATAACATCCATCTTTCTTCTCTCACACCAAATCTCTTCAATTCTACTTCATTTTTTTTTCACACCTTTCCATTAAATCTCATACCAAATTTCTACTCCAAGTTCATCTTCTTTACCTCTCATCTACCTCTTCTCACAACAAGGTACACATATTTCAAGTAAGGTTCGTTTTTACTATTCACGTTTACTATTCACATTTTTACTATTCACTTTTTACTATTCACTTTTTTTATATTTTATTTTCTCACTTTTCTGTTTTAAATATCTATCTACGTATTTTAAATATATGAATATTAGTAAAATAATAAAAAATATTTTAAAGGTTTAGGCACATGTGTGATCGCACGCATCGTCCTTGTGTTAAAACCTTTTCTTCTTCTAAAAAAATCAACAAAAATTTACTTTAAAAGGTTTAAGCACACGTGCGACACTTCCGTCGGCCTTGTGCTAAAAGCCTTTTCCTCTTCTTTCGCAATAATAACACAAATATGTTTTTAAAGGTTTAAAGCACACGTGCGACCGCTCGCGTAGGCCTTGTGCTAAAAACCTTTTTCCTTTTTTATATAAAAAATGCTAAAAAAATCATAAAATCTTCAAAATAAAAATATCAACCTTTTTTTTAAATCAAGATCGCCAGCCAGAACTGCGTGATCCTTGATTCTCCATCGAAAGTGGAGATACGTAGGAGCAAGGCCAGTCCTTGTCAGGTTCACTTTCCCAAAAATCCAAATTTTCCAAACAAATTTTCAAACAATTCTCCAAACAAATTTTTCAAACAATTTCTCAAACAAATTTTCCAAATGGTTTGCTAGAACTACGTAACCCTGATTTCTCAGTCTGACTGGGAATACGTAGGAGCAAGGTCAATCCTTGTCGGGCACAAAAAACTAAAAAAATATTTTGTTTTCTTTAGAGTTTTATTTTTTTAGGGGAAATTAAACATTTTGCAAACCACATCAAATTCGCGTATTTAATTAAAGGTACTGCCTTCGGGCAGGCGTTGTAGGGCGCTAATACCTTCCCTACACGTAACCGACTCCCGAACTTAAAATCTGGTTTTCGTAGACCTTGCCTTATCATTTTATGGTTTTTCCGTAGTTTTCCAGAATAAACTATGGTGGCGACTCCATCTCTTTTTCAAAACTCGTTTTCTCTTTCTGGATCGTCGTCCCGTCGCGATTTTCCGGTTGCGACAAATATTATGATTTTTAGGAATAGTTCTAACAAAGTAATATTATTTATGTCATTCACTTAAATTTCACGCAAAGCTTTCTACTGGTAAATGGAGGGTTACTACCATTAGACACTATGATCTCATGGAGGAATTATGAGGCATTGATTGAGCAACATGTGGTGGTGTATGCATAACACGTCAAACACGACATCAACGCTAACAACAAATGTTAAAGGTTGATCTTAATGATCAATTGAAGCACTACTCAATATGTATTATATGTTCCATCATGTGGGATGTCATCATGAGACTCAAAATGAAAAGTGTCAATCGTTGATTTAATGGACTCCTAGTTCAAGAAGTTGACTAAAACACCAGACGAGTTCATGGATATTATAAGATTAAGTAACTCTCATTTCAAAAATATCTCATCTATAGCGAAACAACAGGTGATTTCCATTGAGAAGCGAAATGATATTCTTATTGAACAAGTCAGCATGATGTATCACATGACAACTTTCCAATACTTAAAAAGAGACATTTGGGAAATGTTAGTCGACATGTGATAACATCCATTTTTACTTATTTTTATGTGTCTATTATCATGAATAAGTCAACTCTTTCCTAGCTTTAATCTTGTTTTATCCTTTAGTGTATTTTGTATTAAATATTTTAAGTGTTTTATGTTTGTTTTACCTCTAATCTCCTTGTTTATAATAAATTAATAGGGAGCAATTCTAATGGAGGAAAACAAGTTGGAACTCAATGAATCATGTTTTGGACAAGAAATGATCAATCTGAAGAAAATACCCACATTGGTCGCGACTTGGATCACGCCAAATGCTTAACTTTCATAGTGTTGTCAAACTGCCTAAGGCTAAGCGCCATCAATCCCTACACGGGTAGCACAAAGTAGTGGAAGAGTGGTACTTAATGACAAAAAATACGAAAAAACTTGCATTGAGCGGTGGAAAATAAAGATGAGTAGTGGTTTGACAAAGAGCTCATTTCGCGTTTTAACTTATGGTGCTTAGCGATGCTGATATGGCTTTGAGCGATGGCGTTGCTGACATGTCAAAATGGGGTTTTTAAACATGTTTCTCACAAGGGTTGGGGCATTCCTCTTCCTACCAAGATTACTATCGACCAAGGGTGACTAGGAGAGACCCTTAGAGGTTGTTTTGGATGTTGGGAAGCTCTCTCACTCCTCCTTAGGTCTTCAATCTTCATCCATGGTGTTTTCCCTTTCTTGAGGTTGATGAGGGAGAAAAGCTACGAATTGAAGATGTTGAGGCGAAGGAGAGGCGTAACTAAAGCATGGAGCAAATGCTAAGAACCTTGGAAGAGGGCTTGCATATTCTCTTTGGTTTCCATCTCTTTCCTATCTAAACCCTAGGTTCTCCACATGGAGAACTAACCCTATTTGTTGAGATTAAATAGGATAAATTGAATCTTGTGTATTTTTGTGATATTAATACACATGTTTTTCCATTTCAAAGTTAGTATTTGATTTTTGTGCTTACTGCTTGTTATGGCTTGGCCACCCAAGGCTTGATTTGTGGTTCTTGATGTATTGGGAAATATGACTTAAACCTAGAATTGAAATTGAATACTTAATGGAGCTTGTATCTAGAGATAAAACATGATTCATTCTTAAGACTCTTCAACTTAGTGCATGATTTCTTGTTGAGGATTCAAGGAATTGGAACTTTATGAGTTATCATAAGGTCAAAGTTGCTAGATATAGGATTTAAGTATGTTAGTGTGTTGATTTTAACTTGAATATGGAATTGGGATATTGTGAATGCATGAGAGTGAAGTTGATGAAATCTAATCCTGACAATTGCAAATACTTTATGTTAAATTTCTTTGCACACTAACTATTTGATGAAAATACTAAAAAGAGTTTCTTGCGTTTTTGCGAACTTTGTGGACTAATTGAGTGCAATAGTTGTCGAGTGTTGCACAAGTTCCTTGAAAGAGAATAATATTTATCACTTGTTATGTTGCCACCAATGCACTTGTCATTAGTTATACAACTAATAACATGAACATACAAGAGGATACTATTATGGAACAGTGTTATGATTTCCTCTACACAAATCTCGTCTATACTAAACAACTAATGGGGTTGCCCCCAGATCGTCGTTGGAATAAGTTAGTTAAGATGATGATAAGGAATATTTGACCCTCTTGTTTGCAATTCAGTACTATGTTTGTAATTCATTACTATGTTTCTTTTATCATGTATGAAAGAATTTTATTGTCTACTATTTTAATGACTTTAATTGCACTATCATATTTGCATAAACATTTTCATATATTTAGTTAATATGTCATATGTAATTGTTATTTATGTTTTGAAGTTTATTGAATATGGCATCATCAACAAAAACAAGATCTAAAAGTTATAAGGAAACAAAATAAGGCAACAAACCAAGACCTTCTTCATCAAACAATACCATCAATGGAAGATGTTCTTGATTAAGGACGTTTCTTCGACCACCATGATGAAATGGTTAAATATGGTGGAGACTATTATATTAGAAGAATTATGGAACCTAAAATTATGAATTTCCAATCTTTTGCAACATTTGGGCTTTATTTCCATCACCACCTTTGGGCTTTAATGAGATGTCTTCTCGAGACAGATAGGAGTTCAATCAATGAAAAAAATATTTTAAATCATGTTGTTTTAGTTTCTGTTAGATGTTGTTTGTAGATTTGGTTGAAAATGATGAAGTTGAATGTAATTTGTTTTGATTTGGTACATCAATTGATTGTTATTCATTTTAAGTTCTATATTAGAACTTGAGACCCCGAGGTGGGCATATTATGAACGAGATGTCTTCCTGTATAATAACAAATCAATTGATACACCATTTCAAGCATTTCAGTTCAGATTTATGATTTTTATCCAATGACTTTGTTCTGTTTAGTGTTTAGGTTATGTTTTTAAATCTGACTTCCATGATTAGATTTTAGTTACTGTTCTTGCATATTTTAGTTAGTTTCTGTTTGATAGAATTCATATTAATAGGTTGATTGAGATAATTGTAAAATAGGTTTCTGAATCTGATTTTGGTTAGAAATAAAAGTTAGAGTTGGATTTACTTTGGTTTGGTAAATTTTAAGATCACATATTTTGAGTTCATTAAATGAACTCTAAGACCCTGTGATGGGCTTAATTTCCCAGGATGTCTTCCTGAAAAGTGATCACTCATTCTTTGCACTGATCCACATGAATTTGATTCTAATTTCTGTTCTAACTAGTGTTTCTTGCTTTGTTCCTTTATTTTTGGTATTTCTTGTGAATAGAGGTTAAGATGTTTTTGCATATCCAGTAGCTTTTAGGATTGATTTTAAGGCATTGTAGTCTTTCTTTTATATTTGTATTTGCTCTTGCAGTTCTTGTTTTGCAATTTAGCTTAGGTCTTTGTTCTTTACTTTTTGTTTTACATTCTATTTTTCTTCTTTTCTTTTAAAACAAATTTATTTTCATTTGATTTCTTTATTCTTTTCTTTTTAATTTCTTTTCCCCACCTTGTTTGTTATATAGTTAGTAGTTAATAAGTAAATAATTACAAGATTCTAACCATACACTTTAGACTTAATCATAGTTGAGTCCTTGGATTGATCCTTGGTTATCCCTCTATTACATTAGTGGGGAAACTGAGTTTGTTGGCTTTGATGCGACTAAAAGCGAGTTTAACAGCATGTAATTGATTAAGCTTTAACACTTAGAAGAATTTTGAAAATTTTTCTTTCTAAAAACTCATCACAGCATATTTGAAAAAGATATGTGCAAACACACGAGTTTTAATCGATTCACCAACTAATGTAATCAATTCAAAACTAGTTATTTTGTCTCAGTTAAAAAATCAAGTTGTCTGATGACCTTAATTGATTATCACAACACTGTAATCGATTATGTCATGCAGATATGTTTTTCATATCACCAAAACATACATTGTGCATACACAGATATAATCACTTCACAAACACAATAATATGCATCAATTAACACAATATGTCCAACAAATGTGACAAACACAATATGTTCATATTACACAGTAAGCATGTACACATTCAACATATAACACAATACAGAAACATTCTGTTGTGACATGACAACATTCATGTGGTTTTATTATCAATGTATTGTCATCATCAAAAACCAAAACCACAAGGATTGGGTTCAGCTAACACAGTGCTCCCCCTATCAACAATCTCCCCCTTTTTTGATGATGCACAACCATGATTAATAAAACCATGATGTACAATACACAATCAAAATTGTTTCACACAGTTTCATGCATATTTAATTATCTTAATCAATGTTCAATTATTTCGCCTCCTTTGGACATTAGCAAAAAAGGACATGTAGAATAATGTAATTGAAACAGAGATATTGAATCATATAGATCAAACAAGTTATCAATATTCACATGATTTTAAATTTTCTCCTCCTTTTAACATGTGAACATGCATTTAATAGCATATAATACTCCCCCTATCAGTATGCATATCACATTTCAATATCAAAGATGCATAACAAAGATATGACATAATATGTATCATCCAGATCTGTTCAAGTAATGTACCGGAAGATATTACATATATGGTATTAGAGTAAAATAGATACAGCTTGAAACAACCAATTTTGTTTAATCATTCATAACCTCATACCAAGTTCACAACGGATTATACACAATGAGATTTATAATGAATAAACACACAACAAATCAAAAGTCATGGTTTAAAGTATAAGAATCAGAAGTTTAGAAACTTCAAACCAGTTGACGATTCACAATTGATTATAACTCTCTCTTAATCGATTTCGTTCTGCAATGTAATGTGAAAATCTCATTTCAGCTCAGCATACAATCAATACTCCTGTATAACCTTTCAATCTCATCTTGATCAAGCATTAGTTCTTATGCAATAATATTGTGCAATAACCATTATAACAATTTAAGTATGATTATGCAATGAAATGATGTAATAATGAAATGTTCAATTTGCATTCATACAAGTGATTTAATCTATTATTAATCAGCTTAAGAAGTCAAACACAACTCACATAGATTGATTAAATCAAAAGCATAATTTCATTCATATTTCAAAGGGGGTGATTACAATCAATCAATGCAAAAGATGGCTTAAGAAAGCCACTAATTACAGAACAAAACTCATAATAGAAATCCTAGGCACACACACAACGAAAATCCCTATTCTGATTCAGATTCATCCATGGAATCCTCCTCACTGGACTCATCATCTTCATCCTATTCTTCTGTTGATGAAGAACTTTCCACATAATTCTTGATGATCTCATCCATTTTCTTTTCCATTCGCACCACTGATTTCTTCATCTTTCCAGCCTTCTCAGAAGTTCTTTTGAATTTGGTCATTATAAATATCTCAAATTCAGATTTGGGAGTAAAGGAAACAAAGTTATCATCAGAGTCAGGCATTTCAGCTTCATCTCTAGGTTGAATCTGAACATCTCTGAATACCTAGCCGTTAACAGTTTTCTTCAAACCAATACATGTCAGTATTGCCTTTCCAATCTCATTGGTTCTGTTGCAGACGACTTTTGTCTCCCCAGTAAGAACAACTTTATCGAGTGTCAAGATTTTGCTAATAAACACACCATAGGGTAAGTTATGCTCATTATTGATTCTTGTATCAATCATATGTTTCCTGAATACAACAACCCAGTTATTTGGTATTCTTGATTGTATTGCATTCAGCAAGTACAAGTCTTCTTATGACAATCTATCATGCAGATATCTCCCAGGTAGCAGTAGCCAAGCAAGGATATGCAACCATCTTTTCTTCTCTATCCAATCCTTTGTGCAAATACTTTTTTCCTTTTCTGTACCTACCAGGGTACCTTAGGCCATCTTTGTATATTTGCCTTTTTGTAGTCCACTTGTTATGTAAGGAATCTTGCATATAAGACATGCAACCTTTAGCTTTCAATCCAGCTACCCTTAGCCATACATCATTATTGACTATGATGTCTACACCCTTTACCCGTGAATGAATATCATTGTTGATAATCTTAAGAATGTTGTAGAAGACTCCAACCAACTCGAGATAGTAGTCACCTTTCATCTGAACAAAATCAGCAAGTCCCTAATGAGCAAGCTTTTAGAAAATATGAATCCTTCACCTCTAAACAGAAGCAAATCAAATTATCTATGCGGAACAAAAGTCTTGATTCTTCTCCAGCTCATAAATCTGTCCCGAGCAGCATTGTCGCTTATCCATCCAGTTGGGCTTGCATTTGTTGCAGTCCGAGCAACCTTTTTGACGAGTTTGGATGAGGAAGATGAGGCCATTTTTGCAGGATTCTTATGGAAGATCTTACTCAGCTTTTTAGGGTTTTAACTTTTCAGTTCCAAATGTAATGAGTGCATACAAGATTTTCACATCTAATAGTTATAAGATTGCGTATCAAAACTTTAAGTATCTGGCCCTTTTGAATTTTCAAAAGTAGAAAGCCCAGATAAAAACATTTTAGTCGATTTTATTAATTTTGAAATCGATTCCATTTTAACATTGTTTCATCCAAAACAGAGAAACACACAAAAAAGCTAATCGATTCTGTTTATAGCATAATCGGTTAAATTTTGTGAAAATTGTTTTTCATCCAAACATGCCAAACAGACAAGCAAACAACAATCATACATACAACATACATTCATATACAAAAAACCATAATGCATGAACGCATGAGTTTGACAGTTATTATTACCACATAGTGTTACTCAAGAAATTTGATGTATTCTAATTACAATTCATCCTTGAGCACTTGTCTGCTTCAGACATAGCTTACTTCCCTGCAAAACATTCAAATGGTTTTGTTGCAGGTACCCAAATGAACTTGGGGCCTTTTTTGTTAGTCAGAAGGTTGTTCTTTAGGAATCCATTTATACTTTCCTCTTGGAACACCAACCTTCCTATAATAACAGTTTCTTAGTGTATGGCCAATAGTATTGTAGAAAAAACAAGCATTGGTTACAGGTTTGCTTAAATCAATAAATTTTTTAGAATTTATTCTGTTACTCTTAGCCTTGTAACCTATCCCTTGCCTATTAATAGCTCTACCTTGTGACCTAAAAACAACTTCTAAATTATCCCTACCAAGAGTAAACTTAGATAGCGTGTTGGTCAAGTATTCTATTTTTTTCAATATGAGAACTGCAATTTTCACATTCTTTCTCCACAATCTGAATTTCAGTTTTAGCATTGTTAGCATATTGCAAAACAATTTCAAGTTCATTTTTAAGCTTCTCATTTTCATCTACAAGGTTGTTAATTCGATATTCAAAATCTTACTTGTAGAGTGTAATCGATTCACCTTGTATTTTGCCTCATTGCTTCAGCATGCAGTTCTTGAAATGCATCCAACAACATATCATATTTCACTTCGATAGGCTCACTCTCGAAGTTGTTGTCACTACTTTCATAATGTACCGAACCAGCCATGGAGCACAAGTTCGACTCCTCCTCTACACTTTGATCATCCTCACTTGATGAATCACCATCACTGTTCTCCCAGGAAATGTAAGCCTTCCTTTGCTTACTTCTTCTCCTGTCCTGAGGATGCTTGACATAAGCCTTTTGTTTGTTCTTCAATTCTGGACACTCTGGCTTGATGTGACCATCTTTTCTGCACTCATAACAAGTAACAGTGGTGATCTTGGAGTTCCTTCTGGCTCCTTTGGAATTACCTGTAAAGTTAGTTGTAGCATTTTTATTTTTCATAAATGTGGTAATTTTCTTTACCATCATGTTCATGACCTCTTTTTCTGAGATATCTGCATCTGAGTCTGCATCAGATTCAACCTTTATGGAGGACTTCTTGTTGGTAGCTTTGAGTGCAATCGATTGTTTCTGTTCAATCTCCTCTTCTTCTTTCAATCTACCAAGCTCCAACTCGTGTTCCATGAGCTTGCCAAACAAAGTAGCGATATTCATGTTAGTTAAATCTTTGGATTCGGATATGGCCGTTACCTTTGGCTGCCAACTTCTGTTTAGACTCTTTAGGATCTTGATGTTGATTTCCTCCTTTTCAAAAGCTTTGTTGAGAGCCATCAAGTGGTTGAAAATATGAGTAAACCTCTTCTGTACATCATATATGGTCTCTCCAGCTTTCATCCTAAACATCTCATATTCCTGCATCAGGGAATTCTTTCTAGCTCTCTTGAATTCATTTGTGCCTTCTGAGTAACTTTAAGTACTTCCCACATTTCTTTAGCAGTCTTGCATTGGGAAACCCTGAAAAACTCATCCGTAGTAAGAGCAAAGGCAATAACATTTCTTGCTTTATCATCATATTGTGCTCTTTTATTTTCCTCTTACGTCCACTAAGAAAAAATTTTCAAAACAATTTTTCCATTAATCAATTGAGTGGGTTCAAAGGAACCATTAAGAGTATCATCCCAGACACCTTTGTCTATTGACTTAAGAAAGATTTGCATTCTGATTTTCCAAAAAGCATAATTTTCGCCAACAAATAAAGGTGGTCTATTTATGGATGCATCTTCACCGAAGGTTTAAGAAACAAAAGTCATTTCAGGATCAAACAATCGATTATACAAAAAGGTTAATCGATTTGTTTTTTAAATAATTTTTGAAAACCAGCTCAGGTACTAATTGCTAGAATTAATGGACTTTGTTTCTCAACACCAAGATAGGGTGAATTGGTGTTTTATAAAAACTTGCACTTTTTAAATCTTTTTTGCAAATGATAGTGTTCTTGAAATCTTTCTTGTGTCGTAAGCAATTGTGTGCAATGTAAAACAATATACATATATGACGATGCAAAATATAAGCGCAAATGTAAAAAGATAGGGAGAAGAAAAGCAAACTCAATTTTTATACTGGTTCGGCCTCAATGCCTACATCCAGTCACTCTCCCAATCAACCTTAGATTGGAGAGTAATTCACTATAATGATCAGAATATTACAACTAAGGCTTTACAAAGCAACTCTCAAATGTAAACACCTCACAAACTATCAATCAAATATAGAACAACAAAACCTGCCAACACAGAACTACCCCGTCCTTGTCGCAGCAAACCCTTTGAGATATCCCCTCTCAAAGTCAAGAGTACACCACTCTTTTTCCTGACGCCACACGTACAGGAAAACAACAAATCAAAGATTGCAAGTCTTCTCTCCTGATCAAACAAGATGCACCTTCAGTTGTGCAGACAAGATCAGTCAATGCAGTCCAGTCAAATTGCTTTACAAGAATGCTTCAAGATCTATCAAACTCTTCTCGTTCTTTATTCTTGGAGCTTTTAGTTAATTTGTAAAACCTCTCAGATGATATCAATCAAATTATGAAAATGTAAGTATGATCAATCGTTCTACAGAAAATCAAACAATACGTCAATATATAGTTTATATCAGTCCTGACGCAAAGCAATCGATTACTACACTAATGTAATCAGTTACATTAAACACATGTAACAAAATTACAACAGTCAAAGCACATAATTGAATGTTCAATTAATGTAATCGATTCTCATTAAATGTTTGGTCAAACACATTTAAAAATATGACCATTATAGCAGTTATGTCAAGCATAAGTTAGTTTTCAAATCATAACAGACTTAATTGAATACACAAAGCATGTAATCGATTAAGCTTTAACAGTTAGAAGAGTTTTGAAAACTTTTCTTTTTAGAAACTCATCACAACACATTTGAAAAAGATATGTGCAAACACACGAGTTTTAATCGATTCACCAACTAATGTAATTGATTCAAAACTAGTTGTTTTGCCTCAGTTCAAAACTGAAGTTGTTTGATGACCTTAATTGATTATCACAACACTGTAATCAATTAAGTGATGCAGATATGCTTTTGTGTATGTGATTTTCATATCACCAAAACATACATTGTGCATACACAGATATAATCACTTCACAAATACAATAGTATGCATCAATAAACACAATATGTCCAACAAATGTGATAGACACAATATGTGCATATTAAGCATGTACACATTTAACATATAACACAATACAGAAATATTTTGTTGTTACATGAAAACATTTATGTGTTTTTATTATCAATGTGTTGTCATCATAAAAAACTAACACACAAGGATTGGGTTCAACTAACACAGTGCTCCCCTATCAACAATTGGTTTAATATCGCGCATCTTAAGTACCAAGGTGGAAAATTATCCTTTCCAGGCATACCAGAAGATCTCCCCCATGATCGTGGCATGACATTGGCTTCTGATGGAAGACACCTGAGGAGTTGACCGATTGGCGCGACGCGAAAGAAAGTAAAGCTCCTCCAAGCTTCTCCGACGAGAGAAATATGTAGCGGAATATAGTTTGAGAGAGAAATCAAGAGAAAACTGATGTGAACGGTTGAAACACTAACCAGACATGAAGGAAACCCTAGAACAGGGAGAAGACACTGATTGAACCGATTAATCGTTGTAAATCAAAGATTAATCGGTAGAAAGTGAAGATCGAAGGGAAAAATGATGTTTAATCGGTGAAATTTGAAGGAAAATGGAAAAGGATGAAGGAAACCCTAGCGGAAGCCATAGATAAAAGAACTGTTCGGTGGAAATGGGATTCTAGGGCTGAAAAGGCTGAAGCAAGGAAGGAAACGAAGTAGAATGTGTAGATCTGGGAGGAAGAAAACCTGATTTACGGTGACGAAGGACTCTCGAGGACGACGAACTCTCCTGCGAACGTCGAAGCCGAGAAGAGAATGTGGTTGTGCGAGAGTGAAATGGTGTTTCTGAAAATGTGTTTGGAGAGCTGAGAGAATGCGCGACTGGAAAATGGGTGAAGTGATGCGCTGACGAACCCAAGGTGCTGACGCCTGACTGAGGTGAAAGTGACGCCACTCGTCTGACTGGAGCAATGGTGATGGAGTGTGATGAGAGAGAAAGCACAATGAATAATTGGAAAATGAAAATGGAGGAAAGTGTGCCTTGGAAGGTGGCTAGAGGGAGTCTTTGGACTCTCTAGCCTATGACTTTCAAGAGAGAATTATTTTCTGATTCAGAAAAGCTAATTCTCATTCATCTAAAAAGTGGGAAATACAATGAGGAGTTGGGTATTTATAGTGACCCATGCTCCTTGCAAGCTACACTACGAATACAATAAAATGTAAAAACAAGAAAAAGAAGACTACGTCAGGGAGGATTCCATCAGCTTCTATGGTTAAATCGAAGTTGCAAGGTTAAATTGTGAAAAATATGTGCTCTCTAAACATCAATGACAAACTTCTCCATTATGTGGTGGTACATTGGTTAACACCTTATCTAACTAATTTTCTAAAAGTCATGAAGGAAGACATTTTTATGATATGGGCCTTGAAAAATAACGATTCTATTAATTGTTCAAATCATACGATGTAAATTATGCTCAAAGTGGGGTGAACCTTTATGATGAGGCTAACGCCACAATAGGCTTGAGACAAGGCTTAATATTGTTAATGTACATAGTTTGACAACATGATAAGTGTTATTAATACTTATTATTCATGCTTATATCTTACCTTAAATTTTTATTTATTCATGTATTTAGTGTTTCCTTTATGAGAAGATGTAATATTATTCTGTTTACTTCAAGTTAAATGTTATTTTGTCTTTTGTAGAATCTGTGTAGAAAAATGAAGATTTAAAGAGTTTTAGAGTTTGTTTTGTCAGGACCCTTTTCGCACAACCACAATCCATTCACTCAGCGAAAAAGAAAAATACTCGTTCAACGAGTATATTGTCTCGCTTAATGAGACAGAGCAGTTAAAAGTAAATCAGAAGTTGACTTTTTGTCCAAAAGTGTGTTCTCTCGCTCAGTAAGAGAAGAACTTCTGAAAGTGGTTATTATGTCATTAATTAACAAGAGAAAATAGTTTTGAAGTATGGGAACACAAAGAAAGTGAAGAATTCAGTCAGAGGCAACTCTAAGGCATCAAGACTCCGTGAAATCATCAATTTCCTCCAATCTTGTATGTTTTAGATGTATAAGAGCACTTTAACTCACATTTCATTAGGATTGGATGTAATGAACTTAAATTGATGTAAACCGTCTTGTGCAATATAATCTTATCATGTTCATATGTTCTATATAGATTATAATTGTTTATAATGGAATATCATGATATCTTGAAATATCTAATCATTGGGAAATGGATTAGAACTTTGACATGGATAGAACAACCATGTGATTTGGGATCTATAGACTCAATAATTTGGTAATTCTAAACACCTAATTTTAATGCAAATTGTATGTTAACTTGACTTAAGGATTAACAATTTAACATATTGATTTAGAACAAGTTGCTAAGGGATTAGGACTGGTATGCTTTAAATGTGCATGTATGGAGGAGACTGAGATATATTGTATAGAGTTTCTGCATCATTTAATTCATGAAATCCAATCTTGGTGAAACTTTAATCAAATTAAATCACAAATTTTACATTGTTTACCATATATTTTTATCATTATGAAGACAACCATGAATCTTATCAAAGTTGAGATTGGTAAATAAGTATTATTAGACAAAACAAGCACAAAATCCCTAGAGAAAACGATACTTGAAACTTCCATTTACTACTTGTAACGAATTGATATATTTGCCAAATAGTTAACACAACCTGTTCACACAAATGATGACAATGGAGTACAAGCACAACCACAAAGTCCTTTGATGAAGACATTGCACTAGGTTCAAATCATACTTCTGATAATTGGGAACATCCACTAGTCCACCCAAATGCTGAAATTCTTAGTCAAATATGGGGAGAGTTCAAGACATGTTAGAATGCATGGATTAGAACACATGGATGGAAGAATGCGGAAAATTGAAGAAAATATATTGCATTAGACCATCGACATGAATAGACGTTATGATGATGTCAAATTCAATGTGAACCAAATTCTAGACAAACTAGACAACATCCATGAATCTTTCCACTAATTTATATCCTTCAACTCCTTTTTCTTTAATTCAATGAGAACCTCAATTAAATTTAATGTCGTATGGCGTCTTAACAATTTTTATTTTTATTTTGTGTTATGTATCTTCAACTCAAATGGATTCGACAAGAAGAGACTTACAAGAGAAAGCAAATGATCTTGATAAACAAATTATTGCCATTGTTAATCGCTAAATTGTAGCTACGGAACGTCAGACCACCATCCTTAATGACAAATATAATCGGATTCCTGGAACCTCTTCGTCTTAATATACTACATTACAAATTTTTTAGTTATTAATAAGTATGAACATTTCAAATGACAATTTACTCAAACAGTACTAGTACTACGACTTTCTTTGTTCACA
Source organism: Vigna reflexopilosa (assembly GCA_027742785.1). NCBI lineage: Eukaryota > Viridiplantae > Streptophyta > Magnoliopsida > Fabales > Fabaceae > Vigna > Vigna reflexopilosa. The sequence continues at coordinate 12,697,480 of CM050918.1, forward strand.
CTTATCTCAAGACGTATTATGAGGATTTCAATACAATATTATTGAAATAAGTTACAAACTTATCATAAATCATATTATATTTTTTTTTACTCGTCCTATATTATATCATATTTTGAGTTCATCTTATTAATTGTATGATAACAAATCTTTAATTATTTTAAGTTTTAATATTGAAAATCAAAATATTATATATTTTTTAATACCAAATATATTGTATTTTTTATTTATTTCAATTAATACTTTTTCTTTGTAAAAAAATTATTCATTAAAAAAATCTAAATAATTCTAATACATCTAAATATAATTTTATATTATTTTTAACATCAATAACAATTTGATAATCTTATTCTTTTAATTTATTAAAACTTTTTAGAAAAATTTCAGTTAAATTCTTTTCCAACTTTATCTTCAAATTTACTCTAACGTCACCATCTAATCCTTTAAAAGAAAAAGAAAAAGAAAAACTCATGAGAAAGGAGAAATTTAATGTAAATATTCATGCAATTTAAAAAAATGTACCAGGTAATCTTTCTGGTTCTTTTCAAAATAATAAGTAATTTTTAAACCTTTATTTCAATTAATTATTTATTTGTTATAAATAATTTTGCCAATAATAATTATATTTTTTATTTAATTGTGAAATATTAATTACTATAAACTATATATGTAATATAAACACAATATAAAATTATTATTATACACACTTAAATGTAATATACAATAAAGTTACATGCTTTTTAAGGCAGCTAAAACTCTTATTTTAGTTTATCTATTTTTTTTTATTGAAAGATGTAACGTACTAATCTTGGAAGTCACTTAACCACAACAAAATCTAAAATTACATGCAAACAAACTGAACATTTTAAACCAAATAACTTATTACAAATTGAAATAGTAAATGTCCATAAAATTCAAGAAAAACATAAATATTATATACAACTTATTAAACCCTTGTCATAAATTTAAAAGATCTTTAAACCCAGTTGCTTCGTCTTCTACTCAACTCCAACAATATCTACATACACATCTACTTCCGTATAAACCATTATACAATCAACGCAAAAAACACCAAATAAGTATATGTGAGAGCTAACCAAAAAATGCATCAAAACATTAAAACACTATACTCATCCAAACCATCAAATCAATACTATAAACCTATCAAAAGGCAACACAGTACAACTATAACAAACAATACAATCATGACCGAGACACTCCCTTCTAACAAAAACATAATCAATCCATTAGTTCTACACCACTTGTCTATTAAAGGCAACCCATGCCAATGATAACCATCTCTATAAACATATATCTTCTTTCATACTTTACCGCACCATTCTTATTTACCAAAACAGAATAATTTAAGTGGCCTTGCGGACGAGATATCATCTCTTTCTATCCCTCGAAAGAGGAATTCTTAATCTTTTTTACCGCCCATCATGGATGAAGAGACTCATCTTACGGACGAGACATTATCTCTTTCTATCCCTCGAAAGAGAAAAAGGCAACATTCAAACATTAATCCCTTTTACCGCCCATCATGGATGAAGAGACTCATCTCTTCCACATTCTCTTAAAGACGAAGATATCCACCTTTTACCCCTTTGCAAGAAAATATGTGACTACCTCTCTACGTCCTCGAAAGAGGAAAGGTATAACACTTTAATCCCAGTCCCTTCTACTGCCCACCATTTACGAAAAGAGTCATCTCTTACAGCATCTCTTAAAGACCAAAAGATCCACCTTTCTACCGCTCGCAAGTGAAAATGTGACTACCTTTTTATCCCCTCGAAAAAGGAAAAGTACAAGCTTGGATTAATGCAGTGTGGCAAGACATAACTACCACCACACCTCATGGTGAGTACAACAACGGGACATTCTCTCTAATACTAGTTAACTGTCACGGAAAACCATTTCACCAACATCTCATCCCTTGAGTTTCAATCCTAAAAAGCACATATCACCCTCTTACAGCCATGTCCTAACCATTTGGAAATCTCACAAATACCAACCACCCATGGGTGGGTTAGTTAGCATATAACATCATTATAGCAATTTGGAATCAAACAACTAATTCCAGCCAATTATAGTCAATGAAACAAGAATTCATCTCAACTACAAGATTAAGTCCATTCCATAGTGTAGCAGTACACAACAATAAGCATTCTGACCATGAGTACACAAATACAAGCATAACTACATCAACCCTTTGACATTGCTAACTCTAGCCCACAACTAACTTTCCTTGCTGCTCATCAAACATAACCACACAACCCGAGAGCAAAAGAGGTATTCAGTTTAGCGTACAGTAGAGTCCAAAACCAACATTCATTTCGTCCCAAAGTGGATTTATAGCAAGTAACATACTCAAACAGTATAGCCACAGAATAACCCACGCTCATAAAGAAACAATTTAACCATCCAACCGAAATCTCAAACAGCCAACAACCAATCAAGTTTATGCAATCTGCTTTCACGTATAATCAACCTAAACAACATGCATTCACTACATCCAAAATTAGCATGAAAAAGTGATCACCAAATTGCCTACCAAATAATAGATTCCATTGCAGGTGAGCAACGTTCTATACTTAATAAAGCAGTATATCCAAGAAATGAGAGGTCATAGTTATTTCAGACTTGATACACATACTCACAATAGGATAAGCGCACAATATCCACATTCTATAGGTCTGGACGGAGATGGTAACATATTATATACATTTTACAAAGAATTCCAAGGTATCACATACCATCTCGTCAATATTACCCTTCCCATATCAGTATCCTATGTATTTACAAATCCCTACCTCGTATTTTCTGTATCATACACTGTACTAATTTTACAGTGACAACCCTCCCAGTTTAGCATTCCTTACCACTTAATTAGCAAATATGCATAATACAATTATTTATCAAAGTTCATTCACGCATAATCCATCTAAATTTGGCGTTAAATTCAGATGATGGTAGCACATCATAATCTTAGAACAATCCCCAACATCCCGAAGCAAGACTCACAAAGGGAAACGCAGATTTCATAGATAAATGCAACTAAACAAACAATTTCAAACTAGTTCCCCATACCTGTTTCGTCCTCTCAATCACAGCTACTTCCGATTCAAATTTCATCTCTTCAAGCTCCCCACTTCCACGTTCATTTTCTAACTCGCCACCATTACTCAATCTCTCGGTGCCTTCCACTCACCCCTTTAGCTAATCACACACCGAAACCCGAATTTGAGACCCAAAAATTCCAGAAGGAAAACGTTTCTCCCTCTCAAACTCGCACCGCCGAGCCCGTTTCTCCCCCTACCCTCGGATTTTTTTCCACTCATGAACAAGGAAAACAGAGAGAAGGAAAACGAAAATCAATTTTTCTAGTTGCCACTACACCAACATAAACCTTTTGATTATATTTTTACTTTTTAATTATATCATAAAGTATACCTATTTTATTACCAAACACTTATTCTTAATAATGAACTTATTTCTAAACTTGTATTAATTTATCAGGTCTTTTAAAAAAAAAATTCATGCAAACAATTACTATTATTACAAGAGTAAACATGTGCACAAATTCTTTATGTATCCCCATAATTTCCTCCTAATTTCATCCCACACTTCTATAAATTTAAAGAAAAATCCAAATTTATTCTTCTATTTAGCAATTTCAGTTTAAGTCTTGAACCGTATAATCTAAATTCATTTCATATTATTTAACGATTTTAAATATTAAAGCCTTGTTCACTTGAGTGAATTTTAGGAAAAGTAATTGAGTGGATTTAAGAGGATTTGAAAGTAATTTTTTTTGTTATTTATTGGAGTGGATTTAGAGATAAATGAGAGTGAATTTGGAATTAAAGTTTTTGAAAATTAGTTTAAGATTTAATTTATGTGACAGATTAAAAAAATTTACTTCCAACTCCAAATCTATTCAAATAAACAAACAAACAAAAATTATCTTCAAATTCTCTCAATTTCTCTCCCCAAATCTACTCAAGTGAACAAGAACTAATATCTTTATATTTTAAAATATATATATATATATTATAAAATTCAAAATATAAAAAATTAAACACAAATAACTGAAATTATAATTAACATATTACGACCATCAATAGCCTATCCCAAGCATAAATCAAACTCACCTAAGACAGCAAAACGGACAGAGAAGATCTCAGTATCAATGCCAGCAAAATATTTTTCCTCACATATAGTTACATTAGCAAGCACTGGAAAAGAAAGGCCTCAAGCAACATCTGTGCATGAAGTGTCATATATTCAATGCATAACAAAAGGTGAAAGTCAATAAAAAATATTCTTACTGTTATTTTAGGTAAATGTACACGATCTTGTATTTCTTTTTAATACTTTAGATTATTCAATCCAAATTATATTTTGAGTTGTATATTTAAAAATATATTTTAGATTTTAGATTGTAATGTAAATTTTGTATTCTGATATAAATATTTTAAAATATAAATTTTGTATTTTAAAGTGTATATTTTAAGATATATTTTTGTTTTTTATTTAAAAATATTTCCATTTGGATTTGTGGAATCCAGTGCACAAAGGGAAACAGTTTTGAATCTTAGTGTCGCATGAATAAAAAAAAAAAGTATCTGAATTTTGCATAGTTTAAGATATTTGTTGGAGTTCTAGGATATAATCCTGGAGGTAGAACATCTGAGTTTTGGCATGATTTGTTAAAGGTTTCATAATGAAAATAAGTGGAAAATTATGAGTTTTGGTAATCATTTGTAAAATTTTTGTTAGTCTGGATAGAAAGTTTGGAATAAGGTTTTTGTTTCCTATGTTTTACGGTAAAATCATATTTGGAGAACTAATCTTTTGACCTTAATACATGAGGATTTGGAGATATTTTGTTCTTAAATTCAAGAATTTTAGGAAAAGAGGAGTTATCCATTTGTACTTCAAAATGGAAGCCTCTGATATGGAAGTCAAACTTTTTTATTCCGTTTTTTACTGCAAGAGCTTCTTTGTATGTGGTTTGATAATGGACTTCAACTTCTTTAAATTGCCCACTTGCATTTTATCTCTAGATATGAGTTATTGCAGGCTTTTCCAAATTCCTCCTTATTATTCATTAAATAAGAGAAATATTGGTGTTGTTGACATAACTTATCAACAGCTTCCTTAGTCATTTGGTGGATTTGTCCCATGGTCATGGTAGAGAAATCTTTTTGAGTTGTCATGGCCATTCAGTTTAATTCTGGTTGTAATTGGACAGGAAGGGAGGCCACGTAAGTATTTTTTAGACTGACATCATTTGCTCCATTTAGCATATAAAATCATTGTAACATTCGTTTGAAATGCTTATCTAAATCTTTCATATTTATGGAGCAACACTTCATCTCAAAAAATTCTTGTCACATCTTCCTATCAATGATGACTCCATCTCTAATGAATTCTTCATGGAGAGCTCCTAAGACTGCAACAGTTGTTCCCAAGTTATGAAACTAATCTTGCCAAACTGATCCTAGGTTGTGATACCATTATTTCAGAGTTTCAGTCATTCCACATCATAATTCTTCTATAACTTTGTAGGAATTTGAATCCTTAATGAGTTTGGTGTCTAGCCAAGCTCCAAACTCAATAAGTCTTGCTCTCCACTGATTGGGAGGAAGATCATCTATGGAGAACCATGGCCCACTATTGGTTTTGGAAGGGTTGTCTCTTAAAGGTGGATCAATTTCTTCAGATTCATATATGGGTTCTTGTCTTGTACTGGAAGTTGAAGTATTGGCCATGAATACATCTGCATATTCATCAGAAAACTTTGAGTTACTATCAGAGAGGTTCTCTGTATTACTGTCAAAAGAAGTGTATTCTGAAGATCTTATGTTGGTGTTTTCAATAATGAATTGTGAGTATGAGTCCTAAGAATCTTGGAAATAGTCTTCCTTTTCAGATAGATTTCTAGGGGACTCTGATTGGGTGTGGGTAAGAGTTTTTTTGGTTTGTGTTGAGGGTACTGAGGTTCTGGGTTTTTGTTTGATTCTAAAGGTAGGTTGTAGCAGTTGGTAATGAATAGGTTTGTTTGGACTTATGAATTGTAAAGGAAGAAGGTTGGAAAAGTGGTTGGAATGGGGTGAAAGGAGGAGGGTTGAAAAGATCAAAGAAAGACAATTGTTTCTCTTTCATTTTTTATTCTATGTAATGGTCCAAATCTTTGAATTGTGCTTTCAGCTTCTTGATTTCTCTTTCTTTGGCCTGAGAGGTTTCACCAAAGGTGGTCTTTTTCCATTCTTCTTCTAGGCAGGAAATTTCAGTTGTAAGATAGGCGTAGTGTTCTTTCATTTTTTCAGAAAGATGTTCTAATCTGGTATTCGTATTCTTCATTTGTGATGAAAGTCCATATATCTTTTGATCAATTCTTCTAAGCATAAAGTTTTGAACTATAGCCTTTTTTGTCTAACAACTAAGCACCTCTTCAGCTTGGGTTAAAGGCTTTGATCTTCCATCGGGTCCTATCTTCGAAGGGGAGATATTAAGCTTGGTGCTGATCCTGGTGGTAGGATCTACTGTTCTTTTTAGGGAGGGAAATTCTTGTTCATAGTTGGAATAAAAAATCATAAAACAGGGGATCAGTGGTTGAGGAATCTTTTGGGGAAGGAGAATCTTCCTTCTTTTTCCAAGATTTTTGTACATCTTTTCTGGAACCACAAAGGATATGGTTCTTTGGGTTTATGTAGGTCAATCCATGGTCTAGAGCTGGGATCAGATCTTCTCCTAGGAGGAGGAAATGGTCTACAATAGTCTTCATGGTCTGTGTCCTTATCTGACTCGTCATCATTGGAGTTGTCATCATCTTTGCTGTATTCACAATCTGGGTCACACAGAGAAGGATCAACATCCCATATGAAATGACCATTGACTTTGTTTGTGAATATGGGCTTTCCATTAGGAAGAAATCCCTAGATAGGGATTTTTCTGTCTTTTGTAACTGGATAGATCATCATAGACTGAAAAATTTGGGAGAAGCTGGTACTTGCTTCATCTCTTAGTTGTTTGAATATGGCTCTGATTGTCCCATGTACAGATATCCTGAAAGTGGCTTCATCCCCAAACTTCTGAAACCACTTTCAGAAGATCCGTAAACGGGACAGTCATAACCATATTTAAGCAACTAGGAGATGAAGCAAGTACCAGCTCCTTCCAGATTTTTCAGTCTATGATGATCCATCCAGTTACAAAAGAGAGAAAATCTCTATATGGGAAGTTCTTCCTAATGGAAAGCCCATATTCACATACAAAGTCAATGGTCATTTAATATGAGATGTCGATCCTTCTATGTGTGACCCAGATTGTGAATGCATGAAAGATGATGACAACTTCAATGATAACAAAACACATGAGAAAGATAAGGACACAGACCATGAAAACTATTGTAGATCATTTCCTCCTCCTAGGAGAAGATCTGATCCCAATTCCGGATCGCCTACATAAACCCAAAGAACTAGATCCTTTGTGGTTACAAAAAAGATGTACAAAAATCTTGTAAAAAGAAGGAAGGTTCTCTTCCCCATAAGATTTCTCAGCCACCGATCTCTTATTTTATGATTTTTTATTCTAATTATAAACAAGAAATTTCCTGAAAAGAACAGTAAATCCTACCACCAAATCAACACAAACATAACAAATTTCAAAATCTTCACACTGTGGGAGAAGCAAACATAAAGGTAATGTCAGAAATATTTTAAACTAACAAAAAAACTTTAAAAAATCGCAAGGCTATAAAGATTGATAATGACAGAAATATCAGGAATATAGAAAATAAATGAAGAGGTATCAGAACTCATGACAGAGAGATTAAGAGGGTAAAGGAGAAGGAGATATTACCATTAGAAAAGCCTCAATGAAAGACACAGATCCTGATGTAAGAGCAGCCCTTGAAACCTACAATGGCCTGCAAGTAAAAATAGTAGAAAATGCACGTGTTATAAAAAATAAAAAATAAAAAAAATAAAAAATAAAAAGTAGACCATTAACCTTATTTAAAAAAATTAGATCATTACACTTGCTTTAGAAGTGTATTTTATGTTTAATTATATGAAATCCAGTGTTGCAATCTAATTAATGATGTTGATGCTATCTTACATATCTAACGACAAAGACTTTTAACAATGAAATATTAAAGCAGTAAATCTATAGAAAAAGACCTTTTCGTATTGTCCTATTAGTACCTTTAACCTCCAATATATTGAGCTTGAACAATAAGATCTAATTATTCCGTCACTTAAGACAGTAAAAATGAAACCACAAATATATTATGTTCTAGCTACATGAATTCCACAAAATGTTATATTATGTTTTTAAACCAAACACAGGCGAAGTACGAAGGATACCAACACTTAGGTGTCATAAATCAACCTAATAACTGTGGTCATAGCAAATTTAACTTCAACTGAGGAGTGGTCCTAGTGTTGCATTTCATCAAACACGTGGAAGGCACAGTCTTCAACTCAAACTCATAACATAAAGATAATATTGGAAAACGATTATGCTTAATGAAAACAATCACAACAAAACATGTAAAATAAGGCATGAATTTGAAAATAATTTGGAACCTGGAGATAAGGAAAGTACATGAGAAGAGATGATAGAGGAGCGGAGGGAGCAAAAGATCTTGAAAAGGAGAAATAAGGAATGGGAATGGATGATAGTAGAAACATCTAGAAGAAGGAGCACGTGACTGCGAGTTTTGGTTTTAACATAGCCATATTCAATTATTTAGATATAATTTTAATGAATTTCAATCCATCAACTCAACAGAACATTAATCAAAATAATTTCTTTTATAATATATAAGGCTCATAAAATTCTGCCTCTAATATACTCTTTAACAAAATTTAACCAAGTTATAATAAATTTAACATTTTTTTCCTGCTGAATACATCTTGGAAAAAGGTTTACCAGGATTTTTAACGGATTATTTTTAACAGAGTTATTTATGAGTTTGCTGCAAATTATTTTTCACAGAAATCTTCACAAGAATTTCTTGCAAATGTGAACCAGCAAAAAATTTCTGAGGAATTTCTTGCAAAAAAAAAACCACAACAAAATTAGCAGGAAATTAACATTTTTCTAATAGTTTCAAGATATATATTGTGACAATTAGTTCTTCAATCTTTTATCTAATTTTAGTCAAACTTTACTCAATAAAAGAATCATAATATCACTGTACAATCTAATGAGTATTTTATCAATAAAGTTAATCCAAAATGAATTATGATGATACAATCTTTAGCAGAAAATAGATTAAATTAGCTATGTAATAGCATGAAAAATATTAATAAAGGTTAGTAGATAAAATTAGACTTCTTAGAATTTAAACACATTGACCTTAAAAAGGATCTCTTTCATAACATCTGATTCATCTCTTAACTCTTCTATTCTCTTTCTAGAAAACCTGCTTTTCATTCTCTTTGTCTTCTCTCTACTACTTCTACTCACTAGCCAGTGAAATTCTAATCAAGTGGTACCCAGGTATCCCCAGTGTAGAGAGCTTCGATTTGCACCGAGGTTTAGGGATAAGTCGTTCTTCCATTTTTTCTTCATTGTCATGGAACCTAGACCATGCAATCTGCTGGTTGCATGTGTCTTTTGTTTTCTTTCCTTCAATTCTTGCTCATTTCCAGCTTTAAGAGTTGTTCTTGATCACTACCTTATGATCTGTAGGGTTTGGGTGAGTCCTTGAAGTGTAAGGAATTGTAGACGCAAATTTTGAGCTGCACTGTGAGATTTCAAGGTAAGGAAAGCTAGGGGTTTTGTTCTATTCTATGAATTAGAATGTGCATGAGTTAGGCCTTATTAAATTGTAAATTGATGCATGTATAAATTAAGCAATAAATAATTTTACTGTTGAACTAAACTTGGGTAATTTTGTATGTAAATAGTGAAAAGTTTGTATACATGAGTATGAAACTATGGATTGGTGTGTAAGTTTGATCTTGATGTGATGTATTGTTGAGACCAACGTTGATGAATCTACTTTAAGAGTAAAATTGTTGGTAGCTGTTTGTACTGGTTTTAAGGTATATGGGAGGAAGTGAGGTGGTCAAATTGGGCAATTGGGGTTGGGAGCTATTTTGGTCAATTTGGGATAGCTTAGGTAAGTTATTTATGACTTATTGGAAGTGCTAAAGTAGTTAGAAATAGTTGCAAAATGGAAAATTTGAAATTGAACCTCTGAGTTGATGAAATAGGAGTTTTAGACTGTAAATTGATGCACAAACACTAAAGAATGAGGTTAAGAACGTTTAGAACCAGTTAGGCAAGATTAATTCATTATATATATCAAGTTAGGAGTGTTAGAAGTTCATCAAAATGATTAGAATTGGTATGGGAGGGTAGAGTTGCTTAATTGTGCAGATTTTAGAGTGCTGCAGATTTTGCAGAGTCGCACAGCGCACCCTGTGCGCTCTACAACTGTTTGATGTCATGCTGTCAGGAAAATTCGCTCAGCGCACCACAGGGTGTGCACTGTGCGAATATTTGCTGTCTTTCCTTTTTATCTATGCACTATGCGACTTGTTTCTTCCTGTTTTGATTCCTTTCTTCTTCTGTTTTGTTTGGTTGATGATATATGGGTTTGGTATGAGCTAATACAACATGAATACACTTAGATAACTATAAAATGGTATGTTGATGATTCAAAGAGGATTATGATTTGATTAAGGTGATTTGGATGGTATCAACATAAGATCTCTAGGTGAGATCACTTAGTGTTTAGAATGAATATAAGAGGCTTCCATATGGGGGGTTATCCCAACACTCTAATGGTCTTTCATTCTCACTTAGAGAGGATTGACACATGTGGTGAGAGTAGTGGGAGGTCCTAGTCAAGGCGCTTCTTGGAAGGCTAATTGCGCGGTAACAGACTAACCTTGTGTGTGGTAGGGTGAAATCCAATGGCAATGGCCTTGCAAGGCAGTAGAGGCCACCATAAATTCACAACCCACCCCAGATTGATATTCATTCTAAGTTCGGACGAGTCTAGTGTGTCATAACATGATAGAAAACTTGATTTGGTTACTGGTATGAATCTAATTTACATTTTAAGCTATTTGTTGATTTGTATGTTGTTGAAACCTAGCTTACCCTTACTCTTGTCTGTGTTGTGCTTTTCTCTTTGCGGTGATCATTCACTTGGATGGGAGTAGAGGGAGATGAGGCTTCCCTGGAACAGACATTGGAGGAGACAGATGCAGCTGCCCTTAGTTCTTATGTATCTTCTTAGTGATATCCCATATTTTGGGATACTATTAAGTTTGTAATTAAAATTTAAAATTTCTAGCCTTATTTTGAGGATAACTGTATACCTTAATATTTTATCTTATACTCTAACTACTTTCTCATGCTATAATAACTTAATCATATCATATTGTATTTCTTATATAATATTTAGGATGTCACAAGCTACACGACTTTTTTTTTTTTAATTCTAAAATTTATCGGCACAGTATCACTTTTCTTTTATATTTTTTTATTAAATATAATAATTAAATCAAATTTAATTTAACATTAAAAGTAACAAAAGTTAATTTTTTTTATTTAATTGACTTAAGGGTACTCATTTATCAAATTTATATAGTAGAATATATAAAGTATGATAGCTCAAAAACCCAAAACTTTATAAAGATAAAAAAAAGTAGATTTAACAATTTTTTAACACAAATATTTTCTAAAAGAACAATGTAATTTGTTTTTCGTTAAACTTGAACAATGATAGGAACAGGAGTTCATTCATGTGGAGATAACAAAATTAAAAATTGTAATAATAAATCATTAATTATTCTTATTTAACAAATAATATAATTTAGTATTTATCAAAATAAACAAATGGATAATGAATTATTTTTATAACAAATTACTAGTTAGTAATTATTAACATTGGAATGGAATTATTTCCAAGAATTCTATATTGGATCGTTGTTGATTAATGTAATATTCTAATTTTCATAATATTGAATAAGATATATCACTTTTTGAATAGTTAATTCCAATAAAACATATAAACTATTATTATAATTATTCATAAATAATATATAATAGTGAGCTATATATTCATCCTTTTACACTACAAGAATATATACTACACTAAACTAAAAACATAATATAAACTTTGCGAAACAAAAGAAAATGATGAAACGTCCTACTCTAAAAGTCATACATTTTAAAACAATAATATCACATTCATAATATAAATCAAACAATACATTAATAATCCCATTAGCCTTAAACTTCAATCATCCAAATATATATATATATATATATATATCGATGTCAAACTAATGGAGGACTTGTCCCGTGTATGGTGAAACAACTTGCCCAAATTATGCTATCAACCATCAAACTTCTACACACCATGGTTAATTCGTCAAACATCTATGGTCCAAACCAGTGACCATAGATTAGGACCTCCTGTTACTCTCCACGATATAACCACTCATTTCTACTTGAGATTGAGAGTTATTGAGAGTGTTAGAATCATCCCTAATCTTGGAGCCCCTACTTCAATACATTACACAACAGAACACCCAAAAGGATTTCCCCATGAGGGAAATCCTTTTCACCTCATACTTGAATCCATACAAAATGCTTATATCATGTTTAGTATTCATCAATCAAAACAATCCTTTAATTCAATATACATTAAATTCATTTAAACCATTTAAAATAAGCCTAAATCATGTTATAAACAAATCATAATTTCATCATTAACACAATCACAATCATTGAACACATCACAAGATATATAGGAAAACTTAATTAAAATTTTGACATTCTTGTTCAGCCACCAGATTATACTCGCTCAGCTAAAGCTCTCTCACTCAACCACCATATTTGCTCGCTCATTTAGAGGTGTTTGACAGCACTTCCGCCCAACGACCAAATATGCTCTCTCAGCAAGAAAACCATTGGAACTTACGTTTTAAAATCTCTCAAAAGTCGTCCAACGAGTACATTTTCGCCCAGCGAACATCAAGTCAATGAACTCTCTGATTTTGGTTTCACCCAACTAGATTTTGCTCGTCCTAGCGACCATCCAGTCAGTAGCTCTCTAACTTTGAATTCACCTAGCAATTACATGCTCGTTTAGCAAGTCTGCTTAATTCTGCAAAAATAGGATTATGCAGATTTATGTCATACTAGACTTATAAGACCAATATACCACCAACTTTAAATACCAAAACAAGCATTCATTACATAAAACACGAATCAATGACTCAATTCACCTAAGTACATTCAAATCAAATCACTGCCAAAAAACTAATACAACAAATTTCACACTTTGTAAACAAGATTTTAGGGAACTAAGTGGCTAACTAAGTCCTAATTGACACGAAAATAGACTCCAGACATTAGGTTCCCTCATAAAAAAACTCCTCTAGAATTTTACCTATTAAAACCTCTCATTTTTAACTAATTTCATAGTTTTTTACCCATTTACAAATATGACAGCCTATTGAACATACTACGAATTAGATACCACTTAACTAAATAGTTAAACAAATCTTAATTGACACCAAAATAGACTTTACATATCAAGTACCTACCTAAAACAATTCCTTTATAATTCTACTTGTCAAAACTCCTCAATTTATACCAAAACCAATCATACCTCTAATGTTATGCCAGACCATGCTTCAACATAAATGCCAACATATCATTGTGTTAATTTCATCATTTCAAACAACAACAAAATAAAACATTCGCCAAGCAACCACATTAAGGTTATTTCTAAACCACACAACAAGGTTTCAAACCAAGATTAAACAATCATACCATAACTCAACATAATTTCAGCCAAGCTTAGTCAATTTAATCTATCTTAAGCATGTCAACTCAATTATCAAAGCACATGAAAACTTAAAACAAGTCATTTAGCTTCTCTTACCTTATAGAGGATCCAACTGCTTTATAAGAGATAAGACGACTTCACTAGTTCAAGGAACTCTATCTACACCTACAACTCATAGAAACATGACTAGGGTATACTGTTAGAACTACTGATCAGTAACGAGTCTTAGGAAGAATCATATGACACATCCAAACACACCTACTCACATGCAAAGAAAACGAGATAGACCAAAGAAAAAGAGTATAAACTAACTTACTCTTTTGGAGAAACTAATTGGGTAGACTTGAAGATCTTGGCGCTGTGATCACTCAGACGGTCTCTCATCTTCAAATAGATGAACATGGGAGAAGAACTTCTAGAGAGAAGTCAGAGAATTCTAGAAAAGTGGTTTCTAGAGAGATTATGTGTTTTAAAATAATGAAACTCGTTTATAATGAAACTATTTATATTAAAATTATTTAATATTGAAATATTTGAGTCTCACTATTTTTAAACTACTACCACTTCTAAAATACCATTTTTTAAGTCTTTACAATTAACATCAATATTCAAGAGCTTTTTTAGGTTATATTCCAATAATATATATATATATATATATATATATATATATATAATAATAGAGGTGTTTTCACCCTCGTATAAAAAGTATATAGATTAAGCACTATTATAAAATACCTAAATATACATTCAATGCATTTTTAATAAAATTTCATTATATCTTTTCAAGACAATATTATATTTACTTAAATTTAGAAGTTACCTTTGTGTTCAAGGTACCGAAACAGAATAGTCACACATTACATTTAATGTAATGTAAAGTAGTCATAGTTACATAAAAAACCAATTATTATTTTGTGTGCTTGATGTAAATCAACTTCTAGTACTTGTTTTACCTTAATAATTTTTGTTCCTCCAATTGTTGCTTCCCTAGTGTACCTTGAAAAAAGAATGTTGTTTTGATTACATTTCTTTATGATTTGTATGTTATTGTTGCACCATCCATGTTGCATTTCATATTGTTAAATTTATCTAGGTCATACTAATCCCGAATTTACTACAAAAGACAAACATAACTCCACACTAAAAGACTATTTAGGTTAGAATGTAAAGAAAAGATATTTACCTCCAATTTCATGCTTATTATTGAGATTTATGTTTCCTACTCAGTCCTTAATGTGTGGTTAAGGTTCAATCAGAATAGGAAAAAATAACAACCAATTTTATGTTTCATCCAACCCCAAACATTTAGTTGTGCTAAAGTAAATATCTCATTTGCATTCACTTTCCTTTAGTTAAACATTATATTATTCCTATGATCATGTATACTCTTTATAATTGCAATCCACACACCCTTACATAACTTATTTCCTTTACTATTAAAGGTCAACAAATAAAAAAGATAGAGGTGTTTTTTTTTATTATGATGCAATGTTCTCACTTCTACCCATTTGTTACACATTTCAAATATTTTGTGATATATTACAAGTGAAAAATAAATATGTATTAGTCTCTTCTTCGAACCTATATAATATACAAGATACATCACTTAAAATTTCTCATCTCCTCCTAAGATTTGTCAATTTTGGTACCTTATTCATGATTGCTCTCTAAGCAAATATTTGGCTAAGAGAGTTACTTTTACACCCATAACATTTTGTACAAATCAGTGTTTTCCTAAATACAAGTAGTTTTTATTTTTCCATATCTAGATTTGATAGAATATGTACCTTTCTCTTCTTTTCAAGTCCACTCATCCTCACCCTCCTACTTTATTGATGTTTGTTGTATTAGGTACACAAATTCGTCTAGTTAAGGCAACTCCCACTCAAACCATTCTTTTCTCCATATTACTTTCCATTTCCATTCATCATTCTTTCATTTTCAAAACTCATATATGGCTCTATTCTTAATTATGAAATTCTTATATAGTCTCATAAACCTAAGGCTTATGAGATCTTGTCCTAGTCAAGTATCTTCCCAAAATTTATCTTAGGTACTTACTTTCCATTCTATATTTTGGTAAGACCATCTTCTTTTTTTCCTTACTCGCATATCTCTCTTAAGTCTTTTTACAATGTTGATCTATTTTGATTTTGCTTTTCTCGAAAGATCTCTCCAATATTCATATTTTAATTTTAGAATTTCTTTACAAAGATTGTTTTCTTTCTTACCTAGTCTATATTTTCATTCTAGTCTCTATTTTTATTTGACTAATTTATTAAAGAATTTGATATCTTTTATATCCATTCCTCCTATTTTATTTACATAAATTCTCTCATTTTACTCAAGCTATTTTCCCATCTTTACAAAAAGATTTTTTTTTTTTAATTTCCTGATAAGCTTACACACTTCTTTTGAAACTTTATAAAAAGAGAAATGATAAAGTGATAAAATTATGATAACATATTTTATAAAACATATTCAACTTTCAAATGACAACGTCCTATCCTTTTATGTTGACAATTTCTTTTAAATTTTATTAATACTGTCAAAAAAACGTGTTTTTGATTGGATTAGTTCATTATGATATCTAAGTACTTAAAATGAAACTTCCATATTAGCAGTACTATAATTTAAGATATTAGAAACGACTATTGAACCATAAAAAATACAAATTATAATTCAAAACACTTCGAAAAATGTCATAATTTTTCTTAAATTTTCTTGCTCCATGATGAATCATAAACTTCTTGACCTATTTTTGTCGAGTATTCTTAATTTCATTTTTTTTCTGTATTTCACAATTTTAAAAAACTTATTCGTAAATTTGGAACTTAAATATACGAGTTAAAATGCAAACGGCAAGGATGATGGTGGATATTGCGCTACGTATTCAATAAAAGGCCTCTTGAATTCGATCCCACAAAAAAGTGGCAAAATTTTTTTCGCCTCAAGAAGGAGCTATCCACGTGTCAACCTTAAGCTCCACAGAACAATCCTCTTCATACCTTAGCCACGTCATCACTAACGTGTTCCCATCACTAACCGCACATTCTACTCTCACTAATTCTTGGCCGTTGATTTTTCGGAGACCAAAATTGTGGTCATCTTAATTCTCGCATTTCGCTTTAAATACAGAAAAACTCAAATCCTCTAACTTTTCTCTGTAGATTCCTCTGTCTGGATTCATTTGCTTCTCGCTGATCAAAGGTACTCTTCGTTATGGCCTCACTCTGTCTTTGAACATATATTATTTTACTTGTTCATTTGATTCCATTACTTTTGTTTCATCATATCATATCGTGGCAAGTTTTTGATGGTTGGTAGAACAGTATGTTCACTCGTCCATATGTTATTATTTTGATATACATTTTTTAAGCTACAGTAATGATTAATCATGAGAGTGTCCTAACTGATTGATAATTCTCAGTAATGATTAGTTGTGAACCTAAGTCAATGATGTTGTAAGATCTTAGCATTAAAAACTTGCCATTTCTTGCTAAACGCAGATTATTAGGTAACCTGGTATGGGAGTTGTGACTGTTTCTAGCTCAGCTGCGAGGACTCCAGTGGGATTGAATACAAACTTTTCCTGTAATCGTCTGAAGAGACCTTTAATTATAGCATTTAAAGGGGATAAACAAAATGACTCAGCTTTGATTGCAACTCAAGAGAAAATCCCTGTGCCCATTGCAACCACCAAGACGCAGAAGAAAAAGATAGGGAAAGCTAACAAACTACCTAAGAGAGAAAGAGTTGCCTTTGCGGAGGAAAATTCTCCTTCTTCCTTGGATGTGGACTATAATGAAGCTGCTGCTATGCTTGAAAATATTTACAAACTCAGCCCTGCTTTTGATGCTGATAATGCAGAATGTATAGATGTTAAAATCAAAAGGGTCTCCCGGAGAAGGAAGAAGATTGTTGACGATTGTGAAGAAAAGGATGTAAACGACGATAGGGTGATCAGAAACCAAAACAAGAAAGCTAAACGGTTGAGTCTTCATGAGCGGATTTCATTAAAGAGGAACTCAGACGGGGATGAAGTCGTTCCCACTCGACATAAAAGAAGGAATAGGATTGAGAAGATTGAAGAACTTATTCGGGAATATTCCGCATCAACTGATTTTGTCGGTATGGACTGGAGAAGAATGAAAATACCTCCCGTTCTTTCTTCTTCAGAGCATGCTTGGCTTTTCAAATTGATGCAACCTATGAAGGTAATCAGTAAATTACAACTAAATATTTTTCTCCCATTACTTTGATTCTTCTATTCTTGAACTATTAGTATAGATTTGTTTGGTTCTCGAGTAGCAGGGGTTCGAAGATTTAATTCCATTCTTAGATAACTTCGTAAAATTCAAGATGTTAGGAAAACTCAGAATTTGCTTCTGTAGCAGACATTAAGTCATAATTGTTTGTTTTTCAGACAATACTTCAAGTGAAAGAAGGTTTACAGAAAGAGCTAGAAAGAGAACCTGCTGATAGTGAAGTAGCCGATGCAACGAACATGAACATTACTCATGTTAAGAAAGCATTGGAGGTTGGTCAAGCTGCAAGAAACAAACTCATAAAGGTAATTCGAATTGTTAAGTTCTTTCACGACATGACTTTTGAAAAAGTTAAACATATGAAGATGAAATTACTGTCAGTTTGTTGTGTAACTTGAAATGAGCGAGTTATAAGCAAGTGAGAATCATGTCTCTTGCAGCACAATCTCCGGCTTGTCTTGTTCGTCATCAACAAATATTTTTCAGATTTTGCAATTGGCTCTAGGTTTCAAGATCTTTGTCAGGCAGGAGTTAAGGGACTTATGACAGCAATTGATCGCTTTGAACCGAACAGAAGATTTCGGCTGTCAACATATAGCTTATTTTGGATTAGACATGCTATCACTCGTTCAATGACCCTCTCAAGCTTCACACGAGTTCCGTTTGGACTTGAATCGGTATGCATTCTCACTATTCATGGTGATTAGTGTGTTGTTTAGCAGCATATGGTTCATGGCTTTTATTTCTTTAGTTTTTATTTCCATGTTATATAGCATCATACTTTGTTTTCAATGTCAACAAATTGTAATTCCTAATCAACCATTTTTGTTGTGGTTGCTTGGAGGTATAATAATCCAGGATTGTTTTATTTAGACAATATATTTAGAAAGGCTTGGATATAAAACTAAGTACAATTTAGGGTGTTGAAGTCTCAACTTTGGGTAAGTTCTCCATTTCTTTTTGAGCAGGTTCGAGCAGAAATCCAAAAAGCTAAAACTGAGTTAACAATTGAGCTTCAGAGGTCACCAACAGAGGAAGAAATAATAGAAAGAGCTAAAATATCTCCGGAAAGATACCATGACGTAATGAAGGCATCAAAATCCATTCTTTCGCTGAACTCGAGGCATATAACTACACAAGAGGAGTTCATTAACGGGGTCGTTGATAATGATGGTGTTAATGGTGATAATAGTAAGCAACCTGCTCTACTAAGACTTGCTCTTGATGATGTGGTAACTACTCAATCTCTTGAGACATTATTTGATCCCACATTTCTCATTCTGTTGAAGCTTGCTATGATCATAAGTGTATTAGTTCAATGAAATCTGCGAAATAGACAATGAAATTTGAAAATTTTCAGAACTCAAGTATATAACACTGCCATATGTTCAAATAAGTATGATAATCATATTCTTGTCAACAGTATGTATAACTGTTCTTTATTTCTTTCATCATTCCTGTTCTTTATTGGGAATTAGTAACATATCTATTTTTCTTTGTCCAAGTAATATATTATTATATATATCTGATTCAATTACATCATATTGTCATTGTCAACTAATCTGAGATATAATTTTTGTGGTAGCTTGATTCCCTGAAGCCGAAGGAGAGCTTAGTTATCAGACAGAGATTTGGACTTGATGGGAAGGGTGACAGAACATTGGGAGAAATTGCTAGGAACTTGAATATATCAAGGGAAATGGTTAGAAAGCACGAAATGAAGGCTCTTATGAAGCTCAAGCATTCAGCTCGTTTGGATTATCTTCGTCGTTATGTTGTATAAATCACTGATGTATAGAAACACCTAACCTATAGTTATACAATATATATATATATACTCATGCTCTGTATTATTGTTCATTTAAATAGATACTATTATAATCATACTCATGTAATTTGTATATGATTTTCTTGAAATTACAAAAGTATATGACTGTTTATACAAGTTACATACATACCTGCTATGTGCCTTACTTTGATGAAATTAAATTGTATTTGGCGTTATGCATGAAGGGGGAGTGTATATCATATCCTAAACATTGGGCCAGAAAATAAAGTGATGGAGATTTGAGTAGGTCCAGGAGAACAATTGCCAATGTAATATCCAAAAGTTATGAATAATGACATTTTTTTAGTTATTTATTATAAAAAGATATTCATTTTCATTTCCTTTTTCCATCTATTTCTTATTCTTACACATTTTTCTCTTCTTTTCTTTAGTTTTCACCAATTGCTAATTTTCATGTACTTCTTTCTAGTCATTCCTATCACTTTCACTGAATGTACTTCTTTCTATATAAAAAAAAAAATTATTTTAGAGACTTCTGTGCAAGTTACAGATAAAAATTTAAAGAAAATACATGAGAGAAAGTTTTACAATTTAATTCATGCATAAATTACTTTTAAAAGAAATTAATTTCAATTTTTCATTTTTCTTTTTCAAAGAACTTACAGAAAAGTTAGTCCAAAAATGTTATGAACCATTAATTGTCTTAAAACAAATTGTCACAGATGGTGTTGGTTAGTTATAAGCGAAGATAAAATATAATATAGCAAATAGACATATAATAAGTCTCTATACCTAAATGTATGTTTTGGTTTTATCCTTAAAAATTGATCTTTCAAAGTTACAAACAAATTGTTCCATGTTTGTACTTAGATGGCCACATCCTTGTTTTGACATTGAGTATCGCATGACAGGAACAACCTTGAATTTTAGTTGGAATCTAGTATCCATGTTTTATTTCTGAAAATCGAGCAACGATAAGATGGAATCAGATTTAGAGACACAGATACTCATCCACAACGTAATTACAATAATTAGATTATTATAAAATTTAAATTATAAAGTTGAGCTTGCAATTTTCTTGTTTTTTTTTCATTTTATAAAAATAAATAAATATGTATGTGGGCATCTTAATACAAGATGGAATAGAGTATCCATTTTCATATTTCTGAAAAACGAGTGGATTAGGATCAAACCTGAAAATTATGAGGGCGCAATGACTCACACCTAGCTACGTCCATGAATCTTTAATTGGTAGGTAGCCAGTAATTAATGGCTAACATTTTAAAATATTTTTCTCTTTTTTTCATAAAAAATAATTTGTGATTGTGATATTTACCATATCCATCTTATATTGTTAAGTCAGGTTAGGTGAAGAAATGAACAGTAACCTACACAAGTAGTAATTTTTTCACACTAAAGACAGTCATAAAAATATTTCATTCGAGATTGGTGAAGATAAAACCCATGTCAACTAAATATTTATCAAATGAAAACTTCTAAGTAGAGAACTATTTCCATCTAATAAAATAATTTTATAGAAGTATTTCATTTTTAAAGCAAATTTTAACAGTGTGCTATAAAAATGTATGATAGTTATCTTATATCTATCCATTTACTTACAATTAAATAATTACCAAATAGCTTATATAATAATAATAATAATAATAATAATAATAATAATAATAATAATAATATATCATTTTTTGCACTTTCTTTTACATCGATAAAATATAGAGAAATTCAATAATAGTTGATACAATAAATCTAGTTAAAATAGTTATTGATACCATCTTAGAATATTGACTTTAAATATAACTCGGCATCCTAACTTAGAAAAACAATTATCCTTTATTTCCATATTATAATACAATCATATTTTTATTATTTATACTATAATATAATTATTTTTTTCAGATAAGATTCGCCATATTAATTACGTTATTTTAATTTTGTAAATTTTATATTTTGATATATTTAAATTTCCCAGTGAGAAAAATGTGTTAAAGACACTGTTTCTCACTTCAACGAACAAAAATTTTGGTATTAAAGGTTTTCTTGTTACCAATCACATTTGAACAATTTGTGTTCTTTGACAGGCACGAATTTGGATTTGCCAAGATAAAAAGGTTAGTGAGTGAGGAAGCGTGTTCCCTCCATCATTGTGAAAAAGAATATACAATTAGTTACTCATAATTAAGGCGATCCATGAGAGTTTTATTATTATATAGTTACTTTTTACTTAACCTAAATAAATTAACAAACTTTGGTGAATTGTATTCCATATTACAGGTAAAGTGTAAGATTTTTTTTTTATTTATTATTTGACTGTACTTTTGTACTGTTGATTTAGTTTATGGAATATATAATTAATAAAGTTCGCAAGTGAACTAGGAGACGAAAAAAAATATTTTCTGATTAAATTTTGCTATCTTGAACATATTTTAATTCTATTAATTTGCTGTTATCCTTTATTTCTCTCTGTATCATCGACTTGGTTATTCACTCAACATATATTCTCCGTATGATCACTTTAAGATTGTTCTTGTGTTTTGTCAAAACTCGAAAGCATGCGAGCATGTCAAGTTGTGAGATATGTTACACACATACATTGCATTCTGGTAGCCAAATAAATTACAAGGAGAATCTTATTACTATCAAATACGCATCAGATAATGAGTTTTGCTTTGCTTAATATTGAGATTTCCGCAATTGAATAATATATAGTATTTATTTTACGTGCAAAAGTGTTTTGAGGCGGCTACCACTACCACGTTCTATAGCAAAGAATGGTTGATCGTTGTTGCTAGCAAAGCAACTTGACCTACTTTTAACTTTCAATCATCACACCACTCTACTTTTTACTGTCTTCAATTAATCACATTCAATTTCATTCTTTTATGACTTTTAGATCTTTATCTCTTTTCCAAAGCAATATTAATCACAAAAAAGTACAAACAGGCTCAACAAATGCTTAAGAGTTTAAGCTTAATATGGAAATGGAAGATATATATTTAATTGCGAATGAGTCAATCCAGAATCATAATGCCACTTTCAATAAAAATTTACAAGTATTAAGATTTTAGAATTTTCTTATACATTATCTACTTTTGCTTACTTTCACTCAATATCAGATCTGTATTCTACACTATTATATATTTCATATTAACTAGGAATAAAATAATGTATACCTATAAATAAATGTAACTTTAGTTACTATTAAATTACTATTAATATTTAGTCACATACGTTTAAGATGTATGTCTGTGAGGTAAAATGAAGATCTACATTAAAGATAAAATAAATTTCTAATATATAAATAAATACATAAATCGATTTTCTAGAATTAAATTAAATTTAAACTCCACTTACACTCACGAATTACTCACATTTTGCTTTGGGAAACTTGCATTTTTTATAATTTACACAAAAATGGAAGGAATATATGGAGTTGGATTATCCTCTGTACCTAAACGGTGGAGAATATATCTTTCCCTTTACATGGAGAAACTATCCATTTCAAAATTGTTGTGTTGGAATATATTATAATGATGGGTGATCGTTACTCTGCAAAAGTTAAAATGTCTCTGTAATCAATGATAAAGCTAAGATATACTTTAAGATATATGAAACGAAGGAGAAATATAAAAAATGTGCTTACGTACGAAACGATAAATTAATGGTGAAATTTTTTGTACACATCAGTTTAACACTTTCTGTTTTGGTGCATTTAGTCTTGAAATGCCTCATCTAAAATTTCAGCAACACACAATTCTCTATTTATAAATTCTTCATCCAATTCTTTTAACCAGTGTTCCCATTTTGAATACCGGACAACTTCCTGAGTTGTATTGAAATGTGAAAATGTGTGTATCCATATTCAACGATTTCAAAACCAGGTGCGGAAAATAATCTATTGTAGTACATTTTCTCTATCAATCTTGTCGCTCAAATACAAATTTATTCTTCTTTCTCCATGTGCATCATAGCAACACACCATGCAGAATGAATACTGTAAAAATGTTATTTCATATACTTATAGATTGAGTGATGCATAGATATAAATATCCATGTGGCATGAGATATAGGTACTTTTTCATGGTAAACATAACCAAACCGTATTTAGAATGTTAGAAATCTTGTATAGGTTAAAATTATAACATATAAATGAATATAAATCTTATATTTTTTAAAATTAAATAAGATTTAAGATTCACTCTTTTTTTTATAATATGTATTATATAAGATATAGTTCATCACTTTTGATTATTATTTTTTATGTAATTTTTTCCTTAACTAAATTAGATTTTGTTATGAATAAATAACACATGAACATTAAGTCCTAAATTTTTACAATTAGTATCTTGAAGTTATATGCAGAATAAATTTTAATAAATCGATGGTGTTTTTTTTTTTTTTTGTAATAATACATATTTATTGATGAAAAAAAGTTAACTGCATTTGGTAGTCTAAAACAAATATCTGACCACTTAGTAAAAGTA
The DNA here is from genome assembly GCA_027742785.1 of Vigna reflexopilosa. NCBI lineage: Eukaryota > Viridiplantae > Streptophyta > Magnoliopsida > Fabales > Fabaceae > Vigna > Vigna reflexopilosa. Next base: position 12,721,867 of record CM050918.1, read on the forward strand.
TTTTCTAATATGTGATTTTATTAATTCATTAAAATCAACTTAACTGCGAGAAATTTAGACAATTTGCACGTGTCGATTATTCAAGTTAATATCAACACCAGAAAAAAATGTCATTCTGTTGACATGATCTAGAAAAATCTGAGGGATTTTTTCAATTAGATATAAATTCGTAATCTGTATGCTATGCTATGTCAATTTCAACTCCATTATTGGACATTTTGTTCCACATGATTTTTGCACTATTTCTGTGTTCGAGTGAGTCGGAACTTGGGATTGACTAACTGGAAATCAATTAGCACTTGAATTGTTGTATATATAAGAAATTAAAAGCATGAATAGAAAATATCCACTGACTAATTTGACCTCAGTATATTTTAATTTTATATAAATTTATTCACCTTACGTTTTCTTTCCTCTAATCTATTTAATTAACTTCAATTATTTGTGAGATATATTTCGATTAAAATAATATTTAGTTCGGTCATAAGAAAATATTGTTTTTTCATCCGGCTCAAAAGAAGATATATTAAATGCATAGTGGAATAAAGATATTTAAAAAAATTTATTATAAAAGAGTTCAAACATATATATGTTTACGTATTATAATTAAATCTTAATAGTTTTATATGTTGCTTATTATTTATTATTAAATTATTATTAAGGTTTAATATCTATTTTGGTTCCTAAATTTGTAGGTATGTTCAAAATTGTTTTTTCTTTTTACAAAAGCTCACTAACATCCTATATTTTGTAAAAACGGTGCACGTTAGTCCTTTTTGCTTACGGTGTTAAAAAAGCTAATGGTAAAATTGCTCTCCTGGCAAAAATTGGATGACCTGTCTAGTTAGTCAATGAGTAGCAAGCTCAGCCAAAGAGGGACTGCCACGTGACAGTCCCCTTCCCATCCAAACCTAGAAGCTTCATCACACTTCTCCTTCTTCTACAATCAGTGAAACCCTCATCATCATTAACTAGCCACACTGAATATCGAGCGACACTGCAGCCTCCATCCATCGCAACTTCTCTTTCATTACCTTTAGGTTAAAATCAATTCGTAATTTGGGATTAAAGAATCTGCTCAAATTGATCTAGAAATTGGGTTCGTGACTCAATTTGAGCTTTTAGGGCTGATTTGAATTTTGTTGCCTGGTTGGACTGTGTAACATTAACGTTTGGACTTTCTTCAAGGGTATGTCAAGGAAGAGACAAAACATGCGTGTTAAAATGTTTTGGCATGGTTCTGATTCTAAAGGTGAGAATCCAAATGAAGAGGTCACCCAAACTAAATTTAGGAAATTGGGGGACAATTGTGGTTTCAAATTGAATTTAGAGAAATTATGATTACCTGCGACTGTAATGTTGTCAGCTAATTAATTATTCTTTATGGCAGTGCTACAATTGTAGCACAAAGCATTATAATCTTGCCGAAAGTTTTTAGTTGGTGATACCAGTTCTCACAGTGATGAAGATGGCAAAGATGATATTATTTCTGACAATAAAGATGATGAGGAGGAAGATGAAGAGCTAGAAGATGAGTTGGTAGATAGTTATGATTCTAAAGAATGTGAGGAGTACAAGTTCTTCGAAAAGGTATTTGCAGAAGATGGTGACTTGAACGAACAACGCTGTTGAACAAAGCATGAACCCAATTTCACCACAAGCTGATTGTTGAACCTTAAATTGCCCTCAATTTGCTAGTTCATTTTACCCTAAATGTAATTTCCATGTCATTTTAATCTAAATTAATTAACACCTCAAATTATTGAGAGTGTCATGTCAATAATAAGTGAACAAGTCATCAATTTTTTGCCAGCTGGACACTGTCATTAGCCTTTTTAACACTGTAAGCAAAAAGGACTAACGTGCATTGTTTTTGCGAAATATAGAATGTTAGTGAACTTTTGAAAAAAAGAGGACAACTTTAAACAGACACTACAAATCTAGAGACTAAAATAGATATTAAACCTATTATTAATTATATTTTGAAGTAAATATTATTTTAATAAGAATATAAATGGACAATTTATGTTAATCTATAAATATAATAGTAAACCTCCAAAAATACTTACCTTACTTAATAATCACTTTCATATAGATTTTAACTTTTTTACTTATTTGAATATAGAAGTGCCGTTAATAATTTAGCTTATTTTATATTCAGGAAAACATATATCTTATATTTGTCATTTATAATAATAAAAAATAATAAAATTATTCTTATTATGAAATTAAATGTAAATAATTTTAAAAAATTTATACATATTTTTTAATTTATTTTATAGATTGTTTTATAATTAAAAAATAATTAAATTTTAAAAAAAACAGCAAGCTAAAATAAATGATAAAATATGGGAAAATTAATAAAATAAATATTTTAATTTTAAAAATGTATTTAAAGAATAAATTTGAAAAACAAATATAAACCTTAAAATGGACAATCCATTTATATATTGGTATTTTTCTGAAGGATTATCCAAATATTGTAAATAGAAAATACACTATCATACTAATTTGAATTTACAATTTGATTCAATTCACGATTTAATTAGAGACGACATATGGGCCATTGTTTTGGTACAATAATGCGTGTCTTTTTCCAATAATCTCTATATGCATGAGTCAGCATATTTTGACTAATGTAGCCGAATAAACAATATATCACGCATTAATGGGAGCTAAATTGAAGATGTTTTATCGACAAAGAAAAGAGAAATATCGTAGAGAGAAAAAAGTAATTGAATATATATAAATTTTGTTGTCCCTTTAGGAGGCAAAAAAAACAAAACTAGTTAGTAGAGATATGACAGAAAATGCAGAAATTACAGAAGAGATAAAGAATGTGACATCCTTAAAAAAAATGTTCATCAGGGTTAGTGAAAGATGATGGCATATATATTTTACAATTGGAAATAACAAAAAAAATTTAAGTTAGTTTTTTTTTCTCTTTCTATATTTTATATTTTATGACAGAAGTGAACTTAAATCTAACTCGATTTTACAAAATTTGTCTTAAGAAAATGTTTCTATTTTTAGTGAAATTAAGACTTGACTTCTAACATTTAAGTTATTTTTTTTATTTTTGTAATTTACAAAATAAACTATCTTTTTATTTTTTATTTTGCATAGAACGCAAGTAATTGAAACTGGAAAGAATGGTGAGAAGCAAGCAAAGTAAAACGTTAGGAGAAAGAAGGAAACAGAAAATGGTGCTGGTGACGAATGAGTAAATAAGTTAAAGAAGGAATGAGTCAATTTCCAAAATGGACGAGTGAGAGAAGAGGGTTTTGCGGTGTGCGCGGCCACTTTGGTTGATTCTGCGTAACCTGCACACCAATGTTTTGCATCCTACTCACCAATTACTAAGCAATGACACAGATCCAACTCTGTTTTTCGTTCTTATATCTATACATGCACACAACACACAACACACAAAACATATTATTTTTATGGAGCAGCCACCATGCATTATATATTTCCCATTTGACTCACCTTTTTCCAGAGTCAAAAACAAACTCATTAAGTCTACTACTAATACTATGTCTTTATGTGTCTGAGTACAAAACCACCGTATATATATGATCGTAAATAATAAGAGATTTTAAAAGTTTAGTTGTGAAATTGAAATATTCAAAAGTGAGCTAAATTATTCCAGTTTCCTAGTGACAGATTCTGCAGCTTCTGTCTCCTTTCTGCCTTCCAACTGGCTCTCATCTTCACCTTTTCACGCTGTATTGCTACCTCTCAGTGGCATTCCAATATTCCTATTACACACTATCATATATCAATCTATAATAATATTTATGTGCCCATATGCCACATTGAGTTGACGCAAAAACAGAGCTTGTACTTGCCAACTTCTCAACTGGATAAGATTTTATAATGTACTTCTTCCCTCTCTACGCACAACCGTTTAGCCTTGCATCAAATTCAGGGTCCACATCTAATTATAATTCAAATTTTAGACGTCCCTTCTCAAGGATCCGACAAATAATAAATGGAAACATGATTCAAAAGTTGTTTTATTATTTTAATCTCTCAATCACTTCCTACCTCGGATTCATTCATGTCATCCCATGCTCTTCACACAAATATTATTCTTATCTTCCTAAAACGTCACTAACTATTTTAATCCAGCTTCTCTATGTTTCTCTCCATCTGTGTATTGAAGGAAACCTTGCTACTATCAAATACTACTAAATGCCCATGCTGTTGCTTATACTTCCCTGCTCAACCTTCCATTATCTACTCAATTGTTTCAGACTTTTTCCAAATTTATGGATCAACTTATTCTCTTACTTGCATACTTTTATTTTTTTCAAACTAAATCATTTTAGTTTCATAAATTTAGGTCAATATTTTTTATTTTGTAAATTTTATTTTATCTTACAATTCAATTTTATAATAATGAATTAAACTTAAACTCAATTGTTATATATAATATCATACTCTATCTTAATTAAAAGATTTATTATATTTATTTGTTTCAGTTTGTGGAGTCAAGTTCAAGTCTTCTTGTTTAAATAATTTACAAACTTTTAGTTTAGGTCACAAGATGAACCTTAAATCTCTTTGCATTGTTAGATCTACTTGAATATTATATGGAGAAAGTACTCCAACTCTCAAAGTCAATGATTCTTTGAATAATTTTACAATAAATGTATAGTAAAAATAAGACAACTATCTAAATATCAAATTTTTATTTATAGAATGAACTTATAATTAGAATTAGTCTAATTATGATTCATTTACTATTAATAATTTAATTTAATTACTCTTAATAGTTAATTTTAAATCCATAATTAATCAGACATTTTGTTATTAAATAACTGACTACTTAATGACTAACTAAACGGTCATACAATATACTATTAAATCATCATTAATCCATTCATATATAAATACATACATTAAAAATCATACAAGTAAGAAAATCCTCATAACAATTATGTGATGTGATGATGAAATAAGTTTAAAGTCTCAAAATTATTTTGATTACGCCTGTCAATCCAAAACAGTTTGTCTTTATTTTGAATGTTATAAATTGAAGTATTATTATTTTTCAAAATAAAAATAAGACGATTGTGTGAATTCTAGAAAATAACCATAGTCACTCCAAAAACAAAATTAAGGAGAGAGAGTTGCACTAGATGGCAATGATCCTCATCATCAGGGTAAACGTGGTTTCGCTTTCTTACGTAACGCGTCACAATCTATTAAAGTATTCGTTTAAAGAAGCAATGACAAGGACATAATATAATATTTTGTTGTAATCATTGGGTTTTTGACTATCCATGTCGTTTTGGCGCGTTTGGAATTGCAACAATTTAATTCATCAAATGTTTAAGGGTTTTTATTAAAATAAAACAAAATGCATGAGTGATATCTGACATGGGATGAGTTGCAAGGTGAAAGCACGTGACCAAGATGGGATATTCGTACAAATGAAGGTACTAAACCTTAAAAACTATTAAAGAGTTTTTAAAGACACACCCGGAAGTTGACAAATTGTTCCACCTAGTCCTCTAACATTTTGGCTGCTGCATTTCTACAAATTTCGACACGACACCTTTTCTGCAAATTTATCTTCTTTCTCCCTTCAAACTATCATTATCAATTTTCTCCCCTTTCATTCGTAGCATCAGATTTTAGACCAAATTTCTCTTACATGTACTTAAGACCTTGTTAAAATATTCTAACGTCTTGTTTCCCGGCTTAATGAAATAAACAGTTTAAACATTTCTTATGGGTTGGAAATTATCTTGATGATTTGTTTTTTCCTATTAAGAATATTTTTTTCACGTCTATGTTAATGTCAAATTTGTGATTGAAACTAATTTCAGTATGCAATCTAATTATATTTCACTTCAAAATAAGTTATATTTATTGAAATTTATCGTTGATTGGGTACAGTCAATTTAAAAAAGAAAAAAAGATATTTACATGAAAAATCCATATGTTAATCCACTCTCATCCATTGAGACGTCACCATTTTATCTATAAAATGACAAAATATTTATCATAATAAATTTAATAAATTCTGATATTATATTAAAAGGTGAATTAAGTCTAATATATTTTTCCAAAATTAATTTGTATGATAAGAATTGTTCTCATGCAAAATCTCCAACCTTTTTATAAACAATCTTTTATTGTTTGTAAAATGTTCTCTCACTTAACTCAATATAATATGAATAGTTAATGATGATAATAATTGAAATTTTTCCTCTAAATTAGTTTAATTATATATATATATATATATATATATATATATATATTATAGTAATAATAATTTGAATAGTTGCGATGATATAATGTCCAATTTCATCACATAAAATGATTTTTTTTAAATCAAGGTAGCGGTTATTTGAAAATGATTAAAAAAACATTTTAGTTCTATTCCAACAAATTAAATTTCTGATTAGAAACTATATTCAAAATAAAAAATTTACAATCATTCCCAAATTCAAATGTTTATAAAATCAATCATATATAGAAAACAGATTCTTTATAAAAAAAATACATTTTGAAATGAAAGAAATATGTTGGAATGTTAATAGATTTTTTTAACTTCATGTTTATAGTAAAATTAAAATAATATAATATCTTATAATTACTCTTTAACCATATTTTTTATTGACCCTTTGGTAAGTTGGTTTGTTTGTTACAATTTGTGGTCCTAGTTTAACAATTGTTTTTGAAATCATATATAATTTTAAAATTCATGTAATTATAATTTTATTATTGTTATTTGATATTAAAAAGAAGATGATTTAAACTCGTGCTTATGTTTGGTGTTTGTTTATGTATTTATTAAAAAAGATTTAGATGTTAAAAAAAAATTAAGTTTATAATTAAGTTTTAAGTAAAATTAACGTCAGAAATGATTTATAGATTAAGAAAATTATGTTTGTAAAAATATAAATAAAAGTCATAAGATAAAGCATGTACAAAAATATAGAGGAGACTCTAAAAAAATATAAAGAATATGCCAAAATATATATAGTAGATTATCTAAAAGTACAAATTAGTTTAAGAATAAACTGGTATAATATGTATTGTTAAACTTATATAATCAGTGCATTGAAAAATTCTATTTGTTGTTAGACTCGTCTAATTAGTATATGGATAAACTTGTCTAATTTGTATTGTTAGACTCATCTAATCGATATATGAACAAAATCTGTTTAATATATATTGTAAGACTCGCCTTATCAGATAGTGGATAAAGTCATCTAATAAAAGACTCATCTAATATGTGTATGAATAAATTTGTCTAATGTATATTTTAGATTCATCTAATCAGTGTTAGACAAATTCGTTTAATGTGTATTGTAATACTCGTCTAATTAGTGTATTGACATAATCGTCTAATGTGTATTCTTAGACCCATATATTCAATGTATGGACCGACTCACTCATTTATTCAATGTATGGAATGACTCATCTAATATTTTTTGTTATACTCGTCTAATCAATGTATGGACAGATTTGTCTAATGTGTATTGCTAAACTTGTGTAATTTTTTTCATTATATTCATCTAATTAGTGTATGAGTGGATTTATTTAACATGTATTGTAAGATTAATTTAATGAGTGCATTAACAAACTTGTCTAATGTGTATTAATACACTTGTTTAATTGTATGTGAAAAGACTTGTCTGATGTAGATTCCTAGAATCATGTAATCAATATATGAATGATTTGTCTAATGTGTCTTATTAGACTCATATAATCAATACATCGACACACTCGTATAATATTTTTTACTTTACTCATGTAATCAATGTAATCCTAGACATGTCTAATAATGTTTGTTACTCTTCTGATTAAAGTATGAAATGTATTTTCTAATATTGTTTGTTATACTAATAGAATTAGTGTATTGACAATCTCATCTAATGTGTACTGTTAGACTCGTGTATCTTTTATGTTATATTTGTGTAATTAATGTATGAAAAGGCTCGTCTGATATATATTGTTAGACTTGTTTATTCAATACATCGACAAACTCATTTAATATCTATTGTTATACTTGTCTAATCAATATATGGATATGCTCGTATAACATGTATTACTAGACCCGTGAAATCAATGTATATTCAGAGTCATATAATAATGTATTGTTATATTCATTTAATTAGTGTTCTCAAAACGGGTCACTCGGCCTGATTGGCCCAATCCATCACGGGTTGGTCGGGTTGGTCACTTAGTGAGCCAACCCAATTCGGCTCATTTATTGGCGAGTCAAAAAAATTCGAACCCGGCTTGACTCACCACGGGTTGGTGGGTTAAACGGGTTGACTCATTGGTTCATTTAATTACAATTTTTTTAAAATAAAAGAAATTACTAAATTTTTGTAATTCAAATCTGAATAAATTTCACTCCCAAAATGATTTTAAATTCAAGACAATTCAAAATAATAAAAAAAAAGTACAATACAATCCATGTATAATGAGTTAGATGATATTTTTTAGGGTTTTATAAGATAATAAATTAATAAAAATAAAATTAGGTGGGTTGGTGGACCAACTCGACTCACCACTGACTCAACCCGGATGAGCTGAGTTGAAAATTAGCCCACATAAAAAATGAAATTTTTTCCAACCCAACCTGGCTCAAACCGTGACAAGCCAGATTGACCCGCAGGTTGCAATCCATTTTGACAATTATACATTTAATCAATTATAAGAAAAACTCATTTAATATCACACACATACAAATAAATAAATATATATATATATATATATATATATATATATATATTAACCATTGAGCACACTATTTATTTTATTTTGTCTCAAATATAATTATTTAGAATCTTATACTAATTTCTAGTTACATATAGTTAATGCTATTTCTTTATTAAATAATAAATTTTAATTTTTTCATACTATAAATATGGAAAATATTCAAGAATAAAAATTTTTATATTATGATTTAATATAAAAAAATAAATGTAATTTTTTGTTGTCAATATTTTTGTAAGAATAGATTATTACTTGATAAATTATTTTATATGATAGTCTAAACAAATCGATTTATTAATAAATATATATTATTTTTTAAAATAATATTATATTAAGAAATAAAAGTAAAATATATTTTTTTATATTTAATTTATGCGCTGTTCACTTGAATGAATTTGGGAGAGATTGATTCAATGGATTTGAAAATAAATTTTTTTGTTATTTATTTGAGTGGATTTAGAGGTAAGTAAGAGTGAATTTTAGAAGTAAAATTTGTGAGAATTAGTGTAGGATTTAATTTATGTGACGGATTAAAACAATTTACTTCTAAATTCACTCTCCCTTACCTCCAAATTCACTCAAATAAACAACAACAAAATTTATCTTCAAATCCTCTCAAATTCATTCAATCACTCTCCTCTCTAAATCCATTCAAGTAAACAAAACCTTAATGAAACTATTAAGTAATTAAAAATCATAAAAGAATAAAATTAAAATAAAAAAGTAGTACAGAAAAATAATTAATATTTTAAATATAAGTTATTTTTGTCTAATTTTTTTATTATACTCGTTAGATTAGTCTAATCAATATAGTTATAATATATATATATATATATATATATATATATACTCATTTATAAAGACATTAGTATATTTTATAACAAGTAGGTTGTTAGTTTTTACATTTTATTTCGATGAATAATATTAAAAAGTGTGATTTTTTTAATTATAAATATATATTTTAAACTTTTGAAATGAATTATTAATTACAATCTTTTAAATTTATTTTGTTACAAATACAATTATTAAAAATCTTATATGAAGTTTTATGTATATTCATGGTAATTTTGTCATAAAATAATATCAGTTTAATTTTTTTATTTAATAAAAATATGAAAAATATTCAACAATAAGAATTGTTTTCCTAATTAATATAAAAATGATAAATATATTTTTTTTTATTTGTGAGATAAAATTATTACATAACAATTTTTTTACATAACATTATAAATAATTTGTATTATTAATAGATATATTACATTTGAAATTGATATGAGGATTTTAAATGTAAGAAACTAATAGTTTTATTTAAGAATTAAGATAAATAATTTATTAAGTATTAAATAATAGAGTTGAAATATATTTATATTTTTATGATAAATCAGTTTAGAACAAATAAAATTGATAAAAGAGTAAAATAACTTGTTAGAGAGATAATTTTTTGTATAATATTATGAACAATTTATATTATTAATAAATATATATTATTTTTTAAATAATATTATTTTTAAAAATAAAATTAAAATATATTTTCAATAAAAAAAAATTATTTATATTAGGTATTAATGATTGGGATTGTTACAAGAACAAATATATTCAAACTTCCATTTTATTTTTCACTTTGAACGTCATAATGTCTCGTAAGTAACATAGGGCTGATTGCTTTAGAAGAATTGATTGTTTGGATGACAAATCAGAACATGAATGTGGAATATCAAACATATATAAAAGTTTATCACTCAAATGAACACTCAAGAAGGAACAGAAAAATCAGTTTATAATACATTAAATTATTTTATTCAGTGAGTGTGCTCAGGCTATATAAAGAACCTTTAAAGTCAAACAAGAAGTTTATTCAAACAACCAAAGGATGATTTAGAAACATGTTCCTCCTTAGCAAATGTAACTAAGTCCGAGTGGGATACGAAAAATATATTTGAAATATAAACTTCATCTTATAAATCAATTTTATGGAATTGATTTTGGCTTAAACCTTTTATTTATAAATAAAAAAAAATATTCATCGTTATTTCTTTTATGTTTTTGTTTCTTTGAAATAAACATCACTCTCGAACATTTCTATAGGAGAACCTAAGTTTTGATGAACGATAAAAGGTAACTCACAAAATTAGATTTGGTTAATTTTTATTTAATATTTGTATATATAAATTTAGTTATTTATTTTGGTTTTATTTGAAAAGTGATTTTAAGGTTTTGTTTATTGCAACACTTTTATTATCAAGTACTCGCAAACATTCTAAGTGTATAAAAGTATACTCAATAATATGAGTATAGTTCCCCACAATTTATCATTTATAATAAATCTTCTGAACAATAACTGGTTTGTTGTTAGTAACTTTTTATAATTTTTTTGAATTAATATTGTATTATACAAGATAAAATTGACTAAAAAAATATTTAAAAATTACTTTATAAATATGAATGTCAAAAATCAATATGGATTAACTTATTATAAATTAAGTTAAAAATGAATCGGCTTAATTCAGCTTATTTTAATGAATAAAAAAATTTGTAGCTCAACTTAATATGAATCGAGAGTTAGTAGATTGACTCCATTAAAAAAATTGTTCTTTTAATGTATTTTATATATTTATTATATAATATTAAGATGAATTGATTCAATTCATTATTTTATAGTAATATAACAAAATTGTTTATCTAGATAAACATTATCAAGCTACGGAAATAAATAAATCAATCAAATTAATTCAACATTATTTAACAACGTTATACTATTTAAAAAATAAATTAATTAACAATTTACACGGTAAAAATACCAAATAATTACAATAAAATATTTATAAAAAAATAATAAAAATTGTCACTCATTTTCAACCTTGTTCAAATTCATTTAACCTCCAAATCAAATAAAAAAATTACAATTTAATCCACTTTTAAAAAAAGTAAATTTTTTCTAACCCCAAGTCGTCTAATCAAATCCATATCAGTTTTGAATCTATTTTACCATGTTTATTACAAATAAGTTATCCTCTTTTCTTTTCTTAAAGCAAATAAATATCCATGCAGAATTGACGGAATTTATTTCCTGAAACAAGCTAACAATCTTTGAAAACTCAAAAAACAACCTTATTCTACCAAACCACCAATAATTAATTCATTTGAGTCCAAATACTGTATATTGAAAATTCATCCTATTATTTACACATGAAAATATCCTCTCTGTTTCATAATTAAGGTAATTTCAATATATTGTCGAAAACCATGTTCTCCACACAACACGAGTGTCCCACTAATTAAATTAAGGTTGATTTTTCTCAATTTTTCTTCCAATACTAGCTGCCGGTGATCGCGTTCTTAAGAATTATTCAAATTCTGTGTGCCAACGTACGAAAATCAATTTATTCAGCAAATCTCACAAGTTTCATGTTTTTCCCTTATTTTTTTTTATTTTTATGATTTTCTTGTTTCTTTTTTGCCAGTTTCTTTCGCTCTTTCCCATTGTTATTATTTGGCCATGGTTCTTCCTCAACTTTTCAATGCTTTTTCCTTTTTCCCCACCCTATGTCACCCTCTCCAAATAGGAGAGTATCTTTTAGTTTTTGGTGAGATATACTTGATTCATATTATTTATTTTTGTGACAATATATATCCTACAACGTTAATTCCCCACCAGACATTATGCACAGTAGAAAACATTATTTGCATAGAGTCCACAAAAAATGATATATTTGCATAGAATGCAAGGCATAAAGAATGTGTGTGCAGTGGATAAGTACATTAGTGCAGTGCCCATGTTGCATTGAGAAGATGGAGTTAGGTAACCTTGCTTTTGGCGTAAATCAATAAGTTTGTGTTAGAAGTTTGATGCTTTACACAAATGAATTATTTCGTATCACCTTTATTGCTTTTTTTTGGATGTGTTTTTTCTTTTTGTAAAGAAATATATCAATTTTTTTTTTTGTGTTTCAGCACGTTTAGTTTTTTTAATTCAATGTTAAAAAACCAATTCCACTTATTCATGTATTGTTCAATGTTTATCCTTACTGGTTTATATAATTATAAGTAACTGAAAAAAAAAATCTTATGGTATTTGAGGTACTTCAAACATTAAAAAAGATAAAATGTTACACACAAATGTATGAATGATTTTAGGTATGAATTGAGATATATATTTTTTTTATATAACATACTTGAGAACCAAAGGGCTTCCTGAACAGATTATATTTAGTGCATTTGAATTTTTACGACATATATATAGGTTTTGATATTTATATTGCCTACTTTTTTTAATCCTAAAAAAGTTTGTCGGAAAAAAAATTACAGTTATTATAGTAAGACTTTTGAACTTTCTTAGTTTGGAAAGTACAAATAAATACAAGCAGCCTTAATCAGGTCCGTACTCATTAAAAAAAATTATGATATATTGCATAACTAATCTTACCATAAACAAAATTATAAATTTTGAATTATAACTTGAGAAAATATTTTCTCTTTATCAGGATCAAGTGTATTTTCTAAAACAAAACTAAATTATTCATCTTCATGTGAAGAAAATCTATAACATGGTGAGATAAAAGTAACAAATTACAAGTATAATTACATAAGAGTGAACCATTTCTATTAGTAACTGAAGGTTATTTTTTTAATGTAACAGCTTACTATTAAAAATGTAGGAGATATTGATGAGGCTGAAAAGTATTAATAGAAAGTGAAGAATTTAATTATTAAACCACTTTTTTTTCCTGTCAAGATAAAAAGAAATCCTGCATAATATAATTAGCATTATGATAAATGACAGAGTCACAGAGTTTTTCGAAAGTCTTTTGTTTTTTCCATTAGCTATCTATTTATTTAGTCTACTAAGCAATCGTGTTTGTTAAATTAAATTTGTTAGTAGTTTCCAACGTTTTTTTAGATATTATTTGAACTAGTATTTGATAACTCATGTCAAAGCCCTTTCTCACTTACTACATTAATTTACATTGATTTAAAAATTATAATGTAGAATAAATCATTGTATCTATGTATAGTAATTCCTTTATAATAGTATTTGGTAAGTTAAAACATAGTAAAGGAAATTATTCTAAATAGAAATTACATTAGTAATGGTTATTTTTTTTTAATAAATTATGTAATTCTTTTGTATATTTTTGACATTTACATCGGTCTTTCTTATAAGGGGATACAATAAAAGATTTTCAAAATAATTTAAATATTTTTCAAAAAAATTGTAGTAATAAGATAAAATATGAAAAGCACACTTATCATCCTATAAAATATCAATTATGTTTAGAAATTTTATAAAACTTTGTTGTATTCGTTACATCTATCTATATATTTTTATATATAAAGGCGATTCTTTATTAATTTTTAAAATTTGGAAAATTGAATAATATAGGAAAAAGTAATCCAGGTATGAAAGACAATTTTCACAATTTAAAAAGATGTATAATTTTTAAAAAGCTTATTAGAATTATTTTAAATAAATATTATGTAATTATAACAAATAGTTAATATCAATAAAAAAATGTACACGAATAAGATAAAATAATCTTTATTCAAGAAGAATAATATATACTATCTATTAAAATATTTAGTTCACATCAAACATACATAATTAAAGAATTTATCATACTTTTGTCTAATTTTTATATCGTATCATCTATAGCCCTTCAATGTTGCTACATTCGAAACCATTGAAGTTCGTCTTGCATGATATCTCTCTCTCATATTTTATTTACCTAAATTATGTATATTTCCTTGAACAAATTATATAAATGACATTATTATCAATATTCTATCATGCTCCTAAAAGAGAATAAACTCGAAAATGACCAAACAATACACCAGTTAATTAATATACAGTAAATGGCTGCTAAATACATATGGTGTCTACCATTATCTTATGTACGTGACAAAATGGTGATACGTTCTGAGATTTATAATAAAAAAAAAAAACTTGGAAGAAGAAGATGATCATCACCACATGAAAACGATTGATGTGATGCTTAATAAATCCTTATTTCTCGTGCATGAGGCCCCCAAATATTGGAGACATTAAAGGATACTTTAGACTTAGGTGGGGTGATTAAAGAGAAGACACTTGTATTCTTGTGGTGTGAGCATGAATGATTAAACCATATTAATCATAAAAATAAAAATAATAATGAAAAATGCTTATCAAACAGTTCTTGGGAGAAATTCTGATTCGATCTTTAAGATATACTTAATTAATGGGTTTATTTTTTGTGGATACCATATTAACATTACATATATATATATATATATATATATATATATATATAGCACTCATGTGTCCACCTGCAAGGGATATATAGTGATGCATTTGTCAGTATTAGTGTATAATTACTTCTTTTGGAATGCTTTCTAACCCAATAAGAAACATGTCTATATCTTAATTATTGGCCCCTTCATTGTAAAATTAGTGACTTCTGATTCATCTAAATAAATATAAAGTAATTGTGGGGTTTCCATGTAAAGTCAACTTTATGATTGGGGGCACATAGATAAGATTTTGATAGATGGTTGGTTAACATGTGGACATAAGAATGGATGGAAGAAATTTTATGGGTCACTTTACAAATATGGGAAACCAAGTAGCCAGACACTGCCAAAATCATAAATCGAAAGGTGATGGAAAAATTAGGTTTGGTGGAGTAAATTTCTCAATAAATGTTTAAAATATTTCAACTTAAAAAAAAATTCTTTAAACTGACTTCTTGAAAAGTTGAGTTATATAAATTAATTTTTATTTGTATACAAAATTATTTAATATTATATTTTTTCTTTAAATATTTATCGAATATTTTATTTAAGAAAATATATATTATAATTTAATTAGAGTGTCGTTCTCGAAAGTATATTTTCATTAACAATTTAAAGAAAAAATTATAATTTATAATAGATATTATTAAGTTCTAACTACTCTATTATTTGATTTTATTGTTAACAAATGAAATTGTCATTATCTTTATTTTTGTTATTTCAACTCGTTCTCTCAAATATCTTTTAACTCGTAAGTTGATTTATTTGTACAAAGAAAATAAGTGAATTGATAGATGATGTAAAAGGTAACAATCACATAACCCTATTAGTTATAAAAATGATAAAATATTCAGACAAAATTAAAACAATATTATAAATATTCAATAAAATATTTTTTTAATAAAAGCATATAAATTAAATTTATAAGATATTTAAAATATAATTAACATTTTATGATAATTTTTTTCAACTTTACCTTAATCACCTTATACTCAATTAATATGGCAATAATTTAAAAAAAAATACAGGAAATTGTCCATCATCGCAATGAAAAGATATTGATGCATGTGTGGGTGGTGAATAATCAAGGATTTTGCCTAACAATGAAGGCTTTAATCCTAACTTAATTTTGAATTAATTTTTTTTAATCTCTCCCTGATCTCCCATATCGTTTGATGATTAATTACATGAATAAAAGGAAATGCTTTTTGGTGAAGTTTTTGGTGTCACAGTGGACGCGTGATGGGGAAATTAACTAATTAGGGCAGTGTGCTGGTGTAATGTAATCACCCAGCTGTGACATAACATAATAAAACAAACAGAAGCTACAGAATAGGATAGAGATGTGTCTTTTACTAGGTTCCGAACCGTATCCTATCTAATATCTATACATACATATCTACTACGCTCTGAGTCACTTTATTTCGGGAAACATACCAAATAACCATAAGCTAGGAACTTCCACCTGTCCAATACGAACCCCAATAAAGATCTAAACTTTATAATAATAATAATAATTATTATTATTATACAAAAAAAAGTGAGCATTGCAGTAATTGGTGAGTTTTGTAACATATGGTAGCAAATTGGAGAGTGCATGGATGAATGGTACCCTTAAATTGAGTCAAAAAAGTGTAGCTGTAAAATTGACCCTCCCAGCTATAAGCAGCTGAAACAAACAGAATGATTTTTAGTATAGAAGCGCGGTGCCAGCTATTTCACAACCCATCTTCTTCGTTCATTCAACCAACGTTCTTTTCGCATGCACACCAGTCCCACGCAAACTAATATTGGAAATTGTTAAGAAATTTATTATGGTAATTATTATAATTTTAGTGTTGTAATCTTGATTAAGACATCGCCATCATCACCAAAGATAAACCCTCTTTTTGGAGCAGTGAATCGGAATAGAATTCATGTGATACGATTGCCAAATGCGCACCACTGAAACGCTTAAGTCAGATCATTTTTCATATACCTTTATTCCACAAACTAGGATTTGTTCTTCCAAGGTTTCAAGAATTGATTGAGGATGAATTAATCAGAATAATAAAATTCTATATTCTGCTGCCAAATCAGGACTCAATTGCCCTTATATTAATCTTTAATTTAATTTATACCTTTTATTAGTTTTCCTCAAACAAATATTTGTTTTTTTTTTGTTGTTGCTATTTTGAATTTTAGAATATAAGAATAATAGTAGGTAGTTATTAATATTTCAATAATAATTTATTTTTGTTAAATTTTTTGTAACAAATCTTAGCTATTAACTTTCTATCCCACAATTACGAATGCATGTTTATCGAACCTCTACATTTATTTTAAGTCAAATAATTGCAGTGAAAAAAGTAATTATATTGTCCTATTAAAATAAGGGATTGTTCAACTTAGATAAAAATATATTCAATTTAAATATAAAAATTACATGCAATTTGATTTTACATTCAGTTTGAATATAAAAGAAATTGAAACCAAATTAAATCTGACGAATTGTTTTTTGAACATGTTTTGCTATTATCCTGTTCCATTGTAATTAAATATTATTTACTTTATTCAATGTGATATATAATATTAAACAATTAGTAACCTTTTTTATTAGAAAAAGAACTAAAGCAAAATGTAAGATATAAGAGGTGTTTATACTTTAAGAGGTGTTTATACTTTTATAATTAAAGACAAACAAAGAATAAAGGTGATTTTATTGAAATTTAAGTACTAGATACTTCTCTAAGATTTAGCTCTTGTAAGTTATGAAATCCTACGTATACATATTACAACCAAACATAAACATCAAAGACATACCATATCACATGAAAAATTCATTCATTGATCATCAATTGCCGCCTCGTTAAAAACCTCTTGGGATAAAAGAAAAATAAAACAGTATGAGAAAAAAAAGAAAAAAAGGAAAAAATCTTTTTTGATAATTTTTTTACAATAAAACTAATAAAATAGTGTCATATAATCTGTTGTCCAAAAATTATTAAAAAAAATTATTAAAATATCACGATCATGAAGAAAAAAAAAGTGTGATTTACATTATGAAAAAAGTTTTAAAAAAAATTATTAAAAATACATTTTCCTAATTATAAAAGAAACCAAGCTTGTCCGCATTCCATAACCTCACTATTCGCCCGCCATTGAGGGTTTCCAATGACCTCGATGACGCGATACGGGCCATCCTAGTGAGGGGATAACTTGTTCTGGGATGGTTGTAAAAACAAACTTCTTTAAGTTATTACTTTCTTAAGAAAATGACTTATAAATCTGTGAAAAAAGAAAATACCATATACTAGAAAAAGTTATAATTGTTCACTTTGTCAACTGAAAAACCATATACTAGAGAAGCAAAATCCAACTTAATTGCGCTATACCAAATAAACTCCCATATCTCAACAAAATGGAAGCCACGTCATGAAGAGTAGATCATCTTAGTAATGTTTTGAAACGCACTAGTGTCCTCCATAATGCTATACCAACCAAAAAAGAAAAGCAGAAGGCACTGATAAATTGTATTACAAAAACAAAGGTCTTAGATCAAAATACTACACAGATAATAACATGAAATATCAAATGACACGCAAGAGATTTGTCAAAAATGAAGGCATCATCACACTTCAAAGTTTTATGGCAAATAATGTTTTGTGTCTGTTGCTTCACCATAACATAAGCCTCTAAAACTGGAGAGAAAAAGGTAGGGGGACTGGGTGGGAATTTGGAAGAATACTGTTATATTGAGCAAGTTGACGAAAAGCTTCTCATTTTGTACAAAATTTCGCATCCACATGATTGTTAAAGACGTAGACAGCACTTCTTCCTTCTTTTTTTTCTTCCCCTTTCTCAATTTTTATACACTGTTTCAATTTTAATATTATTTTAAGTTTGCCTACGCGTCCTACTGTCTTCCCAAACTGCTATAAATAGAGCATTTTCAATGAAAATATTCATCTCTTCTAACTTCTAACTTCTAAGCATTCAGTATTGTAAGTTTCAGTAAGAGAACTAGACATGGCAGAGACCATTCGTTTGGTTGTTGCTGTTTTTGGTACTTCCTTCTTCATTTCTTAGTTTAGAACTTAGACAATTGAGTCTTAAATTGACTCATTAGTTCTGTTTTTTTATTTTTTTTTCAGGCAATGCAGCTTCAATGTCCCTTTATGCTGCACCAGTGTATGTTACATGTTTAAGAATGTTTCTGCTTTAATGTTTTTCCTTTTAGAGAATGCATAAAGTGTTAAACACTTTTTATGCTTTTTCATGTTCAGGGTTACCTTTAAAAGAGTTATAAGAAAGAAAAGCACAGAGGAGTTTTCATGCATTCCTTACATTATTGGGCTCTTGAACTGTCTCCTTTACACTTGGTATGGTTTGCCGGTTGTGAGCTGCAAGTGGGAAAATTTTCCTATAGTCACTGTTAATGGTGTTGGAATTGTTCTCGAGTTATCCTATGTTCTCATTTATTTCTGGTTTGCTTCACGCAAAGGAAAGGTAAGCCAAGTTTTTCATGCATCCAAAAAATTCTTGTTTGCACACTTTGATACTTCTTTTAAATCATATGCAAGATGGTTTCAGTATATTAACTTCCTTGCTGAAAAATCAAGTTATAAGTAGCAATTTCTTCTTCATAGAAAAAGATCCTTTCCCAGTGGTCCAACCGTTTACAGGTCCATTTGTTGCGCGTTTTGAGATGAGTAAATGTTGTTGCAGGTGAAGGTAGCCATGACTGCAATACCAGTTGTGCTTGTGTTCTGCATAATTGCTGCAGTCTCAGCTTTTGCATTTCATGATAGCCGTCACCGAAAGCTTCTTGTGGGTAGCATTGGCTTAGTTGTTTCAGTAACACTGTATGGATCTCCCCTCGTTGTAATGGTAAGTGACTCATCTTTGTTTTCCACTGTTCAAATATTCTGTCATTACTAAGCGTATATTCTTGCTGGTAATTGGAGCAGAGAAGTTCCATCATGCAATATAATAATCTCTCTAACTAAAAAATTAAACTAAGTGTCTTTCCTTTTCTGTTTCTATGGTACATGATAAATATGGTGGCTTAAATAATAATTATATAACTATGCTTCATGTTTTATTGGTGCAGAAAAAAGTTATACAAACAAAGAGTGTTGAATTTATGCCACTAACATTATCCGTGTGCTCATTCTTATCTGCTACACTCTGGCTGATCTATGGAATCCTCATTAGAGATATTTTCGTTGCGGTATGTGTCAAAATAATCTCTTGGATATTAATTTCATAAATTAGAAAACAAAGTATTACGAATACTGATGTTTCTCTCACAATGACAGGGACCAAGTATCCTTGGAACTCCCTTAGCCATCCTGCAGCTTGTACTTCACTGCAGATATCGAAAAAGGAGTGTTGTGGAAGAACCAAGCAAGGGAGACCAGGAAAAGGGTAACTTAGAAAAGGTGGACATGGAAATGGGGAAAGTTGAAACGAATGTCACGAATCACATGACCGAAAACTTGTGAACAATGTTTAAAAGGGAAAGGTTGTTGAAGATTTCAGAATGTTCTATTCATATTCCTTTCGTTATGTTTATTTCCTTTATTTTAAGAGACAATGGTCCTCTTAGCTTTGGATGTAATATTGTTATTAGTTCTTAATAAATGCTTTATTGACATGATTTTGCTTTACCTGCTGATCTTTATGAAGCCTCTGTGCAGTAAAAATGAAAAATATGTAAAAACCAGATGCAAAATTTAATGTATCTTTCTAAATTTTGGTCCACATTTCTTATAGTGCATGTGCCCTTTGTGTAAAGGAGAATTGTTAGAAAAGATTGAACAACATCGGACAAACGAGGATCTTTGTTCTTCTAAGGATGGTACTGTCCATGGTAGATACATCCCTAGAGAAGAGAAGAACAAGAAATCTAAGGGCAATCATGATTTGGTTATATTGCGCATAAGTTTAAAAGATTAGTAATGAAAAATGCGTGACCAACATGACCAACATATTTGCTGGTTATTCGCAGAAGTTGAAAAAAAAGGAAGAAAAACAAAGAAAGTTACATCGAAGTTTGAACAGACAACTCAGAAACCATGAGTCACCGAAGGGTCAGCAGCAAATTCTTTCCGTACATGAGCATCGAGCCACGCTATAAGACACGGTTGTTTATTCTGTCTTTTCTCCCTTTGCCAAAGGAGCATCCATGTGGGAAGAATACGCCAAAGTTTTTAATTTACACATTTTGTTTCTCTGTTACTTTTTCATTTAATTATATTTTCTGTTTTTGTAATTTTCGTGTAATAGCCTTCTTAATTTCAGTTATTTATATTTCATTTTTTTTTTAAAAATTCAATTATGTTTTTATCTTATTCAAAATTTTGTCTAATTATATGGATATTTGGATGGAAAATATATATAATATTTAAAATAAATAAGAAGCATTTATAACATTTTATGTTTCTATTTAAATTTTTTATATATTTTATCTCGTTTCTGTGGGCATATCAATATTAATGTAGACCTCCACTATATCTCTGTCAATTATTAGATGGAGTTTTAAGGTAAAAAGCTTAATTTAAATAATTGAGAAATTATAATCAGACACAAAAAGTTAAAGCCAATAGCATTAAAATAATCGATCTGTCTTTGTATAGGAAAAAATTGCATTTAAGCCCAGTTTTTACAACGTTTTGTTATTTACATTAGTTACTTAAATATAATTTATACTTTATAAGCTAAGAACTTAATCTGAAATTGATTTTGATTCATTTAAATTTTATAATTTAAAATTGTTATGTTTTAGAGACGAATTTAAAATATACTTTTTTATTAATGATTACGTATTAGTAGACTTTTTTATTTAATAAATAATATTTACATAACATGAGAGCTTAGCTTAGGTGTTGTTGATTTTGTTAACATTGTCACGTAAAATATCTGCTATCGTCTTTACATCACGTAAGTGTTACATCAAGTTAGACGTTACATCCAAAATGTTCGGTAAAACAAAAGGATAATGATACTTAGACAACATTTTTTTGACAACATTTGAATATCATTTACGTGTTATTATGTAATTAGTCTAAAATTACTTTACAATCAATACTAATAATCATAAACTTTACCATAAATCAATAACAAAATGATACGTAAATGATATTCAAATATTATAAAAAAATATTATTTAAGTATCATTATCCAAAATAAAATGGAGACCTAGTCAATCTGAATAGACGTCCTAAAAACAATACCTATTTTCATCTTACAAATCATTACCAACTACAGTAAAAGAAGAAGGTTAGACAAAAAACACAAAAACCCTGGGCAGCACAGCCAAGTAAAACCAGGTTGATATTTGACGTCTTATCGGTTATACTTGGTCTCGGTTTAACATGTGGGATATTTTAAATAACAATGCTAACATCACACACTTCAACATTTATTTAATACAGAATATTAGCATAAAATATCATAAAAGAATAAAATTTTATATTTTTTTTTAAAAAAATAATATCAAATGAAAAAAAGTTAAGTGTATCTAATAATATTTTTCTTCAAATAATTAATACCGTTATGAACATGTATTAAACAACATATGATGATAGAAAACGATATAACAAAATAAATGTTCAGCATATATATTATAAGAAATGAATTTTAAATTTAATTTAAACCTATAAAATTAATTCGTAAAATAAGTGTTTAATTTACTTAATATATTAAAACATATATATTTATCATAAAACTAAATATTTATGGATAATTTAATAATAACTATGACACAATAAATTTTATTTGGACAAATTTTTAATGGCAATGAGAACTGAATTTAGTCTTACAATTAGAAACAAGATTGTTAGACTTATAATAAATTTGCTTGATCACTAAATGGATTAATAATATCCAAGATATATATTACTTCTTTTATTTCCATAATGGAAGCCCTTTTCCTTCCAGTGAAGGAATATTCCATTTGAACGTGTAGCTGAAAATTTTGTTTTAATTGAGAATGATGAGTTTGGGAAGGCTTTTGTACGTGTCCTCACTAATTCTCTGTATAAACGTAGCACTCCCAAGCAATTGCCACCTTTCTCATATGCCCAGACACATGCAAAGGGTATAGGAGATTCTTTCCAACTCCTTATTTTATAATTCAATGCTTCACCTTATCAACACAGTTATACATGCATGTCATATCTTTGTGTGTGTATGCATTGTCAACTCAGGAATTTGCCTCTTATCCTTTTTGAATGATATATTTTGTATTTAAAAAAAACTGGATCAGTGATTTGCACATGACGACAAAGGAAAGTGGTATTTTGACAGGCATCACCATATATATATATGTATATATATCACTAGGCTGAATCAAAAGAAAAATTCATATTATTTTGAAAATCCCACGAATCTTGATCTCCTCTTTCCACGCAAACGCAAGCTCAAATTTTAATATGATTGTATTTCTGGAATCATAGGCGATATCACATGCCAGTTCGTCGTATATTTATCTAGTATGTACGATTCCTGTTTTTTCAGTGTCTGCATAATGAACACATCCATCTTATCAAAACATGAGCACATTCATATCATCCTGCACTTCGCAATCAATTCACTTCATCGTACGCTATATATGCTCTGCTATCTACGTCCTCATCTCATACCGTTCTTTTTATTCATGAAACTACCACATTTACACTTCCAATTCTTCTCATCCTGTCGGTGTATTTCTAACCTTCAACCGGAATTCATGTAGGTAAAGCGGCTACTAAGTTTTTTGTGAAGAAAAAAGAACCAGCCATGTGCATAGTCGATTACATATTTACAGATTATATATATATATATATATTGTTTAATAAATTTATATTTAGCAAAAAGTAGTGTTTTTTTTTGTGTGTTTGACGTGACACAACAACATATTTGTTAGTGAATATTCTGCATATTTTGGGTAAAATCTCTGATCAGATAATAGTGCATAACATAACATAAGATGCATGAGGGCCCAATGACCGATAAAATTCTACTGGGTGTTTGTTTTTATGCAAACTGAAGTCAATCCAAGGTTTTTATGGATAGCAATGATACGATCGTATACGTTAATTAAAAAGAGATTATTATAAGGATGAAATAATTATAAAAAAGAGAATTTTTGTATTTTTATAAAAAGAAAAAAATTAAAAATTAAAATAGTATTATTAAATAAATGTAAAAAATTATGTATATTAAAGCATTATTTTTATTTTATTAATGAACATTTTGTTCTTTTGCTCACATTTCTAAGTATATATGTAGATAGATAGATAAATGGATTATATAAGACGTGTGAAAGGTTTGTTATCTTCAAACTAAGTTACACTAAAGTTGAAAGCTTTTTTTTCACCTCATGGTTTTCTCTCTACCTTCAATTTTTAAGAAAAAACATATATGTTCCGTTGACAAGGAAGAATCTTAGACTATTTTTAGATTTTTCTCTCTCATTTCTTTATTAAAAAACCTTGGCAATTTGCACCTCCTCGCCTCTCTTCTTTCTTCGCAATCTCCACTCGCCTCAATTTTCTTCCTTTATAAGAGTTGTCATAATACAATAACTTCTTAACTGATTTCTATTTCTTCGGTTACATTTTCTCTTTGTTTTCCCTCTTCTATATAAATTTCTCTCTTTTTGTACAAATAGCATATATACATAAGTGAAATATATTTCTTTCTTCCTAAGACGTTTTCTTTGTTTCTTTATCATTCTTACTCTGAGAATCTACTTTCTTACTACAATGCTTGTGAATGCACACTTACATGAACCTTTGCAT
Organism: Vigna reflexopilosa; assembly: GCA_027742785.1. NCBI lineage: Eukaryota > Viridiplantae > Streptophyta > Magnoliopsida > Fabales > Fabaceae > Vigna > Vigna reflexopilosa. Next base: position 12,746,649 of record CM050918.1, read on the forward strand.
AGTCAGATTGCACAACAACTCCTATTGCAACTCTTCTCATGGTATCAGAGCTCTTCGTTTGAAGAGCTCTATTGTGCCACTCTGACCCTTCTCCTTTTTCTTGGTTTTCCATCTGTTTCCTTTGTTCATTCTTTCATAGGTTTCTTGCACAATGACTAAAGAACATACTCAATCGTCTAGCTTTTTGTACCTTCATCCTAGCGAAAATCATGTTGTCTCTCTTATTTCCCCTATTCTTGAATCTATCCACTACCATGCCTCGAGCAAGTCCATGTTCACTACCCTGAGCACCAAGAGGAAAGTTTAGTTTGTTGATGGAACCTTTGTGCAATAACAAAAGGAAGATAACTTCTACAATGCTTGGAAAGATGCAATAATATGGTGGTCTCCTGGTTGGCTCATTTTGTTTCCTCAGACATCCGCCATAGCATTCTCTGGATGGACAGTGCCCAAGCCATTTGGGATGATCTGAAATCAAGACTCTTCCAAGGGGATCTCTTATGTATCTCTGAATTACAAAATCAAGCAACATCTTTTAAACAAGGAGACAACATTGTGACTGAGTTTTTCACCAAGCTTCGTGTTATATGGGATGAGCTTGAGAGCTTTTGTCCTGAACCAATTTGCACTTGTGAGTTCCTTCATGGTTTAAATGAACAATATGGTAATATCAAGTCCCATGTTTTGTTAATGGATCATATGCCTCCTATTTCGAATTTTTTTTCACATGTAGTGTAGTAGGAAAGACAGATCATGAATAATACCTTTCTTAATGGGGTAGAAATAAAAAATGTTGTTGTTGTTAGTACCATTGTTTGTTCTTATTGTGGCAAGAATGGTCACACAAATTCAGTTTGCTTCAAGAAACATGGCTTCCCCACTAACAAGAATTCCACAGGAAGAAAAACTTGCTCCCATTGTGGGAAAACTAGTCGCACCATTGACTTTTGCTACAAGAAGCATGAGTTTCCTCCTGGCCATAAATTTCATAATGGAAGCAGTCAAGATACTAAAAATGATGACTCAAGGGAGGCTGTTAATCAAGAAGTTCGTCTGACCCAACAACAATACCAAGCTCTCATGGCCCATATTAAGAATCCTAATGATATAGGAGCTACATCAACTAATTATTTTAAAAGGTTTAAGCACACGTGCGACCATTCGCGTCAGCCTTGTATTGAAAACCTTTTTCTTCTTCTTAAAAAAAATAAACAAAAAATTTATTTTAAAAGGTTTAAACACACGTGTGACCATTCGCGTCAGCCTTGCGTTGAAAACCTTTTTCTTCTTAAAAAAAATAAAATAAACAAAAAAATTATTTTAAAAGGTTTAAGCACACGTGCGACCATTCGCGTCAGCCTTATGTTGAAAACCTTTTTCTTCTTAAAAAAAATAAATAATAAACAAAAAAATTATTTTTAAAGGTTTAAGCACACGTGCGACCATTCGCGTCAGCCTTGTGTTGAAAACCTTTTTCTTCTTCTAAAAAATATAATAAACAAAAAATTATTTTAAAAGGTTTAAGCACACGTGCGACCATTCGCGTCAGCCTTGTGTTGAAAACCTTTGTCTTCTTCTTTTAAAAATTAATTAACAAAAAATTATTTTAAAAGGTTTAAGCACACGTGCGACCATTCGCGTCAGCCTTGTGTTAAAAACATTTTTTTTCTTCTTTCAAAAATTAACAAAAATATAAAACATAATGTTTTCAAACAATCATCTAAACATAATCTAGAACTACGTAACCCTGATTTCTCAGTCTGACTGAGAATACGTAGGAGCAAGGTCAATCCTTGTCGGGCACAAAAACACAAAAAAAAACATATTTTGTTTTCTTTAAAGTTTTATTTTTTGAGGGAAATTAAACATTTTGTAAACCACATCACATTCGCGTATTTAATTAAAGGTACTGCCTTCGGGCAGGCGTTGTAGGGTGCTAATACCTTCCCTACACGTAACTGACTCCCGAACCCAGAATCTGGTTTTCGTGGACCTTGCCTTATCACTTTATGGTGTTTCCATAGTTTTCCAGAATAAACTATGGTGGCGACTCCAAAAATCTTTTTCAAAACTTGTTTCTTTGAATCGTCGTCCCGTCGCAAATCTGGTTGCGACAACTTCACTTAATTTATTGTGCTAGAATTAATCAGAGAATTGTGCTTAAATGTCCGGTATTTTTCTGTTTTTGCTAATTGTGCCTAATTTGACCGAAAATTCTAATTTTAATTAATTGGAATTATCTGAGCTTATTATTTTCATTATTAATTGCAGAAAAAATTATGGAAATACAATTTGGGACATTTGGGGATTAAATGAGAAAAGTAGGGGTGCTGATTTAGTAAGAAAGAGGTGCACACAACAGCTTGAGGTGTGGGCAGCCACAATCCACTTGGCACAAGAGAAGTTCGTTGCATTTAAAATGGAGAGAAGCTGGTTGCATTTAAATTGGACAACATTTTTGCAATTGAATGTTTGGTCCAACAAAGAGAAAAAGGCACGCTCAGCATGCTGTCTTCAATTGGAAAGAGTTGCACGGCCCAACAATCAACTTTTTATTTCTGCATCACTCGAGCAAGCAAGGAGTTCAACCGGCTTCAAAAAGCCTTCACGGGCTGCATCAAATTAAAAATAAAAAGCAAGCAGGTGCAAACAACACCAACTCTTCGCGCGTCCAACAAACGGTGTAGTCCAGTAATTTTATCCAGCAGCTCACGGACCAGCAGCTGGCAGCAAGGATAGAGCACACGGGCTTGGAGCAATTATAAAGAGCATATACGTGCAGCAAGCAAATCCAACAGCTTGAGGTGTGTGCTTGGAGAGAAAGGTGTGGCAACTACCAACCTTCACGACCCAGCAGCAACGTTCACGCATCCAGCAGATTCAATCTCACGGTCCAACCTCATCACGAAGAAAAGAAACTAGCAGCTCGAGGAAAGGGTGTTAACGGACACGGAATGGGCTGGAAATTCAGTTTGTTGGCAGTAAGCCCACCAGCTTACACATCCATATACACGGTCCATGCACTCTGGAGGGTAACCTTGTTTCATCCAATTTAAGGAGAGCACATTCCAAAAAGAGGAAGGTCACGCTCAATTGCTAGAGAGCATTATCCACAATGTAGCTTTTAAGGTGTCACAGCTGTTGCACACACCGTCTGGAAGGAAGCAGATTTTGAAGCGCTTTTCATTTTGAGAGAAAGCTAGTGTTACAGCATGGCAAGGGACTGGAGTGCACACGCTGATTTCATTGTGTTAAGGGTGAATCATCTTTGCTTTCTTTTAGAGAAGTGGTGCAGCGAGTCTAGCATAGGAGGAAGCGATGATTTAATTTGGGTGCACATTTGGCTGATTTCATTTAGCTTGCTTGCTTTGTTTTTAGTTGACTTTGTTTAATGCTAGAACCGAGAAACTTAAATCTTGATTACTTGGAAATGAATTTAACTTTACTCATTTTATCTTATTTTCACTTTTCAAGCATTTTTAACTCGTTGTTTCAATGATGATTTGCCTTTTAGCTCTTTAGTTTACTTGTTTCATTTTCATTTTATTTTACTATTCACGCACCTTAACATTGAATGTTTTATTCTAGTATTTTCAGTTACTTTAATACCGTCTATTATGTTCTACTGTGTTAATTTAATTGTGATGTTAGCTTAAGTTAGTGGGTCGGTCATTAGCGATATTACATTGTTGCCCTGAGATTTCTTAGACTGTTCTTGTGTTTATTCTGCTCTGCCTGACATTCTGTGAAATCTGACTGTTTTCTTGCAATAGGTATACGCTTAGTTGCCCAATTGGTGATTGTATCTTCGCTTAGTTGATCGATCTGTATAAAACACATAGGATGGAATAGGTGTATTGTGTTCGCTTAGTTCGTGATTATGATAGTATGATTGACCTTCGCTTAGTCGGTTAGTTGTGCTGGATTAGATGCTAGAGTAGTTTATTCATGAGACTCTTTCGCTTTAACTGCTATGTTGCTGCTCTAATTTGGCTCAATATTTAATCTGTTGTGTGCTTGCGATTGGGTATACGCTTAGTTGCCTAATCGGTGTTTAATCTTCACTTAGTTGATTAGACTGTATGGTGCATGACTGATTAGATTTGTGCATTGCATTCGCTTAGTTTGCAATTTTGAAAACCGAATCAGCCTTCGCTTAGTTGGGTGATTCGTGTTGGATTTGGATTAGAGTAGTGTGTACTTGTCGTTAATCTGGGATAGGAAGCATAGTAATTGAGTTAATGACCAACCGTTTTTATTCTGTATTTGATCCCGTTTTTACATTTCTGTTTGCATTTCTGTTTACATTTCTGTTTGCATCTGTGTTTTAATTTAATTCATCTGCATTCACAAACTTTTCAACCCCCCCCCACTTCGTGTTTGACCTGATTCTCGAACCACAGTTTGGTCCTTGAGAGACGACCTAAGAGTCACTTCCTAGTTTATACTGCATTCTTTATGCACATCAAATTTGTATGGGGTGCGACACCCATCACAAAGTAAATTGAAATAATCTATCCTAAGGTTGGCATTCATTGATCTTTAACTTATTAATTTTCGTATGTGAAATTTAAAGCATCATATTTGACTACTTTTTTTTCCATGTTTAGTGTAAAAAATAGATAGATTCATGAACATGTGAGTACTACATAATGTCATGGATAAAGACCATAATCCGAGCAGGAATTAAAGATGAATTGACTAAGGTAATAATTTTGCTTGGAAATCTTACAAAACACAATCAACTTTAACCATTAGAATGAAAATAATAGTAAAGTTTCCTTATTTTGCTTGGTTCAACAACCCATCTTCATTAACAGATGAAACAATCAAAAAGCTAAGGGAAAAATGGGCAGGATATCTTTTGGAAAAATGGAATTAGGCTGGAATAGATTACTTTAAGTTCTTTTTATTTTGATATTAATAGTTTTAGTTTTTAGTTTTGATATAATTTGAATTGTGAATAGATGAATTCTGTATATATCAATTGTAAAAATTGGTTTTTTGATTTTCAGGTGTGGTCAAATTAAAAAAAAAATTAATCATTATTTAAAAAAATATATATATAAAGACATCATACTATAAACTATCCGATGTATATTTATAAATGGACGTCAACCTATACAATGGCCGACATCAATTTACTTTCAGTGGCAATCCAAGAGAAAATATTCGCTGAGCAAAATTTTTTGGTTCAATGACGAACCCCTCCAATGATCGACATCAATTTCTCGACACCTATTAATCAACGGTAAGCGCGAGAGATTGGTGCTGGACTCTATATAACATTTTGTGTCATATGGGTTCGATTTCAAGTAACGTTGGCTTATACATACCGATGTTAAGTTAATCTCTCTTTATATGGCATCAATCTCACATTGGAGGTTAAAAGGCCAAAAATCACCAACATCAAAGCTTTTTTTTTTATCAGTGAATGAATATTGCCAAAATGACACTATATATATATAGTAGCAATGTAATAAAGTCACGCACAAAAAGATTGAATGAAGTCGTTGTTATAATAAGAATTAGATTACATTTTCAAATCTCATTAATTTTCATATTTTAGTGTATTCAATTACCGTATATTAACAATAAGAATATTATATATATATATATATATATATATATATATATATATATATATATATATAAATCATAAGCTGTCTGGTTAAGATTGTTGCTAACGAGACACTGCCTAATTAGATCTACACTCATCTAAGGTTTCTATTTTTTTTATATTAAAAATATTTATTATATAATTTGAAATTAAGTTTTAAGTATTTAGGTTATTTTATGTTATTTAAGAAAGTCGTAGTATTAATTTGAAACGTTATATTTCTTTTATTTAATGTGAACTCCAAAAAAATATCATTAAAATGAATAGATATTAAATTTCGGAAATAAAATGTATGATCAATAGAAAAATAACATATTTTACATAAAAAAAAGTGATAGTCATCACGCATTCAAGTGAAAATTAATTCGTTTTACTTTTTTATTCAAAATGTTAAATTTTATTTTGATTATTTTGTACATAAACTAAATTAATTATTTTATTTTTTTGATTTAAATCCTTGAATCGTCTTTATATTTGTAGAGAAATCTTAAATGAATCTTCTTGACGAAAACAGTCTGAATTAAGTCCTAATTTTTGAAAAAATAAACCAATTAAGTTTTTACAAACAATGTTAAGAGACACTGAGTTATAATTTTTTTTACATGGTGTTACATTATGTTTTAAATTCAGTATTATGTTTTAAATTCAGTATTGTGTTTTAAATTCAGTGTCTGATTGTTTTACCATCATCAATTCGACGTGGTGGCTGAAATTGTTATGATTGCCAAATATTAGGGGTCTCCTCACATACAATTTCTTGTACTTCTTCGTCTAGGAAAAGAAGAGTTTATGGAAGGCAGAAGAATGAGAAATGTCTCGTTCATCTTCGTCTTAGTTGTGTATATGTCTTCGTTATATTTAATTGGTTGTCGTAAGAGGAAATGGAGCAGGAAATAGGGTGATTGATTGCAGAAGTTGTAGGTGCCCCTGGCTTTGGCCTATGAAAAAAGAGATAACAAAAGGAGACAATACTTTCATCAAAGAGAATATTTTTAATCAGAGCGGCAAAAAACAAGCAGGCAAATGCACCAACCTCGAATCAGAGATCACGCCCCTCTCTATTTCCCTATCCCTATTTACTCATCAGATATCACCTCTACCATCTGCATTCACTAAATTCCATCTTCATACACTCACTTCCTAACCTCCACCATGTTTCTTATCACCAACACATCAACCCTCCACAACACTCAAAACATAAAAAAGACATAGTACACACACAAAACCCCTATTATACCATTATCGAATCCTAACTCATTCACAAACACAACTCTTAAACTTCACCTTTCAAAGTTGCCAGGATAGATTCACCTTCTCCATCAAGCGTACACAGACCTGTACAAACAAAACCCCAAAAGTTATTTTCATAAAAAAGCCAAATTACATAGATAAGGATGGTGAGGAGAAGGAATCAACGAAAAAGGAACAAGGGGAAAAATGAAGGGGACGAAGATGGCTGGTTCGCGGCAGTGCTCTTGGCCGGTGAGGAGGAGTGACGACCCTAGCTTGGTTACGGTGGTGAATTGCGTGGGAGAGCAATGTTGACGACGTCGGCAACCTCGTCGGTCCAAGTCCTTGCAACGACGACCGACGGAGGTTGCGCAAAACGGTGACTACGGAGGCCTACACGCCATGGGTGCCAGCATGGCAAATCTCTAACAGAGACGAGATATTGCCGCATGATCCAATCGCTATAGCATTGTCCATGGTAAGACTCAGTGCTTGAAGCGCGATGCTTGATTTCTCGATCGCGAATCCGCTTCCAGAATCCAATACTCGGAGAAGGTGGTTGAGAAGAAGTAAACCCCCTACGAGGAGCACAATCTTGGCACTTTCAACTGTGGATACTTTGGAGATAGCGGCGACTATTTTCTCCTTCATGTCAGATGGTGAATCGAGCAGGCGCACGAGCACGGGAACGACGCCCTGGGCCACAGTAATGGTAACATATTTGTCGTCTTCATTAAGGAGGTCCAATAGAGATTGATTGTTGCGAGAAGGATTTGGTCCTCGGAGGGAAGAATTAGGGACTGGGAGTGGGTGAAGGTGGGGGAATGAACCAGTGGAGTGGGTGATGGAGGGAGTCTGACCAGAGGATGAGTCTTTGAAAGGTTGGATTAGGAAAAAATTCTCTTGGTTTGATTAGGAATAAATTTTACCACGTGAAAAATTCTTAATTTAAAAAAAAAAATCACTTAATAAAACACTTTTTACATGAGTTTGTGTAATACGTCATTATAGTTTAACGTGGTTTGTCATGAATTAACAGAAAAGTTTAATTGGTTCAATTTTTAAAAAATTTGACAATTTTTAAAAAATTTGACAATTTTTATTAAAAAATTCATTTAAGATTATCTAATAAATACGAAGATAATACGAGAGTTTAAACCTTATTTTTTTTTATGCTTGATTTGCACAAATTTCAAAATATAATTTTTTTGTTGTATTCATGGAAATTTAAAATTTGTCTTAATATTGAAATAATTTTAAGTCTTTGTTACCATTAATTTTTTAATGTTGATGTGGATTTATTTTTTTCTAAATTTAATTATAGAAAATAAAATGCTAGCAAGATATATTTCATTTTAGATCTACATTAAAAGGTTGAATATTATAAATAAGTGTAATACTTATATAGAATGTTATCATTGTTAAAATAAGCTTTCCATTTTTTTAAAAATCCATGCAATTTTTCTGTTTTATGTAAATTATGTATGAAATTAAACTATTTATTTATTTATTTAGAGTTTACCTTTTTATACTCGGCATTATAACTTTTTTATGCAATCAAGTAATAAATTATGAGTCAACCTAATACCATTTATAACACAACTGCTTTTGTAAGTCATTATTATTTAATAAAAATACTGTTGAAACCTTTGACGTCATGTTTTTACATAAATAAAGGTTAGTATGCTGATAAAAAAAAACTGTTTATAATGATCTATATATGAAAAAATAATTACAAAAGTAAATTGAGCACTCATTTTAATAGGATTAGAAAAGCCAGATATATTATTAGCTAATACCGTTTGAGTTCATGATCATCACATTAGAACTGTTTATTATGATTAATATATGATTCTGGAACTTTTAAGTTATTCAGTTTTTCTCATTTTGTCGGGTTAATGTGGTTCACGATAATATGTTGCTTGAATTTCTATTTAAACAATTGTTATTATTATTAATCATCAGATTCTTTTATTATTTTTATTCTATATGTCTTTTCAAACAAAGAAAAATCTCTACTTACATTGGGAATTTAGGATGAATGTAAAAGTAAAAAATGATTGGAAAAGTTTGAGAAAAGCTAAAGTATAATATCATATCAAAACCGAGCGGTTACGATATATTTTATTAAATATATAAAATAATTAAGGATATTTTATTTAAGATATTGATAACTAAAAGATAATTAAAGGATAATCAAGAATATCTAATTAAAAATATTTAGCAACTAATCAGATTATCAGGTAAGTCTGTTTATATTTTATTCTGTTTATATTTTATTGGGCTTATATCAGTTCAAGGTCCATGAGACAAATTATAAATAGAAGGTCACAAGCCAGGTACATTCTACTCACATTCAACTCATATTCTTAAATACTCAAATAGTGAAAACCCTTCACTAAATATTCAATCAAGAGCCGAGGTTCTTCAAATACACGCCTGACTTAGGCGTCAGAGTGCCTTTTGCAGGTATCTCCCCTCTCCACCGGGAAGGCAGTCGAGCGATCAAAACTTGAAGATCACCGAACGACCAAGATTGTGGGCGATCGAGCGGCCCAAGCGGAAAGAAGATAATCAGAGAACCCAGTTCAAGCATCGAAAAGCAGTAAAGCCATGACATCCAGGTTAGTGTCTCGGTCACACAAAATATCTACCGAAACATTTTGGCGCCCACCGTGGGGCCGAGCGGCAAACCCAAATGGTGACCATGAGAAGCATGGAGAAATAACAAAACACCAGAAAGATTATCAAAAATCACAAGAAACCAAAGACCGAACGGTCTCGCCATATTTTTGATATTATGTATCTTGCAGATCACAAGGCTCTAAAGCAGTCACATCCTGGCCATGAAACATCCTAATATGGATTCTTCAAACATTCAACCAAAGACCGAACGGTCTCGCCTATATTTTTGATACCATGTATCTTCCAGGTCAAAAGACTATAAATCAAAGGCAGTCCCCCATAGACTATAAATCAAAGACAGTCCCCTAGGAAAAATCTGAAGTTAAAGACTGAGCGGTAAATCCAGCTCGGCCGAGAGGTAAATCCCGCTCAGCCGAGAGGTAAATCCCTCTCGTTGATGTTGAAGACCGAGAGGTAAATACCTCTCGTTGATGCTGAAGACCGAGAGGTAAATCCCTTTCGTCAAAAGTTAATGAAGAAAACCGAGCGGTAAATCCCCCTTGGCCGAGAGGTAAATCCCTCTCGTTGATGCTGAAGACCGAGAGGTAAATCCCTCTCGTCAAAAGTTAATGAAGAAGACCGATCGGTAAATCCCCCTCGGCCGAGAGGTAAATCCCTCTCGTTGATGCTGAAGACCGAGAGGTAAATCCCTCTCATCAAAAGTTAATGAAGAAGACCGAGCGGTAAATCCCCCTCGGCCGAGAGGTAAATCCCTCTCGTTGATGCTAAAGACCGAGAAGTAAATCCCTCTCGTCAAAAGTTAATGAAGAAGACTGAGCGGTAAATCCCTCTCAGTTCACGTTGAAGGCCGAAGAGGTAAATCCCCCTCGGTTCATGTTGAAGGCCGAAGAGGTAAATCCCTCTCGGTTCATTTTGAAGGCCGAAGAGGTAAATCCCCCTCGGTTCATGTTGAAGGCTGAAGAGGTAAATCCCTCTCGGTTCATGTTGAAGGTCGAAGAGGTAAATCCCTTTCGGTTCATTTTGAAGGCCGAAGAGGTAAATCCCTCTCGGTTCATGTTGAAGGCCGAAGAGGTAAATCCCTCTCGGTTCATGTTGAAGGCCGAAGAGGTAAATCCCTCTCGGTTCATGTCAAAGACCGAGAGGTAAATCCCTCTCATTGAAGAAAAAACCGAAAGGTAAATCCCTCTCGTCAACCAGAAAGTTGAAGACAAAGACCGAGAAGTAAATCCCTCTCGGCCGAGAAGTAAATCCCTCTCGTTGAAGAAAAAATTGAGTGGTAAATCTCTCTCGTCAACCGGAAAGCTGACAATGACCGAATCACATGTACTCAACCGTTCGGCCCAAATAAGATACAACAACATGAAAAAGCAAGCTCCTCAATACAACGAGAAAAGTCTCCCTCAAACTCATAAGTCCTATAGTTAATCATGGCTAAAGCCGAACGATTAACTCAGACTTGGGGGGCATAATGTACAGTATGATATCAGGGCCGAGCGGTTATGATATATCTTATTAAAGATATAAAAGAATCAAGAATATCTCATTTAAGATATTGATAAGTAGAAGATAATCAAAGGATAATCAAGAATATCTAATTAAAGATATTTAGCAACTAACCAGATTTTCAGGTAAGTCTGTTTATATTTTATTCTGTTTATATTTTATTGGGCTTATATCAGTTCAAGGTCCATGAGACAAATTATAAATAGAGAGTTAGGGCCACAAGCCAGGTACATTCTACTCACATTCAACTCATATTCTCAAATACTCAAATAGTGAAAACCCTTCACTAAATATTCAATCAAGAGTCGAGGCTCTTCAAATGCACGTCTGACTTGGGCGTCGGAGTGCATTTTGTAGGTACCTCCCCTCTCCACCAGGAACGCAATCGAGCAGTCAAAACTTGAAGATCACCGAACGGCCAAGATTGTGGGCGATCGAGCGACCCAAGCGAAAAGAAGATAATCAGAGAACCCAGTTCAAGCATCGGAAAGCAGTAAAGCCACGACATCCAGGTTAGTGTCTCGGTCCCACAAAATATCTACCAAAACAGATACTTATATGATTTTTTTTTTTGCGTTTTCATTTTTGTTGTCAGGCCGATATGCAAGAATAGAAGAGGGTTTCTTACTATACCACCCCAACTTCTTGCTCCACCACCTTACTCTCCAATTTCTCCTAAGTAAAAATATATCTATGGTAGGTAAAAACTTAATCTTCTTTACCTAACTTTTAAACTTTCAACCACCTTAATAATGGTCTTCACTATATTACCCCTCTCCCTCCTTCTCTCATTATCAGATTTCTCTTCTTCTCCGCTTGGTGATGTGCTGCTATTGGTGTGAAGAGGGTGGTTGAAGAAGTTGTTGGTTCAAGAAGGTGGTGCAACATCGTGTATGTTGGTGGTGGCTGGTTCTTCCAGCTCTTTGCAAGTGCAAATTCTATATCGGAAGCCTGAAACGGATTTGCATATTTATTAACTTTTCAACGAATATCGACATTCGTTGAAGGAATTTGATATCCATTGAAGGGAGACAAATTTCCATATTCCTTAGCCCTTCAACGGATATCGAATTGCATCAACTGATGTCGACTCGTTGAAGAATTAATGGATATGCAAATCTGTTTCAAGCTACCGTATTAAATTCTTATATTTTAATTAGTTTTTTAAATGTTAGTTTGCTAATTTAATAATTAGTAGTTTTTAACGTTAATTTATTAGATTATATTGTTAGTTTATTAATTTAAAATAATGTTAGTTTATGATAATGTTTGTTTTTTATAATGTTAATTGATTAATTTAATATAATGTTAGTTATTTACGTGTGTAAATTGTATTATTTAAAATGTTAGTCTATTAGTTTAATAATTATGAAGATATTTTTATATTAATTTGTATTTTATTTCTTTAATAATTATATATATAAATTTATTAATTTGTTTATATTATTTTAATTAATAATGAATTATGTTATTGAAAGCAAAAATTATGTTATAGGTGAATATTGTGTGAAATGGAAGAATATCGTCATGATATGAATTCTCAAGTTTGTTTTAGTTTTATATCAGATTTTTCTTCTTTCATAAAAGAAGTTGGAGAGGGAGATTTCACAAATAATTTCACCACAAATGAAATATTTCATTCTCGCGATCACTTAATTCAATGGGTGAGAGACATCGGTTATGATTTAGGATTTGTCGTGGTTATAGCTAGATCTGACATAGCTACTGATGTACGAGGAAGAAAGACGTTTGTACAGTTATGTCAGTTGTGAGTGACTGAGACTTGGTTTTGATGAATGTCATTCCAAATGTATTCCCTGGGTCATATCAGATGTTATGTCAATTCCACATCCTTATAATGTTAAAGCTAAATGCAAAATGTTAGATGATTCTATTGAGGCTTGGGATGTGCTGATGGAGGCATGGAAAAACGTGATGGATTGTGCTTATTAGACCATGTTTGGTGACTATGTGAATCGTCTTCAATACGCCTCCAGTTCATGGCCTTTATTGTTTGAATATTTGAATCATACTTGGATTATTCCATGCAGTACATACTTTGTAAAGGCTTAGACGAACAAAGTAATGCATTTATGGAATACAATCACAAATATGTATGTTTTAGTGTTATTTTACTTAGTTGTTGTTTATAAATATGTTTTACTACTATTGATGGTTTTCTTTTCTTCCAAGGTTGAGTGTGCTTATTGGAGCTTGAAGAAAGTTTTGGGCACAAATATGTGTGTTATTGTTGGGATGTTATTCATAACGTTGTTATCCTAGTACAAAACAAGATTAAGGCGTCATTTAAAAGAAGTCTCTTGCTCACGAATGACCGTTTTAAAGGATACAAATATAGAAAACTTATTGGACGTGTATCTCGATATGCATTGGATCTCATTGCTAAGGAATTGGAAAGAGTGCAACAGATAAGATTGGATTCATTAAATTGTGGATGCTTATTGAGACGTACATTCGGTCTCCCGTGTACATGTGAATTAACACGTTATGACCATGGGATGATCCCTTTGGGTGAAATTCATATCATGTGGAGGAGATTGAGTTTCTCAAATGTTGAATTAAATGAAACTGAGCCCGAGTTATCCATTGAACATGAGCTTAATATGGTTCAAGAACGATTCAATGAGGTTCATATTGGAGGTAAAGTCACCATTAAGCTAAAGTTACTTAACATTACGTGTCCTGCAATGACATCAATGGTCCTTCCATCACATAAAGTCAAGACAAAGGGTGCACAAAAGAGTAAAGTTCAACGAAGAGAAAGGTCTACAACATGGGAGCCATCATATTTTGAGCATGTTAACGCCTTTCATTGAACATATCAATCTTCATCTACTTTAAGTAAATTAAAATCCAAGGCAAATTCATTGTAAAAAAATGAGACTTCCCATGATAAACTAGTTTCATCCTATTTGTCACCCATTCATTATGGACGTTGTTGATGTTGTGGCTGACTGTCATTATGGGTATAGATGCATTGTTGCGTCTTTGGGACTTGGAGAAGATTTATGGCTTGTTATAAAAAATGTTTGTATAAAGAACTCGGTTAATGACGTGATGAATACGTAACCCTAGTAGGCGACTATGATAGACTAGAAGAATTGAGGATGTCTTTGTTAGTTCAGTCTCATTCGGTGATACGTGTTTCACTTTTTATGTAGGTTATTTATTTTATTTATCTTTACTAACATTTTTTTTATTCATTACATCCTAACACGACAAGTAGATGACTATACCATACATTGGTTATGCAATTGCTAACCGATATGGACATTCGTTGAAGACCCAACGAATATCCCATTTTCGTTGTGGCCTTCGCGGTTTCCCTCCTTCGTGTTTTTGTTTTTTCATGCACACAGAACATACAAAAACAGAGCAACATTGCACATCACATACAACATATTAGCAAACATACCAAATAGAGGCTAAATACCAAACCAAACAAAATGCAAGTCAAATCATAGAGAAACCATTAACCATGAAAAGGAATAGGAAACCAACCTGGATCCAAGTGTGTGTTGAAGAGACGAAACCAACCACGAACCACACTCTTCTTCGCGAACCGAGCACCTTAGTGACAATGGAAGCACCGACAAATAGAGGAAACTTGACAATGGAAGCAATGAAATGATGGAGGGGTGAAACGAAAATGAGAAATAAGAGAGGAAGAGGAGGAGAGGAGGAAGAAGAAAGTGAAAGAGAGAAATGAGAGGTTATGTGGGGTTGTGGGGTATGCGACGACAGTGAAAAGGGAAAGAGAATAGGGTTAGGTTTTTAAATTAAAAACAATAAAAGTAAAAAAAAATTACTTAAGGTTCATTTTGGAATAAAATAAATTTGGGGAGATGCAGCCAGGAAACCTATGGTGGTGGAGGGAGAAACCCTCTGAACAAAATTTTGGAGCTGGGTTGAAGAAACCTATGGGTTGTTTGGATATTCTTTATTGCAAGTGCTTCTTCCTATACCTCCATTTTTTCCTTCCTGTTCAACCAAAAAAACATAAAACATCCGTTTTATTTCTTATTTTGAAGTATAGGGTTGAGATCAATTTTCTTGTTTGCCCCTCTTTCTATTTCTATATTTTTTGGGATTTGGGTTATTGGGTTGGGTAAAAACGAAGGATGAAACGTGATGGTTCATGTGAGAACTATTAAGAAGTAAATTTAAGTCTAATTCAACCTCACAAAACCAGCTTGTAAGGTTAGGTTTGCATCCACTTATATACTTTAAATTAGTCTTATCTCCAGTCGACGTAAGATTTCTAACACCCCTTCATGCCAAGGTATATACATCTCGAGCATGAGACTAGACATTAATGAGTGGTCTGATAACGGCCCGATAGCGGGTGGAATTCCCAACAAATAACAAATATCGCTAGATAGGTTGTTTATAGAATTAGGTGTGACCGATCGGGTAAAGCTGGCCATCAGCCAACCTTCCCCAGGAATGGACGAAAACATTTGGTAACTGACCGGTCGGTTGTGAAGAAGGGCCAAATAAGATAACCATTTTATGCTATTTATTACATTTAATAATCGTATCAAATACAGGTATAGGGCATTTATTGGTGATTCACAGAATATATGGCATGAAATATTAATGGTTAATTAATGGGTCGAATAATAGCAAAGCCTATAAATACAGGTTTAAATGTCAGATAAAGTGATCTGATTCCAATTTTAATAGAGAATACACAGAAACCAGTTAACTGACTTGAGCATCGGAGTGTTTCTTGCAAGAACATCCTCGATCGGGCAACGTTCAAGTTACCACCGATCTATCCAGTGATGGCGTGGAATCAGAGTTTGGAGAAAGTTTAAGGTAATTATCCTCGGACCTCATTTAACTGAAACAAACAGTTTGTAACCATAACTCTATGTTAAGATATGAAGTTTAAGTCTTGAGGAGGTGTTAAGAGATCTCAAATATTCTGTTAACAAGAATGAGGCTGAGGGTGGTCTTTGTTTTTTAGTTTTTTAGTGATTTTGTTGAGATGCAAGATGAAGGTGATCGGGCTTCTGGATGGAGGTGTCATCCTGCTCTCTTTTGCGTGTGCGCTGGATGATGAGAGGGAAGGAGTTGGCCCTCGGTTGAAGTGGTTACTGGCAGCTGATGGAAAGTGAAGAAGATGATACGGTGCCGGTGATGGGTGGTTTAGTGTTGGTGAGCGTGTGGTACCGAGCTCGGTGAGAGAACACCGGATTGTTTGTTCCGGTTAAGGGAGGGAGCGACTGTTGGGTTATTGGGCTCCCTTCCTATGTGGAGAATAGGCCCAAATAGTGTGGTCCATTATGTCTCATTAGGTTAAAATAAGATGGGTCAGATTAGTAGAGGATAAGAGAGTCATTTGAAGAGAGACAAAAGCCAAGTGAGAGAAAAAGAAAGAGAGAAAGTCATTCCCGCAAAACCCTAAACCTGCACTGGTGTTTTCGTCGTTGTGAAGTCGTTCACCGTTGGATCGAGCTGATATTTGGACAGTAGGTTCCAGACATATGGTTCTTCATTCTGACCGTTCGGATCGTCAATCGTAGGTCTAGATTGGGAGAAATCGGTCCCGCACCAGCAGCCCTGTTTTGGAGAATTTTCATCTTCTTTGTTCTCATTTGTAAGCATTTGTGCTTAGTTAATTTGACTTATTGAAAATACCTTTTGGTATTATTATTGGAGACTCTTTTGTATCCTATTATTGATCATAGTGGATTTTTTCATTGGTCTGGACGACTCGTGGTTTTTACCCTTGCATTGAGGGGTTTTCCACGTTAAAAATTGTTGGTGTCTCTTTGTGCTTTGGATTCTATTTTTGTTCTATTTGTTTGGTGCTCCTCATAGATTCTCACAAGAAGGGGGATTGAATTTCCGCTATGTTATAACTCTTTGCCAAGTTGTTATATTTGTTTTGGTCCTTTCCCCATCAGAGTGGTATCAGAGCTCTTTGGTTAAGGGACTATTTAGTTTGCGTGAATGATGGAGGCACATACAAAATTGATTTCTTTGAATGGAGAAAATTATCACTTATGGAAAGGCAAGATGAAGGACTTGCTATTTGTGAAAAATTTGCATCTTCCTGTTTTTGCTTCCGATAAGCCAAAATCCAAGTCAGATGAAGAATGGGATTTTGAACATCAACAGGTATGTGGATTTACAAGGCAGTTTGTTGATGACAATGTCTATAATTTTGTTGCTAATGAGACACATGCGAGAACCCTATGGGATAAGCTTGAGTCCTTGTATGCCTCTAAGTCAGGGACTAATAAATTGTACTTGCTGAAAAATTTTGTGGAGTTAAAGTACAAGGAAGGAACTCCTGTTTCAAATCACTTGAGTGAATTTCAAGGACGCTATGATCAATTAGCAGGAGTGGGTATAAAATTTGATGATGATCTATTGGGATTATTCCTATTAAACTCTTTACCGGATTCGTGGGAGACATTTCGGGTTTCTATGATAAGTGCTACCCCTAATGGTGATATTTCTTTACAAATGGCAAAGAGTGGTGCTCTTAATGAGGAGATGAGAAGGAAGACACAGGGTACTTCATCTCATTCAGAAGTGCTTATTACAGAGAATAGGGGGAGAAGCCAGAAGAAAGAAAATAGTGGTAGAGATAAAAGCAGGAGCAAGTCCAAGTCTCGGTACAAGAATGTGGAGTGTCACTATTGTCACAAAACAGGGCATATAAAGAAGAACTGTTTTTTGTGGAAGAAAGAGAACAAAGACAAAAAGGGTAAACAAAGAGAAAGAGATAATGATGATGGTGATCGTGTTACTACTACTACATGTGGTGACCTTGTTTGTCTTCATGATTATGACACTATTAATCTTGTATCTGATGAGAGCATGTGGATAATTGATAGTGGTGCTACACTGCATGTTACATCCAGGAAGGAGTTCTTCACATCTTATACACCTGGTGATTTTGGAGTATTGAAGATGGGTAATGATGGGGTGTCTAAAGTTATTGGTGTTGGTGATGTTCACTTGCAAACCAACATGGGGATGCAGTTGTTGCTTAGAGGAGTTAAACATGCTCCAGATGTTCGCTTTAACTTAATTTCTGTGCAGGTACTTGATGATGGTGGATACGATAACCACTTTGGTTCTGGAAAGTGGAAACTCACCAAAGGTAACTTGATTGTGGCTAAAGGGGAGAAAAACTCTAAGCTTTACTGGACAAAAGCTTTGGTTGCTAAAGATTGTGTGAATGCTATGTATATGGAGTCATCTTTGTGGCACAGAAGGCTTGGACACATCAGTGAAAAGGGGCTTAACTGCTTAGCTCAAAAGGATGTTCTCTCAGGATTGAAAAATGTAGAGTTCGAGAAATGTTCTCACTGCATGGCTGGTAAACAAACTAGAGTATCCTTCAAGAAGCATCCTCCCTCCAGGAAGTCAGAGTTGCTTGAATTGGTGCATTCTGATGTTTGTGGCCCGTTGAAGGTAAAGTCTTTTAGTGGTGCACTTTACTTTGTTACTTTTATTGATGATTGTTCCAGGAAGCTTTGGGTTTATGCACTACAGAGAAAGGACCAAGTGTTGGACAAGTTTAAAGAATTCCATGCTTTGGTTGAGAGGCAGTCAGGCAAGAAGTTGAAGCGCATTCGTACTGACAATGGTGGTGAATATTGTGGACCATTTGATGCTTATTGTAGACAATATGGTATTGCACATGAGAAGACTCCTCCCAAAACTCCTCAGCTGAATGGTTTAGCGGAGAGGATGAACAGAACATTGATTGAAAGAGTTAGGTGTATGCTTTCTGAAGCAAAATTGCCTAAGCATTTCTGGGGTGAGGCATTGTTTACAGCAGTGCATGTTATTAATCTAAGTCCTGCAATTGCTTTGAACTCTGAGGTGCCAGACAAGATTTGGTTTGGCAAGAATGTTACTTATGATCATTTGCGTGTCTTCGGTTGTAAAGCATTTGTTCATGTTCCAAAGGATGAAAGATCCAAGTTGGATGTGAAGACAAGGCAATGCATCTTCATTGGTTTTGGTCAAGATGAATTTGGTTACAAGTTGTATGACCCCATTGAAAAGAAAGTTGTTAGAAGTCGTGATGTGCAATTCATGGAAGATCAAACCATTGAAGATATTGATAAGGTGAAGAAGTCTACACCTAAGGAAGATGGTATTGTGGCTAATGTTGATCCAATTCGGTTGTCTATTAATGATTTGGATATTGATGCTCATGATGATGAACAACATGGTGATATTGATAATCAGCAGGTTGAAGATAACTTGAATGTTCCTATTGATAATGTTGATGAAGAGGAACATGATGTGTCACATGATGAGAGTCTTGGTGATGTACCTGAGCTACCTGAAGCTCAACCCAGAAGATCTGACAGGCCAAAACGACCTCCCAAGAAGTACTCTACCAATGAGTATGTGATGTTGACTGATGAGGAAGAACCTGAATGTTATGAGGAGGCCATTAAAAGTGAAGAAAAGCAAAAGTGGTTGGATGCAATGCAGGATGAGATGAAATCTCTGCATGATAATCACACTTATGACTTGGTAAAGTTGCCTAAGGGTAAGAGAGCCTTAGAGAACAGGTGGATTTTCAAGGTGAAGCAAGAGAGCAATTCTACATCTACCAGATATAAAGCCAGATTAGTGGTGAAAGGCTTCAGACAAAGAAAGGGCATTGACTTCAATGAGATTTTCTCACCTGTGGTGAGGATGACATCCATTAGAACTGTGTTAAGTTTAGCTGCTACTCTTGATTTGGAGGTTGAGCAGATGGATGTGAAGACAGCTTTCCTTCATGGTGATTTGGAGGAAGAGATTTACATGAAGCAACCAAATGGTTTTCTTGTTGAAGGCAAGGAAGACTATGTGTGTAGGTTACGAAAAAGCCTATATGGTTTAAAGCAAGCTCCGAGGCAGTGGTATAAGAAGTTTGAGTCTGTTATGTATGAGCAAGGCTACAAGAAGAGTACTTCTGACCATTGTGTTTTTGTCAAGAAATTTTCTGAGAATGATTTCATTATATTGTTGCTATATGTTGATGACATGCTTATTGTTGGGAAAGATGTTTCCAAAATTGACAGTTTGAAGAAGCAACTGGGCGAGTCATTTGCTATGAAAGACATGGGAGCTGCTAAAAAGATTCTTGGTATAAGTATCACTCGTGATAGAAAAGAGAAGAAACTTTGGCTATCACAGGAGCACTACATTCAGAAGGTGTTGCAAAGATTCCAAATGGAGAATGCTAAGGTTGTAAGTACTCCTCTTGCTACTCATTTTAAGTTGAGTGTTAAACAAAGTCCTTCAAATGAAGCTGAGAAGATAGACATGAGCAAAGTTCCTTATGCTTCTGCGGTGGGTAGTTTGATGTATGCAATGGTATGTACAAGGCCTGATATTGCACACGTTGTTGGTACAGTTAGCAGATTTCTGTCAAATCCAGGTAGAGAGCATTGGAATGCTGTGAAATGGATTTTGAGGTATCTTCGTGGTACTAGTGGTTTGAGGCTTTGTTTTGGAGGTGATAAGCCTACTTTGGTGGGTTACTCAGATTCAGATATGGCTGGAGAGATTGATTCCAGGAAGTCCACTTCAGGCTATTTGATTCAGTTTGCAGGGGGAGCCTTGTCTTGGCAATCAAAGTTGCAAAAGTGTGTGGCATTGTCCACTACTGAGGCAGAATTCATTGCACTTACTGAAGCATGTAAGGAGTTGTTATGGGTGAAGAAATTCTTGCATGAACTTGGTTTTGTGCAAGGTAAATACTTGTTGTATTGTGACAGTCAAAGTGCTATTCATCTTGGTAAGAATCCAACTTTTCATTCTAAATCCAAACATATTGATGTAAGGTATCATTGGATACGTGACGTTTTGGATGCTAAGTTGGTGGAACTAGCTAAAGTTCATACAGATGATAATGGTGCTGATATGATGACCAAGGCATTGCCAAGAGGAAAGTTTGAAGTTTGTTGTGAGATCGCCGGTTTGGCGGATATCTCCACATAGTTGTGAGGGGGAGATTTGTTGGGTTATTGGGCTCCCTTCCTATGTGGAGAATAGGCCCAAATAGTGTGGTCCATTATGTCTCATTAGGTTAAAATGAGATGGGTCAGATTAGTAGAGGATAAGAGAGTCATTTGAAGAGAGACAAAAGCCAAGTGAGAGAAAAAGAAAGAGAGAAAGTCATTCCTGCAAAACCCTAAACCTGCACTGGTGTTTTCGTCGCTGTGAAGTCGTTCACCGTTGGATCGAGCTGATATTTGGACAGTAGGTTCCAGACATATGGTTCTTCATTCTGACCGTTCGGATCGTCAATCGGAGGTCTAGATTGGGAGAAATCGGTCCCACACCAGCAGTCCTGTTTTGGAGAATTTTCATCTTCTTTGTTCTCATTTGTAAGCATTTGTGCTTAGTTAATTTGACTTATTGAAAATACCTTTTGGTATTATTATTGGAGACTCTTTTGTATCCTATTATTGATCATAGTGGATTTTTTCATTGGTCTGGACGACTCGTGGTTTTTACCCTTGCATTGAGGGGTTTTCCACTTTAAAAATTGTTGGTGTCTCTTTGTGCTTTGGATTCTATTTTTGTTCTATTTGTTTGGTGCTCCTCACAGATTCTCGCAAGAAGGGGGATTGAATTTCCGCTGTGTTATAACTCTTTGCCAAGTTGTTATATTTGTTTTGGTCCTTTCCCCAGACAGAATTGTGTGCTGCGGAAAGTTGCACCGGATTGTGTGTTTTCAGATTGAGGACTACCGGAGTGGAGAATCCAGCTTAGGTCACCGGATGGAAGAAAATGCGATGAGATGCAACTGGATTGAGAACTCTGGGGAAATGATATGGATTGAGGAACTACTGAATTGACGGTTTGATGAGACCAGATTATGAAATTCGGACAACATTCGTTATTGAGTGCACCAGATTATGTAAGGAATTTTCGTTTGAGTCTACCCGATTCGAAGTATGTACAGTGGATTAAGCAATCCGGTTTAATTGGGTGTGTCAGATTAAGTCATTTTAGTTTGCGGGATTGATTAATCCGGTTAACTTATACCGGATTCGGTGTTACAAACTGGATTCTCCAGTCTGATTAGCTGCACTCTTGGACACTTAATCAGATTGGACACTTAATCGGATTTCAGCTCTGGTTCATGTTATGCCTACATTACGTAATACGGTTTGCTGTTTCCGAATCCTTGACTCAACACAAGATTTGACATTCCGGTACACAATTATTTGAAACGGACAAAATGGAAAGCGAATAAAATTTTTGAAGTATAAGAAAAAAACAATGATTCAAGAAAAAGCCCCTTTCTTGCACTTTCACAATTATTAACTACATTCTATAATATTAGAAAAAGACTCAAGCATTCTTTCCCATTACGTAACACCATATCATTATTCTCACCGTTTGCATTACTACCACCATCACTATCACTGTTGCACTATTGTTGCAAAAGAAGAAGAGAGGAAAACGCTAAAGAGGAAGAAGAAAAGAGAGAAAAAAAAAACTTATTTCAAAATGTTTTTCCAAAACATATTTAATGTAATCTTTACAAAATATATTTCATGTATAGTTATTTCAGAAAGTTACATATTGGAAAATTTATTCTAAAACACATTTCGAACATTCTATTATAGAAATCACGTTCCCCGAAAAGCTTGTTTTGGAGGAATATGTAATTCGGAAGTCACTTCTAAGAGCAATTTGTCATTTCAAAAGTTTGATAAGGTGCAGTAAGTAAAAGAAGGGCACATAGAAACAAACTATTGGGGGGCGAAAAACACCAATTAGGTGGGATTAAGAAAAGGTTGAGTGAGGCAAATTTAGCGAAATTGGAGCGGAAAGTGCAGTGCGTCCCGCCACGCGTCACAGCCCAACGTGAAGAACAAACAGAACCCCATGCAGGTCACCACGTGTCCAAATAAAATCTGAGCACCAACCCTTTCTGTCTTGGGGTAAGGATCCGAATCCCACTGGTGTCACACCAAAACAAATTTAGAAATGGTGAAGCTAGCATCTGCAAGGGACTTCCGCACCTACGGCCCGGGCCTCGCCAGAAACCGCTTCGAGTACATCAACGCAGGGCTCTACCTCATTGCCACCATCCTCCTGCTTTCTGGCATCACCGCTCAGCTTTCCTCCGAAGCCCGATCGGGCCTCGTCCTCATCTTTGTCGCCTTCGGCTTCATCTTCCTCCTTAATCTCCATGACCTCTTGGCCCATCTCGCTGGCATCGATTTCCAGTTACACTTGATGACCTTCGACCTTCAACTCGCCTTCGTCGAGTTCGCCGTTCCCGTCATTCAGATGCTCGGAGCGCTTTTTTCCTTCGTCGGAGTCTTATTCCTTTTTATTGAGGTATATATATACACACGTATCCTATTGCACTCATCCTGCGTAAAATATGCTTTAAACCTGATGTTTAGTTATGCTTGTTTGGTTGCGACGCTTTCTTAGTCAAATCATAATGTAGTATTCATTTCTTTTATGTGATTTCTCCATCACCAGTTCCCTTCTGTTCCGTTCCATTTTATGTTTAAAATGTGGAGTTTGAACTAACACGCTTGATAACAAAGCAAATTAAAGGTTTATATGTCTCTGTTTAGAGTCTGACTATACCTCAAACACTGCCACTTATAAGAAACCAAACAAAATTGAGTTTAATGCATGTATATTAGAAAACATTGTCAGTCAATATAATCATAGTAATGCTTTTTTAGTTCTTATACGAATTTCGTCATTTCATGTGCGTACACACACACGTACATAGTGATGATACATGGATACCCATTATAAAATTTATATTTGTGTCATTTATTATTTATGGGCGTATGTGTATTTTTTTAACATATTATAATCAACTTACATTTTCAACTCAACAACTTCAAAAGTAGCAGTGCTTAATCTGACATCTTTTGCCTCGTATATGCATGTTAGTCCCATAGTATATATTTTTTCTATTATAAAAACTTAGGCATCCCTCCTTAAATAAAGGACAGTGGTAAATTAACCTGAGTTAGAAAGATCTACCATAGGTGAGTTTTGCACCATTAGTCATGGAATTAACCTATCTTTCATTAGAATGAATCTTATAATTATCCATTAGCTATGCAAATAACCAAATTGGTAAGATATATAATTAGTTATTTTGAAATTCAATAACCTTATAAAGGTTATTTCTAACATGTCTAAGAAATGCTCAGGTAATGAACAATGAAGAGTGTTTGGAAATTTTTCTTTAACTTTTGGCTACCTAGTTGTTAGGAGTAAATATCCAAATATAAATACCTAAATAGGTAGTTTTTAGATGAATGTGGTAACTCATGATTAAAATTTTGGTTAAATAAATTCAGTGGTTCCTATTTTTGTTAGTTTTCTTCAATTAGGTTCCCGTTTCTTAGAAATAATCAATTTGGTCCCTGAATTTGAAAAATTAAACCAATCAATGACATTTTGTTAACTTACCTGAACGGGGTTAAAAATCGTCTTTGCTGGCAAGAGTAGCTGTCATTTTGTAAACAAGTGGCACTTAACCACTTTATGACGTGGTTACTATTTTTATTTGTTAAGGATTAAAATTAAAAAATAACGTGCTTTAATTTTAAGTAAAGGTAAATTGGGAAATTGGAAAAACTGATGTGAGCTGATTAAAAGGTTTTAGGTTTGGGAAAATTGGTCGTGTGCGAAATTGGAAAAATAGGGTTCGTGGCTTAGTATGGCTTATATGGATGCAATAAAAACATGGCAATTAAGGACTATTGTTGACAACCACACTTGTAGTAGTGATCCTACGGTTGGAGGAATGCGTCCGGTGAGTTGGTTGTAGTTGAGATCGATGGTTCTGAGGCTGCGTAACTCACCGAGTTGGGTCGGAATTTCGCTGGAGATGAAGTTGCGGTTGACGCCGAGAAACCTGAGGTTCTTCAAATTGGAGAGGGATTCTGGGAGAGGACCGTAGATTCTGCCGGGGACAACGGTGAACTCAGCGAGCATAGAGAGCTTGCCGAGGGCGGGGTCGAGGCGGCCGATGAGTCCAGGAGAGCCAGCCCTAGG
Organism: Vigna reflexopilosa; assembly: GCA_027742785.1. Taxonomy (NCBI): domain Eukaryota; kingdom Viridiplantae; phylum Streptophyta; class Magnoliopsida; order Fabales; family Fabaceae; genus Vigna; species Vigna reflexopilosa. Next base: position 12,771,700 of record CM050918.1, read on the forward strand.
ATCGTCGAGGTTGAGGGAGATGACCCTGTCGGAGTCACAATAAACCCCGACGAATTTGCATGGGTCTGCGGTGAAATCCCAAGAGGAGAAGAAATGGGAAGAGGGCATATCTTGGAGGGCTTTACAAATGGATTGCAAGCGAGGAAATCAACAGGGTCTAAAATATCCTCCACATGTAAAAAAGAGAAGAATATCAAAAGGAGAAGAGCACAGAGATTTTTGCAGGTGGCCATTGAAGCCCCAGTGGAGGAAGAAGCAGAAAATAGGGTTATATAGAGAAAAGAGGAACTGCAACTGGAATGGAACTGGAACAACCAACATCTAATAGTCAAAGCCCTTATTTAAAGAGAGTGATTAGGCTTGCAAGAAAAGAAACTCTATCAGAATCAATGAATCAATGAACGAACCCTATTTCCCCAACGACCAATTTCTCCAAATCTAAAACCTTTTAATAACCTCAGATCAGTTTTCTTAATTTCCCCAATTTACCTTTACTTAAACTTAAAGCACGCGTTTTTTTTAATTTTAATCCTTAACAAATAAAAATAGTAACCACGTCATAAAGTGGTTAAGTGTCACCTGTTTACAAAATGACAGCTACTCTTGCCAGCAAAGATGATTTTTAACGCCGTGCAGGGAAGTTAACAGAATGTCCTTGATTGGTTTAATTTTTCAAATTCAGGGACCAAATTGATCATTTCTAAAAAACGGGGACCTAATTAAAAAAACCAGCAAAAATAAAGATCACTGAATCTATTTAACCTAAAATTTTAATACAAATGGATTCTTGAACTTTTCAACCCCATATAAATTTAGTGAGGAGCTATTAGCCAACACCTTCAACTTTGAGCCACCAATTTGAGCATTTACTCAGTTGTTAGTATTCATTTGTTTGCCTATAATGTTTGCATTTCTGTCTTTTAATTAATGTCTCACGTACTTGGATTACCTGTTTATATAGTTATTTTGGTTATCTAAATTGGACATCATCTTTTTTTGGTGTGTGTAAACCAAAACACAGGAGGAGAAAGGATATGGGCACTTCGAACCGGAGAAGCATGCTCTTAACATGCTTGTTGCTGGTCCTGTATTGTGGGTGATAGGATCAATTCATAACTCATGCCAAATTTATGAGAAAGCGGACGGTCATGTCCAAATCTTGCAGCAGTGTGTGTGTATTCCATTTTTTATGGGGAGTATGTCATTTATGCTCGGTGCGTTTCTCAATCATTGGAAGAAGTCTAAGGAGACTCACCATGGCATTCACTTACTTGTAAGTGATCAACTACATATATTGAAGAACAATTCAGCTCTTAATTTGGTGTTAGTTGGTCAGCTAACAATATGCGAGTGAGGCGAATGAGAGTACTGAGCAACAAGTGACTGCATAGCTATGAGTTGGCCTAGTTAATATTTTCATGTTTGATATTTACTTTAATCAGCCAATCAGAAAGGTTTAATAATATCGATAACGTACAAGAAGTGCTGTATGTTGCAAACAAGGGAAAAAAGAAACAGTTCAAACAATATCAAAAAATGATACATTACAAGTGATCTCATTCACTTTTCAAAAAAACATGCACCCAAACAATAGTGTTAACCTTTAGCAGTAGGAGCAGTATACTCCTCCATAGAGGCAGTGCACACTACTTGGTGGATGATTGTTAATTACTATGAGTACTAAAGAGGGTCAATGTTGATGATTGATACAGGGTAGCACTTGGATCTGGCTAGGCATCTTCGGAAGCCTAATGTTGCTTATTGGTGGGTTGACAAACTTAATCAAAGTGTTCAAGATGCAACAAATGAATGGAATTAGACTGGAGAAACTAAGAGGTGGAGCACACGAGCGTCTAGTGAGTTCAAGAGAAGGACATGTTCCCCTGATCATTGAACGACAAACTTTAAGCCATGAACCTCAAGAGACCAAAGTTACTTTACCTATTCCTATGCCTGCTCCTGCTTCTACTCCTTATAAGGATGTCCTTATTGGTAGTGCTAAGTAATGATTGATGCTGTCTCCACTCCTTATGCTCCTCATTTTCTGTTTCCTTTTTTAAATTAGGGAGGGCTTTCTTTATGTTACTATATATTATATAGAAGCAATTTGATCAGGCCATGGATAGATAGCAACCAAGATTCAAGTTTCAAAACAAGAGACTCTTATCTTAGACTATAACTTCTAATGACACTATCATACCTTGTCTACACAATTGTGTTCCTTAGAGATAAAGTATTACATTCTGCATTTCCCCATGCACACACGTTCCTCGACAGGCTTCAACGTGATAGAAAATGATTTCAAGATGGATCAAACTCATGAAACACAGGAAAGAGAAGATCATATTATGTAACAAGCATTTAATATTTAGAAAAAAATACTTTTGACACAATTTTTTTATGACACTATTTTTCTTTAATTTTTACTCTTTTAATTTTTTTTAAAATACAAAAATTCATTTTTTTTATAATCATTTTTATTCTTATAATTTATATGAAATAAATGTAAATATGTATCAAAATAAATATAAATGTGTATCAGTTTACTCTTCCGTATAAGAAAACTCACTTAAGACTTGGAGAGAAGAAAGAAACTATTTATAACAAAGAAAGAGAACCGTTTGATGTTAGACCCTAACATATGGGTAACTAATTCTAACTGATTGATATAAAACTCTTATATGCTTTCATTAAGTACTTGGCTAATAGAGAGGGGGTGGCCGGATATACACATTGAAAAATATTTTTATTATATGATATTTAGAGTTTCAATTTTAAAATATGAATTATTAATCTCGTCGTTCCTATTTTCTTTTTTCTCAAATAAATTGCATCAATACTTCTTCTTTTAGTAGAGAAAATTAATATATATTGAGGGAGTGACGTTATGTAAATAACATTTAAAAAATAAAGTTTGATTATTTTGAAACATAATTAATATCAAATTTTGTCCAAAATATTTATATTTCAATATTTTTGAATGTTAATTATATATAGCCAGTACTGTCAATACTTTAATAAAAGAAAGGTTTAAATCGTTTAATTGTTTCTATTTACGTCAATTTTTTCCAGTTTGATCTTCGATTTATTAAAATTTTAAGTAGTCAATTTTACGTTAGCTCATCTTCTCCAAACAGCAAAACCCTGACCGCACACCGTCCTTCGCAATTCCTTTGGCGTAGAGAACCCCCCAACTCCTTCCTGTTCCTTCGTCTCATACACGAAAACCTCGCGCACACACCGTCCTTCAGCAACGGCGTTCCCATCCCGGACTTCAGGTGTTTCACCAGGCCCTTCAGGTAAATCCCGGCGTAGTCGAAGTTTGCGTCGAACTCATTCCCGACGGCGCTAAAGCTAGGCCAGCCGGTTTCGGTCACGACGAGGGGGATGGTCTCGTAGCCGGCGATAGCGAGGGCGGTGACAACGGCGTCGACCATGACATCGAAGAGGTTGCGATAACGGGCCGGTGGTGAAGTCGTTGCGGAAGTTGAAAGGATATTCTTGGAAGAGTGCGATGCCGAGGGGGATCTCGGGGTTCAAAGGGTAGAGGTTGTAAGGCTACAGGTTGATCAAGAAGCAGGAATCTGTATCCTGCAAGAATTGGTTCTCAAAATAAATTTCTACTGCATAAATTCAAGTTCTTGAGCCTCTTTTGTCTTCATCCCCCAATAATTCGCAAATTTGAAAAACGTGTTTTATGTACCATTATTCCCAGCCAAAGTGGTAACATGCAGTATTAACTATCATGACAGTTAGCAAATATGTTACTTATGCCCAGTTTCTGAAAGTTATATTACATTCAAGTTTCATTCATTAAAACAAATCAAATTTAAGGTTTGTGTTTGATGTCCACCTTTCAATTTAGGCAAACTTGTATTCAAGTTGTCTGAGTTATTTTTTGCACTGTTTAGATGAGCCAAGTCAGAGGCAAACTTGTGACTTGTTATGTGAAGGACAAAAGGACAAAAGTTTGAGTTAGAGGAACCAAAAGGCTAGCATTCAACTTATTATATGTTTTGTTGCTTCTGTTATTTAACTATGATTAACAAGAACTATATATGTGCAAGGCCTTTCTGTCATACTTTCTAAAACCATCATATACTTTTTTTCTGTGCTGGAGGCTTCAACATATCATGAACCTGAATACGAGTTGGTGTAAGAAATGAACATCTTATTTTCTTGGACGTGGGGACACTATTCAATTTCATAGAAATGTTCAAATGTCACTATCTTGTTCATTTTGTTTAACAGTTAAATATTTTATTGTTTAAGATGCAGTGAAGAGTTGTTGAATGATAAAGAGAATCGACATTTTGTGTTTAAGGAACTTATGAGTGCGTGTTCAGAACTTCCGAACAAATATACCTTTATCACATAAAATAGAGGGGCTATTGAACTTCATCCTGGAGAAATGCTCACTTCCTCAAAAATAAAGTTACAACTTTTCCCAATTAATGAAATAACTCGCATAGGACTTGAAAAGGTCACTAGATGATTTGTGTAGCATTTTAGAAGATTGAGGGATCTCGCCTTCAACTATCGGAGGCCACCGGAGATGTGCTCCACCTCCTGGGAGTGGTGGTTAGAGGAGTCGTTGGAAGCGGAGTAGGTGACGCTGATACAGGGATGTGGGAGGGCGTGAGGGAGGAGGCAGAGAAATTAGAGAGTCACGTGTTCAAAAATTGACACATCACCCTTCCACATGTGCAAAAACTTAACCCGTTAAGTAAATTTAACGGCAAGGGCTCAATTGATTTAAATTGACACTTTTAAGGACTCACTTGGGAATTCTAATAAGTCGGGGATCAAACTAAGAAGATAAACTATACTATACATGTACTTCTTTAAATAATACAATTTTTTATACCTGTTTTTGTATCACAGTAATAAAATTATGAATTTATAATAAATTATTATAGAAATATATAATAGCTACATTTATTTCTTAAAATACAAGTAATTGTCATGTTTGTTGACAAAATGAGTATAAATTATTAAAATAAAAATGGATGTATAATCAGGGGTTTGATTGATTTAAGAGAGAAAAGTGTATATATATATATATATATATATTTTGTATGGTATATAGTATGGATCAAGTGGTTAGCATTTAGTATCGTTCAGTCTATCCACTCAGGACCGTTCGGTCCATCTTTCATATCAATGTTAGGTCATAATTGGGTTAGTGTTTATGTAAATATTATTTAAACCATCATTGGGTCAAAAGTCCAAAAGGCGGTAAATAACCAAAAGGTTAGAGATATTGATAAGTCGTTTATGAGTAATTGACCGAGTCTCAAGGTAAGTTTGTTTTTATTTGATCTATGAAACACTTATAAATACAATACCAAGGCCAAAAGCCAGGTACGTTCAACACATACTCTTAAATACTCAATAGTGATAACAATTAACTAAATATTCACTTGTGAGCAGAAGCTCCTCAACACATGTCTAACTTGAGCGTTTGAGTGCCTTTTGCAAGTACATCCCCCCATTGTCCATACTGAAGGTAATCGAGCGGTCAGACTAAAGGCAACCGAGCGGTCAGACTAAAGGAAACCGAGCAATCAGACTGAAGGCAACTGAGTGGTCCAGACAAAGGCAGGTGAGCGGAGCATGCGATTCCAGTATCTGAAAGCGGCAGTTCAAGCGTTAGAAAGGTTAGTCTCTTAGCCCTACAAATCCCTACTGAAACATTTTGACGCCCACCGTGGGGCCAAGAGAAGCTGAAGAAACCCAAATGGTGACTACGAGAAGCATGGACAGACAACAGAACACCAAAGATCTAATACCACAAATGCAAGCACAAATGCAGGCACAAGCACGAATCATGCAACAACAGCAAGCACAGGCGAGGGCTTAGTAAGAGATGCAGCGAAAGCATGAAGAGGAGATTGCGATGCTAAGGGCCGAATGGACTCGTCGAGAACGATACGAACAACACTCCACATCGTCAGCTCAACAGCGTGATAATGGCCAAAATAATGATGAAACCCGCCACGATCAAGAGCAGTCTCACCGCACTAACCCAAACGGTAACCCGAATGGCAATACCAACTTGAACGGTAATCCGAACGAAAATCAAGGAAGAAGGGAACCGACACCTTTACAAACCATTAAACCGATCAGTTTATTGCCTTTCATGGCGGCAATCATGCAAGCTCCTATGCCAGAAAAAACTCCTCCTGCAATGGATAAGTATGATGGCTCAACTGATCCAAATGATCACATCAGGACATTCTTTAATGCAATGACATTCTACAAGAATAATGACCCAGTTATGTGCAGAGCCTTTTCATTATCACTCAAGGGAGAGGCATTGTGGTGGTATAAAACCCTTCCTCCAAACATAGTGGATTGTTTTGCCATTGTGCAATCCCTTTTTGGAAGACAGTATGCGTCCAGCCGAATACAAGAGCTAACACTCGCGGAGCTCGTAAACACCAAGCAGGAGAAGGATGAATCTCTGAAATCCTTTATGAAAAGATACAACGAAACCGCTCGGCGGATCAAAGATATTAATCACACTTTTATCATTAACAATTTGCCTTCGTGCCTAAAAATGGGATATTTCTCAAAAAATTTATATGTAAAGCCGCCCAAAACTATGGACAAACTCCAGGAGAGAGTGACAGAGTTTACTCGTATAGAGGATATAAGACAGTCATTGAAAAAACAACAAGAAGCTATTGGGGGGGAACAACAAGAAGGAAGGAAAATGATCGTTCAATGGTAATGGGGATCCTCCTCAGAAGGATGTTATATGTCCCCCCAAGTTCAATCACTTTACTGCCCTCAATGCATCCAGAACAAAAGTTCTCGAAGAAGGACTTAATGTCGAGCTTCTCACACTTAGGAAGAGGTCTTCTCCTAAAGACGCCGACGAAAGAAAAAGCTATCGGTTTCATTTGAATAGGGGACACACCACAGAAGAGTGCACTACATTAAAAAATGAAATAAAAAGGCTCATCCGAGAGGGCCATCTGTAGAAATTTGTAAAAAGGGAAGGGACCCGAAGAAGAAGTAAACCAGGGAAAGATCTCAGCGCAGAGATTCTGAACGGTCTTATGAAAAAACCGAATGGAGACGAAGACACAGTCGCAGCCGCAATTACAGTCGCGACCGCTCGATTCCTGGACATATCAATACCATTTTTGGAGGTTTCGCTAGAAGAGGGGTATCATCCTCGGCCAGGAAAAGACGACTAAGAAGCATGAAAATCGTTCACATGGTGGATAGAAAGCCTCAATCTTTACCACCTATTACCTTCATTGATGAGGAATTCCATGCCCCTGACCCTAAGCAGGATGATCATATGGTTATTACGGCCGAGATATAGTATCGGTAAAATGTTGGTCGATCAGGGCAGCTCGGTCAACATCTTGTATTGGAGGACATTCCTGAAAATAGATTTGTCTGAAGATATATTAGCCCCATTTAATGAACAAATTATGGGGTTCGTAGGAAAAAGGGTTGACACTCGAAGGTATTTAGACTTGAGGACCCGACTTGGAACAAGAGGAGAGGCGAAAAAGCCCAGAGTTAGATTCTTACTGGTAGAAGCAAATACTTCGTATAATGCCTTATTCTGGCGACCCTGTTTGAATGCATTCAGAGCTATAGTATCCACCTCTCATTTGGCCATGAAGTTCCCGTCGGACAGGGGTACCATATGCACCGTGTGGGCGGATCAACGAACCGCTCGGGAATGTTATGTTGAGGGTTTAAAGCTCACATTTCATTCCCACAGAAAAAGTAGAAGGCAAGAAACTACTACAGTCGATCTCGACCCACGAACCAACACCAATGACCGCATCCAACCTCTGGAAGATGCCAAGCCATCTGTGCTTGGCAACAATGAGTCACAGGTGACATCCATAGGAGGAGGAATGACAAAAACCGAGGAAAATTTGGGAAAAATTTTGAAAGCCAATGCAGATTTGTTCGCCTGTACGACTTCAGACATGCTCGAAATTCATCCGAGCGTTATGATGCACAAATTGGCCACATTCAAAGAAGCGTGCCGGTTGCTCAAAAGAAGCGGAGGTTCGGTGAGGAGAAGAGAATGTTGTACAAATAGAAGTCACCAAGCTATTAAAGGCAAGATTCATCAGGGAGATAACTTACACCACATGGTTGGCAAATGTGGTCATGGTCAAGAAACCAAACGGTCAATGGAGGATGTGTGTCGATTTCACAGACTTAAACAAAGCATGCCCCAAGGATTCTTAACTCTACCAAGTGTTGACAGATTGGTGGATGGGGCCTCTGGACATGTAGTGTTAAGCTTTTTAGACGCATACTCAAGGTATAATCAAATTCCCATGTATGCATCGGACCAAGAGAAGACAACCTTCATAACCGAGCAGTCCAATTTCTGTTACGAGGTAACGCCGTTCGGTCTAAAAAACGCAGGAGCCACCTACCAATGCCTAATGGACAAAATATTTTGTCATCAGATTGGAAGATGCATGGAAGTATATGTTGATGACGTGGTGGTCAGAAGTCACTCTATAGAACAACATTTCAAAGACTTTGAAGAGGTTTTTCTCCAAGTGTGAAGATACAACATGCGATTGAATCCTTCAAAATGCATTTTCATTGTGCCCGTTGGGAAGTTTCTGGGGTTCATGTTAGAGGAATTGAGGTCAATCCGGACAAATGTCGAACGGTCTTAGAAATGAAAAACCCTACTAGTTTAAAAGAAACTCAACGCTTAGTTGGCAAATTAACATCCTTGTCATGTTTTATTCCTCGGCTAGCAGAACATATAAAACCAATTCTTCAGAATATGAAGTAAGGAATCATCCAACATTGGGACGAACAGTGTGAAGGGGCATTCGCCAAAGTCAAAGACATCTTGGCTAATCCTCCTATCATGGCGTCTCCAGTACCAGGACATGATTTACAATTATACATAGCGGCGACAAAAAATGCAGTTAGCGCTGGGGGCGGAAGAACGGTATTACCATATAGAGAAGGTGGCATTAGCCTTGTTCACAACAGCAAGGCGGTTGCGATCGTATTTCCAAAGTCACCAAATGGTCGTCAAGACAAATCACCCCATTGCCAAAATCCTTAAGAAACCTGATTTGGCAGGGAGGATGATCTCTTAGTCTGTGGAGCTTTTAGAATTCGATCTCCGTTTCGAGCCATGAGGATCTATTAAAGGTCAACATTTGACAAACTTTGCAATCGAGTTAACACCTATACCGGAAAACTCAGTACAATTATGGTATCTTAATGTAGATGGCACTTCAAACAAGATGGGTGGGGGGAAGCATGCATCGTCTTAGAAGGACTGAACGGTATCATCATAGAGCAGGCACTAACCTTCCGATTTCAGACTAGTAACAATCAAGATGAATACATGGCATTAATAGCCGGTCTGACTCTAGCCAAAGAGCTGGAAATTATAAACTTAGAATGTCGAAGAGATTCTCAACTGGTCATTGGCCATATGAAAGGAACTTTCTGTTGAGATTGTTGACAACACAATATCTATATCACTCTGACTTTTGATGATGACAACACATTTTTAATAACACATGTATTGTTGATGTGTTACATGTTCTATTGCTTATTAATTGAAATATTGTTGAACATGTTTTATAATATGTGCATGCATATCTACTGAGCTAGTATATATTACATCATATCTGGTTGCATTGCACATGATTTGAAAGATGAAAATCACATGCACATTTATGAACTTACATTGTGTTGCATATCTGCAAGTTGTAAGTCGACTTCATTATGGGGGAAGTCGAATTAAGTTTGTGACTATGCACAGCTTTTCAAAAACAGTGTTATGTGAGATTTTACATTGAAAAGAATTTCAAAGTGAACTACAGTGTCGAAGTCGACTGTGTGCACCACGCATTCAACTGTATTACCTACTTGTTTTGAAATTATGTTATGCTCATGAACTATAACGACTATATTTTTAAAAGTTAGTTGAGCATTGAATGTTGGACAACTGTATTGACTGAGAAATTAATTGGTTTGACTGGATTGCTGCTATTATGTCTTAACTGTTATAATTGTTATAATACAATCGACTTTATTAGTAGCACAATCGACTGCAGGAGCGTCTGATTTATAGAAGTCTATAAATAGACGAGACCTGATCGTTTACAGAGAACTTTTGGAAAACTAACAATTTCATATTTTGTTTCAGATTGATTCTCTGGATTTTAGAGCTCCAAGAACTCATCAAGAAGACGGTTGTGATCCTTCTTGGAAGAGTTTCTGAAGGAGAACTGTGTTGCACATACTGCTTGATCAGAATTTGCACAATTGAAGTGTTTCTGGTTGATGAAGAACTTGTTTGGCATCCGTGGTGATTGTTGTGATTGTCGTTACCTGTTGTGACTACAGGGG